>JAJHZJ010000252.1:317500-1677927 GCA_023548195.1 Bettongia penicillata ogilbyi | reverse complement strand
GAAAAAATTCTTCCCTGTAGTTTTCTGAAGTGAAGTTTTGTTGCTACAAATGTATTTGTTGGTTAGTATTATTTATGACTTATTTATACAAATACTAAAATGTATTTTGTGTCATCAAAATTATCCTTTTTATTTTCCACAATTTTTTCTATCCCGTTTGGTCATGAATTCATCCATTATCCAGACATCTGATAAGTAAATTCTTCTTTGTTTCTTTTTTATGTGCGGGTCACATTTGTGCCTGTTAATCTGGACCTTATCTAGGCATAAGGTGTGAGGTGCTGATACTACTGTCCAATTTTCCCAGTAGTTTTTTTTGTCAAATAGTGAGTTCTTATCCCAGTAACTGGGGGCTACTAGTATTTTTTTCTTCTTCAGTAAGTTGTGTACTTAATCTATTTACTGAGGGATCTGTTTTTTAAACTAGTGTCAAATAGTTTTGAGAATTGCAGTTTTGTAGCCTAGCTTGAGATCTAACGCTATTTTTCTCCCCTCCTCCCATCTTGTTCCCACAGAATTCTGTTGTCTTTCGGTACCATTGTCCTTTACATCACTGCGCTCATTATGTAAATGGTTCTCCCGGTTCCGATTACTGCACTCTCATCACATGATACAAGTCTCCTCAAATTTCTGTTCTTTACATCCATTGGTTCTTCAAATGTAAGGACATTATATTACATTGAAAATACATTACCCAATGGACATATGCTTTGTTTTTAGTTCTTTGTGCTACCAAGGTTTTTGTATATATAGGACCCTCCTGCCTGTCACTGATATCTTCGGAGTATTACTCCAGTAGTGTTAGCTGAGTTAAAGAACAGGTATAGCTTAGAGGGCAGCTAGGTGGTGCAGTGGATAGAATGCTAGACCTGGAGTCAGGAAAACCCATGGTCAAATCCAGTCTCAGACACTTACTAGCTTTGTGACCCTGAACAAGTCATTTAACCCTGTTTACCTCAGTTTCCTCATCTGTAAAATGAGCTGAAGAAGGAAATGGCAAATCATTCTAATATCTTTGCTATGAAAGTCCCAAATGGGGTTACAAAGAGTGAAATGACTGAACAAAATCAATTACCAATAAATCGGGTCAACAGACTCTCTTAATGACCACAGACCCCAAGTGAGGGCTGATAGGGTCCTTTAAATCTAGGTGTGTCTTTCTAATTGGCCTGACAGTACAGCTTTTGGACCTCTCCTGGCAAAGGTAAGACAAGACCTCCTCATTAAACTATTTACCAATCAGATCGTCACCTCTGTTCTTCACTATTATTTCCTCCTTGGGAGATGGGAATAATGAGTGTGTGTGTTTGTCCCTCATTGTCAAAGAAGACCATGCCATCAAAGAAATAATGACATGACTTGCACTTGACTTTGTTTGGACTGAGGGAGGGCTGTGCAGGTCACCAGCCTCACTTCTCCTCCAGAGCCATCTGAATCCAGGGACCAGATATTCATCAGGATGACTGGAGATGACCCAGGATGAGGCAATTGGGGTTAAGTGACTTGCCCAAGGTCACACAGCTAGTGAGTGTCAAGTGTCTGAGATGAGATGTAATCTTCAGATGACAGAATTAGGCTGAAGACAGTAGGAGTGGTCTGCAGCAGCTTTGAATGAATCAACTTGAACTTGGGTTCAGTGGTTGTGGATGAGGTTACAAAGGTGAACTATACCAGGGTGGACAAACATATTAAAATAATAGAAGAAGTGAGACTCAAATGACAGGAGGCTACCTGAATAAAGGGTGGAGGCAGTTATGAAATAAAAGCATGACCTTTAGGCAAGCCTCTCCAGAATGTAGGTGGAGTGAAGTTACAAAGGAAAGGAGTTTGTACTTACAAGCCTTGGGAGAGTGGCAAAACCTATGCCAACTTGACTAAGTTTTAAAAATAGAATTAAAATAAATTTTAATTGTACATATCCCCAATTCCCAGCATAGTGCCTAGAATTTAATAAATGCTTATTGACTGATAAATTGAGGATTACTTTTGGGTTTTGCTTGTCTGGTTTATTATATTGATCAACTTTCCTGTTTTTTAACCTGAATCACCTGATGATTAAGGCTTTATTTTAGAGTTTCAGTTGTAATAATACTAGATATCTTACTTTACAATATTTGCTTCCTAGTTTCCCTGACTTCCTTCAAGACTTTCCTCAGATTCTACCTAATGCAGGAAGTATTTGCCAATATCCGATTCTACCCTCCCCCAGCTCCCCAGTTCCCAGCACCTCCCCTTTGAGTTTACCTCCTGTTGGCAGCATATATAGTGTTAAAGAAAAACCTTTATGAACTGTTAATCAGAAGAAACCCCAGATCCAAAAAGGGGACCTGGAATGAACCAGAGTTTGATCAGAGTTTACACAAATTATAAATGCATTCATTTGTCTGAGAAAAGCTTCTAAGTTGGAACAATATCTATTCTGACATGTTTAAGGTCCAGTTGGAAAGCATGAGATATTTATACCTTTCAAACAAAGGGAGGTAGGGAATTTGGGGAGAAAGGTAGGAAATAGTCATCTCCCTTCCCAAGGAAGAGGAATAATGAATTCCAGGTGTCAGATATATGGCCCTTTGACACACAAATCATTCCGACAGTTCAAGGCTTGAGTACAAAAATAATATGATAAAGGGATGTAAAAATGGAAGCCTCTACAGATAAGAATGTCTTTTGAAGGTCAATAAACCACTAAATGACTCAGGGCCTGCTTCAAAGCTGGTATGAGCTTAATTAGTTTCAGAGCTGCTGATTTTCTGCATGCCTAGCTAAGTTTACTCTCTATCACCACAAAGGATTGTTGGTATATCAAGTCAATTCAGCCAGTCCTCATACAGTTCTTCCAATTACCTGGCTAATTAAGGCTAGAGGGGGGTGGTGTGTCAAACTAATCAAGGTATCAATTTTCTCAATAGCTTGTTTGTGCATAGTTATCTGCATGCTATTTCGCACCTTGGGAGGGAGGGGTAGGTTTGGAATCAGGAAGACCTGAGTTCAAATCCAGCCTTACATACTCACTGGTTGTGACTGGGCAGACACAGCAGACATAGAGAAAATGTCAAGTCAGAGAGGAAAGTCATTCATTATCTCTGCTACCACTAAATCTACATTCTTGATCCTTTTATACGTAGTAGATATAGCTGGTCCAAAGTTCAGAGCTGGTTCAAGGTAGTCTTCTGCCTTTGAAACTTTCCTCCAACACTCTGTGACCTTGGATAAGGCAGTGAACCTCTGTGTGTCTCAGTTTCCTCATTGGTATAACAGGAATAGTAACAGCACTTACCTCCCAGGGTTGTTGTGAGAATCAAATAAGATAATATAGTAAAGGGCTTAGCACAGCACCCAGAAAGTAGTAGGTGATTAATAAGTGTTTGTTTCCTTCCTTCCTTCCATTTGAAATTTTGAGAGCAGGAACCTCATTTTGGGGTTTTTTTTGCCTTTCTTTGTATCTCCAGCACTTGTCATAGTGCCTGGCACACAGTAATTTCTTAAGAAATGTTTTTATTTAACTACCATCATTTTCATTTTTTTTCATTATTTTCTTTGAGATTTTTTTTAACCTTTGTTCCATAAAATGAATTTCATTATTTTTTGGTCTAAATCTGTAAAGTAATTCTTTGGTAGCTTGACTGATATAGCACTAAGTCCATGAACTAATTCAAGTTAAAATGTTATTTTTATTTTATTGATGGAAAACACTTTTCTCAACATAAGTATATTTGATTTTTATGGGAAAAAAGCAGGCAAGGCTGAACATAAGAGATTTCAAAGAATACACATAGTGGTAGTATTGAAAGTTATGCTGCTTCAGGATTATTTTGGTTTTGATGGCCTAGAATGGGTGTAAATAGCAATTGTTTTCTGTTCTGGCCAGAAACTCTAAGAATTTTTTCCCTCCCCAATTAATATTTGGAGCCATCTTTTGTCTCATTTCTTACCCACTCCTTAGTCATTGAATAGGTATTGCCTGAGACAAACTGAGACCTGAGAAAGACCTAATTTAGAAAGGCCAAGGTCACCCACTGAATCCTGGGCCTTCACCACTTGTCTGGACTTTTGTGTAGGACTTCAGTGACTTCAGAGGAGATGGTGAGGCTGACGACTTTAGGAGCTCACTTAAATTCAACTTATGGGCAAGTCAGAACATCAGCCTTGTGATACCCTTGGTTCTCTTTGAGAATGAACAACAGTAGACTGACTCAGTGACTTCTTGCTAGGCAATAATATCTATCTATCTATCTATCTATCTATCTATCTATCTATCTATCCATCCATCCATCTACCAATATAGATATAGATTATACACACATATATGTATATGTATGTATATGTATATATATATATATATATATATGTGTGTGTGTATGTGCGTGTGTGTGTATAGTATAATCATCAAGATAAGAATGAAATGAAATGAACTTAGTCGTGCCAGCTCAGAGTTCTTTGACCAGTGTGCCCCATGTCAAAGTCACAACATCTATGGTAAGCTTCTGGGAAACCCACTACTACTAATCCACTCTTCTGTGGAAATCCCTTTAGTAAGCAAGCATTGGTATAGTTCTTACCTATTTTTCCTATGCTGAAATAGATGTTTTTTGTGTTTTGAATTACAGCAATCTGTGCTTTTAAAAGCCCATTGCAGTATCTTTTTATTATTTCATAACTCATTTTTCCCAAAGCAATATTATTATTTTTTCTAGACATAATTTGCCAGAACATTACAATTCCCAATTCATAGGATTTAGATCTAGAAGGAACCTCAAAAGCATTTTAGTCCAACTTGTTCATTTAAAAAAATATTGATTCTTTTTGTTTTTAACCTCAGTTATTTTTGGAAATACCAAAACTTTACCCAAAAGGAACCATTTCTCCTAGCAAAGGAAAATGATTAAGCAAATAACTCCAGTACAATGACCAATTCTGAAAATGTATATAATGTTCTCTACTCTATTCTGGAAGGAAGAAGTGTGTTTCATTATTTTGTTTCAACATTGTTGGTTTTTCAATTTTTCAGAATTCATCTTCCTACTAAGTTGTAGTTACTTGGGGTACCCCCCTTCCAACTTATAGGATAGGTACTCCAAAGGACAACTCTCTCATGTTCGAGGTACTCTGCCCTAAAATTATATTTATTATTTCCCATCAAAATGCCTTTAATAGTCAGCTAGAGGGAACATGTAATTTAAAGCAAAAGCATTTAATGAAATGACTGCAGTTGTTTCTCCCATAAAACTGGGTCACACTCTCCTACAAATACAGAACACATCAGTGACAAAAGTGAACACTACTAGAAAGCACACATGTGGAAGAACACACATGGAGGGAATTTATTTGGCCAAGACGCAAATATGGAGAGGTTACTCATGTCTCTAGTGTGTGGGTGTTGATGTCTTCTACCTCACGGCTCCAATAACTGCCATTGTCCCAATCATTTCTGCTAAGTGTTTCTGCTGTTTGTATGTCACTGGACTTGTGTAATTGCTTGTGCATGATGTTCCGTAAGTGTCAGAGCTTCTCCCTCTGGATACACCACAAATGGACTGACTCATAATCTCTGTGGGATGCTGTTCTACAGGGCACTACTCCTCTGGAGCTTATGGAGACTAGCCAAAACACTCAACAAATTTCAGTCTTTGAAGGCTGGTTTTTAAGCCCAGTTATGTTCATTTGCCCAGTAACTAGCGAACGGCTCTGCAGTCTGGAGTTCCTAATTTTTAAATCCTAAGTCTCTTTCATTCTCCCATATAGATGAATGGATAAGAGAGCAGACACAGAGAAAAGGTCAAGTCAGGGAGCAAAGTCATTCATTGTCTCTGCTGTCTCTAAACCTGCATTTCTGGTCTTTATATATGTAGTAGATACACTTAGTCCAAAGTTCAGAGGGGGTGTGAGATAGCCTCTTACAAAGCTATCTTGTATATTGTACTTATTATACCTATTATGTATTGTGTGCATTTAACTTGACATCCATTCATACAGATCTTCCTAGTCAAAGCTCTTATTTGATTGATCTATGAATTTATCAACAAGTCAGCACCTATAAGACACTCTACGAGGTGATAGAATAAAAAACCAGACAACCTAAACGTATATTTACAAAATATATATGTAATGGCAATGTGGCTACTGCAAGCCAATAATAATGTATGATTTTATATATACATATATGATTTTATATCCCACTGTGTAACATCCTACTATGTTGCTTCATTGTATCAAGGAGGCAACCCTGGGCTTGTGCAGGCTACAATAAAGTCCTACTATTTCCAACAAATTGCGTCCACTGATTGTGAATCAGCCTACGTAGGAACAGAGAAGCTCATCACCCAGTACTAGGTATTATTAGATAATAACTACTACAGCAAGACTCAGAAAAGCCAGTTCTTTCCACCAAAGGCCTTGGCACTGTCAAATGGTTCAACAGCAGAAACTGATATAATTTTAACAGGAAAAAGGACATTGAAGAAGAGGAATTGTCATCTGCTTTGAAACTATACCCTAAGGAACAGGGGAACTTTTCATCTGACTTGTGGCTGAAGCGTTCCACATGTGTTGTCTCTCCCGTTAGAATGTGAGGTTCTTGAGAGCAGGGACTGTCATGTTTTTCTATTTATATATCTAACACTTAGCATGGTGCTTTACATATAATAAGTATCTAATAAATGCTTTATAAATAAAATAAATAAAACATTTATTAAGCATTCTTTGGCCATAGTCACCCAAGAAACAAAAAAAAAATATAAAATAGTGTTTGATTCTATGTGACATTGTTTTGTTTCCACAGTTATAATGATGAGGTGGCAGAAAAGTAGGGAAAGGGTGCTAAAAACCACATACTTTGTTCAAATATATAAGAATGAGAACCATTTCCCAATACATAAATGGTCAAAAGATATGAACAGGTGGTTCTCAAAGGAAGATACATAACCTACCAACAACCTTAATCTAACAATCAGTATACATGTATTAAGTGTCTGCTATGTGACAGGCACTGTGCTAAGATCTGGGGATACAAAATGAGGCCAAGGACAGTTTCTATCCTTAAGGAGCTTACAGTGTAGATGGGAGATATGAAACAAATACATGCAAATGGACTACATTCAGGATAAATAGGAAATAATTAGTAGAGGTATGGCACTAGAATTTAGAGAAGGTGGGAAAGGCTTTTGTTAGAGGATGGGATAAAGGAAGCTAAGGAAGGCAGTAGGCAGAGATGGAGAGCATTTCAGGAACAGGGGACAGCCAGAGAAAATACCTGGAGCCAAGATGGAATGTCTTGTTTATAGAATGACCAGAAGTTTAGGGTCAGTGGATGGAAGAGAATTTATTTGGGGAATAAAGGGTGAGAAGACTGAAAAGGTAAGAAGGGGCTAGGTTAGGAAGGGTTTTGAATGGCAAACAGAGTATTTTGCATTTGATGCTAGAGGAAATAGGGAGCTATAACCTGATCAGACCTGAACTTAAGAAAAAAAATCACTTCAGTGGCTAAATAGAGGATGGATTGGAGTGGGGAGAGACTTGGGACAGGCATGTTCACCAGCAGACTATTACAATAGTTTAGGTATGAGGTAATAATGGTCTGAACTAGAGACGTGACAAGGTCAGAGGAGAGAAGGGAGTATATTGGAGAGATGTTGCAAAGGTGAAATCTATAAGCCGTGGAAACAGACTGGATATGGAGGGATGAGAGATAGCAAAGAGTCAAGGACAACTCCTAGCTTGTGAGACCAAAGAACTGGAAGGATGGCATTGCCCTCTCTCTTAACTGGGAAGGTAGGAGAGGGGGAAGACTTGAGGGAAAAGATAATGAGTTTTGTTTTGGATATGATGAATTTAAGACTTCTACTTGTAATGCAAATCAAAGATCTTCTCCCACCCATCGAGAGGCCTCAGGTAAAGCGCATTAAGGGAAGCTTGATTACAGGAGGATTGTTTTGTAGGAAGGCCCACACCTTTTGTTAACTAATGAGGCACTGGGTCTGGGTTGTGATGCCCTCTGGGTCTGAAAACTATATATATATATATATATATATATATATATATATATATATATATATATATATATGCATATATATACATATAAACTATATATATATGCATATATATACATATAAACTATATATATATGCATATATATACATATATATGCATATATATACATATAAACTATATATATATATAAACTATATATATATATATAAACTATATATATTCTCTGTGGTGAGGTTTTGCTTTGGGGACTTACTCTTTGGAAGAAGGTTCATGTGCTAGATGAGACTCTGGGTAACTACTAAGAAACCCCCTGGCTTTGAAAACCCAGAGGCTGGTGCTTCTCTCTCTAGTAACTATGTATGAATATAATAGACAGTTGGATCTGTCTGTTGATCTGTGATGTATGTATTGCTGATGGTCAGACAGTTGGAAGCCATGTCTGTTGGCCTTTCTTTCTCTGCTTGTGAATATAACTCTGTTGGTGAATGTAACTAAAGAAGATTGTTGACCCCTTAAAAGTTGCTTTCCTTTTAGAAAAGCAAATCTAAGAACCTGTGCTAGCAAGTCATCCTGGATATGTCAGGGTGCTTGCTGCTACACTACTGGACATGCAGTTCTTCAGATCTGAAAGACAGTTGGAGATGCAAGAATAGAGGTCAGCAAAGAGTTTTGGGAAGGATAGAGTTGAGAATTGTTAGTAAATGGCAATTAAATCTATGGGAGCTGATGAGATCATCAAGTGAAGCAGTATAATGGGGGAAGAGAAGAAGCTCCAAGAGAGAGCCCTAAGAGATATTTACAGTTAGAGTATATTATTGTACCATAAGAAACGACAAAAGGGACAGTTTCGGAGAAACTCTGGAAGACTTGTATTAAGTGAGGTACAGTCAGTGAGGTTTTTGTGGGGGGATTCAGTTTTTTTTCATTTTATGCCACTTTATTTTTCCCATGTTATTCTGTACCTTTGTCATTTTTTAGGACTGAATAATATTCCATTGTATTCATATGTCACAGTTAATATAGTCATTTTCTAGTTATTGGGCATATCATTTTTTCCCCTTTTTTCTGTTTCCAATAGTGCTAGTATGAATATTTTTGTGCTTTCTTCCTGTCACTAGCTCCTTAGGGAATAAAACTAAAAATGAGATTGCTAGGCAAAAGGGGATGCACATTTTTGTAACTTTTATTATATATTTATTTGCTTTCTTAAATAATGGAATGAATTGACATTTATGATTTGGAATTTTCTTTTGCAGTGAATTAACATGTTTATTACTTCAAATCCCTACAATTTCTGTTTATTTTTTTTACTATCTTGGCATTGGTTTAATTTGCATCCCTTTTATTATAAGTGAATTTGGACACTTTTTTTCAAGTGTTTATTAGTAGTTTGCTATCTTCTTTTGAAAAGTTCCTGTTTGCTGTCAGCTTATGCGTTAATTCCAAGGCCTGAAAGGTCTTCAGATTCTTCATTCGTACTCCCCCAACATTTAGGAGCAAATATTCTCCAAGTGGATGGCTTAGAGGTAAAAGTAAATAGTTTCTTTGAAGCATAACTATTTGTAGTTGACATTTGTGGAAGTATACTGTCCCATGCCTTCCTTCCCTCTTCTAGAAATCTTAAGAAATCATCACAGATCACTGGGTTTTTCTTCCACACATGCCATAATATGAGCAGTACTCTTTCATCAAATCCATCCTTGAATAGGAATCTTCCTATGGCATCCCCACATAACTCCTCTAATTTTTCTTTCTTAAATTATTGCTTACAAGGTAGAATTTCTGGAAATATGTTAAGTAATATTGATGGTAGTGGGCATCTTTTCTCCACTCCATGTCCTAGCAGGAAAGCATCTAATATTTCTTTATTATAAATAATGCTAACTCTTGGTTTCAAATCAGTGTTTTCCACTGCCTGGACCTTATCTTGGTCATTCCCTTTTGTACCCAATTTAGACTCTTGGTTTTGACACTTTGACCAATTTTAGATACCATCTAGCACTTTGGATCTTATTTTGCCCCAATAAATCAATAAACATTTATTAAGCATGTGTGAGGCACTGGGCTAAGTGCTGGAGATTCAAAAAAAAAGAGGCAAAAAAACAGTCCTTGCCCTTAAGGATGGAAGGCACTAGAATTAAGATGGGGTGGGGAAGGTTTCCTGTAGAAAGTGGAATTTTGGTTGGGACCTAAAGGAAGCTGTAATAGCAAACACCCCAGCATACATGGGGGGACCTGCTACCACAGATTCTTAGATCTGCATTCATAAAGGAAGCAGTTTTCAAGGGGTTAACAATCCCTTTAATCAAGCACAGGTATCAGAGAAAATCAAAATCAAAATTTCAGAGAATTCAAAAATAAATCAACAGACAGCACTTCCTAACTTTCTGATCATTACATACATACACACGCCTGACCATTACATACATACACAGTTACCAGAGAGGGAAGCATCAACTGGGTTTTAGCCAGGTGGGGATGGAGAGTGGGGAGTGGGGCTCCTTAATGACTTCTCAGAGTCTCTCTGGCCAAAGAAACACTTCCAGTCAGTAAACCCCAAAGTAAAACCTCATCCTAGCTGTCCCATATTTATATACCTTTTAGAGCCAGAGGGCATAACCCTCTGACCCAGTGCCTCTACAGAAAAAATAAAAGGTAATTGGGACCCTCCTACAAAACAACTCCCCTAAACAAGCTTCCCAAAATGGGCAAACCCATCAATGGGTGGGAAAGATCCTCCCCAATCACATCTTTCAATCAGAGGCACTTTTAGTAAAACAGTAAAAGATTCTAATTTGATTGCCATAACGGAAGCCTGGGAGGTCAATAGTTGGAGTGAAGGAGGGAGAGAGTTCTAAGCATATCAGATCAGTTCTTGACCATAGCTTGCATGCTGTGTCATCCTGGCCCCCTAGCCTCATAGTAAATTATCAGATGCTCCCTGCACCCTGCTCCTCAAACTGGAGAAGTTTAATTCAGTGGCAAGGACCCCACTCAGCCTCTGTCATAATCTGAAATAGGGCTGGGGAGAATAGTATATTGCCCAAGTTCAGACACTTAGTATTCAAGTCTGAGGATTCTTGGGTAGGAAGTAGGAAAAGATTTGCCTCAGAGTCTGTTCAAGGATAAAAATGCCTAAAATTTTGTAGTTCTGTTTCAAAGGCATCAGGAAAGATCTTTGACGCTTGAATTAGGCCCTTTAAAAGAAACCGATTCCAAAGCATGTAGAAGGAGATTCATAGGAGAGTTGGCACCGAGATTCAAAGCATAGAGTTAGAATATATTTGAATGAAGCAGTATGTTCAAAATGAGCAAAATATGTTCAAAGTAGTAGATCAAAGTGCGTGTTCAAGAAAAACAAAGTGTGTTCGAAAGATTTGGCTTGTGTGAAGGATCATCAAAACCTTGATGCCCCAGAGCATTGTTGAAGTCAGCCAGCCTAGGCTGAGATTGCACTTTGAAGACCCAGGAAGTGTACTAGCCTGTAGTGCGTGGGAGAGTACTTGTCACTGTCTTGTGTTCTGAGTCTTGGTGGCCCACTTCTGCAATTATAACTAGATTCTGGAGCCACGGTGAATGTTCCAGTCAAATTCAGCTTTGCCAAATTCGGTTTTGAAAAGGTTCAAGAGACAAAATTTTGGGGTAATTTAAACATTTTATTAATAATACCAGCATTTTAATCAAAGGATGGTCATTTGGCAGTCTCTCTCTTAGAGATAGTGGCAGACTCATACTTTATATATGCCATCTTGGAAGAAGATTTGCAATCAACTCTTATTGCTTCACAATTAACAAGAGAATGAATATTGCAATGAGAGGTTAGACCTGAACTTTGATTATGTCAGCAATTTCTAAGTTCTCACCCAAGCCTTGGGCAATATATTCCAAATTTATGCCCTGTTCAAGCCTGAGCAGAATACAATGGCTACTCCACCTACGTGGGATCTGAACAAGAAAGTTAGTCCAGTTTCATTATCAGTAATATCTTTCAAGAGACTAAACTTTTAAAATCAGAACTTTAAAAGGGGAAACTCTGGATCTCCCCAAATCATTGATTATTATTGATGACCAATAAATAAATGAAAATTAAATAATAAAATCATTTCTTTCACCCAGTATGTTCAAATGGCAAGTTTCAGAGCTTCTTGTACATCATTACTGGGAGCAAGGGGAAGGGGGAGAAAAGCGAAGGGAATAAATATGTATTAAGAGCCTAACATGTGCCAGGAATTTTGCTGAGCACTTTTATAGATTTTGCAGATATTATATCATTTGATCTTTACAACCATAGGTGCTATTATGATCCCTATTTACAGTTGAGGAAACTGAGTCAGTTAGGTGAACTGTTCAGGGTCACACAGCTAGTAAATGTGTATGACTGGATTTGAACTCAGGTCTTCATGACTTCAGACCACTATCTGAAGGACTCTATCCACTGCACCACCCAGATGGTTCACTACAAGAGAAGAATAAATGTCCAGTGGGATGGTGGAAGGAGAGAAGAATCAGGGTGACCTAGAGCACAGAGTATAAATGAAAGCAAATGACTGAGCAGCGGTATCATGACGAAAGCTAGAAATTGACAAAACCAGGATTCTAGGTCTTCGTCATGTTCTTTTCACCATACCACGCTGTTTCTATGGGTGTAGTAAATTCATATTTCACATATGAAACACATATCATTTCAGCATCTGGTGCTGTGAAATCCCATACCAAGACAGTTAACTGTCACCTGCAGCAAGCAAGATATGCCACCCCTGACACCACAAAAACGTAAGATATGTTCACTGTTGAGTCCTTGCCATCATCCCTTGAGCAGGCAGGGAAAGGTGATCATTTCAGAGCACAAGCAAGTAGGCTCAGAGGGTCAAGAGAACACAAAGGATAGTCTGCAATGGCACCGTTGGGTCAAAAGAAACAGGTCAGAGCCAGGTACTCAGAGGGTAAACAAAGAGGACAGTAAATTGCATATGTGATTCATACTGAGCAGAGTTCACTTAGTGAAAAAATGGCTCAAGGTAGTGTTACCAGAGGGCAAGTTTGAAAGCAACCACTGTACTTTAGACCAAGACGAAACAGGTTGAGGGAGGGAGAACAAGATGAGATTGGGAAGAGTCGGGGGAAAGGTTAGCAAGAGCCAGGAAATGACATTAATTCCTGGTGCCCTTTGCAGCAACATTTGTGTCTGAGGTGGGGGTGGGGAAAAAGGTACCCTGGTTGGGAGCCAGTTCACACACACACAACACACACACACACACACACACCTTCCACATGACTCTATTATCATTGCACATCTACCAAAGTTCAGAGGACAGTGTTACAAACATATTGCTTCCACCATAGTTCCATCATTTTCTGGCCTCTGTGGCTTGGCTATAGCTGTCAATACTGAAATTTGAATTTGGAAATCCATTGGCAAGAATCAGTGATTTTTGACAACTGGTTGATGAGACTGGCTTGGAACAATTATTTTCAATTGCTGTCATTGGTTAAAAAAAAAACCCAAGTCAAATAGTAATCACTCTTTTCACAATAAAATAAGAAGAAGAATACAGATAGGGATGAGGACCTGTGATTTCACTAGTCTAAGGAGCTCCCAGGTAGGAATTTCTTCCACGATTGCAGGCCAACACCCTTTCTACACCTTATATAGTTGCTTGAAACACTAAGAGGTCCAGCGTCTTACACAGCATCGTATAGCTAGTACCCATCAGAGAGGGGATAACTAATTATGATGACTTGTATTTATACAGTACTTACTATGGCACAGGCACTGTGCTAAGTGCTTTACAATTACTGTCTCATTGGACCCTCATAACCAACCTGGAAGGTAGGTACTATCATTATCCCCATTTCACAGATGAAGAAACTGAGGCAAACAGGTTAAATGATTTGTGCAAAGTGAGGTGTATGAGACTGATTTAAAGTCAGAGTTTCCTGACTCCAAGCCCAGTGCTCTATCCACTGGGCCACCTAGCTAGCCCTGGTGAGAGCTGATCTTCCTAGACTCAAGGCCAACTCTTTATATACTATGCCACAATAAATAACCAAACAAATGAATGAATAAAAAAACCCAACAAATAACTAAATGAGCAGATAAATTGATTGATTAATTAGTTGATAAACAAGGTAAGGTCTCACGTTTTATAAAGCCTTTTTCCTTATAAGAGCCTTATATGAGAAGTAGCACACATGTTATTATACCTATTTTAGACATGTGGAAACTGAGACTCAGAAAGTTAAATGACATACCTATGATGACCAAAGTAAATAGCATAGCCAGAATTGGAGCCTAGGTCTCTTGACTTTGGTTTAACACTCTTTCTACTACATAACTTATGTTCTGTTGGTATTTGATCGATTTTTTCTGATCACTTTCAAATTATTATTTCCTTAACCTTTTCATCTGGGTACTATAGAAGAAAAATTTATCACTTTGCTTCTTTGGCACAAGTCTGTTAGAAAAAAAATTCATGAGATAAATTCTAAGTAGTCACTTAGAGAGGGAGAAATACAAAAGAGGCAGAGTTTGTCCATGCCTTTGAAAACATCTCAGACAAGTCAACAAGTCTTAGCGCTTACTATGTGCCAGGGACTATACTAAGCACTGGAAAAATAAATAAAGCAGAAAGAAAGAAGGAAGTTATGTTTTAATGGAAGACAATAATACATAAAAGGAAGCTGAAAAAGGTTAGAGGGAGATATATAGAAGGGAAAGTGGAGAAAGTTCAGAGCCAGGAGTGGATCTTAGAGAGAAATGAAGACAAGGTCAGTCTGGGTGTTTTCCTCAAAATGGAAGGTCTGGAAGAAACCAGCCCATCAGAAGAATGGGCAAGAGGGACAGAGTACTTCCAATGAGAGAAATCCAACGGTGAAGTGAACGGCTAAGGTGAAAAGGCCAAAAAGGCCAAGCCATTTTTCTCTCAACAGTTTATATAGTTCAATAATAAAGAAAACAAGGATAGAGTTCAATAACAAAGAAAAAATTCCCAATGACATTAAATAAGGGTTGTAATGCTTATGTTTTAGATTTTTGAGTAACTTAAATAAAGCATCAATAACTTAATTTTGGTATGTCTTGGGTGTTAGAAGTGAGCCCCCAACAGTGAGAAACATGCTCACTTTAAATAAAGAACAATACCTGTTGTGCAATCAGGAAGGCCTTGATTAATCTTTACGTCCATTTACCCCGAATGGACAGGTAGCCTCCCCAGTAAGGTTACAAGAAGACTACCATACGCGCAGGAAGATGGGGCATCTTATACTGTTTTCTGAACTTTGGATCTCCCAAGACACCATCCGCTGGCCATGTGACTCCATGTTCTTCTCTCTGATAGGCCCTTCCTCACACAGCTCCCTGGGCCTGCACATTAGTTTCTGACCTCTAACCTGTCCATGCTGGGTCACAATCCCTATCACCTAGGAATGTGGGCCACAGAACTTTACTTCCCACACTAGGGAATCATTTTCCTAAAATCATTTAATACAATGAAGTGCAGAAAGAAAAGATTTATTGCTTTTATTTAGGTTAATCAATGGGACTCCTGCCCTTATTCAGTCACCACCATAATAAAACTAACTGTCAGATAGAATTCCCCCCAACTCTCCCTTAAGAACTTGGTTAGGCCTTTGAATAAAGATATTTGAATACAATATATTTGAACAAAGACAGGAGTTCCAAATAGGACACTGTTTAAATACTGACAAGTTCTACTTTATGTAGATGAATCCAAGGGAATTCAGACTGAAATAATATTATTTATTAATATTTTTCTAAAGGGGGGGGCAGAACCAAGATGACAGAGTAATAACACATATACTCTAGCGCTTCCCCCACAGCCCACAAAATACCTGTAAAAAATGACTCTCAACAAGTTCTAGAGCAGCAGAAGTCACAGAACAACAGAGAGAAAGAGGTTTCCAGCCAAAGGTAACCTGGAAGGCTGACAGGAAGGCTCTATCCCATGGGATGCAGAGCCCAGCCCTGGCCACATTGCACTGGGAGGAACAGGACCTGAACAGACCTCCGGGGCAGAATTCCCAGCAGGGAGGGTCCCAGATCCTTCAGCCCACAAGTGACGCAGAAATCTCCAAAAGTCAGTGTGAGAGGGCTTTCCCAGTTGGGCAAGAGGGGAATGGGGTCCCCCCAGCACTGACCCCAGGGGGCAGCAGAAGGGGAGGCAGCAGCAGCGAGTGGCAGGCGACTATGGTGGCAGCCTGGGTCCATTGTCCAGGCAGCTCAGCTTAAAGCCTCCGGGGGAATTGAGCAACTGATTTGAATCTCAGCCTTTAGCATAATACTAGGGGGAGGAGGAGCACTAGGACCCTCCTCTTGACAAAGGATTCAGAAGTCAAGTAACTGGCTTGGAAAATGCCCAAAAAAGAGAAAAAAATAAGACTATAGAAGGTTACTTTCTTGGTGAACAGGTGTCTCCTTCCATCCTTTCAGAGGAGGAGGAACAAGGCATACTGTCAAAGGAAGTCAAAGCTTCTGCCTCCAGTACCTCCAAAGTGAATCTGAAATGGACCAGGTCATAGAAGAGCTTGAAAAGTGAGTCAGCAGCTTAAAGAGGGAAAAAGGTGAGGAGAGGTTTAATATGCTTCCATATTCTCCCTTTTTATGCTCAGCACAAACTGATTTGAATTTTTATCTGTTCATTAATTTTGGTATCTCTTCCTGTACCCATAAACAGAAACAGTATATATTGCTATGGAAGGCTCATTATAAATATGAAGATTTTCACATGTTACTCTGATATAGTAAATGCAACCAAATAATATGATGAAAAGAATCATTCCAGATACCATAATTGTCTACCAAGTGGGAAGTTAGGGATGAAGCATTATTTTGAATATATGGCAGGTTATATGAGTAGAGGTACAGAAAGCAAGGCACTAGGTGGAGATACATATCTAGGGTTTAAATACAGTTGAGCCTCCAAGCCTTCAATCTCCTACACAGCCAGAAAGTTATCAGGATTTATGAAGCTCTATGGGATGAGGGTAGTCTAGTTTAAAGGGCAATTGGAACTGAAAAATAATATTATTCTCTTGGGCACCTAGCCACTGGCTAGTCTGATGCCCTCAGTCAAAGTTATTACACATGGATATTCTGAATACATATTGAGTGTTCCAATATTAGCTACAGCTCATCTGAAGAGCCACTGGCTAGTCTGATGCCCTCAGTCAAAGTTATTACACATGGATATTCTGAGTACATATTGAATGTTCCAATATTAGCTACAGTTCATCTGAAGAGTCTACTTTATATTCTTTGATCAGCCCAAAAAATCTTACCATGCACTGCAACTGAATCATCTCTAATTTTTGTTCACACTTCAACCGGATGATTACAAAAGTCGGAAAGCTTCACTGACTCCCTGTTTCAATACTAAATATCTGGCATTATTCCATAAATTCTAATGAATTGACTAGGCTGTTTCAAGGGTTTGATCTCTGATCTACCATTATGATCAATTCAGTCCCACATGCATCCTTCCTGGTGTCCTTGTTTCAGGGCCCAGTCTCCCTTAATGGATCCACAGACATGGACAGTACATTGTGAATGGCTCCATTTCCAACTAGAGAGACTCTAGATAAAACTCCAGGGCCATAGGCTTCGAGGATTCCTGATATATCATGTGGATTGAAAGGACAATACTGATGAGTATTGCCCTCAGATGGTCATTCAGGGAATTCCTGAACCTCAGAATATATTCTATTTCATTGGAACATCTCAGTCTATAGGGCAATCCCATTCATTAGTGAGAAGAGAATATTCTAGGGGTTATCTGGGGCAAAAATGATATGTAGCTCTCCCAGACACACCTGGAAAGAATTCATTTTGGCTTACATCATTAGGACAATATCATTTTCTAATTGTATCATATCTTGATCTCTTTCTAGGCCTTTGGGTACATTATAGACTGAGACTTCAGTGTTGGCCTCATCCTGAAAGTAACCAACTTTCCAACTTATTGATTATCACTCTGAAGCAGTCAATCCTAAGTACTAGTAAGAGCTCCAAGTCACACCTATTAGGTAGCTGCCTGGCTTAGAGCAATGAGAGAACTCAGAAGCAACAGGCTGTTAAAGAATCTCTCACACAGAGTTGATCCAACCATTCTGGAAAGCAATTTGGAACTATGCCCAGAAGGCTATGAAAATGTGCATACCCTTTGACCCAGCAATATCGCTTCTAGAGCTGTATCCCAAAGAGATCATAAAAATGGGAAAAGGACCCACGTATAAAAGTATTTATAGAAGCTCTTTTTGTGGTAGCCAAGAACTGGAAATCTAGGGAATGCCCATCATTTGGGGAATGGCTGAACAAGGTGTGGTATATGAATGTAATGTAATACTGTTGTGCTACAAGAAATGATGAATAGGAAGACTTCAGAAAAACTTGGAAAGACTTATATGAACTGATGCTGGGTGAAGTGAGAAGAACCAGGAAAACATTATACACAGTAAAAGACACAGTGTGAGAGAACTGTTTCTGAAAGACTTAGCCCTCCACAGCAATGCGAGGACCTAAAATATTTCCAAAGGACTCTTGATAAAAAATGCCATCCTCATCCAGAGAAAAAATTATAGAGTCACAATAAAGAATAAAGCAGACTATTTTTTCTTTTGTCATGTTTTGGTTTTTCTCATAGTTTCTCTAATTCATTTTAATTCTTCTATACAACATGACTAAATGTGAAAATATGCTTAATAATAATGTATGCACAGAACCCATATCAGATTGCAGGTCATCTTAGGGGACAGAGAAAGTAAAGAGGGGAAAAAAACTTAAAACTTATAGAAGTGATTGTTGAAAACTGAAAACAAATTAATTAAATAAAAAAATTTTTTAAAAAGAATCTCTCACATAGCTTTTCCAACCATCTACCTTCTTTCCTGATTTTTCTAGATAACTGAAATAAGATGGTCCTATCCCATACAGATCACCATCACCAGGAACCCAGGTTGTATTGATTCCCTTACAAAATGCAGTGATAGCAATATGAAGAAAACTATGGTCACCAATAGTAGCAATCTTTATATTGCCATCACAGACACTTCATGTATAGAAGGCATTGTGGAAATTGAGTCAACCACAGTGATTCCACCTTGTGATTCAACACTGAATCTAGCTCAGTTCCCTTTCTGTTCAAGTATGGGTTTAGTCTAATTTCTTTCTACCTTGTGAGAAGGCATTATTCGATTGTGGGAATTGTGAGAAAACTTTACTGCACTGTTTGAATCTAATCTTTCATGGCTGGGAAGTTGGCTAAGTCTACCTGCTATTTAGAGACACTCAACTAAAGACCTAGGATGTGCTGACCAGAAACCCAGTCAGATCCAAAGACTGATGCAAGAAGTTTTCATACAATTGTACATCTCATGTAACCCATATGCTTGATCTGAAAACTGGCCCTATACAAGTCAAGCATTTATTGTTTTCCTTTTCATTTGGTGGAATACAGATGCTTGGAGGAAATAGGACAGCTCTTTTTCTATTTATCAATTTTCTATTTATCAATTTCAGAGAATTGCACCCATTTGCTCCACCTCTCGCAATTCAGAAAGCCCTTAAAGTTTCCTGCAACTAGAAACCACATTACCTAATTTTATAACCTGGTTAAGTGTCGTCTTTTAATTAATTGGTCTTACTTGATTATTTTTAACACATAAAAATCTGTATCACCCTCTGAGTTCAGTGCCAAATCTGGGTAGGCCTGGTCCTGATTTGTTATATAATTGACATGCATTGCTTAAAATACGGACATGCTCAGGAACTCCAATCATTGTTTCTTCAGTCATTTCATCTTTTAGCAACCATGTATTCACACCTATCAAATACTTTCTTAAAGAATGCATTTTTAACATAAAAGAACCAAAAGGAACATAGGGTATATACTAAAGATTGGTTGCAAGGGATTTTTCAATAAGGACAAACCATTTACTTTTTATATATGTAAAATGTATAAATGTCTAAGATTGTCATTAGTAAACTGGGTAGTTTGTAAGAAATATTGGGATAGACCTGAGTATGATATGACTTTAAAAAGTAAAATCATTTAGAAATAGCTAAAAGATAATTATTTTATACAAATGAGATGCAAGAGGAAGAACAGATACAGAGGAATTAGATGGGGGAGGAGGGGTGGTAGTTCTAGTAACCTACTTTCATTGGGAATGGGTTTAAGAGGGAACAACACATAGATATCTAAAAGTGTATAAAACTACTAAATTCAGAAGAAATAAAATGGTAAAGGGATAGGGAGGGAGGAAAGGGAGGGATCTCTAGAGGAGAGGGTGAGGGAATAGGTTAAGGGGAATATAGAAGGGTTTAGACCAATGGGAATGGGAAGATAAGGAAAGACTCTCTAGAAGGGAGGGTGAGGGAATAGGTTATAGGAGGGTATAGAAGGGTATTTAGATTTATGAGAATGGGAAAATAGGGGAGGGATTCTTGGAAGGGGGTAGATTAAATAATGGAAGAGTAAGGTAGAGAGTAGAAATAAAGTAGAGAAGTCAGGAGGGATAGGAAACAAAAGATATGCACAAACATAAAAACAAAAGATCAATTTGTTAGGGAAAGTATATGTCTATACACATATGTCTATATGTGTATATATGTATATGTGTGTATATATATATATATGTATATATTTATAAAGTGATATATCTGAACTCAATTGTAGTGGTGGGGAAAGGGGGAGAAAGGGTGAAAAAAAAGAACAAAGTAAAAAAGTGCACAGCAGAGAGCAAAAGAAAACTTACAAGGAAGCAAAGAGGGACAGCTCTCCACACAATCTGGAGTATTTATCATATAAGCTTTCCTGAAATGGAGTGGGGGGAGGGGATAAATGGGGAGAAAATTTGGAACCCAAAATTTTGTGAAAATGAATGTAAAAAGTTAAATAAATAAATTTATATTTAAAAAAAATAAAATAATTAGTTTTAATTAGTTAAACTAGTTAAATTAGTTAACTAATTAAAATAATTAGTTTTAAGACAAAAAAATAAACTGATAAAAATAGAAGGTGGTTTTGTGGGAAAAAAATAGATAAACTATTGGTTAATGTGATTAAAAAAAGAAAGAAGGAAATGGCATTAAAAATGGAAAGGGCGAATGCCCCATCAAATAAAGATGAGATTAAAGCAATTGCTAGGAGTTATTTTGCCCAATTTTATTCCAGTAAAACTGACAATCTAAGCAAAATGGATGAATATTTATAAAAATATAAACTGCCCAGATTAAGTGAGGAGGAAGTTGAGTACTTAAGTAACCCAATACTAGAAAAGGAAATTGAATAAGCCATCAATGAACTCCATAAGAAAAAATTCCCAGGATCAGTTGCCTTCACAATTAAATTCTGCCAAATGTTTAAAGAACAATTATTTCCAGTACTACATAAACAATTTGAAAAAAATAGATTAAAGGGGTTCTATCAAATGCCTTTATGACACAAATATGGTTTTGATACCTTAAACAGGAAGAGTAAAAGCAGAGAAAGAAAATTATAAACCAATTTCCTTAATGAATATGGAAGCAAAAATTTTAAATAAAATATTAGCAAGGAGATCAGAGCAATATATCACAAGGATCATGCATTATGCGCAAGTGGAATTTATACCAGAAATGTATGGCTGATTCAATATTAGGAAAACTATCAGCATAATTAACCATATTCACAACAATAACAACCAAAACCATATCAATAGAATACAATACTTGTTTATATAAAAAACACTAGAAAGCACAGGAATCAATGGAACCTTTGTTAAAATAATAAGTAGTATCTATTTAAAACCAAGAGCAAGTATTATCTTTAAGGGAGATAAACTTGAAGTCTTCCCAGTAAGATGTAAAGCAAGGATGTCCATTATCATTACTATTACTCAATATTGTGTTAGATATGCTAGTTATAGTAATAAGAAAAGAAAATGAAACTAAAGGAATAAAAATAGATAGGCAATGAGGAAAACAAAACTATTGTTCTTTGTAGATGATATAATGGCATGCCTAGAAAATCCTAGAGAATCAACTAAAAAAATTAGTTGAAACAATGAATTTCGGGAAAGTTTCAGGATATCAAATAAACCCACATACATCAAACCACATTTCTATGTACTACTAACAAAACCCGGTAGGAAGAAATAGGAAAAGAAATTCAATTTAAAATAACAGCAGACAATATAAAATACTTGGGAATCTATGTGCCAAGATAAATGCAGAGATTAATTGAAGACAATTACAAAACACTTTTCACACAAATAAATAGATAAATAATTGGAAAATATTAATTGTTCATGGGTAGGATGAGGTAACGTAATAAAAATTACAATTCTACCTAAGTGAATTAACTTAGTGCCATACCAATCAGACTACCAAGGAATTATTGTATATTAACTAGAAAAAAATGGTAACAAAATTCATCTGGAAGAACAAAAGGACAAGGGAATCGATGTAAAAAAATATTAAGGAAGATAGCCTAACAGTTGCAGATTTCAAACTATATTACAAAGCTGCAGCTGTTCAGTTGTTTCCGATTCTTCATGACCTCATTTGAGGTTTCCTTCGCAGAGATACTAGAGTGGTTTGCCATTTCCTTCTCCAGTTCATTTTTACAAATGAGGAAACTGAAGCAAGTAGAGTTAAGTGACTTGCCCTGGGTCATGCAGCTAGTAAATAAATGTCAGAGGCTAGATTTGAACTCATAAAGATGAGACTTCCTGATTCCTAGCCCAGTGCTCCATCCACTGAACCCACCTAGCTGTCCCATATTACAAAGCAATAATCATCAGAACAGTCTGGTACTGGCTAAAAACTAGACTGATAGATCAGTGGAATAGATTAGTACACAATACATAGTAGTAAATACCCATAGTAATCTAGCGTTAGAAAAACTCAAAGCTGTGGAATAGTGTAGGCTTTCTATCCATAAACTGCCTGGTCATTTTAGGAGGATAGATTCAAATCGCACTTCTGAGAAAACCCCTTTACAAAAGCTTCATGCAACAAACCACAAAGGTTTGTTTTTAGATCTCACATCCTAGACTCTTCCATTTCTATGACAGAGGATTGTGTTCAGTGGCCTGTGGTGTTACCAGGTCCTACTGCTAGACACCTTATTAGAGATAAGATAGACGTCATTTGAATATGCTTCATCACTATGTTGATCACAGGTTCTAGATAACAATCACATTTATTTCTATTTAAATTATTTAAATATGATGGAGAGTTTATTTTGCATTTTGATTACATTCCAAATATCCCTAGTCCTTGTGAACTTCACTGTTTTCAAACAATGCTCTTTGATAGGATTTCCAGCTTCCCAGTGTCTGCTATGCTGTTTGCCAAATCCACATTAACCCTTCATGTGCAGAAGTTCATGCATTTGAATATTTACGACAATCACTGACCAGAGGAAGAGCAATATGCCTCTCAGGCAAATATTTCTACTCTCTGATATAGCTCTAATTCATAAGTATTGAGATTGAAGACACTTAGTATTTGGTGCAAAAATCCATCATGGTATTCAGATGAAAGAGGATTTAAACTCCTAATGTTATACATTCATTACAATCTAAGAATTATTCTCAAAAATCTAATAGCACTTTTATGAAATACTTTCAAAAAGCATAATTCAAGACAAATATTAATAGAGCACTCATATAAGTCTTTTAAAATTAGAGTTTTAAATTTTAAAAATAAAATAAAACTTATTGCTTCTCTAATAACATTAATATTGTTTAATTCACCTCCAAATCATTTACATGGAAAAACATTCCATGCATGCATCTCGCAGTTCTGGCCTTCTGTGTTCTTTGCATTCAGAATAGTTATCACTTTTAACGTCACTTTCATATAATTGCTATCCAGAGCATGGATTAACCATGCCATGAATAGTAATTGTCCCCAAGTGATTTATCAAACCCATATAAATTCACATTTGATCTGCTGAATTCTAAATGTTGTTCTATAATTCTAGCTATTTTTCCAAATCCACAAGGAAACCAGCATCCATGAAACTGATGCTTGAAAATCTTTAGAGAGCTCAAATTGAACTCCAATTTCCTGGGGAGGAATTGTCTCTTTAGTGATAGTCTCCTGTCCCAGATACTTTCTAAAAGATGGCTTTTCAAATAGCTTTTCAAAATTTTCAAAAATTCCATTTTTGCTTGTCCAATCTTTTCCAATCCATTGTAGATATTTTTCAATTGCCCCTTTGACTCTGAAATTCTATCTGAATTCCTTGTGAGTCTTACATAAGTTGGGTTTTTTGTGGGTTTTTTGGTTTGTTTGTTTTTTTTTTTTTTACCAGTGATAGGAATTGTTTTTCCCTTGTTACTAAAGTATCCCATATTTATAACAAGCATTTCTCCCAGAAGAGTTCGTAGCTCCACAGGCAAAGTAATGTCTTTGCATTTCCTTGCTATTCTTTTTTCTCAGTGAAGTTTTAAAAAGCTATTTAAGCTTGGACTGAACTTCTTTTTTTTTTTTTTTTTTTTGCCATTCTGCCTTTTTTGTATTAGAACCTTGCTGAAGATTCCTATAGCTAGCATATATGTAAGCAAAGATCATTAATTCTATCTTCTTGATACTTAAAAATAGGTCAAGCTACCAGTCTAAGCTCTAAGTTCAGTTAGAGCTTGCTATAAGCATTACTGGGCAGCTGGGTGGGACAGTGCATAGAATGCCAGTCAGGAAGACTCATCTTCCTGAGTTCAAATGTGGCCTCAGACACTTACTAGTTAGGTGGTCCTGGGTAAGGCAACTGTTTGCCTCAGTTTTCTCATCTATAAAATGAGCTGGAGAAGGAAATAGCAAACTCCTCCACTATCTTTGCCAAGAAAACCTCAAATAGGGTCATGAAGAGCCAGATATGACTGAATGATGACAAGCATGCATTACCACTTTTTTGAAAAAATTTCTGATATTAAGAGCATTTCTATACATTTCTTGTATTTTAATCAAGGTTCAACACAATACTGTGCTAATTTAAATTACATTTTAATTTCTTTTAATTCTCTTTCTTCCTGACTGATTAACTTAGATTTATTGTTCCAAGTCACAGAATTGCATTTCTCTTTGTAATAATTCATTTTTTTACTTTCCCTTTAATGCGCCATAGTTCATTTCTTAACCTTATATATTTTTGCTTCCAAATTATGCTTTCAATTGTTCTAATTTTGTTGTGAGACCTAGTTTTCTCTCTTTCTACTGAATCTATACTTTTTGAAAATTAGCACTTTTTTTTTTTTTTTTGCTTCTCAGGTTCATTAAATAACTCCTCCTGGGTGATCACAACTGAAACTTCAGGTTTAACAGCACAGTTTCTTCTTTTTCCATGTAAAATACACAGACATATACACACACAGATATACACATATTTAATTTGGTTTCTTACAAAAGAACCTGCAAGGGCATAGTCTTTTCTAATTTCCTTCAGGGGAGTCTTTCTTTTTTTAATTTACTGGGCAATGATTCTGCCAAGCACGTAGAGAAGATGGTGGTAATCAAGCAAATCAATCTCTAATGTAAGGGTATATACCCTTTTTAGACTTCAGCAAAGCTGAAAGTCATAAAAGGCAAAGACAGATACTAACAAGTAAGGTGAAGCCTTTTCAAATATAAACGAAGCATTACACAACTTTTAGGGTGTGAGACTTTGAAAATACGTCAACAGAGAAAAGGTCATGCCCTCAGGGCAGACTACCTCACCATCTTCCACCCAGCCCCTCACTTGCATAGGACCCGAGAGGTACTGAGGTAGTCACCATAATAAGAGTGAGAATCCAGTTCGGAGTCAGGAAGAATTCTGTAGGGTAAGAGAATCTAGACCTCTTCTACTCACTGTCTGGGAGGTGCTAAATCTCAGACCCAAGGCCCTGAGGGAAAAGCACTGGTAAGATTTCTGCCAAATTTAGGCTAACCATCTTTGCTCTTTCTAAAAGAACACAGTAGCACTCCAGCTGAAAAGAACATTGCAGCACCCCAACTGAAAGAAGATTATCATAACCCCCAGCTAAGCCAGAAGCTGGAGGTGGTATAGACAATAGTTGCTTATCGAACAGTGAGCTCAGGGAGTCCAGTGAATCAACCTGTTCAGCCCAGACACTACACTCTGTAGGGAGCCAACCTAGCAGTCAAATGATCTGCCCAGACTTGGCCAGTGATTGACTCTCTCACTTAGTAAAAATACAATTCTATGCAAGAAGTAAAGCTAGCAAAGCACCTGTTTAACTGAGATGCTGTACTCTGTAGAGAACCAATCCAGTATAACAGAAAGTGGAGCAACTCATCCTTTGCCAATACCAATACCTTGACCCAAAGTGAACTTCAGGAGGACTCTCCAGAGAAAGAAAGGACATCAAGGCCCTGTTGTAACAAAGTTGTGCATTGCCTTAGTCAAATATGTTTACTTTCATTATACTTTAAATTTGTCATCACTCTCTCCTTCTGTTTCCCAACCCTGTATGTCTTTGTGGGAGCGTGTACACCAGATTATTGGGGGAGAAAGCTTTATAACTATTCTTGCTATAATGTTTAAATATATTTATTTTTCTCCTCCCATTACATAAGTGGTGAATAAGATTCCTGAGGGGTGCAAGTGAAAGTGAAGAGTTCGGTGCTAAGAAAAACAAAACAAAATACAAACCTCTGGTGTGTGTGTGCGAGAGAGAGAGAGAGAGAGAGAGAGAGAGAGAGAGAGAGAGAGAGAGAGAGAGAGAGAAAGGGAGAGACAGAGATAGAGACAGACAGAGAAAGAGAGAGACAGAGACAGAGAGAGACAGAGAGAGAGACAGAGAAAGAGAGAGAGAGAGAAAGAGAAAGAGAGAGAGAGAGAGAGAGAAAGGGAGAGACAGAGATAGAGACAGAGAAAGAGACAGACAGAAAGAGAGAGACAGAGAGAGACAGAGACAGAGAGACAGACAAAGAGAGAGACAGAGACAGACAGAGAGAGACAGAGACAGAGAAAGAGAGACAGAGAAAGAGAGAGAGAGAGAAAGAGAGAGAGAGAAAGAGAGAGAGAGAGGGAGAGAGAGGGAGGGAGCGAGAGAGAGAGAGACTCTTAGTGTATGTGTATAAGCTTAAGTTCGTACCTTATAGAGAGAAAAAAGGGTGCCTAGGTGGGCCTTAGCTTCATGTAGCAGTAAAGGACCTAAAGGTAGTGAAAAAAGTAAAAAGTCCCTTCTCCCTATCCCTCCTCCCTAACCCCCAAGGAAGAGATCTGAAATAAGTCTGCTCTAGCAAAATAGAGTCAACCTGGGACTTAACCACAAATTAATGAAAAGGCCTCTACTTCATTTCTCTCCTCTTCCTAAGGAAAGGGCTTCAGCGAAGGATGATTACAGAAAGAGGAGAGAAACTTGTTGTCCATGGTTAATGAGAAGGCATAGTTTAAAAGAAAGGGCCCTAACGTAATCTGACCTCTGCCCAGCCTAAAGAAAGACCTCTGAGGCAAAGGAAAGGATCTCAATTTAATCTGATCCTCATAGACAGGGAGATCTAGGACTCAACTCCTGAGATTTCAGCAATTAAAATAAGTAAACAAAAATGATAAGGGAGTTTTATGATGCCAGTGATGATTGAAGTACAAACATGAGAGAGGTGAAGAACTCAGAAATACCTACAATCAAAACATCAAAGAAAAAAAACAAGCATCTTGCCAGAAGAATAACTAGATTTCTGCAAGGAAATGATGGAACAATTTTAAAATTATATTATCAAAGAAATGGGAACAAGGGAGGAGAGACTTGGAAAAAGAATCAACAACTTAACACAAGAGATACAAAACTTTACCCTAGTAACAAATTCCCTAAAAATTAGGATGGTCCAAACAGAAGTCAATGATATCAGGAGACAAGAATTATTAAAACAAAGTCAAAATAACTGGAAAATAAAAGAAAAGGTAAGGTTTTTTCTTCAGAGTATAGTGAGTGTACTGCCTGACTGATAATGGGAAGCACACTGGTGGGGACTTGTGAGAGTTAGGAACATTCACTCAAAGGATTACCTCTAGCACCCAAAGTAGTAGCCATTCCCCTGGAAAGTCAACCTGGCAGTGCCAGAGACAGTTGGGGGAGTAAGGTTAGAAGGGATGCTAAATTCAGAAGCATGTTATTTGCCTTTCACTTAAGGAAGTTCCTTCCCTCAAGGTCATTTTCTACGAGTTTAAAAAAAGCTACCTTCTCCACGTTGAAAAGAAAAGAAAATGTTAAAAGGACAATACCTGCAGAGTAGAGTTCTAAAGCACCAAATCAGAATGGAAACTTGAAAAAAGAAAACTTTTTTGTTACATTTTGAGTTCCAAGTTGTCTCTCTTTTTCCCTCCCAATCTTACCTTAAAGAAGGCCAATGTTTGATTAAAAACATATGTGCAGAACAGGGCAGCTAGGTGGTGTAGTGCACCAGTGCAGGAGTCAGGAGGACCTGAGTTCAAATCTCACCTCAGACACTTGACACTCACTAGCTGTGTGACCTTGGGCAAATCACTTAACCCCAATTGCCTCATCCTGAGTCATCTCCAGTCATCCTGATGAATATCTGGTCACTGGATCCAGATGGCTCTGGAGGAGAAGTGAGGCTGGTGACCTGCACAGCCCTCCCTCACTCAAAACAAAGGCAAGTGCAAGTCATGTCATCATTTCTCCGATGACATGGTCTTCTTCAGCAACAAAGGATGAACACACACACGTGTAAAACCATGTAATACATACTTCCATATGTCAGTTCTTTCTCTGGAAGTTAATAGAATCTTCCTTCAACAATCCTTTCTAGTTGATTTGAATAATCATATGACTCAAAATAGCTTAGTCATTCCAATTCTTCAAAAAATATTGCTGTTATCATATACAATATTCTCTTGGGTTCTACTTGTTTCATGGCATTATTTCATGCAATTCTTTCCATGTTTTTCTAAAACCAACTCTTCTCATTTCTTAAATCACAGTAATGTTCTGTCACAATCATAAACCACAACTTATTCAGTCATTTCCCAACTGACAGGCATCCCCTCACTCACCAGTTCTTTGCCACCCCAAAGAGAGCTACTATAAATACTTTAGGACATAGAGGTTCTTTTTCTTTTTCCCTGAACATATTGGGAAACAGACCTAATAGTGTTATTGCTAGGCCAAAGGATATCCAAAGTTTTGTAACTCTTTGGGAATAATTCCATGTTACTCTCCACAAAGGTTGTATCAGTTCACAATTCCAACAATGTACTAGTGTCCTAATTTTTCCACATCCCTTCCAATATTTGTCATTCTCCCCTTCAATCATTTTAACCAATCTGGTAGGTGTGTGATGGTACCTTGAGGTTGCTTTAATTTGCATTTCTCTAATTAATAATGATTTAGAACATTTTTTTTCATATGACTATATATAGTTTTGATTTTTCTCCTAAAAAAATACCTTTTTTGCATCCTTTAACTATTTATCAATTGGATAATAACTCATCCTGGAAACATCTTAGAGGTTTTTCTTCTCCTTACTGAGAGACTGAAAAAAAAAACCCTTTTAAAGCTGATTTCAACTCTGTTAGGAATTTAATACCTTTTTGTTGAATAGATTGAAATGGAAACAAAAACCAGGAAATAGGCACTAGTTTAGATGGCAAATCACTCCATTCATTCCTCCAACCAAAAATCTCTTGAATGCATTCTGTTATTTTAGATAAGAGGATTCTTCCTTTGAAAATTCTTCAGCTTGATATAGCAATTCAGTTTGCAAGAATTAAAAGTTTCATTTTTAGAATGGGCAAGCATGAAATAGTGGTCCTGACTGCAACCAAGAAATTTCTCTATGCTTTGTTCCCCGCTCTGAAGTTCTTCCAACATTTTCCAAAGTTGAACACTCAATTCTGAGCTCACCTGAGTAGTAGAACTTGCCTCAAATGCCATCTGATTCTATCATCCCCCATATAGGAAATCAGGCTTTATGTCTTAATGACTTGAGGATCCTGGTTCAAGGCTTCACTGCCTGGCAAGAACCTGGTGGATCAAGCTTTATTTGAATTACAGGGAATATCTTTTTTCTCCAGGAGCAATTCTGGCTACTCTGATTTGTACAATCTTTGCTAGCCCTTTGTCTAGACAGTCTAACATCCATGAATAGTTTACTATGTATCTAAACACAGAACAAATCCACTTATACTACACAAGGCTAATGTGGCTCAGTTTCACAATTAAGGCACAAAAAGTGGTTACAAACAAGAAAGTGAAATAGAAACAAGAACATTTCTTATTGTATCTAACAGACTGGGTCTTTCCTTCAACGGTCAGATTCTAAAAATCTAAATAAATGAGGAAGGAGCAAAACTCAGCTGTGCTTCTAAAGAACAAAACTTCAAGCCCAATTTTTGTCTATTTTGATTTTTTTTAATGGGACCCCTTAACTTACTTGAAGGGCAGTTGGTGGTGCAGTGGATTGAGTGCAAGGCCTGGAGCCAGGAAGCCTGGGTTCAAATCTGACTTCATGTACTTAATAGCTATGTGACCCTGGGCAAGTCACTTAACTCTGTTTTCCTCAGTTTCTATATCTGTAAAGTGAGCTGGAGAAGGAAATGGCAAACCATCTCAGTATCTTTGCCAGGAAAACCTGAAATAGTCACAAAGATATGGACACAACTGAAGACTATTGGGTAAGACCACCTCTTATTTGGTTGACCATGAAGTTTTTCAGAGTAGGAATCCTGAGCCAGGCTAGCTCCCATCAAGTATTGGAATCCATGTCACAGCACCATTTAACTACTGAAGAAAAACATTCTGCTTGTTCAGTTGAAGTTAATTAATTTCTAAGCCCAGGAGCCTAGGAAGGGAGAAATTCAAAAGGAACAAAGTTCCCTTAGGTCACTGAGAAAGTCATTTTCTCCCTATAATTTATAGGATTCAAGAAATTATAGTTTTTTAATGATTTTGACTGAACAAAAGTAATTTTGGTGCATTCTAGAGAATCATCTTCCTAACACCATTCAATCAGGTAAAGGGTACTGTTCTTACTTGAATTAATCAGAGCCTTCTGGCTTGTTCAGTCATCACCTTAATTCCATAATCAGGCAGAAGAGAATTCCCTCTTGAACTTTTCAACAGTTTCACTTTAGAAACTGATTAGGATAAGGATGTTCAAAGGCTTTCAGACTATGTCTGATTAAGTCTTGCCATGGTTTACTTAATACAGATGAGTCCAAAAGAAGTTTAGACTGAAATGATATTATTCCTAAATAAGGAATTTATAAATGATATTATTCCTAGGTAAGGAATGGCTAGGGGATGGGCAGAAACTTAGAATGCTTCCACAGTATAGTACTATCAACAGACCATTTTTATTGTCCCAAAACAGTCTATCTGTATTCAGAGAGACTAATCGCCAATATGTGGGCTCCTTGATGATTAGTTATTTGGCCATAATAATCTATTAAACAAAGAAAAATACAAAGCTACCCTCAGCTCTGTGTGACTGCCTACTTTTGTCATGACTGTGGCAGAATAGTTGACAAGAAGGTAGAGAATGCTAAAAATCACCTTTTAAAATTATCTATAAGCATTAATAGAGGTGTTGGTATTCTAAACATGAAATCTTTGCCCACTGACCAATAATACACAGACATGCTACTAGAAAAACTGAATTATATTCATTTTGACATAAATAAAAGCAGAATACAAAAAGCAGTTGCAGTTAAATGGAAGGATGACTCACAGGTTTTCCTTAGAGAAGCAAAAAAAAAAAGTTTGTGGAATTGGTTTGTTGCATGCAAAGGCAATAAGAAATATCATTACAAGGGAAACTAGGTCATCTCATATTGCAGAGCTCATAATAAACATTTGCAAAAAAAAATAATAAAACACCTACCGTTATGTACTCTCATCTTTTGCAAAGAATGATGTATGATGATAACATTTATTTGCTACCTACTATGTGCTAGACTCTGTGAGAATGTTATTTAAAAATTGACAAGCCCCTCAAAATTAAATCAACATATATTTATGTGGTGGTCAAAGAGACATAAGGACCATTTCAGACAGTGTGCATCCAGAGCTTCCCTGGAAATTTCCAGGAATTCCAACAAGGGTGAACCATTGTTTGGGCCTTTGGAGGAAGATAAATATCCTGGCCGCTTGAAAAACTTGAATTAGAACTTGTTAGAATATATGGAACCTTGAGTGATCCCTTGGTCATCTCTTACCACAACATTTCCTTTGCTATGATTGGGGGTGTAGGTAAGGGGAAAGTATTTGTGCTGAATCAGCTCAGGTAAGAGAGCTATCAGAGAGTATTTCCTTATCTGGGTCTGTTCCATGTGATAAGTAGGGCACTCTGTCTCTAGACTACAACGAAGTGGTGTAGGAGGATGAGTAGTAATCACCCCCCCGTACCACGGGCAATGCCCATGGGGAACATGGATTTTGCTGGGTAAACGTATACCTGGCCCCCAGCTGCCCTTTCCACTTTGTGTTTCCTTGCCTGGATCTAGTGAGAAGAGCAGTTGGTTGCAGAGTGTGAAATGGAGAGATGAGATGAAATGGAAACTTGTTATTACTCATTTCACAAACTGTTTTGTATTCTGATAAGGTTGGAGTATCATCAGCCTCTTAACAAATTGTAACCATCATTAGAAATTGGTACTAAGCTCAGGTTTTTTTAGAGCTGTTTTGTCAATGCACAATGAGTAGCTTCTGTTCAGCATTCCTTTTGGGTATAGGAATAAATTATCTATCCCATGCATGATTCCTGTTGTACACTAGATACCATTTTTAACTCCCTCTGGTATGGAGAAAGTCTTGACTTCTGACTCATAATGAAGGTTATAATGTTGTGTGTGTATGTGTGTGTGTGTGTATAGTATAGATATCTCATATTAGACTTCTGACCCATAATAAAGGTTATAATGTTGTGTGTGTATGTGTGTGTGTGTATAGTATAGATATCTCATATTAGACTTCTGACCCATAATGAAGGTTTTAATTCTGTGTGTATGTATATGTATATATAGTACATATATATCATAGTTGACTTCTGACTCATAATGAAGGCTATAATGATATATGCATGTGTATACATATACACACATATATACATGTATACACACACACACACACTCACATCAATATCATCATCATCATCATTGTCCCAAGAGGTTCAGAGGAAGGGCTTAATGGGGCAAAGAATGCGAGAACATGGAGCCTTCTACTTCCAATTAGAGGCCAGGATTCCCAGGACTGAACGCAGCACAAACATCACGAATGGGTACAGTGCAAAGTATGGAACAACCTCAGAACTAACCTCTATGTGCCCATAAATTCTTTAAGGTTAGAGTTTAATAATCCATGACTTCAGTGCATAGGTTTCATGGCAGAGAAAATGGTTGTGAAAAACCATTTTGGAAAACATAGTTTGGAAGTAAGAAAAGAAAGTCATCATGGACTTGTAGAAAATAGAAGCCTGAGCCCTATATACCATGAATACTTTCATTGAGAAGGGTGAGAAGGCACGAGACATGGCAAGAATGAAATAACATAACAAGAAAATAAAACTGATCACATTTCAACATCCATGCAATGATTGGTTATAGTCACAGAGCATTTCCTAATTGGTTATCCTGTATAGTTAGACAACTTGTTACAGCAAATATCAAAATTAAAACCAAACTGGAAGAGTATAAATTATAAGATGTCTTATAAATAAGTCGATTTCCACCTGATCTAATTAGATAAGCCATTGATTCTGAAAAATGAAAAACAGAAAAAGAATAGATATTGACTCAGATTTTTACCGTTTCCTTTAAAAAACCCAAATGTATTTATATTCAATTTAGTAAATATTTATTGAGTGCATACTATGTTCAAGGTTCTTTGATAGAGGCTGGGGATACAAAGACAAAAATGAAATAATTTATACCTCCAAGAATCTCACTTCCCACTGGAGTGATGGAGGAAAGAACAACATGGTTTTTATAAAGATATAGCTACCTACATAATCCTATTTTACATTTATTGCAGAAATATACAAACCCTACAAATAAATAAGGAAGTTAAAAATGCTCATCATTTTATTTACAATTGAAAGGGAATGCCAAGTGTTTATTATTGTATGGGACACTGTGTTTTAAAGTAAGACTTCTGAATATTCCAAATTACTAATAATTAAAGAAGTACAAACTTAAATGATGCTGAGTAACCAACACATATCAAGTTAGTAAAGATGCAAAAATATGGGGAAACACTACTGGTGGCACTATGAAACTAGTTCACTGTTTTTGGAGCTATGAATTGGTTCAACCACACTGCAAAATAACTTGGGGATTTGGAGCATTTGTTTTCAAATGGATGTTTTCTATGCAATTTTTTCTTCTATTATTATCCTCACTGGGTCCTAAAGATGCTTTTAAAAAACTGAATCTCTTCTCAAAGTTCTGAAGTGTTTGGGTTTTGTTGTTGCTTTCTGTAACTTTTGACCACCTTGGCCTCCGTTGCTTGAAGGCCAGGTATATATCACATTTCCCCTCTTCCCTGGGGTTCTGTTCATTTAAGGGGGATTAAGGAGCCTCTAGCACTCTGCAATGTCTCCATCCTTTCACCTAGGGTGTTCCCTCAAATGTAGGGCTAGTTCCTCTACACTCCAGGTCCATTTAATCACTAAAAGTCAGATTAGCTTTTACAAAGGAATATTTGCTTCAAAAGGCATCGTAGCAAATATACAAATACACTCAACATGTGGGAGACGTGCTTTTCCCTCTTCTTCCATATCACCTTTGTATCTGAGGAGGGGAAGGAGATTAGGTTCATTGACTGGCGCAGTTCCTACAGAGCACAATTCCAAGATTCAATTCCAATCCCCTGCCCCTTTCTCCCATCCCAGACTCAAGTCCCAGGTGCCCTGTCTTCTCAGGGCTTTCCTGGGGTTCTGACTAGCCTCAACACCTTGCTTGTAATCCTGGATCCAAGCTCACTATATCTCAAACTCCTAGGCCCAGTGGGTATTGCTGCCAGCACCTAAAAGTGAGGGTAATTGATACAGAACAGAAACTGAAATCCCAGCTCCATTTCTCAGAGGTGGTGCATAAAAGGAGAGCAGAAGGAGGAGGGCCATCCTCAGCAGTTCAGTTCATATCTCCCATGCTGCGGATGAACTGTGGTCCTCATCCTTTAGACAACTGTCCCAGTCTGGCAGTTTTTAAAGGCACAACCTCTTCTGGCTATGCAGCCATTAATAAGGAGGTTATTCTCACCCACACGGTAGAGAGTGCAGGACGCAGGGTGATCAGCCTGAGCTGATCTGAGCTCCGTTACAATTGTTTTACGAAGGTCAGCAAATTTTCTGAGTTTTGCACACATTCTTAGGGGTTATTAAATCTGCTATTAAAATAGATTCCCATGAGCAACAAAGTAAAAATGCATTTAGATCTGCATAAACAACATGGAAAATATTGGTTTCTTTTATGACTAGTTGATAATCATATCAATGGTTCCACAGGAAGTAGTTAAGCACAATAATTTCATGAATAGTTTCAACACCTGAATCACAAGATCTGTAGTGTAACATGGGAATGGTACTATGGGTAGATTAGATGTGTGTTCATCCTTCATTGCCAAAGAAGACCATGCCATCAGAGAAATGATGACATGACTTGCACTTGACTTTGCTTTGAGTGAGGGAGGGCTGTGCAGGTCACCAGCCTCACTTCTCCTCCAGAGCCATCTGAATCCAGGAACCAGATATTCATCAGGATGACTGGAGATGACCCAGGATGAGGCATTTGGGGTTAAGTGACTTGCCCAAGGTCACACAGCTAGTGAGTGTCAAGTATCTGAGGTGAAATTTGAACTCAGGTCCTCCTGACTCTTGCACTAGTGTTCTATCCATTGCACCACCTAGCTGTCCAGGTAGATTGGATAAAAATGAATGAAGAGGATAAAACAAAGAAACAGGTGCTAACCAATACTCCATCCAGACAGAGCTCTGGGACAAGCACAGCTGAGAAAATGCTAGTAGCTATGTGTAAGACGAAGAAAGCCAAAGGCTGGGTATTGTAAAAGATAAGGATCTTAAAGGTGGAAGAGAAAAATACTGCAATAAAATATACTTGCAGAAACTGATGGCTTTCCTCTCTCTGACTTCCTTGGTGGAACTGTGATGGCAAGTCATATGGCAGAGGAAAACCCATCAGATTTGCCAGGTGTTGAAGAAGCAGACACAACTGAAACATTTACTAGTCAGAGAGGATAGAGATCATCGTGAGATCATATGGTCATTGGTGAAATAGGCTCACACTAAATGCCACCCTACTTGCACAGGCCACGTTACTTTGGGAGAGACAAGTAGCATTCCAAATTCCTGCTGGCATCATCATGAGCCTTCGTTCAATCAATGGACCTTCAACTGACTCCTCCCATACTTATATCTGTATGCCTCATGCAAAGACATTCACTAACACCTACTTATGAAAATATTTAAATTAAAACAGTGGCAAAATACTAGAGCAAGAAGATATCAATGTATCCCACATAAGCCTACATTTTCTGCATCAGCCCCCCAGCTCATACCTGGAAGCTCATACCTCATCACTTCCTGACACATGTAGGCAAGGGTATTCACATAGAGCTTTTCACTCACAAAATTTCACTCCTCCCCACCAATCCTACCATATTCTTCACCTAGACCCTGTCTTCATGAGATATCAACTTCACCTTGATGCCTATAAGAACTCAGAGCCCTTTGCACAAGCAGAATGGCATATAGTGTTGGCCCTATTCCCAGGAAGTCATGTCTCTACTTCCCACTCTCTAGTTCTTCTTTCTGTGTGGTTATTAGGTATATATTTTTGTTGCAACAGTTGGTTTGGCATATACCCAGTAGAGTGCTGAGCCTTGACTACTCTTGGGGAAACAGCTTAGCACTGATAGATCAGAGAGCTTTGAGATGATGAAGCAATCCCATTATTAGACTCTGAGTCTCCATGTATAAAGAACCATTGACTCAGTAGATTTTAAAAATAGAACGTCTGCCTTCTGCCTCTTTTCTCTTCCTGTCATCTGAGCAGAGCAGGTGTCTTTGAACCTCTCCATAGAGGCAAAGGAAGGAAGGTTGGCACTTTTCCCTGACCCCAAAAGAAATGGTGGACTGAAAATACATGGCAGCTAAAGCCCATATATGAGTTTTTTGGGAGCCTGAGCCTACCCCATGGCTATCATTTCTGTTTCATTTCTAGCATTTAGTAGTCACCTAAGTATAGGTTACTAAATGACAATCCTGAGATGAATGTGTTCAGCACTGGAGGCAATCTTGAAAGTGGTCCCTCAAGGAAAATGGCAAATCAGGCTTCTTTCTCCACCACTATAGTAGCTACAGGGGGATCATTTCAATGTGCAACTGGTACTGGTACTGGTACTGAGAATGAGGAATTCAGGAACTCTCTAGAGTTAACCCTCTTCTCTGATTTCCACTTGGTTGCCTAATATCATGGTTAAAAAGAGAGAGAGAAAGCAGTGAAAAGTTCAGGGCCCAGGCTGCAGCTCACTTACACAGCAAATTTGGTCAAATTTTCTATAATTGCCAGAGCAGAGTGAATCATACGCCCAGTGCCAAGTACAGTGTCTGGCACATAGTAAGTGTTTAACAAATGTTTGTGGGTTATTGATTGATTTAAAGAGCTCTAATTCTCTTTCTTCTTCCTCCTCCTTAATATTATTCCTCTGAAATGTCAACAAGTGTTTATTAACTGTGTATAGCATACTCACTGGGCTCATTGCCCCCAACTCTGACCCACACTGACAAGTCAGGTTCCAGAGATTGGCTATTTCATTTCCTCAGGGCTCTAAAGGTAGCCTTGAGGGGCTGGGGCAGTGTATGTCTAATGTCATCCCCTACTGGTGTCCTTCCCACCATGAAAATTAGTTCATATAAATTGGTCAACTACATTCAATTAACATTTAGAAAGGGGTACTTTCTAAGGTGGTAAGAATCATTGTTACAAAACAACTCCCCAAAGTCTATGACACCCTCCCCAGAAGTATGTGTAGAGTCCAGGAAAAAAGTAGGCTAAAATTTCGAGAGGTAGCTAGGTGGCTCAGTTGATAGAGTACTGGGCCTGGAGTCAGGAAGACCTGAGTTCAAAATCCAGCCTCCGATACTTACTATCTGTGTGGACCCCAGCCAGCTGTTTACTTTAATCCACTAGAGAAGGAAATGGCAAACCACTCCCACATTCTTACCAAGAAAAAACCTTGGACATTAGGGCCCATAGTCACAAAATTTCGACACAACTTAACGATAAAAACAAGAACGTTTAGAGAGCACAAGTAGTAAATGAATGACTCACAGCTTGTAGAAGTGACTTGGCTGCATTTCTCAAGATGTTCACCTTAGGTGTGGTTGAGTCCTTCTCCCTGAGACTTTTACAGAGCTTTGAATCTGCTTTCTTCCCCAGACCCAGTCTGTCCTTGGCTCCTAATGCAGATACTACCATCAGCCATTCTGGGACACTGGTTGTAGAGGATACAAAGGCAAAATGAAATGGTTCTTCCCCTCAAGGAACCATTTCATTTCAATGGAAGAGGAGCTAACAGGTAGAGCTGTCAGAATATTTAAAATATACACAAAATAAATACAAGTTAATTTGGGAGAGGACACTAATACCTGGGATCAGGAAAAGCTTCAGGAGGAGGTAGCAGTTACATTGAGCCTGGGATGAAACTAAAAGTCTTAAGAGGCAGAGGAAAAGAGGGAATGAAGTCTAAACATGGCAGACAGCTCAGGCAAAGGCACAGAAACAGGAGGTGGAATGTCATATGTGAGGATAAGAGAAAGATCAGTTTGGCTGATTTGCACAAAGAACGTAAAAGGAAGTATTGTAGAAGACTGGAGAAGTAGCTTGGAGAAAGGTCACAATTAGCTGCATGGAAGATTGATAGGAGAAAGGATAGAAGATATTTTTCCTCTCTCTCCCCAATGTCTTTCTTTTCCATCTCTTTAGTCTCCATTCTCCCCAACTTTCTTACTTTCTCTCTCTCTCTCTGTCTGTATCTTTGTCTCTCTCTCTCTCACACACACACAAGGATACACACACACTCACACTAATTATGCCATATAGCAACCCAGGATATTGGAATATCTGTAACAGCAAGGACCTTGGCATACACAGGAGAGCTTGCTGTATAGATTCTTAGATCTGCTTTTCTAAAAGGAAGGCAACTTTTGAGGGGTCAACAACCTTTAATCAAGAACATAGATCATTCACTTGGTTCAGGGAAAAAGTCAGCATACATAGTTACCAGCAAGAGAAACACCAACATCGGGGTTTTCAAAGCCAAGGGGCTCCTTAGTGGCTGCCCAGAGTCTCATCTGGTCAAACAAACATTTCCAGTGAGTAAGCTCCAAAGTAAAACCTCACCTCAGAGTATATATACACTTTTCAGAGCCAGAGGGCATCACAACCCTTGAGAACCAGTGCCTCATTAGAAACTTACAAAAGGTATGGGCCTTCCTAAAAGATAAATGTCCCCTAATCAAGCTTCCCTTAATGGGCAAGCCCATTAACTCTCATTAACATAATGAACATTACACCACCGCACAAGTGGCACTCAGAGCTAGAGAGGTGGTTGATTTCTTTAGCCGACTATTGGTATGGCAGTAGAATATCACGCTCGTATCCCTGCTGAGTGACTACCTCATGCCTGGCACATATGGCCAAGGCTCTTTCAGTATCTTCCATTTGGAACTGGAAAGGATCATTGAAGCAATGAAATCTAATCCTTTCATTTTATAGATATGGAAACTGAGCCCTAGAGACATTTAATCTCTAATGTGACTAGTAGTAACTTATCCAAGAACACAGAAATTAGTAAGGGACAGTGGCAGGATTTTAATCCAGGTCTCCCCTTCATACAAAATCAGAGCACCAGTGTAAATCTGTCCATGGCCAGAGTAATTTAACTCCTTCCTCTGAGAATACATTTGCTTGCAGTCCTGCACTATAAATAATGAAAATATTGATGGGGGAAGAAGTGAAGTGATTGAGGTTATTGTTTTTTCCTAATTTTGTTTCAAGTTTCAACCACCCACCAAGTTCTAGAGTCTTCTGTTTTGAACTATGAAGATTACATTTATCTAAGGAAAAAAAATATATATATATATGCATGTGTATGTATGTATATATCGGTGTGTGCATGTATATATACATAAATATGTATATATGATGACCAGTAAATTTTATAATGGGAAAACCTAAAATCATATCCCTCCTTACCTCTTTTCCAGCAGAAGGCAATCACCAACAACCCTACTATCACCCCCAAAATAGGTTCCAAATGCTGAACAAAGAAAACCAAGTAAATGAACCCCCTAACTTGGATTATTTATTTGTTTTTAAGAATACTGTAGGCTGTTGGTTATTATGGCCTAGTAGCTCTTTAGGGGAAAAAAAAATTTGGATTTTAAAATGAGAGAGTGAATGTGCATGTAGCAGAAGGAATATAACATTTTGAGATGTGGAGCAGTATAAGATTACTATCTGTACAATAAATAATTCATACACTTGAGATACCTGGAAATCATATCAATCAGGAGTTAACTACAAATGAAATAATTCTCAGAAGGGAAAAATAAACCAAACTTTTTAACTATTTGCTCCCAGTTTAAAGTTGATTGGGAACATTGAATAAAAATGTATGAAAACACCTTAAGGTCAATGCTATTGTTAGTGGTTAAATATAAGAAAGAAAAAGGTATTCAAATAAAATGGGCTTATGATATTCAGTTCTCTTGAGATACTAGTCATAGCTGTACAGGACTAGAGGGTTGGCATCTGAGACCCTGGATTTGGAATCCTATACCATCTTCTTGTCCTAAAATAAATGTCCCTTACCAGATCCTGACCTGACAATGTCCCTATGTTATTTTCTAAGCACTGAGCAAATTACTTATAGAAGATGGACTTTTATTTTCCAGTTTCTGCTTTTTCACTATATTTGAGTTCGGTAGCTACAGTACTGTGTTTGATACACTTGGGCCAGAAGATCCATCCTTACAAAGAGTCACTGTACATTTTGGGGGGACTTCTGACTTCTTCGACTTTTTATCCCCACAAAATTAATTTGGAAACAAAGTAATCCTTGGGAACCCCAGGAGGCAGTCACTAACTTTCCATGCAAGCATACAGGTCCACAAGTCTCAAAGCATTACTTTCAAGGCAAACAAGTACAACTAACATCTAAACATATAGAAAATAAATGACTTCCTACACAGTCTTAGTGACTTACAGTATTACTGCTTGGGTAGGGGTCTAGCATAGAGGTTAATCTTCCACAATAATGATACTCTGGTTATTTGTGGAATATTGGTTTCCCTGTAATTTATGCCTCCTGGAAAGAAGGAAACAAGCCTTTATTATAATTATCTGCTATGTGCCGGGGACCATGCTAAGCACTTTACAAATATTGTCTCCTTGAGTTTCACAAACAAACCTGGGAAGTGGGTGCTATTATGATTCCCATTTTACAAGTGAGGAAACTGAGGCAGAGGTTGTTTGCCAGGATCACCTGGCTAGCCTCCAAGGCCAGATCTGAATTCAAGTCTTCAAGATTCTAAGCACAGGGTTCTATCCACTATTCCTCTAATCATCCAGCAATTCTCAAATGCTGTTGGTCGTTTCTCCCAATTGTGCTACTTTTTCATCATCCTGCATTGTTCTTTCTGTAACTTCATGTTTTTTCCACTTCTTTACCTCCCATCAGATGCTATCAGTTGCTATTCTAGAACATTTGCTTCTCTTTGGTCCCATGGTACTTGTCTCATTGGTATAATTAAAAATTTTTTAAAGATAATTTTATAAATATCTTCTGTTATTACATTATTTTTTATCTCTTTCCCTGTGTGTATGTGTGTGTGTGTGTGTGTATCCATCTATCTTCCTTATTCTTTCTGGATCATATGATCAACAAGATAGAGAACTAGACATTTTCTCTAATCCTCTAGAACTCTTAAACTTCTTCAAGATAGAAATTATGTACCAGAGATAAAGTAAGTTCATGTATCAGCATGGTCGAGTACACTAAAAACTCAAAGAAGGTAAAGACTCCATGAATTAATGTCTAACTCTCACACGTTAAGAACCTGCTCCTGTCCCTCACGAACCACCAGGTTCCTGGCAGCAGGGCTGCATAAGTGAACCTATGGTCTTGCAACCAAATTAAACTCCACCTGCATCCCTAGTGTTGGTTTTGTTTTGGTTTGGTTTTGCTACAACAGAGTTCTGCAAGAGAGAAGGGTAACAAAGGGAAAGGTGTTCAAGTTTATAATAGTGCTTAATTCTCCACCCTCTCCTCATTCTACTGTCTTAGAGATACAAACTCCAAGGAGGAGAAATTTGTGTAGGTTAAAATACTAGCAGTGTGGCAACAATGTGCTAATGGGCCAGAGTAATGAGGAATAGGGGAAATGAAGCAGGAATAGAGAGGTGGGGATTGTAGCAGTTCACTAAGACTGGAGGAAAGAACCCAGTATCTAGCCAGGATCAGTTTTGTCCCACCAGAAGTTACATGGGGCAGAGATCTAGGTTGGTGAACCATGAATTATGCAGTATGAGAAGAGACTGAGACTTTATGAGATCCAGCTCCTAGGAAAACCACCATCAGAGGGTAAGGAGTCAGAAAGTGAGTAACAGGGATAATAAAGAGAATAATAAACTGAAATTATGAAAGAATCCAGGAGAAAGTAAACTCAAAGACTTGAATATAAGGATATATAATATATATAACTATATATATAATATAATATAACCAATAGGAAGACATTAACAGTGGAAGTAAATGTGACCTCTAGATCTTGAAAATGAACTCAATCATCTATGAATAAATATTACAAAGTAAAGGAAAAATATCCAACCCCTGATAAGACAGAGGACCTTGTGAATTTTGAGGAGTACACGGAACCAAAATACACTACTCCAAAGTTGCTTTAAAAAGTAATGAGAATTGTAAGAGCAGAATTTTATGGCACACACAGAGAAATAATTGGAAGAACAAAAAATTTGAATTTGCAATGGCAAGTGTCACCAAAGAAACAAAAGAAGGAACAATTGATTGGAAAAGTTAGTACATAGGAACGAGGGGCATTCAGGAAGAAGACTAGATAAAAGAAATGAAATAAAAAAGAAAACATGCACTCCATATAAACAAAACTTATTGATCTCAAAGACAAGATGCATAGAGATGACTTGAAAAAAAAAGACAGATACTCCTCACCTACCCCTTCATAAACTGAGATGTCCATAGATGTTGTATATTACACATAATTCTGGACTTTTTGATTGATCAGTTGTACTGATTTTTCCTCTTTTTTTTCTTGAAAGTACTATTTGTTATATGGGATGGCTCTCTGGAAGACAGAGGGGTAGGGACACAGGAAAAAACTATGACAATGTAAAAAGCAAAAGATGTCAAACAAAACTTAAAAGAAACGACAGAATTTGACCACTGATCAAATATGGAGAATGAGAGGAGAGAAAGATAGTATCTAAGTTGCTAACTGGGAGGATGGTGTTACCCTCATTAGCACTGGTTCCTTTAAGCTTATAATAGTTTCCTAGACAGTCCCTAAAACTATCTCCAGGGCTCAGCTATTTAAAAACCTGCAAAGGCATGGTCAGTTTATGTTTGTCTAATGATTTTGCTCCCTTCTGAGCATAAAGAGATGAATTCATGCTTCCTAAAGAAACAATGGGATATAACACCTTGCTAAAAGCTTAAAACTTTATCACATGTAATTGTGTGATATCATGTGTAATGATCTGATGATTAGGAAGGGTGGGGAACCAAATTTCTAATTTTTGCAAAATGTATAAAGGACACTTCCTACGGTGAAATCAGCACTGAGGATCCAGGATCTCCTGACCTCCTCAGACTCACAAGGCTGTCTCCAAGCCTAGACACATCCATCTTAGGATCATTGCTCAGTCACCTATGATCAGGCAAAGAAACCTGAGAAGCAACTAGAGTCCCAGGCTAAAATTCACTTAGTTGAACCCCTGTTCTAACTGCCACATTATAGCAGTCATCATGTTCCTAGGGTAGAGAAAGTAACACTTCTCTCATCCCTCATGGGAATTCCTTGAGTTACATCCTGACACCTGGAGAATTTAACAAAGAAAGATCTAGAAGGTAGTGTTACTCCTTTTTAAAGTTCTATTAATCTCAGAATGAAGCAGACTATTTTCTCTTGTGTTTTGTTTTATCTCATGGTTTCTCCCATTCATTTTAATTCTTCCATGCAACATGACTAAAGTGAAAATGGATTTAGTAAGAATGTATGTGTAGAACCCATATAAGATTGCACGTCATCTTGGGAAGGGAGGGTGGAGGGAGGGGGGAAAATCCAAGATTTATGGAAGTGATTGTAGAGAACCGAAGACAAATAAATTAAATAATACAAAATAAAATAAAGTTCTATTGAGTTAACATCTCTTCCCTTCTCAGTGTTCAATGGTCAATCACTCAATAAGCAATAATTTGTTGAGTGCCTATTATGTGTCAGGCACTCTGCTAAATTCAAGATATAGAAAGGCAAAAGAGAGCCTTCCTCCCAAGAAGAAACAATATGGAATAAATATATACAAAAAAGCTCTATCATTTCAAAGTCCCGAGTCTTCTTTTAGGGTTGAGTCAGATGGGATCCTAGAGTTTCCAGAAATTACCAGTGCAGTTCCTTCACACACTTCATGGGATGGGCCCATTAGGCTCATTCTTATATATGTTCCATGGGATGCAAACTGTCCTGTACCTGAAATGCAATCCATTCTCATCTAAGACTCTAAGAATCCTTATCTTCATTTCAGCTTCAAGAATCTCCTCTAACATGAATGAAACCTTCTATGATTTAGCCAGGAGTTAGAGTTCTCTCTTTCCTCAAATAATCTCTTGTCAGATTTATCTGTGTTCATATTATATCCCCCAATAGAATATAAGCTCACTGTAAGCAGGGTAAGTCTCATTTTACTTTTGTATCCCCAGCAGCTAGCAAAGAGCGCCTCACAAATAGTAGGTACTTAATACGTCTTTTTGGTATAGCAAATGCTTGGCAAATGAGAGCTTCATCCATAGAATATGCCCAGTATGCCCTGCCTATGGCCAGGCTGGGGCACATCTTCTGGAAGAGTGTGATGACATATATCTACTTCATGATTTTCAGCATGTGTAGACATTCTACTGGAGCAGCTAAGTATCACAGTGAAGAGAGTGCTGGGCCTGGAGTCAGTAAGACTCAAGTTCAAATCTGGCTGCAGACATTTACTAACATGATCCTGGGCAAGTCACTTGTCCCTCTATGCCTCAGTTTCCTCCTCTGTAAAATGAGTTGGAGAAGGAAATGACAAATCACTCCAGTATCTCTGCCAAGAAATTCCCTAATCGAGTCACCAAGAGTCAGATACAGCTGAAATGACTGAAAAACAGCCAAAAGACATTCTGTAACTTGTTCGAGTCATTTAATCATGTTGTGAAGAGATGGAATTTTGATTAGCTGCGATACCTGACTTGGGATACAATCAAAAGGCACTAACCAACCAAAGGCAGCCTCTTTCTTTTTCCTGCCTGGCTGGTTTTTGAGAAGAGCTCCTGTGCATTTCCTAGTGTGGTAGAGGCCTCAGGCTCTCTCTCACCCACAGCAATCAGGAAGCCAAGAGTGCATCTTGCCATGACTAAGGGGTGGCAGCAGAGGCATTGCCAGCTTCCTGTTTCACAGCTGCTCACTAGGGGCAAGCATGCATCCTATGAATATGGTCCTTTATTCTTCACCCTTTTGCATTTGCTCTTTCTTGCAGTTAGGTGAAGGACCTTGTAAGCTTTGAAAGGTCAGGATAGTGAGCCACCAGAGGCCTAGAAGCTAGAATCCATGCCAGATTTCTCAGCCAGCCTAAGATAGTAAGATGAGAAGTCCTGGGCAACCAACTTGACCCTAATATAGATCAAAGGCATCCAGGAGGAAACTATAGCAATTAGTCTATCTGCCATCCTGAATTCAGAAGGGAATTTGGTGAGACAAATCCTACATAGAAATTGATTTAGGTTGAGCCTGCTATCCAGGGACCTAGATCCTACAGAGAGGGTGTATCTTCAGATATTTATACTTCTGTATTTGCTTTAATGTCTCAGTAAATATCCCTTTGTATAAGTTAAATGTGTTAATTGGCTAAATAAAACCAGGACTATAATCATTGGTGACTGACACTGAGGTGAACAAACTGAAATGGAGACTTTAATGTTAGAGAATCATACCTGGCCCTCAGGGGAAGCCCTGAGGTATGTCTGAGGCTGAGATGTCACCTTGCTTGAAGACCCTTCCAATAATCAATACTCCCAGTGGTTGTTGGGACAAAGATCCTCACAGGTAATATTGTTATAGTTGAACTGAATTAGTTTGATGGAAAGAGTGGCTTTCAAACTTTTCTTGCTTAATTTCATAATTCTGATGATCTTTATTATCATACTTAATATCAGTTTTTCTGCCTTAGGTGAATTATTATATGCATTTATGCACACTCATACACATATACATGCATATATGTGTATGTATGTATATGGGTGTATAGATGTATGTGTATGTATAGTACTCTATCCTGAAGAAGAGGAAAAGAAAGAAAAACAAAAGAGAGAGAGAGGGAGGAAAAGGGAGAGGGGAGAAAGGGAGAAGAAAAGAAGGAAGGGGAAAGATAGAGAAGAGAGAGACAGGGAAAGAGAGAGAGAGAATAGAGAGGGGAGGAAGAAGGAAAAAGGGAGGGAGGCAAAGATGGAAGGAGTCCAAAGGCAGGGGGAAAGAGATTGAGAAAAGAAGGCAGATGACAAGCAAAGAACAAAACATTTTGATTTCAATTTTACAAGATAAACATGGGGAAAAGAAAGAAAGAAAGAAAGAAAGAAAGAAAGAAAGAAAGAAAGAAAGAAAGAAAGAAAGAAAGAAAGAAAGAAAGAAAGAAAGAAAGAAAGAAAGAAAGAAAGAAAGAAAGAAAGAAAGAAAGAAAGAAAGAAAGAAAGGAGGAAAAGAAAGGAAGGAAGGAAGGAAGGAAGAAAGGAAGGAAGGAAGGAAGGAAGGAAGGAAGGAAGGAAGGAAGGAAGGAAGGAAGGAAGGAAGGAAGGAAGGAAGGAAGGAAGGAAGGAAGGAAGGAAGGAAGGAAGGAAGGAAGGAAGGAAGGAAGGAAGGAAGGGAAAAAAGCTAAGAGAGAAACAAAGAGACTTCAGGTCTCATACCCTATGAACTCCTTTCTGATTTAAACTTTATGACATTCAGCCATGAAAGAAGTTTGAAATTCAGTCTTCTGATGGTACATGTAGTCAGAACAACTGTCTTAGTCCTTTGTTCTTTAAAAGTCAAGACAGTTCATTCATCTTCTCTTTTTCATTTTTGCACCATGCATATTTCCTCTTGAACGTACTCTGTGCCTTTTTCAATGACCTGTCACTTCAGCAAAGAAAAGATGGTTGCAATCCTGTTTTCTCTAATTAAGGATTGTTTGACTTTCCCTATATCCTTTTTTGGCTCTGACTTAATGAGTTCAACTCAAAGAGCAGTAAAATTTTATTTCCACCAAGCAAATATCAATTTCCAACCTATTTCTTCCCAGATCAGCTATATAAAAAATTCTTTCATTCTTACTCATGACCAAAACATAACATATTTCCTACAATATTTGTGTCCATAGGGCATGATAGGAATAAAAATGTTGTGAGCAAGTACACTGCACATATTGTGACATTGTTTTCCCCTGGAGATGGTCAACAACATTTATAGAGTTTTCAGTAGCTTAGAGGCTATATGGAAGGTAGCATATCCTTGTAGAATCAAAGAAGAAGTAAGGGTTTGTTTTTAATTATTTCTACCTACTGTGTTGGCTTTATTCCTAGAGACAAATGTTTCTTAAATTTAAAAACGTTCAAGATTTGGAACTATTTGACTGCCATTCTCTACTCCCCGCCCCCAATGTTTTGAGTTTCCATAAATCTTATGGTAAACTGTGGCCTAAAATGAAAGTTCTGAGTTAATGTGGACCAGGTTCAATCTTGAAGCTTCTTTCTAATCGATTCATGTGCCTTACCCAGGTACCCTAGCAACATCAGAATTTGCCTCATTTTGTGCCCATTGAGTTTTTTCTGTGAAATCTCATGTCCGAGTTTCCCTCCAAAATTCAAAAGGGCTCCCATACAAACGTGGAGTGTACAAAAATATTGAATATAGGACATGCTTTACTTAACCCTAAAAAAAAGAAAAATAACTATACCTGAGGTCATAGTCAAGATAATTTTCATTCCACATCTAGTGAGCCCCCAGCCCCAGAAATCGAGAGAGGGAGGGAGGGAGAGAGAGAGAGAGAGAGAGAGAGAGAGAGAGAGAGAGAGAGAGAGAGAGAGAGAGAGAGAGAGAGAGAGAGAGAGAGAGAGAAGGAATACAATTGGGTTAAATATCAGAATTCTCTTCCTACATAAATCATAGTACAAGTAAAGATCAAGAATTGAATTTTCTCTTCCTCTTGATGAGTCTTCTCTCTTTGGCAATCAAAGCTCTCCACACCCTAGCCCTTCCCTACCTTTCCAGACTTCTTCCATCTTCTTATCCCCACATATTCTGCAAACCAGTGACATTGGCTTCTTTGCTTTTCTTTGTAGAAGACACTCCATTTCTTGACCCGTGGCATTTTCACCAGCTATCTCCAATGCATGTAACACTCTCCTCTTCTCTGCCTCTTGGCTTCCTTCAAGTCCCAGCTAAAATCCTACCTTCTACCAGGATCCTTTTCCAATGTCCCTTGATGATATAGCCTTCCCTCTATTGTATTCACCCGTTCCAAAGTCTATCAATATGAGACTCTCTTTGTAATAGTGATGAAAGGAAGGGCAGAATTGGTGAGAGTGGAAGAGCTCAAACCTTTTTCAGTCCTCTTTGGGACTCTTCACGTTTCAAGTACTCTTTGGAACTCTTTAAATCGTAGTTTTTTTGGGTAGTTCTGGCTTCCAGCTTTGAGAGAAAAGATGGAAGAGGCCAATTCCTCTTCGGATTTCTGAAAGAAAAGACTCTGGGAAAACAGGAGAGGAGTTGGAAGCCTCTATCATGTCCATATTCCCAGATGGCTACAGTAGAGACTTTGGGGAGTTTCCCTATGGGTGAGATCAGGAACTCACTCTCCTGAGCTAAGTTATCTCATTTTCAATAGGAGAGTTCTTCCACTCTGTATTATGGAGTATATATCTTCCTATGTACACCTTCTCTGATTCATGTTTTGCTACTGATTTGAATAAATGTAATTTTTTGCTATTTGCTACGTCTGTTCATTATGAAACATTTGGTGGGGAAGGGATCAAGCCTTGGATACAAAGCTTGGGGACCTCATTCCCCGCAATAATAGCACAAAATGATCAGAAGTTGGATTGAGCCCAATCATATTCCCTAGAATAAGAGTATTTAAGAGAGCAGATCGATATAATTAATTCTTGCCCAGCATCCCCTCTCTAAAGAGAGCTGACCCCAGCTTCTCCTCCCAGCAGGAATTAAAGCTGTTGGAGAAGAGTAGGTGAGGAGAAGAGGCTAGAGAAATCTATTCCATCTCCCTCAGAGTCACTTGACAGCAGCCTTTGCCACAGATGGGTCTCATTTACACATGGAGCATTCTCCTTAAAGTTGATTATTTCCTATTTATCCTGTATATAACTTGTTTGTACCTGGTTGTTGGCACATTGGCTCCGCCAACAGACTGAATTCCTCAAGAAAAGGACTGTCTTTTACCTTTCTTTTATCCCCAGAATTTAGCAGAGTACCTGTCACACAGTAGACACTTAATAAATGACCGATGCTCCCTAGCTGTTCCTCATCTCTGGTTCCCACTTGATCCAAGAACCTCTTTATCCACTTATTTCAGACATTTCTCTTTCTCTCCACTACTGCTGCTAGTTTAAAATCCTGTAACTAATAGCTTGGCCAAGGAATTCCTCGTTTTTCCACTGCTGCTTCCAACCATGCTCCACATGGTTCCTGGAGTACATGGATGGACCATATGACTACACAGACTTCACTTCAAGAAATCAAATCCAGGACCCACCCCCCACCCCATCCCACCAGCTCTTGTTCTGTTTCCCTCTGTGCCTGCATTCCCTTTGAAAGGTCAAGTCTAAAAGTGTAACTCAGGTTCATGAACTGACCTGGAATCATCTCATTTCTTTTTAAAATTAATTATTTTTTAAATTTATGGAATAAAATAAGCATTTCTATAACATAGTATAATAAAAAGATGATTGCACATGAAATTGCAAATCTGTTATGTACAAGTTGCTATTTCTTTTAAATATATAATAGTTGTCATGTAAATTTTCCCTTTTTTTACCTTCCTCCCACTCATGCCCTACAGATGGCTACCATTAGACACAAATAGGGATATGCATGCATATATATAATAAACACATACTTATATTTCACACATATACATAGATTTGTAAAATTATTCTATATATACTTCTATTTATCAGTTCTTTCTCTGGATGCAGATTATCTGTCCTTCATAGTTAATTTGGACATTTATAATAGTCAAAATGACATTCATTCAAAGTCATTCTTAAAATAATATTGCTGTTACTACATACAATGTTTGCTTGGTTAGACTCATTTCACTCTTCATTATTTAATGCAAATCTTTCCATGTTTTTCTAAGATTACTGAGCTAATCATTTCTAATGGCTTAGTAATATTCCATCACAATCAGATATCACAACTTGTTCAGCCATTCCCCAACTGAGGGACATCCTTGCAGTTTCTAGTTCTTTGCCACCACAAAGAGAACAATGATAAGCATTTTAGAATATATAGGTCCTTTTTCTTTTTCCCTAATTATCTTTGGAAATAGGTCTAGTAGTGGTAGTGCTACATCAAAGGGAATAGGCAATTTAATAACTCTTTAGACATAATTCCAGATTGCTCTCCAAAATGGTTGGATTCACAATTTCATCAACAATGAATTAGTGTCCCATTTTTCTACATCCCCTCCAACATTTGTCACTTTTAGCTGCTCTGAGAGGTGTAAAATATTTTAATATTGTTTTAATTTGCATCTCTCTAATCAGGAATGATTTGGAACATTTTTTCATATGACTATAAATTATTTTAATTTCTTCATTCAAATACTGCCTGTTCATATCCTTTGACTATCAATTGGAGAATGACTCATATTCTCGTAGATTAGACAAAGTTCTTTATATATTTGAGATATGAGACCTTTATCTGAGAAACTATAAAAATCCCCCCCTTCAATTTTCTGCTTTCCTTCTGATGTGGGCTACATTTGTTTTATCTGAACAATAATTGAAATCACCCATTTATCCATCTTACACTGAACATTGCTTTCTATCTCTTGTTTATTCTCCATTGTTTACCTATCCCTAAATCTGAAAAGTAATATTCAGTTAAATATTTTTAAAGAGTTAACAGAAATCTATTTTTTCTCTCTCCCATGCTCTTCTCCATTGGATAGAGAAAAAAACAAATCCTTGTAATACACACACACACACACACACACACACACACACACATATATGTGGAGAGAGAGAGAGAGAGAGAGAGAGAGAGAGAGAGAGAGAGAGAGAGAGAGAGAGAGAGAGTCAAGCAAAATGATTTCCCTCATTGGCCATGTTAAAAAATACATATTTCTCATGCTACATCTTGAATCTTTCACCTTTTTGTCAGATGGACATCATCAGTAAACCAGAATCAATTATCTTTAATATAGTATCAATGGAACAATCCAGCCCAAGGAATTCAAAATTTATCAAGAGTTAACTGTGTCAAGGGAATTTCACACCTTTTAAAGGAGATCTTGATGCCAAAACCAACTCTTCACTCATGTGAGCAATGGGGACTGAAGACAATTCCCTGGGTGAATACACACATTGGTGAAATCATCTTTAAATACGAAGTACAATAATACAGAGTATAATGCAGTGGGCATGACCAGGTATTATCTTGGGTCCTCACTGAAGTTGCCTGGGACCTTTGTACTTTCACTGACTAGCACTACAAACATTATATGATAACGATGAGGTTTTTTTTAAAAAAAAAATCAGATTGTACATGCAAAGTTATACAAAAGGCAAATAAAACTTTAACCACTTTGTAAGCAAGCTCTCACATGTGACTTCTGGGATATTCACCCTGAATAAGACTAGTATGTGTTATCAATAGAGATCTATAATAAATTTTATCACTTTTCAGATTGATTTTAGGCAGGCTTTCTTTGTTTAATGACATTTAATACAAATTTGAATTTGTACAGGTGATCCTTAACAGACTTTCATTTTTTAAAGATGTATTCCTGCAGGAAGAAAGTACAGGTAGATATTCTACCTATGACTGGCATTGCCTCTAAAAGAATAAAAATCTGCTTTGAAAAACAAGGTGATATTGCTAACTTGGGATTCCCACTGAATCATTACATCGTATAAGTGGTTTGGGATGTCATTAGAAAGGCCTTGATGATACTGGAATTTTCAGTCACAAATGCATATCATTTTTTCTCTGCTTCCTGGATCTTCTCTTGCTTATGAGAGGATAGCTGTGACTGTTTATTTCCCGATGGTTATCCGTGTTGTACCGATCGTACTAGTGATTTTGTAGCCTGTTCGTTGGAAAACATCTCTGTAATTTTCTAGAGTACAACTGATTTTTTCAAAAGATAATGTGAACATACCTGTCCTTAAAGTTTAGAATGGACACAATTTGCTGAGCAACAGAAGGATCCTAAATATATTTTTGTTATCAAGCATGAAAAGGGCCTCAATTATTCTTTTCCTATTCATTTTCATTCCTAAATGAGATTATGTTTTTAGTAAGGGTGAAGTTACATGTCCTTTAGTTGTGTTTGTCAAAGACAATTGGAGTTTGTGGAACAATTACTTCCATTTAAAAATATCCCTATTTCAATTAAATGGAGAGGGTAGGAAATCTTTTCTGATGTACTGCCTAGTAAGAACTAGTTAAAGTTGCTCCCTGCCCCCCAAAAAAAATTCATGAGAAAAGGGGGGAAGCAGAGAGAACAGTAGTCATGAACTGGATACCTCTAGTGACCCAGTAGCACTGGATGACAAAAAAACATAGGTACTGATATGTGTGAATGAAGTGTTCTTCAGTAATGTGCACTGTAATTCTACTTCCTTGGGGGAGAGGGGAAGATGATCATCTCTTTAAAAAATGTATGGTAAATACATATTTACATTAAATAAAAAATGTAAAATTTTTTATTAACATTTAAAATAATGCATTAAATAAATAAAATGTAATTAGTATCTTCTTTTTATGTCACCTACATTCCTTTCTTGACCCTAACCTCTCTCGGAGATCAATCTTTTATAACAAAGAATTTTTAAAAGAGAAATAAAGTTTGACCAAATTAACCTACACATAAAAAAAGGCTGATATTATATTCAGTGTTCTATTTTTATGGTCCCCCACATTTTCAAAGAAGTGGGGAAATGTCTTTTCATATTTCTTCTCTGGGGGCAACTTATTGTATTATTGGATTCTACTTTCTTATTCATTTTTGCTATCTTTCATTTTCTGGGTGGGTTTATACCATTTATGTTCATGATTGTGATTGTTGGTTGGGTGTCTTTCTACATCATTCCTCACATTTTTCCTTCTCTTTGTTTTCCTTTTCTCTCTTTTTTATAGAGGAAAATGGTGGAAAAGAAGAAAGAAGATCAACATTAGTAATTCGCCATTAAAATGATCTGAAGGTACTCCTCTGTTCTTCCTTTTTTTTCTCTTGCCCAAACTCTGATCACTCTTTATCTTTCCTTTTAATCCTTTTTTTATGAACCATTCTCTGGGTAATTTTTATTAATAACTTCTTGAACTATTGTATATGGGGTTTTTTAAAAATTTTTAACTTATTTCTGCTTGATCTGTTTGATAATAGGTATCTTACATTTTCTTCAATTTTTTTTAACTTTTTGCTTCTGCTCTAATATTTCTTAATGTTTTATGGAATCATCAAGTTCTTTTTGATTCAGTTCATATTCCAGGGAGCCCATTAATTGGCTAAAGCTTTCCATATTTTGTTGTAAGCATTTTAGTTCTCCCTCCGATCTCTCTTCTAGAGTTCATATCTCAATTCTAATTTCATTTTTAAACAAAAGTTCTTGCTTCCTGTTTTCCAGGTACTCTGGGAAGATTCTTCTCTCTGCCTTGGGTATGTGAAGCTTTGAAGTTTTGACAGTGATTAATATTATTTATAAAAACAAAGTAAACATTTAAAACAAAGAAACATAAACAGACTTTTCTGTGCCCAAACAAAAAAGGTTTGAAGTTACCATGTAGGAGTTCAAGGGGAGAAAAGAAATATAAAATTACCATAAAGGTGTGTAGTGCTGATCCCCTCTACTCCCTATCCTCAAGATTTCCTCTCAAAGACTGGGCTCTTTCTCCATTGCTGGTCTGAGCTGATGAACTCTTGATTGCTAGATATGCTGCATCCCTCTGAGTATGTAATTTCTAGATGTCATGACTGGTAAGTCAATTTCAATTTTCCAGAGTTTAGGTTTTAAACTGGCAGGGAATAGTTAATCTGTTTGCTCAGAGAATCATATTATTCTTTTAAGACAGAGAAGTATTCATATTTTGCAAGGGGGTCGTAGGAAAATTCTTAGCACATCCTTCACATATACATGTAAAGGTAAGAATATACATGAATGTGAAGGTATTCCATTTTTCAAATCCTATTTTGGCAAACAGGAATCCTATTAATATTTTCTGTCCACAAACTACAATTGTTGTTGCTGTTCAGTTGTTTCAGTTGTATCTGTCACTTTTTGGGTTCTATTTGGGTTTTTCTTGGCAAAGATACTGGAGTGGTTTGCCCTTTCCTTTCCCAGTTCACTTTTTTACAGCTGAGGAACTGAGGCAAACAGGATTAAGTGACTTGTCCAGGGTCACACAGTTAGTAAGTGCCTGAGGTTAAATTTAAACTCTGAAGACTCATCTTCCTAATTTCAGGCCCAGCACTCTTAACTACTGTGCCACCTAGCTGCCCCACCATAAACTATTAACCAATTACTTAATTTCCACATGGCAGCTGATCATGATTTATATACCTTACCTTCTTGGACATTTTTTTCAGTTTCTAGAGAGAAGTCAAATCATAATAATTTAACAGGAACAGTCAGCTGTTTTGAAACCCCCAGTACCCAAATACTACTTTTTTGGCCCAGGTTCCAAGACTGAAATATAATAGCATTGGGGAGACAAGAAGATGACTAGCTAGAATTTCTTTAAAGCTAGCCTCACAGATGCTATGAAATCTGTGGATTAGATAATAATCATGGAAATAGATACCTATGTTAATTGTACAAAATGCTCTCATTTCTCAATTTTTAAATATTTCTTTATGCAATTAGTTATCATTGATATACAGAGAGTCTTGAATACCAGGTAGCATAAGGCAAATTTTCAAAGGAAAAGTATTGTAGAAATCTGTAAACCTTGGCTCTTCCTGCTTTTACCAAACCCAACAGGTAGCCTCAGTGTGAAATCTAAATAGTAATTTAAAAAATCTAATTAACAATTTTAAAAAAAGACAAGCAAACACAGCCTATAGTTGCCAGGGAAGAACCTGGTCTGATAAGAATAAAATGACCATAGTAAAACGTAGCAGCAAAAAGAGAATTTAGAGATATGAGAATGACCGCTTTACTACTTATAACTTAATTTCCTTGCCTGGTCCTCCTTCTTACTGTAAGATTCAGGAGCCTAGATAAAGTAGTAATCTCCCCTTGAATGTAGGTCAAGCAAACATTGGCAAAGGAACTAGATAAGCATGGTAAAGTTTTTATATTCTTGGGTAAGAATCTCCCTGTCATCATTTCCTACACAGTGCTGCAGCTATCTCATCAAAACCAGCTTCCCTTTCTCCACTCTTTCCTAAGCACAAGGCCAGTATTACCTATAGGTGGAAGAAATGATTGCCTACAAGTTGTGATTTACAGAGGCCAAGTGAAATCCCTTCCCACCATCACTACCACCAAGCTACCGCAGCCACCAAAAAATATCCTTCTCATAACACCTGCATCTGCATTTAACAAAAGTTGTCTTTTAAAATGCAAATACTTCTGGGATGGTTAAGGGATCTGTTAGTCATTCATACTTTAGCATGAATCTGTTTAAGCAGCTTGCTCTACTAAACTAAGATCATGAATAGTACTTTTGTTAGCATATTGAGAAGGCAGAGCAACCAATCTGAAGAATATGAAGAGGGCAGCTGCTGCCAAAGTTCTAAGAACATCAGCTTCTCTCTCACTCTGAGGCTCCCTATTGGGTTTGGTAAAAGCAAGGAGATCCAAGGTTTGGGAACTGGTATTTGACTGGTCATTATATTGTGATAGATGACTTGTATGTTGTGGGGAAAGGAGACAGGCAGGAAGATAGGCAACCCACAAAACCAAGTAAGATGTCATTTGTGGAAGAACAAAATTAATCTGGAGTCTGGTTATATGAGTGACTTCCCCTGTGTGTCTGTGTTTCTGTTCTCTTTTATTTTATGTATCCTGGGTGTAATCTTATCTATTGGACTATCCTGTAAATCACTTGAAATCTTGTGCATAAAATAAATAAAACTGCTAAATTACAAAGTCAGTGACAGCTACATCTTTTGAGAATGTCTTCTGAGCTTTTTCTCAATTATGACTGTGCCAGACAGAGGTCTTGATACCAGCACAAGAGTCAAGGAAGAGAGATGAATGTTTGGAAATGAGGCCTTTGAAGGAGAATAAGTTCTACTGGGTTGGTGAAAGAGAATGGCTTTGAATGGTCACAAGAGCAACATAACCGGCATCCTACCCGAGGAGGGAAAAGAGAGAGCATTAGGAATGCATCTCTTCTTGGGTTGACTATTATAGTAATCTCTTAATGATCTTTCTATCCTTGATCTCTTTGCATCTTTTGAACCTTTTGACTATTGGTGGGGCAGTACTCTGTTGGTTCTCCTATCTATCTGACTGTTCCTTTGTTTCCTCTGCTAATTTATAATCTATGTTACATCCTGTGTGAGTACACCCTTAAACCTAAGCAATGGCTCACTTCTCTTTTTTTTTCCCTCTATATTTTTTCATTTAGTGATCTCCTCAGTGGGTTTAATTATCATCTCTATGCAGATGACTTTCAAACCTATATCAGTAATGGGAACTTGGAGTACGTCCAGACTGCCTAACATGAAGGCACCCTACTTCTCTGCATTTCCCTGCCATGAGTGGGAGTAACCTAATGGGCTGTGTCTTTAACACTAGCCAGACTGGGGACAGTTTCTCTCCCTTTCCTCTGTGCTCTTTTCTGCTGCATCCAGAAGGTGAACAACACAGTTCACCCAGAGCTCAGGTGCCATGAACTGGTGAGTGGGGTAAGGACCTATTTCTTCTGTTGTACCTTTCACTCTTTGGTCTCTAAAAATGGACTAGAAGAGCTGTTTCTGTTTTGTTTTCTTTATCCTTCTTAGTTTCTAGGTGCCAACAGCAATCTTTACCAAACCACAGAATTTGGAGTTAAGAATTCTTGGTGAGGTACTAACAGTCAGCAAGGCAAGCAGAGAAGCCAGGGTGCCTGAGATTTTAACACCAGGGAGGTGGGGGGAAGAACTTGGAACTATTGCTCGATAGGAACTAAACTGTGACAGTAAATTCTGTTAAGTGGTTCAATGGAACTGGGATGCAGGGGACCCCACTCCTACAATAAGGGTAATGCTATTAATAGAGGTAGGAGCTCCAAGACTAAACACTCTCAGCCCCCATTAAGTGTACTGGAGAATCTGGGGGGGAGGGATGAAATGTAACACACCTGGTCTTAAGGCAGTGAGGACAAAGGTAGTCAATGCTATATACATCCATATGCGCACATGCACACGTATTATGTGTGACTTTATTCTCTTTCCTGAATTACACTCCCACAAAATGGACTGCCTACCAGACATTTCCACCTGGATGTCCTCCAGACCTCTCAAATTCAATCTATTCAAAACAGAACTCATTATCTTTCCCCTAAAACCCATCCCTTTTCTGAACTTCCTATTACCATGGAGGGCATCCCCATTCTCCCAGGTTTGTAACCTCAGAGTTATTCTCAAATCTTCACTCATCCTCACCCCAGATATCCAGTTATCCATTTGATTCCCTACCATAAACTGGCTCCCACCAGCATGGGAAAGAGGCAGCCCTGTGCTGAGGATGGAATATGGAGGGAGACATGATCCCTCACTGGCAGAGAGAACATTGTGCTCCATGCTGCACTCCTGCGTGTGTGGAGGACGCTCCATAAATGGAATAAAGACTTAGAAGTTACAAACACATAGGTGAAACCAAATCTTCAACATGCCCCCAATTTTATAGCTTGCTTCACCAGAAACTTTGGGGAGATAACCTCCCCTTAGGTAAGATTGGGCCCACTTATCTTTTCTTAACTGAAAAATTCATTCCATCTGGTATATTATTTGGCATATTCTGCTCTGTATAACTCCCTAAATTTAGGTATCTTTTTTTCTTTAGATAAGTGGATTTATTTACTCTTTGATATATGTGATGGTCTTTTGTATAGCTGTTTAGGGAGAAGAAGCTAACCTGGCAAGTATAAGCTGAAGGACATCTTCCCCCTTTATAATCTAGGGTACTGCTTTTTTTATACTGAACTTAAGACTCTTACACTAGAAATATAGTTAGATGTAATGTAGCTATAATAAGAGATAGATAGTTAATATAATGGCAGATAGATAAAATCCTAACCTGATATACCCTATAAAGCCTGGAGAAAAGAGCACCCAGCTCATGATACCCGACGCTCCTGACGCCTTTGCCCCTAGTTAATATTCTGGTGTTTCAGGCACTGCCCTTGGTTCTTCTTCTGTCCACAGAGGTAGACCAGGCACAGATCATACCTATCCATGTTACCCACGTTTAAACTATAACTGATGTGGGCACACATATACGGCACTACATTTTCCATACCTATCTCTCGTACACATACATCCCCTTCTGTTCACTCACCCAGTCACCATATTAGCTCAGTTCCTCATTGCCTCTTGCTTAGACTATTGCAATAGACTCTGATTTGGTCACCGTGCCGATTCATCTGGACCATCTGTGCCAAAGTACTTTTCCTAAAGTGCAAGCATTATTCCCTCTCTCTGTCTCTCTCTGTCTCTCTGTCTCTGTCTCTCTCTCTCTCATACACACACACACACACACACACACACACACAGACTCAACAAACTCTAATGACTCTTCATTGCTGATAGCATCAAAATTCCTCTCTTAGACTTTTAAAGCTCTTCCCAACTTGACTCCTCCCATATGTTTGGTCTTCTTACATTATTATTCTGGTCTTCACACTCTTCAGTACAGCAGATACTATTCATTTATTATTCTGCATGCACAACCTGCCATTCAAAAGAAATGATGTCTTTTCAATGGCTGTCTGTCCCCCTTGCCTGGAATACACTTCCTCTTCACCTCTAACCTTTAGAATCTCTACTTTCCTTCAAAACTCAGATCACGTCTCGTTGTCTACTTGAAGCTTTCCTGATTCCTCTCCCTCTGTTTCCTCTCATAACCATCATCTATTCATTTGGTAGATATTATGTGTGTATGTGTGAACGCTATCCCCCTATTAGAATGTAAGATCTTTGAGGTCAGGGACTATTTCTTTCTTGTTTTTGCATCTCTAGAGCACAGTATAGCACCTGGTACATTGTAAACACTTCATAAATGCTTAATTGATTAGCTGATTGATTGCTATTACCTATAGGATAAAATATTCCTAGCCCATTACTGACTCACAAAGGCTCACAACAAGCTTGATCTCATTCTATCCTCTCTTTGTATACTCTTACCTCTGTGGTTAAACTGGACTATTCCATCCAGTAACCTTAGCTTCTCCTTTTGCCTTTGTTTACACAATGTTTCACATCTAAAATTTTCCCTTTCCCACCAATCTCCACAATATTGAAGTACCTCCCTTCCTTTTAGGACTAATTCAGGTGCTGCCTTCTCCATCAAGTCTAGTAAAGACTTCCCAGCTGAAAAATAAGCTCTCCTTTCTTAAATCTCTCTCCAAACTTTGTTCATTTGTTTCTATCACATCTGACTCTTTGTGACACTACTGGGGTTTTCCTTGACAAAGATACTAGAATGGTTTACCTTTTCCTTCTCTGGCTCATTTCACAGACTAGGAAAACTGAGGCAAACAGAGCTAAGTGACTTGCACAGGTTCACACAGCTAGTAAGTGTTTGAGGCCAGATTTGAACTCAGGAAGATGAGTCTTCCTGACTTCAGGTCAGCTCTCCATCCACTGCGCTACTGGTTGCCCCCTCATAACAACAACAAAGTTTAAAGCAATTGCTCCCTACTTAAATTTCTCATTCAACTTTGCCTGGGCTTCTCCTTTGAATTTATTAAGTCTCTTCATTCTATCTTTGCTATTTGTGGATATGTCTTTCCTGCAATGTTGTATAGCCCTCACTTTAGGATAACTTCCATTCCCGTAGGCAGGCTGGTTTACCAGAGGGCATCTGAGTCTACATGACCTTGAAGGTTCTAGGGTTAATGACAGGGTTGAGAATTCTAGTATTGCAGGGCATAAGTCTCCATCCAGTGTGCTGCCTAATATTGATTAGCCAACTGATATCACCCCAATACCAACAAGCCAGTTAATATCAATGGACAATTTACTGAAAAGGTAAAGCAAAGGGTACAATTTACAAAAAACATTTCCCCAAACTGGGAGGTAAATTCTTGCCTCTTTACCTACCTAGTCACTGGAGAGAGAGCTCAAATTTAAAGTGATTGACAGAAAATTCCCCCCCACACACTTGGGGAGTACTTCCTGGCTCTCAGAATCCTTTCTCCCTTTGAGGAGTCCCCAAAAATTTCCCTTCTGGTTGTGATGTAGTTGATGGGACAAATCCCTTCCTTGCTTGCAAAATTCAGAGCCTTTTCTGCTGAGTCCATTAACTTTTGGAATGAGTTAAGCAATCTGCTCTTTAGGGTGCTAAGGTTACTAGCAGACCATTTCTGACTCCAGTCAATGGACTTGTGATGGTTCTGCTTATCTTTCAGAGTTTACAAGGTCATAACCTGGTCTATTTGACCTCTGGATACCTACTCCCCTAAGGTCAGGGCAGAATAAACACAAAAGAATGAACACTGTGTGCTCAAGGAAACATGGCAACTGGGTGAGAGGAAATGGTCATTTGGCCTTCCCTCCTCCAGTGACTAAGTAGTTTTTCCTAGTTATTGGAAAACTGCCAGAGAAGCAAGTGAAAGACTGTTCATGTAAGTCTTTTGTACAGACACAGTTCTGGCTCAGCAGACAATTAAAAGACTTGTCATCACTATGCATTATGCTGACAGGGTACAGTTAGAGGATATCTATGCCTGCTCTAAAGTAGGGGAAAGGACTCTTCTATTATCCATTCCCAGAAATAGGCACACTAAAGTTCTACATGTTGCATTGATAAGAAGCAAAGAATATTGAACATGAAGTCTGGAATCTTTCACGATATAACCCACAGCAAGGGCATATCTGTGCATGTTATAAGTACTAGGTCAGGGGTGGAGAACTTGTGGTCCCAAGGCCACATGTAGCCTTTTAGGTCCTTTTGACTGAATCCAAATTTTACAGAACAAATCCTAAGGATTGACACGCATCAGCCAGTCCCCCATAACAGTTAGACTGCAAGTTCCTTGAGTATAGAGCTGTGTCACATCCATTTCTGAATACCAGTAACTAGCACAGTGCCTTGCACATAGTAGGTATTCAATAAATGTTTGTGTTGACCTGAAATATATACAAGAAAAGGTAATGAGGAGAACCAAAGACAAATTATCTACTATGTATCCCAGTTATCTACTATGTATCTCAGTCATCATTAGACATTGCTCACACACTTCCATCCATTTTGGAGCCACTCTTTCTGAAGGAGCTAGCGTGACAAGAGGGTATGGAACAGGAGAAAGCAAATAGTAACTGTTGCCATAGAAAGGGAATGGCAGCTTTCTTTGCTGCTGATCAGTCAGCAAACTTTGGCAAGTCCATCTCCTATTACGAAATACTTCCCGAGAGTCACTCTCTTTGGAGCTGATTGTGAAGGGGTCTCCTGGCAGTAACAATAAGTAAGCTTTGGAGCGTTCATTCTACAAAGGGTAGGAGGATATTCGAATTAAATGGGAGATAGGACAGTAGTCACAGGAAGACAAGTTAGAGTCTTCCAAGAACAAAGGTAGACTGAGTTCTGGATATATTAAGGACTAGCTTTGTAACATAATACTATTGCTGCGAGTCCTTTGTTCTTGAAGAGGATTGGAAGGTGATGCCAAGATATGCAAATGAACTGGATGGAAGTGAGGTAGAGCTGTGCAAAGTCACCAGCCTCACTTTCTCCTCTGGAGCCATCTGGGTCCATTGGACAGATAGAGATCAGGACAACTGGAGATGGCCCCCACTCGATATTATATTCTAGTGGAGAACAACTGATCCCTTTTTGAGTACTTTCAATGATCCCCGAATGCTTCTAGCACAAATACAACCTCTTCAACCTTGCATTTAAATACTTTCACGATATGGCTACAGCCTTCCAGGAGTTTCATGTCACTCTACTCCACACACTCAATATTTCAGCCAAACTATATTACTTGCTACAGTATTCCTAAAACACCATCTCCATCCATTTCTAGAATTCCATCTCCTGTCTATATTCTTTTGTGCAAGTTGATTTGTATGCTTGGAATATATTCCTTTCTCACCTCTACTTCTTAACAATCTTCAGCACCCTTCAAGTGCTGACTCCTATAGGAAATCTTTCCGAATTTTCAAGTTGTCAGAATTCTCTCTGTCTCTGTGTTTCTCTTTCTCTCTTTTCTCAAAGTATTTACTTAGAAAAAACCTATGATTTCATCAGCATGGTGAAGTATTTCCTATTTAATGGTTCTCAAATCTCTCTAGGGTTGGCAGTGATCATCCTAGAGTTTTGTGCTAAAAATTCTTTGAGTTAAATTAAGCAGTAAATAATTACTTATATGTATTATGAGTAATGTATTAAATTATCCTGGGGTTCACAGCATATTTTTTGTTGCTGAAAGGGATTCACAGAACAAAATGTGTTTGGAACCACTGGTACAGTGAGCACTTCTGTGAGGAAATTCATCTGCCAATACAGATGAATACCTTCCTTACAACTTAAAGTCTTAGATAATTATCCCCCAAAAAGTCAAAGGCACAAGGAAAGGATCCATATTTACAAAAATATTTATGGAGTTTTTGTGGGGTTTTTTGTAACAAAGAACAAGAAACAGAGTACCCATAAATATGAGACAACTAGACAAATTATGGCATATAAATATAATGAGATATTATTGTATCATAAGAAACATAAGAATCATAAGAAATCATAAGAAATGAATAATTTAGAGAAAGTTGAGAATGCCTGTATTAACTGATAAAGTTAAGCAAACTGAGAAGATGTTCATAACCACTGCAATAATACAAAGGAAAACACCATTGAAAGACATCACACCTCTGGTTAATATGATGTTCAGATGACTTCAGGGGAAACATATCTATATATCTCCCTCTATTAACAGACATCTGGTAGATGGCTGGTGCAGAATGGGGTATATGTTATCATTCATGGTCAATGTGTTTGTTTTGTTTAAATATACTTCTTGTTAAAGGAGGGAGTTTTATTAAAGTGGTCAGTTTGATTGGAAGATCATTAGGAAATGAAGCAATTTTTTACAATCCGTAAAACATTTATTTGTTTAAATGGACAGAAAAATTCATAAATAAATGTTATGGTGCAGTGGATGAAACACTGAATCTGGAGACAGGATGACCTGAGTTCAAATACAGCCTCAAATATTTACTAGCTGTGTAACCTTAGACAAGTTATTTAACCTCTTTTTGCTTCAGTATCTTCAACTGCAAAATGTGAGTAATAATAGCACTTACCTCCCAGAGATTAAATGAGATAATATTTATAAAGCACCTAGCACAGTGCCTGGAACACAGTAGGAACCATAGAAGCTAGCTATTGTTGTTGCTACCCTGCCAATAGAATGTAAGTTCAGTGGGGACTATTGTTGATTTTGTCTTTGAATCTGGTGACTTGCACTTAGTAGGTGCTTAATAAATGCTCATTGAATTCAATATACATTTCTTCATGAATAAAGAGCTCCCTTTTAGGGTATATTCCTCTCTAAACCATAACAAATTGAGTGTGAGCTCATATATAGGATACTGCAATTGTGAAATCTGACCAAAAACCCCACTAAATTACTTTGAAAACCTCCAACCCAATGGTTTAGAAAATAATAATGTTTAGCATTTTCTTGCATCCCAGATTTATAATTTGAATTAACAGTGAAAAACAGACTCAACCACACTGCAGTCATTGAGTAGTTAAGCTTTCTCAGTTTCAATCCCCCATCTTGATTATAGATTACACTATTAGAGTCCATCCCTGCCCCCACTTTATCTGTATACTTGCAAACAAAATTCAAATCATCTTGCAAAAAGCATCCTACTGACAACGCCCCACAGCACAGATAGAAGAATCAGAAAAGGTTTTTAAGCAAAAGTTACACTAAACCTGAAGAAAACAACAGAAAGCACAGAGAACTGCTCACTTCATGCCCCTTTTGTCAGTCAGGCAACATCTCTTTGTAGCTACAAGACCAAAACCTTTGTATTGTCTCGAAGGAACAAAACAGGACAGATTGTCAACCAAGGTGTCTTGTCATTTTAGTGGCACCAGTCTCACACTCAGGTGAAAGTGAGGTTAAATGAGCTCACGAGTAAACAAGCTCTCTTAAACCAAAAAAGATGCTTTTGCATTTCCCTTCTCCTCATACTTTTAGCTTGCTTCTTGCAAAGAATGCATGAAAGCTTATACAACATATCATCAGGCATCCATTTCTTAAATCCGACTCCAACTATGATGATTCAAAAGTTAATGAGGTATGGAAACAGTGGGTAATATGAGTGTTCTCTGAAAACGTATTATATAAACTAGGAATCTATCTACTTTTTCAAGTCCTGGACCTTTACATTAAAAAAAAATCCATGGATATTTGATCAACTGGAAAAAAATTTTAATACACATGTGGATGTCTAATAAATGGTTTCTTTTGGACCAAACATGTGATATCATTGAAATGGGGAGTTTTCAGTGAAGAACTTCTTCTCCCAATGCAGGTAAGTACTTTCTTTACAATTTATAGTTTTGAAAGTTGCATGGAGTCCTGAGAATTTAAGTGACTTTCCAGGTTAAAATTCACACAGTTAGTATGAGTCAGAGTCAGGATTTAAAACCTTTTGGCCCCTGAGGTCGCTTTCTATCTACTACCTCTGCCTCTGGTAATAAAAAAAACCAACAAAACCAGATGCTCATTAATTCAATAAACATTTATTGACTTCCTATTATATGTAAGGTAAAATGAGTAAAACAGTCACTCCCCTCCTATAACTTGTAAGTTAACAATTCCTGTTAAAGAGGGTACCTGAAATAACTCAACATCAAGGATAAAAAGGCAAATACAAGACTAAGGATATAGGTGTGGAGGCTATGCAGGCTTTGGAGACTATTGTAATGAGATTTATCTTTACTATACTCATTTCTCCTTACCAAGTTCACAAAGCAAAAGCAATACGTTAATAACTATACATAACAATACTTATTCACTTTCTTTTGCAATTCTTGACTATCCTTGGAAACAAATGGAAAATCATAAGATAAAGGTGAAAGTTTAATTTTTTGATAGGAGAAGAAAAAAGAGATTGGGAGACTTCTGACTGGCTGAATAAGAGTTCCCTTAATCATTTCAAAACAGTTACAAATGTACCAGATAAACTGAGAGAGGCTAAAGAAATTCCTTATAGAAAAAAATAAGCCGAAATTTATTCAGAGAAAAAAGAAATCAACAAATAACAACAAAAGCTCCCCAAATAATAATGTCATATCCTAAGACAAAAAGAATGTTAGCAGAAATCTCTAAAAAAGAGAAAAAAAGGAAAAAGAAAGAGAATAATCCTGACATAACTACAATTAGAACTTAAGAAAAAAGAATGAAATGGCCACAAGAATTTGAGAATCATTGAGAACCTAATTTAAAAATTAAAGGAAGAAAATAAGGAAGAAAATTAGATTTCTCAATTTTAAAAAATCTCTGGCTAGCAATAGAAGCTAAAAAAACCTTAAACAGTGGACACGCTGGAAAATGAAAAGGAAGGAGTGAAATTTAAACATACAACACAAATAATTGATCAAAGTGAAAATACAATAAAATTGAAAGAAGAACACATGTCTATAAACAAAGGTAATGTGGCTTCAATGGCAGAATTCAAAGAAATATAAGAATTATTAGCCTTCCATAAAAATATTGATCAAAAGTATGGGAAATAAAGGGCAAAGTACAGATGAGTGGACATAAACAGGAATTCCATGAAAAGGAACTCCAGGTTTAGCCCATTTAAAAATGCAGTCATTAATTCCAGAGTTTCTGAATTCAAGAGAAATGGCCAAAAATTGAAAAAAAGAGCACCAGGCCAAATCACACAAGACTACTGACCAGAAATAAGGAATGAAAAGTAATTTTGGACTCCGACATACAAAAAAAGCAAAGGAGAATGGCTTACCCCCAAAGAAAATAACCTACAAAAATCAGCATAATTCTATTGGGTGACAATGGACTTTTAGAAGAATTGATGACATTTATTTTGAGAGAACCATAGTGGGTGGAATCATTGAAATGTAAACACAGCTTATAAAATAAACTTTATAGGGTAATCTAGAACTGTAATTTGTTGGTGTGTAGGGAGTTCCCAGTGAGGAAACTTTATCAATGCAAATAAGCAATTATGCTGCAATTTATAGACTGAAGTTGGTGGGCATACTTAGAGGTGATTTGTTCAGAATCACAAAAAACCAGTATGCACTAGAGGCGAGAAATGACCCACAGCTACATCTTTTTAAGAACATGCCTTTCTTGCCTTAAAAAAATCAAAATAAAACCCCAAACATTTGAATATTTTAAAAGGGCTAAGCTATGGTTCAAAACTTACATACTGAAAGGGGGAAGCAATGAAAAAAACAGTGTTTATGATATAACCCTCCCCCTGTCCTCCAGAGTTCACCTGCCTAAATCCCACTAGCACTCGTAGGAGGGTTAGAAGAGGACATGGCTGCTACTACTTTTCAGGTTCAAGAGTTAACCTCGTGAGGAGTTATCCTCCTAACTACTAGCTCACAAGTCTCTATCAGTATTTTTCCCTCCAAACTCAAACCAGCAGATGACTCAGCTATGGCTCAGAGGGAATGTCAATAGTAACTGTTTCTCCGTTGCCCAGCTTCCCCTCCCAGTTTATTTTTTTTTTCTCAATCAAAGGGGCCATCCTTTGACTCATTTCTTAAAGAGGCCTATTCACAGAATGGACATTAACTCACTCAAAGTGAGAATCTGACAAGGCCTTAGCCTAAAAGGGCCAAGGTCTCCCAGTGCATCCCGGGTCATCTCCAGTCCACCTGATGAGTATCTGGCCACTGAACCCAGATGGCTCTGGAGGGGAAAGTGAGGCTGGTGACCTTGCACAGGCCTCCCTCACTCAAATCCAAGTCAACTGCAAGCCATGTCATCATTTCCCTGACGTCATGGTCCTCTTCAAAAATGAAGGACAAACACAACCACAATAGTTATTTAGCAAAGGCATATACTCAAATGCATAGGAAGAACAGCAGATACAAAGCATTTCCCTAACCTCAGGGTTTACCGCCCAGGGATGCCCCTTCCCTACTATGGAAAATTCCTATCAATTCAGAAGGGGGAGAAGGGGTTTGAATTTAAAATATAGAGGTAGTGAGGTATATCTATAGGGAACACACATGTACATGGCAATTCACAACTCCAGAACATTTTTTTTGACCTTTAGGGTTCTCATGAAATTTATAGTGGGGTAGGGCACTGGTGAGGAACAAGTTGCTCTACAGTCCAGCTTGGCTGCTTCTATGGGGTGAAAAGTGTCTCCACTGGATGAGTGGCTCAGTAGGACTTGCTCTCCATAGGATTTAGTGTCTCAGGCCAATCCTCTGTAGTCACATCACTCCTCTCACCAAGCTCAGCTACTGTTTGCCTAGACGAGGCAAGTAACTACAGCTGGACCGTGGCTGCCAGGTAGGCACAAACAGATTGCTTGGCTGCTCTGCTCACCTCACAGAATGGGTCAATACACTGGACTCCCTTGGCTTACGCTTTCACAGGTAACTGAAATCTCTTCCACCTTCAACCACTGGTTGGTTATGTGGTTCTGTGTTGTTCTCACCAGGTGGAGTATTACCATATGCTCTCTGTCTCTCTCGCAGTCTCTGTCTCTCTCTGTGTGTCTGTCTGTCTGTCTCTCTCATAGGCAGTTACTTAGCACAGTGGATGGAGCTGGACCTTGAGTCAAAACAAACCTGAACAAACCTCAGACACTTAGTAGCTGGGTGAACTTGGGCAAGTTACTTAATCTCTGCCTTAACTGAAAAATGGAAATAATAATAGCACCTACTTCCCACACTATTGTGAAGTTGAAATGAGATGTTTGTAAAGCCCTTAGCACAGTACTTATTATTATATTATTATATAAATGCTTATTCAGTTCCCTTTTTACTCCCTCTCCCTTTCCCTTTTTAGCTGGAATACTTGGAGGTTTCAGCAATCAAAATCACATGCCTTTGAGCAGAGCATGGACAGGAATACTACTGAGCAGCTAGGATCATGACCCTTAGATTGACATCAGCAGAAGCATCTGTCATTTGAGTCCTTCAAAGACTCAACTCAGATGTTTGTCATCTCCAGGAAAGCAATGGGAGAATTCTTGTTGCTCCTATCTGATAATCCTTCCTTGCTTAAAAACGCCTTCTCTTAGTAAGCAACTTGTCTTAGGGTAATCAGGTTCTTCATTCTGGTCTCCCTCTCATACCTCTTTGGGAATCACATAGATGAGTAACTAGGGACAAGGATATTAAAGTCAGTCTGTGCCCTGGAGGTGAATTCATTGTCTCTCACTGGCTTCTTCATAAGCAATTGAGCTATCCAAAGATCAGACTCTGCCTACAGTCAACAAGAGGTCTTCTTCACCTAAAGATCAACCTCATTCTATTTCTATTTTCTTCCTTTAGATAGCCAGTCCTTCAGCTTTTGATGAAATCTCTCCTATGTATCCCCTCTCACAAAGATATATGGGCCTTTTTTTAGGTTGTCTTCTCCCATTTCTTATTTCTGATCTATATTTACCAATATATTTCTTGCCATCTTTACTTCTCCCCACCTTTGCATTAAAGTCATCAAGTATCAAAACATATGTTGATTTAATTTAGGGATCTTCTTAAGTTCTTTGTATAATTTTTCTATCAAAGGATAACATGAGAGGACCAGTTCTCCTGATGTAGCTTCCTCTCCACAAGCAGATGAATTGGCTACAGCTTTCCCAAGCAACTTCCTGGTCCCAGCTGCATGTAATGCAGCCTCTCAGACATGGTGGGTAACTGAGACGACATGAATCACCATGCCCTGATGACTGACTAACCACACAGTTTCCAGTTGGGGACTAGAAAAGGCTGTATCCAGAAAAGTTTAGTGTCACTGTATCTTTGCTATGTATTCTTGCTGTGTTTGGGCAAAGTAAATATCCTTCTTTGTTAAGCATTCAATGATCTTTGTTTTTTTAAAAAGATAAAGTAATTTGTAATTTTTAGTAGACCATTTCTTCATAATCAAATAACTGCATTAAGGTTATAGAAAAAATTTCGCTATTTATTGACTACAAACAGCCTTTTCTTCAACAAGGTATCTTCAGTTGCATATTAAAAATCACACAAGAGGCCTTGATAATTTCTACTTCAGAGATAACTACATTCAACAATATTCTGATTATCAATGTCAAAAGAAGAATAAAACAAGAAGATATATGTTTGCCAAATATGTTTGCCATTATCATGCAAGACTGTCTCACATGGAAATTAAAAGAAAGGAAGAAACTTGCTCACTCATTTGATGCCATGGGAAAACACAACTCTTAAAGTTAACAGATAAATGAGAGCCTAAAAGGTATCTATACATATATTTAACAGAAAGTAATGAGTTTCATCTTTCAAAATTCATTTTTTTCTAAATAAAAATGAATATATTTTATAGTTAAGATAATTAACATTTATGACAAAAGATTGGGACATTTACATTCAAATATGCAGCATTAAAGATCCAGTGACTTGTGTCTTATTTCACCCCACGGCTGAATCTGAACTAAGAAGGTACTGGCTTTAGAGTCATGCCTATAATAGGACTGTGCAGGTCTAAGGACCTTTTTGTGTTTTTCTTGATATCATTGGTTGCCATTGCCAATGAATTGTTAGGCTACCACTGAGGAGCCTGTTCATAACTATCTAGGCTAATTGTAAAAAAAAATTCATTTTATTGGCAGGATCATACTTAGGACCTTTCCAGTATGGTAAAGAATTTATGGTAAAGATATTACTTTTTCATTCTTTTGGTTCTGTTTATAATTTCTTGATTTCTCATAATGTCATTAGCTTCCATTTTCTCCATTCTAATTTTGAAGGAATTATTTTCTTCAATGAACTTGTGGTCCTCCTTTTTCATTTGGCCAATTCTGCTTTTTCAGGCATTCCTCTCCTCCTTGACTTTTTGGACTTGTTTTGCCATTTGGATTAGTCTATTTTTAAGGTGTTATTTCATTAAGTATTTTTTGGGTCTCCTTTAGCAAGCTGTTGACTCACTTTTCATGATTTTCTTGCATTACTCTCATTTCTCTTTCCAACTTTTCCTCCACTTCTGTTACTTGATTTTCAAAGTCTTTTTTCAAAAGCTCCTCCATGGCCTGCCATCAATTCATATTCCTCCCGGAGGCTTTTGATGTAGCTTTCACTTTGCTGTCCTCTCGTTGTATGCCCTGGTCTTCCTTGTCACCAAAGTAAAATTCTATAGTCTGAGTTCTTTTATGATGTTTACTCATCTTCCCAGCCAAATGCTTGACTTTCTAATGCTTTGTCAAGGTAGAACTCTGCTTCCTGTGGGGGTGAGGGTGGATGTACTGTCCCAGACTTCAGGGATTTTTTACCAGCCACCCATCCCCCACTGTCCGTGGGCCCAGAGTTCCAGAAGTAGCCTCTGTTGTTGCTTCTTCTGACACCTCCAGCTGTTGTCTCCACCCCCACCCCCCACTGCCCTGAGACTGAAGCCTGACCCAGCCAGACTGTGTGCTCCTCTTTTACCCAGCTCCCACAGAGTTTTCCCACTGACCTTTTTGGCATTTTTGTGTTGTGAAGTCTGGAAACTGCCACAGCTGCCAATGATTCAGTCCCCTAAGACCTGCTCTGGTCAGTCTGTGCCCAGACTGTGCTCTACTCCCTGCCTGGTGTGAAAGACCTTTCCTGTAGACTTTCCAGGTTGTCTTGGGCTATGGGTTTATTTCACCCTGTCATTTTGTGGGTTCTGTAGTTCTCACCTCAGACACTTGACACTCACTAGCTGTGTGACCTTGGGCAAATCACTTAACCCCAATTGCCTCATCCTGGGTCATCTCCAGTTATCCTGATGAATATCTGGTCACTGGATTCAGATGGCTCTGGAGGAGACGTGAGGCTGGTGACCTACACAGCCCTCCCTCACTCAAAACAGTCAAAGTGCAAGTCATGTCATCATTTCTCTGATGGCATGGTCTTCTTTGGCAACAAAGGATGAACACACACATAGTCATTTTTTACAGATATTTGGAGGGCCTTGAGGGAGAGCTCAGTGAAGTCCCTCCTTTTACTCTGCCCCATCATTATAAAGAAATTACTTTTAAGGATGACATCTGTGCCATGCTTAGGGGAGGCAACAGAGTAAGATTTGGTGGGGGTGCCAGGGTTATAAAAACAAAATACCTGTACTTTTAAGAAGTTTAACTTCTACCTAGGGAAATGATGACATCTCCTCTTTAGGAGTTCATTTAAAATTGGATAGATGTTCAGCTACCCAAAATGGGTTAAAGTGTTCTGTTTTATAGCTAAGGAGCTAGCCTTTCAAAGGTCCTTCCAATGCTGTTTGTATGATGGTCTTATTACTCCAACTACTTCACAAAAGATATAAGATGTGTTTCTGTTGTGTTCTGTAGGCCTTTATTTAAAAATGAGCTTTGATTAATGAAATGAAATGAAATTAACAGAATAGCTAAATTAATGGAACAGTTTCACTTTTACAGTTGAACTTTGAACTCTTATCATGTAGGCAGGGTTTTTGTGGTGGAAAAATGAACTTTTCCAGTGCTGGCTGAAAAAGCAAATTCTGTTCCTCTCCTACAATCTGCAAGAAGGATAATGTATAACATGGGATAAATAAATGGGATGGTAAAAGGGTCCTTAAGAATATGCTTTTCATGCCCCTTGCATCCAACACTGTGGAATTTATTTGTAATTTATTTTGTAATTTATTTTCATTTTATCAAAAAAACATGACATACTGACTTCTTTGGCAAGAAGCAGTGATGTACAAATATAAGGAGGAGGAGGAACAAATATAAAGCAGAATTGGTTGCTGGCTCAGCTGTTTACAACAACTTTTTGTCTTACCAATGACTTGCAACAAGAAAGGATTTAATGGGAATGGTTGGGAAGGAATTATCATTGGTAATGTGATGCTGTCATTCATTTTTATTACATAGGATTGGATCCAATAGCCTTTAGTTGCACATAACTGGGAGGACAAGGTATGCGGATGAGCAGAATTGGGTCCCAGTATAATGGGCCCTAAGTTAATGAAAACAAATAAAATGCTAGTTAAAATTCAGTATTTGTTCTCTTTTAAATTGTTCTTACATTTCTGAGCTGCTTGAAATTTATAGTCATCTTGAATTCTACTTAGCCTTGAAAATGGTCTATCCAAGGTTCAGCTTTATTAGGGGCTTTTCTGATTAGATCACAAAGGAGGTACTGGGGACCATTTCTGAGAAAGATCATGTAGTTGACTCCTTGTGCAGTTGCAGATACTCCTTCATCCTTTCCTCCTGCCCCTGCTCATTTAGTCTTCCTTTGAATGAAACTAGCTCTCCCTCACTCAAAACAAAGGCAAATGTAAGTCATGTCATCATTTCTCTGATGTCATAGTCTACTTCAAAAATGAAGGAAGGGGAGAGGCAGAGCTAAGACAGCAGAGTAGAAGGATAATCTGTAGAAGCTTTCCCCCCACAATCCATAAAACTCCTGTAAAAAATAACTCTAAACAAATACTAGACCAGCAGAAGCCACAAAATGACAAAGTGAAAGGGACTGCCAGCCCAAGGCAGCCTGGAAGGCTGACAGGAAAAGTCTACTAGACTGGTCTCAGACTGGAGCACAGTCGAGCCTTGGCCATGGGGCTTGGGATTGAAGCAGGCTTCAGGGCACCACCAGCAGCAACTGATGTTCCCAGATCTCTCAACCCACAAATGCTAGAGACAGCTTCAAAGGTCAGTGAGAAAGGTCTTTCACCTGAGTGAGAAGGAAGGAGAATCTTCCCCTAGCCCTGGCCTTAGGCAGTGGCACAGCCTAAAGACCCTGGGGGAATTGAGTGGCTGATGTGGGTCTCAGCCCTGAGTGTCAGTCCTGGGGTGAGGAGGAATGCTGGTGTGGTGGAGCTGGTGGAGGCTCTGGAAAGGGAATTCTACTGGCAGATCCTGAGCAGAAAAGCTTACAGTAACTCCCAGACCAGAGCACAGGCCAGGAAAGGAGTAAACTCCTCTCCCTTGATTGTGCCACCTTGGAGGAACTAAGAACTTATAGGTCCCCAGAGTATACCCTCCTCTTGACAAAGGACTCAAAAGTCAAATCAACTGACTGGGAAAATGCCCCAAAAGGGGAAAAAATAAGACTATAGAAGGTTACTTTCTTAGTGAACAGGTATTTTCTTCTATCCTTTCAAATGAGAAAGAACCAAGCATACATCAGATGAAGCCATAAAACTCAAGGCTTCTGCATCCAAAACCTCCAAAATAAATATGCAATGGTCTCAGGCCATGGAAGAGCTCAAAAAGGATTTTGAAAATCAAGTAAGAAAGGTGGAGGAAAAATTGGAAAGAGAAATGAGAGAGATGCAAGAGAATCATGAAAAGCAAGTCAATAGCTTGCTAAAGGAGACCCAAAAAATGCTGAAGAAAATAACACCTTTAAAAATAGACTAACTCAAATAGCAAAAGAGGTCCAAAAAGTCAATGAAGAGAAGAATATTTTAAAAAGCAGAATTAGGCAAATGGAAAAGGAGGTTCAAAAACTCACTGAAGAAAATAATTCTTTAAAAATTAGAATGGAGCAGATGGAAGCTAATGACCTTATGAGAAACCAAGAATTCACAAAACAAAACCAAAAGAATGAAAAAATAGAAGACAACATAAAATATCTCATTGGAAAAACAACTGACCTGGAAAATAGATCCAGGAGAGACAATTTAAAAATTATGGGACCACCTGAAAGCCATGATAAAAAAAAGAACCTAGACATCATCTTTCATGAAATTATCAAGGAAAACTGCCCTGATATTCTAGAACCAGAGGGTAAAATAAATATTGAAAGAATCTACTGATCACCTCCTGAAAGAGATCCAAAAAGAAAAACTCCTAGGAATATTATAGCCAAATTCTAAAGTTCCCAGGTCAAGGAAAAAATATTTCAAGCAGCCAGAAATAAACAATTCTGGTATTGTGGAAATACAATCAGGATAACAGAAGATCTAACAGCTTTTACATTAAGGGATCAAAGGGCTTGGAATATGATATTCTAGAAATCAAAGGAACTAGGATTAAAACCAAGAATCACCTACCCAGCAAAACTAAGTATAATACTTCAGGGGAAAAAATGGTCATTCAATGAAATAGAGGACTTTCAAGCATTCTTGATTAAAAGACCACAGCTGAATACAAAATCTGACTTTCAAACACAAGAATCAAGACAAGCATGAAAAGGTAAACAGCAAAGAGAACTCATAAAGGACTTACTAAAGTTGAACTGTTTACATTTCTATGTGGAAAGACAATATTTGTAACTCTTGAAACTCTGGATAGTGGAGGGATTTGAGAGAGAGAGAGAGACAGAGAGAGAGAGAGAGAGAGAGAGAGAGAGAGAGAGAGAGAGAGAGAGAGAGAGAGAGAGAGAGAGAGCACAGGGTGAGTTGAATAGGAAGGGACAATATCTAAAAACATAAAATTAAGGGGTGATTGCAATATATTGGGAGGAGAAAGGGAGAAATGGAATGGGGCAAATTATCTCCCATAAAAAAGGCAAGAAAAAGGTTTTTCTATGGAGGGGGAAAGAGGGGAGGTGAGAGGGAAGTTTACCCTCATCACATTTGGCTTAAGAATAGAGTAACATGCACACTCAATTTAGTATGAAAATATATCTAACACTACAGGAAAGTAGGGAAGAAGGGGAGAAGTGGGGTGGGGGATAGAAGGGAGGGCAAATGGGAGGAGGGAGCAATTAGAAATAAACACTTTTGGGGAGGGACAGGGTCTAAAGAGAGAATAGAATAAATAGGGGGCAGGATAGGATGGAGAGAAATATAGTTAGTCTTTCACAACATGACTATTATAAAAGTCTTCAGCAAAACTACATATGTATAGCCTATATTGAATTACTTGCCTTCCCAGTCAGGGTGTGTGGGGAGGGAGGAAGGGAGAGAGGTTAGAAATCAAAGTTTAAGGAGTGAATGTTGAGAATTGTCTTTGCATGCAATCAGGAAATAAGAAATATAGGTAATGGGGTTTAGAAATCTATCTTGCCCTACAAGAAAAGAGAGAAGATGGGGATAAGGGAAGGGAGGGATGTGATAGAAGGGAGGGAAGATTGGTGGTAGGGATAATTAGAATGCATGGTGTTTTGAGGTGGGGAAGGGGAAAGGTGGGGAGAAAATTTGGAACTCAAATTCTTGTGAAAATGAATGTTGAAAACTAAGATTAAATAAATAAATTTATAAAAATGAAAGAAAAGAAAACAAAGGACGAACGCAGACAGGTAGCCATTAATGGGAGGTATAAAAAGTTTAGCTTGGGGAATTGATTCTGTTAGAACATTTCTGAACATTTTTGCCTAATGCTTAACTGATTACTTTGGGAACTGCTTTCCTCTTCTTGTTGTTATTTTATCACTGCAGTCATGTCTGACCCTTCCTTATCTCATTTGGGGTTTTCTTGGAAAAGATACTGGAGTAGTTGGCCATTCCTTCTAGATAAGGAAGCTAAGGCAAACCAGGTTAACACAGCTAGCAAGTGTCTGAGGTCAGATCTGAACCCAGATCTTCTTGACCCAGGCCCAATGATCCATCTACTCTTACATCTATCTGCCCCATCTTTATTCTTACTACCTTTGAAATACTCTCCTGACTTCTACTGACCTAGTGATTGTGGAGGCAGAGGAGAGGAAATGTTTTACATATACATACACACACACACACACACACACACATATTAACCTTGGAGTTGATTTTTAAAAACTGTTAATTAACCAAAGTGATTGTAACTGTTATTCTATGATCCATGAGTGCTTATTATATTTCAACCCTTAAACCTGAGTTCTTAGATTAGGCCTACCCTATCAATGCTTCATGTTTTCAAGATGAATTACATAATAAGCTTCAAGATAGGAAAGTAATAGTTTGTAACAGCTCAAAAATATTCCATAGACAAAGTTTCACCTTAATAATTGGTAATCTATCTGTCTCTAGCTATACTTATAAATACCCTGTGGTTGGTCACACATAGGAATGTTTTGTGTTGGTTGCCAGGATTTGTTTCATGCACATGAATTTGAGATAGCAAGAGCTTGACCTCAAATGATAAAACCATTCCATTCATTTAGAATGCAATCTGATTAGAGAAGTACATTCAATTTTCTTCTTCTACCAACTCTACCACCACTAACAACTTTGACCTGCCAAATAACCACCTTCCCCAACCAGTCTGGCATGAAATTTGCAACTTTAAGGTCATTTTTTTAGATTAGATAACAAAGAATATCAAAAAGAAAACTAGTAAAAAGCATATTACTCAGAAGGAAGAATGGGATTTTGACAGTGTCTTCCCTATTTTTTCGTATTGACATATTATTGTGGATTGGAATAGTTAGATGAAAGCATTTATTAAGCATTTAACAATGCTTATGTATCCAAACAATGTGTTGAGGGCTAGGAATAGCTGTGTTTGTCACCTTGGAAAGTTCACCTTGGAAGGTCCACTGGTGCTTCAGGAGGAAAGAGAGTTGACGTATATGCCAGGATCTACAAGAATAAATAGAATATCATACTGAGGTGAAAGTCAACAGAGGTTACATAGCAGTATAGAATAATAGGTTCAAAGTCAAAGAGACTAGGGGCTGATATGCCCGGTGTAGGATCAGTAAACCATAGTATTGGCAATAGTATTGTCTCTAATGCAATATTTCTGCCAGAGGCAACCTCATTTCATGGTGTCTGCATGCTAGCCATGCCTTCTCATGAAGCTATATGCTACCCACCACAGGTCCATATATGCAGAAATATAGTCCTAAGGAGATGAGGCACAAAGCAAGATAATTTCATTTGCTGGTGAGGAGGAAAGCTCAACAAAATAAAGCTGGAGCAGTCAGGAGACAGCATACAGTGGCACCTGGGAAGGGCAGGTGGCATGACCTAAAAGAGAAGAGACTGAACTTCTGAGGGACAACAATGGTATGCCAAAGATGGAGCAGACTAAAGGAAGTAAAGGTGTCAACATGGGGAAGTGCTGCTGACAGACAACTAGGGAAAATGGAACTTAAGATAATTTTCTATGCAGTCTTAATTAGGGCACCCCTGCTGATTACATCCCAGTCACAGATGTAAAGTGTATGAATAACTCTTGGTTCATAAATGATGAATTCTGCCCCTCAAAAGATAACATAGTCTTTCCATGATAAGAGTCCATTTTCTGATTGCAGAAATATGGTCATATAAATGAACTTGTAGGCAATGTGAGATTTGAATTGGTCACCAATAGAATCATCACCTAATTTCCCTCATTTTACAGATAAGGAAACTGAGACTGAAAGGGCTTGTTACTTTACCATATTATTTTATGTTTTTAATTTTCCCCCACCATGATGTAATGAAGAATAATCAATCTTTGTTGTAGTGATTAAAACCTCAAATTATCAAAACTGAAATGAAATCAATACTCCAGAATAAAATTCAGAATCCTTGACAGCCTGTTCATGCTTCTGACTCCTCTATGTCTGACCACTTTTCTGCATATAGCTAAGAAAACAGCCTGTGGAAAATTCTTTGATTTGGTTTAGTTGTAAACCAAAAATGTAATGGTCTGGCTCTTAGTATATATGCGTAAATATCCATATGTATACATCATTACATATCTATGTTATAATCAGTATGCTCTTAGCTGAGTTGAAACTTTCTGTGATACAGAGCTTTTTCATGGCCATCTTCCAAATAAAAATGAAGTCATGACTGCCATGCTTCCTTCCATTTGAAGGGGAGAAGGCAGTTGAAGTCAGAAAGTACCATGTATTGTGACATCAGGATAAGTGGCAGAGATATTTAAATAACTTGTTAAGACTCTACAAATCAAGTCACCCTAATACCCTTAAGAAGTCTAATCAACTCAATGACCAACCATGATTCCACAGGACTCCTCATGAAACATACTACCTACCTCCTGACAGAGGATATGGACTCCCTCTCCACTCCAACATCATTGTAACAGGGGATCCAAATTATAAGGTCATCTCTTAGTCTGGACAAGTCTATTTTTAGACTGATGCTCAATAACCTCCTCAGTGAAGGAAATAAAAAGCAGAAAAGGCATCCAAGGGTCTATGCACAAACTGACCTACTTGAATCCCCCTGCTTATCATGTGGCCACAGTCACCTTAATGCAATATGGAAAACACTCAATCCTTTCTTATCCCTCATTGGAAGGTTCAGAGTTGCATGATGCCAATTAGAGAAATAAAGGAAGAGACAAAGATGAAAGCTGTTTTCTTTTAAAGGACCATTGAGTCATCAGTTCCTCTGGCTCAACAGTCCGTGAACAAATAACTTCATAATTCCAAAGAATGAGGAAGAGATGGTGAAGTAGAAGGATGGACCTCCTCTAGCTCTCCCCCCATAGCACATAAAATATATGTAAAAAATGACTCTAAACAAATTCTAGAGCAGCAAAAGCCACAAAATGATCGCGTGAAACAGGTTTCCAGCCCAAGACAGCCTGGAAGGCTGACAGGAAAGGTCTATCACACCAGGCTTGCAGTGGAGCACAACCCAGCATATGCCAGCAACACAGACAGGACTGGAGCAGGCTTCAGGGCACCAAATCACAGGCAGCTGCTGCAGTTCCCAGATTTCTCAACCCACAAACACCAAAGATAGCTTCAAAGTCAGTAAGAAAGCTCTTTCACCTGGGTGAGAGGGAAGCATAGTCTGGTACAGGCTCAGCCCTGTCTCCAGGGTGGCAACAGCCACTGCAGCAGCAGTGTCCACTTTTGGAGCCTTCAGCCTAAAGACCCTGAGGAAACAAGTGGCTGATTTGAATTTCAGTCCAAAATGACAGCCCTAGGGTGAGGGGAAGCATTGGCTTGGTGGAGCTGGTGGTGGCTGTGGAGAGGGAATCCTACTCACAGTTCCAGGGCAGAAAAAAGTGCTTGTGGTTGTTCACAGACCAGAACACAGGCCTGGAGAAGAGTAATCTTCTCTGACTTGATTGTGTCATCTTGGAGGAACTAAGAACTTACAGGTCCCTAGAGATATCTCAGAAAACAGCTGCACAAAACCTCTGAAGTCTAGGGTAGTGTACCCTCAACTTGACAAAGGATTCACAAGTCAAGTAACTCGCTGGGAAAATGCCCCCAAAGGGGTAAAAAACTAAGACTATAGAAGGTTACTTGCTTGGTGAAAAGGTATTTTCTCCCATCCTTTCAGATGAAGAGCAAAGCACACCATCAGAGGAAGAGAGTAAGGTAAAGGCTTCTGCATCCAAAGCCTCCAAAAAATATGCAATGGTCTCAGGTCTGGGTAGAGCTCAAAAAGGATTTTGAAAATCAAGTAAGAGAGGTGGAGAAAAAATTGGGATGAGAAATAAGAGTAATGCAAGAAAATCATGAAAAGCGAGTCAATAGCTTGCTAAAGGAGACCCAAAAAAATGCTGAAGAAAACAAAACCTTTAAAAATAGACTAACCCAAATGGCAAAAGAGGTCCAAAAAGCCAATGAGGAGAAGAATGCTTTAAAAAGCATATTGGCCAAATGGAAAAGGAGGTTCATAATTCCAAAGAACCTGCATCAAATGCATAGGCATGTCGTCTTCAACATGCCTAAAAGCTGAGCTAGTACAAGTGCCTGGTCAGAACAAGAAAGGGTAATTCTCAGCATGTTATATGGAATAGCCCTTGTTACACTGGTTTAGGACACAATTGTCATAAGGAATTGGGTTTTCCTTCCAGTTCAGTAAGTACAATCACAAAGAACAAAGTGTTAATGAAGGAACAAGATGTTAACATCCATAGATCCTCTTAAGAAATGTGAACATCTTTCTCTCAGAAAATCAGAAGGGGCAATGATTATGTAGCTTGAAAGAGGGCCATGGGTCAGAGGGATTTCAGTAGCTAAGCCTTGGAGAAAAGTTGGCAAGTTTAGGTGAGTGAAGGCCAGAAGATATCTGTGGAAGAGACTCCTGGGGATACAGAGGAGGCAGGGGATTTCTCTCTCCTTCCCTCCACCCTATTGATCACATCATTTAGCAGCAGAGTTACTAGCCACTCCATCCAGTAGCTGAAGAGTCAGTTCAAGGAAGTTCAAGGCACAGTTTAAAGAGAAGAGACATACTCCTGAATGACAGAGATGCAAAGAGATAGTCACTCAAGGAAGTTTTGAGGACCAAAATTTCTGAGAATAGAAAAGAGAGCTAGTTATAGACTCAAGAGACATCTAACCCTGGGGCTCAAAAGACAATTTTCAGACTGGAGAAGATTCTGGGAGCCCAGCAAAAATGTTAGCCAAGTGGGGAGCTTTATAAGCAGTTCATCAGAGAGAAAGAATTTCCAGGCCCAGAATTACTGGAGCAATGAGTTGTCTACATGTTTGCGGACATGTGGACATTGTTACTACCATTATGTTTGCGTCCACCCTTCCTAATGGAACTGTTTATAATAATAGAAGACTGTAAACTAGAACAATGAAGGAAAAGTTTTGTAACTACTGTGTTCTTACTACTCAATTGCAGTAAATGCTTTTGCTAATAGCTAATTGTGTCTACAGGATGATTGTTAATAGGAAAGAGCCAGTTGGGGGGGTCACAATCGTAAGACTGGATATACACAGGGTAATGCTAGAATTCAAAATCTAACTGTTCAATGTGAACCCCAATCCATGAAGGTGAAGATGGGAGAATATCCAAGAAGGGGTGCAAATACAATCTATTTGTAAAACATTATGGATGAAAATGACAGAACTTATTTAAGAACATATAGATTGATAAGAGAGCCAGCTAAACCAAAGAATCTCAAGAATATTTCTAGGTGACACTATAAGGAGAACAACAAAAACAGGCAAAATTAAATAGGTCTGCTAGCATTTGTATTTGTGATCTGTACTCATGGATGACAGCAATGAAAGTATCATATTTAGACTCCAACCTGCAGACTTGATGAATGCATTGAACATGCTAAGTGATAAAGTAGAAATAATTCTCAAGGAGAATTATCAACTTGACAAAGGAAATGCACATTGGAGGCAACACAAACCCTGGGAATGATTCATAAAATATCATAAAAGCAGGAGGATTTTTAAAAAGTGGGGAAATCCAGAATGCTTAAAAAAAATTCTTCTTAAGTTAATGAGAAGACACTAGCAGCTAGTGACCCCTAAGTCTATTTTGCTATTTCTATAAAAATCTTTGTGAGGATAGTCTATCATGCCATATTATTTCAAATAATGGCCATATTCTCCCTTAATCTTATGAAACTTGAATATTATGTATAATTGAAGTTATTTTTCAGTATTTTTTTCCTTCCAAGACCTAATTTGAAGGGAAAGGTACTGCCCCTTTGATACACATTTTGCTTGCTGAAAGAAGCCAGAAAAAGAAATTCTGTGTGAAATACAAAGGAAAAACAATATGAAGGAATATAAATAGTTCTTGGAGAACCTGAAAGAAAAAGTAGTGACTCAGACAAAAGTTCTTGAGGAGAGACATGGAGAATTCTGGGAGGACCTGAATGAACAAAAATGCCCCTCAATGGCAAAAGTAAGTAACTAACTCTTAAGAGATGTTTGTAGTGTGTTGTTTCTGAGCAGCTAATATAAATACCACCATTTTCAAGACTTTGAAGTTTATTGTTGGGAAACCACACACTGAGAAATATTTTGAGACTACTGTAAAATAGCTATTTATATGACATAATACACAGTAGTGAGCTATCTGACAAACATGGACTTGGGGATTTTCAATCTAAGTTAAACATGAGTCACTACACATGAGAAGGACCTGATTTGAGGCATTAGAAGCCAGAATGAAAAGTCAGAGATCAGAAATCATGAACAATGAAGCTATGGGCAGAAGAAAGATCAGAAAAGCCAACATGAGAAGCTGCTCACAGAAACCAAGACATCAGAAGACAGAACACAAAACCCACTGGAGTTGAAAGGCTGACAGAACCTGAAACCAACTGACTAGAGGCTTTGCTGCTGACAAGGGAAGCTGATCCAATTGGAAGAATGTTCTACTGTTTGAAAGCACTGATTGGAAGAAAGACAAATCTCTGCTATACTTAAAGATTTTGTTGGGGATAAGGCTGCTTTTTTTCCCCCTCTAGTGACAGATATAGCTTAAAAATAGAAAAATCCCTTAAAGACTTACTCACGTTCCTCTTTATTGCCTCTATAACTCAAGAGGAGAACATCCTTTAAAACCTAAAGAAAGTCAAGCCAGAATTGTTTTGCTGATTCTGGGATTAAAGGGAATTTTTTTTTTTCACAGAAAAACTGTCATTCTGCCTCAGCACCTAGCCAAGGAAGCAAATCTGGGAAGCTCTGCAGACCCTATGCTTAAGGCTGCTGTTAGCTAAAAGAGCTTAATATAGATTCATCAGTCAAAGCACAGAAGAGAGGCAGCTTTTTCCAGTAGGAGAGCAGAAAGGATCAGAAGAGGAGACTTGACATGTTGACATGCTACAAATTTTGCCTAAAGAGACTACAGACATCCAGTAGAGTTGTTCATTGCCCTAAGCGTAGATTTCTTCACTCATGCCTTACTACTAGGTTTCTGTGTATTCTCACTCTTCCCTAAAAAACAAACTGTGTGCATTACTGTGATTCAGATTTACGGATATATTGTTAGAATCTAATTATTCTTGATTTCATCTGCTACTGAGTAAATGATTATTAGTCTTATTTTTTTTCCTTCTTGTTTAGAAATTTTTCACTTTTAAGAGTTAATGGCACCACTGTAACTGATTTGTGTAAATGGGAAGCACACTAGTTGGGGCTCAGAAACTAGTTGTATTTTCTGGTTATCCCTGAGAAAAAGTTGTAGTTATATGACTGGCCATGGCCAGCACCTCACTCTGGGAAACCTGCCAGTCTGGATGCAAATCAGGACAAGTGAGTCAGCCCAGAGGGAAAATGGGAGGGGAAGAAGTGAAGACATGTCATGCTTTGCCTCTCTATACTGATCACCTAAAGATGTAGTCTACAATCTGCCTGTATTCAAACCAATATGGCAATATGACATGTATACAGATTACAGATAAGATTGAAATTAAAGTTTGTACTAATATTAGCCAGACAAAGTCAGGTCAGTTGTAGAGGTCTACATAATTTTTATTTTTGTGAATAAAGACAACTAATAGCAAATTTGAACGTTGTTATGATCTACAAAACATTTGTGAAGTAAGAATGAATTATGTCACTCCCTTCTCAGAGAATGACTCCCACAGAGTTCTAACATATAATATCCAATATATTTCAAACAGTAGACATTTTTGAGAGGGCTGTCACCATGACTCATCATGACGCAATTTGGCTAGACCTGGCAAATTCTGTCTTTTCAAATTTATCCACATTCAAGAATTTATTGCTCCAGTGCTCTATATTTGGGTTCTGTAGGCTGGGGTTTTTTTTTGTTTTGTTTCATTTTTTATTGTGAGGCAACTCAAGTATGAGCAACGACGGGACTTGGGAAATGAATTATTGGTGAAAAAACCCTGAAAGGCCTGAGAGGCGCTGCCCCCCAAAAATGTTATCTCTATGGCACATGAAGCACTGATTATAGCTTATTATGGAAATGTAAATCATAGTCTGCTGAAAAACATGACATTTGTTTAGTATACTCTGCCAGTTTCAGAGCACTGAAGGAAGAAGGGGAGGAGAAGAATAGATAGGCTTGAAAAAGCTAAGAGTGAGGAGACAAAGGAATGTGAAGCTTAAGGCAGAAGAAGGTTAATTACTCATTTGGCAAATAAAAACTTTACAGTTTACACTATGCAATTTGCTTAATAGGACCTAAGAGTATTTATTCTCTAGAGCCAAAACCCAACCTGAAATTCTCTCATTCGACATTAGGGTCAACATTTTTCCGTGTTGTTTCTTCTTCTTTCATTTCCTGACCTAAAAAGCTCCATAAGGCTGACCTAAAGGCTCTGGCATACTATCTGGGATGAACATATATATATATATGTATGTATTTATGTGTGTTGTATACATATACACATATATACATATGGGTATATATGTACACAAATATATACAGAGAACAGAAAAATATACTTAGACCAACAAATACATACGGGAGGGATGATGTGATTCCCCCTCCCCCATCTCTGATGATACAGTAACAGAAAATCAGGAATGTAATTATAAAATATAAAGGAAATGTTAAGAAATTTGCCAATAACCACACAACAACATGTGAAGCTCCATAATTAACTTCTGAGTGAAGCTAACTGACATTACACAGGAAACATCTAGGGATAAGCAAAATGCCATTTCCCTTGGGTCTGTATAAAAAAAGCAAGCCATGTAGCAGTGAAAGCTGGAGGCAGTTGTGCAGCGATCCCTGCACCCATACTTGAGTGGGCAGGGTTGGGGGGAGGGGGTGGGCAGTGTTGGTGTTATCTTTAACACCAACTTTAACCCTCTTCAGAACTACTGGACCAGTAGGATACATAGCATTCAGAGAGAGCAGAAACACACTAAGGGCAGAACTGGATTCAGAAAAAAGGCACATAAAGGAAACCAGGGAGGTCATATACTAGAATTTCAAAGGGCCTTAGGGTTTTAGAGTTGAAAGGTATTCTAGACATCATATAGCCCAGCAGTTATTAAACTGTGGGTTGCGTTGCATAAATGAATGTGGTGATTTGACAACGGTAAAAGGTTTCTGAACCCACAACGATCAAAAGTTAATTAAAAATGAAACACATATTAAATCCAAGGTGTTTCTGGTAGCACTTGCCTATGTTGCATCGCATGACTTCACTGCAACCTTGGTTCTGAACACACAACAGGCACACTTTGCACTGCATATGTCATCATGCCACCCAACATCACCAAATTCTACCAGAAACATGTTGACTCAGATTTGAGAATACTGTCTTTAATAAATGGCAAAATTATATATATTTTAAAATATAACTATTTTAAAATAAATTTCTTTATGATTTATTATCAGTAAATGTTTGGTTTGTATACCTATTTTATATACTGATATACTCAGAGTCACGTAAAAATATCTCAGGCAAAAGGGGATCACAAGTGGAAAAAGTTTAAGAAGCGTTTCTAGTTCAATTTCCTTATTTTTCAGCTAAGGAAACTTAGGTATAGATAGGTGAAGTGCCTTGACAAATGTCACACATCTCGTAAGTGGCAGAGCTGGTATCTAAGCTGGAGAAGCATATTGAAAACTTCTAAAGTGCCACAGAAATGTACAATGTTTATTGTGTTATCTCATTCTTCTCATTTTTTTTGATGGGGTCCACATGGAAATGAACCAAGGATGCTGGTATCCAATTATTACTCTTTAGTGTTTTTTGGACAATTACACAGGTGAATAAAATCATTGTTTTTTCACAATGGAATTTTTAAAAATGGGATGCAAAATCACCTTCTTTATGCTCCTTGAAAGCACCTTTGGGACAATTACAATAGCAGAGAGGATGGCAGAGATGACATGGATCCTTACCTGTTTCCACATGGTTTTAATTTCTTTCCTTCTTCACAGTTTGTAATTTTTCTTTTCTTTGTAGTTTAGAGATTTACAAGTATTAGGTATGGTAATATTTATTAAAAGTATTGTTCTTAAATTTTATACATCAATGTCATATCTGAGTAGTTGGGGGCAACAAATTACACTATAGTTCCCATAGAGAGGGAGTACAGAGGCTCAGTGCAGACATGGCCAGATGATATAATGGACATGGAGTCAGAAAGAACCAAGTTCAAATCTGACCTCATATACTTCTTTGTTCTGTAATCCTGGGAAAGTCAACTTTTTTGTCTCAGTTTCTTCTATAAAATGTTAGGAGCACAGACCACAAGGTTTATCCTTCGAACTAAAAAGTAATCATCATCTGGGTATCCAGACTAAAAATATAAATTGGGGAAATAACCCCAAAGACCACATAATTATCCTAATTCACCTGGTCAGTTTTTTCCACTTACAAGAGAATATTTTTTGCTTCTCTGTTCACACATGGAAGATATTTACTTCTAATTTTTCTCCACTTTAGCTATATTTATCATTTCTGATTTATGTCTTTGAGAGCATTTTTCCTAGACATTTTTCTTATTATCTCTGATTGACTATAATACACTTGTAAGGCATGTCTGCACAGGGCAAATAGAGAATGCCAGTGAATAGCTGGGAATACACAAATGAAAGAGATAAAAGTCATGTAAAAACAGCATGAGGTATGTATCATCACGTTCATCTTGTCTGCTATTAGACTTGCATGAAGGGTGTTTTAGCCACAGAGGATATATGAATACTCTAATACTTTTTTTTTAACTACAGAAATCACTTATTCTAGCCATTGTGGAAAAGACATTGAATATAAATGATAATAGCAGCATGTCACTTGTTCTAGGACCATTTCTATCTCAATCTCATTGAAAGAAACAATAACAAGGTAACATGTGAGACATGAACTGGTGGCTAGAATTATGCATCAGAATCTCACTGCTTTTCATAGTCTAATAAAAGACAGATCTCCATACTAAAAATGTAGACCTCAGAATGTCTTGCAGAACTAACCAATAAATTTTATTGGAAACGGAACATCATCACAGACTGACCTTTGCCCAAAGACTCCTGGATATAACATCAATATGACATATAACATTAACACATAAGACCCTAAAAACAATATTTAAGAGACGCCACTATACCAAATACTCATCATCTCTAGGATGAGGCATACATAGGTCAGGTAGTCATAGAGAGTTAGATGAATGTTGAAGTAATGAAGATCTGAGGTTAAATCCATCCTCAGACACATTTTAATTATGAGATCTTGTGCAAGTCACTTAAATTCTGTCTGCCTCAGTTTTCTTATCTGTTAAATGAGCTAATAATAGGATCTACCTCCAGGGTTGTTGAAAGGATAAAATGAGATAATGTTTGTAAAGTGCTTTGCAAATCTTAAATTGCTGCATAAATGCTACCTATTATTATAGAGATGCAAGGTAAGAAATTAAAACCGTGGGAGAAAAGGTAAAGGTTCATGTCATCTCTGTCATCCTATCTGCTACTGAAATTGTCCCAAAGGTGCTTTCAGTGAGCATAAAGAAGATAAATTTACATTCTAATATTTTTATTTCATTAAGAAAATGCAGAAAAGGGAGGGGTGGATAGAAGGCAGGGAAAAAGAAAGGGAAGAAGTAGTGGAAGAAAAGGGAAAGAAAAAGGAAGGGGCCTGACAGAAGGGAGAGGAGATTAAGGGAAGTAGTGGTCAGAAGAGAGACACTGGGGAGGAGGGAAAGGGTGAAAGGAAAGAGAAAAGTATAAACATGGTGGGGGAATAGAATGGAGAAAAAGACATATTTGGTAGTCATAACTGTGAATCTTAGTGGAATGAACTCTCCCATAAAATTAAAGCAGATAGCAGAGTGGATTAAAAAACAGAATCCTACAACATATTTTTTACAAGAAACATATCTGAAGCAGAGAGATACACACTGAGTAAAGGTAAAAAAAAGGTTGAAGCAGAATATATTAGGTGTCACCTGAAGTAAAAAAAAAAAAAGCAGGCATAACAATTCTGATCTCATACAAAGTAAAAGCAAAAATAGATCTAATTTTAAAAGATAAAGAAGGAAACTACATCCAAACAAACTACCATAGACAATGAAGTAAAATAAATACTAAATATATATGCACCAAGTGGTATCGCATCCAGATGCTTAGAGAAGTTAAGTGAGTTATAGGAAGAAATAGACAACAAGACTATACTAATGGGGGACCTCAACCTCTCCCTCTTGGAACTAGATAAAACTACAAAATAAACAAGAAAAAAGTTAAGGGAGGTGAACAGAATTTTAGAAAAGTTAGATATGGCAGACCTTTGGAGAAAATTAAATGAGGATAGAAAGGAAAATACCTTTTTATCAGTGGTACATGATAACTACCCCTAAATTGACCATACATTGGGACACAAAAGCCTCACAACCAGTGCAGAAAGGCAGAAACATTAAATGGATTCTTTTCAAATCATGATATAATAAAAATTACATGTAATAAAGAGCCATGGAAAGATAGACTAAAAATTAATTGGAAAAAAAATAATCTAATCCTAAAGAATGAGTGAGTCAACATTCATTTTAAATCTTCTATGCAACATGACTAAGCTGAAAATGTATTTAATAGGAATGTATGTGTAGAACCTATGTAAAACTTTATCCTGTCTCTGGGAGGGAGTAGGGAGGTAGGGTGGAAGGTGGGGAGGGGAAAAAATCTAAGATATATGGAAGTGATTGCAGAACACTGAAAACAAAGAAAATAATAATAATAAATAAAGAGAAAAATAGATCAGCAATTACCTGGTCAAAAAAACAAAAACAAAAACAAAATGGGTCAAAAAACAAATCATAGAAACAATCAAACTTCATCCAAGAGAATGACAACAATGAAACATCATACCAACACTTGTGGGATGCAGCTGAAGCAGTTCTTGCGAGAAATTTTATATCTCTAAATGCTTATATGAATAAAATAGAGAAAGAAGAAATCAATGAATTGGGCAAGGAATTAAAAAACTAGAAAAAGAACAAATTAAACATCCCAATTAAATACCTAATTAGAAATTCTGAAAGTCAAAGTAGAGATAAATAAAACTGAAATTAAGAAAACTATTGAACTAATAAATAAAACTAAAAGCTGGTTTTATGGAAAAAAAACCAATAAAATAAACTTTTGGCTAATTTGATAAAAAAAAAAAAGAAAGGCAAATTACCAGTATCAAAAATGAAAAGAATGAATGAATGAAGTGAAAATTAAAACAATAATTAGGAGTTATTTTGCCCAACTGTATGACAATGAATCTGATCATCTAAGAGAAATGGATGAATATTTATTAAAAAAATATAAATTACCCAGCTTAACAGAAGAGGAAATAAAATAAAATAAAAAATTGCATTTTAGAACAAGAAATTGAACAAGCCATCAATGAACTTCTTAAGAAAAAAATCTTCAGGGTCAGATGGATTGACAAGTGAATTCTACCAAATATTTAAAGAACACTTAATTCCAATACTATACATACTATTTAGAAAAATACGCAAAGGAGTGCTACCAAGTCCTTTTTATGATGTAAATATGGTTCTCATATCTGAACCAATAAGAACCAAAATAGAGAAAGAAAATTATAGATCAATTTCCCTAATGAATATAGATGCAAAAATTTTAAATGAAATATTAGCCAAGAGATTGCATGGCAACTTATCACAAAGATAACACACTATGACCAGGTGGGATATATACCAAGAATGCAAAGCTGGTTCAATATTAGGAAAACTTGTCACCATAATTTACCACATCAATGACAAAATTAACAGAAATCATATCTCAATAAATGCAGAATAAGCCCTTAACAAAATACAACACCCATTCCTACAAAAAACACCAGAGAGCATAAGAATAAATGGAGCTTTCTTTAAAATAATAAGTAGCATCTATCTAAAACCATCAGTAAGCATTATACTTAATGGGGATAAACTAGAAGCATTTCCAATAAGATCAAGGGTAAAATAAAGATATCCAATATCACTATTTTTTTTAATATTGCATTAGAAACATTAATTTTACCTATAAGAAAAGAAAAAGAAATTGATGGAATTACAGTATGTAAGGAGGAAAAAAAACTATCACTCTTTGCAGATAATATGATGGCATCCTTAGAGAATCCTAGAGAATCAACTAAAAACTATTTGAAATAATTACCAACTTTAGTTAAGTTGCAGGATATAAAATAAATCCACATAAATTATCAGCATTCTATATATTACTAACAAAGCCAAGCAGCAAGAGATAGAAAGAGAAATTCCATGTAAAGTAACTATAGAAAATATAAAATTTTGGGGAGTCTACCTGCCAAAACAAGCCCAGGAACCATCTGAACACAATTACAAAACACTTCTCACACAAATGAAGTCAGATCCAAATAACTGGAAAAACATCAGTTGCTCATGGGTAGGCTGAGCTGACATAATAAAAATTACAACTCTACCTAAATTAATTTATTCGGTGCCACACCAATTAAACTACCAAAAATTATTTCCTAGAGCTAGAAAAAATCATAACAAAATTCATCTGAAGAACAAAAGGTCCAGAATATCAAGATAATTAATGAAAAGAAATGCAAGAGAAGGTGCATCAGCTGTTCCAGATCTAAAACTGTATTAAAAAGCAGCAATCATCAAAACTATTTGGTACTGGCTAAGAAATAGAGTGGTGGATTGGAGGAATAGATTAGGTACATAAGACAGAGTACTTAACGACTACAGTAATCTACAGTTTGATAAACCCAAAGACTCCAGTTCCAGGGATAAGAACTCACTATTTGACAAAAACTGCTGAGAAAACTACAAACTGCTGGGAAATAGTATGGCAGAAACTAGGCATAGATCAACATCTTACATGTATTCCAAGATAAGGTCAAAATGGATATATGACTTAGACATAAAGGGTGAAATTATAAGCAAATCAGGTCAATAAGGAACAATTTACCTGTCAGTTCTTTGGAGAAGGGAAGACTTCATAACCAAACAAGAGACAGAGAACATTATGAAATGCAAAATGGATAATTTTGATTACATCACACTTATCAGATTGGCTAACATGACAAAACAGAAAAATGATAAATGTTGGAGATGTGGGAAAATTGGAACACTAATGCATTATTGGTGAAGTTTTGAAATGATCCAACCATTTTGGAGAATAATTTGGGACTATGCCCAAAGGGCTATACATCTGTTCAAACCCTTTGATCTAGCAATACCACTACTAGATCTGTATCCCAAAGAAATATAAAAAAGGAAAAAAGACTCACATGTACAAAAATGTAGAAGCTCTTTTTTGTGATGGCAAAGAATTAGAAATTAAGGGATGACAATCAATTGGAGAATGGCTGAACAAGTTGTGGTATATGTATGTAATGGAATAATATTGTTCCATAAGAACTAGTGAGCAGGTAAATTTCAGAAAAACCTGATAAGACTTGCATGAACTGATGCTGAGTGACATGAGCAGAACCAGGAGAACATTGCACACAGTAACAACAATGTTGTGCAACGACCTTTGTTAGACTGAGCTCTTCTGAGCGCACAGTGATTGAAGACAATTCCAAAAGACTCACAATAGAAAATGTTGTCTATATCCAGAGAAAGAACTATGGAGTCTGCATGCGGATTGAAGCATACTATTTTCTCTTTTTTTGTTATTTTTTTTCTTTCTCATGGTTTTTTCCTTTTGTTCTGATTCTTTTTTCGCAAGATGACTAACGTGTAAATATATTTAATATGAACATACATGTATAGTCTATATCAGATTGCATGCCTCGGGAGGGGGAGGAATGAAGGGGCAAGCAACTTAGAACTCAAAATCTTATAAAAGAAAATGTTGACAAAATTTTTTTTGAAAAAGGAAGAAAAGGCAGTCATTTTATCCAACTGTCTAAAGAACACTAAATATGAGAGAATAATAGCAGGATACAGCACCCTTGGTTTATTTCCATCTGAACCCCATCAAGAAAAGATGAGAAGAATGAGATAATATAGTAAGCATTGTACATTTCTGTGGCACTTTAGAGGTTTTTGATATGCTTCTCCAGCTTAGATACCAGCTATGCCACTTAACTAAATATGTGACATTTGTCTAGTCAGTTCACCTATCTAGACCTCAGTTTCTTTAGATGAAAAATAAGAAAGTTGGGTTAGATGATTTCTAGAATCCCTTTCAACTCTAAAATCCCAAGGCCATTTGGAATTCTGGTATAGTATATCAGATAGTGCTCTCATTATTGTGTAAATTTTGTATAATTCTTACCTCTTCAGAAGTCTTTTCAGATATATTTCCTTACTTTAACCTTACGATTACCTTGTGAAATCAATAAAGCAAGTGGTATTGTTTTCATTTTATATGGGGAAACAATATTAAATGGAAAGCTTTCAAAATGTAGTAACTTCAAGGAAAACATTTAAGACCATGGGGGAAAAGAATAAAATCCACAGGTCATTCCTGTCTAATATTGGAATTGTCTTGATGATGCTTTCAGTGACTCTACAGTAGTTGAATTCACACTTATTTAACACTTTGAAGTTCACTAAATACTTTCCTTTCCAAAATCGTGATGTATTCAATAAAAATAGATGATATTTGTATGGGATTTTAAGATTTGCATTGGGCTTTACATATATATTATCTCATTTGAATCTCATAACCTTGTGAGGTTGGTGCTCTTAATATCCCGATTTTACAGATGAGGACACTGAGGTTTAGAGAGGGTAAGTGAAAATGAAAGAAGGTGTTGGTTTGGGAATTGGAAGACCTAGGTTGGAATCTTGTCTCTGCACTTGCTACCTGTATCAACTCCCCCAGATGTCAGTTTCCTCATCTATCAAATGATGGGGTTTGGCGAGGTGGCCTCTGAGGACCCTTCCAGCTCTCAATCCATCATTCTATGATTCATGATCTATAAAATGAAGAGGCTCTATTACATGGCTTCTAAAGGCCCTTTTACAGTTCTAAAGCTTTGATTCTTTAAGTGGGGATGAGGTAGAGTTTCTGTCCACAGTTTGTTTTGCTTGTGTTTAGTTTTTACAAAGTGATATTACAAAGTTATAGAAGGTATAAAAGTACATAAATTTCATCTCAATTTTTGAAATCACACTCCACTCCACTACCTTGATTCCTAGGGAGAATGAGCTCTGACTTAGTTAAGCTTCTACAAAGCTTCTGCCCCCAATAATTTCATTTGCAAATGAAGGATGATTAATGAATGAATGGCTTTATGGCCTATGAGTTGACCTCAAATGTAGAGGACTAGAGGCCTCCTCCCTTATATCTTTACCTCCAACCTGAATAGCACTTCTTCAGAAAAGGGAGTGAAGCAAGGGCTGTATGTTTGTCCTTCATTGCTGAAGAAGACCATGCCATCAGAGAAATGATAACATGACTTGCACTTGACTTTATTTTGAGTGAAAGAGGGCTGTGCAGGTCACCAGTCTCACTTCTCCTCCAGAGCCATCTGAATCCAGTGACCAGATATTCATCAGGATGACTGGGGATGACCCAGGATGAGGCAATTGAGGTTAAATGACTTGCCCAAGGTCACATAGCTAGTGTCAAGTGTTTGAGGCGAGATTTGAACTCAGGTCCTCCTGACTCCTCTACTGGTGCTCTATCCACTGCACCACCTAGCTGCCCCAAAGCAAAGGCTAGCCTTTTGGATGCTCTACAGCTATAGCACTGAATAAAACAACAAGAATATCTGTTTTACATTAGCACCTAGAGATAGAAAGAGAGGTAGGTCAAGGATAAGTATATACTAAGATATGGACAAATCCACGATCACCTAGCTAGTAAATGTTTGAAGTGTGTCAACTCTAGGTTTTCCTAACTCCAAGTCCAGCAAGCTACAACACTATGCTATTGAACAAATTTATGTGTTACTATTCCTATTTTACAGATTCAGATTATGAGTAGCTATCACCTCAGAAAACAGAAAGAAGTAGTTAAGGGTAAAAAAAATTTTTTTAAGTTTGACAGAAGATTAAACTGAGCAAGATCATCTGGGGCTGGGGAGAAGATGTTAAGGATGAATTGGAAGGACAATAAACAAAACAAAAATGGAAAAGATATGCAAAGATGTTTATAATGAATTTTTTCTACTATCAAGGACATTGGAACCACCACATATGAACTCTAACCTTATAGTCTCATATGTCCTTATGGGGGAGATGGAAATGGCACTGAAGAGAACTGTAGAAAAAAGGAGCTGTATTAGATGAATATAAAATAGAAGAGACTGATATTTCAAATGATGCAACTAGTTGGCACAATAGATAGAGTGTCAGGCCTGGAGTCAGGAAGACTCATTTACATCAGTTGAAATCTGGCCTCAGATACTTACTAGATGCGTGACCTTGGACAAATCATTTAATTCCATTGCCCTCAGTTTCCTCATCTATACAATGAACTGGAAAAGAAAATAGCAAACCACTCCAATAGTTTTGCAAAGAAAACCCCTAAATGGGGTCGTAAAGAATCACACACAACTGGAACAAGTGAACAACAACAAATGATAAATTAAAACATATGGCATCAAAGGGATACCAAAATTAAAGAGGGGAAAAAAACCCTTAGAATTAACTAATTAAATTAAATAGAATTTAATTCTAAAATTAATTCTAAATTCTAAAAATAGAATTAATTAAAACAAAATAAATTAAAACAAAATAAATATGACCAAGAAAACAACTGCCTTATATCCTTATCAATCTAAATAAAAAATTTATGAAAATCATTTATACACATAACAAAAATATCCTTTTTAAAACTTCTATTTATTTACTTTTAGTTTTCAACAGTCATTTTCACAAGATTTTGAGTTCCAAATTGTCTCTCCATCTCTCCCCTCTGCCCACCAAAAACAGCATGCATTCTGATTACCCCTTACCCCAATCTGCCCTCCCTTCTATCACACCCCTCCTTTCTTCTATCCCCATCCCCTCTATTTTCTTGGAGGATAAGGTAGATTTCTATACTCCATTGCCTGTATATCTTATTACTGAATTGTATGTAAAAACAATTTTTAACATTCGTTTTTAAAACTTTAAGTTCCAACTTCTCTTCCTTCCTCCCTCCCCACCCAAGCCCATTGAGAAGGCAAGCAATTGGATATACATTATACATGTGTAAATATGAAAAAGACTTCCATAAAAGTGATGCTGCAGAAGACTAACTTTATTTCCCTCCATCCTATCCTGCCACCCATTTATTCTATTCTCTCTTTTGACCCTATTCCTCCTCAAAAGTATTTACTTCTAATTACTCCCTCCTCCCATTTGCCCTCCCTTCTATCATTCCTCCTACCCCTCACTAATCCCCTTCTTCCCTACTTCCCTGTAGTGTAAGATAGAGTTTCACAGCAAACTGAGTATGCATGTTATTTCCTCCTTAAGACAAATGTGATGATAGTAAGGTTCACTTTTCTGCTCTCACCTCCTCTCTCTTGTCTTCCTTTGAAAAAGCTTTTTCTTGCCCCTTTTATGTGACAGATAATTTGCCCCATTCTATTTTTCCCTTTTTCCTTCCAATATATTCCTCTCTCACCTCTAAATTTTATTTTTTTAGATATCATCCCTTCCTATTCAACTCACTCTGTGCCCTCTGTCTATATGTGTATAATCCCTCCAACTACCTTCATAGTGAGAAAAGTCTCAAGAATTGCTAACCTTATCTTTCCATCTAGGAAAACAGAAATAGTTCAACTAAACAGTTCAACTTTAGTGATTTCTCTTTCCTGTTTATCTTTTCATGCTTCTATTGATTCTTGTGTTTAAAAGTCAAATTTTCTATTCAGCTCTGGTCTTTCATCAAGAATGCTTGGAAGTCCTCTATTTCATTGAACGACCATTTTTCCCCTGAAGTATTATACTCAGTTTTCCTAGGTAGGTGATTCTTGGTGTTAATCCTAGCTTCTTTGACTTCTGGAATGTCATATTCCAAGCCCTTCAATCCCTTAATGTAGAAGCTGCTAGATCGTGTGTTAGCCTGATTGTATTTCCACAATACTCGAATTGTTTCTTTCTGACTGCTTGCAATATTTTTTCCTTGACCTGGGAGTTCTGGAATTTGGCTACAATATTCCTCAGTTTTCCTCTTGGGATCTCTTTCAGGAGGTGATCAGTGGATTCTTTCAATATTTATTTTATATTTTTTCCTTGACCTGGGAGTTCTGGAATTTGGCTACAATATTCCTCAGTTTTCCTCTTGGGATCTCTTTCAGGAGGTGATCAGTGGATTCTTTCAATATTTATTTTACCCTCTGGTTCTAGAATATCAGGGCAGTTTTTCTTGATAACTTCTTGAAAGATGATGTCTAGGCTTTTTTTGATCATGGCTTTCAGGTAGTCCCATAATTTTTAAATTGTCTCTCCTGGATCCATTTTCCAGGTCAGTTGTTTATTCAATGAGATCTTTCACATTGTCTGCTATTTTTTCATTCCTTTGGTTTTCTTTTATAATTTCTTGATTCTTCATAAAGTCATTAGCTTCCATCTGCTCCATTCTAATCTTTAAGGAATTATTTTCTTCAGTGAGCTTTTGGACTTCCTTTTCCATCTGGCCAATTCTGCTTTTTAGGGCATTCGTCTCTTCATTGGATTTTTGGATCTCTTTTGTCATTTGGGTTAGTCTATTTTTTACAGTGTTATTTTCTGCAGCATTTTTTTGGGTCTCCTTTAGCAAGTAGTTGACTCATTTTTTTCATAATTTTATTGCATCTCTTTCATTTCTCTTCCCAATTTTTGCTCTACTTCTCTTACCTGATTTTCAAAATATTTTTTGAACTCTTCCATGACCTAAGACGAATCAATATTTTTCTTTGGATGCAGAAGCTTTGACTTTGTTGTCTTCTGTTTGCATGTGTTGGTCTTCCTTGTCACCAAAGTAAGATTCTATAGTCTGATGCTTTTTTTTTTCAGTTTTTGCTCATGTCCACAATCATTTACTTGACTTTTGAGTTGTCAAGGTAGGTCTCTGCTTCCCTTGGGGGTGAGGGGGTGGTATTGTCAGTTGCTCAATTTCCCCACAATCTGTGGGCCTAGAGCTCCAGAAACAGTTGCTGTCTCTGCCCCTGCAGCTGCTGTGGCTGCTGTGGGTTCCTCCACCCCCTTCTCCTTCTACCACCCTGGGGCTGGGGCCAGACCACTCCACTCTCCCATTATGGTCCCACAGGCTTTTTCCACTGACCATCCAATTTGTCCTTAGCATTTTGGAGTCCTGAAGTCTGGAAATTGCCACAGGTGTGAGAGTTTCAGTCTCCCCAAAATCTGCTCAGGTCCTGTCTGTGCCAGTGTGGCTTAAGCTGGACTTCCCCCTACCCCCTGTGTGACGCAATATACACTCCCTGGCAACTTTCCAGGTTGTCTTAGGCTAGGGCTTTGCTTCACTCCATCATTCTGTGGGTTCTACAACTCCAGAATTTGTTTAGAGCCATTTTTTACAGGTATTTGGCTGGGTGCATACTGTTACTCCAACATCTTGGCTCCACCCTTCCAACAAAAATATCCTTAAAGGGAATTATTAGTAGGAAACAGACATGCTTTCACAAGCAGTATTCCACTATAGATGATACCTTTATCATAGCATATAAGCTCTAGGGGTCCTTACCCTAATTCTCAGAAGCTAATTCTTAATTGGGAATTTCTTTTTGTCCTCTTAACAACAGGCCATATTCTAAATTCCATAGGAGACATTCATTAAATATTCCAAACTGCATTTCATTGTGCTGGATGCTTATAAAGTTGATCTCATTCAGATAATTTCTTTAATTCTTTACACATATGAACTGTTCCTTAATGATTCAGGGTCATCATCATCCACAAGTCAATCATAGACTCTCTTTGGTTAACACACACCTTAACTTCTACTCATGGGTTGAATAAAAATAAGGGGACAGTGGAAGCATAAGGAAGAGAAGGTAAGAAAATTTTGAAAGACCATCAGTATATGTTTTGTCTGTTGTGTAACAGAGTTAAAGTCATAATGATTACATCATTTTCTAAATAAACATACAAAATGCAAGTTATAACTGATCAGTGGTCAAGTCCACCAGCAGGTCTTAACAAGCAAGTGTCAGTAGGCCAGCATGTTGCTGTTTGTTGGAAAGTCCAGATATGTCAGCAGGAATACATGCATGTAATGATTTGTTTACAATATGATACTATATGGTTACATGACACAGTATCAAAATTTCAATGTACGAAAACCCCCACAAATTTACAAATTATTAAATTTAAGATGCATCATTTCAATATGCATATTGAAATGATGAAACTTAAAAAGAAACACTAAAAGGGTTTTAACAAAAGTAGATTTCCAGGGGGATGCTGAGTAATGTTTTCTTTTGAAAAGGGGGCAGTAGGTCAAATAAGTTTGGGAACCTCTGAGGATACAAGATCTCACTGTGCTTATTGTTTATGGATTTAGTATGTTCCCTTCAAGCAAGGTAACTCTCATCCATATATAAAAATGATTTGATGCTCATTAAAAAAATATAACAAAGATAATTTTATTTTTGACAACTCTTTAGGCATAAATGTTAGGCAAGTATTTGTTTTCCATTTTAACAGGGAGATGCATGTTTACCAATGGTGTTCATCTCACCATCATGGGGGAGAACCAGTGTAAAGCTCAAGTTCAAAAAAGATTCCTTTTGGAGACTGAAACCCTACAGTTTTTCTTATTCCATAGATTATACTGGTTACAGGTCCCTAAACACTGCAGAACCTCCTGGAAGGGATTTTTCGAACATTTTCATATTTTGTATATTGCTTGCACTGCTGCTGCTGAATAATCCTTTGAAGATGTTGCTGTAGCCTCTTTAATAAATTTTATCCAATATTTTTGCTTCGATATTCATTAAAGATATTCATTTATACTTTTCATTCTCTGCTTTATCTCTTTTTGGTTTATGTACCAGGACAATATTTATCTCACTCAAGAAATTTAATAGGATCCCCTCTTCCTCCATTTGCAAACAATTTATATAATATTGCAATTACTTGTTTCTTAAATATTTGATAGGATTCATTTGTAAATCTATCTGACACCAAGGGTTTTTTTTCTCCTTTGGAAATTCCTTTATAGCTTGTTTAATTTCTTTCTAAGACTGGATTATTTAAACTTTGTGTTTCTTGTTCTGTTTTAGTTTAGGTAAATATTCATCTTTTTTTACTTATCAGCTAGCATATAACTAGATAAAGTAACTTAATTTTCTTTCTTCTTCACTTCTTATAAATTTCTTTTTTATTTTTGATGTTAGCAATTGAGATTTCTCTTTACTCATATTGGCTAGTGGTTTATCTATTTTATTCATTTTTGTGAAAAAAAATTGGTTCTTTTATTTATTATTTCAATTTATTAGTTCAATTTTTTGTTTGTGATTTCATCTTAGATTTTCAAAACTTCTGGTTTTTTGTTTACTTAGTATTTTTAATTTGTTGCTTTTCTGGCTATTTTCAAAGCTGCATATCTACTTCATTGGTATGTTCTTTTTTTCATTGAGCAAAGTATGTGTGTATATATACACACATATACATATATACATGTATGTATATATATATATATACATGTATACATATATATAAGGACACAGATATATTTCCTCTTAATGTCTATTTTTGCTGCCTCCCAAAAAGTTTTGGTACATTATCTCATTGTTGTCATTGTCTTTGATGGACTATTGTTTCATAGGGATCTGACACATTCCCAGCCCACCTAAAGTGGGAGATGCTTCTGAAAGAAAAGAGAACTGATGTGTATACATGGACCTTCTGTACTATCCTATTACATGTTTGAGAGTGACCATTTCCCATGTGCCTGATTAGCCAGAGCATCTTTAAATCTACCTGAATAAACACAATTGCTCACTTTTCTGAATTCCTGTCTATGGGGATGCAATCATTCATTCCTAGTATGTGGAAGGGATGAAGGGACTGTGGGGCCACCTTCTTCCCTTGGACAACAATGCCCCCAAGAAATAGGCTTTGGGCTTTGGTCGTGTCTTGTTTGTCCTTTCCAATTTCACTTGCAAAGAGTAAGGTCCATGATCAAGGAATTTAAGCCATGGGGATTTTGGAATACTGGATTTTAGGTCAGATGCTGCAGCCAACCCACCAGGGAACCCTGACAGATCAGGATACTGAGTTGCTAGGTCGCAGGAGCTTTGGGCATGAATTTGGTGGTACTAATGCTATGTAGAAATTGAACTAAACTCTGAATTTAAGCTCTCTCCACTCTCCTGAAAACAAAATGATGTAGAAGGGATTATAACACCAAGATATTGGGGCAAACATTTGTTTGTCCTTGCCAGTCTCTAAAGGAAACATTCTTTTGTAAAAAGTTAATTTTATGTTAAGTAATTAAATGGAACTGGTGTGATAGTCAATGACCTCTTTAAAAAGGGAAGAATTCAGTCCATGATAGGTTGAACCAATGACAGGTGAACAGAGGTGTCCACAATCACCTCAGGATACTGGAGAACCCCAGGGAGAAAAATAACAGACCTGCTCCTCAAAGAATGGAGGACTAGAACTCATCCATATTACACTATGATTTATTCTTTGATGTACTAATTCTTTGGGATTAAATTACTTAGAATTCATTTAAGGTGGAATCCTCTTTTCAAATGACCATTATTGATAATATTTTGTTGTATCGTTGTTTGTAAGAATGCATTTTATATTTATGCTTTTCTGTATTTGCTTGAAGTTGTTATGACAAAAACATGGTCAATTTCTTGTGAAGGTGCCATGGACAGCTGAAAAATATGTATATTCTTTTCTATTCCTATACACTAATAGCCAAAGTTCCATCTTATAGAATTTTTCTAAAATTCTATTCAGGTTTAATTTCTTTATTTTTTTATCTTTTTGTTAGACTTATATAGCTCTAAAGAAGGAAAATCAAAGTCCCAGATTATGATAGTTTATTTCTATTTTTTCTATTTCTCCCTGCAATTTAGTTAACTTTCTTCTTTAAGTGTTATATGCTATGGCTCTGGGACCTACACAGAGTATTCCAAAATCTTGGGTCAGTTTTAAGCTATTAGATTTATTAAAAATTAAGCTACTAAAACTTAAAACTGTCCAAAGACTTTTGGAATACTGCATAATAAATACAGATATTATTTCATTTTTCATGGTATTTTAAGCATAATTTATTTTCCTTACTTAACTCTTTTAAGCATATGTGTGTATATATATATATATATATATATATATATATATATATATATATATATATATATATATATTACTGCTGCCTTAAATGAAATGATTGCTGGTTTTGATTTTTATAAAATTTCACTTGAAACATAATAAATTCTGCCCTAGACCTTCATTTTAACTCAGCGTTAATCTTTATGTTTCAAGTACATTTTTCAAAGTAGAATTGTAGGATTCTGTTTTCTAAATCATTCTCCATTTTATGGATATGCTCATCCCATTCACATTTGCTATATTGTTAATTTAGTATTTGTTTTTATCATCATACTCTTACATTGTCCCTCTTTTATCTCCATCACTTTTTTTTTTTGCAAAGAAGAGGTAGAGAAAGAAAATTTTATCAGCACTAGTAATCTATCATTGAAGAACTCTGTTCCCATCCTTTGCCCTTCCTCTGTGTACCATGCCCAGACTCTGGTCTCTAGTACTTATACTTTCTCTCTTAATACCCTCCTTAGCATAATCCTTCCAAAATTACTTCTATTATGCTTGTATCTATACTCTACCTGAATATGTACTATGCCTTAAATTTCCCTCTCCCCTTTACCTGGCCCTACTTGTTTCTTTATTCAGTTTCATATATTTCTAAACTCAAACCAAACAATACAGATAGATGTGTGTTCAGCCTTCCTTTGATGTCCCTAAAGTGAAAGTCTGGCCACATTACCCATCTATTCAATCAACTCCAGTGGCTTCTATAGTCTTTAGGATAAAAATCTTACATTTATAAAACCTTCCATAACCCAGGCCCTTTCTATTTTTTCAGTCTCCTTACACCTTTCCTCCCTCCATGCAGTCTGCCATCCAATGACTTTGGCTTTCTTGCTACACCTCAAGCACAATGCTTGCTCCCATGCTTTTTAGCATGATGTTTTTACCCATGTTGTCAAATGCTTTCAATAAGGATGAGCATGGCATCAAGGTCAACTACCATACTGATGGTAAGTTCTTCAATCTGAAAAGGCTACAAGTCAAGACCAAAGTGAAGGGAGTGTTGGTACATGATTTTCTGTTTGCAGATGACTGTGCACTGAATGCAGCCTCTGAAGCTGAGAATGTAACAAAGTATGGATCGATTCTCTTCTGCCTGTGCTAATTTTGGCCCAATAATTAACACCAAGAAAACACAGGTGCTCCATCAGCCACCACCACACCATCCATACATGGAATCATTGGTTACAACAAATGGAGAAGTTTCAAATGCTGTGCGTAAGTTCACTTTCCTTGGCAATGTACTTTCCAGGGATGTACACATTGACAATGAAGTTGATGCATGCATTGCCAGAACTAGCTCAGTGTTTGGGAGGCTCTGAAGAAAAGTCTGGGAGAGAAGAGGTACTAAGTGACTGACTACCAAACTGAAGGTCTACAGAGCCATTGTTCTGTGACCTCATTGTTGTATGCCTGTGAAACATGGACAGTTTACCCACTCCATGCCAGGAAACTGAATCACTTCCATTTGAACCGTCTTAGGAAGATTCTGAGGATCACCTGGCAGGATAAGGTACCAGACACTGAAGTCCTTGCTCGAGTTGAACTGCCAAGCATTCAAACTATGCTTCAAAGAGCACAAGTCTGATGGGCTGGCCATGGTGTTTGAATGCAAAATGTATTCTTGCCAAAAAGACTATTTTATGGAGAACTCACATGGAGCTGGCGATCACATGGTGGTTAGAAGAAGCAATATAAGGACACTCTCAAGAACTTTGGATTCGGTAAGTGTAGAACCTATATAAGATTGTATGCTGCCTCAGAGAGGGAGTGGGGAGGGAGGGGGGATTGAGAGGGAGAGAGTGTAAAAAAAAATCTAAGACATATGGAAGTGATTGTCGAACGCTGAAAACAAATAATTCAATTAAAAAAAAGAACTTTGGATTCAACTGTGTAACATGGGAGACGCTGGCACAGGACCACTCAGCATGGAGTGCCCACATCTGAAAGGGTGCTGTGCTCTATGAGCAAAGCAGAATTGAGACAGCACAAAGCAAATGTAGGATGCGCAAATTTGGAGCATCCACCCCAAATATTCACACAGACTATCTGTGCCCAACCTGTGGTAGAGCATTCCGAGCTCATATTGGTCTGATCAGCCACAGTTGGACACACTGAAATTTCACTTTATCATGGTGATGTCATTCTGGTCCTCTTAGAGAATGAAGGACAACCAATCTCCTGACTGGGCATTTTCAGTAGCTTTCCCCCTACTTTCTTTTTCTTAATCTCTACCCATTAGCTTCCATGGCTTCCTTCAAGTCTCAACTAATGTTTCACCTTCTATAAGAGGCCTTTCCTGATTACCCTTATTTTTAGTGCCTTCTCTCTGTTGAATATCTTCATTTTTCTCCTTTATATATCTTGTATCCACCTAACTCTTTGTATGTTGTCTCCCACTTAAACTGTAAGCTCCTTGAGAGCAGGACCTGTCTTTGTATCATGAGCACTTAACACTGGCACACTGCAGGTTCTGAATAAACTCTCATTGACTTACTGACTTTGTCCCATCCACTTTCCTCCTTATTTGTATATTCTTCTCACTCACTCTAATTATGTGAAAAAAGTCAATTCCTCTCCATTTTTCCTCATTCTTTCCCTAATGTATTCCTTTTCCCTGTCCTTTTCTTTCTTCTCTTAAAACCATTAAAATGTCCAGGGTTTATATACTGCTCACACTCTGTGACACTTTAAAATACTGGGGTTCCAAAAGACTTTCTTATTAAAATGTAATCATTTAGTTCCTTCCAATTGCTCAGATGTTTCTGGACCTCTTAATTCTCAGGTTTTTGTTACTGTTTTGTTTGCTATTGTTTTGCATTTTAGGGTTTGTATTTGTACTGGGGTTGTTGTTGAGTCATTTCAGTAGTGTCCAATTCTTCATGACCCCATTTGGGGTTTTCATGACAAAGATACTAGAGTGGTTTGCCATTTCCTTCTCTAGCTCATTTTATAGATGAATTGAGGCAAACAGGACCAAGTTTCTTGTCCAGGGTCATACAGATAATAAATGTCTGAGACCAGATTTGAACTCAGGAAAATAAGTCTTCCTAACTCCAGGCCCAGTACTCTATCCTAGGTGCTGGGATTGTATTTAGCTCTATTATCTACTATTATCAACAATGTCTGGAAATACTTTATCCTATTAAAGATCTTTTTTCTTCTTTGGGACGGCACTCAATTTTTCAGGGTTAAGTTATTCCCAGTTGGTAAGACATGGAATAGTGTATTTTAAGACCTTCTCTCCTTAAAAGATCTGCTTCTTTAATGGTTTCAGTGGCCAAGATTTGTATAATCCCAACTGTGGTTCCTTAGTACTTGAAATCTTTTTCACTGCCTGCACTGATTTTTCTTTGATTTGGAAGCTCTGGATTTTGGATATTCCATTCTGGGGTAGTTTAACTCTGCAGTGTCTTTCAGGAAGTGAGCAAAGGATTATGTTTTCATTAGCCTCTCTGGTTCTAATAGATCCAAGCAGTTTTATTTTATTAATATCTTGAAATGTGCTATACAGGATTTTTTTTTTATTATAGTTTCAAGGAATCTGATGATTCTTATAGTTTCTACTCTCTTTTTTAGATAGTTTGTTTCTGATAGTACATATTTCATATTTTATTCTATTTTTCCACCATGTCAATTTTATTCTAATATTTCTTCTTGTCTCAGAGTCCTGGAGTTCTGGTCATGCTATTCTATTTTTCAAAGAGTCTGCTGTGTGAGTAACATTTTCTATCTTTTCTTCCAAATTATTTATTCTCCTACCATTATTTTTTCCTCTAGAGCAGAGACACAAAAATCATAGATAATACTATTTTAAGTGACTGTAAAGATATAAGCACAAGACAATCTATTCACTCATCTTTATATAATTTTTATGAAAATAAGCTCTGTAAACACTGAGCATATCCTTGATGAAAATATGTGAAAGGAATGTGTGGGAGCTCACAACCTATTTTCTATGACCATTCATATCTTCATAGTCACACAAATGCCTAAGCATAGAGATAAGATCCTACTTTGTCTATTTCTTCACTGATTACAGAGAATCATTTCATTCAGTAGAACACAATGCATCCTTAAAGACTGCTGAGATACAGTGCCTCCCACACAGGTTTAAGAGCAGCTAGGTGGCACAGCAGGTAGAATGCAGCCCTGAAGTGAAAACTCTTCTATCCACCTGAGTTAAAATCTGGCCTCAGACATTTACAAAGTGTGTGATCCTAGGCAAGTTCCTTAATCATATTTTCCTCAGTTTCCTGAGGAAATGAGCTAGAGAAGGAAATGGCAAACCACTCCAGTATCTGTCATGAAAACCTCAAATGTAGTCACAAGTCAGATATGAGTGAACAATACACAGTTTAAGGTCTTACAAGATTCCGTAACAGATAAGACCTTCTATCTGTTATATATCTTTATCAAGCAAGGAATCAATAGGAAAACATATACTCACCACAGGCATTTATGAATACCAAGATGTCAGGGAGGATGCCAAGACAGAAACAGATTTATTTTCAACATCAATCTCTAGACTCTAGTTCTCTAAATTCATTTATTTGTGGATGACATCAAGCCATGAAACACTAAAGGGAGCTTCCTCTATAAAATCTGCAACATTCTTAAAGGAGATAAGTCTATAATCAGTCTACAGTCATGATTCCCAAGGTCTCATGATGAGACATATTACTACATCCTGACAGATGAGGAACTCAGGATGCAGAATGACACATACATTTTTCAACAGTGTCAAGGTGGGGATATATTTTGCTTGAATCTGTATTCAATATAAAGGTTTTGTTTGTCTTTCAATATGAAGAATGAAAATAAAAGCTAAAAAAAGGGAAAGAAAATAATAAAAATAGCTAGCCTTTAGATTGTACTTTGATATTTGTGAGGCACTTTCGCATATTATCTAATTTGAATCTCATAGTAATCCTATGATGTAGATGCTATTATTATCTCCATTTTACAGATAAGTCAACTAAGGTCAAAAGAAGTTAAGTGATTTGCTATAGAACCACACAACTAGTTGAGCATCTGAAGTAAGATTTAAAATTAGATGTCATTGAAACGTTTTTTAATTCACAGAAAAAAACACATAAAAGAGAATAGTAGAAAGCACAGACAAGCAAGACAGCTTTGAAAAATAACATTTTTGTCATTTGGAATTTTTTATATTGAATTTATTTTATTACATATATTAAAAAAGAAATGCAAGCTGTACATAATGATACAGACCTGTAGCTTCATGTATTTCTTTTCTACTTTACTTTGTACATTAGAAAGCTCATCTTATTTGATTTTTAAGTTTTGAATTTTAAAAAACTCTAAAAGAAATGTGGAAGGAATTCACAGAATGAAAACGTATGAAGGGACTGATATACTCACCAGTGGAAGGGACGAATACACATTGATTGGATAATAGAATAATATAAGTTCATTAAGTAATTGTTCAGTCATTCAGTTGTGTCCAACTCTTTGTGATCCTATGGACCATAGCACACAAGGCCCTTCTATCCTCCACTATCTCTCAAAGTCTGTCCAAGTTCATGTTCAGTGTTTCCATGACACTATCTATCCATCTCATCCTCTGCCATGCCTTTTCTCTTTTGCCTCCAATCTTTCCCAACATCAAGGTCTTTTCCAAGAAGAATTCTATCTTCTCATTATGTGGCCAATGTATTTCAGCTTTGGCTTCAGTATTTGACCTTCCAGTGAATAGCCTGAATTAATTTCTTTAAATTAAATTAAAATTCTTTAAATTTCTTTAAATATTGATGGATTTGATCTCCTTGTTGTCCAAGGGCCTCTCAAAAGTCTTCTTCAGCACCACAATATGAAAGTGTCAATTCTGTGGCAGCTTTCCTTATAGTACAACTCTCACAGCATGCACTGCTACTGGAAATATAGCTTTGAATATACAGACCTTTGTCAGCAAGGTGACATCTCTACTTTTTAGTATGCTGTCCAGATTTGCCATAGCTTTCCTTCCAAGTAGCAAATATCATTTAATTTCATGGTTGTATTCACCATCTGCAGTGCATTTGAGCCCAAGATTATAAAATCTGATACTACTTCCATTTCTTCTCCCTCTATTTGCCAGGAAGTGATGGGACCACTTGCCAAGATCTTAGTTTTTTTCTTGATGCTAAGCTTCAAGCCAGCTTAAACTGATCACCACACATTTTTTTAAAGAAATAAACATTATGTCTGGGTTTTTTTTTTTGTTTTTAGAAATAACTTATCCTAAACTGAATAACATGAGTAAAACCTTACAATACAAACTATTTGCAGGGCTAAAAAATTTTAATCTAACAAAGACAAAAATTTTATAAAAGAAATTTGTCTAGTTATTCACACTGGAAAAAAAATGTGCATGAAAATATAATTAGAAAAGTAATTTGTTGGGCAAGTCTATGAATTATTCCATTACTACATATATCTCGCATAGGAGCTACAGGCAGACAATGAGGGGGGTGGCAAACTGAATAGGATGGGAGATGGGGTTGAATTATGCTTGAGAAACTTAACAGTGCTTTCAATAACTCCAGCCTCTTCACTGGTGAGAACATTAAAGCATCTATTCCTTCACCCATGATCTGCATTCTGTCTACTGGAACTTTTCTGTTCCTATTTTCCATAGCCATTGGGTGCTAGATATTGGTCTACCTTTGTCTATTGCTGTGGGGCCTGGCTGCTTTTGGGTTTTTCTTCCATCCATAGTATGACTAATAATAGGCTTCCTCTTACGGCAGTTTCCACCAGAACTAGGTTGAGCAAGCATCACGGATCCACTCTCACTAATTATAAAAATAACAATAACTCATATTTCCACATTAAAGTCCTAGAGAAAGGATGATTTTTTTTTATTCCAGGAAGTAGATAGTGGTAAATACAATTTGTCTCTTCCATAAGCTGAATTTAAAAGCATGAGGTTGGTGACTTGTTCAGCAGATGGAAAGGCAGGGATAGGACTCTGAACAGTGTTACAGACGCACACACACACAAAAGAATAGGGAATCCATTCAACAAACATTTATTAAGTATTTAATACATGTAGCATTATATTGTGATTCTTTTTACCTACACTTTTAAATTCATTTAAAGATTATTTTTAATTATAAGATTACAGTAGTAGAGTATCCTCAACAATTCTTAATTATTAGCAAGTATGCTCTGATTTTTTTCCTGTAATTTGAGAGAAACAGATTTTTAACAAAGGGAAGATTTTTCTCCTTGAATACCTTCTACAAAGGCCTCAAATATTAATCATAAACTGTACAGCACACATGTAATAAAAGCCAATTATAGTTTCAGGTTTGTCCTTTAGGGTCTTATTTGTATTCTGCTGGATTATACAGATATAAAGTACACATTGCTGCTTTCCTTTCTAAAGTTATTTCATTAAACCCAACCCCACTCATTCTTGTATTAACATTACATATATTATATTACCCTGTATAAACATCTGAAAAGAATATTCAAATTGAATCAGAGAAAGGGGAACATTCTTCATCTATGTTAAGTTACTAATAATTCTGGGTAGTTACATCAGCAAAACTAAGAGAAAATGCTTGTACATGACCTTAATTCTCAAAAGAATCACTGCATTTTACAATAATTAATTTTATAGCATATAATAAAAAATATCTATAAAACCTTGAAGTCATCTCTAATTCTGGAGATAACATCTATAGGAGATGGGGATCTTTTTTCATGTAATACAGTGATTTATTTATAACTTCTAAGCAGTACTTAGTTATGGGCATGCCATTGGGCTCAGAACAAAGAAGAACAGGAAATTGTGTGTCTGGTTAAAAAAGAAAAGGTGCATGTAAAAGAAAAGGTAGAGGAAGAAAAAAATTCTAGGATTGTCAATTACATTGCACTTGGTTTTTTTTTTAAAAAAAGTACTCTTTTTTGGAGAGAGGAGGTACACATCTGCATTTCAATGGTAGCATCTTCTTCCCCCCATTCAAATATGCTACTCATCCTTATCTGTAATTTATAGCCTTAGAGAGTTGCATAGGGGAACTGAGGGGGTAAGTGACTTTTCCACAATCTCACAGCTAAAAAATAGCAGAGGTAGACCCTGAATTCTGGTCTTCTCCAGCCCAAGACCCACTCTCTATATATCATACCAAGAAACCGAAGTGGCCTCTCCTTTGTCTTCCCACCAGTCGCAGGGGCTTTGCGTGAGCCATTCCCCATGCCTGTAATGTACTCTAGCCCTCACCTCTACTTCACAGTGTCCCTCCCTTTGCTTAAGATAGAACTCAAGTACTATCTTCCACATGAATCCTTTCCTGATTCACTCTTAACTGCTAGTGCCTTCCCGCCCTAGCTACCTTAGAATGAAGCATCTTACATTTATTTTACATTTATTCCGTATATAATTATGTAAATATCTATTTCAAAAACTTCTTCTACAGAGGTTATAGTAAATTCTAATGTAAATGTATAGCAATATACAGTAATGTATATAAATTTTAATAACACTGAAACCAGGAATAACAGTGTTGTGTCATGGAAGAGTATGGGTGGGTTCACTGTGACCTATGGGGCTCTCTAAGTGATCTGTGAAGAAGGAAAAGAGAAAAAAGATGAGGAAAAACTTGCTTCTTGTTAGGATTCTCTTAACTGTTATGTTGTAGAGGGAGTTCCCTTCCTTATCTCAATGTAATAACAGAATATAATCAGTATAGGGGGGAGTTTCCCTTCCTACCTCAGTTGATGTAGTCACAGAGTCAATCAATTAATCCATCAATGAAGGGGCCCAAAATGTAATATATGAATCAATATGAGCAACTAAGTGGCATAATAGATAGAGTGAGAAGCCTAAAGTCAGGAAATCTCATCTTCCTGAGTTCAATTCTGACCTCAGACACTAGTTATGTGACCTTGGTCAAGTTGTTTAACTTTGTTTGCCTCAGTTTCCTCATCTGTAAAATGAGCTGGAGGAAAGAAATGACAAGCCACTCTAGTAGCCTTGCCAAGAAAACCCCAGAAGGATTCATGAAGAGTCAGACACAACTGAAAAACAATGAACATAAATCAGTCAATCAAGAGGATTATAGAACTTTGGTCACTGAAAAAAAGGCAATTTCCACCTTATAGGCTATATCTTGTGATTAAGCTGAAAGCATCACTAACCTACAGGGCCTGTCTATAAAAGAAGAAATTCTTTCAGATTCTAAAGATCTGAACCTCAGCACTGTTTTGGAGAGGTAGGCTTCTTTTTTTTTGTACTAGAAAGTAATAAAGGGAAAGGGAGCCCTTCTCTCTTTTCTCTGCTCTTTCCCACTGATCATATCATCTGAACTCCAGACCAGTAGGAAAAAATTCATCCAGGGATAGAAAGCAAGGTGTCTCATGAGATACACCTTACTTCCAACTATTGGAGAATAAACTGGGAAAATCCCTTTCCCTGTGATAGAAAATCTCAGAAAACACTTTAAAGAAGTGTTGATTACTTATATCACAGTGTCTAGCAGTTCATATGCATCACTTGTGGTGGTGGTACAAAAGGAAGATACTGATGTGTGACCAGCATATTGAATATAAGAATTAAAGTGAATATAGTACATAATCCCAAGAATTCCATATGCTCTGGTTTATTGGTTAGGCAAAAAATGGTTTTCAGTATTGGATAAATGCAGTAGGTTGTTATCAGATTCCTATGCAAAAGCAAAACAAAAAACCACACACAAGAAGACAGGTTTCATCTGCTGAGCTGGATTTTAACAATTTGAGTCTATGCCTCAAGCTATCTTGGAGGCACCTGACACTTTCCACTGGCTGGTAGAGAAAGTATTTGGAATAATTACGGATGATTTGCAAATGGTGGCAATATGGATAAATTCGGTTTTTCTGAAAGAAGAGTGATGAAATATTCGATACACTAGAGTGTGCTTTTCCGAAATTATCACTGACAAGTACCGGCTTTGCAGAGTCTCTGTTAAATATGTAGGTTGTTTAATACCTCAGGAAGGAGTGAGCACTGACCCAGAGAAAACAGTAGCAATCTTTAAAGCGTCAATATCCAAGTAAATTACAAGATATAAGACATTTAGGATTTAAAAGTTACTCTTGTAAATTTATAAAGGATTATACTTCTTAAAGATGTATAACTGAAAAGATAAAAAAAGGTTAGAAAAAATGAACAAGCTTTTATAAAGACTAGTTCAATTGTCTCATGCATACACCAGTGTTGGCTTATGTGGTTCTAGATGAGCCTTCTGTTTCTCATGCAGCTGCTAGCTTCGAAGGCTAAGAAGCAGAATTGTACCAAGAGAGCAGTTGTCATCACAAACTGATTGCCTATGACACTGTAATGACACTGAAGTTTACCATCCTGTGCGTAGGACTCCTATGTGGAGTCCTTGACTTTGAAGTGGGCTATCATTGAAGACCTCTAAGATTCTCAGTTTCAAGAGTGAACAGAAATGTCCACTGACATTTTGAGTAGTTTCAAATTGGATGCTGTTTGCCAAGGATGGGAAACAGTATTGACTAATCATGAATTCAGTGTACAGTACAGACCAAGGAAACCACATAGATGATGTCTCAAAGAATTCAAATCTATAGGGATATCCAAAGAAGCATTAACAGCGATATATGGTATCTATTTAATATCCACTGGGAGTATAGCTGAGAGGTTGGCACTTGCACCAGACAGAATAGTAACAGTGTATATAAACTTTGTTTCATTAAATCACCTTTTTGCTTCACTGGTCTGTCAGTGGAGAGGGCAGATGGCTGGTGAAGGACTTTAGGAAGAAATACAAACTAAGAAGTGAAGCAACGATGCTAAATGATTGAAGAGACGCTACCTAGAAAGCAACCACCTGCTGAGACCATAACAGAAGTTGTCAGTTGTACAATGACATTTTACACAGGATTGCGAATGCTGGCACACATGGGATTAGGAAGCAGCTGGTATTACCCAGAGCTTGCTGATTTATGGCCATGAAAGTTTTCTACATGATGACTCCGGATATTTGGGTCAATAACCTTGGAGCCAGTAAGCAACAGATTTTACTGGCCTAAGATGACTCCAAATGTCAATGAGAAGTAGGAGACTTGTGCAGAAAGCTATAACCCATTCTTGCTGCACACTTAGATCAGATTAGAGAATTATCTTCAAAAATATAAAATACCCAAACTAACAGAACCCCAAATAGAGATCTTAAATAATTCAATTCAGAAAAGGCAACAGAACTAGTTATAAAGAAACCACTAAAAGAAAAAAACAATTTATGGTCCTGATGATATAAAAATTTTAAAGTACAATTAGACCCATACCTCACAGATTATTCTCAAAAACCAAGAAAGTACCAAAAGTCTTGTTATGAGACAGAATTCTAATGCTTAAATAAGGGAAATATAAAGCAAAAACAAAAGAATGATAGACCAATTACATTCATGAATATGATTCCAAAATTTTACATACCATAATTTTATATTAAATTTTGTAAAAGCACTATGGCAATTTGTAAAAAAAAAATCATTCATTATGATCAATTTGGAATATATCAGGAATGCAAAGGTTGCTCAATGCTAGCTAAATAATCAACAAAATTTAATCTAAAAATTAAAAACAAAAACATCCAACAATTCATAATTACGCCAATATAAGTTTAAAAATTCCTTGATAAAGTATAACACACATTTATGCTAAATACTCTACAATATATAGCTATGGTGTGGTTCTTTTGTATGAAGTATCTATCTAAAATCCAGAGTAAACATTATATGCAACAAGGAAAGATTAGAAGGCTTCTCAATAAATACAGGAGGAAGTCAAGATGTCCCCATTACCCTCCATTATTTGATACAGTTCTAAAAATACTAGAAATATCATTAAGAGAGAAACCGAGATTAAATTATTCTTATTTGTTGATCACATGATAATTTTCTTAAAAATCCTAGAGAATCAATAAACTGTTAGTCTGTATCAAGGAAGTCTTGTAATGCCATTTATCCAATCGTAAGTGCTCACATCAAGTCTGTGTGTTGCAATTTGGCAATTCTTACAATATTTCAAATGTTATTAGTATCATATTTGTTATGGTGATCTCTGATGTTACTATTATAAATGTTTTGGGGTACAGATAAGAAACTATGACAAAGTTGCATAATAACACATGATTATAAAGATTGTTAGGAAATAAAGGAATAATATTTACAAACATTTACTGAACTACGACTGTTCAGGAAAGATCTACGTCTCTGACATATATTCTATTAGTGAAAATCGTGGTTAATCTTCTTGGAGTAAAAATACAACTATAGTACCACAAATCCATTAAAAGAATCCTTCTACTTTATTAAACCTCTCTGTGTAAGATAGCAGTCGTATGCTATGTCTCCACTTTCCATTTCCCATTCCAGAAAATCTTTACAGAGAACTGTCACAAGGAGGTCATCACACACATATGGAAGTGCCATTTATTAGTGCAACCCTTGGTTCAGTGAAGATCACCTGCCCCTCCAGGGTCTTTACCATGGAGACTTGGTGGGCCAAAAGTGTATGCCCACAGATGAACAGACATTACGGAGCTCTCCTCAAGTTCCTGTGTCCTTTAAGGGACTTTAGCAGCAAAGCAGCAGTCATAGGGGAAAGCAGACAGAAGAATCCTCTGGAAGTCCAGGTGGAGGAGCATCCGTGTTGACTAGGACTATGTCTTTTTGACTGGTATGTGCAAGTGGAAAAAAGCATAAAGTATTGACAATGAGGAGTCCAAATTGGAACTACGGTACTGATGACCTCAAATTGAGAAGTGCAGGGAGTTGGTGACCAGATGTGGATACAAGGAAGAATAGGCAGAATCAGTATACTGTGGGGTCAGTGAGTCACATACCCCCTGTTCACAAGACCTCCCCCTTCTCCTCCTGGAGTGGGGAAGCCATTTCCTCATTTACTTGTTTTACCATTCACTTCCTGTTTTCTTTCCAGTGTGGTGGGAGGAGTGATATGGGTGGAGAAAACCATTTGTGTCCTCTGAGCACCTATCAAATTAACCTGCATTTGGTCAATTTCTTTAATTGTTGATTCTCATTTCTATAATATTTGAAATTAATTATAATATGTTATACTATACATTACATTAACACATAATATAATTATAATAATATTTGAAATTTACTAAAAAATTAGATGGTCAGTTAACATTAGCTTTTTAACAATGAATATGTGGAATGGCACGGAAAGAAGAGAATATGCCAAGACTGCCCAACGAGGAAATACCCTTCTTCTCTGGGTTTGCTTACCATGTGGTAATTGATTGTCTGTGCAGTCAGAATAGGCTGCAACTTTTAAAACTGCCAGACTGGAAGAACCTCTCTTTCCTATGAGCTCTGTCCTCCTGAGACCAGAGAGTGAAGCTCATACCCAGTTGAAAGAAACTCATACACCAGAGAAGGTACCATGAACCTACCTCTCCTTTTATTGTATAACTTTTGAGAAATGGGTCTGGAGGTGTTTTCCCTGTTCTGTTTCCTTTATCCTTCTCAGGTTCAGGTACAGACAGCAATCCCCACTGGGCCTCAGACCTTGAGCCATGGCAAGCTTGGAGTCAGGATTCTAGGTGAGATGTTATAGCCAGCTGGCCTGGAAGAGTAGCCTAGAGAAGCAAGGGTACCTAGCACCCAAGACCCAGGAGAGCTTTGGACTTCAAACTTGGGATTGTGATCTATTTCTGAACTAAAGTATGAACCTAATTTCCTTCTCCTCCCCAAAGACTGAGATTGTGTAGAGAGGGAATTAAGCCCCACACATTGGGAGGAAAAGTGTATATTTGCTCTTTTGAAGTAAATATTCCTTTGCAAAAGCTAATCTATTAATGGGTAAATGGAACTAAGGTAGTGGGGCCTACCCCCTACAATCAGGGTAACAACACAGATAAGGGCTGGACACCTTAAGAACTTTAAAGCCTCAGACCCCACCTGGCCTTCAGACAGTGGGGACAAATATCTCATCATCCTGCAAGATTGAATCAGCCTTAGTACTCACATGTCATAAGAACCTTCTGTCCCTCTGGTTGGACCTGCTCATTGGAAGTCGGAGCCATGAACTGCAAAATCTATATTTAAGGAAATGTATATTTAAGGAAAAGGCCTAGAATAGCCATCTCCTTGTTTCCCACTAGCTTCAGTACTTTTGGACTTCTGTGAGATACTGTCCTCCTGTTTGTTCATTCGTGTGTGTGTGTGTGTGTGTGTGTGAGAGAGAGAGAGAGTGTGAGTGAGAGAGAGAGAGAGAGAGAGAGAGAGAGAGAGAAAGACCACATATTGTATACTATACTCATACATTCATAATATCATCGTAGCTATATGCTTTGGAGTTGAGAATACTTCAATCCGGTGGCTGCATAATGGGGGTACTTATCTCCTGAGCCTATGTAGCCTTATAACAGATTTTGCTTAAAACTACAACCTTGAGTGCCTCATATGCTCACTTTCTACACCTCTAGACTAGAGATGGACTTCCAAGGGAATATCAGAACATTGGCTGATATTCCTGATACGTATGCCCACATCATGAACTAAACTGAGCATCCATTTTATTTATGTTATGGAGTAGACTTTATATTATAACTAGCATACTCTATAGTTGTAGGCTACCATGTCAGTCTTGCAGATAAATAATATCAGTTTGGTCTCAAAGAATGTACCAGTTCAACCTCACTTCAGTTAATCTACATTAAAAAAATAAGGAAAAGTAAAAAAAATTAGCTTATGACATTGATGGAGCTTCCATCTTCTCAAATAATAATCTCACTGTAACTTATAATCTTATCGAGCTGTCTGAGAGGTTAAATGATTTGCCCACAGTCACACAGTAAATATTAGATAGGTATGAGTCCAGATCATTCTGGTTACGAGTAGGCTATTCACTAAACCATATTACTTTACAATATAGATTATGGTTTTAAAAAAAAAATCTAGCAACAATTTATTGTCATAGACTTATCTATTTAGAGTTGGAAGGTACGTTAGAGATCGTCTAGTCCAATCTCCTCCTTTTACTTATGAAAAACATAACGTCTGGAAAAGTTCAAGTGATATATCCAAAGTCACACAGGGAGGGAGAGCTTAGATTTGAAACCACTTCTTATGATTCCCAATCCAATACTCTTCTCATTGAAACAATCTGACTACATTTTAGAACAATTTAAAAATTATTTTTGTTTTTAAAATACAAAATACAAAAATAATTTTGAACAGATATATAGTTAATACATTGGATTAAATGAATGGAATAATATGATATTCTAAATCTAGTACAATGTCCATTGATGGAGAAATGGCTATATCAATTGGTATATATAAATATAATGAAATAATTATTGTGTTCTAAGATACGACAAATGTGAATAATTCAGGGAAACGTAAAGATAAATGAATTGATATAAAGTGAAATAAGCAGAGCCTACATACACACACACACACACATATACCTACACACACAACTATAAAAATATAAATGGAAAGAAAAAATTAAAGCTGAATATAATGATAATAACCAAGTTTTGTCCTAAAAAAGAGGGGAGAAAATGTATCCTCTTCCCTTTTTTGCAGAGGGGGAAGACTATAGGTATAACTGCATATATAAGATGTCCCAAAAGTCTTAGTGCAGTTTTAAGCTTCAATAATGTTTTAAGTATAAATGCTATAAATTAAAAAAAAACACCTGAACAGATCATTGTTTAAAAATTTTAAATTAATTTTCAACATAACCACTGTCTTGTGCTACACCTTCCTCTAGATGATTTTCACACTTAAACAAACTTTCATAAGCTGCTACTCAGTGACTGAAAAGATTGCATTTGTAATCTTAGCCTTAAAAATCATCCAAAGAGATTTTCTTATGTACATGACAGTCTTAGTGTGACCACATAAGAAAAAAATCTAATGAAGACAGATTAGGTGACTAGAGAGGATATCTCCTCAAATGATTCACCAGTCTGAAAAAGTGTATCCAGAAATTGTTGCACACACAATCCACAATGACCAAGTGCTTCATCTAATCAAAATTTAAATTATAAATGAATTATTCAAAATTTACAAAACAAGTGTAAAAAATTTAAATTAGCTTTCAAATGATGTTTTTTGAAAGTTTGTAGCCTTTACACTTCTGAAATTATTAAAGTTTAAAACTGTTCTAAGATTTTAGGGATACCCTATACTCCCTTGAATGAGAATCACAGACTTTGAGAACTGAACCTCAGTGATCTTGTAATCCAAACCACACATAAAATGAATCCTACATAGAGCACACATGGCATATGGACATCCAGCCTCTCTTTGAAGTCTTCTAAGGAGGGACAACCCACCACCTCTTGGGACAACACAATTCACTTTCAGACAATGCTCACTGTTAGAATATTTTTTTTTGACATCTAGCCTGCAAATTTGCTTCTCTTCAATTTCTGCTGATTGCTGTTAGACTTCACTGATATTTTGGTTAATTTTACTAAACTGCTTTTGTTACAAAGGACAGGTTTTCTGGATAAGGGGTGGAGAGAGGAACATATTCTGAAATTAAGATGATATAAAAATCAAGGATATAATAAAACTTTTTAAAACTACATAAGCCACAACAAATGTAATGGCATAAAGCCAGGACATATGTTAAAAGAAGCATGTAATCTTACAATCAAAAGGATTCTCTGATCCACCCACTTCCAAGTGAAGGAATTGTTTCTGGGCATCTCGGCCAGAATGCCATCCAGTGTGCTTCAAATTTTCCAGCATTGGGCATAAATAGATTAAGAGGCAGTAATGTTCCTGTAACTTAAAACTACTGGTCCTACTGCAACCTTTTTGCACAATGCAAAATAAACTTCTTTAAATATTTTAAACTCTTCATATACTGGAAGACAGGTTTTCTGCCTATAGCTGTTATGTCTTGGGATAGACAGTAGTGTTGTTCAGTTGTTTCTGACTCTTTGTGACCTTGTCGACCATAGTGCCCCCAGGCACTTTTCATGGCAAAGATACCGAAGTGGTTTGCCATTAACTTCTCCAGTGATTAAGGCAAAAGGAGGTTAAGTAATTTGGCCAGCATCACATAGCTAGTAAGCGTCTGAGGCTGGATTTAAACTTAGGCCTAGCACTCTATCCACTGGCAGTGCCCTATCCCAAATCTCTTCTCCAAGCTACCTGCAGTTTCCTCCATAACTCCGTGTATAATATAATTTCCATATTCTTTGCCATTCTGCTTGTTTTTCTCTAGACACTTGCTTATTTGTCGATTTTCTTCTTCAAATTAGTGCTCAGATAGGATACAATCAATACTCCAAATATTGCAATCTCAACAGCACACACTACCATTACTTCCCTTGACTTGGATATTTCAACCTTACTAGTCACCGCTGGCTATTTTAAGAACGATGGCACACTCTTGGTTCATCGGTTGGATCTAAGTTCTTCTTCATTGGAACGATTCTCGTTTGAGATCTCCGCCATTCTGTCCAGATGGCTACACTTGAAGAGATGCCCTTCACTCCCTGTCACATACCTACCAACATGCTAACACTGGCTTTGATTTCCTTTTTCCTCCTCAGAACGTTACTCCTAGATTATTTCATTCCTTCCCTATAGTGTAAACTGAAGACCACGTCTATCTGCATAAGGCTCTCTTCATTGGTGGAGAATTATTACTTGATGCTCATCAATGAGGAGAGTCTTGAGCTTGGGTATTACAACATTACAACAGCGACTCTCCTGCGGTCAACAGCTACAAATACGGTGCATTCAAACAATGAGGAAAGGAACCACAGCATTGTTCAGGAAACCTGCTCCTGGGTGGTCATTGAAAATCTGCTACTTAAAGGCAAGTAGGAGAAGGTTTGTATAGAGCTAGGCAGTGTCACACTGCAACAACAGGGGGAAAAGAAAGATAAAACAGTTGCAATCTCAGCTGCTGGGGGAGCAAAAGTGGTAAGAAGGACTTGGGGCAAGCTTGGAGATTTTCACGTGGAGGCAGCAGCAGACTTTCAAGGGTCTCCCTCAGAAGCTGGTTATAATGATTAATGTATATATATTATATAATTAATACATTATTAATATAATTAATAACATATTATTATATGATATAACATATAATATATATAAAAATATTTACACTTCTACTGAATTCTGGCTTGGGGAAGATAAGGTGTAGGCTTGATTTGAGGGCAGCTTATATGAAAAACAAAACAGTGCATGTTCTAAATAGGTCAAGATGGTCTAGGACAAGAAGCTCTTGATTCAGAGTCAAGAACTGGGTTCTAGCTTTATCGAACTCTATCACTTACTATGTGACCTTCACTTCTTTGTACTTTAGGATCATTTTGTGTAAAATGAAGGTTTAGACTCGATCTAAAAGCATGATGTTATTGCAAGGACCTTCTGATTTGATGTTGGAGCATCATAGATTCCCAGTTCATTCAATATTCAATACCCCACTGGTATATCCAAAGAGATCTTTCTCTTAAGAAAACTAGCTTTGATGTGATCCTGAATTGTTACCTTTCCTTGGTCTACTCTACCCAAGCCAAACACTTTAATTCTTCTGTGAAACATCTTAGGATATTTTGAATGTGTCAAAGTTATATCAATTCCACAGTTACATTCATTCCATTTCATTATAAGTTTAATTGAATAGCAGAATGCCTGGTTTGGTGGAAAAGGTGTAAATCTCAACAAGGACCAGAAAATACCATGTTCCTCGGTGCTACCATCACTTCAGAAAAAGCCATAATTAGGAAAGTTTTATAATATTTTCCCATATGCTGGAGAGACAGTATGGCATGGTGAAGAGTAGAGCTGACCTCAAAGACAGGAAGAGGTAAATTCAAATTCCTCCTCTGAAGACACTGGTGCTATGATCCTGGGCAAGTCACTTAACTTCTCAGTCCTGAGGCCAGAGGTGCCAAAGATGCAGCCAACTACATGAGTATCACTGGGCACGTCTGAGTGCTGCTGAACCAGATTAAAATATATTAAAATATGACTGGGAAATATTAACAAAATAAATAAAAATATAACAGAGCATTGGTAATGTTAATATGAGGGCAGCTAGGTGGAGCAGGGGAAAGAGCACCCTGAAATCAGGAAGACCTGAGTTCAAATCCAGTCTCAGACTCTTACTGTATGATCCTGGGAAAGCCACTTAACTGTGTTTGCCTCAGTTTCCTCAGGTATAAAATGAGTCAGAGAAGGAAATGGCAAACTACTCCAGTATCTTTGCAAAAAATCCTGCAAATGGGGTCGCAAAGAGTCAGACACGATTGAAATGCCTGGACAACAATACAACATGTGATATGTGGTTTTCTAAGTCCATATGTGGCATCTAGGCTCCTTATATAGGTTAGTGGCCCAGTTTCTATGTCAGTTTGACATCACTGTTCTAGGCAACACTAAGATTAAGAATCGCAAAGAAGGTGATGGCCCACATTGTGGGAGGCAGTTTCCTCACTCACAGATTCAGTCTCCATCTGTTACTTAACTTGTTCAGTCGTTTTTGGTCATGTCTGACTCCATGTGACCCCATTTGGGTTTCTTGGCAAAGATTCTTGAGTGATTTGCCATTGCCTTCTCCAGCTCATTTTATAGCTGAGGAAACAGAGACAAACAGGGTTAAGTGACTTGCACAGGGTCACATAGGTAGTAAGTGTCTGAAGGTAGATTTGAACTCAGTAAGATGAGTCTTTCTGATTTCAGGTACTCTGTCCACTATACCACCTAGCTGCTCTGGTACACTTAGCTTATTTATGTGTCAAAATTCCAGATGAATGATCATAGCCACTGATTTTTCTAGTGCCTTTAATACAACAGTACCTTAAGAGGCAATTCCATGCGTGCTTCACCCTCCTTCCCCCCCCCCCCCCCTCTCTGCCACAGGGACCAAAGGGAAATTGTAGCAACACCAAGGCACTTGCTAAGAACAGTGTGATTTTTCTTGAGCAAAGACTTTGATCCAAGCAATAGTCACAAGCAGTACCACACTCTGCAAAGAGCTCTTTTTCTCTCCCTCCCCAAACCAAAGAATAAGTGTTTATGTGCCTGCTGTGAAAGTCTTTTATTTGTGCACCAGTGTTTTCAACTGCACCCTCACACATACAAAGTGGTCACCTTTAGTAGATATACCCATAGTAAGTGATCACCTTGAAATGCCCAAGCTGACAATTTACCCTTAAATTTCTAATAAAAAAATGAAGAAGCATTAAGACAACTAAAAGGAAATAAACTACAAATAGTCTGTACAATGTTTTATAGTGCAACCTGACTCTGGGACAGAGATTAAACTGATGAGGGATAATGTCCAAACTCCCAACTTCTGTCCCCTCTCTAGCCTGGAACTACTTTAGAGCCACTGGGTGAAGTGAGTAGAATTTGGTTCAGTACTTGGCACGACTGGCAAGAACCTTGAGTACAAAATATCTCTAGTTTTAAAATTGTGAACTAGTAAGTACCCCAGTTTATGAAGGATCAAAATTCGGGTATTTTTACTTCTCCCTTTTCTAGCTGCCATATTTTGTCCATGCCAGTGGAGAGTAGAGGGTTTTAAAAAGCCATGACCCCATTCATGAATTGCATAAAATGGACAAGTCACACCCCTGAAGGGGAGCAAGCTGCTAGTGAAGCTCTGCCCACATGAGGGGTAGTGAGTTGTCTGAGCATGCTTAAATGTGTCCATTGGCCCAGTAAACTCAGCTTGTCTAGTTTCCTAATGATAATCAAGAAATTAATTAATCAATAAATTTGGAGAAAGAGAATAGTAATAGTAATAGTTTGTACTTAGATAGCTCCTATTATGAGTCAGGCACTGCGCTAAGTGCTTTGCAAATATCATGTCGTTATATCCTCGTGATAACTCAGGAGGTAGGTACAAGATATAAATCCCCCAAATAAATTTTATATGCAAAAGTGGTGGTACAAAGATATACTCTGAAGTTAAGAAACAATGTAATACAAGGCACAAAAACAGAATCAATCACTTTGTTAAGTAAAACCCAACAGGGAAATTCCCTTCCAACTTAGTGTGGAATCCAAATGACAAACTATTTAAAATGTTTTTATAACTCTTCCAATGCATATTCATAACTCCAACTAGGCTAACAGTGTACTCCCTTTATAGAGGCCCAAAAGTGCCCACTTTAATTTTTTCCTTTCAGTGGATTGGAGTTTGTATATTGTCGAACTTCCATCCATAGGAATTTCAACTAGAAGGGACCCATCATCATATAATTCAATTCTCTCATCCTACAAGTGGAGAAACTGAGATCAAGAAATATAAAGCAATTTGCCCAAGATCATAGGTAGTAAGATTTAAATAAAGGTTCTCTGATCTAGGCCTTTAAAATATTTAAGGAGGGTTTGTTAGAGACTTTCACGTGACATTAAAGACTTGCACCAGTATATGTGGGAGTGTTGCAGAGTTTTAGTGGCATGGGAGGAGATTCATTTTCTCCTTGCATACAATTCACATGCAGTATTAGATTAGAGAGTCTTTGACATAAAGGTGATCCTTTGCATTGTATTTCTCAATTACCTGTGGTTTTATGTAAAAATTCCCCTAGGAATCAAGATCAGTTATGTGTAACTCTTTATGACCCCATTTGGAGTTTTCTTAGCAAAGACACCGTGGTTTGCCATTTCCTTCCCCAGCTTATTTTACAGATGAGGAAACTGAGGCAAACAGGGTTAGGTGATTTGCCCAGGGTCACACAACTAGTAAGTGTCTCAGGCCAGATTTGAACTCAGGAGAATAAGTCTTTCTCACTTAAAGCTCAGCACTCTATCTACTGAGCCCACGACCATCTCCAGTTGTCCTGATCTGTATCTTTCCATGGGTTCAGATGGCTACAGAGGAGAAAGTGAGGCTGGTGGCTTTGCACAGCCCTCTCTCACTTAAATCCAATTCAGTTGTCAGTCATGGCATCAGCTTCTTGATGTCATGGTCCTCTTCAAAACGGAAGGACAAACATCAGCTATCTACTGGGGCACCTAGCTGCCCATACCCTGCCCTTATCATTGCTAAGATGTCTCTGTCCATGACAAACACGGTGATTCTGCAATCAGATGTATTCTTTTCACCAAATACCTTGGCAATGTTTCCTAAAATTTTCCATGGTTTTACGCATGTAAAGACAAAACATCCATATCTCTCCCCAGTTTTCTGATGGACTGGAAGTTTAATTGTGGATAATTGGGCAAAGTCAGAATTGTATCCAGGTTAGAGACCCCAGGGCACACAAATCTTGAAAGTGTTGACAGCACTAACACTCAGCAGAAACAAATGAGTGTAGTACTTAGTTAGAAATATTATATAAAGCAGGAATCTACCAGATATCTATATATCCAGCTAAGTTTCCCCTTGGCCCCATCCTTCTACTCTCTGCTTCTTGTGTCTTCTCCAATAGCAACATTACTTTGCTTGTGCGGCCTGCGTTCACTCCATCAACTGAATTCACCACACTTGATTTAAAGTTTGGGTTTTTGTTTTGTTTTTTGGTGCTGCTTGCTCTGGGTACCCAAATTGCTAGAAGGCTCAGAATAAGTTTATTCCAACTGGTCAGGATTGCTTCCTTCTGTCTACCTCTTTCACTTCTCAGATAGAGGAACATATAGTTTCCTTTTCATTTCCTTTTAACCTCGTGCATTACCAGCTACCAGAATGACAGAAAAAGAAAGAGGAAAACACTCTCCCACTACCACATTGACATTACTAAATTGCCTAACTTTAGAGATAAAACTTGAGCCAAACCCCTGTGTAAATAAATGCTCATAAATTCTGAATTAGCAGCAAGAATTAATCTGAATGAATGAAATTATGATGTGTCTAATTCACCAGATAGTGCTGGAAAGCAAGACAGACTGGGCATCAGTCATCCCCTGAACCCAAAGATCTGTCTCAGCACATCTAGAGAGCTTGCTTCCCCCTTTTCTCCCTTCCTGTGAGTAGCCCCTTTTGGAACTTCTTCTTCACCAGGGCTTTCCATTTCAGGCAACTCATTCCCCCTCTCTTAATGCAGGTTTGGATTTATTTTCAGATACAGACAAATGATTATTCCCAGGCTGCAGTTGTTATCAGCTTGTGAGTTTGTGGGTTTTTTGAGTATTTTTTAAATAAAAATTTTGGGGGGGTCAGGTTTATAACATTCTAGTATTGGTTTCTCAGGCCCAGTCCCCTCCATGTCTACAATAAATACTTCATCTCTCTAAAACAGACAGTGTTCTTTCTGCCTTTCATGTAGATAGATGAACTCTGAGTAAAATATTGAAAACAGCTTGGATTTATGTCAGACAACATTTTTACCCAAGTTTAAAACTTGGAAACCAAAGTATTAATTTAAAACAAAGGTGAAGGCTTCCAAGGAAAGAAGATAGAGAAAACAAATAGCTCACAGGAATATTAAACTTGTTCCTTAGAGAAAGCCACCAGTCTAGACTCAATACGTTTTTTTTTTTTTCCCTATTACTAGACATCAGCCATCCCTTCTCCATGGCTTGATGGTGGTGGTGGGAATTATTCAAGTATAGACCAGCCACTGCAGTGGGCCAGGTATCTGCCCCAAGTCCCCTGAATCTTTGTCCCTTGTGGGGTTGTTTATATATTAGCAGGGAATGGACACCTTCTTAGAATTCAAAAAAAAATTATACAGGAATATTAGATGCAAATTAAGAGAAAACTGGCATAGGCAAGAATAAGTTTGCTTATTGCTGACCTTTTAGCACATTTGGGGAGTAAAGGAGGTAGGAAGAAGTCTTCTAAAAGAAAAGGAAGCAGGCATTAACATGACCCTGACCTCAAACCCCACACCATTCTACTTTTCCTATGCACTTAAATTCTCATTTGTATTATACTAGTTTCTTATGCCCTCTATTTAAACTATAAACTCCTTGAAAGGAAGAATGATGCTGTTTTTCATCCTTGTGTGCTTAGCACCTGGTACAACTGCCATGGACATAGTAAATATATTTGTTCATTACATTTGAAAGAACATGAACAGATTTAGAAATGAGCCAGATTAGGCTAATGTGGAAAAACCCAAATATTCCAAAAATGATTAAAAGTAAAATCAAGTTACTTATTTTTTTCATTCTGAATTTAGCCAACATCAAATAAAATGAGCATTTTCATTTCTACTAGATTACCTAGTGGAACAGAAAAACAGGATTATACAGGAAACCATGAATATTTCATGTAAAGTTTACTTTTATTTTTAAATAGATAATAAATTGAATATGTAACTTTCATAACTGTCCACCTTGTGATTTTTTTTTTTTGGCTTGAACTTCTGTTCTCTGTTCATTAGTTTTGGTTTTTGTTTCTTTAAAGATTAATCTTTTCTCTCTTTTTTGGGGGTGTGGGGGAGAGAGGATTATGCTCTATTTCTTCTTTCCTTACAAACTGGTGGAAAAAGAAAAGAAAAATGAAGCATTTGTAATAAATACATAGTCAAGCAAAATAAATTCCCACACTGGCTGTGTCTGCAGATGTGTGAATCTTTTTGTACACTGAGCCCATCGTTTCTCCTTTGGGGGCAGCAACATGCTTCATCACCAGCCATCTATAATTTTGGTTGGTCACTGCACTCTTGGAGGTCTTACACCTTCTAAAGCTGTTTTTACTTGTAATGTTGATGCCATCGTATAAATTGTTCTTTTGGTTCGCTCACTTCCTTATTAGTTCATGAAAATTTTCCCATGTTTCTCTGACATCATCCCTTTAATATTTCTTATGGAACAATAATATCCTATTACATTTGTATACTGTTACTCTATACTGTGTTTAGTTATTCCTTCTGTTGATGGGTGCCCCAAAGCTTCCAGTGTTCTGCCACACCCAAAAGAGCTGTTATAAATATTTTTGTCCATGCAGGTCTTTTTCCTCTTTCTTTGATATTTTTGGGATACAGCTCTAGTAGTGGTATCACTGCATCAGAGCGCTAGTGACATGGTTTAGTGACATTTTGGGCATAATTCCAAATTACTTTGCAGAACTGCTAGATCAATTCATAGAACCAGTGAAAGTATCTATTTTCCTACAGCCTCTTCAACAGCTATTCTTTTTCTTTTTATTATCTTTGTCAATCTGATCATGTGAGGTAAAACCTTACAGTTGCTTTAATTTGTATTTCTTGAATTATTAGTGATTTGGAACATTTCATCATATGATTGTTGATAACTTAGATTTCTTCCTTTGAAAACTACCTGCTCATGTAATTTGATCATTTGAAATTAAATTTTTTAAGAAGGTACAGTTGCTACTGTGCCTGTGTGAAAATAAATACTTCTTAAAATTATGGACTTAGATGGAAAGTGCGATGAAAGTGTTGGGGACATGGTATTGGGAAGACCATAGTTTCTGAGTCAGGCACTTTCTAGCTTCGTGGCTCTCAGCAAGGCATTTAACCTCTTTAAGTCTCCATTTATTTATCTGGAAAACAGGATTTAATACTAGCACCTACTTCAAAGAGTTGTTGTGAGGGTCAAATGAGGTAATATGTGTAAAAGGTTTCATGCCAGCTGCAATTGTTATTAGCCAAATGTTCCGTGGCACCTGTGTTCAGTTCAACAAGGTCTCACCATACTAAGAATTGTGGATACACATATTCCATGGTGCTACCAAAACCTGAGCTCTCTGAAGTAAGCAATCTACAAATGTAGTCTCTGCAAGATCAAAAGTCAGGAAACGGCTCCGACAGAAAGGGCTCTTTTGGCTAAATCTCTTGGTAACTGTTGAACCATCTGCCCTAGGACTTGATCACTGAGATCTGTAGTTTTGGACTTCAAAGACGTAACACCCTATGCTTCTTCAAGCTGTCTTCCTGGGGCATAATAAAGAAAATCACTGTAGTTTTGTGGAAGGTGGAGAAGCTACAAGAGGGAAGGCCAAATAGAAAGGTTTATTAGAAGAATGAATTGGAGTTGTCTGCCATGATTATTTTTCCAATGACCTTTTTCAAAAAGTGGCTGCCGTGTGAAACAACAAACCAAGGAGAAATGTGGAGCTGCTGGAAAGGCTACATTTAAAAGCATTGTTGAAAGAAGAAAAGGAAAATAGAGCATTTCAACCATGTGAGTGAACAGCTTTAGGCAAAAGCTACATTCCACAATGAAGAGAACTCTTCTAAATTTCAGAGCTAGCATAAAAGTGAAAGGAGGAAAGTGGATAATGTGTAGTTGCTTTGTAATAATTAGTTGTTTGTTGGGGTTTTTTTTAAAGATAAAAAGGTGACTAAAAACAAGGTAGGCATTTTGTTTTTTCTGATTACATTTTACAAGAGCTTTGTTTTTTCAATGGGGGAATAAGGAGAAAAGGAAGAAAGAAAGAGAGAAGGGAGGGAGAAAGAAAAAGAAGAGCGGGAAAAAGAAAAAGAAATGAAGGAAAGAAAGAAGAAAAGAAAGAAGGAAGGAAAAAGAAAGGCCAATGAGGCATCTTTTTTAAAAATGCGGGGAAGAAAACAGAAGGAAGGCTATAAAGAAAGATAAGCAGGATGGCTTTGAAAGCTATCAGCGGAATGTTATATATTTAAAGAAAAAAGTGATCTGTACATAGCAGATATGCTGTTTCATGTACAGTCATCTTTTTTCTTTTCTATTATATGTATCATGTAAATACATGTGGAATTGTATTTTATTTCATATTTGTTCAGTTTGGAATAAAAATAAAATTAAAAAAGAAAGTAAATTGTACTTACTCATGTTTTCTTTAATAGGGAGAACTAAGAAGAAAAATCCTACTCATTTTTAAAATTTTAAGCTAAAAAATCTTAATAGACCTTCTGCTACATTAAAACAGCAAAGACTAATATATGCTGAACACTACAAAAATTAACTTAAGCAAAAATATAATTCTAAAAAGGCTCTGCTATGAAAAGACATCTGTTTAGAGGAGCATAGGCAGGAATTGTTAGTACACTTGAAGAAAACTAGCCACATTACCTCCTGGGAACAATTCTAAACGTCAACAAGCTTTAACTAAGCACTCACTATGTGCCAAGCACTGTGCACATGACGTAACTGATCATGTGAAGCAAACTGACCATGTCTATGATGTTAACAATCAACCCTATTTTCTTTTATTTTCAAAATTCAAAAAAGAAACTAACCTCCATCTTATCTGCAGTGGCCTAGTAAAAAAAAATTAACTGGCCCAGTGGTCAAGATGGTGACAACTGGGAATTTTAGCAATCTGATCTATCAGGACGGTAGACTCGTTTTTAGTTATCCAAAGTGGTTCTCTGGGAGGGTGGGGGAAGGAGAAGGAGGGGGAGTTTTTGGAGGGGTGAGTGAAGTGAGGGGATGGGAGGGTGGGCGGAGAAGATAAGGTAACAGGTATAGGGTAAAAAAAAAGAGTCTGAGAAAGAAAGTAGTAAGTAAAAATAAGACAAGGGGAAATGAGAAAAAATTCAATAAAACCAACAAATATATCAAGTGGATCTGACAGTATGCTCAGTATTCCACATCTTCTTTTCTTCAGGGGAATGGGCATGTGCGAACAATTTGTTCCAACAACCATGAGGGCAGCCCGGGGGAATGCTTAGAGCTTGGTTAGACACTGAAGACATCGAGATCATCCTTTGCATCTTGGGCCATGAGTTTTGGCCTGCCACTGGACTGCAACGGCTCAGGAAGAGAGAGTGAGGCTGATGACTTTGTGCAACTCTGCCTCACTTAAATTTAATTCATGAACAAATCAAGACATCACCATGACGTCCTCAGTCCTCTTTGGAAGCAAAGGAAAAACAACCACGACCCCCTCATCCTCTACAAAGGAGCTATTATGATAAAGGAAGATGGTGGAGAGAATTGTGGGGAGAATACCCTTCTCCCAAATCTTTCTTCCTCTTTCTCCTTCTTTCCCCTACTGGAGATATACCAATTCCCCTTTATCATTAGTTCGTTGGGAGGGAGGCCTGAAGCTCTGTTCTTTTAGTTTTTCAACTGTACTTGATCACTCACAAACTAGTTGAATGGGTTGAATCCATGAAAAACTACTTCAATGAATAAGGAAGTCACTAACTAGAATCCATCCAGTAAGTTTGTGGTCAGTAAGAGTGGCCACCAGAAGTGAGGATCACTAGTAGCAGTAGCTATGGGTGACAGGCCTGAGCTGTCCCTGAATGACAACAACTGATTCATGGCAGCTGTAATGGTAAGGCAGGTACAGCACTAAGTACCTTTCTACGACAGGCAGGAGACAAAGTCCATGGTGAAGAAGTGTTGAACCTTCCCCTTTAAAAATTAGGCATACTTCCTGGTAGACAAGATTAAAATCTTACCATCTGCTCTGCCACTGTATCATCTAGACCACAGGGTCTTATGACCTACTTTAAGGCCTTGCCAACTTTCCTTCCACTGAACTGTAATAACTATTAGACCTTGCCATCCACCCTGTATATGAGCTCTCCTATATGTTCAACCACAATTCCTATGATGACTATAGTTCGAGGACTGAAATTCTGTGAAATGTGTGCTTTAAAATAGGCAGGCTTTGTGGATTCTGATTGTGGAGCAAGGATATATAGTAAGTTAGAGAGTCAGAGTCTGAACCTAGGTCTTCTGATTCTAAATATTGTACTCATACATGGTGCTATGCCATGGTTGGCAATAAGGACTATGAATGGTTGAGTGTCACATGCTTTTAAATTTTCAGATATGTCAAGAATGACAATAATTCAGGACTCTCCTCTTCTTCTAATCTGATACCTATGTTTTGTTCATTTAAGTGAACGTTAAATTCACCAAAAGATCTGTCCTGAGTTCAAACCCTAGCTCTACCAATTGCTACAAAAAACTTCAGGAAGTAAAACCTAGATCAAAGAAAAGAAAAAGTTTTAAATGGGCTGGAAAGACTCCAGGTTAGATTTTTAAAATAACAACGATGCTGCCTAAGTTGTGGCCTTGACCATAAACCTTTCTTTGGCCCCAGTTTCCTATAAAATGAGGAGTTGGACTAAATTATTTCTAACCTCTAAATCTATGAGTCTATGAGCCTATAAACTCAGTTTAGCCTTATAGCAACCCTTCTGTGATTAGGGGAGAAATTCACTATTCCTAGTTAAGAGGGGAAGAAGTAAGGTTGAGATGGTTTAAATGACTCTTCCGATTTAAAAAAGTGAATCAGTGGCAAAGCCAAGATGGAACCCCTCATGTCCTGACACTTGATATATCTAATCCATGAAACATGAACTTTACCTTGTTTGGGAGACAGTATTTTGAACTATTAATATACTACCTGAAGAGTACACAGGCTAAAACATGGTAAAGGGAAAAGAGAGTTTCTCTTTTCCATTTCGATGTTATTATTGCTGTGTTAAACAATGCAATAAAATATATTCTACTCACACAACTCCAAATATCGTCTCAATGAAAATGACTCTCAAGTTTATGCCTCCAGCTACTGCTTTTTCTCTGGGTTCTAATCTTACGTTTCCACCTATCAGCCAGATATTCTTATTGTATTGTCCTGCCAACTATTCAAATTCAGTATGTCTAAAACTGAATTCATTAACTTTCTACATTTCCCCCTACCCAATCCTATCCTTTCCAACTTCTCTACTTCTGTTGATGGCACCACTTTGTTCCTGGTCACCAAGGTTCAAAATCTAAGACCGATTCTTCCTTTTTCCTTATATCTAATCAATGGCTAAATCCCAGCAGTTGCACTTTGACACATTTCTTACTCTCATCACTTTAAGCACAATGGTCATAATTTAGATCCTTATTATCCTTTCTTGGACTACTTTAAGTTTTATTGATGTACTTTGTTTCTACATTATAACACTTACAGATAACCCCAATTCTGCTATCAGTCTCTTATAATAAAGTAAAACCATTAAGCAATATAGTGACCTTATCAGAAATTTCATGCAAAATTTTGTATCTGTAGCACCAATCTATTTTTAAATACTAATTTTTAATTAACAAATTAATTTAGCAAATATCTATTTTCTTCTAGCCCTACTACATTGAAAAATAAAGAAAAAATTCATTTTCATCTCACTAGGATTGTGATAAAATCTCAGCTCAAACCAAGAGAGAAAGAAGTATCTCACCTAGAGAAAGTCCACTCTTTTATCAGTTTGTAGAGTAGTATGTCCTAGAGGGTAAGAAACATGATGGGGACAGCTTTTCACACAAGTCTATAGTTACAAGGGCAACAGTCTACCATCCAAAAATCACTCTACCTCAGCTACCTCCCTAGAGATAATTTCTCTATATGTCTCCATGCAATGGAAGTTAAGTACCTTACACAGATATATAGAGTCAAGGTTCAATGTTCTTTCAACCTCCTTCTACTCCAGAATATAACACCTTCATGGTACCACCCACTGAGTGATCAGAAGTATTACACTTAATGGAGAAGGGCTCATTTCTCATATTTAACTTTGGATGTGTCAGATTACAAAAAGATTCTTATATATGTTTTATACCTGTATGTAGAACACCATTCTATCTAGAGGGGGGAAACATTTCATTACATGCTCTCTAAGTCCAAAATTAGTCATCGTATTAATCTGATTTCTAATTTTTTTGTGTTGTTTTCCTTTATATAATTGTGATCATCATACATGTACATACACAGATACATACTCATACATATATACATACATATACACATACATGCATATGTCTCTTAACTTTTGTTGTCATGGGACCACACACATAGATCCAGAAGGGCCTTAAAGGTCATCCAGTGTAAGCACTCTTATTTTACACATGAGGTGAAATGACTTGCCTGCCATCACAGAGGTACTAAGTGCTAGAGATAATTTGAACCCAGGTCTACTGCCTTTGAATCCAGCACATTTCTCTGCATCAGTCCATAGAAGTCTTTCCAAATTTCTCTGAATTTCTCATATTCATCGCTTCTTATGGCTCAGTCTATACAACTCTACATAATTCTGACAGAACAAGTATTAACTGTAACAAATGAGCCCTTTGCCATTTAAGTGTAGGGGAGAGCTCCCCAGTTCAATTGCTGTAGTCATGAGATTAAGATATAGCTAATGAGATGCTGTTGTGGTAAAAACGCGTTAACATTCAGTGATTCCTTTATATAAAGTATGAACACCTCTTTCTGCTTGAGTCAGAAAGGGTAACACAACTGGCTGAGCAAAAGATTGGCCAAGTCCTTAAGGACTTTAAATAGTTAAGCCCCAGAGACAAGTCAAAAGTATGAAAAATTCACTAGCAGGAGCCAGTAGTCAAGGGAAAAGCTGGCTTCTGAAAGAGAATCAGTTGAGGGGAAGAGTGGAGAGGGGGTGCTACACTAGTGAAAAATATAATGAAATGACAAAAGTAAAGAAGTAGGGCAGGAGGTAACGGGGCCAAGCTATACATGATATTCCTAGGTCACTGTTACTATAGGCCCTGAATGTAAAGATAATCACTGAGGTACGTTACGTTTCTTTATGTAATAAGAGACGGCCCACTTAGGCCTGCGTGGAACTGCCCAGTAATGACTGATCAGCAGCTGCTGCACTACCTTACTGGCCCAACCCAGCAGCAAGTGAATCTGGTGGGGAGCCAGCCCAAGTCAGTCCAATATCAAATTGGCCCAGCCAGCCATGACATTGCACTCTAAGAAGAGCAAACCCAGCTAAAACGCTGGTCTTAGGAAGACAACAAATTATGCAAGAGCACACCACTCATTTTATCACCCCCTCTCGTATTGGCCACCACACTCTGGCAGGGTACCTAAGCCATAGGCTTACCACAAAACTCAACTCTGCTCTACCTCCCTGCATTGCAGAAAGCAAAAGACAGAAGCTTGCTCTGCCTGGCATAAGTGAGGGAGAACATGTTGTGCTTCAATAGTGGTACAGAACTGACTTATGGAGGGAATAGGGCAGGGCACCAGCATGTGTGGGGTAGAGGCTCCATTATAACTAGCAAAAAAGAAGGGACTGGCACTTAGCTGAAGCCAGTTCTTCCACACCATAAGTTACTTGGGGCAGAGACTAAGAGTGGAAAAAAAAAAATTTCCCAGTGTGTGATGAGGATGAGTGAGCTTGAATTCACCACTTGGGAAAACTGCCATCAACGGAAAAGGAGTCAGAAAGTGAGCAATAGGAGAATATAAGAAGGAAAGACTTAAATTATCAAAGATCTTAGGAGGAAGAAAACTCAGTTAAAGACAATAAACATAAGTAGGTAAATCAATAGGGAAAATATTAACAATGGAAGGAAATATGGCCTCCAGATCACCTAAACAAGTCCAGACATCTATGAATAAATATTTCAGGACAAAGGGAAATGAATCAACACTTAATGAGGAAGAAGATCCTATGGATTCCCATGAGGGCAGGATGTTTCTGAATGGCTGAGAAATAATAATTGTGAGAGAATTTACAGTCTGCATGGCAGAATTAATCAGCAGAAAATAAAAACTTAAATTCATGGAGTCAAATCTCACCAAAGAAACAAAAGAGAAGTGAAGGGCAATCTGGAAGAGAAGTAGCAAAAAACCAAAAAAATCCTCAATGTTAAAAGAAAACTATTTCTATACAAACAAAACATTCTTCTCAAAGACAGGATGCATAGCAACAAATTAAAGGTTATAAGTCTCCCAGAAGAACACAAGTAAAAAAAAATACCTTGTGAACAACAATGCAAGAAAACTGCCTAAAATTTCTGAACACTGAAAACAAAGTGTCAATCAAAAAAATCCACAGCTTATCTCCTGGAAGAAACCTTATGCTATAAGCTTTAAGACTGACAGTGTTTAAACTTAACTATTCCATCGACAACAAATTCTGCAAGTGAACAGGAGATACCTTCAAATACAAAGGAAGGGAAAGTCTAATAGCACAAGACAATTTTGCACTCACCAGAAACTACAGAAAGGAATGGAACAATGTTTTGCAATGCAAGGTAAAATAGCTACAAACTTTAATCCCATCACCCTTCCCTCGATGGAAGCCCCAGAAAGAGTTACAGTTCAGTTGCAGAGTAAGAGAGGAAGCTGATCTGCTTTAAACTTTTTAACTGATACACTCTGCTCCCCCTCAGTAAATCAGCTGGGGGTACATTTGATATATATGTGTTCATAGCCTCAATTCTGGGAAGGTCTCAGGACTTGTCAGAGTGTCAGATGTTGTCCTTTCAAATGCCACCCCCCAGTATCATCCACCAAAGATTCCCAATGAAGTCTGTGTGGCCCAGTTCCCAATGGTTTCCTAAATAATATTTTAAAAGTCCCAAGCATTCCCTTTAGGAGTTGAGACAATTCCGAATTCAAAGTGCTCACATGTAAAGAATATAAGGAAAAGTAAGGAAGCTATTCTCTAGCATAGCATTATATAAAGGGATGGGTGCCTCAGTGGCAGAGGGGAGTGAGCAAGCATTTATATAGTGCCTATGTGCCAGACACCATGTAAATACTTTACAAATATTATCTTGTTTGATCACAAGAATTCTGTGAGTTTAGTAAGTAGTTCATCTGCGAGCACTGGTAAAGAATGCAAAAGGGACCTACATGTGAGGTATAGATAGATGGTAACCCAGAACCCCTTTCTGGATTTTGGCTCCTTTTTTCTCTCAGGGGTTTATCTCTAGTATAAGTAGTGGTCAGTTTACATTTATCTGTCCCTTTATAAACCCTCCAGTTCATAGAAAGTTATGCTGCCTTAAGATATTATCTCAATGAGCCTCCATTGCATTTGTGTATTTGGAATCGTCATCATATCGTTGTCTTTGTCCCTCCCTTCACACCTTGTACCTCAAGCTAAAGTGGGAATACCAGTGTATCTGTATCCCTCATCCCCAGATCCAATTTCCTCCCCAAATCCTGTTATTGTGAATCGTACAACAAGGTTGTGTTGTTCATACTTTTATTTATAAAGGAGAATAAAATGATGACAATACAAGGAATTGTTGAATAGGAAACAGCCAGCACTCGTGTTTCCAACTGCAGAGAAGAAACTGACTTCTTCTTCTGTTTCCTGAGAGGGAGATACAAAACTTGGAAGAACTGGTCAGGTAAGAATAGTTGCTTTTTGGAGGTAAGAGAAAATGTCTGAGGGGTACTAACCAACCATTACTCTCAGTCATTGGCTTTCTCTTGGGCCCATCTCCATCTTTCCAAGTCAATAACAGTATCAGCAGGAGCAGCAGAAGCTGGTTATCAATGTCTTGTCCAGAGACCTGGAGTTGATCCTTATCTGCTTGCATGATTCTAAGACGGAGGCTGGAGAAGAAATCTCCTTTCATCTAGGGACTCATCATTTCTACTAAGTCAGCTAAGATATGTCTTTCTAGGTTAATTCATATTCATTATAGTTATTCAAAGACATATGTGTTGTGTGTATGTATGTGTGTGTATTTATTTCTGTGTTATGAAATCAAGGCACCCTTACACCAATTCCACCACTACCATCCTACCTGGCCCCAAGGTGATACATAGGAAGGAGCTATAAAGGAAATCTACCAGCTGAAGTTACCCTGAGTGCTATAGTATATGGAGCTTTCCTAGAGGGCAGGTACCTCAGTCCTGGGAGTCCCTGGAAGGGAATATAGAAAGACCAGAGAGCCTCAGTTGGGACAAGGTCTAAAAATAGCATACCTTTATCAGGAACATCTTCTTGGAGGACGGATATAAGAAACCCATTTGGTCAGAAAGTTCACCCATTTCTTAGGACGCTGCTGATTCATCACAGTTGCAGAACTTGGGAAACTGAACAGCTAACACTGGTAGTCAGGAAGGGACATGATAATGAAGCTGTTGTCCAAGAGACCTTCCCGGTACTCAACAATGCCATCTGCCCATATGGGAGGTAGAAAAATGGGTATAGGTGATGGTGATGGGCTCAGTCTTAGTGAAGTTGACACCCAGATCAGAGGCAAATGGTACAGAGGGTTTCATAAAGATTTTGGTCAAGTTCTGATGCTGGCTTTCATGATGGCAGAACTGACAGGCATGGCAACATCAAATACGAAATAGCTATCAACTGCATCAAAATCATCATAAACATTTATTAAGCACCAACTATGTGTCAGACACTATGCTAAATACTGGGGATGCAAAAAGGGGCAAGATCGCTGCCCTCAAGGAGCTTACAAACAGGGGAGGCAACATGCCAATGAATGTATACAAAATACACGATACACAGGATAAGTAGGAAATAACTGAAAGGGAAGCCACTGGATTTAAGATGGATTGGGGAAGTAGAAGGCAACATTTTAGCTGGGGCTTAAAGGAAGCAGGGAGGTTAGTAGTCAGAGTGGAGGAGGGAGAACATTCCAGGCATGGAGGACAGCCAGAGAAATGTTTGGACCAGAGAGATAGAGTATCATCTTTATGTAACAGTCAGGAGGCCAGGAAAGGCAAAATTCTTGTCTTGACATGGGAGAAAGGTGTCAATATAAACAACTTGGCTGTCAGAGGCAAGTTGAGAATCATGTAGGATCATATACTATTCTTCCAGAGTGGGGCACTTCAAGTGGTAAAAGGAGTCCCAATGGTCAGAAGTAGCTTCCTCCCAAATTAATGGGACTATATGGTCCCACTGCCACTCAAACATGGCATCACATCCCTTGTACCCATATTAGGAATAGACCCTCTCCTTATATGCTACCATTCTTGTAAGGGCATAAATATAATTATTCAATTCAGAAGAGGATACATATTTCCAATTGGTATTAAAATGTCTCACAATTTTACATGAAAGAGACATCAGCAGCAAAATTCCTCCATTTGTTTTGATCCCAAACGAGTCAGAACCTTTCATTGTCCAGTTCTATTCTCTCCAGGTCCCAGATCATTCTACAAGGCCCAGGGCTACTACCTGCAGGTGAAGGTCTTATCAGTAATATCCCTCAAGAGTATCTGACACATCAATTGTGTAGCTCGGTCACTTGGAAGACCTCTAAGGATCCCCAGTTTATAAGAGATAGAATTGTCACTAGATTAGGGGCTGTTGAGGTCCAAGTTCACAGGTTTCTTTTGGGACAAGCTGAACAATCCATTAAGCAGGCAGAATGGCAATTATCGGAGACATCTTGGTAAGTGGAGGATTTATCAGTGTATTTGATCTGTTACTTGAGGCCTTAATTTCCAACAGGATCATAACTCTTGATGAAGGGCGCTAACACCTGAGGAACACACGTAAGCTCTATTTAAAATGATCCGTTTCCATTTAACAAAGATCTTCTTGTTCCCTATGCATCTTGTTGGGCTTCATCTTGTATCACCCAACTCATAGCTGGGTCCAGCAGCATTGGACTGAGGATGATGGTATAATCCTGAGTCATTCAATAGCAACTTAGGCTCAGTAGGAGGCAAGTAACTGCTTTTCAAAAATGCTATAAAGAATAGCCACTACAGGGAGCTTGTAGCTTCAAAAATCCAGTGGTTGTTTGATCTGGCTTCCCCTTGGTGTCTGACAAAATTTCTAACCAGCCTGGTCTTTATGAACAGAGACTTCTCAAAGCATGGACCTCAGAGTCCTAAGTCCCTGAGGGGAAAGACTGCTACATGGCATACCTTAAGCCTTCCAAGACTAGTCTATTCTAGGCCCTGCTCAAAAGAGGCAAATTTATAAGTGACATGGTAAATATGGGACATGAGAATACACAGGTAGGGAATGTAAGTTTTACAAAGCCTTCATCTTCTTTGACTGTGGGGAACCATGTAAGTAGTGTGTTCTATACTTCCTCCAGAATCATCTGGGTTATTCCATCCATTATATTTCCCAAAACTTGGCTGAATGGTCTGGACCCTCGATTTTCTTAGGGTTCGATCTCATCTCCCTCATATGGGTCACCACTGGCTTTTGTTACTGTATCAAGGCATCTCGCCTCCTCTAGCACTCATCAGTGAAGTGCTGGACACCAGTGCCGTCATGAAGTACAATCTCTTTCTGGTCTCTGCCAAAGTATAAGCAGTATGAGAAAGGGTTTAGGTAGCTCTTGTGTGATACGACTGTTTACCAGCAATTCCCTAATGAAGATTCTTTCTCCTCATCTAAAACATAGGGAGGCCTAGACCCTTCCTTCCCTAATATTTAGGCATTAGTTTTTCATAAAAGGGGATGAAGTTCTTCCTGTGACCTGACTGGTCCCCATTTCCCCAGTGGGGAAGCATCCTGGTGACCTAACGGCATAAAAAGTCCCAGCCACAGGTACTCAGGGATGCTCAGAAGTGGTGGATTTCTGAAGACCAAATGAGTCACCACCATCCTTACAAGACCAGATGGGTTTCTACATGGAGTCAAAAGGTTCCTTTTATCCAATTGCTAAGAGCCATTGTATCCTTGTTGCATATCCTTGCTGTGCTAAGACAAAGTAAACTTCCTTTTGTTAACTTTTGAATGACTTAGGAGTGAAACAAGTTCAGTGACTCATTTCATCCCAACACTGACCCAAACTAAGAAAGTAATGATGTCAGGGTTGCTTCTGACATCTAGGAAAAGACAGTAAAAGTATATTGGACTCTTTATTAGGTAAAAGAGAAACGTCCTTGACTAGAATCAGACACAGAAATGGAGAAAAAGGTATTACTGAGATAAATAATCATATACTAGTCACTTGGGGCCTGGGCTACAGGATCCACAACAGTGATTAGATAAGAAAGAATTAAACTTTGTTCAGCTCCCATTAATCCATGATAAAGTGTCAGGTGCTATTATCTTCATTACTGACATGAAGTAAAAGTTGAGGTAGCAAAGTACTCTAGACCCCCTTAGCTCCATCATTAGGGAGAAGATATTTTCCCCCCTTCCCTATCCTGGGACTCCAAGATTTTCCATTTGGTTCCATGCACAACAGTAAGTGGAGATTTCCATAAAAATCCATATGAGTACTGACTCCAAGGAGCCTGTAATGTCTGTCCCAACAATCCACTTTTCCTGTTTAGACCCTACAATGTGACCCAGAAATCAATGGTGTCAAATGCTATGGAAAGATTAAAAAAAGGATGAGGACTCAGAAAAAGACATCTGATTTGGCATTTAAGAGGTCCTCAATAAATCTGGTGACAGCAGTTTCAGTTGAATGAAGTCCTAAGTTAGATTGCAGAGGGTTTAGAAGAGAATGAGGAAGTGGAGGTGGTGTTTTCAAGGAATATAGCTGGGAAGGGGAGGAGAGATATAAGACAAGAGCTAGCACAGATGATAGGAGTTGGGTAGAAATAGGGAAGACATGGACAAGTTTTTGAGTAGCAGGAAGAAGCTAGTAGGCAGGTAGAGACTGAAGATCAGAGATAGTGGAGATAACAGTGTGGGTGATCTACTAGAAGAGACTGGAAGGAATGGGATGAAGGTTGCATGTAGAAAAGTTGGCTATGGCAAAAAGAAGAGGCCACATCTTCAACAGAGAAGGAAGTGAAAGAGGAGCTATGTAAGAAGAATGTGACATGACAAGGGAAGAAGGAGCTCTTGGACCTCAGTTTTTTTCCCAGCGATGAAACAAAATACCCAGCTGAGAGTTGGGGAGGAGTTACCATGAGAAGCTTGAGGAGAGATAAGAATGAGAACACTTACTATGGATAGTGAGCTAGAGAATCAATTAGGGAGAAACAGGATTGTTCTATTGAAGTAAACGTCCAATTGGGATGAAGTAACACAAATCTGTAGTGGATCCGTTAAGCACAACTGGAAGCAGATGTGGGAGTAATTCAGGATTGGGTTTGGCAAAGAATGATAAATGACAGGAAATGAGGCAAAAAGAATCAAGGGTGGAAGATTGTACAGAGTTGAATTGGTTCACTGGGAGGTCAAGATCGGAAAGGGAGGATAGTAGAGCCAGAGTAGGGGAGAAAAAAGAGGGTTAAAGGCAAGGATGTTGTGAGGCTCAAATGAGATAATGACTTTAAAGCATGACATAAATGCCAGTTATTATTTTTAGTGTCTAGTACGGTGATGACTTCATTCAAGAGCCTTCTACTGCACTCTTCCTGAGTTCAAGCAATGTTTATAGAGCAATAAAAAGGTATGCTGGAAAATCTATTAATAATCATGTTCTCTGGTGAAAATAGATGCACATACTTCTTAAAGTTTAACCTTCATTATCAACACTTTTAAATCTATACCATCAACAAAACGATAGATCAAGCCCAATTTGAAATGATTGACAATTTCTGAGGCATTAGTGCTTACACTGAAAATTTAACTGGCTCCCTCAAGTTGGCGAGAACTGGCTTCAGCACACTACTGTGTAGGAGGACTGAAGGCCACAAAGAACAGGATTATGGTCATAAGGCAACGGGAAACATGGAATAATAAAAGAATATGATCAGAAAAGGAATTTTAGATGAAAGGATTAGAAAAGGAACTTTTTCTGAAAACAAGTGTTTCTTTATTGTAATAGAAAAATCAAGGACATGGCCACCTTTGTGTGCAGCTGAGGTAGGGTGGAAATTAAGCAGTCTGAGGTCCTGGGATAAGCCGCCTACGTGAAAGAACATCAACAGTGATGTTGACATGGATTCTTACACATGAGAGTAGGAAACTGAGCATGGACAAAGACTATAAGCCACAGGCGCTGAATGCAGTAAGATAAAAGGCAGAACGTCTTGGGAGTTAGTAGATAACAGCCACCAGGGTCTGTAGGGCAGCGCAGGAGCTTAGAAATAGTAAAGAGCAAGGGGAATTTCAATTCCTGCGACCAGTAAGTTGTGGGGAAGATAAAATCCTGCCATTATCTGACCCCACTGTTGAGAAAAAAAGAAACCAGTGAGCTAACAACAGGAAAAAGTCAAGGCTTTTCTACTACAGGGGGGGATTCCCAGTTTTCATCCTCACTCCTGCTCCTATTTTCTATTCTTATAATAGTTTTTAGATACATTTTCCAGGAAGACTTCTGTGTAAATGATTAAGTTTCTTGCCTTTTCACTTATTTTGACTTAGTTCATAAATTGGCTCTTTCTTCAGGGAATAAATGTTCCTTGAAAATCAAGAGGCATTCATCTGTATCCAGTTGCTGGATGTGTCTGACAACTTATTTTCATTTTCCTTATGCTAAGTAACCTGATTTTTCTAAGATGGGCAGCAAGTCAGAGAATGGTACATTCTGGAGGTGTCTTTATTCTTGTAACCTCCTTAAATACTCATGAAGCTAAACATAGTGGGTCAGTGGGCTGGCCTCTGGCTATTCCACTGAAAGGACTTGCTGTGTGGCCAGAATCCAGGTAGTCAGAGTGCCAGGTTGTTCTATCTAGCCATTCAATGCTCCACTTCTCTACATTACCTTTTCCCACTACCACCACAAGGTCAGTCAGGAGGTCATTTCAATTCAGTCCTACCTGTTAATGTTGTTCCAAGTCAAGCCTTACTCAGGTTGCTCCAAAAGTTCAGGTTTTGGACTGGAGAAGAATCAGATTTTTTTAGACCAGGGGTGCGGGGAAATCTGTGGCCTTGAGGCCTCATGTGGCCTTCTAGATCCTTGGGTGTGACCCTTTGAATAAGTCCAAGTTTTACAAACAAATCCTTTTGTTAAGGGGATTGCTCTGTGAAGTCTGGATTCAAAGGGCCATACTTTAGGACCTATAAGAGCACCTGTGTCCTTGAGGCCACAAGTTCTCCACATTTTAGACCATTTAATGTTAAAGAAATTTACTTTAAAAGGCTAGTCAGCAAGGTTTTAGTACTGGCTTATGTGTACACAGCTCCCTTTACTTGTGCATTTGCCATGGTAGCTAACTTGATCAGAAGAGTGTATTGACTTATGGGACAGAAGGAAATACATAGAAACTTAGAGCCCCCAGTTTGACCAGACAGATAGTAGATGCAACATAAATGCTTACTCCTTTTCTTTCACCCTTCTCATCTACTCCAAATCATACAAGCCTTAGGCCCCTGAACCAGGTAAGCCTTGAGGATGGTTTCACTCTCTTTTTAGAGAAAATTAACTTGGCCTATATGGCATAGGTTTTTATAAAGTGTCTCCAAGTATTCTTGTGAAAAGGAGGCAGCAACAGAGGTTAGATAACAGTATAATTAAAGAACTGGTTGAATGTTCAACTCAATAGTTATGTTTATGTGGGAATTTGTTTTGCTTGAAAATGCATTTTATTGTAAGGGTTTTTTTTTTTTCTTTCCGATAAGCAGAGGAGGAGGAAGTTGGACAGAGAAGAGATGTAGTGAAAGTATTGCCAAAAAATAAGAAACAAATAAATAAAAGATCATTGGAATATTTTTTTTATACACAAAAGGAAGAGAAACATCAACTAGCAGGGCAGTTTTGAAAGTTACATGATGAATTTATTACACATTTAAAAGTAAACGCTTTACATAAGAGACTTGCAGTTTTTTGTGTAATTCTTTTTCTGTTGTACTTTTCATACGTAAACACTAATTTTACTTGATATTGGTGAAGTTCAGAGAAAATGCAGATAAAACAAAGTGGGAGGGACAGTTAACAGGAGATGGTAGTTACTATTCAAAAGATCTTTATATATTCAAACATTGAGTTCGATAGTAGTAAGATGAAATTTAATCAGAATACTGTTTTTACCCTTGGTTTAGAAAATCAGAAACTGGTTACCAGTACAAGATGGGGAAAACGTTTTTGACTGTCTGTAAAATGTTATTTTGGTAAAGTGAAAGGTCATTATGAGTGTGATATGGCAAGAAAAGAACCCAAACAAAAACCTAATGCTACTTAGGATCGTATTAAGAAAGGCATAACTTCCAGGAATAAGGAGACATTTCCTCTGTACTCTACCTTGGTAAGACATCTAGAGTACTGAGTTCCACAATACAGAAAGGACATTGCCAGCTTTCACACCTTGGAATTTTCTACCTGTGACAAACAGAACTGAAGACTAGAGGCTCAGTAGCCTGGTGATATATCAGCATAACCTGACCCTGTAACTGTGGTTATGGTAACTGTAACTGGAAACCAAAGGCATATGAGCTGTGAGCATTAGTGAAACACATGTGGCAGTGACAAGACCAGGAGCAGAAGTGGGAAGTGGAATGACTGTCAGGAATAGTGAGGACCAGGAGATGGGTAAGCTGGGGAGGGAGACTGACACCTCTCTGCACATTTCTCCTGCTTTCCTTAGTTATTCTTCTGAGATGCTGACCCAGAACTCACATACCTCCTTTCCCTTACTCACTCTCCATGATCTGCAAGCAAGGTTCAGAAGTATGTCTGGCCACACCAGAGAACTGCAAGGGTAGCTGGGAGGAGTTTCAGGAGATGACTGGGTAGAGAGCTCCGCTTGGGAGTACTTATCAAGTCTTTTCCCAATTTCATTATGTCTAATACACTTTGTCACAGTCTGTAGACTGCCTATGTCCTGTGAATGAAGGGCTTTACTTGGTAGGGAGGGGAAGTAGAAATGGACTAACACATTTTTAATCTTTCAGTAATTCTGAGAAATATTCAGAAATTATGCACTCCACGGATTTCAACTTACCTAGTTGCATTTATGATGCATGGACACTGTAAGACTCTGATGCGACTATTGGGACGGTGGTTGGAATTGTGGTGTTACCTAGTGCACAACTAGGATCGTCTCTTACAGGATAATTTATATGACACATTATCTTTCAAGGAAATCTGTGTATGACCCAATTTGAATTTTTTACACCACTCTAGTTCCCCAAGTGTCACCTGTGTTAAACATCAATATACAAGTGCACAGGAAGCCACAGATGTCATAGACACATTTAGTTTGAGATCCTACTAGAAAAACAGGATAGGGATATTCAGTAATCAGATGGATATAAAGTACTGAGCTTCAGGGAAAATACTGGAGATGGACATATGAAAATGGATGAGATTTAGAGACAGAGAGAACAAAAGTGGTGTAAGTATAGAACACAGAAGACACCCACATATAAATGTCAAGAGGAAGGGGCGGAGACAGAAATGGAGACAAAGAAGAAGCCAAAAGTTAGAAGAAAATTATGATAGTTGTACCACTGAAGTCAGGGAACAAGATATTAAAGAGGTTGTAGTTCAAATGCTACAGAATGGATGAGACCTGAGGAAACTAACTGATCTGATTATAAGAAGCTGATTAGTGACTCTGAAGAGAGTGCCTAGAATACAGCAGTGGAGATGGAAGTCAGATTGTAAGAGGGTGAGAAGTCCGTGGATAGTGTGGAAGTCATGACAAGTAAGTTATTCTTTTAAGAAGTTTTGCTGTGAATAGGAGTGAGCTAGGATGATACTTAAGATAATGGCAGGATCAGAAAAGTTGTTCTTGGGATGGTGAGACTTTAACATATTTATTTGCAGGCTAAGAAAGGAGCCAGAAGATAAATGACATAACAAAAATGATTGGCAATAGCAAGTGGTCATAAAAGAGGCATAAGGAATGGGATCATGAGTACAAGTACAGGAGTTTGCTTTGGCAATACAATATAATTATAAGGCAAATATTTAGCACCTAGTGCTTGCAGAACACCATGCTCCCAGGTTGTGAGGACCAAATGAAATATCTGTAAAGTGCTTTGCAAACCCTGAAGTGTTATATATACATACAGGCTATTAGAGCTAGAAGTAACTTCAGAAGCAAGCTACTCTAACTCACACTTGAATAATAATCCTCTCTAAAACATAACTAAGAAAAGGTCATCCAGTCTTTTTGCTTGAAAACCCTCATCGAGGCAGACTTACCCTACTTTTGAACAGTCCTAACTGAAGTACTTTCTTACATTGAAATTTTATTTTGAATGCTAGGTTACAGTTATTACTATTAAATTTCATCTTTTTAGATTCAGTTCAACTTTCTAGTCTGTCAAGATAAAGTTGTTATTGATGTCTTTTGAATTTTTAACAGTCATTTCTGAATTCATTCCTTTCCCCCCTCAATCCAGAAAGTCTCCCTTGTTACAAAAGTTTAAAAAAACAATTAGGCAAACCCAATCAACACATCACCCTTCTGATAGCATATGCAGTATTCCACACCTGGAGTCCCTTATCTCTCAATGATGGGTAGGAGGCACATTTTCTCAATTTTTTTCTGCAGCCAAACTTGGTCACTGTAATTTTACGACAATCAGTTGTTATATTCTTTTCCCATCTGTATCATATCTACTATGTACATGGTTTTTAAGAATTCTTTCTTCATTTTCAATTAATTAAAGTCTCACATTTTTTTGAATTCTCTGTATCAATCATTTCTTACATGACAGTAATATTCTATTACATTTGTGGACCACAGTTGGTGTGGCCATTCCCTAATCCATGGGCATCTATTTTGTCTGTGTTGCTATTAACATTTTGGTAAATATTGGACCTGCCTTTGACCTCCTTGGTATACATGCCTAGCAATGGAATATAGGAGTCAAAAGGTACGAACATTTGAATCATTTTTAAGACCAATTTTTTTTTTCTGATTGGATTAATAGTGTACCTATCTTCCCATAATCTTAAACATTTCAACTTTTTGGTCATTTTTTTCACATTTGCTTGGTGTGAGATGAAACCAGTTATGTTTTAGAAATAATTTTTCCATTTGGTTGTTAGCAGTTTTTAATTTTTTATTCTGAAAACTCTGAAAAGTCTTTCAAAACTAAATCCTTTGACCAATCATCAAGTGGGAAATGGCTTTTTCTGTTTGTTCCCTATAGCGCCTGCATATCAGACTTTTATCAGAGATACATGATGTAAAGATTTTTTTTTTCTTATTCTAGCTATGTTGATTTTATTTGTACAAATTATTTTCCATTTTATATCAAAACTATATTTTTTATAATCTTCTCTGTTTAAAATTCTCCTCTTAATGCTAGTTGTGAAAGAGAAGTCCACTCAGGTCTCTTCAATTTTTTAAGTATTTAGTTTGGGTATTCATTTTGAACTTATTTAGGTTTATGCTGTAAACTGATATTATAAACCTACATTATTTTTTTAACCAAATTGTTTCCCAGTTTTCCTAGCAGCTGTCAGAGAGGGCACCTCCCCCTAATAATTATTTTTTGTTTTACATTTATCAACTTTGGATTACTGAGTTTGACTTTTTTTCCTCATTCTTGCATATTTAGTCTGTTCCATTGACCTTTTCAATTTTTTAATCAGTACCAAATAGTTTTGATCAGTGTATGGTACAATTTCAAGTATGGACGTGCTTTTCCTCCTTCATTCTTACTTTTTCCTTATTTTTCTTGAGATTATACTTTTTGTTCCTCCAATGAATTTTATAATTTTCTCTGGCTATATAAAGTAACACCTTGTTAGTATGATTAGGTATAGCATTCTTGTCAATTTTTTTTCATCTATCATGTTAATTATACCACCACCAAGGTTTTTAACATCAGAGACTAGGTGAATGGTGGTGCCAGCGAGTAACAAAAAAAAGAAGAGAAAGGGCAGGTTTTTTGAGGTGCTGCTAGAACATCCACACAGGTGTCTTACAGGCACTTGGAAATAAGGGTCTACAACTTGGTACAGTTTTCAGGTTAGAGATATGGATCTGGGACTCATCTGTACAAAAATGAGAACTGAAGCTGTGACAATGAATCAGACTGCTAAGGGAAAGAGCTGTTCCTTAAAAATGCCAGAAAAATAAGTACAAATTATGGAAATGTGTTAATATAATAAACTCAATGGAAAACTTTTTTAAAAGTTTTAACAATAATCAAGTAAATCAGGGGAAGTAAAACAAACCTCAGCTAAAGGAGTGATTTATGTTTAAGAACAGGTGACGAGAGAGGAGGTGGAAAGGAGCTCACTGGAGTAAGTTTGAACTGCAGAAGTTACATTAAGTACAGATTAACCATGTGGAGGGATTTCAGCTGTGTATTTTGTCACAGGAGAGGTTAGGGAGGCCCATGTCCCAAGTCTTTCCATACCTGTGACAATAACTGGTCTAGATCCAAATTTAATTATAGGCCTTTGGAGATCATCTGGATCTAGACCAACTTCCTTTATTTTACTAATGAGAGAACGAACACTGAGATGGAAAGTGACTAGCCTTAAGGTCCTACAAATAAAATCAGGGAGGATTTGAATTCTAAACGCAGTGCTCTTACAACATACACGCAGCCTCCTCAGGATTATCACTTAAACAGATGTGATGGCAGGGGTCATGGAGTGGAAATGGGAGTATAGTCAAGGAAAGCAACTTTGTCATCCAATTCAACAAACATCTTAAGCAAAGGACTATACTAGATGCTGGGTGCACAAAGACCAAACAAAATAGCCTCTAACTTCAAGTTTACTTTCCCCACTCTATCTAGCAGGCCCCAGGCTATATATCATGTTTATCCATCCCAGACATCTTGCTATCTGCCTAGCCACTGTCTGTCCCTCCCCTTCTGGAAGAGCAGCCTTGAGAACAGACCTCTAGATCCACTAAGCATTGCAACTCTGCCCTGGGGCTGAGCCATCCTGACTAGTTAACGATTGAGTGAAAACTCACCTAACCCATTATCCCTAGCCAGTCATAGATCATGCTTTCCCTTCATGCACCCCAGCCTTTTCTTGCAGTCAGCCCTATTGATCTGTTTTCCAGCTCACCACCCTTTGAACTGTGAGTAGCAATCACATACATTACTACCATTGCTTCTGAAAAAGATGTCAAGCAATAATCAACTACCCTCATTCTCTCATTATCCTTTTGAATACCCAGATCAAAATTCCCTTCCTTGGCTACCACTCCCTAACTTGAATGCAAGTTTCTGGAGGGCAGGGACTCTCATTTTTACATTTGTATCTCAAACAACTAAGAGTCTAACACATACTAGGTGCTTAATAAATTTTTCATCCTTTTTGTTGGGAGTATATAACATGTAAATATAAGTACACATATGATATTGTGAGGAAAGAGTGAATACTAACCCAACAAAGGATCAGGAAAAGTTGATAAGAAGTAAGAGTTGAACTTGAAAGAAGCTAGGAGCTCTCAGATGTAGCTGAAGAGAGAGTGCACTACTGGCATGGGGGACAGAGGTGGAAGATGAATTGTTGAACTTGGAGAACAGCTAGGGCACTCTGAACATAATGCAGAGAACGAAGGGCTTTCAATACCAAAATAAAATAGAGTCACTGAAGGTTCTTAAGCAGGGAGACATGGTCAGATTCATGCTTTAGGAAGCTGCATGCAGGATAGGAAAGGGGAAACTGGAACTGGAGGCCAATTATGAGGCTACTGTAAGAGACCAGGTGAAAGATAGGGGCCTGAACTGGGGTGAAGGTAGAATAAGTGGAGAGCTCAAATGGATATTTAGATGTGGAGGTAGAATCAATATGATGTACACAACTAATTAAATGTATGAAAGGGAAAAGTCAAAGATGTCTCTGAGATTACAAACTTGGGTGACTGAAGGAATTGTGGTGCCCACTATGCAAAAAAAGAGAGATTTAGAGATGGAGTGGAAGAGTTCTATTTTGGTCATGAGTTTGAGATGCCTACTTAAGAGGTCCAGCAGGAGAGAGAGACCAGGGCTGGATATACGTTTTAAGACCATTTATGATCTTATTTTTTTCCAACTGCTTGCTATAGATTAGAATGCCCTAAGATTTCTAAACATGTATTTTCATATACCGTTTTAAATTTACAAGTACATTAAAATGTTCATGTTAATAATAGCCAACATTAATATGGTGCTTACTACGTGCAGGGCAACGTACTAAATATTTTACAAAATACTGTCTCATTTGATTCTGGAAACAACCTTGACAGGTGTTATTACCTCCATTTTACAGATGAGGAAACTGAGGCAAACACAGGTTACTCATCCAAGGTCACAGTGCTAACGTCTCAGGCCAAATTTGAATTCAGATCTTCCCGATACCAGGTCCAGCATTATATTAACGATACAACTTAATAAGGCTTTATAACATCTTGTACCTGTAAATAACAGCTTATCCACATATCCAGTACATAGCTGTACTGTCGACTACTTCAGATTACAAAAAGCTCAAGGAGCTTACAAAGGGGCTGGGGGTCGGGCACGATGATGGTGGAGTGGGTCAACGGCAAAGGAGAGTTCATGACAACCCTGGGAAATCCGAAGGGGCAGCAGTGGCTTCGCTTGGGGGCAGCGGCTTGTGTGCTCAACATTCCTGCGGAAGGAAAGAGCTTAAGGACTTTTTAAAACTTCCAGAACACGGGATCACGGATCCAGGGCTGGAGAGGGCCTAAGAAGGCAACCGTGCCAATGCCCTCACGTCACAGACCCTGCCCGGGGCACCGGGGGGGGTGACGGAGCGTGATCGCACCCCGGGGGGCCCCACCTTCTCAACCGCTCCATGCAGTTTCAGGGGTGCCATCTGCGGAGCGCCGGCGCCTTTAAACAGAACGTCAATGTGGTCAGGCCTAACAAACTTTGCGATGGTCACCACGGCCGGAGGCTAGGGGACCACCATGGCCTTCAAGCACGAACCCCACGAAGCCCCCACTCAGAACTCGAACAAGACCCAGGCCAGGCCCGGCACGGCCGGGCGCCGTACCTGCCGGCCCCCTATCGGCCCCGCACACACCGGGCGCGTCCCACAGGCTCCGTCATCCCCGAGCCCTCGCTTCGCCCCCTCCCAGCCAGCCTCGCCCCCAGCACCGGGCCACGTGACCGGGGAGGAAACACCCAATGAGCGCCGCCTTCCAGCCCCGAGTTCCGCTGGGGAGTCGCGTGAGTCTTAGCCCTCCCCTTCGCCGGGAGAAAGGGGGAGGCTGGCTGACGTCATCATCCGGGCACTAGCCGGCGACCGCGCGGTTCACAATGGAACAAAAACAAGCGGCAGAAGTGAAACTGTCGGAACGCAGCCGCTGCCTGCGCGATTAACCCCGTCTAGCCCATGGCCCCAGTCCGGCGCCTCGCCCCCCGCACCCCCCGGCCGCCACCCACGCCCGACACCGTCCTTCCACTCACTTTTCTTACACCTACCTCCAGGTCTCGGCCCCCTTTTTTTCCACGCGCCATCGCCCAACCTCTCCCTTCGAAGGATTCCCTCCCCGCCAATTCCCCTTTCCTGGCAGCCCTCGGGGCAGATCCTCGGAACCACCTCCACCCTCCCGCCGCTTTGATACCCGGAGGGGAGGGGAAAATCCCGAGCAATGGCCGCCGCGTGACCCGTGCTAGGGTGGGTTCAGGCCCAGCGCAGCCAAAGGAGGAGCGAGTCCGTCCAGCGGGCCCCGTTTCCCGCCTTCCACCCCCTCGGTCACAGGCCCTCTTGAAGAGGGAGGGGGAGGTGAGGGCTGCTTTTCCTTTTCTTCCGGGGCCGACGCTTTGGCGCTCCGTTACACGCGCTTCCAAGAGACGCGAGAGCCGGGCGCTGCGCGCGCCGCCTCGGGACCACGAGCACCAGCTGGGGCGGGGGAGGGGGAAGAGGAAGGAGTGGAGAGGGGAAGTGCATGGGGGGGCTGAGGGAGGGAGGGAGGAAGGGGAGGGCAAAGGGGGAGGGACTAGGCGGGGGCGGGGGGACACGGGGCTCAGGGAGGCGCTGGGGCTGGTGGGAGTCTGCGCCGCCGCCGCCGCCGCCGTCACCGCCGCCGCCGCCCGAGCGTTTTTTTTTTTGGTCCGCCATATTGACGAAGACGGGACTAAGCGGTATCGAACTGGACGCTGAGCCGCTGTCCGTCAGGAACCGCATCCTCACCGCCCCCCAGCCGCACAGGCCTCAGCCGCCGCCTGGCCCCTCCCTGCCGCACGCCGGAACCTGAGCCCGTCCGCGGCCCTCCCGCCCGACAGCCCGCCGCCTTTCCCACTGGGGAGCGGGGCCGTGCCCGCGCCGGGTACTGTTGTCGGAGCCCCGGCGAGGAGCGAGGGAGGGAGCGGGGCGGGAGCAGCGGACGCAGGCCCGGAGCGGGGGCAGCAGCAGCAGCAGCCGCCGCCGGGAGAAGCCGCCGCTGCGGGGAGGAGGAGGAGGAGGAGCAGGAGGAGGTGACGCAGGAGAAACGCACCTCCCGGTGTCCGCCCGACCGTCCGTCCGAGCCCTGCGAGAGCCCCGGCGCTAGCGGAGCCCGAGGCGGCGGCAGCGGCTGCTGGGCCGCCGCGGAGAGCCGTGCACCCCCGGGAGCCCTCGGTCCCTCCCGCGCCGCGTCCCCTCCTCGGAGCCCGCTCCCCGGCCGCCTTCCCCGCAGTCGGCTGCCCCCGGCCCGGGGGGCGGCGATGCGCCTTCGCCCGGCCTGCGCCCGGGGCTGAGGCCGCCCTCCCTCCTTCGCAGCCGCGTCCCAGCCCTAGGCCGCCGCCGCCGCCTCGCTGCGTCCTCGGTGTCGGGAGAAGGCGCCTGTGTTGTGCGGTGAGTACCGACCCCTCCCCGGGCGCTGCGCCTCCGGCTGAAGCTGCAGGAGCGGGGGCTGGGGGGGTGTGCGTGAGCGCGGCGCCGGTCTACCCCCGCCGCCTCCCCGGGGGCTCGGCCCGCTCCCTGCGCCTGCTCCGGGCGGGGCGCCGGGCCCTTCGGAGCCCGGCCCGGCCGCCCGTGCGTCCGCTCGCGCGTGTCCGTGCGTGTTTGTGTGTTTTGGACTGGAAGGGAAAATGGCTGACGGCTTCGTCCCTCCCCCTCCTTCCCCTTCCCGTCCTGTCTGGGCCGGAGGAAGAGGATGGAGGCGGCTCGAGCGGCGGCGTGTGCCCGCTGACCCTGCCCGGGGCGGCTCCGAGGCCGGCCCCGCGCGCTCCCCGCCCCGGGCTCGGCCCGCCTGACACCGAACGCCATTACTGAGGTGGAGCGATTGGGAGCCGCGGAGCTAGGCCCGAGCCCGCGGCCACCCCCTCCCTCCTCTCCCTCCCTCCCTCCTTCCTTCTTTCCTCGGGCCCTCCTCCTCGCCAGGGAACCTGCGATGTCCGCCGGACGCCCGGCGAGCCTCGGCCCGTCCCGCTGCCCCTCGGCCCCGCGGCCTGGTCTGCCCCTCGGCCCGTTCTGCCCCGCGGCCCGCTTGTGCCCCCCCGTGCGTCCCGCTCAGGCAGGGTTGGCGTTCCCAGGCACGAGCCCTAAAGGCGGGGAGCCCCAAGTTTGGGGTGTTGGTGGCCGCCCGCAGACCGAGTGGCCTGGAACAGGTGTGTCGGTGTAGGGGGCCTGGGTGCGAGTTTCTTCATCTGTTGGGGTCCTGGCCGGGAGTAGGACTGGGGGGGGTATCGTTTATGGGGTGTTCTCGGTCGGTAGGCCCCTCGAGTTTCACCTGTGTGTCGTTTGGGAAGTGTTTACTCTGAGTTGTCTCAACTTTATTGTGTTAATGGAAAGTCTCTGTTTTGGGAGGCTTTGGATTTACGTGAGTCGTGGTGGTGTATTTAAAAAGCTTCCTCCCAGAATATTTTATCGTCCATGTATGGTTAATTGACTACCATTTATTAGGTACTTTCTTAGGTCTTTTTAATATGTCATTCTTAGCTTTCTTGGAGTAGCGCTTGAAAGTACTGGCTGTCGTTCTCATTCACTACCGTGAGGTGTTAGGGCTAAGCCGACTGGGTACAAACTACCCTTATCCCCCTTATCCTTTATCTTTAAAAAAAGGTGATTAAAAAGCTCTGATGTGCTGTTATTCAAGAATTCAGAAGGCTGCCATCTTGGCAATACATAGGATAAGTGCTGCTAGTTTGAAAGCCTTCTAATTGAAAGTACATCTGTGCTCTGGTTGTTTTCTTAGGAAATCGTGTCTACGTACTTGGGCATGACTTTTAAACTTCTGTGCTTTAAATTTCATTATTACCTTGTTTAGGAACAGACAAAGCCTACCTAAGGTAGGTTGGAAGTGTAGGGTGTCTAAAGTGAACTCTGAGTGTAAAGGTATTCGGTAGGTTAATGTTGCCTTGAATTCTTGAAAGGTAGACATTTAAAATCCTTCAGAAAAAAACACATTCCTGTCCCTTACCATCCCAACTAGTTTCCTCTGTTACTTGTCCCTCTTCTGGGGATTTTTTTCTTTATACTTACTTGTTCTCCACAGACTTTTGCACTTTTAACAAGGACATTTCTGCTTTTTAAAAAAGTATTTCTTTTCGATCCGTTAGATTTGTTGACCTTTACTTTTAGTGAAGGTACAGCTAACAGAAGGGACAAGTACCTCCCCCTCTTGGGAGGGGGTACACTAAATAATAGCCAAAAGCTTGCATTTTGATATTCTAGATTCTTTGAGTAATTTTTGAGTAACTTGAAGTCATTCAGGTTCTCTTCCACCCCTTCTGTCCTTTAGCCTTTACCTGACAACTCCTTATCAGTGTTAGATAGCTAAATGTAGTGAAAATAAGCAAGTAATTAGAATTTTCTTTGGATCCTTTTTTTATTTGGTATATCCAAATTCATTTTGCTGTATTTCAAGGAAATTGACCCAATAGTAATTAATTTCGTTTTTAGCTTTTGAAAGCAAGTGGCTTACACCTGTGTTCCTCAAGCCTTTTTTCATTGATATCTTTTGATTTTACATCACTTATAAAGGATGTTGTAAAAAGTCTTTTGGGACATCCTGCATTTCCCATCTCCTAGAGAGCCATCTCTTATAAAGAAGAAAACTAAACATAAGAAGTCTTGTGTTACATATGAGGAGAGGCTTAACTCATTACCTCTCCTTTGAGACCAAACTCTGATTATAATTTCATAGCATTCAGTTCCATTTGTTTTGTTCTCTTTTATATTGTCATTATGTATATTGTTTACCTGGTTCTGCTTACATTTCTTTGTCAGTTCATAAAAGTCTCTCCATACTTCTCTAGTCACTGTTTTCATAGTTTCCTTAACAATATAACAATAGTACATTATATCCATGTGCTACAATTTGTTTAGCCATTACCCAGTCAGTGGTGGGCATCTTTGTTTCCAGTTCTTTGCTGTCACCAAAAATGCTGCTATAAATGTTTCAGTGGCGATGGGGGTTGGGTAGGAAGTTTGTATGTGCGTGTGTTACTGTTTGTCATTTGTCCTCCTGGAGTTACATGTCTAGCGGTAGAATCTGCATGGGAGGGCATGAGCATTTTAGTTAGTTGCTCTATTCACATAATTCCAAGTTCAAGTCTCCAATTCTTAATTAAATTGTGGAAATGCTTGTTTTCTTTTTTTAATTTCTCTCACTCTTTTGAATCTTTTATTTTTTTTCTTGAGATTTGTGCACATTTTTCTATTTCATTACTATTCAGCATTTTGACATTGAAATGATTGTGTGTAAATAGAGACCTTTTTAATCCTGGTATAGCATCTTGGGATGAGGGTTGATAGATATTGTGTAGAACTGATCAGTTATGTTTCAGGTATTTTGGTTGATGAACTAAATGTTAAAAACTTTCAATTCCTTTTTTTGCTGTTGACTGAAGCCTTTAATATAACATAACGTTTCTATGCTAACCTTCATTTACACTAGGTTCTATGACCTTTCTAACGTGTTGCTTTAAAGATAAAGTTTTTTGTAGTCTTTTTTTTTTTGCAGTTGAAAGTGCTATCCTCCTTGAAAAAAAAACAACACCTTAAGTTCTTGCCCCTTTTGTCCTTTTTTGAGCATAGGACTTAGTATTGAAATGTTAAAAATAGTTTTTGGGATCTCCTTAATGTGTTTGAAGTTGTCACAGTTTAATTGGAAATATGATCGGGGGCCTTAGGGTTAGGGGTTTACATGTGTAATGGTATTTGCAGCTATTTCAGTATGTAAAGCTTTGTTCCACTTGGTTATTCTACAGGAAATTTTTCTTTTAAATGGTGAAAAGATCTTGGTTTGTTTTAGTAGAATAAATGTATGTTTTAGTAATTCTTTATAAATTTGGAGTTGTCATTTTATGAATATAAATTTTTCTGAAGTTTGGGGAAATGGTCTCACCGGACAGGTAAAGCTTTGTAGTTTTTATAGTTCTTGTTTGATGCGTGTCTGTGGTCATGCAGAGACACACATGACGAGTTTATTTGTTCCTAAAATATATATACATATATATATAGCATTCATAAATTATGTGGAATTGAGTTAATATCCTGCTCTGAATGTTAATATCCTGCTCTGAATGTTAAATTTAGTTGAGTATGTAAAGTTGGTTTTATTTCTACAAAAACTTTAATTTTATATTAGGCCTTTTGACCAGTGCTGATAATTACACTTGTGAAAGGAATGAAGATAAAGATTACACAGTCGGTAGATTTTGAGAATCTCTTTTTCTTTGGTTTTTCTTGTGCTAATTTTTTTGATTTATAGGGACTTTGGAGAAATTCAAGTCTTTTAATATGAATGTAAGAATTCTGAAAGATCTTTTTGGTAAATAAATTCTTAGAAGGATAATAGTGGAAATTTTAGTGTAGTCATTTGAGAGATTGAAGCATGAAAAGGACTTGGTGGAAGTTTCTAGCCTTCACAACTTCTCAGTAATTAAGTAATTTTTTCAAGTGTCTCCTTAATATGATTATATTGGTGGTGTGAGGTTTATTCTACCATAGAGTTTTAATGAAGCTTATTACCCTTGAAATAATACTTGAAATGTGGTGTAAATATGCACTACATTTTCAACTTTTTGTTATGGTTAAATAATACTAATAAATCCATTTCAGATTAATGTACTTTGCATTTATAGTCATAAATTGGAGCTAAACTTTGTTACTTTTTATAGTCCTTAGTCTGAAAGGACTCTGAGAACATCATCTCAACCTAGGGTCTTCCCGTATTCCTAAGTGTGGACATTAGTAAAGCTATCAAAGGCAGAAGGCTGGTGATTTGATTATTGAAGTTACTTTGAAATAGATTTTCATGATTTCTTAGTAATCTGTGCTAGTGTGTTTAATGTTTTCGATCAGAAATCTCTTCGCAGTATTAAAATAGTCTCATAATTTGAGTCATTTTTTTTTGTGCTTTTGGTCAGTGAAATTAAATAACATATCTTATTCTTCTAGTACTTGGAATGCCAAATTAACTTTTTCCCGAAAAATCCTGACTACTTTATTCTTTTTACATTATCTGTATTTTTTTCACCTTAGATAATTAAAGTTCCTTTGTGGTAAACTTCCCCAGACATCTAAATTGTTAATCAAGCAGGGCCTTGTAGTGGAATTATGTTGAGTAATGGGAGCTAGAGCTGAAAGAGACTTGAATCCACAAGGTAAATCAACATCTTGGGATCCATTAGGAAAAGTGAAAAGTCTTTTTCCTGGGATGGTTTTGCTCGTGTTGGTTCCTGGAGATTTTGGTGGAGTTAGAGAGGATTGAGGTAAGGAAGTCAGGAAGTGTGAGGATGTTTTCTTCTGGATGTTTGAGGGGGAGAGCTATAAGGAGCCCAGCTAGAGATAACCTCTAAGGATCTTAATCTGGGGCCCAGGAACTTTTAAAAAATATTTTTTGGTAATGGTGTCTCAACACAACTATTTTCCATTGTTTTATTTTCTTCATTTAAAGACCTTATTCTGAGGAACAGTCCCGGGGTCCTTTACCAGACTTAGCAATATAAAGGTAGTGCTTTTGCTCTCGGATTCTTCCAGATTGGACTGGCATTTTGGTTTTCTCACCAGCCCCATCCACAATAGAGATACCAAATAAATAGAGAGACTGTATTTTGTTAGATGGATAGGGACTAGAAGAAAGTAGGTTATAGGGAATGTTATGAGATGAGTCGAGGGAATGCAGCAGAATAGGGGTTCTATTTGCAGGGATGTAGGAGTGGGTGAGTTACTTAGAACTTTCTTGGCTGTAATGGGATTATCTCGAATGGAATCTGACTTGCAGTCATTTTTTATTGTCTAATTTGCTTTGAGTTTCTTTATATGACGAGAACTCTTTAAAAAGGGTCAAGTATGGTAGAGTTATTTTACTGTGGTTACATCTTGAATTTAGGAGTAGGAAAGGGATAGGAAACTGGATCTGTGATTTTTCCTGGTGTCCTCCTTGGTGAAGAAAACTTCTATCAGTGAAAAGTCACACCACTTTCTCTGCAATTTTATTATGATCTGCCCAAGGTCACAGTCATACTATGTCAGAGGATGCAATTGAACCTAGGCATCCCCAGTTCCTAGACTAGCTCTCTTTCCATAATACCATTTCTGCTCATTTTAGGAACAGTGGCCGTAATTTAATTCAGTGAATCAAATACACTGAAATTTAACTTTTAGTCTCTCTGACCCTCAGTTTGACTTTTGTGTATATAGTCTTTTCCTATTTGAATATCTTGAAAAGAGAAAAAATAGAACTTTGTTTTAATCTTGTTTTACTTTTTATTTTTTAGTGTCAAGGCGGTTTTGAATTCTAAACTGTGTCCCTCAAAATAGAATTTCTCAGTGGCGTAAATTTTGCAGACATCAGAGTCCAGTCTTGGGGGTAATCAGGCCACGTCACTCACTATATTTCATCCACTGTTTGCTTATCTGCCTCCCTGTTGTTCCTCTGGCCTGGTATACCATTCCTCCTTTGTTTTGATTTCTAAATGATCATTTTTAAGGCATACATCAAGTGCTGTCTTTTCATGCGTCTTATTCTCTCATTGTTTTTTTGACGTAAAATTACTCCATCCAGCCTGTAAAACTCCTTGGGGTGAAGACTGTCTTATACTTAAGTGCTTTGGAGTATACAAATTTATGCATAATAGGTGCTCAGTAAATACGTAGAGGTTGAGCATCTGAGTCATGAGCATTCTTTGCCAGTTAGGGGAAGTCCTTTTGTGAACTATGTTTGAAACCAAGTTTTATTTACATGCTTATGATGTATCCACACATTTTGGTGTTCTTCCCTCTATTGATCAGTTTGCAATATTTTCAGGGTTTAAAACATTTACTTTTTATCCATGTAAAGAATTCTGTTGCTTGTCTCTGGAAGATTACAAATCTGTGAGGCTTCAGTGTACTGAGTTGAGGCACCCAGAGAGGAGCCTGGACTCAGTAAGTACATGAGTTCAAATCCAGCCTCAGACATTTAGTAGCTGTGTGACTTAACTGTTTGCCTTAGTTTCCTCATCTGTAAAATGAGGTGGAGAAGGAAATGGCAAGCCGCTTAAGTGTCTCTGCTAAGAAATCCCCAAAAGGGGTCATGAAGAGTCTTACATGACTAAAAAATGAAATTGTTAAAAGAGGGGAGAGTAATAGGAAGAAGGAAAGAACTGGGGAATATACGTGCACTTAATATAACTTTGGCCTCATGTTCCAAATATAACAAGCTTGTTTTCTCTAAAATGTTTGAATTTTGCACACTTCAGCCTTTTTAGTTGGAAATTTTCCCCATAATGTTTGCTATATACCTTCTTCAAAAGAATTTACTGAAGTGTATTTATCTTTTTTTTTTTAATGACTTCAGGGTCATTATTACTATCCTTCATTGAATGTCATCCAGTAACATCCTTGAGAACATGAAGTATATACCCCTTCATTTGAATAAACATTTGTTACTATGTAATGCAGACCTTGCAAAAGAAAGAAAACGGGTATATGGGAGAATAAAAATCCAAATCCAAAATGTCGTGTGTGAGTGTGTGACCTTGGACAAATCACTTTGAAAACAAATCTCATGTACATATAACCATGCATTGATGAAGTAACTAGAACCAAGATGTTTGGTGACTTGTCCAGGGTTGCAGAATAAGTATGGGAAGTAGGATTTTTTTTTAATTTCATATTTTTAATCAATGAATAATAATGTATTTTCTTTGCCTCTTATCTCTATCACTCCCCCCTCCTCCTGTTGTAACAAATGTGCATAGACAACTAAAACAAATTACCACATTGATCATGCCCAAAATATCTGTCTGTCTGTCTCATTCTGCATCTTGAACCTCTGTCAGAAAGGTAGATATCATGAATCATCATTGAGCTTCTGTGATCCTGGGTGGTCATTGCATTGATCAACGTTGTTAAGTCTCAAAACTGCTTGTCTTTACACTATTGTATATATTGTTTTCCTGGTTGTTCACCTCTGCGATAACTTTTATGAACTGATAAAGAGGCAGGATTTTTATTCAGATATCCACACTCTGGGTCTAGTGTTCTTCCTACTCTACTAAGCCCTCTTCTTTCTCTCCCCCTATCCCCTCAATAAAATGGGGACAGCATTTATGCCACTGCCTCAGTGGGCTGTTGTGAGAAAAGTGCTTCTTCAGGATGAGAGAGCAAAGAAACCCTAGGCAAAGTTCCTGTGAAAATATGAGGGAGAGAGAACTTTCACCTTGGGGCCAGGTGTGTGTGGGGAGGAAGGGGCACAGGGGTTGTGTGTATGTATATGAGCAGGTAATGCTTGGAATAGAATTAGTCCTTGAAGGGGAAGGGGAAGATGGGGGGGCGGGATTGGGATGGGAGTAGAATTACTATTCCTTGATTATTTGTTTGAGGTCATGGAAGCCCACCGAAGATTTTTGATAATAAGGAGTGGAAAGCTCATTTGGCCTTCACTTGGAAGATTGGAGAAGAGAGACTGAATAAAGCAGGAAGGAAAATTCAGAGTCATAGGAACATAGATCTAGAGCTGAAAGGGGGACTTGAGAAGGCAGTCTCACATTTTACAGATAGGAAAACTGAAGCCCAGGAGGGTTAAATAACTTAACCCCACGTCACAAATCCAGCCCCGTTTCTGGTGCGTCACGAAGCTGTTTCTGGTGTTTCAGAGAAAAGAAACAAAAGTCTGACTGAACTGGGGTATGGGTTAAAATTGTGATTGTGACAGGATTTGGCAGCTGATGGGATTGGGGGAAGGAGGGAAGGAAATAAATGAGAAGGAAGCATCATATAATTACCAAACTGGGTGACTTGGAAGGAAACTTGTGAAGGTAGGGCTTGCGGGGCTGTTTATAACCTAGAAAATAACTTAAGGCTGCTGTGCTTTTTGAGTTTGATTTAAATTTTTTTATTCTCCTTTATTAATTATAGCTAATTATTTTTGTAGTTTTTCTTCATTAGTATTATGCTACTACTCCCCTTTCTTCCCTTGTAATATGGAATTTCTATTTACTCTGCTTTAGGAAACCAGACTTAAGGTTAGAATTGTATGCTAAATAAACACAAAGCACATTTTCTATTAATAGACATTTTGTAGCATGTTTTGATTGTTCAGAGCCTGTTTGCTTCTTGATTCTCAGTTGTATTTTAAATCATCCTTGATCTGCACCTGTGATTTCATTGGTAATAGGTAACTTATGGTGAGAAATACTTCTACTAGTTCAGGTCAGCATCTTTGTTGCCACTTACTTGTGAGAGGGTTGCTTGTGGTATGTATAATTGGGAGAGCTAAGGAAATGAGTAGTTCCATGGTGCTATAAGCAAAGGACTGTTATCACTTGAGAATTATTAATCATGTTATGCATTAAGTTTTGCAAAACATTTTCTTCACAAACAGCCCTGTTATTGTTATTCCTGTTGTTATCCTATTTTACAGATGAGGAAACTGAAGCTTTTACGATGTTAAGTAATTTGTTCATGTTCACAGTTTAAGGGCATCTATCTGAGATGGAATACAGACTCCTTACCTGAATGCTTCATTGCCTCTTAATTTGTTGGTTTTGGCTCCGTTGATGTTTAAATACATTATACAGGGGTTCCTTCCATATATATCCCCAACTTTTTTCCTGTGTCTTTTTCTGGGGCTATTTTCCCAAAAACCATTATATTTCAAAGAAAAAGTCATAGATCGTTCTGGAAAAAGGATTGTAAATTGAAATGATGAAGGTAAAATGTTATTTTCAAGTAGAAGTGATTTATAATACTTAGGGGCTGATGCCCAATTTTTTATTGGAATAATTGCAAATACTATATTTAGTCAGCTGTAAATGATATACTTGGACAGTGTACAGTATTAATTTTTCTAATATGCACATAAATTAGTGCAATACAGTAACTATGATATAGTATCATAGTTTTCTATATGAAATCTCATAGTTTGCAATTCCATACTTTTTTTTCTTTTTTTCTTTTGGCAACAGAAGGTCAAGTAATCCTTTCATGTGTGTTATGGAATTCAGAAAGACTTTTTTGGGTGAATCTTCACAAATATCTTGGAAATTACTTCTGGAGAAACTTAGAAACACCTAGTAAATATCATTTACTAGGTGACCACCCAGGTTCACAGAAGACCAATGATTGATGATTATATCTAACTTTCTGACAGATATTCAAGATGCAGAATGAGACAGACAGACAGAGAGATATTTTGGGTCAATGTGGGAATTTGTTTTAGTTGTCTATGCACATTTGTTACAACAGGAGGAGGGGGGAGTGATGGAGATAAGAGGCAAATATCATCCATTTCTCTTGATGAATATCTGGCCATGGGACCCAGATGGCTCTATAGGAGAAAGTGAGGCCGATAATCTTGCACAGCCTTCCCTTACTCTAATCAGAGTCAACTGCATGTCATGTCACCATTTCCCTGATGTCGCAGCCCTCATCGAAAGTGAAGGACAAGTAAGCTATTTGAGAAGTTGATTCAGTGATCTTTCCCTGTTTTTTTTTCCTTCTCATTCTTCCAAAGAACTTTAAAAATCAAACTGTTAGTCCTTCTGAGGTTGGGAGTCTTTCTCTAATGTTTGAATTGTAATATCATGAGGTCTTAGCTTTTTTACTTTGTATCTTGTTATTATGCAACCATACTTAAAAAGTTGATTCCATTGTTATTCTATCCATTGATTGCATTACAGTACTCTTAGTGGATTTTTGCCCCCATAAATTTTTGTGACCAAAAATGTCCATTACCTAATGAAAAAGCTTCTGTTGATGAGATTGATGGCATATCAGGCCTTAAAATGTACCTGAACTAAATTTTTTATTCTTAACTCTCATTTCCATTCCATTTTATCCTTTGTAGTTTTTGCCTCTGAGCCTTGCTCCATGGTGGCTAAACATTATTTGCTTCTGAATGCTAATCTATAGAAAGACTAAGATTTAATATATAGGTTTTAACCCAGGTTCTGTTAATAATTTCTGTCTCCTTGTGAAAGTCATTTTTGCAAATGAAGGAGTTAAACCAAGTCATTGGTTCTTAACTTTTTTTTTTGTCATGGACTTCTTTGGCAGTTGGAAGGTTTGTAGTTCCCTTCTCAGAATAATGTTTTTAAAGGCATAAAATAAAATACATAAGATTACAAAGAAAACCAATTACATTGAAATGCAGTTACAAAAAAAATTTTTTAAGAGGTTACAACTACCCAGTTAAGAACCTTTGGATTGAATGATTTCTAAGGCAACTTTCAACTCTTTGGTCAAACAAAATCTTTACAGCTGAAGCACTAATTTTGCGTGTCTTGTTTTATAATGGGTTAGAAAACACTAGAGTTGTGCAGTTTTCCTTTCATTAGTCACTTTTAAGAGTTGACTGAGGTTTGATTCCAGTGCTTTAAAAAAAATTATTCCTATAAGCCTTCTGGAATTTATTCTGTGTGTTTTTCAAGAAAGGTTCCTTACTAAAAACGTTTTTGGGAACTACCTTTTGAAAGCTGATATGCTTAAGCCTGGAAGTACAGAGAAAAAGGAAACATTGTATGTCTGAAGCACCTGGAACTTTCCTGGGGGCAATACACCTTGTAAACAGGAAAATAAATAAAAGATAACTTGAAGAGGAAGAGAACAGTAAGGGCGGGGGGAGGAGCGTATTGGGGAGATCGTAGTGTCAAAAATATGTGCAGTATAATGTAGATTTCAGGAAAGATTTCCTATCAGAAGTGACATTTGGACTGAGTCTTAAAGGTGAGTATCAGTGGCTTGGAAGGATGTAGTACTGAGTAGTGAGTGTATTCTGTGGATTTGACGGATAGGATATGAAGGCACAGAGGCAAGAGAGAGGGATGACCGAGGAAGTGACAACTAGTTGCAGCCATCTTGGCTAAAAATTAGTGGGGTGGAGTGGGGGGGGTGGGGTTCATACACAATAAGTATGGAAAGGGAGCCGGATTGTGGAGGGGCAGAAGTGGATTAATAAGATTGTCAGTCATATGCTGTTCAAAGGTCATTTTTTAACCTCGTTATCGCTTGACTCTGCTACTGCTTTCATTGTTGTAGGCATTTGGAACCCGTAATTTGTGGGTCTTCAGAAGAAGGAACTGTACTGGGTGGAGAAGGGGAGAAAAGGACATGTGAGGTCTCACTGGGGTAGGCAGAGGTGGGGGAAAGCTTTCTAACACAGATCCAGACAGCGCATTTGTGAGTAAGTAGATGGGTGGAGTATTGGAATGTAAATTTGTAATGTTGTGGGGTGAAGTGAAAGTACTGTCTTCCTTCACCACCACACCTTTACCCCCCCTGCCCCCCAAAAAAAGAAAGATAAAACATTCTTGTAACGAACGATCACAGTCTAGCAAAACCAATGTTCTGTATTGGCTCTGTCCAAAAAAGTGTTCTGGTCTTTGTGTTTGTCCATTACTTCTGTCAGGGAGTGGCTAACATTGTTCATTTATCCTTGTAGAATCATAGTTGATCATTGTGTTGATGGGAGATCTTAAGTTTTTCAAGGTAAGGTTGTTTTTACAATGCTAAATTGTTTTACTGATTCTGCTTACTTCACTTTTGTATTGATTGATAGAAGTCTTCTAAGATCACCCAAAAAGTTTGTCTTTGTTTCTTCCCCACTTAGTTTCCAATTCTTTACTATTAGAAAAAGAACTTGTAGAAATAGTTTTCTACACATAGCAGCACCTTTTCTTTTTTGATGGCTTTGGGGTATATATAGACCTAGTATTGTTGTGACTCAATTAAATTGAATGCCCACTTAATTTTTGAGGCATAATTAATTGTGTACTGCTTTCCAAAATGGCTGTACCTATTCACAACTCCACTAACAGTCCTATCATTTTTTCCTTTTGTCAGGTATACTAATCTTATGAATGTGAGATGAAACCTCAGAGCTGTTTCCATTTGCATTTCTCTAATTATTAGTGCAATATTTTTTTTCATATTCGCTAAAGATAGCTTGGATTTCCTTGAGAATTGCCTATTTGTATCCCTTGACCATTTATTAATTAGGGAATGAATTTCATTATTGTGCATTTGAACCAATTTTTTATATATCTTAGAAATGAGACCTTTTATCAGAGAGAAACTGTAAAGGGTTCTTTCTTAGCTTGCTGTTTTCTTCATAATCTTAGCTTTATTTGGATTTGTTTGTGTAAAACTTAACTTTATGTAATCAAAGTTGTTCATTTTATCCTCTGATCTTCCCTATACCTTACTTGTTCATAAAGTCTACCACTGTCCATGGATTTGAAAGGTAATTTTTTTCCCAATTTCTCTTTAAGTTGTTGATGATGTGACCTTTTTTATGTCTAGGTCTTACATCCATTTGGTTTCTGTGAGGTGTAGGTCTAAATCTAAATTCTTCCAGATTTCCGTCTAGTTTTACCAGAATTTCTTTTTAAATAGTGAATCCTTCCCCTACTAACTGGAGTCTTCTTGCTTAGGAATATGCTAGGGTTTTAGATACATTTGCTTCACTGTTGTATACCTAATCTGTTCCACTGATTGATCTCTCAGTTTCCTAACCAGTATCAGATTGTTTGGATGAAACTGCTTTGTAGTATATCTTAAGATCTGGAACTGTTAGGTCCACTTTTTCCATTTTTCTAATAGCCTGGCTATGCAGAAGTTGGGAAAGTTCTTGTTATCAGTAAATCAGCTCCAGCTGAGAAGGGTGAAAATGGACCACATTCTCAAGTATTGATAGGTCTTTCCTGGGAAGTAAATCCCCAAGAAGCTTTCCAGCAGAGGTGATCTGTCACCTTTATGGTGAGCTCCCCTCCAACCCCCAAAAAGTATCTGAAGTTTCTTGGTCTGTGTTGTACTCTTTGGAATGTGAACTTAAAAAACTTGTTTTAGTTTTAAAAAGCTGCTCATCAAAATGCTATTTATTGCCTCTTAAAGGACTACTAGCCTTCAAATTTTCATGTGAATAATTAGAATCACATTGCTTTGTTTGCTTAGGACAGCTGTTAAGAGGGAATGAGATTCTTTAAAATATTGAGCCTTTTCAAAGTTTAGGACAGGATTACTAATGATGCCAAAGCAGGGGGGTTTGTGGAAGCTGGGAGGATACTAGAGGTACTGGGATTAGGAGTACAGAATAGGAGAAGAGTGCTTTTGAAATTTCATCTATTCAGAATTTTGCTTAGAATCTACCAATTCCTAGTTAATGTAAGAAAAACTTTCTTTTTCATCTTTCTCCCAGAATGCAGAACTCATTTGAGTTACATTGCAGGTTAAATGAATAGCTTTTGTAGTGTGGCTGGGGAAATTAGCTAAGTTTTTACTATAGCCTATATAGCTATATTATAGCTACTATTCGTAATGTTGTTTTTATATAAGAAAATGTTTGGAGTTTCCTCAAACTCAGAGTTCCTTGAAGACAAATACTGTTTACTCTCTATCAGGAACTGTGGGCCTACTGTGGGCAAGATGTTGGACTGGACATATACAAAGACAAAAATTAAACCATTTCTGCCCTTATAGAGCTAATATTTTATTAGAGAGATACAAAGTGCACAGTAGGTATTTATTAAACAGCTACTAATTTATTAAGCCAGGCACTGTGCAAAGAGTTGAAACAAGTGAGTGAAGTAATAGTGTCAGGAAACAGCATAATAGTGAGGGACAGCTGTTTGGGAATGTTTGATAGCTGATCTCAAAGAAATTTCTAGAGGTATGATAAGGAAGGAATGCTTTAAAGCTACTGTAAACTTTTATAAATGTATGGAGGTGAGAAATGTAATATTTTGGGGAGGAGGTAGTCTTTGGGGGCTAGTTAGAAATACAGAGTATATGTAAAGGAATAACATGAAACTAGGCTGGAAAGATGGGTTGATGCCACATTGTGGAATGAGTTAAATGCCAGGTTGAGGAATTTATGTTTAATTTTAGTGGCAGTGGGGAAGCCCTACAAACTTTTGTATAGGGTAAATGACACATTCAGGAAGATTATTTTGCCATTTTCACCTCATTTATTCTAGCCTCATTTATTCTCGCCTCATTTATTCTAGCCTCATTTATTCTACCCTTCTTCTTGTCAAAGTCAGATCTTCTTATGGACTCTTCAGTGAATCTTCTTCATCAGAGTGCCCCATCAGTTACTCTCTATTTCTCTAATCTTCACTTTCATTGTTTCTACTTGTTCCATTTTCTGTGCTCAACTCCTTCATTCTTCAAAAAGACCAATAACATTTATTAGCCCCTGTTAATCCTTCAAACTCTCATTCTACATTTTAATCCATTTTCCAGACAAACTCCTTCCATCCTTGCTCCAGCTTCTTTTCCTTTGAATCACTTTTTTATCCCTTAATGATCTGGCTACCAATCTTATTCAACTGAAATTGCTGTCATCAAAATTAAGAGTAACCTCTTAATTGCAGAATTTGGTGGCTTTTTCTCAGTCCTCATCTTTCTAGAACTCTTTGTTACTTTTGCCGTTGACCACCCTGTCTTCTCTTTCAGTTTTGCAGATATCCCTTTCTCTGGGTACTACTACTTTCTTTTTGACCATTTAGCAGTCTCTCCTTGTGCATATTCCACATCCTGCTTCCCAGTCCCCCAACTGGAGTATGTCCCATGCCTGTCCTCTTTCTTTAGCAGCAGAAGTGCAACATTAGTATGTCATATTAAAATAATTTACTAACAGGTGGAAGGTGCTAGAAGATTCTCAAAATGTTATGGTAATATAAAACTTGACAAATATTGGATAACAAGCTGGATTAGAATTAGAAATGTAGTTTCTTGTGCATTATAGAACATATTGTTTGGTTGTGTTGACACAAAAGAGCTAGGGAGTGATAATTTTACTGTGTGTAACACTACTTTGTGCCAGATTGGTGTATTATAACTAGTTTAGTTTTAGTATTTTAAGGAAAGAGGAAAAAAGTTGGACTTAAGAATGAGGAGATCTAATGCTGTGCCTCAGTTTGCGTGTTTTAGGGTCTCGACCTTAGGAAGGTCATCTCTCTGGGCCTCAGTTACCTAAAATAACTAACACCTAAAGTGGTGGAATTAGTTTATCTGCATGATAATCTAACTCTATAATTCTGTGTACATTTAAAAAAATCTTCGTCATCAAAAGAAATGATAAGCAAACACAAAAAATAAAGAATAACAAATTCAAAATCCATAATATGATAAATTTAAACTATAGAATAAAACAAAATATAATGTGTATATATATATATAGTGTATAAAATATGGAACAAAACATAATACAATGTAAATTAAAATGTATTTTCTCTGTGTTCTATGTCTGTCTGATGTTCCTTTAACTCTTGTTTTTATAAACATAATTGTAGCTGTCACTATGTTGGTTTTTTTTTAATTATTTCATATGTTCTTTTCATGTTTTATGGTATGTTATGTGACCTCTATTAATTTGTTTTTATATACACACCCACATTATGTCTAATTTATTGTGTTACTTTTATGAATAAAACAGCTTAGATATTTTTGTATACATGAAGAAGTCCTTTTTTTCCTTTTCGTGCACTTTCTAGCGTAAAACCTTAGTGGTGGGATATCTGAGTCAACTCATTTTTCAGTTTTGTGATTCTTTGGGGAGGCTAGGTGGCACAGTGAATAGTTCAAATGTGGCCTCAGAAACTTAGTAGGTGTGTGACCCTGGGCAAGTCACTTTGTTTGCTTCAGTTCCTCATCTGTAAACTCAGCTGGAGGAAATGCAAACCACCCCTTGTGTTCTTTGGATTCTCAGAGTCAAACGCGACTGAGACGACTGAGGAACAACAATTAATTTGTCCTTCAGCGGAGTGAAATGGCATGTCATCACAAGATTATAGGTGTGTGAATTTGGAAGAGACCTCAGAGAGGCCTTGATTTATGGTGGAGAATTTAAACATATTTTCGTTGTTCTACTAATTTGCATTTCCTTCTTTGAACACGATCAGGCTTTGACCATTCCTCCATCGGGGAAGACACTGGTACACTTACATGTGTCACTTCATTATTGATTCTGGATGTCAGATCAATTTTATTAATAAATTAACAGCAAATGTTTTTTGTGTTTCTTTAATTTTAGAATTGTTTTTGTCATAAAATTATATTTCTGATAATTTCTTCTATTACATATTCCTTTTCTCTAGAGAGATTATTTTTCTTGCAACTTTTTTTCTGATTGAAGTTTTTTAAAAAACATTAGCATCTAGTTTAGTTTATTTTAGTATGTTGTATAGAAAATAGATTGAAACCTATTTCTTCTTACCTTACTACTCTTCGCTTCTATTTTTATTAAATGATTGAATTCCCAATGTTTTCATAGGCATGAAGTTTATCAAACATTAATCAGTTGTGTATGTTGTATTCTATTCTTGGATTCTGTATTATGTTTATCTTTCTCAAATTTTTCCCTTAGTACCTGACAGGTTTTTTGTGACTATTTCACTTTTTTTAGTCCTTTTTGTTACCATGAACTTGACAAGCATTAAGAAATAAGCATGTTTCTTTATAGAAAGAACAGAAAAAGATTGTGTGAAACCACAACATAACAGCTTGATTCTTTTTTTCATAAGAGGAGGAGGATCATATATTTCTAATTTAACATGTCAGTTCAAAACTGCCCTGCTTCTCTCCCCTTCTGAATTTCCTTCTGCTTTATTTTAAAAATGATTTATTTACACTTTTGGGGAAGACTGTGGTGCTGTGAAAAATTACTGGATTTGGGGGTCAAATGAGCTGGATTCAAATTATGTCTCTCCTGCTTATTAACTCATGTGACCATGGGCAAGTTGCTTAACTTTTTCAGTGCATCAGTTATTCAGCTACTTAATGATGGGGATTGGAATATGTGGTCTCTAAAAGATCTCTTCAACTACAAATTCAGTTCTATCTGCTTATAATCTTTCTTTTCAAAGTATCATCACTATTTCACTCCTTATTGTCTTCCAAAATAAAAAAGGCCTTGTGGCAAACTTGCGTATTCATATAAAACAAATCCATATTTTGGTCATGTCAGAAAAATGTATGTTTCATTTTATTCCCCTGAATTCATCACTTTGCTGCCAAGAATTAGGAAACTTGATTCAATCTTAGTTTTCTTGGGTTATGAGTGATCATTGCATTGATCATAGTTGCTATCTTTCACAGTTGCTTTCCTTTATAATGTTGTAGTCATTGTATAAATTATTATTTTGGCTTTGTTCACTATCAGTTTGTACAAGTTCTTAGGTTTCTCAGAATCTCTACTTTTGGTCAACTATTCCATTGCATTCGTGTACCATGATTTGTTTGGCCATTTTTCTATCGCTGAACCTTTATCTTGTTTCCAAAAAGGAACGGCTGAATTATTTTTTTTTACAGATAAGTGTTTACCTGTGTCTTTAAATTTGGGGGGAAGGGGAGGAAAGTAATCTCTGCCTAGTAGTGGTACTGTTGAGTCAAAGGGTTGCTGATACAGGGGATTTAAAATGGCTGGACCACTTCACCTCTATAAATAGTTCATTAATGTTCTATTCTCTCACTTTTACTGTAATATTTTTTCCCATCAAATTTTCTGGATGTGAGATGCAGTGTGTTTTAATTGACATTTCTCTTCTTAGTAATTTGGAGCATTTATTTATGTGGTTGATAGTCTAGATTTCTTTCCTCAAGAACTACTTGTTCATGTCTTTTGACTATCTGCAACTGGCTCTTGTTCATATGTGTCTGTAGTGATTCCTTATGCATATGTATACATATATATATATATATATGTATGTACGTATGTATCTATCTTATCTATCAGCTGTCAGAGAAATTTGCTGTGAAGTTTTTCCCCCTAAGTTAACTGTTTCTTTTCTAGTTCTCATTCAATTGGTTTACTACGTGCAAAACCTTTTAAGTTTTATGCAATCAAATTTGCCTGTTATCTATGATACTCTCTCTTCTTCATTCAAGAACTACCCCTTTTTGTAATTCAGAAAGATATCTCTTCTGTTCCTCCAATTTGTTTATCTGACCTTTTATACCTAAGTCATATCTATTTGGAGCATGTGGTATATGATACGAGATGTTGATCTTAATTATATCACATTGCTTTCCTGCTTTCCTTTACCCTAGTCCTTGGGTTTATTGAACATACTTTGTTACTATTTAATTGGTCATTTGCTTCTGCCTTTTGTCTTCTTTTTCACTGACCAATTTTTAAAATTCTAATCCTTTCCAAATAGTTCTAATAATTAATGTTTTGTAGTGTAGTTTGAGACCTGGCATAGCTAGTCTCTTTTCGTTCTTTTTTTTTTTTTTTTAGTATTTCACCTTTGAGATTTTTGACCATTTGTTCCGATATAATTTAGGTAATAATTGTCTTTTTTTTTTTGATTAATTAAATTGACAAGACTTAACAATGAGCATTTACTGTCTTTCAAATTATTTATCTTTATTAAAATTGATTTATTTGTTTTCAGTTTTCTACAATCACTTCCATATATCTTAGATTTTTTCCCCTTCCCTTTCTCATCCCTCTCCTAGGCAGTGTGCAATCTTATATGGCTTCTACACATACATTCTTGTTAAATATGTTTTCACCTTAGTCATATTGCATAGAAGAATTAAAATGAGTGGGAGAAACCATGAAAACAAACATAACACAAGAGAAAATGGTTTGCTTCATTCTGCGATCCAATTCCATAGTTCTTTCTCTGGATGTGGAAGGCATTTTGCTTTGAGAGTCCATGGGAAATTTTTAGGTCTTTGCATTGCTGTGAAGGGCTATGTCTACCAGAAAAATTGCTCACACATCGTGCTTGCCGTGTACAGAGTTCTCCTTGGTTCTTCTTCTTTCACTCAGCATCAGTTTGTATAAGTCTTTCCAGGCCTCTGTGAAGTCTTCCTGTTCATCATTTCTTATAGCACAGTAGTATTTCATTACATTCATATACCACAACTTGTTCTGCCATTCCCCAATTGATGGGCATCCCCTCTATTTCCAGTTCTTGGCTGTCACAAAGAGAGATGCTAGAAGTATTTTTGTACATGTGGGACCCTTTCCCATTTTTATGATCTCTTTGGGGTACAGTCCTAGAAGTGATATTGCTGGGTCAAAGGGTATGAACATTTTTGTAGCACTTTGGGCATAGTTCCAAATTGCTCTCCAGAATGGTTGGATGAACTCACAGCTCCACCAACAAGGAATTAGTGTTCCAACTCTACCATATCTTCTCCAACACTTATCATCTTCCAGTTTTGTCATGTTAACCAATCTGATAGGTGTGATGTGGTACCTCAGAGTTGTTTTGATTTGCATCTCTCTAATCAATAGTGATTTAGAGTATTTTTTCAAATGACTATAGATAGCTTTAATTTTTTCCTCTGAAAACTGCCTGTTCATATCCTTTGACCATTTATCAATGGGGGAATGACTTGTATTCTTGTAAATTTGACTCAGTTCTCTGTATATTTTAGAAATGAGGCCTTTATAACAGACACCAGTTGCAAGAATTCCTTCCCAGTGTTCTGCTCCCCTCCTAATTTTGGTTACATTGGGTTTGTTTGTGCAAAAACTTTTCAATTTAATGTAATCAAAATTATCCATTCTGCACTTCATAATGTTCACTCTCTCTTATTTAGTCAAAAATTTCCGCGTTCTCCATAAATTTGACAGATATACTATTCCTTGTTCCCCTAATTTGTTTATAGTATCAGTCTTTAGACCTAGATCGTGTATCCATTTGGACATTATTCCACTAGTCTACCCCTTTATTTCTTAGCCAGTACCAAGTGGCTTTGATGATTACTCCTTTATAATACAATGTGAGATCTGGTAGTGCTAGGCCACCTTCCCTACCATTTCATTAGTTCCCTTGGTGTTGTGGACCCTTTTGTTCTTCCAGATGAATTTTGATATTATTTTTTCTAACTCTAGAAAATAATTATCTGTTAGTTTGATTGGTATGGCACTGACTAGGTAAAGTGATTTAGACAGAATTGTCATTTTTGTTGTATTAGCTGTACCTACGCATGATGCTTTTCCACTTACTTAGATCTAACTTCATGTGAAAAGTGTTTTGTAATTGTGTTCATATAATCCCTGGGTTTGTTTTGGCAGATAGACTCCTAGATATTTTGTAGTGTCTACCGTAGCTTTAAATGGGATTTCTCTTTCTATCGCTTGCTGTTGGGCTTTGTTAGTAATATATAGAAATGCAGATGATTTATGAGCGTTTATTTAGTAATCTGAAACTTAGCCAAAGTTGTTCATTATTTCAAGTAGTTTTTTACTTGATTCTCTGGAATTCTCTAAGTATATCATCATATCATCTTCAAAGAGTGATAACTTAGTTCTTCTTTGCCTATTCTTATTCCTTCAGTTTTTTTCTTCTAATATTTCTAGTACCATATTGAATATAACTTTATTCTTAAAAAATATATATTTTTAGTTTTCCACATTTACTTCTTTAAGATTGTAAGTTTTCTCTCCATCTCTTTCTTCCCCCTACTCCAAGTAAAGTACCTCTTATCCCCAAGATGGCATGTAATTTAATTTAGGCCCTACATATATACATTCATTTTGAATCTTATTTTCTATTTATCTTTGTTTCTGTAAAGATTGTTATGTAATGCATTCATATAGTTCCTATGTGTCTTGATAGGTAGACTCCAGTTGAATTTTGTCAGTTTATATCCTGCTAATTAAATGAAGTTACATTTCAATAATTTAACTCCAGAATTCCTCTAAGTAAACTGTCTTGTTGTTTTCACAAAACCAGATTTTTGTTTTCTCTTTGCCAGTGCACAACTCCTCGATTTCTTTCTCTTGTTACTGATAGATCTGCCATTTCCTGGCACATAGTAGGCCCTTAATAAATACTAATTGCCTAACTGGTTAACCCCTGATATTATTAGAAAGACCTCTAGAGTTTCCCCATTACAGTTAATGTTAACTCTTTGTTTTAAATAGGCGCTATTTACCACATAAAGTAATAGTCTATTTCTAAGCTTCTTAATGTATTTAACATAAGGGAATATTATGTAATTTGTCAAAAACCTTATTCATGTTGATATGTGATTTTTATGGTTTTCATTATTAATATGCACAATTTAGTTTATCACTTTCTTAGGGATTAGGGAATAAGAATTAGATATGTGTGATTTTTATCGATATATGAAAAAACTCCTCGAATGAGGAAACTTCACCTCCTAGTTCTGGTCTTTACCAATTCTGCAATTTACAGTTTTAGGGAGTTACCTAGAGCACTATGAGGTGAAATGACTTGACCTTACATCCTGTGTCATAGGTGGGACCAGAGTGACTCTATCCACTGTACATTACCAGATATAATTTTTATATGTTACCATTGTTTATATAATTTTGTATCAGTGTTTGTTATATTGCTCAAGTTGTATTGCTATATGTTTTCTTTTTGTGCTCCCCACTCCCATTTCCAAGTATCAGAATAATATTTATCTTGTGAGAGAGTTGGATAGGATCCCTTTCTGCATTTTTGTAATTTGTTTAATATTGGAATTGTTTTTTGAATTTTTGATAATATTTACTTATGAACCCATCTGGTACTGGGTAGTTTTTCTCTGGAAATTCTTTTGACTCATTCATTTTCTTTTTTTTCTGAGATTAGATCTAAGGAGGGTAATCTGGCATTTCATATTTATGTTTTTCTATTCCGTTTTCTCCTTTTATAATCTAAATGTTTTTATTTTCATGAATATCCGTTTCCTGAGTTATCAGTTTTGTTAACGTAAATGATGGGGCAAAATAGTTCCTAATAATTTATTTCTTTATTTGTTGGAAATTATTTTTCATTTAGTATATTGGCAGTTTGATTTTTAATCTCTTTAAATCACTTGAGTTTTTTAAATTTTTGTCTCTGATTTTCAGAATTTTATTTTTGTATGTTGTAATTTTTATCTGTGTTTTAGTTGGATGCATATTTTTAATATGTTTTTTTCTCTTGCTGATGAAAGTGTTTAGACATTACATTTTCCTCTAAGGACTATTTTGGCTGGATCCCAAAAGTGATGGAGTAGCTTGTTGTTTTCTTTAGTTGAAATCATCTTGTTTCTATTGTTTTTTGACTTATCAATTTGTTAAAATTAAGTTATTCCATTTATGTTTGAATCCTTTTTTCCAAATGCCTTTCATTACAATTTCTATTAAACTTTTGTCAGTAAAGGATGTGTTAAATATTTCTGTGCTTTTAAGGTTTTTATGTGTTAGCCACACGGGCAGTTTTCATGAAGGTATGATGCAAATTAGGTATATTACTTTTCTCGTTTATTACTAAAGGTATTCTGATAATTCTTTGTTATTTACCTCTTGTTAAATCTGTCTAGTTCTGTAAAGGACCTGTTGAAGTCCCTATCCTAATTTTATGGCTCATTTTTCTCTATGCTTATATTAACTTTTTCTTCATGTACTTGGGTGTGCTACACCATTCAGTACATTATATATTACTGATACTTCACTGGGGAAATTTAAGCATAATGTAGTTTTCTTGTTTATATCTTTTAATCATGTCTGTTTTTACTGTTGCATTGTCTGACAGGTTTGGTATCTATCCTTTAATAGCTATTTTAGCTACTTAGCTATTCTGTTAATTAACCTGAAATATAAATGATTCTGCTTCATCCTCTTGTAATTGTCTTCTTCTAGTTTACCTCTTCAGCTTTTCTTATCGCATAATATTTCTCTAGCATAGTTAATGCATTCTTATGTGTATTCATTTTTAGCCTTGCATCTTGGTTTGTAATTTTGAATTGGGCCAGCCCATCCTCACCATCTTTGTTGGTTGGATAGGACTTGTTTTATGCTTTCCATAATGTAGTCTGGATGCTTGTGCTGCTGTGAATGTGTCTGTGTGTGTCTGTGTCTGTGTGTGTCCACTGCAGTGTGTGTGTGTGTGTGTGTGTGTGTGTGTAAAACTGTTACACCTTGTTTTTCTTTTTAAAGTGTTTATAATCAATTCAAATTTCAATTGACAATTTCAAAGCTGTCCTTATCTGCAATTCTTTTATTCTCTTCTGTTTATTTTAAAAAACGACTTTGTCTTTCAACAGTCCTCTTTCTAGCCCTCTTTATTCCTCCCACTTTTCCCCATTGAAAACAAGACCTATATAACCCAGATGCATTGTCAAGAAAAACAAATGGCCACATTGGGCAAGTCCAAAAATTTGTATCTTTCTTGCTATGTGTAAGCATGTTTTAACCCCCCCCATCATCATACATCCCATGTGCAAAAATGGCAGCAGTCTCCTCGTTTAAGGTGTGTTAGTTAATATTAATGAAGCTCATTAAGCATGTGTAGTTGTATTTTGTCCTAGTTTCCAGTTACCCCGACTGATTTGAAATCTTGATTTTGCGGTGGAAGCAAACCCACTAACTTCAATTTGATTGACTGCAGGCACCTGTTGTGAGCCTGTATTTGTGGAAACTTAACTCTTGTCTAACTCTTACACATTGGTCTTAGTTTTTAAGTCTTTTAGAATTGACTTTGCAGCATTGTCATTGTACAAATTATTTCCCTGCTGCTGCTCGCTCCACTCTGCCTCGGTTCATTCAAGACTTTCCAGGTTTCTCTGAAATTACCCATTTCATTATTTCTGGCAGCATAATGATCTGTTGTATTCATATACCACAGCTTGTTCTACTATTACCTATTTGATGGCTATTCCCTTAGTTTATAATTTTTTTGCTGTAACTGAAAGAGCAAAAGGATATATGGATCTTTTTCCTGTTTGATTTCTTTGGGATGTAGGCCTAGTATTGGTATCGATGGGTTAAAGGGTTAGTGACATAGTAGACTGACTTTTGGGGCACAGTTCCCAGTTGCTTTCCAGAATGCCAGCTCATTTTAATAGCTTTACCAAATGGTGCATTGATGTGTTTTCTGTACCATAACCCCTCCAGCATTTGTCATTTCACCTTCTCTGATATTTTTGCTAATCTCATAGGTGTGAGGCAGAACTTCACTCATGTTTTAATGTTCATTTCTCTAATTATGAGTGGTTTGGAGTATTTTTTTGTGGTTGTTGATTTATAGCCTCTGACCATTTGTATATTGAGGAATGAATTTTTCTTACAAATTTTAATCATGTTGGATAGAAGACCTTTATCAGAGAAACTTGGTACATTTCTCCTCCCGCACCCCACCCCCATTTACTATTTAACTTATAATTTTAACTGCATTGGTTTTGTTGTGGGGGGTGGGGAGTCACTTTAAAGCTTCTCTATGAAGTCTTCATTTTATCCTCTATTATCCTCTGCCTCTTGTTTGGTCATGAACTACTGACTGGCACTTAAAGATTTGCAAATCACTTTCCACATATTATTTTATTTGATCCTCACAACATCCTATTATACTTCAATTTATTATCGTCATTCTTCTTTTACAGATGAGGAAACTGACTTAGGTTTAATGGCTTGCCTAGGGTCAAACAACTAATAGAATGTTTGAAATACGCTTTGAACCCAGAGCTTTCCTGACCCCATTAACTCTTATCCTTGCCAGAGTTGTAAAAGATATTTTCATCCTTGCTTTAATATGTTTATGTTGTGACCTTTGATGTACAAGTCATAAAATCCATTTGGAGCTTATCTTATTATTTGGGGTATTTCTCTTCTTTTCATCATTCTTAGTGGAAATTAGTTGTTTTCCCTCCTCTGACTGTGATTGACCTCAGCTTATTGCAAACAAACTGGCCTTCATAACCCTTGGGGTTGAGTTACTGAGTTTGGCTCTGTTTCCTGCGGGGCTAAGATCTACCTAGGTTGGTTTTTTTCCTCCCAACTTGTTTTTTCAATTACTGTCTTTTTATGTACCTTATTATTGGAACCGCTGTTGGCTTGTGACACCCCCTTCCAGGGCCTTTTTCGGCAGTTCATTCTGGCTCTTTTGTCTTCATCTCTGATAGTTTTCCTTATATAGTTCCTTTCCTTGCCTCTTCTAAATCTGAATGTATCTGAGCTGGTTCTGCCTTTTTCCTAGTTGCTGCCCATATTTTTTGTACAGTTCTGGACAGGGTGGAAGAACTTCTGTTTCTTCATTTTTATTTTGGTCTTCCTGAGTTTTTTTTTGCTCAGATATGTATTTCTCATTTCTATCTTAACTAGAAGTCTGTGTAACATATATTTCAAGAATGGCTACCGAACTTGTAGAGATATCATTGGAGGCTTTTACAAGACTTCCCCAAGAATAGATCATGGAAGGTCTCCAAACTCGTGATCATGCACCCATCATATCAGTAAAAAAAATTTGAGGATACCAATATGTGCACATGAACTTATTTATAAATTACATAATTGTTCTGCCCTACATACAATTATATACTAATAATTATGTATATACCCCACAAATGGAAATTTAGAAAGGATGAGATAAAGATGAAATTATAGTGGATCCTAACAGGAAGCCATTGGAATTTACTGAGTAGAAGAGTGATATGGTCAGTCTTGTGTTTTAGGCAAGTACCATAGAAAAATTGTGTAGGATGGATTGGGGAGGTGAGAAACTTGAGGCAAAGAATTTGTTCTGTTAAGTAGATGAGATACAATCTCAATAATGCCTTTTTTTAATACTGCAAAATTTCATAGAACATCCTTTCATTCCTAATGTAAAAAGTGAGCCATTATAAGCTCATATATCAGATACCCTATAGCCACTTTGAATTATAAAACTTGGTAGAATTTGATTGTTATTTTGTAAAAGAGTCTTTTTTTCCTTTTTTCTTTTTCAAAGCCTGGGACTTTGGATTTCATTGATGTTAGGGAACTCCCAAAGAAGAAATCCAACTTCTAATGCTGATCAGTACCTGCTTTGCAACCTATTAGTTGCTTGGAGGACACTGAAAGATTGTGACTTGCCCAGGGTCACACAGAGAGTATGGATCAGGTAGGACTTTAATCCAGATCTTCTTGACCCTTAAGCAGGATTTCTATCTATTTCCATATATAATACATTATAAACATGAAGTGAGAGGCAGAGAGTATTATATGCTCGCATTCCATCCTGTCTTTTCCAAAATATTATTCCTTTCATCATTTTCACTGTTTGACTTAATTTGAATAAGAGAAATTTCCTCGCCTGCTTAATGCTTTTGTATTGTCTACAAACATGCCCACATCGCCTCCATCTCAAAAACCCTCACTTCATTTGTCTGTTCGCACCAACTGTTTGTTTCTGTTTTCCTTTTGGTGCTAAACTGCTCCAGAAAGCTATTTATACTTGATGTTCTAGCACTTGTTTCTAAATCTTCTGCAGTCAGGCTTCTGACCTTGTTTTTCACCTAAAAATTCTCTCTTTGGAGTTACCAGTGATCTCTTAATTGACAAAAATCTAATGGCCTTTTCTTAGTCCTTATCGTTATTGAGTTCTCTGCTGCTGCCTTTGACACTATCAGTTGCTCCCTTCACTTTGGGTTACTCTGTCCTGTTTTTCCTACCTTATCTGACCACTCTTTCTTATTCTTCTTTGCTGGATCTTCATGCAGGTTGGGCCTATTAAAGGTGGGGCTCTGCCCTGGGTTTTCTTCTCCACGAATAAGATTTCACTTGGTTATCTCATCAATTCTTATAGATTCAATTATCATTTGTATGCTGGTGATATGTACTTAGCCAACTCTAATTTATCTCTTAAACTCCAGACTCACATCTTCAGCCTCCTGTTAGACATCTTAAACTGGGTATACTATAGGCATCTTAAAATCACCATGTCCAAAAGTGAACTCATTATCCTTCTTCCTTTCCCTGTTATTGAGGATACCAACATCCTTCTGGTAACTCAGAACTAGGTGTCATCCTGCATTCCTCCATCTCCTACCTCTGTAGAGTAATTAATGATTTCTCTGTTGCCAAGTCCTGTTGATTTGAACTTCCATAACATCTCAAATACGCCTCTTTCGCTCCTCTGCCGTTGTCATCACTCTGGTGCAGGTTCTTATCACCTCATATCTAGATTGTTGTGACAGCCATGTTCATCATTTTTAAGTTAGCTGTCAAAGTAATCTTCTTAAAGTAGAGAAGTGATCATGTATTCCATCTTCCCCTTTCCACCTAGTCATTAAACTCTAGTAGCTCCTTATCACCCCCAGGACAAAATGTGAAAAAAGGTGGTGTGACATGCATAGTTCTTCATAACCTGATTCCTTCCAACCTTACCCATTTTCTGACCCTTTATTCCCCTCTACATGTTACATAAATATAAATATGCAGACAATATATAAACCACTTTGTACAAACAGCATATTATATACAATAGAAGTTAATCTCAAGTAAGACATTAACATTAAGGAAGACTAGGGAAAGGCTTCCTGTAGAAGATGGGATTTTTCCTGAGATTAAAAGAAAATCAAGGAAGCCCAGGAGAGAGTTTCAGAGATGGGGACAACCAATGAAGATGTTTAGTTAGAAAAATGGAGTATCTTATCCAAGAAACATCAAGAAAGGTAGTATCACAGGATCACATGGAAGAGAATAAGGTATAAAAATACTGTACAGTTAAGAAGGAACCAGTTTAGGATAGATAGAAAAAGACAAGAGAATTTTATGTTTGATCCTGAGGTAATAGGGAGCCACTAAAGTTCTGAATAGAGGGGCCAACATGTTTGTATCCCCTTTCTGCTTTAGTAAGATCATTTTGATAGCTAAATGGAGGAAGGTTTGGAATGAGAAGAGACTTGAGGCAGAAGACCAAGTAAGCAGGTTATTCATAATGGTCCAAGTTCTTATTATAAGGGAGACTCCACAAGGTGGTGGCAGTCTCAGAGAAGAAAAGGAGTTATAGCCCATGATAGACTTGTGACAATTTAGACTCTTTATAGTAGAAAAATAGAAGTTAATAAACAACCTAACTACCAGGGTCATACTTTATAGTTAGACAAAATAACAATTCATTTGAAGGAAAGAAATGATCTATATCATCAATGGAAATGACAAAAACCAGGTTAAAGGAAGGTTAAAGGATAATGATTTTTTAGAGCCTAAACTGTTATAATACAGTAGTCATCAATTTTTTGCTGCTTATTAATAACCAAATCAAAGAATGAACAGATGAAACATTGGAGAAATAGTTATAATGGAGTTCATTAAGTCAGTGTCTGATAAACACCATAACAAATTACCAGTGAAAGAATTTTCTTGTTCATTGGAAATCCTGGGAAAGGTTTTTAAAAATCCCCCCTCTCAGAATTTAAGAAATCTTGAGAAAAATGGCAAACAGTTTACCAGAAATTAGTCTTAGACAAAACATCTACATACATGATGTGCCACAATAAATTAAAATGGATTTGTGACTTGGTCTGAAAATTAAAGGTTCCGTTAAGTAAAAAGTTCTCTTCCTAACTCTGGCTAGGGAGTGAATTCTTGACCAAAAAAGGGATATTGATCATCACAGAAAATAAAATACATCATTTTGATTACATGATATTGAAAACATTTTTCACCAATATGCATTTATGTAGTATGAAGGGGAGTGGTCAAGTGAGAAAAAAACCTTTTCATTACATAATTTTGTAAACTGTATCATCTCCCAAGATTTGTAGGCAATTAACAGAAATATATAAGAACAAAAGCAGTTCCTTAATAGATAATTGGGCAAAGGATGTAAACAGACATTCAAAAGAGTTGCAAGCTATCAGCAACCATATGAAAGCCTTAAGTCAGTAATATTAGGAGAAATACAAACCAAAACAATTTTGAGATTTCATCTCACACCCAGCAAATCGGCGAAGATGATGAAAGAATGAAATCATTGAGTGGAAGAGCATGCTGCACTGTTGTTAGAGCTGCTGATTGGTCAGTCATGCTGAAAAGTAATTAAAAATTTTTCTAAACTGCACAGTGAAGGAAGCAGAACCATGAAAACAATATACAGTACACAATGTAAGCTTGCAAAACTACCACACAATATCCTGTGTGGTATTTTAAAAGTGTAAAATGATAAATGTGATCAAGTTTTGTCCCAAAGAAGAGAATGAGAAGACGCACCTCCTGTCTTTTTTGAACTTGGAGAGACAGTGGTTTGGAACAGTATAGATGTTAAGACTTTTTTTTTTTTTAACATTCTGTATATATTATATGTTTTTCTGAATTTTCTTCTTTTTTAATTCTCCATAAAGGATGATACTTTGGGAATAGGGTTACTTTGGTAAAAAGTAGGTGAGAGATCACAAAGTTTTTTAAGGTAGAACATACTTAACAGAAATAGGGATTTTTAAAATCATGTCACTTTTAGTAGTTTCTCATCTGTTATTGATACAACATAAATGAGCATGCAATTTTAGGTAAGTGTGGAGTTAACTTAAAAGTGTAAAACTGAAAAGGAAAACTAATTTTAAAAAACAGCCTCTTTCAATAAATTCTTATGAGGGTGTGGGATCATTGGGTGCAATCAAAGAACACTCTGGAAAAGAGATGATGATGTTGCAGTTACATTTTAGAGAATGGCTAGGAATTATACAGCTGAGGGTGAGGGAGAATTTTCTAGCCATGGGGAACAGTTGTTGTGTTTGTCCTTTGTTTTTGAAGAAGATGAAGACATTAGAGAAATGACGATGACATGACTTGCAGTTGACTTTGTTTTGAGTGAGGGAGGGCTCTGCAAGGTCACCAGCCTCACTTTCTCCTCTTGAGCCAACTGGATCCAGTGACCAGATATTCATAGGGCTGCAATGGGAGACTGTGGCCTTTTTAGGCCAAGGCCTATTCAAGTATATGAGCTGAGGCACAGAGGAGTACAGTATGAAAATTCCAGGCAAAATAATTTCGATTTTATTTGCTTGGCAATAAATAGAAATGTCAGTTTTCATAGAAATAAGTTTATTTTGATGGCCATTAGTAAAGAAGAAATTACAGAAATTAATAAAGGAGAAAAACAGCATCATATATTAAGAATGGGAAGGGCCTATAGCGGCATTGAGTATCTACTTAAAATATCTTGTATCTACTTACCTTCTCCCTTAATTTGTAGATGAGGAAACTGAGGCCCAAAAATGGTAAGTGAGTTGTTTGAGGTCAAGAAGGTAGTAAGTGAGAGACAAGTTGAAGTCAGGAAGAACTAGTTAGGAGGCATTTGGAATAACAAGGAGGCAGCAGTGAGTTTCTGTGTAAGTGGTTGTCATAGTGGGTGGAAGAGGGGATGCAGGAGGCATATGTTTTTGTTCCCTGATGGATTGCTATGAGAGAGAAAGAAAAGGCAAGTTAAAGATTAAGTTAAAGGTTTGAATTTAGGAAACAAAATATATGGTAGTGTCACAAACAGAAATAATGAGGTGAACCAGTGGAGATTGTTTTAGGGAAAGTGGTGAGGAGCCTGTGACCTTGAGGTAAAGAGAAGTTAAGTTTCAGACATGTTGAATTTGAGGTTCTAGTGAAGCATCCAGAGGGAGAGATCTTTTAGACACACTGGAAGATGGGTTTCTAGGGCTCAGAAGAGAACTAAGGGATAGAGCTGTATCTTTTTGAGAGTAATGGATAAAGATGGTGAGGCTGATTAAAGTGAGAGTGAATGAGCTTGTCCAGGGAGAGAGTATCAAGTGAGTAGAGATGGCCAAAGAAAAAAACTTCAGAGAATACACACCTTAAAGCAGAGTTTTTCAGACTCTGGTGTGAGACCCTGCTTCCCCTCCAGAGAGAGGGCCATAATTAGTGGATACTTGGGAGAATATCTTCCATATAAACATTTCGGTGAAAACAATGTTCTAGTTGGGGGAAAAGCAAAAATGTCGAATTCTTTCCAACTGACATTGAATATAGGGTAGAGTTTTTTTCAATATGATATACTTCATAAAGTGTAGTACTGCCTGCTGTATTTCAGCATAAAATATATGAATTAAAGTGGCATGAGCTCTTAGTTTTTTAATCATTATTGATTTTGGGGACTTTTAAGAAATTGAAATAACTTCAGACCAGAGCTGCTTGGCTGTTTGACGGGAGAGACCCAAGTTCACAACTGGTGGCCAAAGTAAATCGTAGGAGTGCTTCAAATAAGACAGTTATTGGCTCTGTCCTCCTGAGTTGGCCATCAGGTATGATAGCATCCCTGGCTGTATCCTTACCCTGCACTACTTTGTAGTTACTGTCTGTCTTTCCATATCCCCATGTGCAAGGTTATTAATGCTGTGATACTGGCCTAGAACTTTTGTTAATCTTGTGCTCTCCCTTGTCTCCATTTAATATTTCTGTTATTCACACCAAATAAAAGGACCCATTTCTTTTAATAAAATTAACACCTTCCTCTTAAAAACAGAACCTCTCAAGTTATAAGCAATGTTTTGAAATGTTCAGCTATGTAAATTTAATTTTTACAGTTTTTATATTGTATTATTAAAAGAGTGAAATAATGACTTTTTGTGAAAGTTAAGTGCTTACTGTGTGCCAGGCACTGTGTTAAGTGCTGAGGATACAAAAAGAGGCAGTACCTGCTCTCAAAAAGTTAACAGTCTATTGGGGGAAACAAGATGGTAGTGAATATATACAAGGCAAACTACCTAAAGCATAAATAGAAGATAATGAACCAGAGGAAGGCACCAGAATTAAGGGGATGGGAAAAGCTTCCTGTAGAAGAAAAGATTTTAGTTGGGACTTAGGTAAACCAGGGAAGTCAGTAGGTGGAGCAGAGGAGGCTTGGAGGGATCAGTCAGAGAAAATGCCTGTGGAGCAGAAAGATGGAAGCTCGTGTCACTGGATTGAAGAGTACATGACAGAATAAGGTGTAAAAAGACTGGAAATATAGAGGAGAGGTTTATGTTTTGAAGCGCTTTGAATGGCAGAAATTTTGTATTTGATCCTGGAAATAAAATTGAGCCGCTGGAGTTTATAGAGCTGGGTTTGGGGTGTTTTTAAAATTTTTTTTTGGAGGGGAGTAATGACAAAGTTGGACCTGCACCTTAAGAAAGAAAGTCATTTTGATAGTGGAATAGAGGGTAAATTAGAGTAGGGAGAGACTTGAGGCAGCTTGATCCACCAGTAGACTGTGTCGTAAGATGATGAGGACCCAAACTAGAGTGACGGCAATGTCAGAGAGGAGGAGAAGGGTGGCAATGTCAGAGAGGAGGAGAAGGGCATATTGAAGCGATTTTTCCGAAGGTGAAATCCATTGTTGTCGATTTGGATTGGGTAGGGAAAGGAGTGAGAGATAATGAGGAATTAAGGGCATGATCTGGGAGAGGATCTAGCAAAGGAAACTGAGAAGGAGCAGTCTTATAGATAGGAGGAGAACCAGGAGAGAGAGTGGTTCTAGGTTCTGAAAACCTAGAGAAAAAAAGCTTCAAGGGGAAGAAAATGATCAACCATGTTAGAGGTTGCAGATGATTGAACAAAGACCATTGGATTTGGCAACTAAGAGATCATTTATTTGGAGAAAACAGTTTTGGTAGAATAATAAAGTTGGAAGACAGATTGAAAGGGAGGGGATAAGAAAAGAGTGGGAAGAAAGAAAATGGAGATATCTATCATTGATTGTCTTTTTGAAGAGTTTAGCTACAAAGGGCAGAAGAGATATATGGAAGGATAGTTATAATGAATGGAAGAATCAAGCAAAGGATTTTGATAAAGGAGACATGAGCATGTTTATAAGGCAGTAGGGAAGGAGTTGGTGGGTGGGGATAAATTGACAATAAGTGAAAAAGTGCAATGGATAGAGGGGGCAATCTTTTGGAGGAGATAGCATGGAACTGAGGTTGTTTAAGTAAGTAGAGAGGTCCACTTAATCGTGTGAGATATTGTTGAAGAAGAATGTAGTGGTAGAAAGCAGCGGGGTGGTGGATTGTGTGAAAGAGCGGGGAGCAAGGGAAGCTCATTGGCCTTAATTTTTTTTTCCAGTAAAATGAGGTCTCAGGTGAGAGAGATTGAGAAGTGGGAGGAGGAATTATGGAAAGAATCTGGAGAGATGAAGAAGTTTGGGAGAGCCCCTGTGGAGATTCTGATAGTGACCTGGTAAGGGGGAGGTGTAGATAGCAGGATTGCTTAATCCCAGTGAGAGTCCATTTCAGGTTTTGTAACAAATTTATAGTGACTCCAGTCAGAAAGGTTTTGTGATTTCCTCCATTTTGGTTTAGCATGCGTGGGAGTGCACCAAGGCTGAGGCCTTGCACAGCACTACATGTAAGAGGTGCAAAGGATTCAAGAAAGAGGTACCTTGTAGAGTTCAGTTGGTTCACTGGGGTTCAGGATAGGGAAAAGATGAGAGAGTGACTGTTAGAAGTGAGCCTAACAAGCTCACCTTAAAAAACAATACCTGTTGTGAAAGCAGGAAACGTTTTATTAAGCTTTATGTCCTTTCCCCCTGAATGGATGGGGAGCCTCCCCAGTTAGGTTACAGGAAGACTACCACGTGTGCAGGAAAGATGGGGCTTCTTTTACTGTTTTCCCGTGATACCGTCCCCTGACCATGTGACTGTGTTCTCCTCTCTGATAGACCCTTCCTCACATAGCTTCTTGGGCCTGCATATTAGTTTCTGACCTCTAACCTGTCCATGTTAGGTCACAGCCCTTACCACCTAGTAAAATGTGGAAGACAGAACTTTTTTACTTCTCACAAAATCCCCCCTTTTTTTCCTTTATTAAAATTTCTTTCCACACCTAAATCCAGTCAATACTATCTCACTTTCTTTCCCCAATGAATTCTTCCCTTCATCTTTTTCACTTTCATGTGAATATGGGAAAGGAGCAGAATTGACCAATGCATTGACAAATTACAAGGGGGGCAGTCCCCTTTCATAAATAGAAATACAGAGATTCAAAATACAAAGGTAGATCAATGAATTATCCACTCAGAGGTTCCATCTCATACAGCAGTCTGGGGAGGGACATCATCTGATGCAGTTTTCTGTCTTCAGCACAGCATCTCAGCATCTTCTTTACTTTGTCTTTACTGTAGAAATCCAGATGTCCACTCTCCTACAAAACTGACCTTAATACAATTTTAGATGATCATTCCTAAGCTTATCACTCTTGCAGAATCAAAACTGGTACTTTGACCGGTTGTCATGCTTAAGAAATTCACATTAGAACCCAGTTTTTACATTGTACATTAATTCACCATTCATTTCCCCCAGCAGGAAGATGAGATTTCACTAAGGAGTCAATAACAGACTCCAGTATACATAAATACAATAAATAATCATTTTTAACACAGTACACATCACATCATAAAACAGTTTCAACTTCTGGTCATGTGAAATTTACAACATAGACCACAAACCATTTTTCTTTTAATATTTGTCAGCTGAGATGAAAATGATGACTGTATGCCAACCTCACAGGTCCTTGACCTGATTGTCTCCATACTATTACTAAGAATTAAAGGGCCCTAACTTACTGTTGTTGGTCTAAATCCCTAAGCCCAGTTGCTTAATTTTTGACTTAACCTCAGATGTTCCCCTAACAACGTTGAATCTATTATTTAATAGATCTTTTTACAAAACTTTGCTTATAGGAAATTGCCACCAGGCATAGGGACACTTCAGGGAAACAGCATCTCCCTAACTATATGTCAATTCCAGGCGGGAGTAGATTGTCAACTAGCATTCAGCCAGGCTTGAAGTCTGCCTGGCAGGTGTCAGTGGGGAAATTGAGTCAGGAGACTTCTGCCTCAGCCCAGGGCTGAACAGTCACTCTCCCAACATTTCCGTGAGATCACCTTTTTGCAGTTCATGCCAGCATCTCACAGGCATACTGGCATCATGGATCAGTGGCTCAGACCATCTCTCTTGCTATCCACCTGGAGTTAGACTCAGAAGAAGTCAGTTAATAGTCCCCCTAAAATCTTAAAATAACAAGCTCCAGTAATCAGTTTGATGTATGACTAATTTCACATTGGCTAAGGAACATCTTCTGAAGCAAGTCTTAAGCAGCTTCCATGCCTCTCTGTACATGTTCGAGTTCCTGATTGAATAACAGTCAAAAATCAAATTTACCGTTATAACCGTAAGTCATTGCTCAGATAGATTTACATCTGTTTCATGAACGTAAGTTGAACTTATGTTTGAACTTATCGTATGTGTAATTCATTCTTTTAGACTGAGCAGGGTTGGAAAGGGACAACATTTAACTTTTCCATAAATGTCAAATTTTACCAGAAGTTACCTGCCTCTAAGAAACTGAAAATGTCTCTGGTTCAGTCTTAGTGACTTGATTCAGTCAATTGTATTTACTCAATTAATTGAAAACAGCAAGATTCCACTACTTGCATTGTGCTTACATTTTAAATTATCTGCTTTGATTATAGAAACATGCCATGTAGATGAAAAGCGGGGACACAATTAGTTACCATCTCCACCTTACAATGGTCCCAGAGGCTTTGCATTTGATGACAAGTCTCACTAACAAAAGTTTTACCAGGACTCACATCTTAAATTTGTCCTAAAAACCAGTCACTGGAAATTATTTATCACCAAAACAAATTCCTTATGTAGGAACTCCATGTGAGTTCAGATCTCTCTCTCTTTTTTAATGCTTATTTATTTCTAGTTTTCAACATTCATTTTCACAAAATTATGAGTTCCAAATTTGCTCCCTATCTTTCCCCTCCCTCCAGCCCAAAACACTATGCATTCTGATTGCCCCTTCCCCCAATCTGCCCTCCCTTCTATCACACCCCTCCCTTCCCTTATCCCCATCTCTCTTTTCTTGTAGGGCAAGATAGATTTCTATACCTCATTGCCTGTATTTCTTATTTACAGCTTGCATGCAAAAACAATTCACAACCTTGGTTCCTAAAACTTTGAATTCCAACTTCTCTTCCTTTCTCCTTCCCCACTTATCCCCACTAAGAAGGCAGAAGAGTTCAATATAGGCTGTTATATATATAGTTTTGCAAAAGACTTCCATCACAGTCATGTTGTATAAGAGTAACTATATTTCTCTCCATCCTATCCTGCCCGCACTTACTATATTCTCTTTTTGATCTTATCCCTCCTCAAAAATGTTTACTTCTAATTACCCCATCCTCCCATTTGCTCTCCCTTCTTCCATCCCCCCCACCTCACTTCTCCCCTTCTCTCCTACTTTAGTGTAAGGTAGATTTTCATACCAAATTGAGTTTGCATATTATTCCCTCAAGACAAATGTGATGAGAGTAAGCTTCACTTTTTCCCTCTCACCTACTCCCTCTTTTCCCCTCCATTCAAAAAGCTTTTTGTTGCCTCTTTCATGAGAGATAATCTGCCCCATTCCATTTCTCCCTTTTTTGCCCCATTCCATTTCTCCCTTTTTCCTCCCAGTATATTCTTCTCTCACCCTTTGTTATTTTTCTTTAGATATCATCCATTTCTGTTCAGCACATGCTGTGCTGTGTGTGCGTGTGTGTGTGTGTGTGTGTATAAACCCTCTAACTATCCAAATGCTGAGAAAAGTTTCAAGAGTTACAAATATTATCTTTCCATCTAGGAATGTAAACAGTTCAACTTTAGTAAGTCCCTTTTGATTTCTCTTTCCTGTTTTCCTTTTCATGCTTCTCTTTGATAATATTTGAAAGTCAAATTTTCTATTCAGCCTTGGTCTTTTCATCAAGAATGCTTGAAAGTCCTCTATTTCATTGAATGACCACTTTTTCCCCTGAAGAAAAAATACTCAGTTTTTCTGTTTAGGTGATTTCTTGGTGTCAATCCTAGTTCTCTTGATTTCTGGAATATCATATTCCAAGCCCTGCAATCCCTTAATGTGGAAGCTGCTATATCTTCTTTTATCTTGATTGTGTTTCCACAGTATTGGCTGTGTATCTGGCTGCTTGAAATATTTTCTCCTTGACCTGGGAGCTCTGGAATTTGGCTATGATATTCCTAGGAGTTTTTCTTTTTGGATCTCTTTCAGGAGATGATCGGTGAATTCTTTTCATTTCTATTTTACATTCTGGATCTAGAATATCAGGGCAGTTTTCCTTGATAATTTCATGAAAGATAATGTCTAGGTTCTTCTTTTTCATGATGGCTTTCAGGCCCATAGTTTTTAAATTGTCTCTCCTGGATCTGTTTTCCAGGTCAGTTGTTTTTCTACTGAGATATTTCACATTGTCTTCTATTATTTCATTCTTTTGGTTTTGTTTTGTAATTGCTTGGTTTCTCATAAAGTCATTACCTTCTATCTGCTCCATTCTGATTTTTAAAGAACTATTTTCCTCAATGAGCTTTTGAACCTCCTTTTCCATTTAGCTAATTCTGCTTTTGAAAGCATTCTTCTCCCCATTGGCTTTTTGGACCTCTTTTGACATTTGGGTTAATCTATTTTTAAAGGTTATTTTCTTCAGCATTTTTGAGTTCTCCTTTAGCAAGCTGTTGACTCGCTTTTCATGATTTTCTTGCCTCTCTCTCATTTCTCTTCTCAATTTTTCCTCTACCTCTCTTACTTGATTTTCAAAATCCTTTTTGAGTTCTTTCATGGTCTGAGACCATTGCATATTTATTTTGGAGGTTTTGGTTATAGAAGCCTTAACTTTATGTCTCCCTCTGATGGTATGCTTTGTTCCTCCTCACCCAAAAGGGTGGAAGAAGATACCTTTTCACCAAGAAAGTACCCTTCTATTGTGTTACTTTTTTCCTCCTTTTGTGGGCATTTTCCCAGCCAGTTATTTGACTTTTGAGTCTTTTGTCAAGTGGTATATTCTAGGGACCTTAAAGTTCTCATTTTTGCCAAGGTGGCACAATCAAGGGAGAGGAGTACATTCCTTTCTTTGGCCTGTGGTCTGGTCTGGGAGCAGCCACAAGCTTTTCTGTCCTGCATCTGCCAGTAGGACTCCCTCTCCACAACCACCACTACCTTTACCAAGTCAGTGCTCCTCCTCACCCCAGGACCACCACTCAGAACTGAGACCCAAATCACTGCTGGATTCCCCAGGGTCTTTAGGCTGAGGGCTCCAAAAATGGATGCTGGGGCCGGGCTAGGGCCAGACCCTGCTCCCTTCTCACCCAGGTGAAAGAGCTTTCTCACTGACCTTTGAAACTGTCTTTGGTATTTGCAGGTTGAGAAATGTGAGAACCGCAGCTGCCACCCATGATTATGCGCCCTGAAAACTGCTCCAGTCCTGTCCATGCCATGTGGCCAAGGCTGGGCTGGTGTCTGCTCTGAGCCCTGCGTGATAGACCTTCCTTGTTGGTCTTCCAGGGTGTCTTGGGTTGGGAATCTTTCATTCTGTCATTTTTGTGACTTTTGCTGCTCTAGAGTTTGTTTAGTCATTTTTTATAGGTATTTTGTAGACTGTGGGGGTAGAGCTAGAGCAGATCACTCCTACTCCACCATCTTGGCTCCAAACCCTCATCACTGTTTTAGTGTAATTCCAAATTGTTTTTCTGAGTGTTTGGGCTAATTTTGGGCTGTACCAGCAGTGTACTTAGTATTTGTTTTCCTATACCCCTCTACAGCATTCACTAGTTACATCTCTTGACATATTTGTCATTTTACTGGGAGGCAAAATGTTAAGAGTTGTTTGACTTACATTTCTCTTAGTAATTGGGATCAGTCTTTAATTTGGTTGTAAATGCTTTGTATTTCGTTTAAGAAATGTTCGCTATTTTTGACTCCTTATGTCTTGGGAAATGCCCTTTGGTCTTATCTATTTGTGTTAATTCCTTATATATCTTAATACGAGATGCTCATCAGAGTTACTTGATTCAAAGAGTATGTTTATTCCTCATAAACAACAAAATTTCCTCTTATCCTAGGGTGCATTGATTTTTATTGTAAAATGTCTTTTAGTTTCATGGAGTTGAAATGATCTATTTTATCTTTTACGTTATATTCTTTGCCTGTTTAGTTGGGAAGCCTTGTCCAGTTTTGGCATGCCCTTTTATTTTTAATGATGTAACTATGCTCAGGTCTTATATTCATTTGGAACTTATGTATGTTAATATGCTTTTTAAAATGTGTACATAATATATATTTAACACATATTTTCCCAGTATTTTTTGTCTAAACATCATCTAAACATTTCATATTCTTAAATAGTGTGCCATTTTATTTCTCTACATTTGTATTGCCAGCACATTGTTGTTATTCAGTCTTTTCATTCATGGCGTATGACCCCATTGACCCATTTGGGGTTTTCTTGGCAAAGATACTAGTAAGTGTCTTCGGCCAGTTTTGAACTCATGAAGATGAGTCTTTCTGACTCCTGAAATTCTCAGCACATAGGTGATGTCCTCATGTTAGAAGATGACCAAAATGACATCACCGTGGTAGGGGTCTGTGTCTGACTGGTTGATCAGACCATAATGAACTTGGAATGCTCTGTCACCTCTGGAGATGTCTCTGAATTTCCAAGTTCATGTTTCTTTTGAGCTGCTGCAGTTCAGCTTTGATCATAGAGCACAGTGCCTTCTTTGATGTGGGCACACCATACTGGACCTGTCCTGTGCTGCTGTCTCCCATATCTCCCAACTGATTGCAGAGTTCTTCAGAGAGACCTTGAGAGTGTCTTTGTATTGCATCTTCTGACTTCCACATGAATACTGGCCTTGTGAGAGTTCTCCAAACATACCATAGATATTTGAATAACGCAGCCAGTCTATTGGAGTTGCACTCTGTGCTCTAGAATTTGAATCCTTGGAAGTCCAGCTTGAACAAGGACCTCAGTGTCTGGTACCATATCTTGCCAGGTGGTCTTCAGAATCTTCCTAAAATAATTAAAATGGAAGTGATTGAATTTCCTGGCATGGCACTGGCATATTGTTCCAAGTTTCACAGGCATGGAACAATGCGGTCAGCACAAGGCTTGGTAGACTTTCAGTTTGGTAGGGCAGCTTATTAGTCTTATTTCCCATGCTTTCTTTTCATTTCAAACATTGACCTAGCTAAGCACATCATAAATGCTTAATAAAAGCTTATTGAATTGAAGTAAGAGGAGTGCATTGTGGAGTTTTCACCAGAGATGATAAGGAACCATTGTACTCATCAGGCGACTTGATAACTATCTTATTTTTGTACTCATTAGTCAAGTCTTTCTTCCACTGTGGTTAAAAATTCTTTGCTTCTGTTCTACCATTTCGTCTTTGGGATTTAAGATTCATGTATATGTGTAGTGGTTTGGGATTTAAGATGTATGTATTAATTTTAGGATTGAAGGATACTAAGCATTCTCCTGCGGGTATTATCACTTCTGTGTTCTTTATTAATATAGTATTAATATAGTAGTGTATGTAAAATGTAGATACACAGAATGGATCAGTTCTGTAATCAGTTGCTTCATCCAAGAATTTCTTGCAATTAAATTCATTGAGTACTTGCATAGATCTTGGCCTGAAGGGCACAGTGTCTCCTAGTGCATCCTGGGTCATCTACAGTCATCCTGATGAGTACCTGGTCACTGGATTCAGACAGCTCTGGAGGAGAAGTGAGGCTGGTGACCTGCACAGCCCTCCCTCACTCAAAACAAAGTCAAGTGCAAGCCATGTCTTCGTCTCTCTGATGGCATGATCTTCTTCGTCAGTGAAGGATGAACACAACAGTTAAATCTATCAAGTTAAAATGATCTAGTAGAAATTTGATAAACATTTTTATGATCATATCTATTGAAGCAAATAGAGCCTGGTATTGCAGTATTCAAAAACATTAAACACTTTGTTTTTCCTACCTTGAATCTCTACTTGATGTTCTTTTTCACTCATTTATTAATAATTAACTGATGTATTTAACACATTTTGTATAATTGTCATTGGATCCTCACTGCAGACTTGTCAGTTAAGTGCTTTAGCTAGTACTCTGATTCCTCATGATCCTCAGCTGTTCCCCTTCCCAGTCATGCTTTGTACCAAGTAAGATTTTTTTTTTTTAGAAAGAGCAAATGAAATAAGAGTACATTGCATAGAATGTCAGGCTTTTTTATATATTGATCACTTGCATTTTTATTATCTTCATGAAGTTTTTGATAATAGTTATTTTTTTAAAGAATTGTTTGTTCTTCAAGTAGTGGAGTTTGGTCTTCTGTCTTTTTGTTAGTTCCTTATATATGTCCTGGTTCTCAGACCCTTATCAGAGACCACAGAGTTGGAATCATTTGAGAGTTGGAAGGGACTTCAGCTGCCTTCTAGTCCAACTCACATTGAAGAAGAACCCCTGCTATAACATACTTAACTAGTGGTTGGTCATTTGGCACAGTCCTCTTGCCTATTAACGTTGTTTTTGATCTTACTATGTTAACTGGCCTTGTCAGATTGATATCTCTGTATTTGAAGAGCATTTCATCTATACCTTTAAGTCATTGATAAACCTGTTAAGTAGCTTAGGACCAGCAGATAGATGCCTCTACTTTCTTTACTCTGTTTCCTCTTAACTGAAACTTTCTTCTTGATGCTCTGTTCTCTCTAGGGTTTTGATATTCTTCTTAACTCCTTTTTGATCCACTGACATTGGCCTCTTGGCTGTTCCTTAAACAGAACACTCCACTTTCCAGTTCTGAACGTTTTCACCAACTGCCACCCATGCCACTGAAATATTCTTGCTCCTCCTCATCTCTGTCTATTGACTTCCCTTCTCTTTAATACTAGCCTTATCTTTGTTAATTATTTCTTATTTTTCATGTGTATATAGTTTACACATATTTTTCTGCTTGTCTTCCCCATTAGATTGTGAATTCCTTGCCCTCTTTCTGTCTGTCATGCTTAGCACAGTTCTTGATAAGGCTTTATTCGAAAGGCTTATGCTCTTCTTAAAAAAAGTTTTTGTTGATATTTTTCATTTCTTGCAGCGTGTTGTCCGAAGTATCCTCTCCCAAAGAGCCATCTCACATCATAAATAGCATGTTTAGAGAGGGGAAAAAGCAGCACAACTGATAGATACAGTGAAAAAGTCTGAACATATGTACAGTGTATAATACCAGTAGATCTTTCACCTCCATGATGGAGGAAGGGTGGGTTGGAGCTGCCCTCATATATCTTCATTTGGGTTCTGCTTGATCTTTACAATTTTGTTTTATTTGCTTTCAATTTTAATGTATAGTTCTTTCCTTTTACATTGTTGTATTGTGTGTATAATTTTATTGACATTCTACTTCACTTTGTTACAGTTCATTCATATGTATGTACAGTTCATTCATATGTATGCATATATGTATATGTATGTTTTTTTATATGGCATATATGCTTTTCTGTATTATTTGTATTCTGTACACAAGGAACCATTTATGATCCATTCCCCAATTAATGGGCATCCACTTTGTTTCCAATTCTTAGTTATTACAGAAAGTACTGTTACAAATATTTTCTATGATATTGGGACTTTTTTTTAATTGATAGGAACCTCTAATTAAAATATGTAGACATTTTGGTCAATTGAGTTGCATAATTTCAAATTGCTTTCCAAAGTGGTTGTTGATTGTACCCATCATTCCTCACCCTTTGTAACATTGGCTGTTGCTATTTTTTGTCATTTTTGCCATTTTATTGGGGGTAAGGTGAAGCCTCAGTTGTTTTGATTTACATTTGTCTCAGTGATTTGGAGTAGTCTTTCATGTGGTTTTGAGTACTTTGCAATTCTTTTGAGATCTTTTGTTTATGTCTTTTGACTATTTATTGGGGAATGGCTTATAAGAGAGAGGTGTGTGTGTGTGTGTGTGTGTGTGTGTGTGTGCGCGTGTTCTAACTTTTGGATTCTGATTGTTCTGGACCATAGAAACAGCTGCTCTTGCTTTATATTTGGTGAATAATTTCTATTTTTGAGAAGTCATGGGAATCAGAGAAAATGTCTACTCTTTTTTGTTTATGTCCCCATAATCTTTCAAATACCACTGATGTTGGCTCCAGGACCTAAAAGTATGTAGTTTGTTTGTGTCATGTGATTTGAATTCATCAAGGGTAGCTAGGTGATTGCACATTATCTTTTTACTTGTATATAATTTCAAAATTCTAAGAATTTTTATTCCATCATGTACAGTATAAAGATCATTCTCCTTTACAGAGAAAACAAAAAAATACAAATTGAGCAGCTTTGTCTTCTGTCAGTTAACCTTGTACCAATTCTAAGACAATCAAAGTTTTCTCTTCTTTGATCCTCTTTCTTCCCAGTATAGCTAAAATCTTTTTGTTGTCCTTAGTTTCTTTCTCTGTTTGTCTCTTTCTGAACTGTAGCATTTCTCATAGTACTTACAAGACTGACACAGGAGTACATATCTAAACTTCATTCACCAGTACTTAAGTTTACCTGTTTACTACTGGCCTTACTTCCATTTTTTGTACATTTCATTTAAAATTCTAAGTTGGTGAGTTAATTCCCTATTTATATAGGTCCCTTCAGATGAATCTAATTCTTTTTGCTTCTTGAAATTGTTTCCCTTTGTATCTTCCAAATTTCATTCTTGAGCATCTTCCAATTCCTCTTGGGCTAATTTTCCCTAAATGAATTTAGTCCACAGAATCCTAACTCTACAGAGCCTTTTGAAATTTGCCTCCCCTAATTTCTGGGTGTGTATTAGACTGCCCATATTTTCTGTCATCACGTTTAGGACCAGGAGTGGTCATTTCCACATTATGGTTGCCATCGTTTTGATCCCATAATCAATAAACCCCCTTTTAGTGAGAATCACATCTGAAATAGAATTTCCCCTAGTTGGTTTCTTCCAGTTTTGGACAATGGGGTTATCACTAAAGCAAGACAAGAAATTACTGTTATGTTTTTGGCAGTAGTAGCACTCCAGCCACTGTTTGAATTGAAATACCCCATCATTACTCTATACCAGTCTTGCGAAGCTTTCTCAACTCCTCATTTATTTCTATTTTTCTGTCCCAATGGGTCTGTATTATACTCCAGTGCCAAAAACATTCCTATTTTACCCTCCTTTGAACTTCACTCATGTTCTCGTGTGAGTATACACAATACTTACGTGATTATATATGTACTTCCAAATCTCAGTGACAGCCCATGAAGTCAAATTTCCTTCCTTGTATTAGGAGTTTTTTGATGCATTTTTCCCTTATTCTACAGCTTTTCTGCTATTAGTTACATGGCTTTTATTAGTGCAAAAGCTTTTCACTTTAATGTAATCTAAATCACTGTTCTGTCATTTGCAATCTTATTCTTCTTTTGTTAATAACTTTCCATCGCTATGAAAGGTGCCTGATCTGGTGTTTGTCATTTATTCTTTTAGTAGCATGGCCTTAAATATTCAGATTGTATATGAGTTTTTGTGGTTCATAGTTTTAGAAATTTGGTAAACCTAATTTTTGCCAAACTGCTTTCCCATTTTCCTTGCAGGTGATACAGAGAATTTTCACTCCAAACAATTTGTGTCCTAGGGTTATTGAAGTCTGTGATTATTAATGAGTTTGTTTCTGACTGTTCTTTATCGAACCTGTGCCTCTGATCTAATTTTAATTTTTTAACCAATATAGTATCAAACAGTTTTGGCTATTACTACCTTTTAATTCAATGTAATTTTCCTATCATAGTAAACTAAGCACACTGTACATACAGACTTGAAATTATTAGCTTAAACTTCAGTAGATGCATGTCAAGATAAGGTTACATTTTTATGAGTATTAATAGTGAATTAGATGACCTCTTCCAGCTCTGCTTAAGATCTTATTATAGCATTATATTATTGATACTTTGAAAGAATACAAAAATAAATAAGGATCTTCCTGACCTGGCCCTCAGTGTTCTTATATATCATTTTGCTTTGGGGACATAGTGAGTTGCTTACTCTTCTATTAAATGCTTAAGTGTGCTGTACTGCTTTAGTCTATGTGTCTTCTCTTCACTAGTGGACATCTCTTATCCCTGAGTTTAGATCTTTAGCTCCTTTGTTAGTGTTTCTCTTAGCTAAGTTCTGCTGTCTCTCTCCTGTGTTTGTTTATTTCTTCTGTTTTAACTTATTCACTGCTTTTTTTCTTTCATTTTCCACTTTTGTTCATATCTCTTCTTTTACCTGTCTGCTCCCACTATGTTTTTTCATTTTGGAAACATGGCAGTATAATTTTTTGGGTGCTGATAGGGCTTAGCTTTTCTAATCCTTACCAAACAATGCAGGAACTTCTGTTCAGTGAACCAAGTAACCACATTTAAAAAATGTTTAATAGTGATACCATTTATTGATATATAGGGATATATCTTTACCCTTCCCAGAGTCTTCCCCTGTTAAAAAGAGAAGAGTAAGACAGCTCTGCAGAAGTGACCAATATATCAGCCAAGGCCATCGGTATGTGTGTTGTTAATATCCATAGTCCCCCAATACTTGAAAGACATTAAAAGAAACTTATTCTCATATTTCTATATGTCTCGATTTCTTCATTTTAATTTAACATTATTTAGTGAGGTTTTTTATTGTTGAATAAATGAAAAAGTATTATTAAGTACTTATAATGTATGTCTCAAACATTGAAGAAATATAGAAAACATAGATAATTTCTGCTGTCATAGAACTCACCTTGTATTTGGAGGAGACAACACATAAAGGAAGGGTCACTTGTAGTGCTTATGCAAAGTGGTTATTAGGGTTCAATGGCAGAGGTAATGCTAAAGCCCAGGAGTTGATAGGGTTTACCTGGAGGGTAGTTGGTAAGGTCTACTGGTCTCCTGTCTTGATGGCACACTTGTAGTTAGTGACTTCTTGATCAAGTAGTAGGAATTGCCATGGGAATGACCCTGTTTACTCTGTTAGAGTAGGGGCAAGGGCCCTAGCACAGAAATTGGAAAGGGGGTAATGAGTAGCTTTCCTAATGTTCTTATGGAGTAGGTACTCCCAAGCTCCTTCCCTTAGGGGTGAGAATGATGGAGAGTGATGGTGCCAGTGTGAATTTGTGAGGGAATAAGGGGAAAGGTAGAATCTGTGCAGGGGTAAGAGTGCCAGTGGCTTGGTTTGTTCTGTCTCTGCCATTTGATTTGGGATCTTGCTCTTTCCATTTACAGTGCTGTAGGTATGCTGTTACTTTTTTTTTGATTCTGCTTATTTCACTTTCTGTAAATCTTCCTATATGCTGCTCTGTAGTCTTCTTTTTATTGTTTCTTAGAGTACAGAAATATTTCAATGAATTCATGTACCCGAGTTGGTTTAGTCATTCTTCCAGTTGTAAGGCATCTTTTTTGTTTCCATTCTTTTTTAATGCAAGAAGTTATCCTACAAATATTTTGGTATCTATGGGACTTTTATTTTTCTTCTCGACCTGTAGAGTATGTGCTTGGGAATAGAAACCCTGAGTCAATAAATAATCAGTTGATAATTAGGATTACATGAAATTCAAGAGCTTGCCACTTATAAATGCAACTTGGAGAAGGAAATTTGTCAGTTCAGAAAAAAGTTTGCATCTGATAAGGGTCTGATGTATGTGTCTGTGCAATTAATATGTATGACCACATAAGGTGTTGAAGATATGTAAGAACAAAAGTAATTCCTTTGCATATGATACAGAAGATATAAACAATTCATTTCAAAGGAATTGGAAACTACTAATAATCATGTAAAGGATTACTATAAAATGCGAATGAAAATAATTTTGATGGTTTATCTCACATGTAGGTAATGGGAATAGATGACCAAAGATGGTAATAGTGTTAGAACTGTGTGCAAAAAAAGGACTCTATACTAAGACATTGATGGAACTGGTAATTGTTGCAACACTTCTGGAAAACAGTTTAGAGTTATGTTAAGAAAGTGGCTAAAATCTATATCATTTTTCCCTATTCTTTAAATCATAAAAGTGCTTTCTTTTGAAAGTTTTATAGCTGTTTGTAGATATTTGAGGATGCCGTTTATAGAACCCTGAGTCTAGATCAGTCCTGCACAACCTGCACTTACATTCCATGACCACTTGGAGCACTCCCAAAGATTTCCTCTACATTCAAAGGATGTTTTCCTCTCCATTTTTTGAAGGGTGCTCCAGAATCCTTTGGTGGTCAGCATGTTGTGCAGGCCTGATCTAGTTCATGTGGGCTGTTTCATTTTGGCTTTTCGTGAAATTCTCCTTTTCTTTCTTCAATTATTTTACCCCTGTCTTGACATTTTCCTTTCTCCTCCAACTCCTGCCATTAATGCCGGGGCATTTCAACATTTACATTAATGTTTCTTCTCATTTCCTAACTTCCCACTTCCTTAATACTTTTAAATCCCTTGACATACTACTAACTAACTCTTGCTCTCCACCTTAGCCACATATAGGAATAGTCACACTCTAGGTATCACCATCTTCCATAAGTGTTCCTCTTCCGTAATTTAAAATACTAACTTTCCTTTTTCTCAGGAGTTTTTAATCCGGTATCTGTAAACTTCAGTAAGTATTTTGATAACTATATTTCAATAAAATTAGTTTCTTTTGTGTATTTACAAACATTCTGAGAAGTTGATAGGTTTTCATCAAACTGCCAAAGCAGATTTGGGAAGGATGGTATCCATGACACGAAAAAGATTAAGGACCACTTCTCTGTCAATCATCCTCTGTCCCTATGCCTCACCCCTCCTGAATTTAATTTTTTACTGTCCTTAGATCTTTGGTCCCTCTGCCCCTCAGTACTTCTTTTAAAGGCCATCGCCTATACTCAAACTGTAATTTCTTCCCTTTCTAGTTTTGATCCTCTAGTTGGTCATTTCAACTCTGTATTGTCCTCTGCACTCAAATCCCTTACTCTCAGATCCTATTGCTTCTCATCTCTTGGCAAACCTCAGTTCTGGGTTATGTGTATCATCTGAATCCTCTGAATATAAATGCTCCTTTCATTCCTCTTTTTTATTCCTATTTCTCCTCTCCTCCGTTAATTATCATCTTTAGGTACATAACTCACAGATCTACATATCCGACCCCCAGTTTTATCCCCTGAGCTTTAGTCCTGTAGTAACTAATTACATATGGGATGTTCCAAACTGCATGTTCAGTCACATCTCCAATTCAATAGACCCAAAAAAGAGCTCATGGAATTTTACAGACACTCCTATCTTTCAGCCTTTCCTATTTCTTATTTCTTTCTCTTTTAAGTGACTTGCCCAAGGTCACACAGCTAGTAAGTGTCAAAAGTCTGAGGCCTGATAGGAATTTCTGATTCCAGACCCGGTAGTCTGTCCACTATGCCACCTAACTGCCCCAGCCTTTCTTATTTCTATTGAAGGCATCCTCATTCTTGAATCTAGTTTCCCAGGTTCATAACCTTTGTATTATCCTGGACCCTTCATTTTCCCTCATCCTAAACAGGTAATCACTTGGCAAATCTTTCCATTTCTATCTCCTTCAACCTCTTCTCTCACACAGCTGGCAACTTAGTATAGGTTTTCATTACCTAGGTATTTACTTGCTCTCCCCCCCATTAGATGTAGGAATTGTTTTGTATCCCCAGTTCCTAGTACAATGCCTGGGACATAATAGACATTTAATAAAATCCTAATTGACTGATTGAAAGTTGGCAAAAAAGAGGGCGTGTGGATAGACAAGTTCAATAATCTCCTGTTGGTGGAGCTGTGAATTGATCCAAGAAATCTGGAAAGCACTTTCAGGTTGTCCTCTATGTTTTTGACCTTGTAACATATAGCACACTAGGCATATCAGTCACCAAGTGAATATGAAGGGTCTTTATATGCTAGGCACAATGGACCTAAGTGAAAGGAATCAAACATATCCCAAAGAGCAAAGAGGCAAGAAGAAAAGGATCTGTATCTACAAAATTGTCTGTAATAGCACTTTTTTTTTTTAGTAGCAAAGGACTGGAAACATGAATTGGTAACGACCAAACAAATTTCAATTTCAGTATATGAATGTTACTGTGCTGTAAAAAAAAAAAGATGAAAGAAATGGTTTCATGGAAGCTTTGATTAACTTGGATGAGTTTAGGCAGAGTGAAGTAGCAGAACCGAGAGAGCGATCTATCGACTGCAGTGTTGTAAAAGAAGGCAGCTGGGAGAGCCCTAAAGCTGTAACGGAGGCGATGCCCATCTCCTGCCACAGACTAATGATGATTCATGCTGCCTGCTGCCTCACATGTTACACTACAGGTGTGGAATGAGACAGTGTTTAGACATGACCCATGTGTAGATCTGTCTGACTGTGCATGCTGTAAGAGGGCTTTTCTTTATAAAGTAATTGTGTGGGAATAATGATAGCAATATAAAAACAGAAAAGTGTGTCGGTGAAACATTAAGTAACATATAGAAGTGAGCAGAAGGATCTTTGGAAGGGAACAGAAACAAGCAGAGCTTTATTGGAAACATTGTGATAAGTCTAACATACTTTTAAAAAAATTATTCAAGTAACAATTCAGTTTTACACTGTATTCTTGACATCTATCAAGGTTTAAAAAAAGAAAATTACTCAGTTGCAACTATCACAGGCTTATTATATATAAAAGATGTTCTTTTTGGTAAATAAGTAGATTATTAAGTACATTTCAAGCTTTGAGGGAATGTTAAGAGGTCATCTAGTCCAACTGACTTACATTGTAGGTGATGGAATTGCAACCAAGAGAAGTTGAATTATTTGCTCAAGGTCATGCAGGTAGTAAGTATCCAAATTGGTTTTGAATCCTTGTCTTGTGACATCAGATTCATTGCTTTTTCTACTATACCAGCAAATGAATATGTAATTTCTCCAAAAATCTATTGAGAATCTATACAGTTGGACGAAATAGAAGATAAACTAAAATGTTATGCTTTTCATCTTTACCAAGAAAAATGAAGAGATTGAGAGGATGAGAAAAGAATTGAGAGGAATAAGAAATATTAAAGGGCAAGAAAGTTTTATGAAGGAAGGTGAATGGTGTGTTGTACAATAGGTCACTATTGGTAGGAAGTTCAAATTTTAGTCTGTGTAATACACTGGTTTCATGTGTGACTTTTGGCTAGTTCTTTAATCTTTGTAAGATTCACGTCTTCATCATTAATATGGGAATTGGACTAGAACAAGATGATGTCTCACGTCCCTTCCAACATATTTTCCATATGTTATGAAAAATCATTTGAGTTATCCAATTGAATGATTTTATGTTCACATAAATTATTAATACTGGGGCAAAAATATGTTATACTATCACTTAGTAATTTTTGTAGATTTTTACTTGTTTTAATTGGAACAATTTATTTATTTATTTTCAGTTTTCTGTAATCACTTCCATAAGTCTTAGATTTTCTCCCCGCCGCGGACGGCATGCAGTCTTGTATGGGTTCTACATGTACATTCTTATTAAACACATTTTCATATTAGTCATGTTGCATAGAAGAATTAAAATGAATGGGAAAAACTGAAACAAAACAAACATAACACAAGAGAAAATAATCTGCTTCATTCTGTGTTCCAATTTCATAATTGTTTCTTGGGATGTGAATGGCATTTTGCCTCAAGAGTCTTTGGGGGAGGGAGTGGAGCTAAAATGACATGCGCTAGCTCTCCCCCTGTAGCTGATAAAATACCTGTAAAAAATGACTCTAAACAAATTCTAGAGCAGCAGAAGCCACAAAATGACAGAATGAAAGAGATTTCCAGCCCAAAACAGCTTGGAAGTTCAACGGGAAAGGTCTATTGCACCAGCTTCAAGTAGAGCTCAGTCCAGCCTTGACTGTTCAAGCACTACACAGATAGGATTGGAGCAGGCTTCAGGGCATGGAATCATGGGTAGTACCAGCTGTGGTTCCCAGCTTTCTCAACCCACAAATGCCAAAGACAGCTTCAGAGGTCAGCAAGAAAGCTTTTTCACTTGGGTGAGAGGGAATGCAGTCTGGCCCCACTCCTGGCCGCAGGCGGAGGCAGCTTCCACTTTTGGAGCCCACAACCTAAAGACCCTAGGGAAATCGAGCAGCTGATTTGGGTCTCAGTTCTGAGTGGTGGTCCTGGGGTGAGGGGGAGTGTGGTGTGGTAAAACTGGTGGTGGCTGTGAAGAGGGAATCCTGTTTGCAATTCCAGGGCAACAAAGAGTGCTTGTGTTTGCTCACAGACCAGAGCACAGGCCAGGAGAAGAATAAACTCCTCTCTCTTGATTGTGCTACTTTGGAGAAACTGAGAACTTAGAGATCCCTAGAGTATATCCTCTACTTGACTACGGATTCAGAAGTCAAGTAATTGGCTGGGGAAATGTCCCAAAAAAGGGGAAAAAAATAAGACTATAGAAGGTTACTTTCTTGGTGGAAAGGCACTTTCTTCCATCATTTTGGACGATGAAGAACAAAGCATACCATCAGAGGAAGACATCAGAGTCAAGGCTTCTACATCCAAAGCTTCCCCCCAAAAATATACAATGATCTCACGTCATGTAAGAAAGAGCTCAAAAGGGATTTTGAAAATCAAGTAAGAGAGAGGGGAGGAAAAGTTGGGAAGAGGAATGAGAGATGCAAGAAAATCACGACCAACGAGTCAGTAACTTACTAAAAGAGACCCCCCCAAAATGCTGAAGAAAATAACACCTTTAAAAATAGACTAACCCAAATGACAAAAGAGGTCCAAAAAGCCAATGAGGAGAAGAGTGCTTTAAAAATAGAATTAGCCAAATGGAAAAGGAGGTTCTGAAGCTCACTGAAGAAAATAATTCTTTAAAAATTAGAATGGAGCAGATGGAAGCTAATGACTTTGAGAAACCAAGAATTTATAAAACAAAACCAAAAGAATGAAAAAATAGACAATGTGAAATATCTCATTGGAAAAATAACTAACCCGGAAAATAGATCCAGGAGAGATAATTTAAAAATTATTAGTCTACCTGAAAACCATGGTCAAAAAAAGAGCCTTGACATCATCTTTCATGAAATTATCAAGGAAAACTGCCCTGGTATTCTAGACCCAGAGGGTAAAATAGAAAGGAAAGAATTCACCAATTGCCTCCTGAGATTCCAAAAGGCAAACTCCTAGGAATATTGTAGTCAAATTCGAGAGTTCCCAGGTGAAGGAGAAAATATTACAAGTAGCCAGAAAAAAAAAATTCCATTATTGTGGAAATACAATCAGGATAACACAGGTTTTAGCTTCTACACCTAAGGGATCGGAGGGCTTGGAATGTGATACTCCAGAAGTCAAAGGAGATAGGAATAAAACCAAGAATCACCTACCCAGCAAAACTGAGTATGTAATACTTAAAGGGAGAAAAAGATTAATGAAATAGAGGACTTTCATGCATTCTTGTTGAAAAGACCAGAGCTGAATAGAAAATCTGACTTTTAAATACATGAATCAAGAAGAACATGAAAAGGTAAACAGAAAAGAGAAGCCTTAAAGTACTCATTAAAGTTGAGCTGTTTACATTCGTACATGGAAATGTGTTATTTGTAACTCATGAGACCCTTTTCAGTATTAGGGTATTTAGAGGGAATTACGTATATGTAGGTGTGTATGGGTATGTATGTGTGTGTATAGTATATATGTGTAGGTATGTATATATGTATGTGTGTGTGTATATATGTATATGTATATATTTTTATTTATATGTATATGTGCATATATACACACACACATACACATACACACATACACACAGAGGGCTCAGGGTGAGCTGACTTGGAAGGGAGAATTCCCAAAAAAATAAAATTTACTGTTGAGTGGAATGTCCTAGGTGTGAGAGAAAGGGAAAGGTAGAATGTAGCAAATCTTTTTTACAGTGGAGGGGAAGAAAGGATAGATGAAAGGAAATAATTGAGCGTTACTCTTATGGGATTTGGCTTAAGCAGGGCATACACTCTGTTGGATATGGAAATCTATTTTACCCAGCTGGAAGGCAAGGGGAAAGGGAAGATAATAGAAGGGACAGCAAATTGGGGAAAAGGATAATCAGAAGCAAACACTACTGTGGGAGGATGGGTCAAGGGAGAGAATAGAATAAATGGATGGCAGGATAGGACACAGGGAAATGTGGTTAGTCTTTTACAACATAACTATTATGGAACTGCTTTGCATTGTTACACATGTATGACCTATACTGAATTGCTTGTTTTCTCAGTGAGGGGAGGGAGAGAATATGGAACTCAAAGCTTTAAGAATGAAAGTTAAAAATGGTTTTAGCATGCAACTGGAAATTAAGCTGTACAGGCAATGAATAGAAATCTATTTTGCCCTACAGGAAAATGGAGGGGAAGGGGAATGGAAGAAGGGAGGGTGGATGAAGGTGCAAACTGCCCTGGGGTGGGTGGTGGGAAAAGATGAGGAGAAAATTTTGAATTCAGATTCTTGGGGAGGTGAATGTCGAGAACCAAAAAAATAAATTATTTATTTATTTTTTTTTTTAAAGAGTCCTTCGGGAATGTTTTAGGTCCTGGCATTGCTGTGAAGGGCTAAGTCTCCCAGAAAAATTCCTCACACATTGTGGTTGTTGTTGTGTACAATGATCTCCTGGTTCTGCTCCTTTCACTCAGCATCAATTCATATAAGTCCTTCCAGGCCTCTCTGAAGTTTTCCCGTTCATCATTTCTTCCAGCACAGTAGTATAATTGGAATGATTCTTGACTGTGTATAATTGTTGTTAGGTCAGCTAAATGACTGGGATGAAAGTTTTGTTGAAACATTTGCTATAACTTCATTTCATATCTTTTCCTATTTAACTATTATTTTCCTTTTATTTTTTTCATTTGTCCATGTTGCTTTTATTTCCCCTTACTGCTCATGGCAGTTCCCTCTCATTCCTTTATTCATTCACATATTCATTCATTTATTGCATTGCCTTGGGAGAATCAGTGAAGAAGTAATATATTTTAGAGATCTTGGGGAGATGTGGGCAGTAGTTTTAAATGTATGTTCAAGTGCTTATAACAGAATGGTAAGGTCCTGTGAAGCCCCTTTTCTCTTATATGTGATTTATCAGAAAAGTCAAGAGGTTATGTGCAGTTGACTGCTTTTCTTCCCTATTCCAAAAAGCTGTTGAACCAAAGGGAAGTACTTAACTCATCCTATGCTCTAGGTGTTAACAATTTATGCCGCTTGAAGAGCTTACGTGTGACACACAATAAAGGTGAAACTGCAGGGGGACAAGTAGTAGGAAATCCAAACTTGAGCTATTAATGTTGAAATCGAGAACTTTTGTTTTTGTACAGGCTGCCCTTGAGGTTAGAGTGGGCAGTGTTGCTGGAAAACATTTTCTTAACTTAGTCAAATGATTTTAAGCAAATTGGAATTCTCCTCATAGGAATAGTTAAACAGGGATTAATTTCCTGATGATGAGTTTCATGCTTATTGTTTTGTAGAAGTAATAAATACTAGATTCAAAAGCAAATTCATGACCTATGGGATGATATGTATATTTTATGGTATGAAGTTTTTTAATGAGCATGTTAATCAAGTAGTAGTCATCACTGCCAGTTACGGCAATATAAACATAAGATTATACTTAAAATGATAAAGTGATAACTTGTATGAAGTTCTATATTATTATATATATAATATGTACAATTTGATATATAGTGTATGATCATATACTGTAATTATATCATAACTTATTGTGAATTATTATTTTTATAATCTGTGTTGTATTCCTATATTAGAATATGAAGTAGACATCAAGGACTGTTTTCTGTTTGTGTAACCAGTGCTTAGTAAAGTTCTTTGCACATAATAAGTGCTTAATAAATACTTTTTCATTCCTTCGTTCCTCTTCCTCCCTTCTGTTGCCAAATAATTGAAAAGTGAGTGGAATACCCATGGCTTCAAATTTCTAAAAGGCTTTTTTGAGAACATACTTATTGAATGGTATTTTTGAGGAGAAAAAGGACTCCACTTGTTGTTTCTTTGAGAAAGGCATCTAGGAACTATCTCTTTTGTTACCTTCTCACTATGACTTTCTGACACACATGCCCTAGAGATCAAGTTGTTGGTATTTCTGTCTTTGAAAATAGCACCTATTGTCTTGAATTGCCGCCATCTCATTTTTATGCAGTTTTGCCTTGCATCCAGGTGTTACAAGGCATCTTTGGCTTTACTTGTAGTTTCCCCAAATTCTTTCATCTATTACCATGTTTTTGATCAGCTCTAAAAAGAAAAACGAAATAACTTGAAAGCTTTGACCTTAACAGTGGTGGCACACTATAAAACATTCTCAAGAAAGATGCTGCTGTGCATGCATGTACAAAGTCAAGGCTTTTTATCTCAGTCATGAGTACATATTGACTTACAATAATAGATTGGAATCATTGTTAGGGTACTGCCTTTTTAATACTATTTTAAGGATTGAGTATTTTAAAGATATGAATACGAAGTAACAAGACTTTCTTTTTAAGTACATGTGAGTTTATATCCAAATGAATGTTGCTCTTTTTAAAGTAGTTTCTTGGTTCATTATTGGGTTCTCTGATGAAGAATTGAAAGGAAATGTTAAGATCATCTTGACTAATATCTTCATTTTATAGATGAAGAAATAGCCTCACAGATGTTGAAGAATTTCCCTAAGTTTTACTCAGTAAATAGAAATTTTAGGTTTCTAATACAGAAAGTTATAAGTAGGCTCACTGTAATCCATAAAGGATATACTCATAATGACCTAATACTGGCAGCAATACAAGAAGTGTGAGGGTTTTTAGTAATAAAATGAGATTACTGATCTTTTGGCCTTGAAAAATAAAGCATTAACTCTTTGAAGTATCACTGTCACTTTCCCAGCTTTTTATACTAAATTGACCTCATCTTTCAGTTCTCCCCAATATTACTGTAAAACAGCAGTATCTTTATAATTCTAGGGAAGGATTAATTCATTTTATTTCTTCCCTTGAGCCTCTGTTAATGTCTTTTCTCTATTTCTTATGTACCCTGGCAGTCATCTATTTTCACATTTGGCTGATGACATCTCTTCTTACATCTCGGCTGATGGTTCCTGTCCATTCTTGCCAGGAATTAGTATGCAGCCATCCTGGACTGCAGTTTACTTGTCTCTGGAAATATTACAAGCTTTAGATTATTGAGTCTCACAGACAGATGTTATCACTCAGCTCTCTGACTTCTGGGTGAATGGCTTTACTGATTGATTGTGGAACTGAATTCTTATTTAGTCCTTCTGGAGACCATTGGGGATTTTCTTTCCCTGAGCTCATGTAAATTTTTTCACTCCTAAGGCAGAAGACCATAGTTTATTTTATGTTTCCACCCCTGTCACTGTGACTCCACCCCTGTCACTGTGACTTTTCTTCCTCATTTAGGCGAGTATGGGTAAAATCTATAAAATCACTAGAAAAGGGAAAGGGACATTCTTGAACCCATTTCTTTATCTCTTCCCCTATGTCCATGACATCTTTTCTGACTGTGTCATCTTAGGTTCTATATCTTTGGATCCACATTACCTGGAAACACAAAAAATGTCTCTAGTAGTGTTCCTACTTTAAAACTCCTCAATTCTCTTTGAATAGGCTGGAGCATACATACTGCAAGGAAAACAACATATACACACATAGAGATATCTTTTATATGTACATATGGCAAGTAACATGAGGGGTGTGTGTGGGTTCCCTTATGATGAGAGTTGACATGAAGAATTGATGCTCATTCTGGCTATAAAACCCTTGCCTTTTGTGAAAACCCTTGTCCAGTATATAGGACTCTTGGAATTTCTTATCCAGAAAGGAACTGAGTAGCTATGGATTAAATTGCACCTTCCCTGTAGTTAGATATCAAACACGCTCCTGTTTAGATACCTTGCGTTACACTCCATTAGAATGTAAGCTCCATGTGAGTAGATGTCACTGTTTGTATTCGTATGCTCAACAACCAGGACCACATACGGCACAGAGGGAAGTGATAGGTGAGCCAATGTTTGTGAATTGAGTTTACCAACATCCTAAGAGTTGGGTAGCTTCTGTATTAACACGGTGGCTGACCTCTCTCACCTGGATTGTAGTAGCTTCTCTGCCTCCAATCTCTGTCCTCTCCATACTTTTTTTCAAATAACTACCAGAGTGATATTTTGTGATATGAAGGTGGTATTCCTAAAGCAGAAGTTGGAGCCATTTCATTTCCCTGCTGGATAAACTCCCCAGGCCTCTGTATAAAATATAGACTCCTTTTTGGGCTGTTAACTGTTTCATAATCTGATTCCACTTTTCCTTCCCAGATGTATTACTTTTCTTCACTTAACCCTCTTGTTCGCCTGAACTGCCTCCTTCCTATTCCTCACACATGACATTCCATCTCCTACTTCCATTTCTTTCCACACACTCTCCCCTGTGCTGAAAATATACTCTCTCCTTACCTCTTAGAATCCTTTTCTTTCAAAATTCAATGTGGCCTTTCTTCCATGAATCCTTTTCTGCTTCCTCTAGTCAGAACTGCTGCTCTCCCTGAAATTACTTTGTATTTATTCTGTGTTTACCTTATACCTTTTGCATATTATAATGTGCAGTGTAATGCATATATGCTGTTTCCTGTGATAGAACTGTGAAGCTTCTAGATCTTAAATGACCATCATATAGAAGGTACCTGGTAAATGCTTGTTGATTTTGAGAAATGGTTTCTGGGAGATAGCATGTTTTTTACTGTGACTGAGGTCAAGATTAAAATAACTTCACGCATTTTCATACCTTCCTAAAACTCAATAATTTATATTAACAACAATAATTTATATATAATAAATGTAATACTAATGATTGATTTTTAGTGTTTGTACCAAGAACAGCAAGTATAAATGATGCATAATTTTCATACCATTTACTTCATTTTCTCCAAGGAAACCTGTCTAAATAAACTTCGAAACAAACCATGGGTAGAAAATTTAAGTTTAGAGTCAGATATTCAAAGAAATAAATTATGGTCATGGGATGACATACTTAGGTGGAGAATTACAGAATGAACTGCATCTGAAGAGATAATAATGAAAATGGATGAATTCTTATATGGGGATTGTAAACATGCTATTGCGTAATGGGAGAGTAATGTTAAGGAGTGCTGATAAATATTGGAGCTAAAAGAGATGTTGAAATTCTTCAAATGGTAATAAATACTGATGACATTGTGCTTAATAGTCTCATTCACTACAATATAAAGCTTCCTTTCTGACCTAGTAAAATCTATGGTAATGTGGAAAACACCAGTCTAACCATGGCACACTGGAAAAAATATATTGGCTGGATTATCAGAGTTATAAATTTAGAGCTGGAAGGGACTTTAAAGGTTATCAGATTTAACCCCTTCATTTTCTGGATGAGGATGTTGGCCTGTGAATTAAGCTGATTCTAAGTTCATTGCTACCTCTTGAATTATTCTGCCTGTTTATATTTCTGGTACACACATTGCCAATGAATAGCAAGAGATAGTGTTTTTGAGAAATTTCAGTACTTTGAGTGATCCCAAACTGCTTGCTGCTATAAGAGTTCTTCTGTAGAATGCTAGTATTCTCTAAAGGATGCTACATAGCCATGCATCAAGGAATTACCATAGTTTCAGAAGAATCAAAATTAAGTTAGCCTAAAGGGCAAAGGAAGCCCAACATTCTAACAATCAAGACCTTTCACAGTCAGGCTCCACCATACTTTTAATTTCCTTTTGTGTTTTTATTTGTTTTTAACATGAGGCCATTTGTTTTGATATTATATTCTTAATACATCGTCCCCACCTTAGCCCCATCCCTTGTTTAGATTTTTAAAAAGGAAAAATATGCCTAGTAGTCTTGTCTGACAAAATTCCATACCCTTAATAATGAAGGGAGGAAGTTTCATTTTCTCAGCTTTTCTCTACCAGCCCATCTATTTTTTTTTAAATAGAATCTTGCCTCCACGTATTATCTTCCCCAAAATGCAATTAAATATTTTTTTTGCAGTTTTTTGCAATATTATGTTACATAGAAACAGTTTTTTGCAATATATGTTACATAGAAACAGTTAAAAGCATAAAAGAGTGAATATGGTTTTTAATAAATGCAACTTTTTTTTTAGTAGTTACTCTTAGTCATAAGAAAGTGGATATATACTTTAACTTAAAAGTACACTAGTACCAGCATTGTACTTTCTACCTCCCACCAGTTGTGTTGTTATTTAAAATTGCCCTTCTTTTTATGGTTGTGGTTTCTGTTTATTCTCTTCTATCTGCAATCTTCACCTTGCATCACTTGGGGTTTCTCATTTTTCTATTCATAGTTTTTCAGTCTGTCTCCCAAGTTTTGGACATACGGTTTGTTTCCAGTGTTGTCTGATCATGTTGATGATGACAGGAAGGAAGTTACCTGTATGATAGAAAGGACAGTATCTTAAGTTATTTTTAAAAATCAATTCTAGTTAGTAATTTTAAAATCATTTTTGTGGCTTTCCAAATAATGTGATAGCATGTCAACAAAAGTTGTCTTAATTAGCAGTCATGTTCATGGTAATTTTTCTCAGATTTTGAGCAGTATTTGAAAACTTTTGAACTCATTTAACAAAGATTTATTAAGGACCTGTTATGTTTAAGTTTTGTGCTAGGCACTTGGGAGATGAAGGATAATAGATAAAGGCCTCAAGAACTTCATTGAATAAAGTAGTGGAGGAAAATATTTAGTTTAATTAACTAAACTATAAACTATAGCGAGAATATTTGGCAGCAGGATCCAGGAGAATGTCATGGAAAATGTGGCATTGCTCTTGAGAAATGAGTCAAATTGTTTTTCTTAACTTTTTTTTATTGATGCTTTCATTGGGAAATGTAGTGATTTTTTTTTTTAATTGCCTTTTCCACCAATTCCCTTTATCCATAGTAGAACTCCCTCTTGTAACATAGTTAAAAAGCATTGGCCAGGTCTGACAGTGGAGCAAATAGTCTATGTGGAGTTGACTATTGAAGTCAGGGAAGTGTAAAGAGCTGAGGTGGAGGACAGACTCTATTTATTTATTTATTTATCTATTTATCTATTTAACTTTTTACATTCATTTTCACAAAATTTTGGGTTCCAAATTTTCTCCCCTTTTATCCCCTCCCCCCACCCCAATACATGGAGCATTCTAATTTCTCCTATCACCAATCTGCCCTCTCTTCTATCATCCCTCCCTTCTCTTGTCCCCATCTTCTCTTTTGTCCTGTAGGGCCAGATGACTTTCTATTCCCCATTACCTGTATTTCTTATTTCCTAGTAGCAAGAACAATACTCAACAGTTGTTCCTAAAGCTTTGCGTTCCAACTTCTCCCCATCTCTCCCTCCCCACCCATTCCCTTTGGGAAGGCAGGCAATTCAATATAGGCCATATCTGTGTAATTTTGCAAATGACTTCCCTGATAGTCGTGTTGTGTAAGACTAACTGAATTACCCTCCATCCTAACCTGCCCCTCATTGTTTCTCTTCTGTCTTTTGATCCTGTCCCTCCCCGAGTGTTGACTTCAAATTGCTCCCTCCTCCCTTTGCCCTCCCTTCCATCATCCCCCCCTTGCTTATCTCCTTCTCCCCCACTTTCTTATACTGTAAGATAGGTTTTCATACCAAAATGAGTGTGCATTTTATTCCTTCCTTTAGTCAAATATGATGAGGGTAAACTTCTTGTTTTTTGTTTTGTTTTTTTTTTCTTTCTCAGCTCTCCTCTTTTTTCCCTCCACTAAAAAGTCTCCTACTTGTCTCTTAAATGACATATAATTACCCCATTCCATTTCACCCTCTTTCCTCCCAGTACATTTCTCTCTCACCATTTACCTTAATTTCTTTTAAGATATGGCCCCATCCTATTCAATTCATCGTGCTCTCTGTCTCTGTATGTGTGTGCATGTGTGTATGTGTGTGCATGGACCCACCAACTACCCAGATACTGAAAAGTTTTAAGAGTTACAAATATTGTCTTTCCATGTAGGAATGTAAACAGTTCACTTCTGGTAAGTCCCTTAAGACTTCTCTTTGCTGTTTACTTTTTCATGCTTCTTCTCATTCTTGTGTTTGAAAGTCAAATTTTCTTTTCCGTTCTGGTCTTTTCATCAGGAATGATTGAAAGTCCTCTGTTTCATTGAAAGACCATATTTTCCCCTGAAGTCTTATACTCAGTTTAGCTGGGTAGGTGATTCTTGGTTTGAGTCCTAGTTACTTTGCCTTCTGGAATATCCTATTCCACGCCCTTCGATCCCTTGATGTAGAAGCTGCTAGATCTTGAGTTATCCTGATTGTATTTCCACAGTACTGGAATTGTTTCTTTCTAGCTGCTTGTAAGGTTTTCTCCTTGACCTGGGAGTTCTGGAATTTAGCCACAATGTTCCTAGGGGTTTCTCTTTTTGGATCTCTTTCAGGTGGTGATCGATGGATTCTTTCGATACTTATTTTGCCCTCTGGTTCTAGAATGTCAGGGCAGTTTTCCTTGATAATTTCATGGAAGATGATATCTAGGCTCCCTTTTTGAACATGGCTTTCAGGTAGTCCCATAATTTTTAAATTGTCTCTCCTGGATCTATTTTCCAGGTCAGTTGTTTTTCCCATGAGAGATTTCACATTCTCTTCCATTTTTTCATTCTTTTGGTTTTGTTTGGTGATTTCTTGGTTTCTCGTAAAGTCATTAGACTCCATCTGTTCCATTCTAATTTTGAGAGAACTATTATCTTCAGTGAGCTTTTGAACCTCTTTTTCCATTTGGCTAATTCTGCTTTTGAAAGCATTCTTCTCCTCATTGGCTTTTTGAACCTCTTTTGCCAATTGAGTGAGCCTATTTTTCAAGGTGTTATTTTCTTCAGCATTTTTTTGGGTCTCCTTGACCAAGGTATTGACCCGTTTTTCATGCTTTTCTTGCATCTCTCTCATTTCTCTTCCCAGTTTTTCCTCCACCTGTCTAACTTGCTTTTCAAAATCCTTTTTGAGCTCTTCCAAGGCCTGAGCCCACCCGACATACCCCTGGGATGTCTGGGGTACCGAGGCCCCGCCCTCCACGTCTTTCCCTGATGGGAAGAATATGTCCTCGTAGTCGTCAGATCTGAAAGTCGGGATCATTTGCATCTGTTCAAAAAAAACTCTCTATAGTCTTATTTTTCTTCCCTTTTCTAGGCATTTTCCCAGCCAGTTACTTGACTTCTGAGATTCCTGTCCACCCCCGCCTAGATCCGCCCAGCTAGTGCTTGGGGTCTGAGGTTCAAATGGGCTTTCTGCTGCCCGGCTGCTAATCAATGTGAGCTTTAGTTCTGGTGCTGGGGTGGGGGCAGGGCCGCCTCCCAGGCTCAGTTCCCTCAGGGGCTTTATGCAGAGACCTTCAGTAATGGAGCGAGGTGGGGCAGGGCCATCTCCCAGGCTCAGCTCCGAGCCTCAGGTTGTTTATGCAGAGACTTTCAGTAATGAAGATCCTGCCTGCTGCTGCGGGAGTCCCAGGCTGCAGCTGCTGCCGCCCCCGCCTCTGCCTCCGTGCTTCCTGCCCCCGCCTCTGCCGCCACCGCTTCCTCCCGAGGGGTCCTGAGCCATGGAGACACCCTGCTCCCCTCGGCCAGCCGTCTGTCTCACTGACCTGTAGCTTCTGTGGGCGGAGGGACCTCCCCGGCCGCCGGAGCTTCCATCCCTGAAGCCTACTCAGATCAGCTTCTCTGGGGCATCGTCCAGGGTAGCGCTGGGGTGGGGTCCACTTTCTGGGGCGCGACGGACCCTGGGGATGGCTCTCCAGGGCTCTCTGGAGCGGAAATCTCTTCCACTCTGTTTCTGCACCCCCTGCAGAACTTATGGGGATCTCTTTTTACATTAACTCTATGGGCTGTGGGTTCGGATCTTGCAAACGTGTGTCTTTCTACTCTGCCATCTTGACTCCGCCCCTTGAGGATAGACTCTTAATGAGAGAAGGGTACTTATTTTTAGGAGGCAGAAAGAAAGAAAAAGAGTCAGAATCAACCAAAGAACTAAGATAATGTGTGTTGAAAGGAATCCAAATGGAAGTTTCAGTAAGGAGCACCATGGAAGGTAACAGAAAATGAGGATCTTCAGATTGTGGAATTTATGAGGTTGTTACCTTGAAGAGAACCATGTTTTAAAGTGGTGGTTGCTAAGCTAGGTTGCAAAGGGTGGAGGAGTGAATTGTTGTGGAAAAACAGGTTTATTCTTTTCAAGAAGTGCAGACAGTAAAGGGAAAGAGAACATGAATTGACCTGAAGTTGATAGCAACCTTAAAGAAAGGTGTTTTTGGAGAGGAAAAAGGGAGGAGGAGGAGGAGGAGGAGGGTCTGACTTGAAAGTGTTTTGTAGACACAGGGAAGAAAGGCAGTGTAGAATAGATTGAAGATACAAGAGAAAGGATAATTGTTAAGTCCTGGAAATGTGAAAGATGTAAAGCTCAAGAGCTCACAGATGGAGAAGCATTAGACCTCTTGAGAATTTTTCTGTAATTGGTCAACAAAGAAGGAGTGACAGAAGAGGAAATGTTGAGGTGTAGAATTTGTTAAAATGAGAAGGTAAATGGGAGTTCCGGACTGAACTCTTGAAGAACTGTTTTTAAATGGAAGGAACCTGATCATCCTTAGCAACAGCAGAAAATATCGGATAATTTTGGTAAAACTTAAAGGACATTGGGATGATTTTATGTGCCTTCTGGTTAGTGGAAACTTGTGGATGCAAAAGAAAGTGCAGCAATTCAAACTTGCCTCAACTGACATAACTTTTTCTTTTTTATCTGAGAAACCCGAGTAAGCCATATTATTCTCCCAGTCTTTATAAATTCTAAGAAGACAAGCAAATTCTTCTTCTTTTGGTGGTATTTATTTATTATAATAGTCTTATGCCAAAGTTTTTATTGTTAATTTGTATCTAGCTAGGGAGAGTGTGTATGTGTGTAAATTGAGTACCTCTGCATTTATTGATACCTACTTTTTAGAGCACCCAAAGCTATTTATTATTTTAAATAAGGATTATTTAGAATTCTGGAACATTTACGAAATGAAATTTTATTGATGTCTTTTGTTTTCATATTACCCGTATTTCCTAATGTATATGTCCTCAAATCTCCCTCCTACTTCACCCTGCCCCCATCATCTATTATGAAGACTTTCAGAAGACATGAATAAAAGTTGAGCAAATTTATCAAGACATGAAAAGAGTCTGTTCTTACATGCAATAATCCCCCTTGTGTTGAGAAAAGGAGTTTGGTACCCTCTCATAGCGTTTGGGTACAAGTTTGGTCGTTACAATTTTTTTTTACCTTTCAATTTCTATTGCTTTCATTCTTTTTTCCAGTCACTGTTATTTTCCGAGTTCTATTTATTTGATGATGTACCAATTTTTCCATGCTTCTCTGTATCTCTGACATTTATCTTTTCTTACAACACAATAATTCACACCTACCCAAATTGTCAGCTCCTGCCTTTTATCCACAATTCTTCAGGACTTCTGAGCCTCACAAGACACATCACCAACCACTTGGCATGAGGCTGGACCTGATGAAAACAAGTTGAACTGCCTAATAACCTACATTTCTTAATAGATTTCTTTCTAGCTAGCTACTGGTGCACTTTGCCTTGACCCATTCATTAATGGTTTACGAATTTTCATCTTATCTTACTCTGTCTCAATGATTCTGAGTACTCAGGTGTAATTGTATCTTCCACAGCTTGCTCCCTGAAACATCCCCGCCCCGTGCCTTCATTGTATTTGTTCCTGTGATCTACTCTTTGAAAAAAAAATTCACTGGTATTTTTTTCCAGTTCCAAGTTCTCTTTTCCTCCTTATTCTTCTTCCCCCCACCCACTGATAAGGCAAAAAAAAAACCAAAAAACAAAACAAATCCCAAAACATTATAAAACTTTAACCATGCACAACAAATTATCTTATTAACAGTGTCCGCAAAAAAAAGCATCAGCTCTCTATCTGGAGATGGATAGCATGTTTCTTCATAAGTCTTTTGGAATTAACTGTTGGTTATTGTGTTGGTAATAGATACTAAGTCTTTTGAAGTTGATTATCTTTATAGTATCACTGTTATTGTAAAAATTGTTCTCTTGGTTTTTCTCACTTGACTTTGCATCGTTTCATACAAATTCATACATGTTTTCAAGTTTTTCTGAAACTATCCCTATCATCATTTGTTACAGAATGTGTTCCATCACATTCATATAATATAACATTTCCCAGTTGATGGGCATTCCTTCAATTTCCAGTTGTAAAATAGCTGCTATAAGTATTTTTGAACATATGGGTCCTTCCCTTTCTTTGACCTCTTTGGATAGTTTTTAATCACTGGATATGCACAGGTTAGTAGTTTTTTGGGCATATTTTCAAATTGCTTTTCAGAAATGTTGGATTAAATTACAGCTTCACTAGGAGCGTATTAGTGTATTTGTTTCCCCCACATCCCCTCTAGTATATGTCATTTTCCTTTTTGGTCATCTTTGTCAGCCAGTCTAATGGGCCTGAGGTGATAACCTCAGAGTTGTTTTAATTTTCATTTTTCTATTTATTACTGACTTAGAGCATTTTTCATATGACTAATGAAAGTTTGAATTTGTTTCTCTGAGAACTGCCTAGTTATAATGTTTGATGATTTTATTAATTGGAGAATGCATTTTTTTTGAGTCAGTTGCCTTTCTTGTATATATACATACCAGTACACGTATGTATGTATGTTTGAGACTTTTATGAGAGAAGCTTGCTGCAAATATTTTTCCCCACTTTCTGTCTTTTTCCCCAATTTTAGCTTCACAGGTTTTGTTTATGCAAAAAGTTTGCATTTTATTTTTTTAAAAAAAATTTCACTTAAGCGTCAGTATTAAAAATTTTGGGTCCCTGATTTTCTCCTTCCCTTCCTCTTGTCTCCTTCACATGTGCAGTCATGCACATCATTTTCATATTAGTAATGTTATAAAAAAAAACCAAGAAAAGTAAAGAAAAGAACATGCTTCTATCTGCATTCAGACTTTTATTAGTTCTTTCTCTGAAGGTGGATAGCATTTTCCAATAAGTACTTCAGAATTTTTTTGAATCATTGTATTGCTGAGTACAGCTAAGTCATTGAAACATAATCATAATATAATATTGCTGTTACAGTGTACACTGTTCTCCTGGTTCTGCCCATCTCACTTTGCATCAGTTTGTGTAAGTCTGCAAGTTGTTCTGAAAGCATCTTGCTCAATATTTCTTATGACACAATAGTATCCCGTCATAATCATAAATCTCAACTTGTTCTGCCTTCCTCAGTTGAAGGGCATCCCCTCAATTTCCAACCCTTTGCCACCACAAAAAGTTGCTGTAAATTATTTTTGTGCATTTTGATCTCTTGGAATAAAGATCTGATAGTGGTATTGCAGGTTCAAAGGGTATACACAGTTGGGCGTAGTTCCAGATTACTCTCTAGAATGATTGGGTCAAAGCTCTACCAAGAGTTCATTAATGTTCCACTTTTCTGACATATCCCCTTCAATATTTGTCATTTTCCTTTTCTTTCGTAATAGCCAATCTGACAGGTATGAGGTGGTACCTCAAGATTTGTTTTAATGTGCATTTCTGTAATCAGTACCAATTTGGAGCATTTTTTTATATGATTATAGATAACTTTTGATTTCTTCATCTGAAAACTGCCCGTTCATATCCTTTGGCTATTTGTCAGTTGGGCAATAATTTCTTACAAATTTGACTCAGCTCTCAGTATATTTGAGCAGTGAGACCTTTATCAGAGAAACTTGCTGTAAAAAAAATTTTCAAAGTTATGATTACTATGTATTTCGTATTTCTCTCCTTCCTATTTTTTCTCCTTTCTCTCAATCACTCTTTCTCTTCCTTCCTCCCTCCCTCTTTCCCCAACCCCTCTCCCTTCCTTCCACTCTGTTTCTCCTCAAAAGTGGTTTGCTTCTGACCAGTACCTTCCTCAATCCACCCTTTCTTTTATTTTTTATTTTTTTATTTTTTTTGCGCTCCTGCCCAACCCATTTATTTATTTATCCACCCATTTATTTATTTATTTTTGAGTATAAATTTATTTAACTTTTTACATTCATTTTCACAAAATTTTGGGTTCCAAATTTTCTCCCCATTTATCCCCTCCCCACACCCCAATATACTGAGCATTCTAATTTTCCCTATCACCAATCTGCCCTCTCTTCTATCATCCCTCCCTTCTCTTGTCCCCATCTTCTCTTTTGTCCTGTAGGGCCAGATGACTTTCTATTCCCCATTACCTGTATTTCTTATTTCCTAGTAGCAAGAACAATACTCAACAGTTGTTCCTAAAGCTTTGAGTTCCAACTTCTCCCCATCTCTCCCTCCTCACCCATTTCCTTTGGGAAGGCAGGCAATTCAATACAGGCCATATCTGTGCAGTTTTGCAAATGACTTCCATAATCGTTGTGTTTTGTAAGACTAACTATATTTCCCTTCCTCCTATTCTGCCCCCCAATTGTTTCTCCGATGTCTTTTGATCCTGTCCCTCCCCAAGAGTGTTGATTTCAAATTGCTCCCCCTTCTCATTGCCATCCCTTTCATCATTCCCTCCCCCCCTTTCATGTATTGTAAGATAGGTTTTCATACTAAAATGAGTGTACATTTTATTCCTTCCTTTAGTCAGATGTGATGAGAGTAAACTTCTTGTTTTTCTCTCAGCTCCCCTCTTTTTCCCTCCACTAAAAAGTCTCCTGCCTGCCTCTTCTATGAGGGATAATTTGCCCCATTCCATTTCTCCCTCTCTCCTCTCAATACATTTCTCTCTCACCGCTAACTTCATTTTTTAAAGATATGATCCCATCCAATTTGCTCTGTGCTCTCTCTCTCTCTGTGTGCTTGCATGTGTGTGCGCGCGCGCACGTGTGTGTGTGTGTGTGTGTGTGTGTAATCCCATCAATTACCCAGATACTGAAAATTTTCAAGAGTTACAAATACTGTCTTTCCATGTAGGAATATAAACAGTTCAACTTTAGTAAGTCCCTTATGACTTCTCTTTGCTGTTTACCCTTTCATGGTTCTTTTCATTCTTGTGTTTGAAAGTCAAGTTTTCTTTTCAGCTCTGGTCTTTTCATCAAGAATACTTGAAAGGCTTCTATTTCATTGAAAGACCATTTTTTCCCCTGAAGTCTTATACTCAGTTTTGCTGGGTAGGTGATTCTTGGTTTTAGTCCTAGTTCCTTTGACTTCTGGAATATCCTATTCCATGCCCTTCAATCCCTTATTGTAGAGGCTGCTAGATCTTGTGTTATCCTGATTGTATTTCCATAATACTGGAATTGTTTCTTTCTAGCTGCTTGCAATATTTTCTCCTTGACCTGGGAATTCTGGAATTTGGCCACAGTGTTCCTAGGAGTTTCTCTTTTTGGATCTCTTTCAGGCGGTGATCAATGGATTCCTTCAATACTTGTTTGCCCTCTGGTTCTAGAATATCAGGGCAGTTTTCCTTGATAATGTCATGAAAGATGATGTCTAGGCTCTTTTTTTGATCATGGTTTTCAGGTAGTCCCATAATTTTTAAATTGTCTCTCCTGGATCTATTTTCCAGGTCAGTTGTTTTTCCAGTGAGATTGTTCACATTATGTTCCATTTTTTCATTCTTTTGGTTTTGTTTTGTGATTTCTTGGTTTCTCAGAAAGTCATTAGCAGCCTCCATCTGTTCCATTCTAATTTTGAAAGAACTATTTACTTCAGTGAGCTTTTGAACCTCTTTTTCCATTTGGCTAATTCTGCTTTTGAAAGCATTCTTCTCCTCATTGGTTTTTTGAACCTCTTTTGCCAGTTGAGTTAGCCTATTTTTCAAGGTGTTATTTTCTTCAGCATTTTTTTGGGGTCTCCTTTACCAAGGTGTTGACCCGTTTTTCATGCTTTTCTTGCATCTCTCCCATTTCTCTTCCCAGTTTTTCCTCCACCTGTCTAATTTGATTTTCAAAATCTTTTTTGAGCTCTTCCATGGCCTGAGCCCATTGAATACTTATTTTGGATTTTTGAAATACAGAAGCCTTGACTTCTATGTCTTTCCCTAATGGTAAGCATTGTTTTTCCTCATCTGAAAGGAAAGGAGGAAATATCTGTTCACTAAGAAAGTAACCTTCTGTGGTCTTACTTTTTTACCCTCTTCTGGGCATTTTCCCAGCCAGTTACTTGACTTCTGAGATTCCTTTCCACACCCACCTGGCCTCCAGATATGCCCAGCTAGTGCTTGGGGTCTGAGATTTAAATGCTTCTCAGCCTCAGGGCTTTCAGAGGGGACAGGGCTGCTATTCAGTGTGAGATTAAGTTCAGCTGCTCAGGTGGGGGCAGGGCCACCAGCAGGGGCTCAGTTCCCTCAGGGGGTTTATGTGGGGATCTTCAGCAATGGATCTGAGCCCCTGCTTGCTTTGGGAACCCCTGTCCGCTGCTACCTCTGTTGCTGCCTCCTGAGAGGGCCTGAGTTATGGAGACACCCCACTCCCTTCTTGGTGAGCCAAACAGGCTCTCTCACTAACCGTTGGCATCTGTGGGTGGATGGACCTTCCCGGCTGCTGGAGATTCTGTCTCTGAAGCCTGCTCGGATCCGCTCCTCTCGGTGCCGCGCGGCCAAGGCAGGGCTGGGCTCTGCTCTGGGTCTGGTGCTCAATGGACGTTTGGTGCCGGTTTTTCAGGGCTCTCTGGAACAGAAATCTCCTCCACTCCATTGTTGTGTGGCTTCCACTGCTCCAGAATTTGTTGGGAGTTCTTCTTTACAGGTATTTTATGGGCTGTGGGTTCGGAGCTAGCATATGTGAATCTTTCTACTCCACCATCTTGGCTCCTCCCCCAGAGATAGTTCTCATTGTCTTCTATTTTTTCATTCTTTTGGTTTTGTTTTATAATTTCTTGATTTCTCCCAAAGTCACTAGCTGCTCTCTGCTCCATTCTAATTTTGAAGGAATTATTTTCTTAAATGAAGCTTTTGGACCTTCTTTTCCATTTGGTCAATTCTGCTTTTTAAGGCATTCTTTCTTCAGTGCTTTTTTTTGGATCTCTTGCCATTTGGGCTAGTCTATTTTTTCAGGTGTTATTTTCTTCAGCATTGGGGTGGGGGCATTTCTTTTAACAAGCTTTTGGCTTGTTTTTCATGATTTCTTGCATTACTATCATTTCTCTTCTTAATTTTTATTCTACTTCTCATGATTTTCAAAATCCTTTTTGAGTTCTTCCATGGCCTGCAACCAATCCTATTTTTCTTGGGGGCCTTTGAGGCTTTGACTTTGTCATCTTCTTCTGGTTGTATGTTCTGATCTTCCTTTTCACCAAAGTAAGATTCTGTAGTCTGATTTTTTTCTCCTGCTGTTTGCTCATTTTCCTTGCCAATTACTTGACTTATTAGCTTTTTGTGCAGGTAGATCTTTGGTTCCAGTGTTTTGGCTGGACTGTCCCAAGCTTCAGGGGTTTTGTGCAGCTGTTTTGAGAGATATTTCTTGGGACCTATAAATTTTCAATTCTTCCATGATTTTATGATCAAAGGAGAAGTGTTTATTCCTCTCCTGGTTTGTGCTCTTGTCTTGAGTGACCATAAGCACCATTTTCTGCCTTGGTACTGTGAGGAGGATTCCCTCTCCACTGCTGCCACAAGCTCTTCCTTGCCCCAGGACCAGCTCTCCCAAGTATTGTAACCCAGATTGAAGTATGGGCAAAGCAAGAGAATCCTGCCTCCATGCTATAAGAGATTCCTGCAGTCTCCCTCTGATTCCCCCATCATCTGTGGACTGAGACCTGTGGCAGCGGCCATTGCCACCCATCGCCACCCACCATCACCCTAGTGTTGGGATGGAGCTGGCTCCTCTCTCACCCAGATTCTACAGATCTTTTCCTACTGACCTTCTAAGTTGTCTTTGGCATTTGTGGGCTGAGAATTCTGGAAACCAATGATTCAGTCCCGAGGCTTGCTCCAGCTCCATCTGTGCCAGCATGGCCCATGCTGGACTGTTCTTTTCTCAGAATGGTGCAGCAGACTTTTCCTTTCGACCTTACAGGTTGTCTTGGTCTGGAAATATTTTTCACTCTGTCATTTTGTGGGTTCTGCTGCTCTAGAATTTGTTTAGAGTCATTTTTTTACAGGTATTTTGAGGAGTTTGGGAGAGAGCACAAGCAAATCCTCACTATTACCCTGCCATATTGGCTCCCTGTAGTGATTTTAAATGGAATTTTCTTTTCTCTTTCTTCCTCATGGGTTTTATTCAGAAGTGCTACGATTACATGAGTTACATTCTGCAGCTTTGCTTGAAGTTACCATTTTGATTAGTTTTTCATTTAACTCCGTTGAGTTCTCTAAAAGATACTATAGTATCATCATTAAAAAATACTATTTTTGTTTCTTTTTTGCCCTTGCTCCTCCCTCCCTTCCTTTCTCCCTCAGCTAGAATTTCTAGGACAGTATTGAATAGGAATGCCGATAATGAATACCTTTGTGTTCTTCAACTCTGATCTTATTAGAAAGGCTTGTAGTTTATTTTCATTACAGATAATGCTTGCTTTTGATTTACATATACTTTTTATTGTTTTAAGGAAAGCTCCATTTAGTCTTTTGCTTTTTACTGTTCGTTACAGAAATAGGTGTTGTATATTGTTAACTATTTTCTCTGCATCTATTGAAGTAATCATATGATTTTTGTTTTTGTTAATAACATAATCAACACTTGTTTATTGTTTTCCTAATAACAAACCAGCCCCGCATCCCTGGTATAAATCCAACCTGATTATAGTTGTATGACCATTGTAGTAAGTTACCATAGTTTCCTTGCTAGTATTTTATCTTAACATTTGTGCATCAGTATTCATTAAGGAAGTTGGTCTGTAATTTTCTCTTTCTGTTTTGATACTCCCTGGTTTTTTATATGAATTCCATATTTGTTTCATGGACAGAGTTTGATAGAATCCTTTCTCTATAAATTTTTTCAAACAGTTCATGAAGTATCGAAATTAATTCTTCTTTAAATGTTTTATAGAATTCTTATGTAAATTCTGATCTTGAGATGTTTTCCCCTTTTGGAAATTCATTTATGCCTTGTTTAATTTCTTTTTGTGTAAATAAGTTTAAGTATTCTATTTATAGAAGATTATGTATTCTATTTACTGTTTTCTTCATCTGGGCAATTTATATTTTGGCATATATTCATCCATTTCATTTGGATTGTCAGTTTTATTGACACACAGATGGGCAGAATATCAATTAATAATCTTTTGTTTCTTTTTCCATGTGTGTAAATTTATCTTTTTCATTATTAATACTAGCAATTGAATTTTATTTTACTTTCGGTTTTGTTAGTCTCTTGTTTTGGAGGATTCCTGGTTTTACGGTTTAATTGAGGGTTTGTAATTTATCGCTTTTGTTGTTGCATACGTTATTTTATCAGAAATCTTAGAGATAGAAATGTTTCCTTGAGAACTGCTTTGGCTGCATTTCATAAATTTTCATTTTTCATTTGTTGTCATTTTCTTTAATGAAATTTTTGATTATTTTTGATTTGTTCTTGTGTACACCTGTCCTTTAAGGTTAAGTCATTAGATTCCAATTAATTTTGGATCTTTACTTCAAAGACCCTTTGTGGAATGTAGCTTGTATTCCATCATAAGACTTGCGTTTTGAATTTGTTGACAAGGGTTTTATGCCTTAATTCATAGTCATTTTTTTGAATGTGCCACACACAGCCAAGAATATATATATTCCTTTCAATTGCCATTCAGTAGTTTCTAGAAGTCTTGCATATCTTTCTAAAATTCTATTCAGGTTTTTAACTTCTTGTTTGTTTTTTGTCATAATTTATGTAGGTCTGAAAGGGTTAAGTTGAGGTCCCTCCACTGCTAAAATTTTATTGTCTGTTTCTTCCTAAAATCATTTAGCTTTTACTTTAAGAATGTACATGCTTTGCCTTTGGTGCATATATGTTTAATATTGATATTAGCAGCAAAATACAGATTTCCCTGCTTATCTCTGTCAGCTAGGTCTGTTTTTACTTTTACTTTGTCTAAAATCATACCATTGCATTTTTTTTTTTACTGTAGCTTGAATATAAGATTCTACTCTAGCTCTTTATTCCAATTCTGTATATGTATCATTCTGTTTTAAATAGGTTTCTTGCACACATCATATTATTAAATTCTACTATTCTCTTCCATCTTATGGGTAAGTTCATCCCATTCACAGTTATAATTTGTAGCTGTGTTTCCCTCCATCCTTTTATCTTGCAGTTATTCTCTTTCCTTGTTTTTCTTCTTTCCTTGTTTCTCTTAATCTACTGTTGTCTTCATTCCCTCCACAATTTCCTTTTGGGTATTTCTGTACCCAGCTGATTTGGGGTGTGTATTCTTTCTTCCTTCTACCAGTTTAGTAGATAGCAAAGGTTGTTTCATCTGTTCCCACAACCCCTACTATTCCCTCCTTGTTGTGTAAACTCCTTTTTATGTACCTCATTTATGTGAGATAATTTTCCCCATTCTTTTACTCTCTTCCACACTCTTCTAGTATGGTTTTCTTTCCCACCTGTTCTGTTCTTTTGAGGTCATCCAAATGCAGCTGAGTAAGTCTTAGATATGCTTTTCTTTTTCTTTTTTTTCCACCATAAATATCTTTATTAAATGTGAAGATACACTGGCATAAAAAGAGTACCCACATTTGTAAACATATCTGAGACCCAGTTCGTTATGTTTTATGTAAAACATTCAAAAATTTTAAGTTGCATTGTTAGTCATCTCCTTCAAATAGCTGAACTATAGCTCTAGGATAGGAGTAGTATTTAACTTACAGTAAGAAAGATCACCACTTTTTTAACCCCTGTCAGTCTTTCTCACTGCAAGCAGAGGTGTGATAAACATTGCTAAACAAAGGAGACAAACTTTTGTTATTCAACAGAGCCACTCAGTGCCTAATTTTATCAGATACTCTTTTCTAATTAGATTCCTTCAGTGATCTCTGGTGATAATAAAATTCTGAGGGGTTAAATGTATCATCTCATTGTATAATAATGTAAAGAGTTTATCCTTGTTTAGTCCCTTAGGATTTCTCATTTATGTTTAACATTAATACTTATTAATGATATAAGTATGCTTCAATCTGCATTCAAAGTTTAATTAGTTTTTTCAGAGCATTTTTCATCATAAGTCCTTTGAAACTGTCTGGGATCATTGCCTTGATACAGAGTAACTAAGTCTTTCATAGTTGATTATCCTCACAGTCTTGCTGTTACTGTGTATACAACGTTCTCTTGGTTCTATTCCCTTCATTCTGTATGAGTTCATATAAGTCTTCCCAGGTTTTTCTGAAACAATTTTGCTTGTCATTTCTTTTTTTTTTAATATATAGTTTATTTTTCAATTTTCAGCATTCATTCCACAAGAATTTGAATTCAAAATTTTTTCCCCATCTCCCTCCCCTCACCCCAGGACAGTGTGCACCCCATTCACCCCTTTCCCTAATCTGCCCTCCCTTCTATTACCACCCCCTTCTTCCATCCCCCTCCCCTCTATTGTCCTGTATGACAAAATAGATTTCTGTACACCATTGTCTGTATACCTTTATTTCCCAGTTGCATGCAAAAACAATTTCTAACATTCATTTCTAAAGCTGCCTTCTTCCCCTCCCCACTCACCTTCATTGAGAAAGCTAGAAATTTGATATAGGTCATACATGTGCAGCCATGCTAAATGCTTCCATAACAGTCTTGTTGCAAAAGACTAACCACATTTCCCTCTCTCCTACCCTCCTTTTATTCCATTCTCTCTCTTGATCTGTCCACCCACAATAGTGTTTGCTTCTGATTATACTTTTCCCCAATTTGCTGCCCTTTCTATTATCATGGTTGCTTTCTTGTCCCCTTCTTCCCTGCCTTCCTGCAGGGTAAAATAGATTTCCCTACCTAATTGAGTGTGTATTATTCCCTCCTTAAGCCTAATCCCATAAGAATAAGCCTCACTTATTTTATTCCTTTTCATCTCCCCCTCTTCTCCTCCATTGCAAAACCTCTTTCTTGCCTCTTTTATGTGAGATGATTTCCTACTTTCTACCTCCCCCTTTCTTTCTCCCAGTACATTGCTATCAACAGTAAATTTTATTTTTTCAATATTCTCCCTTCATATTTAGCTTACCCTGTCCCTTCTGTGTACACACACACACACACACACTCTTTCTCTTCCCCTAACTACTCATGAGTTACAAATATCATCTTTCTATGTAGAAATGTAAACAGTCCGACTTTCATAAGTCCTTTATGACTTATTGTTCCTGTTTACTTTTTCATGCTTCTTTTGATTCTTATATTTGAAAGTCAAATTTCCGGTTTAGCTTTGGTCTTTTCATCAGGAATATTTGTAAGTCCTCTATTTCATTGAATGTTTGTTTTTCCCCCTGAAGTATTATAGTCAGTTTTAGTGGGTAGCGATGATTCTTGGTTTTAATCCTACTTCCTTTGATATCTGGAATATCATATTCCAAGCCCCCTAATTCCTTAGTATAGAAACTGCTAAATTCTGTGTTGTCTTGATTGTGTTTCCATAATACTTGAATTGTTTCTTTCTGGCAGCTTGTAGTATTTTCTCCTTGACCTAGGAACTCTGAAATTTGGCTACAATGTTCCTAGGAGTTTTCCTTTTAGGGTCTCTTTCAGGAGGTACTCAGTGGATTCTTACCATTTCTGTTTTATCCTCTGGTTGCAGAATATCAGGACTAATCTAATTTTTAAAGAACTCTTTTTTTCAGTAGCTTTTTAACTTCCTTTTCCATTTGGCCAATTCTGCTTTCTAAGGCATTCTCCTCATTGGCTTTTTGATATCTCTGCCATTTGGATTAGTCTGTTTTTTAAGGTGATATTTTCTTAAGCATTTTTGGGGTCTCCTTTAGCAAGCTCTTGACTCACTTTTCATGATTTTCTTGCATTGCTCTCATTTCTCTTGCCAATTTTTTCCTCAGCTTTTCTTACTTGATTTTCAGAATCCTTTTCAAGCTCTTTCATGACCTGAGACCATTTCATAATTTTTCTTTTGAGGCTTTGGATAGGATGTAGGAGCCTTGACCTTGCTGTCTTCCTCTGGTTGTATGCTTTAATCTTCCTCATCCAAAAGGATGGAAGAAAAAAAATACCTTTTCTCCAAGAAAGTAATCTTCTGTAGTCTTATTTTTCCCCCCTTTTTGGGGCATTTTCCCAGCCAGTTACTTGAGTTTTGAGCTCTTTGTGAAGTGGAAGGTATACTACCCAGATTTCTGAGGTTTTGTCCAGCTATGTGGAGGTGTTTATTTCTCACCTGGCCTGTACTCTGGTCTGTGAGCAATCAAAAGCACTCTTTTCTGCCCTTGAACTTACAAGTATGATTCCTTCTCCACAGGTACTGCAGCTCCACCACACCAGTGCTTCTCCCCTCACCCCAGGAGCACCACTCAGGACTGAAACTCAGATTTGCTGGGTGGATAACCCCACTGTTTGTAGTCCAAGAGCTCCAGAAACAGCAGTGGCTGCCACTGTATTGAGGCTCATGCCTCATTCTCCCCTCACACTCAGATGAGAGATCTTTCTCACTGACTTTTAAAGCTGTCTGTGGTGTTTGTAGGTTGAGAAATCTGGAAACCGCTGCAGCTTCCAGCCAGTGCCTCTGGGCCTGCTCCAGGACTGTCTGTGCCAACTCAGCACAACTGGACTGTACTCTGCTCAAAGCCCAGTGCAATAGACCCTTCCTGCTGGCCTTCCAGGTTCACTTGGGCTGGAAGTCTGTTTCACTCTGTCATTTTGTGGCTTCTGCTTCTCTAGAATTTGTTTAGATTCTTTTTTTTTTTTAACAGATATTTGAAGGAGTTTGGGGGTAAAGCTTGAGCAGGTCTCTACTTCTATCTCTCGTATGCTTTGCTTTTTCCTTTTCTTGATTCTTTTCATACATCACAATTTTTACTCAGCTCTTTTCATCAGGAATGTTTAGAAGTCTTCTATTTGATTAAGTATTTATTCCCCTCTACCCTCACCATAGGAGTTTTTTGTGCCTTTTTTCTAGGGTAAGGCTATTTATTCTTGGGTATAAGCCTAGGTTGTTCTCTGGATTATCATATTCCATCTCTTCTTTTTTAGTTGTGAACACTAACTCTTGTGTTATCTGCATTGTGAATTCTTGATATTTTAATTTTTTTCAAACTGTTTAACAATATTTTTTTCCCCTTCTGGCTGCTTACAATGTTTTGCCCTGACCAGGGTGTTATGAATTTTGGTTATAGTATTCCTGAGAGTTTATATTTTGAAGTTTCTTTCCTGAGATGACTGGTGAATTCTTTTAATTTCTACTTTACCCTTTGGTTCTAAAATATTTGGACAGTTTTCTTTTATGGTGTCTAGAAATATGATGTCTAGGATCTTTTTTTATTTATGGCTTTTAGGTAGTTCAAGATTCTAAAATTATTTCTTGATCTGTTTTTCATGTCAGTTATTTTCCATGAAATATTTCATATTTTCTTCTAATTTTTAAATCGTTTGATTTTTGGAATTATTAGCTTCCACTGAGCAAGTTTTAATTCTCTTTTTAATAATTGTTAATAATAGTATTTCTTTTCTCCAATTACATGCAAAAGACAATTTTTGTTCATTTTTTTTTTTGTTTTAGAAATTTGGGTTCCAGTTTTTTTCCTTTGTCTCTCCTCCTTAAGACAGTAAGTAATTTGATAGAGATATGTGTAATCATGTAAAACATTTTTATATTAGTCACGTAGTGAAAGAAGAAACAGGTCAATAGAAAAAAACCACTAAAAAATAAAGTGAAAATAGTATGCTTTGATCTGAATGCAGATGTTGGTTCTTTGTCTAGATATGGATAGCATTTTCCATACTGAAGCCTTTGAAATTGTCTCAGATTATTGATTTGGTGAGAGGAGCTAAGTCATTCATGGTTGATCATTGTATGATGTTGCTGATACTGTTTACAATGTTCTCCTGTTTTTTCTTTTTTTACTTTGTAGCAGTTCATGCAAGTCTTTTCCTGGTTTTCTTTGAAATTCATCTGTTCATCATTTCTCATAGTACAATAGCATTCTATTGCATTCATATACTATATATACTTGTTCAATTATTCCACAATTGATTGGTATCCCTTCAACATTAAATTCTTTGCCACCCAAAAAGAGCTATTATAAATACTTTTCTACATTTAAGTCCTTTCCCCCCTTTTTTATGATCTCATTGGGACAAAGATCTGGTAGTGATGTTACTGGGTCAAAGGATATGCTCGATTGGGAAAGTTTCAAATTATTCCCTAGGATGATTGGATCACATCCCAACTCTACCAATAGTGCATTAATGTCCCAATTTTCCCACATCCTCTCCAAAATTTTATCATTTTCTTTTTCTGACTATTTGCCAGTCTGATAGGTAGTGGTACCTCAGAGTTGTTTTAATGTGCACTTCTCTAATCAGTAGTGATTTAGAGCATTTTTTCATGTGACTACGGATAGTTTTGATTTATCTGAACATTACCTGTTCCATTTACTTTGAGCCACTTCTAATTTTCAAGGAATTACTTCCTTCAGTAAGTATTTGTACCCTTTCTCTGTACTGTCAACTCTCTTTTCACATTTTTTCCCCCAAGCTCTTTGCAGTTTTCACATTCTTTACTGTTTGCTCTCTTTTGGTTTTTAGAACCATTTTTTTTTTAGCTTCTTTACCTCTTTATTTTATTCTTCTAGAAATATTTGTTGGACCTGTGTCCAAGCTGTGTTTTGCGTTGAGGCTTTGCTTAAAGATTTTTCTCTTTGTGTATTGAGCTTCCCTGTCATTCTAATAATCTTTTATTGTCAAGTTCTTTATTTTATTCTTCTAGGCTACTTCCTTACTTTAGATTCTATATTCATGTTGGACTATATCCATTTCTGGGAGGGGGGATGTATCTGGTTTGAGCTTCTTTCCTCATATGTGCTTATGTTGTTCTCAAAGTTCTTGTTGGTGGCCTACAAGCTTTTTCAGCACCTCGAAAATGATATGACCCGAGGGAGGAGGGAATCTGTTTCCTGCTCTCTGTGTCTGAGTTCTATAGGTTTCTGACCCAGGTGTAGATGTTTTGACTGTTTCTGGTTGAGTTTACACAGACTGCTTTCTACTAGACTCAGTTACTACTCACCCTGTATGAGACTCTGTAGCTTTAGAGCACCTGAACTGCAGACTCCCCCTTTGGTCTGTAATACTCGACTATTCTCCTGTGATCAGAGGTGCATAGCTATTGTTTGCTTTCTGAAACTTGTTCCTATCTCACTGCACCACGAAGGCCAGTGTCCACAATTGTTCTTTACTTTTGATCTATGACCTCGAACTTGATAATAGGCAACTGAACTTCCACATACCATCTGTTCCTACACCTGCAACTTGTGCAGGATGATTTCCTAAGATCTTTTTTTCCCTCAGTGCCCTGCCTTGAGCCTTTTTCTGTCCCTGCACAGATGCATGATGCCTACTGTTGCTGAGGGCAGCATACATACTCTTGCCCAGACCACTTTCTCAATACCCACAGACCTGTTTCCATAAGCCAACTGCAATCGGAAAAATGGCTCACTGTGACTTATTTCGTGCTTTCCTTATCAGTATTCTTTCTGATGTGTTCTCTAGATTTTTGTTTAGATGGTGTTTAGGAGATAATCTAGGATAAAATGCTTCTTTTGACTTTGTCCCCATCTCCCACCCCTCCAATCCCCACCACGCTCTACCATTCTACATCACAAACATACAGAAATGTCATACTGTTGATCTTGCCATGACCCGCAAGCATTTAAATTCTGTTTGTAAACTCTGAAATTCCTCTACCTTACCATAATCTTTTCTCATTCCATCTTGCCCTCTTTCTTACAATATTTAACATCTTTTTCCTCCTCATTTTTACCTCTAGCTCCTCTTCCTCTCAGTTCTTGACCAAGTCACTACCCCATACTGGCCAGCTAGCTTCTCCTGCCTTCTCTGTCTCTATCCTGTTGATGAAACAGTCCAGCTCTGTACTTTTCTCTTGACACAAGCCCTATCACTAACATCTCCTTACAAATCCCAGCCTGGAATTAATTCTTACCACTAGCTGCCTTTGTTCTTATTCACATGTTGGTAAAAGGAGCTGAAGAAAATGGTGAAACTGTGTTGACGAGATACACTAAAAATATATGCTCTATTATCTCAACTGGGACCTCATCACAACAAGGTAATCCTTTTTCCCCTTCATAATGAATTCCTTCTGTCACTACAGCAGCTATTCCAAACTTTTTCATACCTCCTCAAGCCTCCCATCATGCATCCTCCTCACACCCTTTCAGCAAGCCTCATACTTCACTGAAAAATTGAGACCGTTTGTTTGCCCTGTTCCTCATCTCACTTCATTCAGCTGGTTTTTTTTTCTGCCATATTCTTCACTCCATTTCACATGAAAAAGAGACCCTTTTTTTCTAAGGCAATTTCCTGTTTATGTATCTTTGAACCCTTTCCATCCTGTTTACTCGGGCAGACTGTCTCCTCCATTAAGCCCACTCTCTTACTAATCTTTAATTTGTCACTGTATTTGCTACCTGCAGTGACATTGATGTCTTTCACCGCCTTTTAAAAATACCCTCATTTGGTTGATTATCTCATCTAGCTGTCATCCTTTTCAGCCAAAGAAAGGTGCTTCCTCCACTTATTACTTCTAAACCCTCTATAGTCTGGCTTCCAATCTCATCAGTCAACTGAAATTCTCCCTTCAAAGTTAACATTTGTCTCTTAATTTCCAAATCTCATGGAAGATCTTCTTGTCTTTGTTTTTATTGACCTCTGCCACCATCATTCTCTTTTTCTGCATACTTTTTTCTTTCAGTATTTTCTGGACAGCTGCTGGAATTCACCTGGTTCTTCTATGTGTCTGACAGCTCTTTCTTAAGTCTCCTTCAGTGGATCTTCTGGTCACACTGAGTGTCTCCCCAGGGCTCTATCTTACTTTGTATTGTTATCATCTTTGCTAGGTACAGTTATAGTTTCTCTGTAGGTGATTCTTAAATCTTTTTATCCAAATCTAACCCCTTGCCAAACCTCCAGGCACTAACTTTTCTTTGGAAATCTCAAGATTGGATGTTCATAAGCATTTCAGACTCAACATGGCCAAACAGAACTCAAATTGCCACTAAAACCCTTCCTCCTTTTTGACTTTTCTACTATTAAGGGCACCTCCATTTCCCCATTTATAAAGGGCTCTGACTTCTCATCCATGGCACTACAGTCTCCTTCATCTCATATATCCATGGCCAAGTCCTGTCAATTCTGATTCATAACATCTCTCATATCATACATGTTTCCCCTCTTTCCTCTGGGTCAGTACTTCTGCTACCTGAGCTCTCTTTGTAGCTTTCCCGTAGGTTTCTTTCCCTAAACTCTGCCTTTGCCATTCTGTCGTCTTCACTGCCAGAGAGGTCTTCCAGAAGAGCACAAGCCTGACCATATCACCTCCCTGTTAGCTCTAGGATTTATTGTACAGTCCCTGTTGAACTTCTGAAGCCCTCAATTGGGCCCATTACCTGTCCCACATCCTAAAATGTTACTCCCATCCATAAACTTTAGGATATGCCTCTGTTTTCTGTTCAGTGAAATTCATTGAAATGTTCAATGAAATTCAATGAAAACATTGCCTACACCCTCCTCCCCATGCCTGGAATGTTCTCTTTACTTACCTTAGTCATCTAGGTGGTACAAAGGTAGCACAATGGATATAGCACTGAACTTGGCATCAGGAAGACCTGGGCTCAAAACGGGTCCTAAATACTCACTGTGTGATCCTGGACAAGTCACTTACACTGTCTTTCAGTTTCATTATCTGTAAAGTGAAGATAATAATAGCACTTACTTAGGTTTGTTAGAAGGATAGAATAAGGTATTTGTAAAATGTTTGACAAACCTTCATGTGCTAGGTAAATGCTTGCTTTTATTAACATCATTATTACCTCGGTCATCCCATCTTCTATAAGAGATTTTTTTCTGGTCTCTTCCACTGATGGTGCTTTCCTTCTAGACTGCCTCCTGTTTATGTATCTTGGATGTGTAAAGTTTCTGCCATGTTTTCTCCTTCAATAGAATGTGAGCTCTTTGAGGGCAATAGCTGTTGTTTCTACCTTTTTGGATAATCACTGGCACTTAGCACAATACCTGGCATATAGTAAGCACTTAATACTGTTAACAATAATTATTCCATTGTACCATAATTTGGTTAGCCATCCCCACTTGGTGGGCATCTACTTTCTTTCCAGTTCATTGCTGCCCCCAAAAAGTATTCTTACAAATATTTCGGTGTATGCAGAGACCTCTTGAGGAATTATACATAGCAGTATAATCATTGACCTCTTTGAGGAATTATACATAGCAGTAGGATTTCTGAGTCAAATTCAGTGGCTTTAACATCATTTTCTTGTCATAATTCCAAATTGCTTTCCAGGGGAGTTGAACCAATTCACTGTTCTTCCAAAGTGAATTAATATGGCCATCTTTCCACAACCCTTCCAACAAACATCTTTTATCAACTTTGCTAATGTGAGGTAAAATTTCAGACCGATTTTGATTTACATTACACTTGTTTATGATTTGGTTCATTCTTTAATATAGTTAATAGTTTGCGATTCTTTTGAGACCTTTTTTTTTCAGGTCCCTTAGCCATGTAACTTAGGGGAATGGCTTTTTTGTTCTTACATATTTCTGTTAATTGACTATATATCTTATGTGTCAGAATCTTATCTGATCTATCTGATGTACAGATTTTTCTCCTGGTTGATAGCATTTATTCTTACCTTAATTGAAGCTTTTATTCAGTAGCTTTTCAGTTTCATATAATCAAAGTTATTTACTGAATTCACTAGATTTTCCCTTAAAGCCTTTCTCTCTCCTCTCCCTACCCCATGTTGTTAAGGGCATCACTATCCTTCCAGGCCCACAACCTAAACTCTTCACTATCTCTTACCTTTCCACCTCATTCCCCACCCCAACCCTTATTCGGTCTCTTGCAGAGGCATTTTGATTTTGCCTTTGCAAAATCTCCGGAATATGCACCATTCTCTCCCCTGACACTGCCAACATCCTCATATTGTCCCTCATCATGTCATAGCCGACTATTGCAATAGCCTGCTTGTGGTTCTGCCTGCCTGCCTCAAATCTTTTTCCACTTGCAGTTTGTCTTCCATTCAGCCACCACATGACTTTTCTAAAGGGCTTGTCTGACCCTGTCAGTTCACTCCAGTGGTATCTCCTCAGATCCTCTAGGAGACTGCCAATGAAAATTCTTGGAGCCAGGAGATATCTGGTAGAAGATACAGCAAGGTCAATGTCACTGGAGGCCAAAGAGTAAAATATGAAAAAGTTTATAGGAGTCAGGTGTAAAGGACTTTAAAAGACCAAACGGGTTTTTATATTACATCCTGAAGGTGACAGGTAGGTGTTGAAGTTCATTACTGAGGAGTGAGATGTGGTCAGGCCTGTGCTTTTTTAGGAAGATCACTGATAACAAAGGAGGAGGACTGAAGTGCAGTGACTTGAGGAGTGTCTTTTGCAGTTATTTTTGAATTGGGTTTCCATTTATATTTTTGCCACTTAGATTTTAACACTCAAATGCTGTTGACTTTTGAGAGCTTATTTTGTAGCTTGCAACTTTGCTGAAGCTATTAATTATCTCAATTAATGCCATTGTTTATTTCTTGGGAGTTTCCAAGTAAACCATCATTCAGCAAGTAGGGTTAGTTTTATTTCCTCTTTGCTTGCCTTTACACATTTAATTTCTCTGTCTTATCTTAATTGATACTGCTAGCAATTTTATAACTAAATCAGGAGAGTTACATCCTTGCTTTTCTTATTTATTGGGGAAAGCTTCTAATGTATCCTCATTGCATATGATGCTTGCTTTTGTTTTTAAATAGATACTTAATATAAGATTTTTAAAATGTCGTTCTGTGACTATACCTCATAGGGTTTTTAGAATAAATGAATGTTCTACTTTGTCAAAGACTTTTTCTGCATTTATTGAGGTAATCACAATTTTGATCTTTTCCATATGATTGTTTATTTTGATAACTTTTTTCATGTAATTGTTTATATTGTTGTTAACGTAAGTGTTAAACTTTCTTATCATCGTTGGTATAAATCAAATTTGGTTAGAATGATTTCGTGGATGAATGGATGTAGTTTAACAGAATTTTATTTAAAATTTCTTTTTACATTAATGTTCATTTGATATTGGTTTCTAATATTTCTTTGCTTTGTCTTTCCTTAGTTCTAGTTTTTAAGGTTTTGTCTCATACAAGGAGTTTGGTAGAATGCTTTCTTTTTTCAACTTTTGAGAATAATTTGTGTCATATTCTTGTAAAAGTGATTTTTTTGCCTTTAGTCATTTCTTCTTAGCTAGTTCAGTTTCCTTTTCTGAGATTAGTTCTCTGTGTGGTCTTTTGTTTGGATAATTTTTATTTTTGGAAAATGTCAATTGCATTATCCTTTTCAAATACATAGCTCTACATGCATCTATATGTTTCTGTATATGTTTGCATAGATATAGATATACACAGATGCATACCTTCAACCTTTTAAACTTTTACTATTAAAATAGTGCCAAACCACTTGGGTTAAAAAAAATTTTAAATTTAGGGAATATAGAATGTTAAACATTACTTTGGGGAGTCAAAAGTATAGATACTGGAAGGAATTTCAGAAATCATGTTTCCTTTCAAAAAGTTATTGAAATAATTCTTTTCAGTATTCCATACTTCTCTGTTACATTTTTTTCAGTGTGTTATTTTAAAATTTTTTATTGCTTTTTTTATGTTAATCTCCCATTTCATTTGATTTTTGTAGTGCTTGCTTTTAAGATTCCATTGTCACTTTTCCTTTATGTCTGTCTAATGAAGTTGTATTATAATGGTTGTCATTTCTAAACATTTTGTTGTAGGTGATTCAGTGCCCCCCTCCCCCCTTTTAAATGGTGTTTGTAGTTAATGCTTTTGAAACCGATATAATGCTATTTTTATGACTTTCAAGCCTTTGGCCTATATTCTCCCCGTGTAGACTTTCATCTTGCTTGGAGGAATTGAAAACTTTGTTGGGTTTAAATATCCTTTTGAATAAACATCTTAGATTCTGAAGAATTGCTAACAAAACATGACCTATTCCATACATTTGCTTTTCTTTTAGCACTTAGCACAAGATGTTGCACATACTAGGTTCTGATTGTTTCTTTTGAATTATGTCTTAATAATATGAAAGGAAGAGTGCCACAAATAATGATGATGAGGATGATGATAACTGGCATTTGTATAATTCTTTGAGGAATGATTACAAAGAATTTTGCAGATATTTTATCTTCACAAGAATCTGGAAAGTAGGTGCAGTGCTTTTATTATCCTCACTTCACAGATGAGGAAACCAAGGGTGAAAAAAGTGATTTACCCATGGCCACACATCTAGTATCTGAAACAGAATTTGAATTCAGGTCTTCCTGACTCAAAAGCCATCACTGTCCTGTCCACTGTGCCACCTGGCTAACAAGACTGTCATCATGAAATACTATTGACATTGTGTATCCTAATGGACGTGTTTATTGAGGGGTTTTTGTTGTTGTCAAACTCCAACCCTGGCCAGGGCTATAAACTAAAATTCTGAAATTTTAAGGAAAAATTTAATAAACTTCTACTTTACTTATCAATCTCAGAATTAAAAGTTAATTTTTCCTCCCCCTTCTTCCCAAATCTATGCTTTCATGGGTTTCCCTTACAATTCAGAGATTTAAAGCTAAATTCCATATGCGTTAGCCAAATCAGTGAATACAGGACAGAAATCTTGATAGGTTTTCCTGTACTATTCCATTTGTCCTGCTGCAAAGGACATATGTGTGTTTGTATATGTGGCCTAACATCACACTGTGATTCAGTAAGTAAATACAACTACTGCCTGCCATAAAAACTTTGGCTTAACTCTTCTCAGCAGTGCTGAGAAGATAAAATCTGATGGAGAAAGAGGAAATAATTTTTAACTTGCCAGGAAATAATTTTTAACTTGCCCGCAAATAATTTTCAGAAAGATGTTGAAATTTAAATTGGTTGTCAATATATTTTGGGCCTTGAAGGGAAAAATTTCAGTAAGTGGAAGTGAGGGTAGGAAAAGAATCCATTCTAGATATGGGAACAAGAGTATGGAGACATAAACATACCAACATACTTTCCTAAGGTTTAATTTCAACAGAGTTAGTGTTCTGTAGCATGTCTCTAGTGCTGCAACTATGGTGTCTTTAAGAAAGTGATAAAAAGATAATTTTTTCATATTAATTGATAACATCTTTTATTTTAAACTTAGTAAATTGAACCTAACATTTAGAGCAGAAGTATCAAGCCAGATTAAAATGTAATTGGAAAATGTTTACCAAAACACAAAATAAAAAAATATAACACCACATATATATTGTTAATTTGTTATTTTCCATGCCAGTATGTGGTATGTGGTCCATAATCTTTCTATTTGCTTGACACCATTGATTTAGAAGGTAGAACTTTTTCCCCCTTAAGGCATAGTCTTCCTCTCTGAACCTCTCTTTCTCCTCGCTCCTCCTCTCAACTTCCCATTAGGATTGAGTGTAGATCAGCATCAATCAGTCGTTGTTAATGGACCTTAGCAGAAGATACTTCAAAAGTGTCAGTGGTGATTTTGCCATGTGTAGCAAATCAAAGCTCTTAGTCTTTGATTCCATACATCTAAAATAAATGTATCTTTTCTTTCCATTTTAGGTTATGCAATGGTCTCTGCAAGATGGTTTGTCCTTAATTTGGAGCTTTTTAAGACTGACATATGCTGGTACTTCATCTTCTATAAGTGGACTATAATTTCTTCTCTTACAACAACTACATAAGCAGACAAAATTGCAAAGATTTGCCCTGTGTCGAGTATGACAGCCACGACCCGTGGCTCTCCAGTAGGAGGGAATGACAGCCAGGGCCAGGCTCCTGATGGACAGTCTCAACCTCCCCTCCAACAGAATCAGGTATGAAGTGGAAAATGTTAAATCCATTATGTAAAAATGTAGTATTAAATAGTAGTGTGATGGATAGATTAAAGCTATTTATTTTTATTATCTTAAATTCTAAAGAAACAAAATAAGTATACATTATATCCAAATAGGGAAAATATTATTTTAGAATGTGGTTCAGTAATTATGGTCCTTATCCCTTTGGGATCTTGTGATAAGATATGCTAGTTGTTTTTGTAATGGTCATTAATTTTTCTAGAAATAGTAGGAATACTTTATTGAAACACTGGAATGAATGCTGGATTTAAGTCAGAAGAGCTGGGTTGACATCCTGACTGTGATTTTTGCTACTTGTGTGACCTATGACAAGTCATTTAACCCAATTTGGACATGAATTTCTCATCTATAAAGTTAGGGGATTGTATTAGGTGATGTCCAAGGTAATTTCCAGCTCTAAATTTATGATTCTGTATTTCTCTGTTCATGTTATAGTTTGTGTAGCTGTCTGGTTTTGAAAATAGATTTTTATTGACACCTATTGATCTTTACATTACATTTATTACTTACTACATCCCTCCCTTGTCCATCCCAGAGAGTTATCCCTTATATTCAAGAATTTCTATAAAGAGCAAATAAGAGAAAAAAATTGACAAAACTAACCTGTATAGCAAATTTGTTATTATTTGTTATTATTTGCAATATTTCACATGCATGGTCCTCAACCTTTGTAAAGAAGTGGAGGTCCTAACCAGATATATGAGACATTTGGCAACTCCTAGAATCTCCTGGTCCAGGAGCGCAGAGCCAATCCGGCAGAGTGGAAGCGGGACCTGACTGAACTCTCCTCCCAAGCCCCTCAAAATACTTGCAAAAAGTAACCAAACAAATTCTAAAGCAGCAGAAGCCACAAAATGAGAGAGTGAAACAGGTGTCCAGTTCTAGACAAAATGGAAGGCTGACAGGACTGGTCTATTGCACTGGGCTCAGAGGGGAGTGCAACCCAGCATGACTCGTGCCAGCACAGATGGAAGTGGAGCAGGCCTGAGGGCGCTAAATCACTGCACTGTGGTTCCCAGACTTCTCAACCCATACGCAGTAAAGCCAGCTTCAAAGTCAGGGAGAAAGATTTCTCACCTGGTGAGAGAGGAATGTGGACCAGCCCCAGGGTGGTGGCAGCCTCTGCGGCAGCGCTGGCCATTGCTTCTGGAGCTGTTAGCCTACATACAGTGGGGGAATCAAGTGGCTGATATGGGTCACAGTCGTAGGTGGTAGCACTGGGCCAAAGAGTAGTGCTGGCATGGTGTAGCTAGTAGTGGCTGTGGAAAGGAATTCCTACTTGCATTTCTAGGGAAGAAAAGAATGCTTGTTGTTGCTCACAGACCAGATTCTAGGCCAAGAGAGGAGTAAACACCTCTTCTTTGATCATTACCACTTTGAAGGAGCTGAGAATTTACAGGTCCCTAATGATATCTCTGAAAGCTGTTGCACAAAGCCCCTGAAACTTGGGACAGTACACCCTCCACTTAAAAAGAATCTCAGAGGTCAAGTGGTTGACTGGGAAAATGACCAAAAGGGAGAAAAAAATAAGACTATAGAAGGTTACTTGCTTGATGAAAAGGTATTTTCTTTCGCGGAGGAATACCAAAGCATACAACCAGAGGAAGACAGCAAGGTCAAGCCTCCTACATCCAAAGCCTCCAAGAAAAATATGAAATAGCCTTAGGCCATGGAAGAGCTGAAAAAGGATTTAGAAAATCAAGTAAGAGAAGTAGAGGAAACATTGAGAAGTGAAATGAGAATGATGCAAGAAAATCATGAAAAGTGAGTCAACAGCTTGCTAAAGGGAACTCCCCCTCCCCCCAAAATGCTGAAGAAAACAACATCTTTAAAAATAGAGTAACCCAAATGGCGAAAGAAGTCCAAAAAGCCAATGAAGAGAAGAATGCTTTAAAAAGCAGAATTGGCCAAATGGAAAAGGAGGTCCAAAAGCTCACTGAAGAAAATAATTCCTTCAAAATTAGAAAGGAGCAGATGGAAGCTAATGACTTTAGGCAAGAAATTACAAAACAAAACCAAAAGAATGAAAAAATAGAAGACAATGTGAAGTATCTCATTGAAAAAAAAACAACTGACCCAGAAAATAGATCCAGGAGAGACAATTTAAAAATTATTGGGCTGCTTGAAAGCTGTCATCCGAAAAGAGTCTTGACATCATCTTTCAAGAAGGTATCAAGGGAAACTGTCCTGATATTCTAGACCCAAAGGGTAAATTAGAAATAGAAAGAATTCACCCAATCACCTCCTGAAAGAGAAGGAAACAAAAACTCCTAGAAATATTGTAGCCAGATTCCAGAGTTCCCAGGTGAAGGAGAAAATATTTCAAGTAGCCAGAAAGAAACACCAATGCAAGTATTGTGGAAACACTATCAGGATAACACAGGATTTAGCAGCTTCTACACTGAGGGATTGGAGTGCTTGGAAAATGATATTCCAGAAGTCAAAGGAGCTAGGATTAAAACCAAGAATTATCTACCAAACTTAAACTGAGTGTGATACTTCAGGGGAAAAAAATAGAATTTCATTGAAATAGAGAACTTCCAAGATTTCTTGTTGAAAAGACAAGAGGTAAATAGAAAATTTGACTTTCAAATACAAGAATCAAGAGAAACATGAAAAGGTAAACAGGAAAGAGAAGCCATAAGGGACTCATCAAAGTTGAACTGTTTACATTCCTAAATGAAAATACGATATTTGTCACTCATGAGACCTTTTTCAGTATTAGGATAGTTAGAAGGAGAGAGAGAGAGTGTGTGTGTGTTGTATATGTATATGTGCATATGTATATATACACAGAAGGCACAGGGTGAGCTGAATATGAAGGGAGGATAACTAAAAAATAAGTGTTGAGGAATGTAGTGGGAAAAAGAGATGTAGAATGTAGCAAAGCATCAGTAAAGCATCTCACATAAAAATGGCAAGAAAGAACTTTTATAATGGAGGGGAAGAGGGGAAAGGTGAGAGGGAATAGGTGAGCCTTACTCCTCTCATAAGATTTAACTTAAGGAGGGAATAACACATCATTTGGGTATGGAAATCTATCTTACCCTGCAGGAAGGAAAATAGAAGGGGTGGCAGATGGGTGGAAGGGGCCATCAGAAGCAAACAATATTGTAGGGGAACAGGTGAAGGGAGAGAATGGGATATATGGAGGGCAGGACAGGATAGAGGGGAATGTGGTTATTAGTCTTTGGTAACATGACTTTTATGGAAGTGTTTTGTATGGCATCACTTGTATGATCTGTTATCAAATTGCTTACTTTCTCAATGAGGGTGAGTGGAGAGGGAAGGGAAAGAATGTGGGACTCAAAGTTTTGAATGTTAAGAATTGTTTTTGCATGCAACTGGGAAGTAAGTTGTACAGGCAGTGGGATTTAGAAATCTGTCTTGACCTACAAGAAAATAGAGGGGAGGGGAGGGGAATGGGAGAAGGGGACCAATAGAAGGAAGGACAGATTGGGAAAAGGGGTGGTTTCAGTGCATGCTATCCTGCAGTGGAGGGAGGGGAGAGATCAATAGGAAATTTGGAATTTAAAATCTTGTGTAAGTGAATGTTGAAAATTGAAAATAAATTATATTTTAAAAAGATAAAAGGAGGTAGGTTTAGATGTAAGTAAAAAAAAAAATCTCCAGGTCCAGAAGTGGACAAAAGCTGCCGTAAATGAAGGTCGTAGAATTGAGGTGATTTAGGTCCCTTTCAGCTCTTTTCACCGTGATCCTATTGTGCTTTGAACTCTCAGGTTGAGGTATTTGAAGAGACATCATATGGATATTAAAGTAGGTTGAAAGGGAAAACTGAAAGTTAAATTCCAACATCATCAAGTTAAAGTATACCACCACCCAGAAGATAGATAGCCACAAGGAACTGGAGAGGATGCTATAATATTATGGCATGAATTCCAAGGGGACGTTATTGAATGTGGATGTCAAAGTGATAATCAGAAGCCAAAATTATGCTGTTTCCGTCTTCTAAGAAATAGAGTAGAGTGTGGTAGAAGGAACCAGTAGCATTGAAGGAAGTTTCCAAAGATGCTGGAGGTCTTAAGGCAAGAACAGGTTAATTTAAGGCAGTGAAGAATATAAAGATAGAATTGACAAGCATTTATTAAGTACCTGTTATGTTCTAGGCCTTAATCTCTTCTTTTTCTTGTTCACCCCACACATTTAATTAGTTGTCAAATTTTATAACTCCACAAAAACTACGTGCCTTCCTTCTCTCTATTCAGTGTTATCTCTGTAGTTGAAACACTCGTCATCTCTTACTTGACACTACTTTTATTAGTGTCTCCCCATTTCAATACACCCTTTACGTAACTGGCAAAATTATTTTCCTGAAACATAGATCTGACCATATCTTGCTCCATCTCCCTTCTCAAGTAAACTCCAGTGGTTGCCTATCAACTGTGAACTCTACCGTTTGGATCTAAGCCTGCTGAATTTCCCATGAACTGCTCTTTCAACCCATCTCAGCCACAAACGAAGAAGGTCATACCCTTGTTCTTCCCAACACTCACAAATTCACCACCTCTTTGCTGAAGAATTCTGAACTCCTCTTTTCCAATCATAATCTGTTGCTTTTTTTAAAACCTTTCCCTCTGCCTTCTTACAAAATTCTATTTGTCATAATTCTATTTGTCATCTATACTGTGACCAGTCCTTTGAGCCCTCATTTCTTTCCCAGGATATCTCCTTTTCAGTGATCATTCTCTCCTCTTCCACATCTTCATCTCTTGAAGAACCATTTCACAACTCTGTATTATCCTCCTCTCGATTCTCCTTAGCTTATCATTGATTACCAATACCCAACACTTAGCCTTAGATTTGTTGCCTTTACTTCTATGCATGTGTTGCTGAACAGAGTTAGAGAAAATATTGCAAGTGTTCTGACTTGGTCCACTTCAAATTTATATTACACAACCATAAGTGAGTACTCACTGCTGCTAGGCAGTCCCGGTATACTTCCTTTATCAATATCCCACTCTCTCAGTGGCTCTTAGAAACCTTTTCATCCCTCTTAAAGTTTTCCATAGCTCCCTTACCTCCCAACTCTCTCATCTGGGAACCTTGCCTCATATTTTACAGAAAAAAACATGATGCCAGTTACTCTTCTTCCCTCTTTCCTGATTTCCTTATGCCTCCTCTCTTCATCTCTTTCTCCCATGTTAAAGTGGCCTTTCTCCTTACGGAGGCTAACCACCTATCCTTGTTCAAGCGTTCTCATTTCATCCTATCTCTTCTGATAAAGTGTCCCCTCTATCATCTTGTACTGCCTTTTGGTTCCTTCCCTACAGCCTGCAAACGTGCTTGTGTCTTTCCCATCCTCAGAAAACCCTCATTTTATCCTTCCATTCCTGCCGACTATTCTCCTATATCTTTTCTGCCTTTCTATGCTAAGCTTCACAAAAAGACCATCCAAAATAGGTTCCTCTACTTTCTTTCCTCTCACTCTTAACCCATAATAATCTGGCTTCTTATCTTATTATTTCACCAAAATTCTTTTCTACAGAGTTAGTAACAATCCTCTTAGTTGCCAGATCTAGTGACCTTTCTTGATCCTCATTCTCCTTTACCTCTACAGCCTTTGACACTCTCAGTCACTCTTTCCTGGTTTTCCTGTCTTAACTACTGTCTTAACCTGTCTTAACTACTCCTCAGAATCCTTTGCTGGATCCTCTTCCAGATCATTCCCTCTTAACCATAGGTGTCCCTTAGGGTTCTATCCTAATTTCTCTTCTGTTCTCCTTCTTAATTCATTTGGTGATCTCATCAGTTCCCATGTATTTAATTATACTGAAAATTCTCAAATCTACCTACCCTATCTTACTCCAAACTCTGCTGATCTCTAATCTTGCATCTCAGTGTTTTAGACATCTCAAGATGGATGGCCAGTAGACATCTTAAATTCAGCATGTACAAAACAGAGCTCATCTTTCCTCCTAAGCCAGGGATGGGGAACTATTTCAGTCACAGGGCCACACTTGAGGACCCAGAGGGCAACAAGTGGCCTCAAGGCCACAGGTTCCCTTTCCTTGTTCTAGATCTTTCCTGTTAATGTAGAGGGCAACATCATTCTCCTTCTCTCACAACCTAAAAGTTATCATGGATTCCTCATTCTCTTTCATACCACCACTACCCCACCACCTCCTATAAACTAGCTCTTAACAAGGTCTGCAGCATCTTTCCTGGACTGTTGCAATAGCCTGCTGGTGAGTCTGCCTACCCATTCTCCATTCAGCCACTAAAGTGATTTTCCTAAAAGACAGGTCCAACCATGTCATCCTTGTACTCAGTAAAGTCCAATGACTTTCTGTTGCTTCAAGGATCAGATATAAAATCCTCCTTTTGGCATTCAGAGTCCTTTATATCCTAGACTCCTACCTTTCCAGTTTTCTTAACATCTTACTCCCCATCATGTACTGTTCAGTCCAGTGACAGTGGCCTCAGAGCTGTTTCATGAACAAGACACTCCATGTCTTAGGTCTGAGCATTCTCATGGCTGTTCTTCATGCCAGGAGTGCTCTCCCTCCTCTGTTCTGACGAGTAACCTCCCTGACTTCCTTTAAATTCTGATTCCTCCACGTGTCTTCCTCAATACCTTACTTCCAGTGCCTTCTCTTTAATTGTTCTATTAATAATTCTCTTTGTTTCCTATTTATCTTGTATATAGCTTGCTTTGTATATATTTTCATACTTTTCCCCCCATTAGATTATAAGCTCCTCCAGGCCTGGGATTGTCTGTTTGCCCAACATTTAGCACTGTGCCTGGCATACGTAGTAGGAGCTTAATAAATGTTTATTGATTAATTGATTGAAATCATTTAACCTGTAAGAATAACTATGATTTTAGTGACTGAGCTATTGATTCATTATGGTGTACTGAGAAGAGCATTCGTTTGGGTTTGAATTTTGTCTCTGTTACTACTTGTCTGCGCTGGAGTAAATCGTTCATTTTCACTGGAATTAATGGTGATAAAAATGTTTGACTTCTTTTTATCTTTCTGTGGTTTTGTAATCGTAAAAATCATGTTAGTATTTTATGATGTCTGTATCAAAGTATCTGAGAACATATTGTCACTCTAATTATATCTGGTTTCTCCTTACCGCTAGTATTTTCCCTTATTGTGTTTAAGTGGTTTATTGTTCATTTGTACCATAATCCCTTATGTTAATCTTATAATACTAATATCAGTCTCATTCTTATTTAAGACCATTCCTCTTGAGTTTCATTCATATTTTACACAGTCTTACAAAAATACTGGTAGCACTTCTCATTTGTTGCTTAATTTTATTTTCTTTTCACTGACGAATCCAAGGTGCCTTATGAAATATTACGTTTAGTTGTTACTAGTAACCCTTGGATAGTTTACTCTGCTAGTAATGAAAAATACTCAGCCTTTTCAGAAGGTTTATTAGGCTACTGGGCTTTCTTCTCCTGGCCTGCCTGTGTTTTGCATGACATCTCAGTTCCTATTGCTTCCAGTTTTCAGACTGACCTCATGTCTTCTTGCCCAGTTAGGTTGAATGTTATACTCCTTCATACTGTTAAACCAGTTAAATTAAATTTTTGCTATTTCTCTGCATTACAGTCTTATTTTTAGTCTTTTTGTAAAGTTTTGTTATTTTAGTTGCCCTGCTTTCTTCCATTTTTACCCATCATCATTATTGTTGTATAACCACTTGAAGTTCACCTATCATTCTGATATAGTAAAGCAGCCATTATATGGAAGACCACGAAGTATTATGCTGACTTGGATTTCATTTTGTTTTCTTTTATAGTACATCCTGTTCTTTCTTATAGAAATAGTTATATTTACGTTTTCTTTTAGATTTCAAGGAAGGAGCTTGGCTCTGTTCAGTTTTACATCATTGTTCCTGATCCACAAGGAGTAATAGAACTTTAGAGTTGGAAAGGATCTCAATGATCGTGTAGTCTAACCCATTCTCTAGAGGAATCTACTATAACTTTGTGTGTGTAACTTTTCTCAAGGTGGAAAACTCATCACTTCTTAATTCAGATCAGTTGTATAGGAAGGTTTTCCTGATGCCAAGACTGAGGCTTTTTGGCAACCCATTGCTTTTGTTTCTGCCCTAAGAGACCAGTAGATTGAATCCCTAACAATTGTATCTCTTCTCCATATTAAGCACTCAGTTCCTCCAGTGCTTGTAACAAATGGACTTTGGTTCTTGACAAAGCTAAGATCCTTCACCATCCTTGTTATTCTCCTACTTAAACTATGGTACCCAGAACTGAAGATCACAGTGCTGCAGATGTAATTTCATTAGAGCAAATTGCAATGGGACTAACATCATTATTTCATGAAACTATGCCTTTCTTAATGTAGTCAAAGTATGCATTAGCTTTTTCGTCTGCCACCTAATGGTGCTGATTCTTTGAGTTTGGAGTTCTTTATTAACACCCCAGATATTTTTCTGGTAAATTGCTGTCTAACCATTCTCCCTCATCCTGTACTTGAATATAAAGTTGATTTTTTAAAGCCCTTTTCTAAGACTTTTGTTTGTTGTGATAGAATTTTATCTCAGTATCTTTTTGGATCCTTACTATCAAGCAAGGTGTTAGTTATCCCTCCCACCTTTGTTTCATTTGCAAGTTTGAAGAGCATGCAGTCTCTTACATTCTAATGGGGGAAAACCACAGACCACACATTTAAAAAAAACTGAAGAGGAAGGTACCTGCAAGGAGTGTTAGGGGAGAAAGCTGGATTACCACCTGGTTGGAATTGAGATGACTGACCTGAGTGGCCTCCTTAAATGGAGATTTGAGGAGGAGCCATCCAATTAAGAGGGAAGAGTCCACAGGAGCTAAGGTATTTGTGAAGAAATTCAGGAACTACAAAGAGAAAGCATAACAGAGTATTTAGGCTTATATATCAAGGTATCATCCCAAGGCCAAAAATAGTCTTTCTAGAGGAGTCCTAATTACAGCTTTCTTAACAATCTTCTGTTATTTGTCTTTACATTCATTTTCTGTACATTTCTTTTAAAAATCCAAGTTGCTTTGTTAGTTTTATGGGGAACCACATAATTCTCTTCAGATAAATCCCATGTTCCTTTTTACTTGGATTGTTTCTCATTGTCCCTTTTTTACTTTGGAATAGTAGGGTGGAATAGTTGGTTCTCACCAAAGTCCTCATCATTTCCACCCCCAAATAGTCAGTTTCTCTTTATTGGTAATTACTTGAGAAAATGATTCACAAAGGCAAATCAAGAAATTATTGACTAATTTGCTTTTTTTCCAGACATAGAGCTGTAGCAGATGTCTGAATAATTGAAATCTCCTATCACTTCTTAGTCATGCCTCTATTTCCAATTTTCCTTATTATGTCAAAGCTCTGTGTATGTACATTTCATAGATATACTGTGCAGTATATAGTGACAAAAGCATTTGTATTTCTTCTTCCTTTGACCTTCCTCCAAATACTGTTATTCTTTCTTTTTATAATTTCTGGATTATTTTTCATTAATAATATATGTTGATGCCCTATCTCTTTCCCCTTTTACCTATCCTATTTCTTTTGACTGCGTTTTATTTATCCAGGGCATTGGTCCAATCAAGGCTTTCAGCCTACCAAGTCTCAGTGATATACCTGTAAGTTTAAGTTATTTGCCCTCTTTCACTAGAACTTTTTGTTCGTCTTGCTGGTTGCCTAAAATCTTGACAACTGGATATAGATCCTTGAGTCCGTGAGTTTTATTCCTGGCTTCCTTAGATTTTGTCTCCTATGAATTTGCAGATATTCTAATTGTAATTCTTCTTTTTCCTTCATGGCTAATCTCTATAACAGAGGCTCTTGATTCATAATCCATGAATTTGTACTTCTAAAATATTTTTATAGCTATTTGAGTACAATTGGTTTCCTTTGTAGTCCAGAGTATTTTATTTTGTGCATTTAAAAGCATTCTGAAAAGGTAAATAGGATTTACCAAATTGTAGAGAAAATAAAGTTAAAAAACCCATGTCTAGCTTGGGGAATGTACAGAGGCTGCTTTCTCCCTATCCCATCCTTTTAAATTGAAAACCCTTTTGATTAGATTTGCAAGACCGCTTGGCAAATGTATTCTTTTTTGTTGTTCAGTCATCTTTTTTCTTTCTTTTTTTTCTTTTAAGGGTTCAATAAATATTTATTTTGATGGTGTTATGAAACTACTGATGACCTAGATTCAAGCCCTGTCTCTGCCACACAGACTGTTTCTAGGACTGTGGGAGACTCACTTAACTTCTGAGTGTCCTAGGTGCCTCTAAAACTATGAGTTGAGGATTGGTTGCAAATCTGAATTGATGGAGGGAGTCTCCCATACCTCTGACATTAACATTCCCCCCCCCCGTCCCATCCCTCCCCCAAAAAACAACAAAAAAACCAGTTGCTGAATGCTTCTACTTCAGTAGCACCAACATGGGTGTAGAATTTGATTTAAACTACTAATGCCCTGTTACAACTGAAATTTCACGTGGGGTCTTTATTGTTCCCCCTCCAAAAAAAGTATTCAGTCATTGTAGTCATTTCTGACTCTTCATAACCCCATTTGGGGTTTTCTTGGCAAAGATATTGGAGTGATTTACCATTTTCTTTTCCACACTCATTGTGCAAATGAGACAACAGGCTTAAATGACTTGCCCAGGTCCACATAGCTAAGTAAGTGTCTGAGGCTAGGTTTTAACTTAGGTTCTTCTGAACTCCGGGCCCTTCTACTCTTTCCACTGTGCCACCTAGCTTCCTTGCCAAAAATTGATTCTTTGCAGCCTTTTTTGTGTATACTCCATCTCTGGCCCTGCATGTCATTCCCATGTTGTAAATTATGATCTTAGGATCCAAATTTCATTCTCAGACCACACTGCTAAATGAATATTTCCCTTCTACATCCTTAGCTTTCTGTGAACACAAGTTAGTGAAACAGACCAGTGCTCATATCATCATAAGTTTTCTTCCCCAAGACTTCATAATTGTTGGTGATGATTTTTTGGTTGTTTCTGGAAGTATCATTTGTGCCCGCACGAATCTCCAGATGTAGGTATTTGTCATTCATTTCGACAAATCTCGGAAAGTTATCTGTTATATCTTAGAGATGTAGCCTCAGTACCACCAGAAGGGAAAAATTGCCAACGATTTTATTACTCTTTTCTTCTTATGCCCCTTACATGGTGAACTGCTTCTTAATAGATTCTATGTCATTCTTGATAGTACAAGCATCTTTTTCCTCCTCACTATCTAGCTTTCTCCTCTTTGGAGGACCCTCAACTATTTTTTAAGTTCTAATTTTACTTTTTCCTTTTCATTTCTGAATAATACTTCTATTCCCTATCATTCTAGTAAGTGTCCAGTTCGTCTACCTCCCCCAACTCCCCACCAAAGCCTTGCTTCTGTTTCTTTAAGGAACCTTTCCATCTTTCCTAAATTAGAGACCTGTAGTCATCATTCTTCATCTCTTCACCTGTTCTAGAAGGCAGATTGGGTTATACTTGAAGCTCTGATACTGGTCTACACTGGGGGAGAAATATAAACACTGTATTCAATTCAGTCAAGTAGCTGTACATTTTCCTCTACTATCCACAGTGGTTGAGATTTCCAGCCTTTTATCTGGAAACTACTTGGTAGATGAGATATAAACATCTCAACCCTCAGTATCCAATTAAAAGTTTTTACATGTAATTAGTAGTTTTTCAACAAATTTGCCCCGCTCATCCTCCATATACGTTATCATTTTTCTTAGCCCTCTTATTTTCTCTTATCTTCTAACTTCCCTAACCTTGCTTTGTCTTGCTAACTACCTTCTTCTAGAGTGTACCTCTTAAGGTTCCACTTAGTCCTTTATTTTCCTCATCCTCTCTATTCTTATTGTGTATTTTCCTTAATGTCCTTGTTCTTTTTCTCTTATAAATTAGAATTAGAATCTGGGCCAATATCCAGGCCAAGAGATTGTTTTATTTTCGGTTTTCTTTCATTTCTCTTTCCTACATTTACCTCTCATCTAGGATACTTCAGCACCTTCAAGTCACATAAGGGATTTCATTCTCACTTGGTCAAGTCATTTTTGTCTTCTCCTGCTTCTTTCTCTATGACCTTCTTCCTAAGATGTTCCACGTTCTCAGTTTATCTTGGGTACTTGTAATTTTCAAAACCAAATTAATTTTAAATCACTAATGCTGTATAACAATGCTATTAAACTCAAATAGAAATAGGGGCTTCCAGACTGTAGGTAAGGATCCCCACAGCCTCATATTTGACTTGGAAAACCGCATATTAACATTATCTACATTCTCTTGTATTTTTATTTTGTTATATTTATTTCCCAGGTACACTTTAACTACTAGGAAATATACATACATATACATTACACACACACACACACACACACACACACACACACACACACACACACACACACACACACTCTGCAATCTTCAGCTTACAAACAAACTATGTCCCCAAAAATCTTTTTGTGAGTCAGTTGTTTGGAACTTGCCATCTGTTTTCTCATAGAACTTATTTTATTGGTAGTTTTTAGGTTACTAGATTAGTCCACAAAATTCTGTTTGATCTGTAATATTGTTAAAATACTATACATGGGGGCAGTACAAAAGGGAAAACAGCACCTCCAAATTAAAGTGGAAAAACAAAACTAGAACTTTTCACTGATATTTCCTGCTGTGGTTATTAGATAAGCTTGTTTTTAATCAGAAATGAATGAGGAAGTCCATGAAAATTTCGGGAATGATTTTCAGTGCAATTCCAGTGTAATTGCAAGGTTGATGGTCATTAGTTGTTTGGCTTGTCTAATTTTGCTCCAGAATTAGAGCGTTCATTTTTTGATACAGATGTATCACTAATTAATCTTAGATCTGTAAGCTGTGATTAAAAATTTGTTTTAAATTTACAAATAGAGTAGAGGTGGAGGATTGTAATGGAGTTACAGGAAGATGGAAGTACATATTAGAGTGGTGTAATTTAATTAGATTTGAAAAATTAGAGGAAAAGAAAGGAATATTTGTGAATATATAAAAGTGCAACTGAACTGTTTATTTAACTGAATTGGGGTAAGGAAAGATGAAAAGACCAGAGTGTATGCACAGAGAAAGAAAAGAATTCGAGAAAAAATTTCAGGTAGTTCTTCACATTTGTCTCCAGGTATGTCCCTGTTGGTTCTCACTTGCCACTCATGCATCATCAAAATGAGCTATTTATGTTTATGGGAAATTTTTCAGTTCATAGCTAGGAAAAGGCAAGATAAAGGACAAGGGAGTAAGGTCTAGCTCTTAATGGATGGCGTGCCAGTAGAGTACTTTGGTACTTTAGTACTTTGGATCTATGATTTCATCCCGCTTTCATTGATGCAGTCTGCTACATAAATATGTCCTCCCATTTAGGGCATACTTCTTCCTTAAATCCTACATAGAAATCTTTATGAGCTGTGTACCTGTTGACTTTTTTCCCCCTTAGGTCTCTAAAATGATGATGATGATGGTTATGATAAAGTTTACATAGTACATAAGTACAAGGAGCTGTGCCAAACCCTTTTAAATTTTCACTTTTGATCTTCACTTGATCTTTCACAACACTTCACAACACTCTGTGTAATAGCTACTATTACTACTACTGCTTCTACTACTGTCATTTTCCTGATAAGAAAACTGAGGCATAAAAGTTAAGTGATTTATCCAGGGACAGGTATTTGTATCCCAGTACTTAGCACAGTGTCTGGTTCATAGATGAGCTTAATAAATGTGACAAAAGTAGAAACAAGACTTGACAATCGATTGGATGGATATGTGGGATAAGTTTAAGTGAAGGATGACATCTAGATTATTACTGGATGGATAGCGATATCCTCAGTAGCACAGGAAAAATGAGAGGGGGAAAGTTTGGAGGGGAAAGATAATGAGTTCTGTTTGGATATAATGAATATGAGATGCATATGGGATATCCAGTTTGAGGTATCCAGAAGGTAGTTGATGCAGCAAGACTGACACCCACATGAGAGGTTAGAAGGGGCATAATATTCTGGGAATTATTTATGTGGAGATGATAATTGGACCCATGAGGAGCTGATAACATCATTAAGCATGGTAATAATGTAGAAGGAGAAAAGGGCCCAGGGTTCAACCATGGAGGAGCCTGAGTGTTATTTGGTAGGACTGATGACCTTGCAAAAGAGACTGAGGAAGCAGGAGAGCTGTAACCATGACACAAAAACTCAAAGAAGGACAGAGTCTCCAGGAAGACCATGATCAACAGTGTAAAGGATAAGGATAGTTCAGGAAAGATGAGGATTAAGAAAAGGCCGTTAGGTTCATTAATAAAAAGATCATTGCTGATTCTGAAAGTAGCATCTGCAGTTGAATGGTGAGGTTGGAAGCTGGAAAGAAGAGGGCTGAATCCCTAGTGAAGAAAAGAAATGGAGGCAACCATAGAAGAAGAGTTTCTTACTTAAGGCCAGTATTATAGCCCCAGTGCCACCTAGATGCCCAAGGAGAGTTAATTAGGGAGATGCAATAGGATTACTTTGCTGAAGTGAGAGCCCAGATTAGATTATATAACATGAATCTGTAGTGGACCCAGAGTAGTTTTGGAATTTTTTTTTTCTCCAGTTCCATTCAGTACCCCATGAATTTAAAACAAAGACAGAGGATGATGGAGAGATATAGCTTGGTGTTTGACAAGGTGTGATAAGCAATAGACCAAGAGGGTAAGGGTCTCAAGGGTATGGAAAAACGTAGAGTTTTTCTCTCTCTGCTTCTTTCTCTGTCTTGATGGGGTAGGTTACTGATACACTTTTGCTCAAATTAAATATAGGTAGGAATTTCAGACTCTTAAATTGGAGCAACATAATGAGAATATTGTCCTAAGAAAATTAAGCATGCCCTTGGTAACTAACTCTTCTGTTGAATACATTAGCAAGAAAAGTAGCATGGCCCATTAGACTTGTTATTGTTGCATCCAAAATAAATGTGCCCACAAATTGTGTTTCATCAGCCCCAGACTCCACTTTGGTTGTTGTTGCTTTTTGCATTATGCTTTATGAAACTTTTGCACATTTGACTGTGTTTTTGAAATGGCTCTCTTTAACAGAAAATATTAAAAGTGGATGAGAATGTTTATCTAAACGAAATCTTCTGACAACATTTTTATTGTGTTATAATTGTACTGCATAGAATTTTAAAATAGATCACAATTTCCTTCACTAATAGAATGCTAATCCTGTGCTTCATTGTGACATAGAAGCGCCCTTGAATCCCTTGAATGCTATGAATAAAGAAAATACATTTAATAACAAGCAAGATAGTTACTGCCTCTAGGAGCATGCATTCTCCTTTTTCAAAATTTAGAGCTTAAATGCCAAAAAGAACATTTCATTACATATGCAGTAAAACACAGAAACAGCATTCTCTATGCTGTTTCTTTTTTGCTATGTTTTTGACATATTGTATAGGTTAACAACATTTTATCATTTCTCCATTTGTACTTTCTACTTGAAGGGGCAGCTAGGTGGTTCAGTGGATAGAGCACTAGTGCAGGAGTCAGGAGGACCTGAGTTCAAATCTCATCTCAGACACTCTACACTCACTAGCTGTGCCTCATCCTGGGTTATCTCCAGTCATCCTGATGAACATCTGGTCACTGGATTCAGATGGCTCTGGAGGAGAAGTGAGGCTGGTGACCTGCACAGCCCTCCCTCGCTCAAAACAAAGTCAAGTGCAAGTCATGTCATCATCTCTGTGATGGCATGGCCTTCTTCGGCAATGAAGGACGCACACACACTCACTTTCTACTGAAGCACAGTAGGAGGCCCCCCACATTTGTTTTGGTTTTCATGTCATTGGGCTCTGCTTATTGGATTAACTCCAGTTAGTTGTCTGCTCATCCAATTGCAGTGCCATAATATGAGCCACATCCCTTTTTGACACTTTACACTATCAGTACACAAAAGACAAATTTTTATTTCTAAATTCATGTTGTGGACAAGAGGTTAAAAGTCTTGATCATATTGAAAGTTGGTGAGTAAAAGGTTCTTTTATATTTTATAGAAAAGTTTGTGTTAAAGATCAGCTATGAACTGTTATTTTGTATTAAATTCTGTCCATAACATTTTGTTATCTTGGGCTCTGCTATAAGTGAAGCAAACCCCAGTTGTAGTTTCATCTCAAATAACTTTTAAAAGTTTTATTTTAAAATTTTTTGGTACATGTATATGTATCTACATTTACATTGGGTAATTTCCAGTATACACTCATCCTTTAAAATGAAGAAGAAAACAGGGCAGTTCTAAAAAAGATGGTTGTTGTGTTTGTCCTTCGTTGCGGAAGAAGACCATCCCATCAGAGAGAAGATGATGTGACTTGCACTTGACTTGGTTTTGAGGGAGGGCTGTGCAGGTCACCAGCCTGACTTCTCCAGAGCCATCTGGATCCAGTGACCAGATCCTCATCAGGGTGACTGGAGATGACCCAGAATGTACTGGGAGACTTTGGGCTGTTTAGACCAAGGTCTATGTAGGTACTTGATGGATTTAATTGCAAGAAATTCTTGGATGAAGCAACTGATTACAGAACTGATCCATTTTGTTTATCTACATTTTACATACAGTACCATATTAATACTAGCTAGAAGTAATAATACCCATGAGAGAATATTTAGTATCCTTCATTCCTAAAATTAATACATACATCTTAAATCCCAAACCACTACATGTATACATAAATCTTAAATCCCAAAGATGAAATGGATAGAACAGAAGCAAAGAATTTTTTAACCAAAGAATTTTTATGGGAGAAAGACATGTGACTAATCAGAACAAAAATATGACAGTTTTCAAGTCTCCTGATGAGTACAATGGTTCTTTATCATCTTTGGTGAAACTCCGCAATGCACTCCTCTTAATTCAATAAGCATTGTCTCACACCCATAGTACTTAACTCTGAAAAGAAGAGATGGAGAAGGTACATTGCCATATTTCTTCTTTGGGGCAAAGGTTTCTAATTATTATTACATAATACTAAGTTTTGATTTGGGAGGGAGGATCATTTTTATAACATCATTGTTTTCTTTCACCATAGAAGGGACCTCAGAGTCTACTGTTGTTCTTTACATTTATGTTTTTGTACTTACTGTGTTGATTGTTTTCCTGGTTTTTCTTGCTTCACTTTGCATCAGTTCACAAAATTATCTTGCTGCTTTGCTGCTTTTCTGTCTATATTTAAAATGTGCTCAGGAAGATCCAAATATATGCTTGTACCGCATTTTGTTTAGCCAGTCTCATGAATGTGCATCTACTTATTTTTCCTGATAAAATAATGCTGCCATATGTGTATTTTGGTGTATGTGATCCCTTTCTAGTTTTGTTTTTGATATCTTTGGTTTATATAGCCAGCAGTGGAATCTTTGAGTCAAATGATATGGATATTTTAGTATTATCTATCTATCTATTTGTCACCTATATTTACAGTAGTACTTTTTTGTGTAGAAGAATTGGAGACTAATGGGTGCCCATCTATTGGGAAGTGACTAGGTAAATTATAGTATATGAATGTGATCTAATAAAATATACTGTAAGAAATGACTTGGAAAAGCAACTTGGAAAGATTTGTATGAATTGAACTACAGTGAAAAGAAAAGAAGCAGGAGAAAAATTTATTGAATATTAATATTGTGATGAAAAACAACTTTAACTTAAGAAATTCTATCAATGAAACGTGCAACCCCAAATTCATAAAACCAGTAATAAAACTTCTAACCATGAGGTGACAATGTGAAATGAGACATGCTTTTTTTGGACTTGGCCATTGTGAAAATGTATGTGATTTTACTTGGCATATTTATTACTGGTATTTTTTTTTTTTCAGCTATGGAGGGTGTGTGAAAAGGGAGAGTGGGCTTGAGATTGGTTTGTTATACCTTCCTCTCCCAAAGATGAAAGAACAAAAGAAAGATTAGAAGGAATTGCAGATATCAGGATTGTTTTCAAAGTTATGTGTTGAATTAATTTACTTGAAAAAGTCTACATATACAGGTTGATACTTCCTTAAAGGTATGGAAAGGTTTTGGAGAGGGGCATTTTAAGTTCAGAATAAAAACTAAAATTAAAATTTGTTTTAAAAAATTTATAGCATACTCAATATAGTTTCTTATTTTCCTCTTGGCTACCCTCAGCAAGAAGTGAATAGCAGCAGATGATGTGCAAGGGATTAATCCTGCCATAGGACAAGAAGTTGAGGCATTCAGGGCTTTATAAGTGTTCATATCTTTTGATCATTTATCAATAATATTTTTTGTTAATTCTATATGGATTTTGGTTATCAGATCCATAACAGATAATTGATGTAAAGATTTTTCATGTAGGTATAACACATATACTTGATTATATTTTCTTCTGGTTTTTTGTGTGACCTTTACTATTCAGATTGCATATCCGTTTTGAGCTTATTATGATTTGTAGTGTTGACATACATGATACAATAAAAGGCCACATTGGTTTTGGAGGTAGAAAACCTAGCTTCGAATAGTCTGCCATTTGATACTTTTGTGACATTCATCACCTCTCTGGCCTGTAGTTTCCTTGATGTTAAAAAGTTAGCAATTAGACTGGATGACTTCATTGCACTTTTTCAGCTCATAATCCATGCTCCTTCAATCTTTTGTTGGTTTAAGCCTAATTTCTGTCAAGTAAATTTTGAGGGGAGGTAGATAAGGATGAGTAAATCATTCAAATCTGTTATCTGTATGGGAAACTGCTGGTATAGAAACTCCATATATTAATTGCCTGGGCTAATTGAGATGTTAAGTGATTTGGCCATAATTACACAGTTAGCATTTCTCAGAGGCAAGATGTGAAATCAGTTTCCCACCTCTAGGGCCAGCCATCTAGATAGATAAAAACTAATCTTCCTAGTGTCTCCAAGTAGCAGCTATTTTCCTTTAAGGTCTTAAATGATAGGTAGATTGATAGATTGATTTTAGCTGGGTCTTGAAGGCCTGGAAGCTGGGAGGTTGCAGTGAGTAGGAAGAACATTCCGTGTGTGAGGAACAGCTCAGGGGAGGGCAGTGTCATTGGGTTGAAGAGTATCCTGGGGGTTGAGTGGGGTTGTAAAAGTATAAGAAGACTGGGCGTAGTCAAGATGGGGGAGTAGAAAGACGGACCTGTAAAAACTCTCCCCCATAACCCATAAAATACCTATAAAAAATGACTTTAAACAAATTCCACAGAACAACAGAGTAAGAGATTTCCAGTCCAAGGCAGCCTAGAAGGCCATCAGGAAAGGTCTGTCGCACCAGGCGTGGAGCAGAACGCAGGTCTGGTGTGGCACAGCAGGGACATGACCCAGAACAGGCTTCAGAGAGCCACCAGCAGCAGTAGTTCCCAGATTGTTAAACCCACAAATGCCAAAGACAGCTTCAAAGATCAATGGGAAAGCTCTTTCACTTAGGAGAAAGGAACACAGACTGGACCTCCAGCAGCAGCCACTGCAGCTGCAGCGTCCATTTTTTTGGAGCCCTCTGCCTAAAGTCCTTGGAGGACTTGAGCGGCTGATCTGAATCTCAGCCCTGATTGATGACCCTGGGGTGAGGAGAAGCTCTGGCATGGTGGAGCTGGAAGTGGTTGTGGAAAAGGAATTCTGCTCACAGATTCTGGGCAGAAAAGTTTTTGGTTGCTCTCAGACCAGTGCACAGGCTGAGAGAGGAGTAAATTCCTCTCCCTTGAGTAAATTCCTCTCCCTTGCTTGTGCCACCTTGGAGGAATTGAGAACTTAGAGTTTTCCAGAGTATACCCTCCTCTTGACAAAGGACTCAAAAGTCAAGTAACTGACTGGGAAAATGCTGGGAAAAAATAAGACTATAGAAGGCTACTTTCTTGGTGAACAGGTATTTCCTTCCATCCTTTCAGATGAGGAAGAACAGTGCATGCCATCAGAGGAAGTCAGGTATCCAAAATAAATATGCAATGGTCTCAGGCCATGGAAGAACTCAAAAAGGATTTTGAAAATCAAATAAGAGAGGTGGAGGAAAAATTGGGAAGAGAAATGAGAGAGATGCAAGAAAATCATGAAAAGCAAGTCAGCAGCTTAAAGGAGACCCAGAAAATGCTGAAGAAAACAACACCTTTAAAAATAGGCTAACTCAATTGGCAAAAGAAGTCTAAAAAGCCAATGAGGAGAAGAATGCTTTAAAAAAGCAAAATTAGCCAGATGGAAAAAGAGGTTCAAAAGCTCACTGAAGAAAATAGTTCTTTAAAAATTAGGATGGAGCAAATGGAAGCTAATGGCTTTATGAGAAACCAAGAAATTACAAAACAAAACCAAAAGAATGAAAAATCTGGAGAATAGATCCAGGAGAGACAATTTAAAAATTATGGGACTGCCTGAAAGTCATGATGAAAAAAAAAGAGCTTAGGCATTATCTTTCATGAAATTATCAAGGAAAACTGCCCTGATATTCTAGAGCCAGAGGGCAAAATAAATATTGAAAGAATCTATCAATCACCTGAAAGTGATCCGAGAAGAGAAACTCCTAGGAATATTTTAGCCAAATTCCAGAGCTCCCATGTCAAGGAGAAAATATTGCAAGCACCTAGAAAGAAACAATTCAAGTATTGTGGAAATACAATCAGGATAACACAAGATCTAGCAGCTTCTACATTAAGAGATCACAGGGCTTGGAATATGATATTCCAGAAGTCAAAGGAACTAGGATTAAAATGAAGAATCACCTAAACAGCAAAACTGAGTATAATACTTAAGGGGGGAAAATGGTCATTCAATGAAATAGAGGACTTTCAAAGCATTCTTGATGAAAACCAGAGCCGAATAGAAAATTTGACTATCAAACACAAGAATCAAGAGAAGCATGAAAATGTAAACAGGAAAGAGAAATCTTACTAGGGACTTACTAAAGTTGAGCTGTTTACATTCCTACATGGAAAGGTAGTTTTTGTAACTTGAAACTTTTCTCAGTATTTGGGTAATTGGAGGGATTATGCACACACATACACACAGCACAAGGTGAGTTGAATAGGAAAGGATGATACCTAACAAAATAAAATTAAGGGGTGAGAGAAGGAGGAGAAAGGGAGAGATGGAGAGAGGCAAGAAAAAGCTTTTTCAATGGAGAAGGAAAGGGGGGAGGTGAGAGGGAAAAAATGAAGTGACTCATATCACATTTGGCTTAAGGAGGGAATAACATGCCCACTCAATTTGGTATGAAAATCTCTCTTACACTACAGGAAAGTAGGGAAGAAGTGGGGTGGGGAGGATGATGGGAGGAAGGGCAAATGGGAGGAGGGAGCAATTAGAAGTAAACACTTGGGGGAGGGACTAGGTCAAAAGAGAGTAGCAAAAGGGGGGGGCATGATAGGATGGAAGGAAATGTACTTAGTCTTACACAACATGGCTACTACAGAAGTCTTTTGCAAAACTGCACATATATAGCCTGTATTAAATTGCTTGCCTTCTCAATGGGGTTGTGTGGGTAGGAAAAAAAGGAGAGAAGTTTGGAACTTAAAAGTCTTAGGAATGAATGTTGAGGACTGTTTTTGCATACAACTGGGAAATAAGAAGTACAGGTAATAGTGTAAAGAAATCTGTCATACCCTACAGGAAAAGAGAGAAGATGGGGATAAGGGAAGGGGGAGTGGATTGGGGGAGGGGAGAGATGGGGAGAAAATTTGGAGTTCAAAATTTTGTGGAAATGAATGTTGAAAACTAAAAGTAAATCTTAAAAAGAAGTATAAGAAGACTAAAACGGTGAGGGGAAGGGGGTAGATAATGAAAGGCTTTGACTGTTAAACAGGATTTTTATTTGATCATTGTCTTGGAGGTGATAGGGAGCCATTGGAGTTTCTTGGGGGAACAGCGTAGGGGTGGGTGAGAGGGGAAGGGATGTACTATGAGCATGTGTGCTTTAGGAAAATTCCTTAGATGACTGAGTGGAAGATGGTCTGAAATAGAGATGGACTTGTATCTGGTAGACCAATCAATAGAATATTGAAGTGGTGTAGGTATTAGGATGGGAGGTCCTATATCATGATGTTGGTAGCATCAGAGGAGAGAAGAGGACATAGTTAAGAGATATTACACAGGTAAAATCGACAGACCTTGGCAACAGATTGAATATGGACAGGGGTGGGGGGAGTGTTTGGAAGGGGGCGGTGAGATAGTAAGGAGTCAAGGGTGACACCTAGATGGTGAACTTGGGGAACTGGGAGAAGGGTGGTTCCCTTAGCAATAGTCAGAAAGTTTGGAAGGGAAGGTGTGTAGGAGGGCAAAGAAAATGGGTGTAGTTTGGTGCATGGTTGCATTGAAGATAACTACGGAGCATCTGGATGAAATGTCTAATGTTCAGTCAGATGTGGGTCTGGAGGTTAGGTCTTCAATAAATTTGAGTATAATCAGCATAAACATGATAATTAATGGTATTAAAAGCACTTTATACCAGGCATTTTGCTAAATATTAGGAATACAGTATAGAAAATGGAGTTGTTCTCTCCTTAAAGAATTAGTGTAATAATTTGGGAGATAACACGTGAAGGGTTCTGAGTCGCCGGCTGGATAGAAAGGACCAGTAGTCCTAAAGGTATAGTGAGCAAGGCATATGGCAAAGCCTAGGAGTATCAGAAAGTCAGATTTGCAGGGCTTGAGCATGTGGTTCTGGATAGTATATAGTGCAGTTTTCCATCTTACTGAAAGAATTGTGGTTGGCTACTCCTTTCTCATTCAAATGGAGGGAGCAGTAATGATAGCCTGGTGGGAAGAATATTGCCCTGGAAGGGGCTACCACCAGTGAGAAACAGGATTAAGCTTGAGAGTAGATGTCCTGCACAGGCAGAATGGGGGGGTGCAGAGAACGGCCTCCCTGAAACTCCTGCTCCTGCTAGGCTTTCTAATGAGGGAAATTTGTTATGGGAAGTTTGGATCCAGTCAAAGGGCCATACTTGAGGACTTTGAGGGCTACATGTGGCCTCGAAGCTGAAGGTTCCCCACCCCTGCCTTATACTCTCTTAGTACAAATCAGAAATTTGTCTGTCCCTCTGGAGATAGGGTTATAGTCTTGCTGGTTATCTGTGATACTAGCCTACACATGTTCCATCTTCCCTTCCAGTTTTTAAGTAGATCAAGTGAAGGCATAAATCCCTTCCTCATACAGGTATTACAGTGGGATAAATACTTGTTTTTTTAACATCCTTGATTGTTTTTTTTCCTCTTGGACTATCTAACCACCACTCCCCTACCCCAAATAGTTCTAATGTACTAGGACTATGCATATATGGTAGTGTTCCTTAAAAGTAGAAGCACAAAGAGTCACAAAGATAGTTAAATGTCTGAACTCAGGTTTTCCTGAGTTTAGATCTAGCTGCTTCTGATAGGTCATTTCCTTGCAATTTTCTTGAAGTCCTTTTAGTTATAATTGAGTGACAATTCAGTTGGACAAAATTGACCACATTTCAGGTCCCCCCCTTAATATTATTTGATTAAATGTCCCTTATTAAATTAGAGTGGAGTTTTTATTTGTATATAATTTGATAACTTGTGGGTACTTGTAGATTTAAAAATAGAGAGTTGAGAACTTTAAATTGCAAAAAATGCAATTAAGCTCCTAACTATACTAACCATCTGATTTTTCACACAAAATGTGTACTCATAGTATCTTATAATTTAGTATAAGTAATCTGTATGGAAACCAATATCACATTGGTTTAGTAGTATAGCACAAGATTATAAGTTAAAAGGAATACATAAATTTCATAATTACATGTGATTTCTTATTGATGTTCTATGTTTATGGTCTATAAATTAAATCTTGAAATTTTCATTTGAAATTAAGACTTCATCGCCTGATTCTTCTAATGAGAACTCCCCAGCAACACCTCCTGATGAGCAGGGTCAAGGTGATGCCCCACCCCAGCTTGAAGATGAGGAACCTGCATTTCCCCATACTGACCTGGCGAAGTTGGATGACATGATCAACAGGTTAGTTTTTATTTTTACTTACATACAGAGTTTTGAAGATTGGCATTGTTTCATACTATCATTTGGCATTTAAGCTTGAGCCAGAGTTAGGAGTTCTTGCTTAACATAATGGTGCTGTGACTTGTTCTTCAAGATAGAAAAATCAAATGAGATGGCAGTAGATATTCCCCCTAAATCCTCACTTATTCCCAGTAGTTTTATTTCTCTCTCTCTCTTTCTCTCTTGTTATTTTTTATTTATATATATATATATATATGCATGTATGTTTGTGTATGTATGTATATACTAGTTAAAAAGAGCATATGAGAAAGTAATCAGAAGAAATAGAGAGCTGTGTGTTGTTACTAAGAAGTCTTTCCCCTATTGTTTCTTCTGTCTCCCTCCTCTGTGTGTTTGTCATTTTGGTCATTGCCTACATTGTCCTAATGTCTGTGAGTTTTTAGTGTAATCATCTGGGCATTTGGTTTGTTTGCTTTTTCTTTCTTGAAGCAAGAAAAAGGGAAAAGTTTTGCATATGAATGAATGTTGCCTTTGCTGTTGAACCAAAGTTCAAGGCCTAGTACTTAAAAGCTTCTCTGTTCAGTGGAGGGCTCTTAGCATTTTGTTCCAATTGGCATGACCCATGAGATTCTCAGACTTGCTTGGAAGTTTGGGCCTAAATATTGTACCTGTCTAGAGCAGAGTTTGAGCAGTCCATAGGGTGGGTGCAGTTATTTGAGTGGGGTCCAGTATGAATTTCTTAGTCTTAATTTCTGATCCTATGGGCTGATCTAGATCTCTCAGCCTTCCTGGAAACATTTAGCAAACTGTGCTCATCTGGGAGTAGTTAATCTTAATATATTCTCTTCTTTTTGTAGAGACCACTGTCCTTCCTCACCCTGGTACGTTTCCCTCAGCCCCAAGCCTCTTCTTCATTTATAGCGTCTCTTTTGTGCGTGTATCTTATTCCACCTTGTTCCTCTTTCATTTAACTGTTTAAATAGTTACTTTGGAGAAATGACATTGAGATTAAGGTGTTTTTAGGAGAGGGGAGGAGTAAAACGGTAATTAATCAGATGGGAGAAGAAATAGTGTAAAATGTGTTGGTGATGTATGATTAATCATGTGCTTTCACACATTTATTTGATTTTGATCCTCTCAAAAGCCTTGAGGTAGGGTAGGTATTATTCAGTTTTACAGCTGGAGAAAAATAGAACCCAGAGTGGTTATTTGAATTGCTTCAAAGCCACCAAGTGGCAGATTTGTTATACCAGGTCCATTTCTCTCTTACTCAAAATCTAGTAATCCCTCCATTATATCCCATATTGTCTGCTTGGGATGGGACACCCACATGCTCAAGCTGTGTGATTCTTTGGAATGGCAGGTGCCACCTAGGTAATGTCATCTAAACTACTAGTTGGGTAGTACCTTCAGAGGTATGAATGTGCCATCATTGAGTGGCAGGGATGACACTTTACCTTCTTGGGAAAGAGGTGGTGCCTAATGAATATTTACAGAGGAGTCTGTATTTGAATGCAGCTCAGTATCTGTTTATCACTTCTATTTTTGTCAATGGTATTTCTAACAAATCTATCTTTTTCAATAGTAGTAGGGATATTGCATCTGAACATATTAACTAGGTTCTCTTTGTATTTTGTAGCTGAAAGTCACCATTTAACTGATATTTTATCATTACAAAGCCATTTGGATGACATGTTAAGCTTGTTTAAAGTAGAATTTAATATTCTCTTGTTCTGTCATTATTAGCGTACTTTTTGCTCTATAGCTTAGAGAAGTAGGTGACTACAGTAGGTTTTCCTGACCTCCATACTGTGTGATTTAATGGACTACAAAATTATTTAGCTACATTCTCATTGTATGACAGTGAGAATGTTATAACGGCTCAGTTCTTTATAGGCCTTTTTTACTACTAACTGATGAACAACTTTTATTGTAACCCTTAGGCCCCGATGGGTGGTTCCAGTTTTACCAAAAGGGGAATTAGAAGTTCTTTTAGAAGCTGCTATTGATCTTAGTAAAAAAGGTGAGTTATCAATATTATCAGTACTTAGTAAAATGTGTACCACTAAAATGTTTGTCACTTTGAAGACTTTGGGGTGTGTGTGTGTATGTGTGTGCGTATGCGTGTGTGTGTGTGTGTGTGTGTGTGTGTATTTTATACTGCTTTTTCCTAATGGGATTTGAAGCTGTGCCGCCTTAAAATCCGAACTAACAAACTAACCAGCAGCCATCTCAAAAATCAGGAGCATCAGGCTTCTCTGTTTCTGTTTTGTTTTTAATACGACCTCAGCTCCAATTTCCTCCTCTCCCCTAAGTTAATTTACACTTTTTCCATAGTATAATCTGGAAATTTTTCATTACAGGATAAAATGGTTTAGAATTATACCATGACTACCAAAAATAATAGTAAATCCAATGAGTTTACCTTTTCATCTTTGTTCATTAAGTTATTATTGTCATTTGTGAGATAGAATAATATGAAAATTAACGTGGTTTCATTGATACAAATAGTTAATTTATTGGCATTACACACATCTTTTTTAGTTTGGTTCGTGTTATTATATTACACCAAAAACTTGGTAATTAAAACTGATTCTTTTAATGGGATCTGGGGGAGAGGAGAGGCCCTTCATAAAATAAAGGAAGCAAATCCAGAAAGCCAATATTGCCTATAACTTTTTTTTGTCTTCTGTATGATTAGTCAGCTTTGTAACTCTTAAGTTTACTACATAGGATTCAGTTTGAGGTAGAATTGGAATTTCTGTGTTGAAAAAATACAGTTTCATGTTTTTAAAAGAATAGATATTAGCGATGTTTCATATGCATAGAATTGTACACAAATATTATGTCCAAATATAACACTGAGTAGGTGGCCTCATTGTTTTTTCATCTTTTAGCTTCTGATTTATTCAAGGATGTTGTACTTTGAAGAAGTATACTGCTCTCTATTGCGATTTTTAACACTAGAAATATGTGAAGCAGCTGAGCAAACAAAAACAGAAGAGCAGAGAAATCCGTAGTACGGGAGAAGTACAGCCAAACATGAGCATGATTTGGTTCACATTTTTACTGGGTAATGGGCACAGAAACTGTTTAGTGCAAAATTACCTATATGTATATGATTTAAAGGAAATTATTGATATGAAACTGCTTGTAATAGGTCATTTCTATTGGAGCAAGTTGTCAAAGTGACCGCTACTGATCTATCAACTGGTTACAATATTAGAATCCATGTGCCTTAGTGAATACGGGCTGAGCCTTGACGTCAGGAAAACCTGGATTGAGTCCTTCTTCTGACTCATACTGATTGTGTGACCCTAGATAAGTTGCTTAACTCTCAGTGTCCCCACATTGTTTACCTTCTAGGACTATAAATGGCAGAGAAGATGCTAGTTTGCACTGATGAAGAGAGTATATTGATACCAATGAAATTCAAAGAAAATCCTTACTATAAAACTTGATTTACTCTGTCAAGAGTAAATCCCAACTTAGCATAGGATTGTGTTCATTTGTAATTTTCTCTAACACTTCATGATGTGAATAATGAATAAATGTGATTTTTTTTATAGTGCCCTAATAGCCTAAACACCATCTATTTTACTATAGGAAATAATGCTGTACATGGTTTTAAGGCTCTTATACTCCTTCTAAAATTCCATTCAAACAATTTTTCACCAGAAAGTATTGTGTAGTGTATAATAGCAGTAGATCAGTTATCATTTTAATTTGCTTATATTGCAAAATATATTTTTTCATCCCTCACCTGTACTGTGTTAAGATCCAGAAACTCAACTTTTCTGTCCACTGTAGCAGTAGTAGATATTCTCAGATCTAAGCTGGTTGTGGTAATAATTCTCCTGGCTTGAGCTGACTGCTGAGGCAGGAGTGGAGGAGACCTCCTTCTTGAAAGTTCATGCGAGTTTAGGCCACTTGTCTGAGCAAACCCTTGTAGCTTTTTCAGTTTTCTGCAGTCTCCCTAATCATTGCTCCTTCTGTGTACAGACTATCTTGGCTTTTCTTGTGGTATTTGTCCCAGTGCCTGGAACATAATAGATCTTTAATAATACATGCTTATTGAATGAGTGAAGATCCTTTTTTTCCAGCTTCCCCAAGGATAAACCCACTTGTACACTTTCTGTGGGTTAGTGTGGTGCATGTAAAGAGCCCTTTTCTTGGGGTCTGCCTCAGCTCAGATTGGCCCTTGATGATCACTAACTGCGTGACCTTGGGCAAGTCACTGAGCCTACTCAGGCTCCTCTTCTATAAAATGGTTCTTTAAAGTCGCTGCAGCAACTGCATCCATCAGTTGCTTTTGACTAGGCTTACTGTAGAAATTAGATACAAAAGCCTCTTCTGGTTGCTTAATGGTTTTCTCCTTTCCTTTGCCCTTTTTCCTTTGGCTTTTAACTGTTAGCAAATAAAAGGAAAATACCAAATTTCTCAAAGAGAAGATAGTCACGTGTAGGAATAGACACTAAAGCATAGGTCTTTTTTTTTTTTTTTTAATAGCAGGTATATTTGAAAGGAAAATCACACTTATCCTGGACAAGAAGCTGTGTTTTGGGGTGTGAGGCTCTGGGTTCAAGTTCAGAAGGATGCTAGAAGCAAAGGAACTAATGTGGAGGTGGGAGGTGCTCCTTTTGGGAAGTAGTGAGGAATGGAAAGACTCAATTTTTCCCATCACAGCTTTTGCCACAGCCAACCCACCTTAACACACATGATCCTTGGCTGACACTGGGGCTGTGATTTCATTAATGACGAGTTCTAGATGGTATCTGAACTGAAAAGAGATGACAAGGGAAACAGCATTATTCATACATCAACCATTTGCCATTTCTTTGCTATTTGTAAATGGAGACTTAGGGATATGAATTCATTTTTAAAATCCATTGATGATAAAGTAGTTAAATCAAGCTAACTTTTGATCTTTCCACGCTTTAAAAAACACAGTCATTTTTCATTTTAATGTTTGGAGAAGACTTTTGTAATGTAGTGGGTTTCCTTTTTTTTTTAAATTCATTGAACAATTGATTAACCACCTGAATGATTTTAGTTCAGATCAGTGATAAGCATGGGAGGTGCTATTATTATGTAAACTTTATTTCTTTTCTGGTTTCTCCCATAGGTCTTGATGTTAAAAGCGAAGCATGTCAACGTTTTTTCCGAGATGGGCTAACAATATCTTTCACTAAAATCCTTACGGATGAGGCCGTGAGCGGCTGGAAGTTTGAAATTCATGTGAGTTTTGCATTTACTCTGTGAAAGCCGTGTGAATTCTTGGCAATCACCTTTGTGTAACATTTTGAGAAAATCTGCAGAATTAAGAAAGTATGAAGGTCTGGCATTGAGATTCTGTCCCTTAGCTTTATATCCCTTATCCCTTCACCTACCGTTCTGTTTCTGTTCATCTTTCATCCTGGGGTCAGAGCCCTATCAAATTTCTCTATTCCTAGGCTCCTGAAAAAGATAATGAAATCACTCTCTAGATTTGACTGTTCTGCTACTTGTCAGTCCTCCTCTTTTAATCTTATTGGCTTACTTATTGTCTTACTTCACATATGGACGTTTTCATACCTCTTCCTCTCACTTAAAACCTTCAGCTATGTCTGTCCTCCACACTAATAGCAGATGTTTTAGCTTCCTTTTTTTACATTGAGAAAATTGAAGTCATCATACCCAGAAATTGCCTTTCCTTCCCTGTTAAAATTCTTTAAACTTTATAGCATCATCACCCCCAGAAGAGTGAATCTCCTTATCCTTCTTTCCCAGTATACTCCTTTCCAGTAACTAGCACTTTACCTTGCCTTTCATTCTGTGCTCTTCCTCCCTTTTCTAGGACACTTCTCGCATCTTACCTCCCCTGCACTTTCACTCTTTGCATTTCCATTGGCTCATTTTGTTTCCTGTAAATAGGCAATCCTACACAAAAGGGTTTCTCTTGTGTACTTTCTTCTTGCGTAGAAAAGTTGTCTAGTTATCTTCTTTGTTTTTCCTTTTTCTATTTCTTTCGTAGCTGCTTCGTCCTCAACCTTTTTGTAATCTGGCTTTCATTTTTAGTGCTAATGCAGCGACTTCCTCAAAGGTCACAGGTGATCTAGTCACTGAATCATCTCTTTGACTTCTCTACAACCATCCTTTGTGGTTGTTCTCTTCTCCTTTAGCTTCAGAGATACCATACTTCTGTCAAATCACTGGCTTTGCTGGCTTAATGTTCCCACCGCTTTTTTTGTTCAGCATTTTATTTTCTTTGTACATGTTGTCCATTGGCGGTATCCTTCCCTTATGCAGCTTTATTTTTCACTCCTTCACAGATGTCTCCATCTTCTGTATTTTTAGCTCTAATCTCTTTGCCATTGCCCAGATACCTATCTCTAATGAGACCATCTCCACAACCTAGGCCTTCTGCTGATATCTTAAATTAAACATGTCCTCCTTGAATTGGTTGTCTTTCCCTGAAAAAAGGGTGTGGTTATTTTGGGCTCATTTACGGTATGGTAGGTATTTGGGGATGAATCATGTTTGGGCTGGGTGGGGGTGGGAGGCTCATTATTTCTGACTTAATATCTAGAGAGGCAGCATGCCTAGAGGATTGGCCTTGGGATAAGAAGATCTGTCCCTCCTCTTACACTTTAAATCTGTGGTCCTGGTATGGGAATAACACTGGCCAAACCATGCAGATTTTTTGTGCCTCAGGTAAATCCCTATCTATTAAATTTATAGATCATGGAATTACTTAGAGGTCATCTGATCTTCAGTTTACAAATGTAGGAACAAATTGGAATGATAATAATAGCACCTCCCTTCCAGGGTTGTTGTAAGGATCCAGTGCAATTGTAATTGTAAAACACTTAGCACAGTGCTTTACCTTGTAGGACTTTCTCTTTCCTTTCCCGTTCTCCTCTTTATCCTGTGATCTCCTAGTGCTTCCACCTGGATTACAGTCTCGGTTGGTGGAAGGATCTTATTAATAAAATGACAGCTCTTTCCTGTATTGACAGGTAGGGTAGTGTAAGAGGTAGAGTAGCCAGACTCGGAGTCAGAAAGATCTGAGTTCACATTCTTCCTCACACTTGCAAGCTGTGTGAATTTGTGCAAGTTACTTAACCTCTCTAGGCCTCGATGTCCTCATTTGTAAAGTGGGACAACAACAACGCCTCAGAGCTATCAAGAAGGTAAAATATGAAGGTCAGGTCATATTGTTGGCAATTGTTTATTAAGTAAGTTTTAACTGTTCTTCCTTGATGACTTAAAGCACTGTATAATTGTTAGCTATTTGTACAGTAGATAATAACGTTTTAACTGAGGTTCTGCCCCTCCTCCTTCTGGCTTTACTTTTGTCAATGACACTGCAAAACGTGCACCCACTTTCCCTTTTAGAACTTTTGTTGTTACTCTTTAATTTTCTGTTACCTATCCTCTCCAGTTATCAGTTCTATTAGTTCGTTTTCCACCATCTCACCTTTTTTTTTTTTTTTTTTCTTAATCTTGTCCTCCTATTACCACCCTGATATAGGCTTAGTTTCTTCTTGAGTTTTTGACTCATTACTAGGTCTTTTTACCTCTTCTTTCAAGTTTGATTTTGTTTTATTCCTAGAATATACTTTTTTTCGGTCTTCAGAGACCTTACATTATTATGCAATGAGAAATTTTCAATGGATCCTTATTGTTTACTAAGTTCGGACTTATTTGATTAGTATTCATTTATCTGCACACTACATAGCAGGCTATATGATTCTGTACTTCTCAGAATACCCCCCAAATTAATGAAGAATCTCTAGGAACATATTCTAGAGTTCACTATGACCAGGTCAGATTTATTTATTCATTTCTTGACTCATTCATTCATACAGACTTTTACAAAGAAATATCTACTTCAGAGGTACAAAGCACATATACAGACGACTTAGCCCAGTTACTGTTGGCAGGCGGTCTAAGTCAGTTGGAATGCTAGAGAACAGGATGAATGTCTCTGCTAGACAATAGTAATTACAGATTTCTCACATTAAATTTACTACATTTAAATTTGCTTATCGAATTCAGTAATATATCAATAAATCAATACATACATGTATACTTTCGATAATTTAAAAAAGTATCATAGAAATCAACAAATGAAATTTATAGAATTAGTTTGAGAGCACACTCATTGGGGAAAAAATGGACTATACATTTACTGCCTAAATTTTTTTTGCTCAATTTCTCTAGAATCTAATATTCCAGGGTTATCTGAAATAAATGGTAAGCAGAGAATCTCTAGGGATCCACAAAAAAAGCAAAAGACTCATTTTTATCCCAGATAAGGTCCTACATTTAAAACTAGCCACCTTGGCCCCTATTGCCTGAAGTCCAGATATGTTACATTTCACCCCTCCCCTAGGGTTCCCTGGGGGGCTTAAGGGGTGTCTTGACTGTGCAAAAGTCTTCAACATCTCACTGATTGTGTTTCCTTAAGTCTAGAAGAGTTTCCTCTGTATCCCAGCTCCATTTAAACTCTGGTAGATTAGCTTTGACAAAGAAATATTTACTTCCAAAGTATAAAACAAATGTATAAATGGGTTAATTTCGTTGTTTTCTGTAGAACACAATCCTAGTTCCAAGTCCAAAACTCTCCCTGAAGTTTCAGTCCCAAGCACCTAGTCATTTTAGGTTTTCCCTACCAGGCATCCTGGCTCCAGTTTCACCATGGCTTTAATGCATGTGTTGGCCACCTGGCAAGGGCACATAATAGGGGGCACAGGGAAGTCAAGTGTTAGGCCATCAAACATGGCTTTAAATGTGCCCTTATACACTTTGTCCGGTTTCAGAATTGTAGTCTACAGGATGGACGCAGTTTTTTGTTTTTTTTTGTAAACACAGTCCTTCTTGTCCCAGATTCAGTAGCGTTCTTTTGTGCTCCCTGGGGAGGAATAAATAATTTCCATTCACTCTGTTAACTCCAGTTCCACGCAGTCAGGTCTCAGGACTGCCAGTGCTGTGCCATCGTCCGTACATTCTCACAGTTAGCCTCAAATGCAAAGGGTTGCAGAGTCACAAAACAAGGACATTTCATAGTTTGTCAAAACATTTGTTTCCTCAGCCTTGAGGGCCGTTTTCAACCTAGAAGCAGAAAAGCAAAATCAGGTAAAGAAAACTAACTTCCATCTCATGGGGAAACCTAGTCCACAATGAGCTTTCCTAATGACTTGGAGCTCTCCCCACCAGAATTTGGAGTGTGGGGTTTACTAGGGACTCACCCCCTTCTCAGATAAGAAAATTGTCCTGGCTGCAAACGCTGCCTTGACTGCCTCATTGATGAGGCCTTCCAGCTGGCATCTGGACACAAGTGTCCCTTTCTACCCGGGGCACACACAAGTTCTCTAGGGAGTCGTTCTGTACCATAGGCAATTCCCCCGTAGAGATCTAGGCAAATTCCTCGGCGTCCTTATTGGAAAGAGCAACCACATTTTCAACACCACCCCCATGGAACAATAATGCCCCCCACCCCTACTCCCCCATGTATCTTTGCTGCCACAATAAACCAAATGGACTTAGAAACCCAACCACCAAGTACAAGTAGTATCAGTTAGAGAAGCAGAAAAGATTAGCAGCTATTTGAGGATTTTAAATACAGGCCACTGAGCCTAAGAATCTGTAGGACCTTTCATTGAAATTGAAGGCAAGCAAGTCTAGGTTGATTTAAATGCCAAAGAATGATATGAACATTTCTGTTACACCATGGCAATTTAGAAGTACCAGATTTATCACATTAAACTTAATATCAAAATTTATATATAGGACTCAGTAACGCAGTATTACTATGTTGTAGTCCACATCACCACTCTCCTTATTTCGTGTAACTTTAATTTCCTGCCCAAATGAGAGAAAATAATTCTCTCCTTTGTATCACAGACTTCTTATTTTGGGGATGGGGAATCTTACAGACAAGGGGTGGGGAACCTGTGGTCTCAAGGCCACATGTGGCCTTCTAAGCCCTTGGGTGCAGCCTTTTGACTGAGTCCAAACTTCCGATAAATAGTATCTACCAAACATGAGTCAGTTTTATTATTATTAATGGAGAAAAACTTACTGCAGCTATTTTTTTTTATAGTACTAGAAATGATAGTTATAGCATGATAAAGATAACAAATTGAAAGGTGAAAATATGGCTAAACAGTGACAAAATTCTCTGCATTTGCACCAAAAATTCATTAAAACAGCATCTAATTCAGAATGTTACCACATGCAGACAGTAAATTGTTTTGATTACTCCAATACCTCAAAACAACCAGGAAGGAATTCACTATTTTATAAAATTTATTGTGGAAATTGAGTAATAAGTCTTAAAGTGGGGAGGGGGGATTTTATCTCTCCCAGCATATCTGATAAACTCAAGTAACCAGATTATTAAAAATAAGTTGAATCTATCTGTCACTGTTGTAGAAAGGTGAAAGTATTTTTCTATATTCAGGAGATAGAAGAAATAGTCAAAACAAATAGATTTGAGCCCCATTACATAATGTAAAGAAGTCCACTTTGATTTAAATATTTTTGAAAAAGTTTCATGTCTAGTCTGTAACAAATTTATAAGAGCAAAAGCCATTCCTTAGTAGACCAGTAGTCAGAGTGATGTGAATAGACAGTTGTTGAATGGGTTAATCACAAACTTAAGAATAACAAAGAATAAAAACTCTGAGCTTCCATTTTGTAACCGTTAGTAACTACGGTTATAATTTTTAAAATTAATTTTAAATGATAATAAGTTTTGTTGGAGTCTATGGAGAAGTAGCTGCATTTTTTTTTTTTTACTGATGCAACTATGAATTTCAGGTATTCTTTTTGGGGAAGTATCGTCATAGAATGAAATTTACAAAGCTGTTCATACACATTTGTACAGTGATAGACCTAGACCGCATGTCTCCTGAGAATGTTCTGACCAGGAACAAATATATCTGTTTATGTCAGTATATTCCTAATAGCATTATTCATGAAAACAGGAAACTAGAAATCACTAGAAATAGCTCGAAATAAAAAATCAATAATGATTGATGAGTGACTGAATAAATTGTAACATAATTAATGTATGGGAGTTATTTTGTGCCATAAAAATGACAGACAGGAAAAATACAAAGAAATACATGGAGACTTAGGAAATCTGTTAACCTGAGGATACAATAACAGTATGCACATTAGCTACATCTGTGTAAAAAAGGGCAACAACGAAGTCCAGAAAAAAAAAGAGCAAAAAGTTTAAGGCAAAAGGAAAAAGTAGGATTATTTAATTACTATCTTTGTAAAGTTTTCATACTGTACTCTAAGGTTTTTTATCCCATACTATCAATCTGTTAGTATATTGTAATGATTGTGTGGTTGAGATTTTATACATAATTGTTTATGTGTGGGTGTCACACATGTATGCCTGTGGCAACGCATGTGTGCATGCGCACACACACATACAGTCACTATTCCTAACTTGGGAAGTAAGCTACATGGCATAGTGAAAAGAGCCCTGAACTTAGTATCTGAAGACGTAGTTGGGTTGAGATCTTTGCTCTGCCACATGTTCCTTGTATAATGTTGGGCTTGGCTTCAGTTTCCTCATCAATAAAATGAAGGAATTGAACTAAAGTATAAAGTCACTTTCGCTTTTAAAATCTATGATCTATCATATGATAATATACTTAGGAAACTCTAAAAATTCAATTTTAAAATTAATTGAAACTAGTTACTTTATTAAATTAAAATAGCAGACTATACAACAAACCTCATATCATCAGACTTTTCAGAAGAATATAGGAAAAAGATCTCTTAAAAATAACTTATAAAATATATATGGCTATTTGGGAGGTAACATACAAACACATACTCAACACTTCAATAAATATAATTGAAATACACTTTACAAAAATAAAAAAAGACTTCATTATTTGGGAAAACTCATTATCCATTGCTGTGCCATGGCAAAATAGTGGGAGGGAGTGCCTACATTAACTTAAAGATTTAGTGCCATTCCAATCCGATTTCTAGAGGGTTACTTTATACAACTCGACAAAGTAAATGACGTTCATTTTGAGGACCAGAGATTGAGACTCTCAATGGAAGTTATTTAAAAAAATAAAGTAGGAATGAAGGGGTCTTAGTTTTAGCAGATTTCATACTATTCTATAAAGCATTAATCATCATCCAGCATATTTTGTACTGGTGAAAAATAAAATAGAAAAGTTAGTAGCAACACAAAACATTCTTAATCATCTTTTATAATAGAATATAATGAAAGACTTAATCATATGCTTTGCTAAAATGAAAACTATTATCAACACATTTCCATTAAGTTTTCATAAACCACCTTGACTAGTAAACCTGTCAAAGGAATCCTTGTTAGTCTGACATGACCTGTTCTTGATGAACCTATACTGGTTACCTCTGATTACTGCTTCCTTTTCCAGATGTTCACTAATCATCTCTTTAATTTTGTGTTTGAAATCAAGCACATTAATCTATAGTTGGCAGAATCCATTCTCTTATTTTTGGAAATCTGGACATGTGCATTTCTTTAGACCAGTCATTTTCATTCCTAGTCATACACATCAGTTCTTTCAGCCCTTTCAAGATACTGTTCCTTTGGGGAAAGTGACTGGAACTCATTAAGAGCTCTTACCATCTCCTTAATTAACTTGCATATCAACTTCATATTAACTCTTTTTTGTTCTGTCCTTTCCAGTCCAGAGGTCATTATTCTTGGCAGAGAAAGAAGAAGCCAGATCAGAACTGAGCAGCTCTTCCAACCTTGATCATAACCACCCTGAGCAGGGGTTGTCTTCCTTTTTTTTGGAGGGGGATACCGAAAAACAAAAGCATATTTTACTTTCCTTAGCTTTTTTCCTTACATTTCATTCTTGGTTTTGACACTTCTAAAATTCTTTTTTATGGAGCTATGCTATATATTTGTGCTCATTTTCTATTACTTGTGTTCCATTTTGTGTGTGTGTGTGTGTGTGTGTGTGTGTGTGTGTGTGTGTGTGTGAGAAACATCTTATGCTTATGGGTGAGTTCTTGGTGCATTGACATCAGCATCTTTAGGACACTTCCTTTTTTTCTTCCTCATTGGAATTTCTTTTATCAGAATTTCATTTCCAAGAGCTTCAGATCTCTTCTGGATTGATTTGTCCTATGGAATTTTTTGTCTGTTTTCCTCAGAATCTTTAAAAAGTAAAATCTTGGGTTCATGCCATACTATTTTCAACTTTCTTCCCTTCTGTGACAAACTTCAAGATGGTTACTCCATTTTCCTAGCCACACCTTGTGAAGGTCCCCATCACTTTTATCCTAACAAACCATGTTTTCATATTGTAGAAAACCATATCCAGAATAGAATTTCCTTTGGTTGGTTCCTCTACTTTTTGAAAGGTGAAATTATTTGCTTTTCTGCTTTTGAAAAAGAAAATCTAGTTTACACAGTTGAAAGTCTCTGTCCCCCTTCAGTTCCCTTCCTTATACTTTCTCCCAACATCACTATCCAGTAATGCAGCTTTGTCAGCCTTGTGATCTCTTTCCCAGATCGTTGTGCTTCCTCCCTCTAGTTTTCCAAACTTCTTCCTAGACACTTTCTTCCCTTCTCCCTTTCACTTTACCATTTCTTTTGAAATAGTAAATAGTAAAATTATTTAGAGTCTTAGGACAATCATAAGTCCCCCCCACCAAGGCTCTGTGATACAATACCGTCTCACTTCCAACTCCAACCATTCAGTTTCGTTGGTAGAGGGCATTTTACCAGTCAGGAGCCTTGTGTTCTATTTCTTTATGTAGATCAGTGTAAGTACAAAGCAGTCTTAGAAAGGTGCTTATAGTACTCAACGTTTAGGCAGTGTGTTCAGGGAGGGATTTGTTCAGATACAGGTAGGATTTTTCCAGTTCAGCTTGCTTGTTTGTTTATGTTTTGTATTTAGACTACTGAAACCATGAATTTTACTACTTTATTTTTTCTTGGATTTTGTCACCTATCAAAAAATCTAGTTCAAGCTGCTCTTCCTATCCTGTACCTTCTCTCTGGTATGGAGGGAATTTTCCCCTTCCCTCTTTTCTTTTTTAAAGCCCTTCTAATTAGATGTATAAGACTAAAAGTGAATGCATTCTTTTTTTTTTAATTCTTTTCAAATTTTTGTTGATATATTTTGTTTTTATATCATTTTCTTTTCTGAACATATCTTATCCTTTACTGTGCACTGAACTATTCCAGAGAGAAGGAGGGGAGAAGATGGGGAGGGGAAGTGGAGGTGGAGAAGATAGCAGGTCAGAAAAACTAAGCACCATGTTTACTGAATTTGCACAACCTTCAGGTTTGTTTGGGACTTTTGTGTATTACTTGTATATTGTTTTAGTCATTGTATATATTGATTTCCTTTTCCTACTTTACTCTGTACAATATCATAAAAGTTTTCCCATATTTCTCTTCATTCTGTACAGCACAATAATAGTATATTACATCATCATTCCAAAATTTGTTTAGGCATTCTTCAATTGATGGTCCTTTACTTTTGTTTACATTTCTTTGTTTCCACTTAAAGTATTAATTTAAATATTTTCTATATATATAGGAACTTTCAGTTTTAATTCTTTTGGGGTTATATGCCTAACAGTGAAATATCTAAATCAAAGAGTATGGATATCTCTCATTTATCATAATTACAAGTTGTTTTTAGAATATATTAATATAGCCAAAAAGTTATTCTCTATGATCAATTAAATTTATACCATAGATGCAAAGAAATTCCAACATGAGAAAAAATAATTAACATGATTGAAAACATTAAAGTCCCAAATATTTGAAACTACAAGATCCTTTTTATAGATGTAAAAATAAACCGATAAATTGTAACACTGTTTTATACTAAAAAAAAATTAGAAAACATAAGCGTATGATTTAAAGTTATCTAAAACCAAAAGCTAAAATAATTTGCAATGAGAAAACTAGTTCTCCTGATAAATACATGAACATCAAGCTTATATGCTTCCGTATTACCCATTGTCTCTTGAAATAGGCTAGAAATGCAACTGGTCGCAATAGAGACTAACTGATCCATTATATTCAGGAAAGAGGCAAAATTATCCTTTTGTTAATGCCTTCATGATTTACTCAGAGAAAACCCCTGAAAATCCCCAAAGAAACTCATTAAGAAATTTTATAATTTCTGTAAAGTAGATTGAATACATTTTCATATAGCAACAATCAAATCCTTTGAAGTTGAAAGGGAAGTTGAATAATTGCTGATTTCTTGCCCAAGTTTTCCTATTTTGTTACAGAAATTTCTGTGGTCCTTCTGGCAAAATTACTTGTTTAATGTGAAATTACCAAAAATAGATACTTGTCACCTGTTTTGACAAGTCTTGGGAAATTAATTGCCACCTCTAGAATGAATGGCTAGGAAACATTTCTTTCAGTGTCTGAGTTACTGTTATCAAGTTGATCACCACTCGTCATAACTTTCTTCCTCTAGCCTATTTCTAGAGATGACCTTTGGCTGGATTCTTTTCTGCCTTTTATGACCAAGTTTCTCACAGCTATCTGAACTTGCGGCCTGTTTTGCTTCTGATTTCACCCAATGACACTTCTGTCTGAAGGATCGCAGTGATAGCAGATTTCTCAAATTTTATGTTTTTTTCTCAGTATTCCTCCTCTTCCTTGACTATGCTCACTTTTGATTCTGTTGGTCCTCCCTGTTACTGAACACTTTTTCCTTACTTGGCTTCCAAGATATTGCTCCCTCCTTATTCTTTTTTTTGGTCTGTTTTAACAGTATCTTCTGGTTCATGGTTTTCTCCTCTACTCAGTTAAGCACAGGTATCTATTCTAGTCTTTATTTTATTGTAGCTATTTCCTTTGGTGATTTCATTAGCTCGTGTGGGTTCAGTTAGCATCTCTGAGCAAATGACTCTTAAATCTTTATCCTTTCCCTAATTTCTCTCGACTTCTATTTTTGCATTGCCATCTGTGTGCTTAGCATCTTCTTGTTAAGTATCCCATTCCTACCTAAAGCTCAGATGTAACAGCAAGGACCCCGACACAGGAGGGCCTGCTTTGCAGGTTCTTAGATCTGCTCTTCTAAAAGGGAAATGGCTTTGAGGGGTCAGCAGTCACTATAGTCAAGCACTTATATTATTCACTTAGGTTAGGGGGAAAAGTCAGCACCCTGAACTTCAGAGAAAATACAAACAGGGAAACGAAGGTTAGCAGACAGGGCTTCCAACTGTCCGACGGTAAGCAACACATACATTACAGATCAACAAACATACCCAACTATCTGACCATTACAGCCGCTGCCCAGAGTCTCCTCTGGCCAGACAAACAGTTTCAGTGAGTGAGCCCCCAAGTAAAACCTCACCTCACAAAATACATACTGCTTCAGAGCCGGAAGGCATATCACAACCCTTGAGAACTGGTGCCTCATTAGACATTAACAAAAGGTGTAGGCCTCCCAACACAAAGTAAATCTCCCCTAATCAAGCTTTCTTTAATGGGCCAATCTTTAACTCTCCTTAGCATTACATCAGGATATCCTGAATTTTGTAGATGAAGTAGTCCTTTTTCCATTTTACCTTTTTCTTCTGAGCCTACCACCATAGAGCCAAGCCTCATCACCTCGAAGTCGTTCTTGAGTCATCTGATCCTGTCTCTCATCACTTAGAGCAATTAGTGTCTGTCCGTGAAATCTCTCCCATGTGACCCCTGCTCTTTTTCCAGGTGGCCAGCGCCTTGTTCATGCCCCCAGTGACCATGTTCTTGCTGTAATTTATTTTATTATTCCACCTTCCAATCTTGCCCCTTCCCATGTGATCCTCTTTGTAACTTCCAAAAGTAATCTTCATTTCTCTGCTTGTTAGTGTTCTGTTCAGAAATCTTCATTGGCTTCTTCTAGAACAAAATAGAAACTCCTTTGCCTTGAATGTACTTGAAACCCTCTATAATGTAGTTCCAGGTTGTGAAAACATGATCTGTATATGCAACTCTACCATTATCTATTCCCCATTGTAAACATTACATCTTCCAAGTTTTGTGTATTCAAAACTACCCCCTCATCCTAAAAATGTAGTCTCTCCTTGGGGAATGGAACTTTGGAGAGAGAGAGAGAGAGAGAGAGAGAGAGAGAGAGTGTGTGTGTGTGTGTGTGTGTGTGTGTGTGTGTGTGTGTGTGTGATCATATTTTGGGGAGGTTAGCCTATATTCAAACCAATGTGATAGGGTAGTAGTGAATAGTTAGTTCAGTTGCAATTAAATAACATTCTAGACTAAATCATTCTTATACTCAGTTTTTCTCCTTTTCTGAATCTCCATTCTTTCCTGTCCCTTTTACTTTTTTAGATTCCCAAGCTATGCCTTGAAGTCTATTAATGGTACCCATATGTATAGTTTAGCCAGGGAAGGTGATTAGTTTGCTGAAAGTTGTTTTAAGACTAACCATTAGGAAATGAAAACAGAAGAACGGAGACCCTCTTTCGTTTCTTACAGAAGGTGGAACCTTGATTTTGTCCAAGAGATAAAACTTTTTAAAAAATAATATAGTTTTAACATTGCAGATGCCATATCATTGCTGGTAGCAGTATATATAGCAAATAACTTACTCTTTATATACTTAATGTTGCTAAAGCATTTTGAAATTCTAGAGTGAAATTAGATTTAATCTTGCTGGCCAATACAGAAAAATAGACCTCATTAGTAAAAATAATCTTAGAAGATATAACCATGCTAAAATTACAATATTTTCGTAAATTGTAAAACATCTCTTTTTTCCCTTTAAAACAGAGGTGTATTATTAACAACACTCATCGCCTTGTGGAGCTTTGTGTGGCCAAGCTTTCCCAAGATTGGTTTCCTCTTCTAGAACTTCTTGCGATGGCCTTAAATCCTCATTGCAAATTCCATATATACAATGGTACACGCCCATCTGAAACAATTCCTGCAGGTGTTCAGTTGGCAGAGGATGAACTCTTCGCCCGTCCTCCAGATCCACGATCTCCAAAAGTGTGTTGGTTTGTTTTCAGAATTAAAATTCCACTTGCATTTTTACTACAGTTCTCTAGATTGAGATAACCACTAATTTATTTAAAAAAATAAATAAAACCAGAGTCATTCAATATTTCTCTTAAAGGGTTTCTGCATTATTTTCTACTTGACTTTTTATTTGTACCTATAGAAATTGGTCTTTAAATTATTGTCTTCTAGTTTTAACTTCTTTGGCATTCTGTTGAAGAAACATGTAACAATTGATCAACTTTTTAAGATGGTGGTGTGAAACTAACTTCAGGGACCTTTGGAGACTGTTTTTGATGATCACCTTGGAGATCGTAGCTATTCTTTTTCAGCTTCTTATTTTACAGCCAGTTAGTTTTTTGTTTATTTTCTGACTGCTGCCATGAAGCTTCCCGTTTTCTCACCAGCACATGGGTAATATGTGATGGCGACTTCCTGGAGTAAAGAGGTTGGCCTACAAATCTCCAAGGTTTCTAGTTGCTCTAAAATTCTGTGATTCTGTCATACCATGGCGTGACATGATCTTTATTATATTATAAAAGCAAAGTTCTTAAAATACTTAACTTCTCTAGAAATTTTAAGAGTAAAATTATATATAACATCATATAGGCATGCTTTTTAAGTCAGTTACCCTAGTGTAGTATTAAAATATGCCTAACTTTGTCCATCTCACCCATGGAAGGAACATCTCACTCCGTTTGATTTATTGCATAAATTTTCATTTGTATCTTTCTAGAATCAACAAAAAAAAATTCTCAGTTTTGTTAGCAAACTCTCCCTTTGTATTATGCTTTTTTTTAAGCTTATCCAAATTTTTTTGTGCAGCTGGGCAAGGTTTTTAAAAGTGTTCATCTGTTTGATGTCGGCAAATACATAAAAGTTCTTCTTAATTGTCAATTTGACCTAAAAATAATATGCAAGCTTTAGCTGATGCTTACTTAAAATTTACTTGATATTTTGTTTTCATTCTTAGAATTTAGTAGCATTAATAAGGAATCATTTGGGTACTTCCTGTCTCTAAAGCTGTTATTGGATGTTTAAACTTAAGTGCTCTTTCATCTTGATTTTCTGTATGAAGGAAGAGGTTTAAAATCATTATATTGGTCTTTTACAAAAAAATTTTAATAAATAGTTTGTAGTTCTCTTATCTTACTAGTTTCCTTCTGCCATTGAATGAAAGATATATAAGCAATATCAAGGGAATTGAATTTGAAACTTTAAAATAGCACCTGGCAAGGATTTCCTATGTTTTTGTCTTAAATACTTGTACTGTTAGCATTTTTGACTTGTGGCTTAGGAAAAATCCCTGTGATTTATGGTTAATCTTGTTATGTTTCTTTATAATAACCAATGAATATTTTTATCTAACATTATGTGAGAAGTTTTGGGGAGAAAACTATTTATATCTACCTGTTTATTGAAAGTGCCTATGGAGATAATTTCAGTCCCCCAGCAGAGTAGTCCCCCCACTTTATAGGAATGAAGATTAGTTATTCTGATAATCAGAAAAGTTTAATCCACCTCAGAATGAGTAACTTACTTTATTGAGGCTTACTCTTCAGTTTGCATTTATTCCCAACTGAAAGTGGAAAAGATTTTATTGCAATTTTTCTAGCAAAGTGTCTAAGGATGGAAGTTGTTTGAAAGGCTTATCTCCTCAAAATTGATTAAATTTTCTGCACCTGTACAGGATATTAAAAGATAGTCATCAGTTGAATGTTGGCAAGCACAGTTCCAAATAGGAGATCCAAGGAAATGAAAATAAATGACTTATTCTTCTTCTCCAAGAGCATCAGGGAAAAATGATGTAAATCATCACAGCAACAATTCCCTGCATTCCTTTGGAAAAGTTAAAAGTACAGACCTTCAGTCAGGGTTGTTCTGCTTAGCTAGACATTGGAATTGTTCCTTAGTCATCCCTAACTTTTAACAACAATCTCCAGGTTATTGGAGCCTTCTTATAGTTGAATTCTTTTAATTGTTTGTGTTTTACAAAGAAAGAAAAAGCTTAAAATCTTTGTAATTTCTATCCAATAAAAGATTACTTTGCTTGGGGCCTCCATGGATGTGGGAGCATGGACAACAAAAATGTTTGCCCCCAGCCACATGGAAGGGAATCTTAGGTCTGGGCTAAAAATAAATATACTTATTCTAAGATTTGAGAGAAGACAATTTGCAGCAGACATTGATACAAAGTAGAATAGGAATCAGGAGTTTCTAGAATTTACGTAGAACTGTAATGAATTCTCTCTCTCTCCCTCATTCATTCTCTCTCTTCCAACCCCACTTGCCCCACCATATAACTGAGAATGTTTTAATGAGAACTACTTTTCTCATTGAAAGGTAATAAAAATTAATATGGGTTTGAGGACTGTTGATGCTTATTGATTGATGATGCAGATAAAAACTTTAGGACAGCCTGAAGAAAAGGCGCTTAGTGATGCAAAGAACAGCATGAACTGGATGAGATACCAAGTGTTTGCCTGTGTTAGAAAATTCTCTCTATTTTAGATCTGAATTTTTCTGTTTTGAATTAAATGTCAGATTTTTACTTATTATCATGCTTTTATACCTCTTCTTATTTAGAAGCTTTCCGTAAGCATATAAGGAACAAAGCTTGGGGAAGGAATGGTTTTGTTTCTATCTTTTTTTCCCATTGATGATATATTTTTAAAAATGTTTGGGAAAAGAGAAAAAAAGTTAAGCAAGCTTTCTGTAGAAATTCATGTTCCTGTGTTACCATTTCTTAGATCTTTCCTGCCACATTAAAAGCATGTGTCCCTGTAAACTTTATGTTTCCTTTCATATATGTTAATGTGTAGAAAGATTTCTTCTAGCTTCTTTTTAGGTTAAGTTCCTGGTGGGTTTATGCCTGGGGCAGGGACTATGAGACAATCTGTGTCATATTATGGAATTTTCCCCAAGATAATTAAGAATTGGTCCAGTTCATCAGAAACAGGCAATTGTGGGAAGAGGAAGTGGACTCTCTTATCTGGCTTGTTTGCTGTATTATGCCTCTGGGGAAGGGTGGAGGGAGTGAGGTTTTTTTGAATTTATAAATCTATTACGTATTGTTTCTAGGATCAAAAGCATGTTTAACATCTGAGATGTTGAAATTAATCTCTGGGCAGCATAGTACTTTGTAACTAGTTATATTGGTATGAAATAAACTCAAGCAAACTATTTTGTAATCAAGTATCTTGGGCTTTCCTTTCTAGAACACGGTAAGCTTTTTTCTTTTATACAAGTTTTACTATATAAAATAAGCACTCAAAAGATGTCTGAAAAGCAATAGCCTTTGATGGGGAAAAACTTGGGGGTTAGGAGCTAGAAGACATGGATTTTCACTATTATTTGTCAACCAGATGGCCATGTAATGCTAATAAGCAAATTATTTTACTCTCCTTTGTATAAAAGTTCTCTGCAAATATAAGGTATATATTATAGAATACTTTTAAAGTGAATTCCTATAGAAAGTGATCTAATATTGCAAATTAATTACTTGAATTTTCTGTTAGTCTTCTGCTAAGGCTCTCCTTCTGTTATCAAGTTCTTCCTTTGAAAATTAATATTTCAGGTAATACCTTTATACTAAAGAGATAAAAATTAATTTTTATTGTTAAATGTATTACAGGGTTGGCTAGTGGATCTTATCAATAAATTTGGCACATTAAATGGGTTCCAGATTTTGCACGATCGCTTCATTAGTGGCTCAGCATTGAATGTCCAAATTATTGCAGCTCTTATTAAGTAAGTTAAATTAAAAATTGAATATTTGTTTTGCACTAGAAACTCAGTATTACTTGTGCAAACTTAATATTGCATATCTGATTGATTTTTCTTTGATGAACAATATTAAATTAAAATTGAAGTTTTTAATTTTCCTATACTGTGAAAATTTTTACAAAGATAGTTTGATTTAAAATTGAATTTTACACAAATTCTAATTAATTTTCCTTATTTTCAGACCATTTGGACAGTGCTATGAGTTTTTGACACTTCATACAGTGAAGAAATATTTCCTTCCAATTATAGAAATGGTTCCACAGTTTTTAGAAAACTTAACTGATGATGAACTGAAAAAAGAAGCAAAAAATGAAGCAAAAAATGATGCTTTGTCAATGATAATAAAATCTTTGAAGAATTTAGCTTCACGAGTGCCAGGACAAGAAGAAACTGTAAAAAATTTAGAAATATTTAGATTAAAAATGATACTTAGGTAAGCTGTTTTCCATTTGAAATTTTTTATGTGGGTTTTAGAAAAAAATTCTAACACCTGCTTCTTCTTACAGGTTGTTACAAATTTCTTCTTTCAATGGCAAGATGAATGCCCTAAATGAGGTTAATAAGGTGATCTCTAGTGTGTCATATTATACCCATCGGCATGGTAATCCTGAGGAGGAAGAGTGGCTCACTGCAGAACGAATGGCAGTAAGTTCTTTAATTTTCTGCTTCTTATCATATATGTGGAAAGGATAGTTTGTGACAGAAATCAGATTAATTTTAGTTGAACTTTGTAAAGTGTAAATTATAAAAATCTGGATAACTTATATTTTTATTAGTAATTATAAGAATTTTCTGTATTGATTGACTTACTGCGTGGCAGAAATTATAGCTTTGTTACTTGCCACACTGTAGTTTGTTCTTTAGTAATTTATTAAAATAATATTTCAGCATGAGTTGCTTATGGAATTTTGTGACAAAATACAGTAGCATTTTTATGTCATCTCTGACAGTAGGTACACTTTAGTTTCTTTTAGCTATGTTAGTTTTCAGAGTCTTTCAAAAAGAAAGAAATTAATGTAATCTTTGAATGAGTTGCCTCCATTGAAGTGCATTGCAACGCATCTTTCAGTGTTTCTTCCTAGATGTATGTGAGCAAGAGCTAAATGATAAAATGGTTTAGGAAGGGAAGCGAGATTAACAATTTGAGTAAAGTTAGGAACCTTGAGATGGAGCGAGGAGGGGAGGGCCTGTGGTAATAAAAAATAAAACAGAAAGATAATGTAAACAAGACTTACTGTTGGGGTAATATGTTGATTTAAGTAGGAAGAGGATATTCATTCAAATGAAGGAAATAAATGACAGAAAACACTAATAATAACTTCCTGTGCGAATGAATTAAGCCATCCAATAAAATAAAAGACTATATATGAAACAGATGAAAATAAAATCCAACCAGTTATATAGAGAGAGGAGAAATTTAGAATGAAAATGATTGCCTGCAACAAAATTTACTTATCTGTCAGGTTATTCTAAAAAAGCAGACGCCTTATCTTTATTTAAAGAAACCATAGATAGGGGATCAATATTCAGACTAGGTATATAGGCACATATAAGCTTGTGTCTTAATTGATAAAGGAAAAATTAGCTTTACTGCAAAAATCATAAATCATTATAATGTAATTTTAACAGACTTTAATATTCCCTCAGAGGTGGACACATTAAAGTAAGGTTAAAATTAAACAGATGTTCAACAAAAGCTGTAAAGCTGTGAAAGACTTAGGATGATTTCTGAATGGGAAAATGAAAGAATATATCAGTGTAGAAAAGCAGAAATACTAACATCTTTTACAGACTAATTCAGTAAAGATAGTGGTATGGGGTACACATGAATAAGACACCTAAATTATTTTCATAAGAACAAATAATAGGAAGTCAGTGACTATTTGGAAGAAAATTATAATGATGAAATGGAACATAACATTTCCAAAATACACCTAAACCAGTCCACAGACTGGTTTTTTCTGAAAGCATATTAACAAAAAAAGAGAACATAATTTATTAGCTTAATTATATAATTTAAAAAAAAACCAAAAGGTCAAAAAAACACCAAATGAAAACATCATATAAATATATACTGTTTTTTTTTTAAGTTACAAGTAGAGTTTACAAGCCTCTTGCTAATAACCTCATTAAAAAAAAGAATAAAATGACTAAAATAAAAAATGAACATGACAGAATCAAAATTACTTGCAAAAATGTCCATATTAATAGAACATGAAATAGAGATGTTACACAACTAAATGTCAAAAAAATTGAAACGTTTCTTTATGGATTATTCAAAGAAAAAACTCAAGGTCCTGATGGAATTGCAGGTGAAGTCTGATTGGAGATTTAAGGAACAAGTAATACCTTTGTTACACAATCTTCAAAGTTAGAAAAGAAAGCACTCTAACAAACTCCAAAATTGGATGTTAATGCAAAAATGTTAAATAAAATTCTCCTAAGGAAGCTAATTTATTCTCACTACATTTAATTTGCACTTAGCAGGTTAGGATGGTGTTCAGCATTAGGACAGAGCTAATATAATCCATAGAAAAAACCAAAACCACACCAAACCACATGATTGTGTAGTTAGATGCAAAAAACTTTTGATAAAACATAATCACTTTTGCAAAAAATTCTATAATCATACATAGCAATGGCCTTTTTTTTGTAACTTGAAAAGGGTACATATCTTAAACCAAGAAGCTGATACTTTTGTAATGAGGATATATTTAGAAACTTTCCCATTAAGTTGAGGAGTAAAAAAAGAATGTCCCCCTCTTCCCAATTTTAATTGACTTAATTCTAGAAATATTAATAATTGAGGCAAGACAGGAGACAGAATTCAAGGTATAGACAGTGGTTAGATGAAAAAAACACTCCTTTTTACTCCCTTATGTGTTGATTTCTTTAGAATCAGCAAAGAAACTAAAATGATTTATAGTTTCAGTAAAAATAGCAGGGAAACCACAAATTTCAGTATTTCCTTATAGCAGTATTAAAATCTGGAACAAAATAAGAAACCATTATTTCAGTTGAAAAGACTTACAGAATATATGGACTATCTGGGAATCAGTCTGTCAAGATATGGAAACCAAAATATTCTTTAAAGAAATGAAAGGATGGCTTAAACATGAGTGGAAAGTAGGAAAAGCCCAAATCTTGAAACTTTGTTAATTATAATAACCAAACTTAGGCTTAGAGATGGAGGACTCTAAAATAGAAAGTTAACAGACATTGTTGATATGGTGATTGATTTTGCTGATCTGCTTTTTCCTAGCATCATTGAGAAATTTGTATTGCAACAGTTCAGTCTCTGGGTTAGAGAAGATGAATATTTTGGGGAATGAAGATAAAATATAATAAATAGTGCTTAAGAAAAAAACATAACATGATAGATGAGTTAACCAGAAGACAGCAGTACGTATAAGTACTCTAGGGAAGAATTCTAAAACTCTTTGTAGTGAAGGGTGAATTCAAGGTTAAATTTCTTCCTTTTGGAAGAAAACATTGGGAGTGGAAGAGTTATATGTATGTTGATTACTTGAACTTGCCCTTTTCCGTGTTCCTGTGACAATTTCATAATTACCAAAAGGAACTGACAGTTTATTGAAACACTCATGTTTGGGTTTGTTGTCATTCCTTCAGCTTATTCATGTAAGCTGCCATGATCTGTGTTAATCGTAGATTCAGAAGATGGATAAGTGTAAGTGAACCTTAGATGTCAAAGTTTTTTTCCCCCCTATGTTCTTAGTGTTCTTATACATTTACCCAGTGCAGGAGTTAGGAGGACCTGCGTTCAAAACTCACCTCAGACACTTGACACTCACTAGCTGTGTGACCTTGGGCAAGTCACTTAACCCCAATTGCCTCATCCTGGGTCATCTCCAGTCATCCTGATGAATATCTGGTCGCTGGATTCAGGCTGTGGAGGAGAAATGAGGCTGGTGATTTGCACAGCCCTCCCTCACTCAAAACAAAGTCAAATGCAAGTCATGTCATCATTTCTCTAATGACATGGTCTGCTTCAGCAACGAAGGACAAACGCACACACGCACACTTACCCATGAGCTATATAAACTCAAGCAGAGTATGTTACATAAGATAAAGGTGGAGTAATATGTGAAACATACTATCTTTCCCCTTATAATATGAGCCATTTCATGGTTATAGATGATGAAATCCTTGGTAGTAATTAATTTTCCTGTGAGAAATTATTGCAGAACAGTATTATGGAGAATAATCCATGACTCTAAGTTATATTATTTCTCAAGTTACTTTTTGTTGTTTTGCCAAAGACTTTTTAGTAGATGATAAAGAAATCTTTAATATTTAGAGCAGAGTGGTACATGGAATATATACATCAGTGTAGCATTTACTAGAGAAGAATTTTTTTTCTACTTCAGATAATTTTATTAGTTGGATACATATATACTATTCTTCAAACTAGATTTCATATTCAGGATTTTCCACAAAGTATTTAATAACCTGAAAGATTAAAAAGAAATTCACTCTTACATTGCTTCTAGATGGACTGTATACCAAATATTTTAAAAAGAGTAAACAAATTAATAAGAACTCATTAATATAATTATATCATTAATATAATAATGAAATACTTTCACTGTTATGACAGGCTAATTTGATGGAAAAACTGTCTTTTGTATGTGGTCATTTTAGTGTGAAAGTAGTAAACTTTTATAAACATGAAAGTATTTATATTATTGTCAACTCTAGAACCTGCATAGAAAATCCAGTGGCTCTCTGTTACTTCTAGGATCAAATACAGGCTCCCCTCATTGACCTTTAAGATGTTTCCCTCTATCTTTCAGTTTTATTATATATTAGTCTTTTCTCTTTTCTTTGATCCTGCACTATTCCTTATGCACAGTCATCCATTTCCCATGTCTGGACCTTGGCAGAGACTGTTCCCTAGACTTGGATAATCTGTCCTCACTTCAACAATTTAGAATCTCTGTGTTCACCTTAAGTGTCGGCCTCTCACATGGAGCCTGTTCTTGTCCCTGCACTTCTGAGGGCCTCCTCTTCTCCTAAATTACGTTGAGTTTATTCTGTGTACTTACCCATCTACACGTTGTGCTCTTCAATAGAATGTAAGCTTCTCAGAGGCAGGAGCAGTTCCATTTTTGTGTTTGTATTCTTTGTATCCAGCGCGGTCTTGAACATAACTTTAATAAATACTTTTTGACTTATTTTGGAGGAGTGATAAGACAACTCAGAATATAGATAATTAAATGTAGATTTTTCCTATCTGAAATTTAAAATCTAGTAATAGTGGAGCTTATAAATAAGTAAAATTTTTGAAAATAAGTAGTTTCTTGTGTTTCATTTATATTTTTAAAACATGTGAGTGAAGTACTCTATGAATAAATCATTGAATATTAAGACACCTTATTTTACATTTACTTAATGTTTCTGATTTTAACCTCTGATGCTTTCAAACCATACTTTGCATTTACATTTAGGAATGGATACAGCAGAACAATATTTTATCTATAGTTTTGCGGGATAGTCTTCATCAACCACAGTATGTAGAAAAACTGGAGAAGATTCTTCGTTTTGTTATAAAAGAAAAAGCTCTCACCTTGCAAGATCTTGACAATATTTGGGCAGCACAGGTAAGGAATATGAGGTGATAATATCCCCTTACAATAAGAATTTTTACAAAATATGTCAAATTAGTACATGAGGTGATGTTTATTAAGAGAAACGTGGATATGTGATAGTGAACATTTTAAAATTTTGTAAATCACGTATTTTAAATGTTTATCATTTCGTAAATTTGGGAGACATTCATAGCTTCAACAAGATTAGCTCCTGCAAATATTGTAAAGAGAATAACTATTCCAGTTCCAAAAATTTGAATATTAAGACAGACAGGAGACATCAGCAGGACCCTATATTTCTGTAAGTTAAAGGGAAGTACAGTAGTTATCCTTGCAGGAGAAACAATGTTTAACTTAGAGGTTTTGTTTCATTTTGAGGAATGAGTGATTGATTTTATAACCTCCTTTGTGTCTAATCACTCCTAAGTTTTTCCAAAACTGGGAGCCGCAATTAAGTAGCTACAGGATTTTAAAAGTTTTTGAAAGCAAAATACCTCTCTTCAGGATTTTCATAAGGTTGAATGTTTGTGTGTTGTTTTCCTAAGCATAACAATTGTATTAAAGTCGTGTGATATATTGCCTATCATATGTAAGGGGTGGGGAAAGAGGGAAGACAAGGAATAAGCATTTATGTAGCACCTGTTATTTGTTAGCCACTGTGCCAGGCACAAGCAGAATTTTTTTTGTAGAGATTGAAGAAAAATAATCTCTTGCTGAAGGTGGCATGTGCATTAATGCATTAATAAGTTGGTGTCTTCTAAGCTAACTTATTGTATATGAAAGTTATGAAGTAATTTCTTAAGGGGTAAAGCCTACTTTTTAGAAAAGGATAAAGTGCTTATTTCCAAGTTGAGAGTGACAATAATTGTTCTGTGTTTATCTCCATGACAAATTTCTTATCCATGGTCAGTTCTGGAAGAATTCTTTGAGCTGTTTTCAAAGAGTAGACTATTTAGTACATCTAGAGAATTTGACTTAACTTTCATCTTTAGATGGTATTTTTGTGACCATTTTTCCCATCATTTTTGCTAATAACTTGCTTTTTAAAATTTAACATCGAGAAGCTTCATCTTCGAGTGAATTACCTTATTTTGATTAAGATGAAGGATAAAATTTTAGCTGAAGTTTCAAAGTACTTTTTTTACGCTTCTAGGAAGACCATACCTTAAACTTCCTGTTCTTTAATAAAATTGAGGAATGAAACATTCATTCTGTCTTTTCAGGCAGGAAAACATGAAGCCATTGTAAAGAATGTACATGATCTCCTAGCAAAATTGGCTTGGGATTTTTCTCCTGAACAGCTCGATCATCTCTTTGACTGCTTTAAGGTAAAAACTTTCTTGAGTGATACAAATTAATATTTTAAATCTCTGAATTTTGATTCCATTAACATAGGCCACGAGCAAAACTTAACCCTTGGAAGGTAAATGAAAAATGTAAGCAAATATCCTATGTTTGGTGTTTGTTATTGTCTTCAAATGAGGAAATAATTGTAAATAAGATGAAGTGTGGCATAGTGGCTAGGGGAAATGACTTTGAAAACAGGAAGATCAGAGTTTGGGTCGTGCCTCTTACACAGACTCGGTGTGACCTTGGGCAATTCACTTAACTCCCACTGATCTAAGCAACATTCTTAGGACTCTTAAGTTGCGTAGAAGGTGCATCCTATATTGGTAGGGATTTTTCCTCACCTGGAAGTTCCTTGTACCAATGAAATTACAAATCCAAGCCATACCGTTCTTTATACTTGTAATGTAGACTTTTAGAACATCCTTGAATCTGGAAGTAAATCAGAAAGCCTCTCAGCATCAAGGAAAATAAATTACATATCCAAAATAGTTTATTCCATAATAGTAGAGATAATTTCAGAGAGAGAGACTAAGTTTTGTGTGTAACCAGGTGTGTTATCTAATCTAGGCCAGAATCAAAGATATCTCAAAATTAAAATAAACAGTTTGTTGGTAGAAAGATGCTAGAAGTAGAACTACTGACCAAGAAGAAATGATAGCTGACAGCAAGGATTAGTATATTGATCTAGTGGTTATAATTTTAGTCTAGCATTGTTTGATATGAGGGCTAGCAGAGGTGAATACATCAGTAACTCCTCAGCAGATCACTATATTTTGGCATAATACTTTGTATCCATTATGTTGCCCCTTACTTAACAAGTGTTTAATATATATGTAGGTTATTTATTTTACTAAGGCAGAAAAAATTGCTATTAAAATGAATTTTAAAAAACTTGTAATTGATACTTAAAGGGGAAAGTTCCATTTATCTCAAAATTTTTCTCATCTATAGTACCTACTGCCCCTGTTACTACTTCATTAATTCAAGAATCTGATTTCATCAGACTATATGTTCCAGTGCAGATTGCAGCTCCCCCTGCGAGTTAGTGGGGTTATAGAATTTGCAGCAGAAAGAAAACGTAGAAATCATTTAATCTAATCTCCTACTTTACACATAGGGAAGCTGAATGCCAAAAGATGGTGGAGTAGCTTGCCCCCAAGGCCCCACAGAAGTAACAACAAGCTGAATTGGAATTTGACTCCAGCATCTATGACTCTAAATCCACTACTTTCTACACTAACTACTAGACTATTCTTGTGATTTAAACTGGCAGTGAATATATATCAACATAATTCAAGACTTTACAGCTTGACAGGATGTAAATATGCCAGAGTATTTTCTGCTGGCACAGTGCTCCTGAACCTGGAGTTGTCCCATTGCTATAATGGGGAGCCAGAGGTAGATTTCAGTGAAGAATTCTGCTGATTAGATTTGATAAATGAAGTCTAACTGTTTCTAACTGTACTAATACCATTTTTATGAGTTGTAATAAATGTTAGACAAGCATGTCTGTTTTAATATCTTTCCTTTTCCATATCCAGGCTAGCAGTGGTTACTGTACCAATCCTGAGTCTTGGGAGGGCCCCAGCTTTGCAATGCTACAGCTCTAGACTTCTGCTACTGGTTTTCCTGTGGGATGACTGGGAAGAAGAAAGGGTGAATAGGTGGTGCTGTGTCTGGGCATGGCCTTATTTTACTGCTGCTCATGTATTTTGCTATTGGACCTCCTTCAACTAGAAAGCAAAAAGGCACATAGAATCAAAATCAGAGCTGGAACAAAATTTACTATGTATCAGGTATATCTCAAAAATCAGGACATGCAATCAGTCTGTCACATAAAGCAGAAATTAAAATTCACATAAATAGACATAATCAAAGATATAACTTTCTTTAAGAACCAGTAGATGATATCGCTATCTGTGATTCTGATAGGACGTACAGATACAACAGGATCTAAAGTAATAAAGGAAAAATTTGCTGCTGTGCAAAAATTCAATGGATAACTATTAACACAATAATAATATGAGACTTAAATATTCTCTCAGAACTGAAAATATCAAATAGAAAGATTAAAAAAAAGGAAAGCTATAGAACTGAAATGTGGGAGAATTTAGTGAAAGGATTTATGGCATTTTCCGTGTAGAAACACACACACACATACATACACACACATATCAGCAGCATATGACAGCTTTACAAAAATAGAGTGTATTAGGGTACAGAAAAATTGCAGGTAAACATAAAAAAGGAGAAATATCATTTGTAGACCATAACACAATAGAAGTAGTAATGCAAGTACCAAAATCAAAAGACATAGAACTAAGTTTAATAATAAAATACTAAACTGATTATATTAAACAACTGTGAAATAGTTAACTACAGAAATAGTCATAATGATGAGACAACATACCCTGATTCCTAGGAAGCAAACTAAGATGTCCTCAGAAAAATTTATATCCTGCTAAATTACAAAATTGAAAAAGAGGATTAGTAAACTGAATATGCAGTTTAAAAAAAAAACAGAAAAGCAACAAATCCAAAATAACACAAGGAAAATTTGAAAATTAGAGGAGAAATAGACAAATTGGAAACAAAAAGAAAAGTCCTATAGAACTGCTGAACAAAACTAATTGTCCGAAAGCTAAAAAAAATTGGGTAAACCTTTATCCAGCTTGATTAAAAAAGGAAGAATATCAAATTAGCAAAATAAAAAATTGAACAAGCTGAAACCACAAAGCCCAGAAGAAAGAAGAGCCCATTAGAACCTACTTTGAATAGTTAGAAAACAAAAAATCCTAAGAATCAAAAGAAATGAAGGACAGTCTACAATAATATAAAAATATCCCAATTGATCACTTACCATATGGAGAATTTAAATAATCTAATCTCAGGAAAAGAAACTTGAACTTCTTGTAAAATTACTCCCAAGAAATGTTCTTAGCAGAAATTAAATTTTTCTTTATCCTTGAACTGAAGGATCGAAAGTATTATAAGCTTCTCAAGAATGAATATTCATGCCAAAATTTTTAATTTTGCCAGAAAGATCATAGCAGTTAAAAAAAATCATGATCAAGCTAGATCTATATTTGAGAAGCAAGGATAGTTCAACATTAGGAAAGCAATTACCATTATCATTTTAAAAACAAAAATTTCCTGAAGCTCATGGTAATATTGTTGAGTGAGCAAAAAGACCTCCACAAAGTACAATATTCATTCACTTCATGTTTAATAAAAAAAGAAAAGAAAGAAAAAAATTACAAGTACAGGCATAGGATCTTTTCTTTGTTTGATTTTAAGCTGTCTATTTAACACCCCAAAATAGCATTATATACAATGGGTAAACACTAGAACAGGTCATCTTCAGGTAGGATGTATAAACTTTTGAAGAATATTTTGATAATTAGATGCCATTTTTATTATTTTACTTTGTAATCCTGTGTCTTATTTTATATTTTTATATTATGTTTTTGATAACATTTTGAGGAGTTCCACAGGTTTAACCAGATGGCCGTAAGGGTGTAAAACATAAAGGTAAAAAACCCTTACAACAGAAATTTTCTCAATAAATGTAAAAAGTAAAACCAAGTTTCCCTTTGCCCCACTGTTATTTGACCTAATGGTACCATCAATAATAATAAGACTCGAGAAAGAAATTAGAATCATAAGATAAGCAAAGAACTGTCCTTTTTAGTGGCGTGTTGCTTTACAAGTACTAGGGAAACAAGAAACTGATCAAGAAAGTCAGTACCTTTTGTAAAATTGTGTATTACTATAACTGTAAAACAGAATTTTGTTATAGCAACTACAGAATCCAGGAGACAACAAGACAGTGAGTATCTGAGGTCAAACATGAACTTAGTTCTTAAAGCTGACTCTATGTCCAGTGCTCTGTTCACTATGCCACCTCGCTGCCCATAATAACGGTAACTACAAAATACTTAAACCATATGAGAGACAGTTTATCTAATAACTGTAGAAACAAAATTATAAAGCATTCTTCAAAGTAATAAAGGACAGTTTAAATAACTGTTAGGATATTCAGTGTCCACGGCCAGTCTGTGCCTGTGTAACAAATAGGATAATTACTGTCAAACTTAGTTGACAAATTCTCATGTGGAAAAGACAGGAATTGTTAGCAAAATAAATTAGTACAACCATTCTGAAAGACAGTGGTGAAAGTGGTGAAAATGTCCATAACTCCACCCAAAGAATCCACGGGTAGACATAAACACCAAGACATTTATCACAGCAGTCTTTATGGCAGCTGAGAGCTGGAAACAATGTAGATGGCCATTAATCGGGGAATAGCTGTAAACAAATTATGGTACATAAATGTAATGGAATATTACCATGCTGGAAGAAACGATGAACATGATAAAACAGAAGTGTGCAAAGTCTTGAATGAACTCATGCCCAATGAAGTGAAAGTTAAAGCAGAGAAACAGTATTCTAGTCAATGACAGCAAAAACATATGGAAAGGATAATAACCCCTAAACTACTGGCAAGTAATTATTTCAAATTATAAGATCAAACCTGGGCCTGAAGAAGATATGAGAAGATACTTCCCTGTACTTCCTTTTTTATTTTGGGGGGAGGAAGTCAGATGTAAAACATAGCATAATGTCAGATTTTTCCAATGCACTGATGAGTTTTGCTGAATTCTTTTTTTTTTTTACTCTTAATTCTTTTTTACAAAGATCTTGCAAGGGAAGGCATTCATTGAAGAACTTTAAGTGGTGTAAAAACAAGGTATCAGTAAGAATAATTTTTAAAAGAAAATGAGTGTTGCTAAATCATAAGGCATAAATTTGCCCCCACCCCCTTCTGCAGAAAGAAGCATAAGGTCATCATATCCTTTATCTATGCTGAGGAGAGAGGAGAACATGGGGTTCACTTTTGGACCATTGCATATCATCTCATATTTTGCTGATTTCCCCTTCACTTCCTCTTTTTGTAAATAATTTGTCATAAAGAATGCTTCTCTGTGAAGGGGTCAGAAATGGCCAAGTCTAGCCAATTTAAAAGGAAATAAAATAGATCAGTAAAAAGCAATTTTTGAAAAATAGTTTTTAAAGAAGACCCTGCCTCCTCAGTACTGAGAGGTACCAGCTATTAGGTATCCACTCTTGAGATAGGACTAAGTTTGCAAGGGTATTCTCTGTTCTTGGAGGGGCCTGGAATGAGTTGGTAATCCTAGAAGTTTAGAGTTCTATTTTTATCATTTTTTTTTTATTTCTGTGACTCAGTAAGACATTTACAGTTGTAAGGGAGAAAAGTTTGGCTGCATCTTCTAGAACATAGACAGTTTTCTTTCTGATAGTTGTTTTCACCAACAGTATTGCTTATTACATGTCATTTTAAGTATACATAATTTTTTTTATCAGCTAGCCATTTTAATTGTTCTTTTCTTATTGTTGAAATTGAGCATTACATTAAGGCATAATTTTGTTTTCTTATTTCAAGGTTGAAAGATATTTAAATGTTTCTCATTTCTTAACATGGAAATGTCAAAAGTGAATATCTTTTGGCTTTTTTAATCAGCTTTAAATAATGCTTGCAAAGCATCTCATTTCATTTTGGTTTTAATATTAGGATAATTTTCATTTTAAGTGTACCAATCAGGCTGATGATTGAGTATGAAGTTAATGTTTTCTTTCAAAATTTAAGACTGCCTGAAACTAGCTCTTTTGTAGTTCTTAGCACAGTACGTGGCATATGGTAGTTTAGTCTTTTTAGTCATGTCCAACTCTTCATGACCTCATTTGGGGTTTTCTTGGCAAAGATACTAGAGTGGTTTGCCATTTCCTTCCCCAGTTCATTTTACAGATGAGGAAACTGAGGCAAACAGGGTTAAGTGATTTGCCTGTGGTCTTGCAGCTAGCTAGTATTTTGAGGCCAGATTTGAATTTAGGAGCATGAGTCTTCCCGATTCCAGGTTATTCCACCTAGATACCCTCTGGCACATAGTAGGCACTTACCGAAATGCTTATTCATTGACTACGGAGAAATTGGCTTCAGTGTGTAGTTTGATTTCTTACCTACTGTTACTCTGTTACTCTCATCTTTGAAATTTTTGTGCTTTCATCTGTAACTTTACCCTCTTGTTTAATTGTGATTTGTCTGTTCTGTTAAAGGACCCATATCTCTATAAACTTTTCATGTTGCTTTTCACCTGGCAACCTTTGTGTACTGTACCATTTCTAATCTAGGCTAAGTTTGTCAACAAATCTTTAACTTTAAATAAGTTTACATTTATTTAAAATTATTTGCACTTCTGACATTAAAGTTTCCTTTGAATTTGTGTTTTTGTATTTCTGTTTCAATATGGTATTTTTCCTTTTTTTTTTTAAATAATAAACCACATATTTTTCCCCAATAACTTTATTTTCAGTTCTCAATTCTCTCCCTTCCCCTCTTCAAGATGTGGTGTTTTCCAAAGAAATTTAATGTAATAGGTAGCACTTATATGGTGCTTTAGAGCTTATAAAGCACTTTATATGTAGTGTCTCATTTGATCTTCACAACTACTCTGTGAATAGGTACTTAACATTTTACAGAGGAGGAAATGAGACTGAAAGGTTAAGTGACTTGCCCACAGGTCACACAGCTAGTGTCCTAGGCAGGATTTGAGCTCAGATCTTCTAGCACTCTATCCACTACAGCATGTAGCTTCATATTCTGATGATAGCTGTCTTTATAAATCGAGAATTTGACCTGGATTACTAACATGTTTTACAGCATGATAAATTTATTTTCTAGGCAAGTTGGACAAATGCAAGTAAAAAACAACGTGAAAAATTACTTGAGCTAATACGTCGTCTTGCAGAAGATGATAAAGATGGTGTGATGGCCCATAAAGTTTTGAATCTGTTGTGGAACTTGGCCCACAGTGACGATGTACCTGTTGATATCATGGACCAGGCTCTTAGTGCTCACATTAAAATCTTAGATTATAGTTGTTCACAGGTTGGTTGGTTTGTTTGTTTTGCTAGTTTGTCATTCTCTCACATCCTATCTTATGATTGTTTGGGCAGCTTAATTATAAGCTCTTCTAAACCTCATCTTTAGCATTGGTATTTTGGAATGATCTTTGGGAAATTGACCTAATTTCTCTCATTTCAGGGGTATCCCTGTGTTAGAGTAATTCACATTACCCCTGTCCTTCTAGGTTTTAGTTATTGAACATTTTGACCCCATTTAAGGTAGATTTCGGTTTACCACTTTTGATGTTTCCCATCTGGCAAGTAATTGGGAAAACACTCATTACAGAATTTAAAAACACTTTACTGGGAAAGGCTCCATAAATAAAACAATCATTTTTGGTTTGTCTGGCCTTAATCAAATCTGAAGTTCTGGGACGTTAATTGCAAATAAATTAATTTAGCCTTATTATGTTAAAGTTATTATTATGTTAAAATTAGTATTATATTAAATACATTGATTTTCCTGAATTAGTGAAATTTACTCCATACACTAATGGCCAAATCAGAGACCCATTGATTCTCTTGTATTTTTCATATAAAAATGTTCTATTTGGAGCATAAGTCCCTGAATGAATAGGTGACATTTCTTCCAAGGTTTATATGAAACAAAATCTCATATATTGAATCCTATTTTTCTATTTCTTATTGAATGTGTTCTTGTTGAAATACTTTGCCCAGTTAATTGAATTTTCATCCTTTGCAAAGTTGGAGTTAAAATTCTGGTAAATTGAAGCTACATATTAACACATTTTCTAGCTGTCATGCCAGCTAAACAGTGGTAATCAATCCCAGTGGCTTATCACTTTGGGGATATAAATTGGAACTTCAAAATTAAATATTGAAAGAGGGAGTATCTGAAACAACGATATTTTCTTATTTAGAATAATACCATTCAGATTTAGTAGTAAATTGTGAAATATCATGATTTCCTTATTATTTATAAAATGAAATGGTAGTAGTTCAGTTTCCCCAAAATGTTCAGTTTCATTTCAGGCCTGTCCAACTCTTTGTGACTTCATTTGGTAGGGTTTTCTGTTGTTGGTTTTTTTTTTTTTGGGGGGGGGGGGGTTGGTAAATATACTGAAGTGCCATTTCCTTCTCTAGCTCATTTTACAGATGAGGAAACTGAAAGGTAAACTTGCATAAGATCACATAGCTGATTAACTACCTGAGGCCAGATTTGAACTCAGGAAGAGGAGTTTTCCTGATTCCAGGCTTGGCACTCCACTGTGCCACATAGCTGCTGGCCTAAAGTAGTTAATTTTAAATAAGTAAGATTTTTTTTAATTGTTCCAAGAATTTAATATGTTAGAGAAATTGCATTCCTTACTGACACTCCATATTTAAATATGAACATTTAATGTATAAAATAGTGGTTATAACCACTGAATAAGCCAAAAAGTCCAAACGCATTAGGATTAGTAATACAGATGTTGTGACTTGTGTGACCAAACTTTCATTTTATTTAATGATCATACAGACTTAGACATTTTCCTTTTTCTCAGTAAAGGTTGTAAAGTATAAATTACGCAAACAAGGTGCATCTTTTAAAATATGGAAAAATTCTTTGAAAACAGAATTCTTTTATGGCTGCAGTCAACATTAAAAGTCTGAAATTTGTTTTTTTAAGGATCGAGACACACAAAAGATCCAATGGATAGATCGTTTTATAGAAGAGCTTCGCACGAATGATAAGTGGGTGATTCCTGCACTGAAACAAATTAGGGAAATTTGTAGTTTGTTTGGTGAAGCACCACAAAATTTGAGGTATGGATCTTTTTTTCCCCAAATAAGCAAATTCTGAAATATATATTATGTAGAAACATTTCTTCAGAAAACTCATGGGGTTATAAGTTTGAAGATAAGTCTTGAAATCTTTGGGAATATTGTTCTGGGTTTCTGGGATAGAATTAGATCACAAAGGTAAACATAAAAGAGAGGGAAAATTAGGTACAAAACAATTATAATTTCACGTAATTGGGATACATTTAAAATAGTAAAAGAGGTTTTAAAATTTTAAGAAGTAAACTCCGAAATATTGGGAAATTTAAATATCTTAAACTACTTTCTGGAGAAGTGAGCTGTAATAAGGTTTGAATTTTTAAAAATTAATTTAAAGAGATGAATATAATATTAACATGGCTCTCCTAATTATGAACTTAATTCTTCCAGCTGACATCCTTGTGTTTTCTTACCTTTAAAATACATTTTTCACTGTCATCATAAAAAAATGTGTGTTGCATTCTCATGCAGAAGCACATGTGCACACAAACACCTATACACAGCTAATTTGTCACTAATAAGGATCATTCATAGAAAGTTTATAATCAGAACTTATTGCTTCCCTTTTCTCCCAAATTTTGGGATAACTTTCAGGGGAAAATTCATTTTTTTTTTGTAATTTTTAAAATAGAAAGTCTTATTTGGTCCCCTCATAAGTTTTAATCATATATTTCACACTATATTTTAACTCTTTTTAGTAACACTATATTTTTGTGATCTCATTGACATTAACTTTTCAAAGGCTAATTTCGAGAGATAATTATCACAATTGGAATCATTCTTTTTTTATTGATACTTGTTTGTTTTCAGAATTGAAGTGATTTGTGTCTCTTACAAGAATTGTCAGGTCCCTCATTCTTCTCTCTTCCTTTTAGATGCTTCTGTTCTTATTGAATAGAATTTTCAGGTATTTAAAAATTTTTAGTGACCTGATGCTTATATAAATCTTCATTTGAGTAAATGAAAAAATTCTAGAACTGAATATCTTTGCCATTTAATTGATTTTTATGGTGCTGAAATTTAAATTTAAATTTATATGCACAAAATAGCAGCTGGGTGTTGTTAAAAAAAAAAAAAAAAGCTTTGAACTAGAAATTAAAAGAACTGGATCCAAATCCTTAGTTCTTTATCCAAATTGCATTCAATATAGAATGTCTCACATTTTTATTTTAATGGTAAATCCCATAAATGTAGATCAATTATAGACATGGTTGATAAACTACCATAATTTGTGTGATGACCCTGTGCTATTTAATAACAACAACAAAATACAAATTTGGATATAGATTAATAATAGTTGGGTGATTTTTAATCTTAGAACAAAGGTTAAATTTTGGAAGAAAACATATACATATATCATTCATTGAACTTTTTCCTCAGACTTAAATTTAGACATGTACAGAGCAGAGTGTCTAATAATCTCTCCCCATTCCAAAATTCTTGACTGGAGGTTCAATCTAAAGTCGACCCTTGAGCTTTAGGGTACTAGGAACAATTGTTGCAAAGATGAAATAAATGTGCATTATTCTCCTTTTCAATGTGTATAACATTAGAAATAGTGAAAAAACAAGGAATAAGCTTCCAGTTTCATTTGGTTATTAGTGCAGAGAAAATTGAAGTGGTGTTGAAGAAAGTGTCATTTTAGGGTAGTGAAGAGTAGAGATGGTTGTGATTTTTATTTATATAACATCAAAAAGCGGTAATTGTTGTTAAGCACTATATCAGATATTACCTCTTAAACTTCTTCAGAGTCACAAGAAGGTGCTTAGTTTAGTAATTATTACGATTACATTTCAGGTATAGTTATAATGCAATGAGATTTTTAAAATAAATTCAAGTTATAGAAATGTAGCGTTTGCACTTAAAACCCTTCAAATCCATCTTGTCTGTTTCCCACATTTCACAGATTAGGAAAATGAAGCAGAGAGATTTAGTGATGTTATCTAAGATCACATAGTTGGTTAAACAGCAGATTCTTGCTCTAGGCCTGTAATACTCCTTCATCCCAGTGGGATGCTATCCACATATTTCAAATTCACTTCTAGTATGTTTTTTGAAATAAGTGTGTTACCTCCCAAGGTGAATGCTTAGAAGAACAACATCTTTGGTTCTTGATAAGCATAAATTTTTTTCTCACTATAACAATTTAACATATAAACAGTCTGACTTTTTGTATAGCAAATTAATTTAGTTAAGGGTCAAAACCTTTTAGGGACTGATTTAAAACAGAGTAATTTTCCTCCTAGCTTCAGACCCTGATTTTTGACACCACTAAAATAGAGAATCAAATCAAAAGTGTCACCAATGGAAATATAAAATAATGAAGAGATAAAGCAAATAAGACACTAATGACACTTCAATCCACTTAAATACAAAATATCTCCATTAATAAACGCATGGGTTCATTTTCAGACAACTTTTTTTTTTTCTTGTACCTAATCATCTTTCTTGCTAGCCATGTCAACAATGCGTACTACAAGAAACAAGGACATCAAGCATCAGGGGAAGGGAGCATTACTTTCATTGATAAGCCAAAAAAAAGGGCTTTTGATGACCTCTGCCTCTTTTAGATTGAAAAATTGACAACAAACCAGTCTAAGAATGCTGTTTGCTATTAACAAAACCACTGCCCTCACTTTTTTCCTTTAAATTCCACAACTGCTTTGGTGTGAAGAGAAGTCACCAGAAAACATTAAGGCTTTTCAAGAGATCACAGAATGAAGAAATTAGAGAATGCTGATGTAAGCTTTTCTTATTCAAAATTGTGTGATGGTGATGAGGTAATTGTAATAAACTATATTTGGATTGTTTTTCCCTTTTAAAACAGCAATACAAACAACCTTGTGTATAGTTGACTTCTTTAACATAAATGTCATTGTGACTATAAACCGTTTTTATCTGTGATAATGCAAAATGTTTGGTTTTTCAAGCCAGCAGTTAAATAAGAATGTGTAAATTCATAATACATTCTATAGTTAAATGTCACCTTGTACTATTACATACTGTTTGCATTTCAGTCAAACACAGCGAAGTCCACATGTGTTTTATCGTCATGATTTAATCAATCAACTTCAGCACAATCATGCCCTGGTTACTCTGGTAGCAGAAAATCTCTCCGCTTATATGGAAAGTATGAGACAATATGCAAAAGGTAAGTGATTAAAGAGCTCCCTAAAACAAGAATACATTTAACAATTTACAAGTATCATCTCTCTTAAAATTTTTTCTTTCCAATAATAATTCTCTATTTTCTCATTTGTTTTACCATATTTTAAAAGTAAAAGGTTATATCAATAGCCTAAGTTTCATAATAGTTTCCATGAAATATTATAACTCATAAAAGGAAGGCCTCTAGCTTGTTCAGTAGTTCTTCAGTGGAGCACATACCCAAAGGCATGGACAAGAATTTCATGTGATAGTGGGGATGAATGGGTTGTGATCTGTAGTGGTGGAGAGACTGAATACTTGAATGGGACCATGATCAAAATTTTCTTTGACAAGGCACAATATTTATTGTAGAAAGGATGAGAGGATTCAAGAGAACAAATCTTATTAATTTCAGTTTATGTAGCATTTTCCTTCCAAAAATCACAGGTTGCCATACGACTACACATCAACCTGTCTTTTCAGGACTATTAACTACCTGCCCTTCATCTGAACAATTTTTTTCTGTTGCCCCACGTACCCTCTATAGTTGGTTTTCCTCACTTCCTTCCTATAACTTGCTCATTCTTAAACCATAGATCCTATTCCCTCCCCTGACCAGCCCATATTTTCAATTTTTCCTAAAATTTATGATATATTTCATTGCTATGTGTATCCTAACTGATGCAGAGGGCAACTCTTCAGTGTTTTTGTAGACCATTTCATAAAATCTCCTTGACCTGTGCTATTCCTCAAAGAGTCTTATACCCAGGACTTTACAAAATCCTTTCTAACTTGCTAGGACTTAGCACATATTCTACTCCACTGTCAGAGCCTTAAGTAACTGGGTATCATCCTCATGTCAGGAACTGAAGCATCCCAAAAAAAAAGACTTAAATGTGGCAGTCAGTCCAATTTTTTTTTCCCCCTAATAAAACCTGGCTTATTATTCAGCTTTGGGAAATTTTCCATGATTCTACATACTATACTGTTTCCTTCGTCTGATTGTTTTGTAAGTGCCCCTAGCCTAGAGTGATTTGCTGTAGAGCTGTACGGTCTATTGGATGTTGGGGAGTAAGAGTGAAATGGAGGCACAGAAGAGGAGTAAGCAGGAGCCCATCTCTACGAACAGTTCAGTTCAAGCAACTTTTTATTAGATGCTTATAATACACCAAGCGTTGGAGACAAAAAGCAGTTGCCATTACCCACCTGAGTTGTCCATAATTATGTAGGTAGTATATATCAAAGGCAGAGCTTCATCAGTCTTTCCGAGTAACTGCCCTTTTTCTAATTATGCCACATGGCCTTTCAGACAGATTATACCGAGCATAATCTTAACTCTTTATTGATTCTTTGAATACTCATTCAGTTTACTTAATGTGCATTTATTAAATATCTGTTATGTGTAAGACAAATAATGGAATGGGATATTTTAAAAGATAAATAGCAGTCTATGCATAAAGAATCTTAGAATCTAATAGGAGACATGAGACTTGCAGAGGTAACAGCTACAATGTTTGTACAGCATAGACTTCTTTGTGTTTTGTTGTGATACAGTGACACTCTCATAGACTCGTTGAATAGAGAAGTTTTCCCTTATAATAGGATCATAGAATTTAGAGCTGAAAGACCTCAGTGACTGTCTATTATAAAGGAAGGTCTAGGGTCACATAGGTAGAAATTAAATTTAACTAGTATCTGAACCCAGGTTATCTCCCCCCCAAATATAAAGTGTTCTTTTGTAGAATCAGAAAATTTGAGAATTGAAAGGTTTCTCTAAGCCATCTAGTCCAATCCATACACAAAAAGAATCACCATTATATAAAACTTGATGAGTATTGCCTGGCCTCTGCTTGAAGACCTCCACTTTTGGACAGCTGTAATTGTTAGGAAAGTTTTCTTGGCCTAAATTGGCTTCTTTGCTTCTTTAACTCATCGTTCCTGATTCTACCCTCTGGGGCCAATGGAATGAGTTTAATCCCTCGAACATCTGATAGCCCTTAAAACAGCTTTCATGCCACCTCCTTATTTTCTCCCTGCCTCCCAAGTTGTTATAAAGTTAAAAAATGACACATTTTTTCAGCTCACCCTCACTTTCCTGATCTCAGGGCCCTTCCCCTGCTTCTGCACTCCAACTTATCAATGTCATTCTTAAAGTCCTCTACATGAGCTCTGGCTATCATAAGGAAAATTTCTGCTGTATTATACTGCCTCTCAAAATAGCTGTACTTTTTTTTATAAGTCTTTTGTCTGTCTTTTATAATTTTCCTCTTCCTTCCTTAGCTGTCAGATGATATTTCTCTAAGTCTGCCTTTCCTCTCCTTTCTGACTTTTAGCTCCTTTTGTGTAGTATGTAACTGGAAATCAAACACGTATTAGATTTCTGTGTTAATAGATTCTGAGTGAGACTTTATGGACTTTAAGTGTTTAAAGTAAGAATCGTTAGTGCCTAAGGCTTTTTGAAATACATTGGGAGGCACTGTGGTGCCTGACTCTGGAGTCAGAAGACCTGGGTTCATATCTTGCCTCTGCCACTTAGCTATGTCACATTGGAAAAAGCTCTTAATCTCCCTGAATCAGTTTTCTCATGTTAAATGAGATTCACCTAAATGGTTTGTAAGGGTCTTATTCAGCTCTAGATTTTTTGATCTAATGAATGTCAAGAATACTTGATTATGTTCTGAGAAAGTGATGGTGCCATTTAATTGTATTGTGAATAAATAAGATATTATTCTAAGCTGTAGAACTTCTTTTATGGTTACATGATGTGTCCCCAAAGTCTTAAATTGCACCAAAATTTTTGGAGTATCCTGTATTCTTTATGTCTGATTATTTTATGCACAAAAGAATAATAAGCATAATACTCATAAAGTAATCCCTGTACACATACAAGCACGTTTGTAGCACTAAAAGTTTTCAGAACATTTTTCTCTATGTCATTCTCCAAGGAAAAAAAAAATCTGAGGTTATAAGACTAAGTGACTTGTCCACCAAATCATTGGAGCCAGTATTTGAACCCAGCTTTTTTCCATCCTACATTCCATGTTGACATCTGAGGCCCAGATCAAGTGAATTAATAGATTCTTGCAGAGTACCATTGAGCAATCGGAAATCTCAGAAAATTGTTGTGGTTAATAATATGATACAGTTATTAGGATGATCCTTAATGGGATTATAAAAAAGTATATAGACTATCAAAAACTTTATTCGTAGTACATAGTTCTGATTTTGCCAAGGCATGTTAGATAGAGTGAGTGGAGCCGAAGACCTATGCAAAGAATTATGATGATATGATGAGGGAAAAGAGGTTTTTTTGTATCAGATAACCACAGAAATAATAATGACAGTAAGGGGATATAAACTAGTTATTTGAGGTGGCATTTTTGTTAAATCTGATTATTTTTATGAAGCTCTATTAATTTTTAAAATAGTTACTAATGATTTGTTTACAATTAAGAATTCAGTTACTTCAAGATTATTCCTAAATGAACATTCTTAGTCTTTCCTCTTTCAAATTTTATTTTGTCACACCTTTCCTCATTTATGTTTCCATCATCTGCAGATCTCTAAAGTTTACTCTTCCAATTAATTCATTGAATTGTAAAAAGTTCACATTTTTATTTATATTGTTTCTTTTTAAATTAGTAATTTCTGACCCTCTTTTCCTCTTTTTCCGTGGGGGAGTTTTGTATCCTCCTTTGTAACAAAGAACAATCATTAAGCAAAACAACCCATGCACTGGCATGGTCTGGCAAGGTATGTAGCGTTCTGCCTTAAGAGTTCACTAGCTCTTTGCTAGAGTCATTGACTTTAAAATATACTTCCTCTGAATTTAATTTTTTTTGAAGAAAAAAAGGCATTTGATAAGTTCCTGTTATGTGCAAGACTTTTAAATTAAACTGTAGGGATAGATAGGTAAAAACTTACTCTCAAGGAGCATATCTGTTGGGATTGGAAATGTATTTGTACTCATGTAATGTGCTCGCATGTACTCACATGATTATAATCTAAGGATAGAGAATGATAGGGGCAAAGCGGAGGACAAGACAACATGTTCAAAGAAAATTAGAAATGGGAAAGAACTTTTTATACTGAGGTCTGTCAACAGTACCTATTATGGAAAAAATGACACCTCAGTTAAGCCTTGGAGAAAGAAAAGGGTAGAAAAAGATGACCTGAAAAAATTGTGCTTGCCAGTCATTGGAACTAGTTGAAATGAGACAGGAAGAGACAGGTAGTGGTACAGTCTAATTGGAGCAAAGTTGACAAACGGGAAATATAGGAAGATAGTTTGGAACCAGGTCTGGCTGGAGTGTTCGTATTTTATCTACTATGCCCTAGGAAGATATGAAGGCTTTTTTAGCAGGAGAAAGAGTATCACCAGATTTGTGTTGTAGGCATATTATTTTGACAACTCTGGAAGATAGATTGTAGAGTGGAAGAGATACTGGTGGCAGAGAGACCAATATGGAAACTATTCAAATAATCACTGTAAGAGAGGATAAATTTCTGAAATATGAATCATTTAACCAGTCAAATATTTCTTAAGTGTCTGTTATTTACCTGTCACTTAGGTAATGGACATAATGGAGTAGATATGAGAATTATTTTGAAAGTAAACTTTATATATGATTGGATATGGTGGTGGTAATAAAGAAAATAAAAGAGTAAAAGATTCTGAAGTTTTGTACCTTGGATGAACAACAGAGAAAGAAAGAATATGAGGTATTTAAAGGAATGATGCACTTAGGGAAAAGATGATGAATTTCATTTTGGACTTGTTGAGTTGGTGGTGGTGTGTAAGGTGGACATGTCCCGTAGACATGTGGCTATGTAGGATAAAAGTTTAGCAGAGAAATTAGGACTAGATATATAAATTTAGCAGTCATTTGCTAAAAAATGACAATTGCTTCCATTAGAGTTGATGAGATCATGGAGGGAGAGATTGTAAGGAATTAAGAGAAGGCAATTCACAACAAGCCTGCAGTTTGGAGATATAAATGACAAACCAGCAAAGAACACTGAGTAAGAATGGCCAGGAAGGTAAGAGTATCAAAGGAGAGTAATATTGTTAGAAAAGAAGTGTAGAGAGAAGATGTGCAAGAAGAAGGATGTGTGCAACATTTAGCAAAGTCACGGATAGTAAAGCCGTCATATAGAGAAGCGATCGTCTTTGATAGAGAAGTGTCTGGGGTGTGGTTCACTTGGAAACCATGTGGCAAGAGGTTAAAGGGAAACAGTGAGGAAGTAGAAGATAGCAAAAGAATATAGCAGAATAATGATTCAGGGCTCATTTTTGAAGGAAATAGTCACCGATGTGAACAGACAGTCAATAAGAAAGTCAGTTGACTTAACATTTTTTAAGCATCATCTATCTGCCAAGCACTGTGCTAAGTATTAGGGATGCAAAGGCAAAAGACCATTCCTACTTTTAAGCAGTTAATGGTCTGATGGTGGAGACTACATGCAAATGATGATGTGTAAAGAAGATATTTGCAGAATAAATTAGAGATTATCAATTTGAGGGAACCTTAAGGGAGGTGACAAAAGATTTTCTTTAAAAGGTGGAACTGGAGGGAAGCTAAGAAGCAGAAATAAGGAAGAAGGTGTTCCAGGCTATAGAGGGGCAGGTGTTCTGGTGTGTGTGAAAGTCATGACTTCTCTTTTAAATGCTTTGAGTTGTTTTGGTTGCCAGTTTAATATAGCTAGAATTGTCTAGTAGTACTTGGTATCACAGGACAGGACCTCAGGAGAAACTAGGACATAACATGTGTCTGCTGGTCGTCGGCATTGAAATGATATTTCTACCCATGGGAGTGGACAAAGTTACCAAATGAAAGAGTATAGATAAAAAAGAGAGAAATGAAAACTAGGACATTTATTTGAGGGATGCCAGCATATAATGGCCATGATGTGAATGTCCAGCAAAGGATACCCAGAAGAGTTCGACATATAGGAAGGGAACCCAGGACTTGTATGTCATTAAAAACGTGCAGAGCAGAGAATTTGGAGGAGGAGTATTTCTTTGCATCGCATCTTCTTGTCACTCTGACATAACTGTTACGAAGCTGGACTGAATTTTTGAACTTTGGATTTATTCAAATTAAAACTTCACGTTTTTGTCTTTGGTGTATTGATGCTGCCTAGGGAGAAAAGATGGGTTGCTATAGGAATGGAGTACAGGTCACCAGTATGCCATCTTTGTGCCATTAGACATTAAATAATATTATAATAGCATTAAATAATCTTTTAATAGACCTATTAATAGTAGGTAGAATGAAACTTTTTTAAACTTCAAGTCAGTATTGCTGTATTTGAATATATGTGTGTAATTCATTATTTTCTTAATTTGCAGAGCATGGAGAATATGATCCACAAACTGTAAGACCAGGAAGTAGATATAGTCATGTGCAAGAAGTCCAAGAACGACTTAATTTCCTAAGGTTCGTTTTAAATTATTCGTTTTACTTTCTTTAAAAGATAAGAAATATGGAATTAAATTGATTAATGGCATTATAATGGGTATTGATTAGATTAGCATTTGTCCTTTTCTCACATAAAACTAATTGCACCCTCCTCCCCCCAAATCTTTGTACCTTGTATGGTTAAATGTTGAAATTTTTCAGAGAATAATGTTGAACCTTTGTAATTGTTTGGTTTTTTTTGTTTTTAAATACATGATAAAAGTGGGATTAATACGAAAATCTTCATGGATAATTGATGGTGATGTTTCAAGCTGAACATTCCTATATCAGTTGCAGAAGTAGTAACTTGTGTAGTTACAGTTAATAGATAAAAATTTCAAGAGTAAATAGTCTTTTAGTGGTTCAGTTTCTTTAATGCTTCTGTTCCTATTAATTTCTGTGTAGGAAATTTCCTTCTCAAACTTTATTTTATGATTCTGTTTATTGACTTAACTAAGTATTTTAGTTTTTTGAATCTAATTCATTGTAAATTGAGTGAATTTAAAAGATTGAATTTAAGATGTTGATAAGTTGATTAAGATAAGTTGATTTACTCTAAAATTTACCCTTTTAAATATAAATGGATAAAAACAGAAATGAATTGAACACTAAAATTGAACACAGTTTAGTGTTTAAAAACTAAAGCAGAAAAACAGTCCCAGACTGTTATGTCTGAAGATGTGGGTTCTAGACTCATCTTTGTCACTGAACAGCTCTGCAAACGCAGGCAGGTGTCTTGAGCTCATCCATATAATGAGACAGTTGGTTGGTCGTATCATTTTACAGATGTTTTTCACTCCTGTTTTGTGGACTTAAGAAATTTTCTAAATGAAATGTTAGCTTTTTTCTACATAAGAATGAGAAACATTTCAATTATTTGCAAATCTGAATTTTTGTAATGCAGTCATTTTATTGCTGTACTATAGTAGTATAGCAAGTTTGTATGTTGTACTCTTTAATGTATAGCTAAGTTGCTATGATGCGTCTTTTTATATTAAAATGATATAGTAGTATCTTAATATCTTACCAATTAAAGATTCGTTTTTCCCCCTCCTTTTGCCCTACCTAAGTGAAAAGCAGTGCTTTTGTATTCTTATGGAATCACATATTTTACCTTCCATATTTATTTAAGATTATGCTCTACATATTTCCAAAGGGAATATCAAATAATGTAGTAAGTATGGCATAACAGAATAAAAACATAACATAAGCTAGTTTAAAAGAAATAGTTTTTAGAGGATCATGAAATGAGTTAATTACTGCTGAATGAAATGCAGGAAATTTTTTAAAATGCCTCTTCTGCTACTGCCCTCATTTAATCAGCGCGTCAAAAAGCATTTATTAAACACGTCTTACGCGTCAGGCACTGTTGATGTCTGGGAATACAAAAAGCAAAAATAGTTCCCAATTTCAAGAAGCTTGTTCTTATGGAGAACACATGTATATAAATAGGTACATGAAAGATAAATACAAAATAGTTAGGGAGCAGCTTTAAAGGGAAAGACATTAACTACTGGAAAACCTGAGACAAGTGCCCTGTAGATGGCAGCGCTTAACTCAAGTCTTGAAGAAAGCTGTTGATTCTCAGAAGAAGAGGTAAGAATATGAAAGCATTCCAAGAGTGAGGGACAACTAATACAAAGAAATGGAGATGGCAAATCAAAAATTATGTGTGAGCAACATCAAAGAAGCCAGTGTGGTTGAGTTATCATGTGAAAGAAAACTGGAAAGATAGGAAAAGGCAAAATTTTGAAGAGCTTTTAAAATACCAAATAACTGTTTTATCCTAGGGAACCATTGGCATTTGTTGAGGGATTGGATTGAGGTAAAATACTTAGACCTTCACTTTAGGAAAATAACTTCAGCAGCTATGTGGGGCATAGATTGAATTGGGAAGAGACGTAAGGGAAGGAGTCTAGTTAAAAAGTTATTGCAGATGAGATATGAGTAGGGCCTGAACTAGATGGTTCCTGTATGAGTGCAGAAAAGAGAATATTTTTTAGAGATGCTTTGGACAAATAAGTTACAAAATTTGACAACTGATTTGTTATGTGAAAGTAAGGAGCTGGGGGTGACACTGGGTTTGTAACCTGGAAGTCTCGGAGGACAATGGTACCCTTGAAAGTAATAGAGAGCTTTATAAAAGGGGTGAGTTGGGAGGCAAAGGGGAGAAAGATAATCTTCTATTTTAGTTATATTGAGTTTTGGGTATCTGTGGGACATCTAGTTTGAAATGTGTAATAGGCATTAAGTACTGGGGGATTCAAACCTCACGAGGGAAACTAGGGCTGGACATAAAGCTCCAGAAATTACCTGCATAGAGATAACAGTTAAGCTCCTAGAAGCTGATGAGATCACCAAGGGAGATTATGGAAAGAGAAAAATAAAAGAACCCAGGATATAACTTTGGGGAATCCCCACGGATAGGAGCATGATGTGTGATGAACTTGAAAGAGACCAAGGAAAGGAATGTCCACCTAGTGGAGGAAGAGAGCAACGTCAAAAAGTCAGGAAAGACTATCTGAAAGAAGTTCAGACCCTCAATAAGTCTTTTCTGGAATATTGCAGTAATGGCAAATGCGCTCTGCTTTCATTCCATCATTCACATAGCTGCCAGGCTGATAGGCCACATACAATATCTGACCATGTCACTTTCTTCAAAAACTCCGCTGGATAATCATTGCTTCTAATGTAAAACACTGATTTCTGTTTCATGTTTAAAGCCCTTCACAATCTCACTCTTAACTACTTACCTTTCTAAACTCACTGCTTAATCTTCTACTTCATCTACTCAACTTAGTAAAATTGACCTCCATACTGTTCTGGCCCATGGCATCTCATTTCTGGCATCAGGAAATTGCTGTAAATTGTCTCTCATTCCTGGAATGTTCTCCATTTACAGCTCGCCAGTTACGTTCCCTAGCTTCCTTTAAAACTGAGCTCAACTTGAATCTGCCAAATGAATCTTTTCTTGATAGTACTCCGGGATCAAATACAAAGTCTTATTCTTGTCTTTCAAAGCCCTCCATAACATGACCCCCTCCTGACTTTCCAGTCCTGTTACATCTTATTCCATGAGTTCATTTATCAGTGATACTGACCTTTCCATGAACAAGGTAACTCCAGCTCTTGGCTCCACATATTTTCTTTAACAGTCTTTGAACCTCTATAGCCCCTGTCCTCACAGCCACCCCTGTTTTTGGTGTGTTCTCCTTCCTCTTCTCTGCCTGCTGATTTGCCTTACTCTAAGTCCTAACTAAAATTCCACCTGTTACAGGAAACCTTCCCCAATCCCTCTTAATTCCATTTTTCCCCCTCTGTTGATTATTTTCTCCTTATTTAGTTTATTTCTACATATCTGTTTATTGTTTCCCTCAGTAGAGTGTGAGCTCCTTGAGGTCAGGGGCTGTCTTTTCATATCTTTTTATGTTTCAGAACCACTGGACCTGGGTGCAAGTTCTTTGTTTTCAATAGCTTTGAGACTTTTACACTAATCACTCAGCCTTTTCCAGCTTTACTCATCTGCAAAAGAAAAAAAAGACTAATACTCCTTTTACTATTTCATAGTTATCTTTCAAATGAAATGAGCAGCTAGATGTCAAAGTGGAGTCAGGAAGAGTCATCTTTCTAAGTTCAGATGTGACCTCAGACTCTTGCAAGTTATGAGTAATTCACTTAACCCTGTTTACTTTAGTTTCCTCATCTGTAAAATGAACTAGAGAAAGAAATGTCAAATCACTCCAATATCTTTGTTTTAGAAAAAAAAAAAATGGGGTCACAGAGTTGGAGTTGGACACCACTGAAAACAACTAAATGACCACATCAAATGAAATGATCTATATAAAAATGTACAAAATTACACGAAAATATTAGTCATTATTATTCTGAGCCCTGGGTTTTTATACACATATATGTCAATTTTCCCAGTACCTTCATTCCATTTCAATTCAATGAACTTTTATTAATCATAATTACTTACACTATACTTAGGTTCTGGTGATATAAAGATAAAAATTTTTAAAAATCCCTACTCTTGAGGACCTTCTAGAGGGAAATAACATACACAAAAATAAAAATATAAAATAAAAAGTGATAAGGCAAGGAAAAGATAGTTCAGAGAGCTGTAGGAAAATTTAAGAACATTTTAAGCCATAGCAAGTAGAAGAAATTAGGGGGATAGAGGAAGGAAATGGTACCTGGGATAGGCCTTGAAGTAAAGTTAGGGTTCAGCAAATTAGGTATCAAGGGAGTGCATTCTAGATATGGAGGAGATCCTAGAGGCATGCATACAGATTAAGGAGAGTCTCACATGTTAGACTAGATTTTTTAATGCGTTGTAGGGGCACAAAGGATCCACCAAAGGTTTTTGAACAGCAATAATATTATCAGATCCCATAGGAAACTTATGTTGGCAGTTCAGTGGATTATTGACTAGATGAAAACTTAATGAGAGACTTACATGTGGTACTATCCTTAGGAGTGGAAAGAAGGGGATAAATGTGAGAAAGATCAAGATAAAATTGATGAGAATTGACAGCTTCCTGTGGGAGGTGAGAGGAGACTCAAATATGTAGGTGATTATATATGGCAGCGTTGGTAACCGACACAGGGAAGTCATTTTAGGTGGAAAGTGATAAAGTCTGACTTGAGACTTTGATGATAAAATCTTTTTTTAAAATTTGTTTATTTCTTTTTAGTTTACAACATTCAGTTCCACAAACTTTTGAGTTTAAAATTTTCTCAAACTCTGTCCTTTCTCCCCTGTCCAGGACAGCAGGCAATCTGATATGGGCTATACATGTACAATCATATTAAACATATTTACACATTATTCATGGTTTTTCTTGTGTATTTGGTTTTTTTAAAATTTATTTTCAGTGTTCCACAATCACTACCATACAACCTAGATTTTTTCTTTCCCTCCCCACCCCTCACCTTCCCCCTTCCCTCCCTGAGATGGCATACAATTTTATATAGGTTCCACACATACATTCCTATTAAATACATTTTCACCATAGTCATGTTGTATAGAAGAATTAAAATGAATGGGAGAAATCATATAACAAACCAAAACATAATACAAAAGAAAATGCTCTGCTACAATCTGTGATTGAATTCCATGGTTTTTTCTCTGGATATGGAAGGCATTTTGCCTTAAAAGACCATTGGGAATTTTTTAAGTCCTTGTATTGCAATGAAGTTCTAAGTCTACTAGAAAAAATCCTCACACACTGTGGCTGTTGCTGTGTACAAAGTTCTCCTGGTTCTGCTCCTTTCACTCAGCGTCCTATCATATAAGTCTCTCCAGGCCTCTCTGAAGTCCTCCTGTTCATCATTTCTTATAGCACAATAGTATTCCATTACATTCATATACATTTATTCAGCCATTCCCCAATTGATGGGTGTCCCCCTGATTTCCAGTTTTTGGCCGCCACAAAGAATGCTACTCTAAATATTTTTGTACATGTGGAACTCTTTCCCATTTTTATGATCTCTTGGGGATACAGTCCTAGAAGTGATATTGCTGGGTCACAGGTAGTCATGTTTTAAAAGAAGAATTAGAACCAAAGGGTAAAACCACGAGAAAGACGAAACCCAAAAAAAAAAGAGAGAGAGAAAATAGTATCCTTCAATCTGCCTTCAGACTCTGTAGTTCTTTCTCTGGATGTGGATAGCATTTTCCATCGTGAGCCTTTTGGACTTGTCCTAGAACTTTGCATTGCTGAGAAGAGCCAAGTCTGTCAGAGTTAGTCATTGCACAGTGTGGCTGTAACTGTGTACAATGTTCCCTTGGTTCTGCTCCCCTCACTCAGCATCAGTTCATGTAAGTCTTTTTAGGTTTTTCTGAAGTATACCTGCTTATCATTTCTTATAACACATTAGTATTCCATTACGTTCATATACCTCAGCTTGTTCAGCCATTCCCCTATTGAAATACGGGTCTCTATTCAATTTCCAATTCTTGGCCACCACAAAAAAAGGTGTTAACAAATTTTTGTACGTGTGGGTCCTTTTCCCATTTGCGTGATCTCTTTAGGATATAGCCCCAGGAGTGGTATTGCTGGATTAAAGGGTATGGCACATTTTTTGATGATAAAATCTTAACCAAATACTTACTGCTTTGATTCAGGCAATCACAGGAGAAATTTGCCCATTTTTCCTATGGTTGAAGTCTCTTAAAATTAGGAAAGTAGGATTCAGATGGCATTTAGTTTGGTTCCAAATTTCGATATTCACATCAGTAGAAGGAAAAAAATGTGTGTAACATATATGTATATATGTATTTTTCACTAGGCATCCCAGAGAAAGATGATGTAGTTTATCTTGTTAGGGAATTAGATCAGAATAAAAAGGATTTAATTCTTCTATGTGTACCATATAGTTTAGAAACTGACATTCCAGGCAATGACTGAATTATTGTGACTGGCCTCCTTTACTATTTCCCACTGAAATTACATTTTTTGAAAACTAGATTAAAAGAGGTCTTGAAAATTGTGTACCTAGGTCATTGTGTTGCCTAATAGCCAGTTTTCTTTTAATCAGATTGTGTTACAGCCTTTCAAAAAGATTAAAAGATAGTTTTTTTGTTTGATTTTTTATCTTGTCATATCCCAGGACGAGATTTTTAGTCATTGGGAAATGATTAAAAAAACCATTCCTAGAGTTTTGTTTGTTTTTGTTGCTGTTTTAATGTATGCATTTGCCATTTTGAACCTTGAGGCTTTTAATTCCAGAAATGCTCCATTCCTTATTTGGGCAGACCTAATTCATATGTGCTGAGATAGTCTAACATGTTTGGTCCATTTCCTTATAACTGTGGCAACTGGGCCGAGGATCTCCAACTTTATAGTAAAACCGGCAACTCCATATGACCTATATGCCTATTTTACTTTGTGTACAAAGTTCGTATGAGAATCATCTGTACACAATTGATGACCCTTAGTGTGGTTATTGGGAGGAAATAGGCAAACTTTCATAATTGATATTCTGTTGTGGCGTAGGACCAAAAATTTATGAATTTTAGAGTTCAGTAAGGTCAGTCCTTTCATTTCACAGTTGAAGAAATGGTCCTAGAAAACCTTGCCCAAAAAACCTTGCAGCACAACCAGTAAATACCTGAAGCAGGCTTTGACCATCTTCCTAACTCTCAAGTCCAGTTTTCTATTCCCTTGTGCATTTGATCTAGTGAAACAAAACACTGCCTCAGAGTCTTCTTTAAGCAAAGATATATCCCACTCGTACACCAAAACCTTCTAAGATTCCTTGAAAGATAGAACAACAAAGAATTTTTTTCAATCTACTGATACCATGCAAGTCATAAAATAGGGAAATGTATACTTACCAAAAGTAAGTATACATTTTTACCAAAAATAAGTATACTTACCAGTAAGATGAAGGATATCTTAGGCAGAATCCAAGTTTAAGAGGGATTTTTTTAGATGGAGACATCACTAAATGTATCAAAGTAATGTTATGGTCATGTTATACAAGCCCCAGATCTTTGCAGAGACTCCTGGAATAGATACATAACTATTCAACATTTTTTAACCTCACTGTCCACTTAGAAAATATCTATTTTTGTGACAGGCAATTAGAGGAATAACATCAGAATGTCTCTCTCCTCCCTCCCATACCCTCCCCCTACTCCGGTCCCACATGAGGTATCATGCCCTTACCTGAAGGTGTTCTGCCCAAAGGAAGGGAAATTTTGATGGTTGAAACCTACCTAGTTATCTTGAGGTTTACTGGCTAGATTTTTTTCTTAAAGACCACACTTTAAACCCAATTCGTTCTGGCTCTCATTGATTGGACAACAATAGGTCCCTGCCCAAGCACCAATTAATGGTTACTTTTTGGGCCCTTCTGGCTCAGAGTGAATATAAATAGTAATTGTTCTGTTTTAGCCACTCCTTCCAGTTTGATTTTTTTTTTCATTATAAAAGTATCTGTCCTCACTTCTTAAAAAGACCTATTCATTGAATTAGTGTTGCTTCACGCAAAATGAGAGCTCAGAAAGACCTTAACTTTGAAAAGGCCAGAATCTCCCACTGCATCTTGGGCCTCTCCAGTCGTCCTGATCTGTATCTGACCAGTGGACCCAAATGGCTCTGGAGGAGAAAGTGAGACTGGAACATGGTTTCCCAAAGTGGGGATACCACCCCCTGGGGGGATTACTGGAAGAGTGTAGCTTCTCGTATATTTGGGGGGCATTGAATAAAAATAAGGGGGTAGAAGAAGCATAAGGAAAGAAGAGAAGAAAAGAAATTTTTGGAAAACTTCTGTATATGTTCCATCTGTTGTATAACAGAGTTAAAGTCATAGAAATTACATTTTCCAAATAAACACACAAAATGCAAGTTATAAGCAATCCATAGAATAGTCTACTGAACAGATCTTAACAAGCAAGTGTTGGCAGGCAAGTCTGTCATGCACTTGTCAGAAAGTCCAGCATGCATCAGCAACAATATGTGTGTTAATGACTTATTTACGATATGATACTACATGATGCAGTATTACATCATCAAAATTTCAGTGCAGGAAAAGAACAGAAATTTACAATAAGTTATTAAATTTAAGATGTGTCCTTTTACAAGAATTTATATTTTCTTGAAGTGATGCAATTTAAAAAACAACAACATTAAAGAAATATTTTCAGGGGGATGCTGAGTTAATTTTGTTTTTAAGGGGTCAGTCAGCCAAAAAAGTTTGGGAACCTTTAGGCTGGTAACTTTGCACAGCCCTCCCTCACCAACTCCAGTTGCAAGTCATGTTGTCATCTTCCTGATGTCACCATCCTCTCTGAGAATGAAGGACAAACCACATACAATATCTATGACAAACGGTACCCATGGACAGTGGGTTCAGTCCAGAGTAGACAGAAGATAAACAGCAAGCTGGATTGCTTTTAGGAAATTGAAAAGCTTTTTTAATGACCCAAAACTTAAAAGCCCACCTCTTTAATACCAGCATTATACTGGTGATGCTATGAAACTGCAAGATATTTAACACAACCATCTCTGAATAATTAAAAATAAATATCTCATCGAAGTCAGTAGAGAGGTACATACACTGTGGGTGTGAGCAGGCTACAAATCAACTTTGAAGGAAAGTACAAAATATGTCATCAGAAAAGATTGCATAATAGAAAATGATACAGTGATCTTGGCAAGATGATATGTAGACAGTTCCTGAGGGTATCCTTATGGTATCAGTGAAAAATTATGGTCTCCAGCACATTGGGTCAACCCCTTGTAATGAATTTATGAGGACCCTCTTTTGGAGCACAGAAAGTGCTTCTTGGACGCAGAGGGAAGAAAAGGACCTTAACCTTCTTTGTTCCTAGGACAGGTGGTGCAGTGGGCCTCAGATCAGAAAGATGTGATTTCACATCTGGTCTCAGATGCTTAACAATTGTGTGATCCTGGGCAAGTCACTTAAGATTTGTTTGCCACAGTTTCCTCATTTGTAAAATGAGGCTAATAACCCAGGATGGTTGTGAGAGATAAGACAGTAATTGTAAAGCACTTAGTATAGTACATGACACATAGTAGTAAGTGCTTTGTAAATATTAACTCTAATTATTATTGTTTATGGTACATTGACTGTATGGAACTGAACGCCTAGATTGGTAACTTTCGGATACTCATTTGAAGGAATAAAAGAAGATGAAATTAAGTAGGAACACCAAAGAGTTAACAAGAAAATGAAAAACACTGCAAATTGATTAAAAATTTAGTCTGTAATGTTTTATTTTTAAAATATTTAGTATTTTTATCCAATTACATGTAAAATAACTAGTTTGGCTAATGAGAAAGAAAAGGATGATTATGAATGTTGGGGGGGGAATGTATGTGGGGAAATTGAAACACTAATGCACTGTTGGGGTAGGGGAGACTGATTTCAACCATTCTGTAGAGAAATTTGGAACTCTGCCCGAAGTGCTGTAAAACTGCATAACCTTTGACTCAGCAATACCACTACTAGATATGTATCCCAAAGAGCTAAAAAATGAAAAGGAGATGGATTTACATGTACAAAAACATTCATAGTAGATCTTTTAGGTGTGGGAAAGAATTGGAAATGCCCATCAATTAGGCATCGGCTGACCAAGTACTATTGTGCAGTGTAAGAAATGATGAGTAGGATCCTCTTGGAAAAATCTAGAGAGAGTTATATGAACTGATGCAAAGTGAAGTGAGCCAAACCAAGGTGAACAGTGTACATAGAAACAGTGGTATTGTATGATGATCAGCTGTGAATGGTTAGCAGTACAGCAGTACAATGATCCAAAGCAGTTTTGAAGGACTTAATGATGAAAAAAAGAGAAAGATCTGATGGAGTCTGAGTGCATATATGCAATCAAAGCATATCTCAAAAACCAGTATTTATTTATTTATTTTTAGGTTTTTTTTCCCCCCACAATGTGATTGATATGGAAAGATGTTTTGCACTACTACACATGTGTATTAAACTGCTTGTCTTCTCAAATGAGTGGAGAAGCAAAGGAGGGAGAGAATTTAGAACTCATGAAAACAATGCACCCTAAATGCTAAATATTTACAAGTAATTGGAGAAAAATACTAAATAAAGATTTTAAAAATAAAATGGAGGATGATCATGACCAAAAAAATAAGGGGACTTAAATATTATGATAGCTAATGGTCCTTCTGCCTTTAAAATTCTGTGATGGTATAACTATGGTCATTTTTTTAAAAATATAGTGCATGAGTGGAGAAAAGCCACCCTTGTTTCACATGATTTATGTTACAGATCTGAAACAGAGCTTTCCCCAGGGTCTTAGACAAACAAAATCTATGCACCTTTTTATTTGCATAAAAATTAAGCCTATTGCTCTGACAGCTTTGTTATCTAGATGGTTTTCTTGGTAACTTTCAGTTCTTTCAGTATTCAAATTACAGTTGGAAAAAGAGCAAAGGAATGGTGGGAGGGAGTCCCATAAGGGGAAGAGAGCATTTACAGCAGAGTTCTCCATCAAAGAGATATCTGGGACTTTTACTATCTCTTATTGATAAAATTGATCTCTTATGAGCCTTAGAGTTTTCAAGAAGAGGTTAGGTTATAGATGTTCAGTATAAGAAGTGTAGTAGGCCAAGAAAGGGTTAAATATATTTTAAGGCTATTTTTGATCAAAACTAGTTAAAATATTTTTCTGTTATGGGAGAAATGCATTCATTTTAATAACTCCTTATTAAACATTCCCACTATATATATATTTTTATATATATAAGGCAGATTGTATGTTAACTACACAAGGTAATTGAAACCTTGTTCTGAAGCTTTAATTATCTGGAAAATCTTCTTAGTAGGAAACCTCAAGTCTTCAGTGGCACTATATAAAACAAGACTTTTTTAATTGAAAGCCTAAAAAAACTTTCATTACTCAGTTTCATATTCTTGAGTATTTTTGAGAACAGAGTTTGTACCTTGAATATAGTGCAGATAGTCAGTGTTAACTGAGGGGAAATTTTTCTGTATGAACAGCATGATAGTAACAGTATCCTACCGTATGAACAGTAGGTTAGTAACAGTTGCTTTTAATAAATTCTACTTTGAATAAACTACTGTTTCAATTACATTTAAATTTTAAATTCCATCTCTACACAGTTACAGATTGTGACTGATGTTGTCGGTGGTAAGTACTTAAGTAGTCCAGTAGACAGAATGCTGATCCAGTCTCAGACATACGGGCAGCTCATCCAACCTCGTAGGGTTGTTGTGAGCATCCGGTCAGCTTATATTATGAAGGCTTAGTACAGTTCCTGACATGTATTAGGTGCCATATGAATGTCTAGATCTTTCTCCCCTCATTGCCCCTCTCACACACATACCCCTGGTGTATTTCTTTTTGAAACTGTTTTTAGTCTAAGGGCCTTGTCATGTATGAGGTATTAATTCCTAGTTTCTTGTCTTTTTTCAAGATTTTTATTGAAGGATGGTCAGCTATGGCTATGTGCTCCTCAGGCAAAGCAAATTTGGAAATGTTTAGCTGAAAATGCGGTTTACCTTTGTGATCGTGAAGCCTGTTTTAAGTGGTATTCCAAATTGATGGGAGATGAACCAGACCTAGATCCTGACATTAATAAAGACTTCTTTGAAAATAATGTGCTTCAGCTCGATCCTTCCCTGTTAACAGAAAATGGAATGAAATGTTTTGAGCGTTTCTTCAAAGCTGTGAACTGTCGAGAAGGGAAATTAGTAGCTAAAAGGCGAGCCTATATGATGGATGATTTGGAGTTAATCGGTTTAGATTACCTTTGGAGGGTAAGTACAGCTTTGTCAGTGAATACAGCATTTGTAACATTTTATCTACCATAATATTCACATACAGCTAAGAAAATAAAATGTTGCAAAAATTTGTGCCTAAGCTAAGCAATTACTTTCTTATTTCATTGTTCTTTGCCAAATAGTCGTCTTTGAGCTTTCAGTAATTTTTTTTTACCCTATCAGATTTGCTGTTAATCATCATAATATAACAGAGAAATATGTTTTGTAATATTTAATGGTATATCCAGTTTAATGTCAGTCATTCTTTACTTTTACTAGAAAAGTAGTACTTGAAACAGATTTTGTCGTTAGCATTTGATCTGTTATGATAGCTTATATTGTTATTTTAGAGTTAAGTAATATTTTTCTAGAAACTCAAGCAAATTAAGACAGAAACTGTACTGAGTTAAGATGTAATCTTTAAATTAGAAACTATTTCAGTGACTGTATGAATAAATATGGATGGCACCCTCAGAATGTTAAGGTGATTGTTTATGTGAAATTTTCTCATGGTCTCTTATTTGCTCTTTCTTGATTGAGAGATGGCTTTGATTACTGCCTGAACTGAACACTTGGCTACCAAGATATTGGTAACAATAAAAGTGAAGATGAAAGCACCGTTTTCCTTAGTTAATGTAGTTAAACCTACTGTGTCTTTTCTACACTTAAGTTTGTCTTAAGTGGTTCTCGTTTTATGTAATTTACTAAGCACATTATTTAAATTCAAGCAAAATCTAGTAGACTACCTTGCCTGTAAGAGATACTATAGGTGGGATATTAAGTTAAATAATTCTATCTCTTTTTTATTTTTCTCTAGCCATAAGACTTTATGCTTCTATGAATTTTAACTCTGCCTAAATTTGACTTAAAATCAACTTGCCTTTGATCGTCACATATGCTATATGAAATAACCAAAAGAATCATGTAGATTTTAAAACTTGATCAGAATTTGTGTTTAGAATATATTAACACATTACCATTTATGACTCCAGGTTGTGATTCAGGGAAATGATGACATTGCCAGCAGAGCAATTGACCTCCTTAAGGAGATCTATACTAACCTTGGACCAAGATTGCAAGTAAATCAGGTAACAATGTTTAGGAATTGATTAAGAATGTTGATATTGGGCAAATTTGTATAATTTGTATTGTATAATTGGAGGCAGCATGGCATAATGGCTAGAGAGCCATTCACATCTTACATCTGACATATGCTTTGTGACTCTAGCAAGTTCCTCATCTACTCCTCTCAGCCAGTAGTGTCAAACTCAAATAAAAATGGCTGCATATTGAGTTAGAAAACCGTGTTGTCTTGTATTTTTTTTTATTTGGTTAAATTTTCCCAATTATATTTTAATCTAGTTAGAAGCATTTTCCACAAATCTGAAAACTCTGTAAGTAGGGGATTCCCTATATAAATGCAGTCATAGGTATAATCTCTGTCTCTACAGTTTAATAAATTATTTCTAGTGTTTTTAGTAAAGAGTTCTTTGTGATCTGGCAAGTTACTCGTCTGTGAATGCCAAAGGGAGTAGTATTACATGAATTAAGGAAGATTTAATGCATCTTCTTGCTTTGTTATAACTTGGACATGGAAAATTTTTCAACTTACAGTTTTTCTATTTCTCATCATTTATGGTATTTCTAAATAAAGGCAAAATATTTTTTGGTTTCATAATTTGTTCTTCAGAATGTAATATAAAAACTGTCATGACAGTCAATACACCTTAGTCATGATAGCAAATTCCTCATATAGTTATAACTTGAGTATATATAAATCCATTTAAGTCTTAGATGTAGTGCCAGTTTTTGATGGCTATGAATGCCAGCCTTTAAAAAATAAATCTGTTAAGTGACTAAAGGAAAAAAGCTTCATCTAGATTACCAGAAACTTGTTTGTTTCTGCTGTTGTTGATTTTTTTAATTTAATAGTCTATTTTCCTGACCATTGGAGTATACTGACCACACTTCAATCTTTGATAAGTAACTTTTCCACAATATATCCAAGTCATTAATTGCCAGTTTGGGGTTTTCTAAGTATAAAAGTTGAGATAACAGAAATTAGATGAAATAACAGTAACTATTCTGTACTGCTCCTAATACCTACCATAAAAGTTTTTTAAGTAAATTTTTAGGGTTAGTTTATTTTCCTGTCATTTGCCTCTAAGAAAAATTAAATGTTGTTTTAAAAGGAGAAATTATGTTTCATTAGATTTCTATTTAGTAAAATATTTAGAAAATAGCACTGACTCAGGAAACATAAGATTCGGTTCCAACCCTTGATTTATAGGCAATTTATTATGTCACTTGAGAAAAGTCATTTAGGCAAGTAGGTGGCTGAGTGGATGGTGTTGGACTTGAAGTCAAGAAGACTTGAGTTCAAGTTCTATATGAGTCTGAGCTAGCCACTTAACCTCTACCTCAGTAAAACAGTGGTTCTAGGTGTTACTCAAAGGGTTAGATGTGTAATATATGGAAAGTACTTTGTAAGCTTAAAACTGTCGTATGAATGCTATTTCCTCCCCACCCCACCCCCCAGCTTCATTTTCCTCATTTATAGATTTGAGAGTATTTGATTAAATGATTTCTGAAGTGCTTTCCAATTCTGACACTCTAGAATTCCAAATAGATGTTATTTATTTAAATTTTAAGTCAGCAGCTTTAACCAGGCTGAAATGGGCATCTTTCTTTAGGTAGCAATCCATGAAGATTTCATTCAATCCTGCTTTGATCGCTTGAAAGCCTCCTATGATACATTATGTGTTTTGGATGGTGACAAAGACAGTATTAATTGTGCTCGACAGGAAGCAATACGAATGGTGCGAGTATTGACTGTTTTAAGGGAATATATAAATGAATGTGACAGTGATTATCATGAAGAAAGGACAATTCTACCTATGTCAAGGTTTGTGAGAACATGAACTTATTAAAATGTTTACTGATTATTTCTTTAAAAATTTTTCATAGATTTCTTCAGAAAAAAAGTTAAATAGCATGATCTTTCAATTTATTCCTTTTTTCTTTCCAGATATTTTCAGATTTGAAGTTTTTCAAATTAGAGTAATAAAAACATTAAAACTCATTTTCTGTCTCCTTTTCACCCTGCATATCTCTCTCTCTCTCTCTCTCTCTCTCTTTCCCCCTTTTCCTCCCCCCCCACCCCCCCAGTTCTCTGGAGGTGGATAACATCTGCCTTCATTGCTCCTTTGTAGTTGATGGCAGCATTTATAATGCTCAGCATAACTTAGTTGTTCATAGCTGTTTTTCAAGCAGTTTTGCTGTTACTGTATTCAGTATTCTCTTGGTTCTGCTCATTGCACTCTTCATCATTTCATGTAAGTCTTCCCATGTTTTTCTAAAATCAACCAGCTCAGGATTTCTTACAGCACAGTAGTATTCCATCACAATAGTCATTCCCTCAGTTTCCCTTTCTTTGCCACCACAAAGAGGTGCCATAAACATTTTAGAACATATGGTTTGTTTCCCTTTTTTCCTAATCATCTTTGGAAATATACCTAGTTAATGGTATTGTAAGGTCAAAAGGTGTAAGCAATTTAATAACTCTCTGGGCATAATTCTAGATTGCTCTCCAGAATCCACCCATAATGAATTGGTGTCCCAGGTTTTCCACATCCCCTCCAACATTTATCACTTTCCCCTTCCATAATTTTACCCAATCTCTAGTAGCTGTAAAATGATATCTCAGAGTTGTTTTTAATTTGCATATCTTTAATCAGTAGTACTTCAGAATAATTTTATATAACTATACATAGTTTTGATTTCTTCATTTAAAAGCTGCCTGTTCATTTCCTTTGATAATTTATCAATTGAGGAATGACTCATATTCTTAAAAATTTGGCAGAATTCTCTATATATTTAAGTTATGAGACCGTTATTTAAGAAACTGTCTATAAGTTTTTCCCCAGTTTTCTGCTTTCCTTCTAATATTAGCTACATTTGTTTTATTTATATAAAACCTTTTCAATTTAATGTGATCAAAATTATTCATTTTGTATCTCAGAGTGCCCTTTTTCTAGTGTTTATTCATAAATTCTCTTATCCATAAGTCTGATTGATAGGTAATAGGTTCCATGTTCTTCTGATTTTCTTATGATATATCCCTTTATGTCTAGGTCAGTTATCCATTTTGTCCTTAGCTCAGTAATTGGTGTAAGATGCTCCTTTATATCCAGTTTCTGCCAGACAGCTTTCCACTTTTCCCAACAATTTTTACCAAAGAGTGAATTCTTATCCCCAAAGCTTAAATCTTACTATAGTCAGTTACTACTGTGTATTGTATTTCTATTCTCTTCCACTGATCCACCTTTCTATTTCTTAGCCAGTACTAGAGAATTTTGACAATTACTGTTTTATAGTAAGATCTGATACTGCTAGATCACCTTCCTTCACATTTTTTCATTAGTTCTTTTGATGTTCTTGACCATTTGTTTTTCCAAATGAAGTTTGTTATTTTTTTTAAGCTCAATGAAATATTTTTTTGTGATTTAATTCAGATGGCATAAAATAAGTAGACTGGTTTAGGTAAAATAGTCATTTTTATTACATTGGTTCTGCCCACTCGTGAACAATTACTATTTCTCCAGTTATTTAAATGTGACTCATTTGTATAGAAAGTATTTTATAATTATGTTCATGTAGGTTTATCTTTGCAGCTATACTCCCCATTTTTTTTATACTGTCTACAGTTATTTTAAATGGGATATCTCTTACTATCTCTTCATGCTGGGGGCTTTTTAGTGATATATAGAAATGCTGGTGACTTACGTGGATTTATTTTATATCCTGCTGCTTTGCTAGAATCATTGTTTCAAATAACCTTTTAGTTGAATCTCTAGGATTTCCCAAGTATATTATCATGTCGTCTGCAAAAGGGAATAGTTTTATTACCTCATTGCCTATTCTGATTCCTTCAATTTCTTTTTCTTCTCTTGTTAATATTGAGTATATTGAATATAATATTGAATAACATTGATAACACATATCCCTGTTTCACTCCTGATCTCACTGGGAAGACTTCTAACTTGTTCTCATTGTAAATAGTGCTTACTGGTGGTCTTAGGTGTATGTTTCTTACCAATTTAAGGAAAAATCCATTTATATCTATGCTTTCAGGTGTTTTTCTTAGCAACGTGTATTGTGTTTTGTCAAAAACTTTTTCTGTATCTGGCATTATACGATTCTTGTTACTTTTGTTATTGATATAATTAATTTTGTTAATAGTTTTCCTTCTGCTATGCCATCCCTGCATTGCTGGTATAAATTCTACTTGGTCACAATGTATATTCTTGGGGTAGGTTTTTCCTAGTTAATAGTAGATTTAGGACTTTTGCATTCATATTTAGTCATTAAATTAGTCTGTAATGTTCTTTCTGTCTTTTTGCTTTTCCTGTTTTAGGTGTCAGCACCATATTATTCACAAAATTAGTTTGGTGTAAGACTCCTTCTTTGCCTGTTACTCAGTATTATTTAATATTAGAATTAGTTGATCTTTAAATGTTTGGTAGAATTCTCTTGTAAATCGATCTGGTCCTGATGCTTTTTTGTTAGGGAGCTCATTTATGGCCTGTTCAATTTCTTTTTCTAAAGTAAGTTTATTTAGGTATTCTATGTTCTCTTCTACTAACCTAGGCAGATTTTGTCTTTGTAAGTATTCTTCCATTTTACTTAAATTGTTAAATTTATTGCCATATAATTGGGCAGAATGACTCTTAATAATTGCTTTTATTTCATCTTTATTAATGCTGTATTCACCCTCTTTGTTTTTGACACTAATGATTTGGTACTTTTCCCTTGTCATTAGGTTCTCTTTACTCCCTTCCATTACACTTCTATGCATATTTCAGCTGTGTGTTGAATGTTTTTTTCATGGATCTTTTTGCCAGTACCTCAAACTCAGCATGTCTTCGTAGTCAGAGCTTATCTTTTTTTTCTATTTAGGGTCTCACCGTTCTTTTAAATTAAAGCTTGTAAGTCACTTTTGAAGCTTCCCTTTGGAAGCAGCTGATGGTGCAAGAGATAGAGCACTGGGCCTGAGTTCAAATTCAACTTCAGGTGCTTATTAGATATATGACCTTGGACAATCCCTTCATGATTAAAATGGGATAAAAATAGTACCTAGGATACTTTTGAGGATCAGTTGGGATTCTTATAAAGCACTTACATATTGCCTAGCACTAAATGATACTTGGCTTCTCTCTGTTTCTTTAGTTTCACATTGCTACTATCCTAGTTCACTTCGGCCTCTCCTAAAATAATCTTTCTCTAAGTGATGAGTCCTTGTAGCCATTCCCTTCTCTAGTCTGGTCTATGCACTGTGGTCATTGAACTCCATATAAAGTGTAATTTGTATGTTTCCTTGTTTTCAGAAGCCTGTGGTTCTCCATTTCTGCATTTCCAGCAAAATAAAATAAATCCAGACTCTTTCACTTGGCGTTGTGCTTTAGCTAAAACCTATCTGTATATTGTCTAGCCTTGCCTTTGTTCATACCATCCTCCATGATTGAAATGCCCTTTATCCTCCAAGTTGTGTGTTATCTTACATACTTTCCCATTCTACTGTTACAGGCTTTCTGGATGTTAACTCTTCTTTACTCCTCCAGCAGCATCCCCCCTCCATTTAAAGTAGTGCATTTCTTTAGGTCAGGAGCCATGTCTTTTTTAAATCTCATTTGCCTATTAGGCCAGTTAATTACACACATAATAAGCTTGCAACAAATGATTGCTGCACAGTTGAGTTGAATTTTTAAAAGTTGGTGTTAAATAACTTTTGCAAATAGGTATAACTCAACATTTTGAAAACTAATGATATTTGTTCTAATTTGATATGATTTCTGTGAAACAGTTCATTCAGCAAGTTATTATGGGACATGTGACTATATTCCTATGTAGGAACAGTGTCCTCAGTATTACTTAGTTTTAATTAATTTACCTCACTGTTGCCAATATATTTTTAGAAAGTTACTGCTTAAACATAATCCTTTTGAGTATCTGAGAAGAACAGTCTCTTATTTTAAAAGGAGATGCCATTTTTTATGGATTTTAATATTGATGATTCTCCAGAAGACATTCAAAAGTTATTATTTTGCTCACATATTCAACTTAGAATTCATAATCTTGTATGTTTCTCTAGAAATTCATGTGTTTCAAACCTGGTAGCATAAAAGTAAGTAAAATTACAGTACTTCTTATTTCTTATTACAGTATAAACCTGAATATTTATGGTGTAGAATAAATATCAATGTGCCAGTGGAACATAATAATTTTTTCTTAAATATAGTAATGTTGGTCAAACAGTAAAGGGGATCTAGCACTGAGAATTTGATTTGCGAGATCCTGAAAATACTTGTGGTATTGAGATGTTTCTTCTTATAATTAATCTTGAAATAGTCAGATTTTCAGATGAAAACACTCCTATAGCTAATTGAAAATAACATTGTATAGCCTGATAAAATATCTTTTTGTAATTATGTAACCTCCCTCCTTTTGCAGAGCTTTTCGTGGTAAGCACATCACTTTGGTAGTTCGTTTTCCAAATCAAGGCCGACAGGTAGAAGATTTGGACATCTGGTCTCATACAAATGACACAATTGGTTCAGTAAGACGATGCATTCTCAATCGTATTAAGGCTAACAGTGCCCATACAAAAGTAGAGCTATTTATTGGTGGTGAACTGGTGGATCCTGCAGATGATAGGAAGCTAATTGGACAACTAAACCTAAAAGACAAAACGGTAAGTTTGGTTTTGATTTATTTTGGAAGAATGAATATTTAAGTGGTTCCATTTTCGAACAGATTCCTGGCACTTCTAAAACCACGATTTCACTGTCTTTACTTTTTTTATTTTTATTGATATAAATATGTAAGTTCTGTTTGTTTTTGAAACATTTTCCTTATCTTTATTTCTTAACGTATAATACATTTTCAGCTAATTACAGCCAAACTTACACAGATAAGCTCCAATATGCCTTCAAGTCCTGATAGTTCTTCTGATTCATCAACTGGTTCTCCTGGTAACCATGGAAATCATTATAGTGATGGTCCCAATCCAGAGGTAGAAAGCTGTTTGCCTGGAGTGGTGAGTATAGTATAAACTAACCAAATATTTATTGAGGGTGTTAAAATGTACAAGGTACTGTCTAAGTTCTCTGCAGGATGCTCAGTATTAAGACACAGATTACTTTTATTGATATTAGAATGTGGTTGAGGCAAGACATGAACTTAAAAAGTTAAAGAGCTATACAGGTATTTCCCTACTTATGGACTATGGATGTGATTAAACATTTTTAATTGATTTTCAACAACTTAGAATATCTTCCATCAAAACAGTGATAAAAATGGTCAATTTTAAGGCCAACAAGAAAAAGATTTAACCTATACTTTAAGTGATTCTATTATATGATGTACCCATGTGTATATCCAAGTACACATAATTTATAAAATATTAGCATGCATATTTATGTCACTAATTTATAGTACAAAATATGCCATATAACCAATATTCATAGTCTCATCAAACACAGTGTTCTGGGTTTTATTTCATTATGCTGGGAACACTTCTTACCTCATCCTGTCAATAAGAACAAAGACTCCCTCCACTCATAAAACAACATCGGTGCAAGAAAGAGGTGATCATTTTTACTGAGTTAGTTTTATAAATTAGGTAATTTTTGTACTGGGAGCAAATTGATAATTTAATCCAGCAATATATGGATGTAAGAAGGTATTATATGAACTGCCAAATGTGTAGAAGAAGTAAATGCAAATTGGAGGTGTTAAGGGAAATAATTATGGACTGAAGTAATTTGGAAAAGCTTGACTTTGGATGGGAAATTTTAGCTGAATCTTCAAGAATTGAAACATCAAAATGAAGAGATAATTTCAGATAGGGCAAAATCGTGAATAAGAATTTGAAAGGAGGGTATGAAGCCTGACTTTTTAGAGAATACTTAATAGACTGACTCAGATATTTTTAAAATCTGTATTTTGTCCATTTGTTAAATTGTTTTACTTTGACTGAAATAACTAGATTAATAATATTTATATATTATTTTATTTTTAGATAATGTCAATGCATCCCAGATATATTTCTTTCCTTTGGCAAGTTGCGGACTTGGGCAGCAGCCTAAACATGCCACCCCTAAGAGATGGAGCTCGAGTACTTATGAAACTTATGCCACCAGGTAAGAAAATTTAAAAATGAGTTTTTGTTAAATAAAATACCAGTTTGGGGTGCATGTCATACGTGTGACACACAGAAGGTGAATGTAGTGTTCTGTTCCAGTGAAACTTCTCTTTCAGAAATGACAGTAATCTCTTGATCATCAAACTAGTTGTAAGTTTTTCAGTCCTTATTCTCCTTTACCTTTCTTAGATTTGATACTGTTAGTCACTATTTCTTTCTGTTCATTCTCTTCCAACTACTTGCCCATCTCTGTCGTCTTCCAGAGTTTTTCCATCTTTTTCAGACTTCTAAAGCATACCCCAAAGCTCTCTTGTTGGCATAGTCATCTTTTCTCTCTACAAATATTTACTTGGGTATTTTTGTTTATTCTAGCCCTTGCAACAGTCACTTATTACTCCCAAATCCAGCCCCGACCAAGAGGTCCACATTCTTATCTCTTATGGCTTATGATAATTTGCCATCGTGTTATTTTAATACTTCAAAATCAATATCTCCAAAACTTGTCTTACTGATTTTAGCAAGAGATCTCCTCTTATTTCAGACTTAACCCTTTTTATCAATGGCAATATCATTCATACAGTATTCTATCTTCAGAACCTTAATATCATCTTTTACTCTTACTTTACCTGAATGATCAATCATTTATAGGGTCCTATGAGTTCTGCCTGTGCAACATTTTGCATCCATGCCCTTGCCTACCACTTAATTAAAGCTTTTTTCACACTGTTACTACCCTACATTTTCAGCTTTACCTCATAATAATTGTTTCCTTTTAGAAAATTTAATATCTTAAAGTTACATTTCTGGATTAATAACCTAATGATTCAAAGAAAATGAAAATATACTAATGTAAGTACCACTGCCCTCTATACGTACTGTGCTCTAAACTCAATATTTACTGTATATGCCCCATCTTTTCTAGCTTCTGTTAGTTACCTTATTCTTACTTTTCCCATATCTATTTTATTCCTACAAATACTTTACTTTAAAGTGTTATCTTGCAGTAAGCCTTCCTTGCTCCATCTCTGTCCCATTATCATATTCGTTAGAGACCTTCCCTTGTCCATGTCCAAGTTTCCCATTGCACTATGGCTATACTTTTCCTAATTTTTTTTATTTGTAGTTATTTGAAGGTGTTCCTTATTTTTCTGCTAGATTGTAAGCTCTGGGAGATCAAGACAGGTTATATATCATATAAACTTTGTAGCTTCCCTTTGACTCACAATAGGCACTGTGTGCAGTGTAAATATGGGATGGATTTCCCTCTAGCAAGACTTTTGGAGCGAATGTTGCAATAAATGGTTGCACTGGCTCAAAAAAATCTCCAATACCAGATTGCTAAGACATAATTTTATCATGGTAGTCATCATCATCAGTAACATTTATTTAGATTTTTAAGGTTTGTTGAAAAGCATCTTATAAATGGCTCATTCATTCCTCACAACAGCTCTGAGAAGTAGGTACTATTTTTATCCTCATTTTAGAAAAGAGGAAAGTGAGGAAGACTGAGGTTAAGGTACTTTTATTAAGTACCCAATGTCATATACCTAGTAAGTGTCTTAAGACACAAGCCTTTCTGGTTTCCAGTCTAATACTTCATCTGCTAACTCACCTAGCTTCCTCAAAAATGATAAAAATGAGCTTTTTCTCCTACTGTTTCACTTTTACAATTATGGGGAATAACAGTAGGACCTACTTTCAGACTTATCAGGCCTCTTGACTTCTGTGAATGATATTTGGACCCAGTTCTCTGAGTACTTTGGAGGAGGGCAGCATGACCAGTGAAGTGGCCTGACCAGATGTTGACTGTTAAAGGCCTTTGAGCCTTTACAGAGGAAACTCTAAGAACCTTGTATAGAACAAGTTCATCTGGGGAATGCATTCTCTGTTATATTGGTATTTTTTACAAAGGTGAGAAACCAGAGTCCTCTGGCAGTGGTGCTGTTCTTTCTCATTTTGATGTTCTTGAAAAATCATCTGTTCCTTTGTCCAAAATAAATTCATTCTGCCCTTAGTTTGCCTTTTCAGCTCCCTGCTTTCTACCCACATTGTGCTTTATACCCTGTGTAGGGATAATGAAGAAAACTTAATTTTAAAAAACTTGTTGCTGAATACTAAGATCCTGGTGGTTTTTTCCCTAATCTTATTTCCTAATCCTGCTCTTATTCTTTTTAGCTTCTTTTCTGTCAGTTTTTTTCCTCTACAATGAATTACACCTTATTTGTATATTATGCTTAATATACTATTTCAATAGCATATTATTAGAAGTGGCTTCAGATAGTTCTTTTGAAAATTTCTGGAAGAGCTTATGCCTTTACGCAGGACAGCATTTTTCTGGTTTTTAACTGATATTTCAATTTTATATCACTGCATCTTTATGTTACTTATAAATCATGTAATATTTTAAGTTTGTTTCGCTATATTAAGAAAATAAAGTTGGACCACTATTAATTTAAGTTATAATTTTATTCTAGTTCTTTTTTTATCTGTGCTTTTAAGTTCAGATTCTGTAAATTAATTTTAATAGAGAATACTGAACCTATTGGGATTCAGTTTATCCTAATTAAAATAAAGTAACTTGTATTCTATCATGTAGTAGTAAATAAGAATAATGGGTTAATTGGGTGTGCCTGATTAGGTAAACTTAAGCCTTTATTTTTTTATACAATTGGTAGTTTGCTGGATTTCATTTTAATCAAAGTCCTGCTGACAAACCATGCCAAAAGTGAAATAATACATTGGGGAGAGTGCCAGGAGCTTCTGGTACTTTTCTTTAATCAAATGCCCCATATATGGCATCCACATATTTTTCTAAAAATTGTATCAGTTGCTCAATCAACAAGTTTTAATTTTTTTTAATTTTATTTTTCCTTTCATTTCAAATTTCCATTCCAAATTCTCTCCTTCCAGTCTCTTTTCCACCCATTGAGAAGGCGACATGCAAAACGTATTTCCTCATTGGCCAAGAACAAGTATTTAGTCATTGACTACTATGTGGAAGGCGTTGTTAGGTACTTAGTGGGATAAGAAAGGAGAACACGCATTTTTAAGCTCCTGCTGCTGTGCTGGGTCTTATACTAAGCGCTTTACAAGTGTTATCTTGCTGGATCCTCACAACACCCTGGAAGAGAGATGTATTATTATTCCCATTTTAGCATTCACCAAACTGAGGCAGATAGAGGTTAAGTGGTTTGCTGAAGGTCATGTACTTAGTAACTGTCTGAGGCTAGATTTAAACTCGGGTCTTCTTGTCTCCTTCCCTAGGTTCTTTGCACTATGGCACATAGCTCTCTTAATAAAAGTAAAAAGAATGAAACAATCCCTAATTATCATAAGCTAACATGATGTGTGTGTGTAGCTATATCACATTTTATCATCATTATGAAGTTAACAAATATATGCATATAGTAGTTGAGGAGGAATGGATACATCATTTACAGGAATCTGGAAAAGTTTCATGAAGAAAACACTGCTTGAGCTCCATGTTACAGACAGAAAGGGGCTGTTAGAAAGGAGACTACAGAGGTGGGATGTGCCAGGTATAGGGGATAAGTCTGTACAAACGCATAGACATGGAAAAGAGGGGAGCATCTTGAGTAAGGAATGGGGGGGACACCATTTTGATTGAATTCCAGAAGGCAAGAGGAAATTTATATTTGATCATAGGGGCAATAGGAAGCCTCTGGAGTTGATTGGTTAGGGGAATGACATGGTGAAGGAACGTTACTTTGGCACCAGCAGGCAGAGTGAACTGGAGTAGCGAGACTTAAAATAGAAAAGATCCATTGGGAGAGGCTGCTGTAATAATTGGTCTTAAGTGATAGGGGCCTGAATTGTGAATGGAGAGAAGTCGTTGGGCACAAGAAAGTGAAATAGTGAGATTTGGCAACTGATTTGTGTGTGGGGTGAGGAATTGATGGAAATACCAAAACTGCAAACTGGTGACAGTGGAATGATGGTTAGTACCATTTGACAGAAATAGGGAAGTTTGGAAGGCTGAAGTGTTTAAGGATTTAAAAAAAAAGAAAGTTCTGCTTTAGGCATATTTAGATATATCCAAGACATCCAGTTTGGAATAAATGTCCAGTAGACATTTGGTGAGGGGATAGAGTGAGGCTGTACGTGTAGATATATCTGCAGATGGTTAAACCCATAGACTATATAAAGTATTTGAAGAAAACTAGTTGAATGATCATTTTCACTTGCCTTTTTTTTTTGTTTCAGTAGTATCAAATATTTTCTCATGACTGGAGCCATGATGTTGCCAAAACTTGGAATTTTGGGTTTTGCAAGTTTGACCATTACCATTTAGTTATTCAGAAACTGCAATACTTGCCCACTCTTCCTAAAAACCTACAAGCCACAGTTTTATGCTTATGTTGTTTACGTTATGAGAAGTTTATATAAATGTGTACCATATTGGTAGGACCGTAGATTATGTTCGCGGGGTTTTGTTTAAGCAGTGTGTTGCACTTTCATGTTCTGCTTTTAGAAGTCATGAAGTAAACATATTGGATAGCTGACTTTGCCTTTTTTTTCTCACTGCAAAGATAAACAATCAAAAAACTGTCTTATCCATCCAGAGCAATGTACAATGTTTACTCGAGACTAGACTGTTCTCTTGGCAGAAACTTGAAAGAAGCTCGGGGAAGAGATTTAGAACAGCAATTATAGAAAAATTCTTGCTTCCCTCTTTTTTCTATAAATAGTTATATTAATACAATAGCTCTTTAACAATAGTTATGTCTTCCTCTCAGTGTAACAATTGATTTTTTTGGACTGCTATGTAATAGAGAACAGGATATATATATTGTGCGTAGCAGCAGGAAGGTAGTATTCATGGTGCTTGTTAAATGTTGAATAATCTTGTCATCAATTGATTAAACTGATTTGAACTATGTTGTTTTCAGACAGAAACCTCCAACCTTTTTTGTGAGGAGGAACTACTTAATATTTATTTCCTTAAAGTTTTTATCATAAAATACAGAAAAGGAAGGACACGGGGGTGGGGGGGGAGAGTTGAGATGGTACCTGAAAATGATAGTTGCAAGATTAGGAATCCTTGTGTTAATAATGCAGCAAGATTAGAAAACTTGTGTACATTTTTTTTTTTACAATTACTTTGATACCTAAAGAAAAATAGTAATGTTTCTATAACATTTTGGGGTTTATGTTGTGCTTTACAAGTGACACATTTAATTCTTACAACAAAACTGTGAAATAGATGTCTTCATTTTGCAGATGTGGAAGCTAAGGTGGAGGCAAATTAAGTGACTTTCCCAGCAGCACTTGGGGTCTTCTGGCTCCAACTCTAACATTTTATCCATGGCAGGATTGCCTTTCAGATGAAACACTTTACCAATCCAGAAATTTTGACCAATAAATTTTGAGCTAATAGCTTGACTCATGATTTATAATCTTATCATTTTAAATTTATAATCTTATAATTTATGTTAAATCGGTTCATAATATTCAGTTTTTCAAATTTTCAGATAATACTACAGTTGAAAAACTGAGAGCCATTTGCTTAGATCATGCAAAACTTGGAGAAAGCAGCCTCAGTCCATCTCTTGACTCACTTTTCTTTGGTCCCTCTGCCTCACAAGTGCTGTATCTAACAGAGGTTTGTAATATTTTTCTTTGTTTTTCATATTTTTCTGATTAAGTTTTCTTTGATTTTTGTGACACTGTGATTAAGTAAAATAGTAATAAAAACCTATTTTCATATTCAAAGACAATTAGAGACAGAAAAATTGAAGAGATTTGTGAAGATATTTCAGCACTTGATTTCTGACTATATATTTTTTTCCTTTTCAGGTAGTCTATGCCTTGTTGATGCCTGCCAATGCACCTCTGGGTGAAGATGCCAGTGACTTTCAGTATAATTTCTTAAAAAGTGGTGGCTTGCCCCTTGTCCTGAGTATGCTAACTAGAAATAATTTCCTGCCAAATGCAGATATGGAAACTCGAAGGGGTGCCTACCTTAATGCTCTTAAAATCGCCAAATTATTGCTAACTGCTGTTGGCTATGGCCATGTTCGAGCTGTGGCAGAAGCTTGTCAACCAGTTGCAGAAGGCACAAATCCCATGTCACCGGTAAAAATAATAACAGTATATCGCACGATTTTCATTACCCTGCCTGCCAAATCAGAACAAATAATTCAAGATTTGCCCATAAAATGTTTAAAGATTTGTTTTCAGTCTTTTATGTGTATAATCATTGTTCTGCCAAGTTTTATCTCATCTTTAAAATGCTCTTCATCCAGATTGAAACCATTTACCTGTTAGGGACCTGGGAGTCTGGGCCTGATCTCTCAGCCCCACAGGCCTTATCTGACCAGCAGGGGCCTGCAAGCCTTGGTGGAGTGAGCTGTAAGCAATGACTGAGGCGGGGGAGACAAGATAGTGAAGAACTCTGTTTATTGAAGCAGTGAGCGGTGCTTTTATCTCTTTTCTGACACTAGAGCCCTAAGTGAACCTATCAGCAATTGTTATAAGGAAGTAATATACCTTTGACCAGGACTGCCCAGGGCGGACATGTAGCCCCTAGAAAGAAAAACATTTTGGACCTTCTTTGTTCTCCAAAAGCCTGGGGAAAATAGCCTTGAGCAAAACAGGGGCAGAACCTTTCCTCCCAGTGCCATCTTGTTCATGCCTTACCAGTCTCCCTTCAGTTTACCTGAGTCGTGACCAGTGAATGCTGTCCAAGATGCTGGGGGTTGGCAATTCCTTTACATTTACCTTTGGTACTGTTTTGAGATCTAAGACAAATAGTAAAGTCTTTTACTGCTTAAAATAACCAAAAATTAACGGAAGGCTTACGTCTAACAGTGTGATAAATGCCTTGAACCAGACCAACGTTAGTATAGTTCATCCTGGGAGAGGTTAGCGCTCACTACCAGACTTCAAACTCTGCATCTCTACTCTTGATTCATCCTAATTCCATGCTTTGCTTTTGTTCTCATCCTAGTACACCTCACCAGAAATCTTCCAGAGTTCCAAAGAACTGACTGTATAAAAGTACTCCCCACATATCCCTCTCTTCTGTCCTTTCTCCACCCTACCTCCAACCCTCTGGAAGAAAAAAATACACATAGTAGATCTGAATATCTCTTGCATCGTACTTTCAGGGTTTCTTCAGCCCTGAATTTTGCTGTAGAAATTTATAGTCTACATTAAAAAAAGTATTAAACTTTTCTGATTTTCTGTTTTCCTAAAGAGGTTATCATTCAGAAAATCTTCTGGAGGAAAAAATGTGAATATAGCCATTTCTTCCAGTAAAAGTCATGATCCAGTGGATTATAATAGTGTGGAGATTACCCTCATAGAATCTTATATCTAAAGGTCAAGAGGTCTTCTGTGTCAGCTAGGTAGGAATTAGCTGCAATTTGAATCCAAGATCTCTTACTGTAGAGCCAGTGCACTTTATGCTACACTGTGTTGCCTGTGTGTGTTCTTATGGCTCATGCCCGGGGTGCACAAGCTCTCTGGCAAGCTCTCCCAAGGTACAAAGACCTTGAATAAGAGACCTGGTAATAGACTTTATGTCTCTTATTCAAGGATCAACCTACCTTTATTTGGAGTGGCTCATCATTAGTTTTCCTGCAGATTGATTAGTTTTTTGGTCACAGCAACTCTTAGAAGTTTTTCTACCACGTGTAGAAGATTAGCAGTGTTTGGCATATGCATACAGATGAAATTTAAAATCCTTGAAGTATGTTGAATATGAAATACAAACTTTTTACTTGTCAGTTCCCATTGTAAGTCTAAACTCCCAAAACTTCTTTCCATAGAAGTGGTTCAGGTTTTCTTTTGATGGAACTTTTTTTTAAACAGATAAATCAGGCTACTCATGATCAAGCAGTGGTGCTACAGAATGCCCTTCAGAACATTCCTAATCCAACATCTGAATGTATGCTTAGAAATGTGGCAATTCGTCTTGCCCAGCAGATATCTGATGAGGTTAGTATTTTGCAAAAGCAGAAAAAATTTTTAATTTGGGAAAATGGGTTTATTGAAGGAAAAGGAAGCAGTGAAATAATTTATTTTATTCTCCTTTATACTGACACTAGAAAACTAAAACATTTACTAAATCTTTGGTTGAATTTCTTCAAATTCCAATTTTGCTTTTTCTCTGTTACCTATTCCTTGAATTCAGTAAAATGAAACTACTGTTTTGGGTACTACTGTAACATTTCATACTATTTTTAAGGATTTTTCTTTATAAAACGTCGTATCATACACACACACATATAGATATATAGATGCCCACTTTGCAGATTTTTCTTAAACTATTCTTTTTTTCTGTTCTAAATGTATGAGAAGTTATTAGGATAATATCAAATGACACAAAGGAATATATGGAAACATTAAGTTCTTCTGTGTTTGTAATTAATATATTTCCTGTTAAGACAAAACTGATTTATTCCAGTGATTCTGCTTTGATAGCCTTGTAAAACTGTTCTCACATTTTTTTCTATTTCTTTCCAGGCATCAAAATACATCCCTGATATCTGTGTTATTCGAGCTGTACAAAAAATTGTCTGGGCATCAGGGTGTGGATCAGTACAACTGGTGTTTAGCTCAAACGATGATATTAGTAAAATTTATGAGAAGGTGAGAATAAACCATTGTATTTATCTGAATTAAAGCAGTGTTTGTAATTTTTAAAATAACCAGTTACTGTGTTTATAGAAGATAAACCTGTACTTACAATTTTCATGTGTTGACAATAGTTCTTAACTGTAATGGTTTCCAGGTTCTTAGTATGAGGGACCCCCATATCAGAGGGGGAGCCTTTAAGATGGTGTTCTACCAAATCAAACGTGTGCGCGTGTGTGTGTATTTTTTTAATAGTTCACAAACATTAATACAATGTGAACTTAGCTTCTTCACACTTTCCGTGCAACTGTATGGCTGGAGCATGTTGTTAGCAAAAAATGACCCTATATCCTTCTTATACCTTGATTGAAAATACCCTTACTAACACATGTAGCTTGTTTTCATAAAGATTTTGCAGAGGTGAAAAATGTATTTTTTAGATAACTTTCTTAAAATAATCAAAAATTTCTTAAATACCGGCTATGTGCTAGATGGGTAGTTGGTCCACAGTATCCAATGCAGCATGACGCTCAAGAAGGATGAGTGTAAGAAAACAACCTCAGATTTGATCATTTAGAGATTATTCGTACTTTGAAATAAGAGTTTCCATCGGGAGATGAGATCAGATAAACGATGAGATCATATTCCAGAGGATTGGGAGGCTCAGAGAAGTGAATAGAGAAGGATTGTGGGAATAAGTTTGTTAAGATAGAGTAGTGACAGAACAAGAGCATCAAGGCACTTAAGAGTAGTTAATTGTGTAAAGTTGAATTGATTAACTATAGATAGGATCAAGATTGGGAAGGAAAGAAAATGAAATCAGAGCAAGGTGATATATTAGCATTAGAAAATACTGAGGGATGGATGGGTTTTCACAGTAAATATGAAGAATAAGTTCAAGAATGATAAGACATAGGGAGACATGTAATGGTGGGAACGTATGCAGTCAAATAGAGGAATCTCACTTTTTGAACAAATATGTGGAACTCCTGTAGTTAATGGTGACATCGAGGGCATGACCTCCCTGTATGTCATGGCAGAGGTATGGTGAAGGAATAGGTCATGAGATTTCAGGAACCTGAGAAGTAGAGAAATTAAGGATATTCAAGGGGGTGTCGATATAAGTATTGAAGAGTTGCTTAAAAGACAGGAGTTAGAGTGTGAAAGTAGACAGTGTGCCTAATACTGATAGTCTTTGAGACAGGAGGGAGAATAATCTGGAGTAATACATGAGAGCCCCCTCCAGTTTGAATAGTGTGGAACAGGAATTCCAGGTGAATTCCATCCACAGTGGAAAAGGGGAACAAGCAGGGTTGGAGTGGGGTGGAATAAACAGGTGGATAGGTATTTGCTCTTCACACAATGCCTGGCACATAGGTGGATGTCCTCTTTCCTCTTCCCTTTCCATTAGTTAGCTGGTGATTGAATGATAGAAGAATAAGGATGATAAAATGTGCTAGTAATTTGTTAGCTCTCATGGCAGTGGTGGGGAGCAAATGAAGTTTAGTGCTCACCATCTCAGAGAGGTGCACTTGCCAGGGAAGGGTCATGGACTGTAAGGTGTAATCACTCTGTCCACCCTCTTCCTGCGATCTTGCTGGGAGGGTTTTGAGCAGAAGTCAGAGTATTACAGTCCAATAAGGACATGTCTGATAGGCCCAGAAAGTAAAATCAGTGTTTCCCCTTTTAAGTGTTTGGTATCCTCCTGTTTTTCGCCTGAATTAATCTCTTGACTCCCTCACAGTTGTTACCTCCAACACAGATCTTTTGTGTGTGTGTGTGTGTGTGTGTGTGTGTGTGTGTGTGTATGTTCAATATTTTTCTATCATTTTCATTAGTGTTGTTTCTCTAGGGAAAACACATCTGAGAGTGTGATGTTAAGAGTCCGCCAAGTGTGTTCCACTAACATTGGTGGAGAAAATGTTATTTTATAAAATCTCAACAGATGTGTATTCTTCCAGTTTCATCATTAAATGAGCTTGGCATGAATTAGCTTAATCTTTTCTCTTGCTAAGTTCTCTACAAAACTTATTTCCTCTTCTGCTTTTCACTTATACTTAAAACTGAGCTGCTCATAGTCTACCATCTTCTTCCGTATAATTTTACATGCATATTATATTTCAAATTGGTGTTGGCCTTTAGGGCTGCTTGTCAAAGAAATGAGACATTTTCTGACAAAGGTAGTTTCTAAGTTCTTTTTTGCCTCCATGTTATAAAGATCTATCATAGAGTTAGAGTCCATTACAAATAGTCATAGTTTGCTCTGTCGGTTCTTTCATCTACTTCCTATTTTTAAGCATTTATGGGCTTATGTAAATAGATCATCTGACAGTGATATTAATTATATTCTGTTTCCTCATTTTGATTTTTAAATTTTGTCTTGATTTTGATCTTTCATTTAAGTAGTTGATAATCTTACATATAAGTGGTTGATTTAGAAAGAACTCTCAACATCAGTAACTGATCAGTTAAAGTGCAGTTTGACATGTTACTCTCCTGATCAATAAACTCCAGTGATTCCCTTTTACTTTGTGTCAAGTATAAAGCCTTCTGTTTGGGATTCAAATTGCTTCATAGTTTGGTCCTCTCCTACCTTACTAGTCTTTTGTACCTCATTCACCTGTATGTACTCTGTGATGAAGTGATACTGGTTTTCTTGTCCTTGCACGAGATACTCCCATCTTTTAATTCTTCATTTTCACTTACTATCTCCATGCCTGGAATTCTATTCCTTCTCCTCTCTGCCTCCTAGCATCCCTGGGTTCCTTCAGATTTCAGCTAAAATGCCCTCTTCTGCAAGAACCCTTTCCTGATCCCCTTCATGCTGGTGCCTTCCCTCTGTTGATTGTCTCCAAGTCTATACAAGTTTGTTTGCAGGTGATCTGTACTATTAGACTGTGAGCTCCTTGAGAGCAGGCACTGCCTGTTGTCTTTCTTTGTCTGGCCCAGCTCTTAGTGCCTGGCATGTAGTAGGTGCTTAGTAAATAAATGTTGGTTGTTTGACTAGCTGTTTGCTGTCTTTTAAGATAAAAGCAGTTTATATGTGTGTAGTTTTTTATGAGGTTGTTTGGTGCTAACCGCATCTAGTGCCTCTCCAATTCCCTACTTAAAGAAAATATTTATGATCCACAATTTTGTGACTTCTGTTTAGTCTACAGACCTTTGAACTTGGGGTTTTTTAGCCTCGAGTCATATTTTACAGAATTTTTCACCATTTTCCTCTGTGCCTACTTTTGCATTAGTCATTGACTACTAAATTATATTGGTCTGATTAAAATGGTTTATTGAAACCAAGTTTCTCTTGAAATGGTCTTTTTTGGACACACAGCAAAACAAACTCCCCTGACTCCTTGATTTGTCTTTCCAGAGAGAATCATCTTTCTTTCCATCGCAACTTGCTTTTGTCTCATTTTCATTTATAGCAAGAATATCGATGTTGATGTGATTCACTTCTCTTAATAATGTGTCATTTTGATGGAAACTGGATAATGATCTTGCGTTTAGGACCATTTGTTTTTAATGGGTTGCCATGGCCAAAGATTTCATGGATAAGAAACCTACCTTTCTAATGAGAACCGGGCATACTTTGTTCTTAAGGTCATCCTTGAAACCTTTACAAAATAATAGAACCTAACTGAAATTTTATATTCTAATATCCGTAAAGGGTACAAAAATTACTCTGTACCAGTGATGCATCTTTGAGTCTTGTCTTTGTTTAGGTAACTGTCAGTAAAGTAACATTTAACTATTTTCCACTGATTATCTAGGCCTGTTTCTCAGCATTCTAGGTTGTTATAATTATTATTACAACATAATCCAGAATAATTATTATGTAGGTAAGTTTTTGTGAAGTATTTTTCTTAAATAGCTGGAAATCTTAACCAGCCTTCCTAGGTAGGCATTTATTTGCTCAAATAGATATTTTAGATACCAGGTAATTGGGTATATTTCATATTCCTCTAGTATATAATTTAGGTTATATACAGAGGAGAGATACTGCTTGAGATCATGTTTAACTTTGTCACCTTTCTGCCTTTAATAAAGTCTGCCTATTTGTATCTCTTGTCCTCTGTCTAGGAGGTATAAGTAAATAATGGGTTATTTATTTTGCTCAGCATCCATTGTTTTTCACTGAAGATAACCTGTTGTATTTCTCAAAGAATCCTGAGTACATAGTAGGCCCAGTACTTTGATACTAATTAGGGTAGATGGATCAGAAGCTGTGACAATAGATACCTACTCAGGCAGAGTTATAGATTCTGTATGAATAATCAAGAAATGGTTTCCCTATAAAATTTAAGAGTTACATAAATGATGACTTTTGAACAAAATTTTCCCATAAATGAACTATAAATTCTACCTAACTATAGAGAGCTGAACAAGATAGTGTTTTGTTTTGTTGTTTGTTTTTAATTAAGGTTCATGATGACAGAATGAATCTTTTCATGTTACCTTAATATGGTAACCTTGGATTACTAGTTAGACTTTCAGGGGTTCCATATTGCCTACAGATAAAACATATATTCCTTAGTCTGGAAGTCAAGGCCCTCTAAAACCTTACTGCATCCCATCCTTCTGTACTTGCTACTATTACATAATTTTTTCCTTTAGCACCTTATATTTCATGCAAACTGAACTCTTCAGTCATCTTGCTTCCCCTTATCTTTACATTTGCAAAGGTTGTTGCCACCCATGCTCAAAATAAATTCCCTCCTTCTTTTTGGTTGCTGGAATTCCAGACCCAAGCTAAAATGCAATAATCTTTTAGGAAGTCTTTCCTGACACTTTTTTAACCTACCTCTCTTCAAAGTGATCTATCTCTCTTCAGGTTTTCATCCTGCTCTGTTTGACCCCCTCCCACTTTGTAGGTAGTAGTTACTTAAATGTTTGTTGAGTTGAAGATGACTCGAGATACTGTATGTATTCTGCTACTAGATTATAAGCTCCTTAACAGGCAGAATTTATTTTCCTTTTTGTTTCTTTGTTTCTAGCACAATCCTTTGCAAATACTAGAAACCTAATAAGTGAATATGGGACTGATTTGATACTAATTTAACTGTTAGTGATGTTTCTCTATTTTGAAATATATGTACTTTGTAGAAGAGGAATCATAATAACTTTTATTCATAGTTGTATCTGTCTTTTACTCTAGCCCTTGTCATGTATGCAGGCACTTTAAATTAAATTGTATAGAATGTTATTTGGTTCAAGTAATCACCAAAAAAAGAAAGTTTTTTGGGAGGGGGAGGTTATTAGTTTTGGTAAGTAAATATTTAATTTTGAGTTTATAACAAAAAGTCATTTATGTTCCTAACTATATCTCCAAGTCATTTCTTGTTTGTAATTTCACAGACAAATGCAGGAAATGAACCAGACATGGAAGATGAACACGTTTGTTGTGAAGCATTGGAAGTGATGACACTGTGCTTTGCTTTGATTCCAACGGCCTTAGATGCACTTAGTAAAGAAAAAGCATGGCAGACCTTTATCATTGACTTGCTTTTGCATTGTCATAGCAAGTAAGTATTTTTAAAATAATTAAAGCACATGTAATATTGGTTCTCACTTATGGCAAGGCAAGAATGATTGAGTTGATAATGAAAATTTTATCCATGGAAACTACCTTAAGTGTGCTAAATTTTGTCTTACAAGAGCTGAAATTTTCTTTCCCCAAACTTGCGCCAAGATCTAAATTTAATTTTAATCTTTGACGGAATCTACCCTTGTTGCTAAATACAATATAATCTTTGAAGATCTAGAATGTTGAACTTGTGAATTTTGCATTATTTCATTATTCATTGTCATTTCTTAAAAGGATTACTTGTGCTGGCATTGCTATGATAGTAATTAATTAATACTCTTGCAATTTGACATTTTCCTAAGTGTCTGTTTAGATATTAGGTAGTAACTATAGAGCCTGCACTTCTGTCTCTCTTAATGAAAGTAGAAGGAAGTGGGGATAGAAGTAGTAGAGAAAACCACCTTTTTCTTCTTTTAGAAGTCTTATATTTAATAGACTAAAATGTTGTTCCCTCGTAGACATCTGTTGCTGTTAAAAAGAAAATCTCGACCTATGTGTAAAATACTAAAACTAAGTGAAATTCTGTTCCCATATGTCTGGTTGACATTGTTCACCTCAATATTTAGCATCTTTTCTCACTCTTGGTGCTCCCATAGTTTAACACTGTTGTAATCACATTCCACATCAGAAACAAACCATGTAATCAGTCAGTCAGCAAGCTTTAAGTGCCTGCAGAGGACAGCCCTTCTCTTAAGGACTTCAGTCTTACGGGAAAACATCACGCAAATGACTGAACAAACGATACGTAAAGAATAAATTGAGGGCTGTCTAAGAAGGAAGGGACCAATATTAAGGAGGCCTGGGAATGGTTTCTTGCAGAAGGTGGGACTGTGGGCGACACTTGAAGTAGAATAGGGAAGCAGGGTGAGCAGATGAGAAGGGGAGAGTGTCCAATCTGGAGGTGAAATGTCCTCTGTAAGAAGCAACAAGGCTGGTGTCACTGAGTCACAGAGTGTGCGAAGAAAGGAATAAGGGATATAAAAACTGAAAAAAAGGAGAAGTCAGGTTATGAAGAAATGATAACGTTAAGAACTGTGCTTTTGAAAGGTCAGTTTGACAACTGAGTGACTTGGATTGGGGAGAAACTTGAAGCAATGGGATTTACCATTAAGCTTTAGAAAGATTCAGGTCGTATTAAAATCATGAGTTTCTATATCAGGGTGGTGGTTATGTCAAGAGAGAAAAGGATATATGAAAGAGATGTTAGATGACAGGTCATCTCAACTATTTGGATATATGGTGGGTAAAAGTGAAAAGCCCAAGAAAACACATAAGTTACAAACCTGTGTGACTAGAAGGATATTGGTATTGTTGTCAGTAATAAGGAAGTGCAGAAGGGGAAAGGTTTGGAGGGAAAGAAGATAAATTTGTTTTGGACAATGTTCAGTTTTAGATGTTTATGCAGAAGGTCCGGTTTGTGATGTCTTATCAAGCAATTGGAAATTCAAGACTGGAGGCCAGGAGAGAGGCTCTGTAACTCTTAAAGTAAATCTTCACTTTAAGATGATCCTCACAAAAGATGAACACTGAAACTACTGGAGCTAACAAGAGCACCAGGTGAAAGTAGAATAAAAGGCGAAGAGAAGAGGGCCCAGGACGATGCGCTAAGAACACTGGTTTAGTGATTGTGCCCTGTGTGAAGATCCAGCAAAAGAGACAGAAGGAGTAGTCACACAGGAAGGAAAATGAGGGCAGAATAGTGACCTGAAAACCAAGGGTGAGGAATGTGTCTGCGATAGTGTCAGAGGCTCCAGAGAGATCCAAAAGGATGAGGTTTGAGAAAATACTGTTTGATTTGGCAGCTAAGGGATCATTCACATCTTTGGAAAAAGCAGTTTTTGTTGAATAATAAGGTCAGAAGTCAAGCTTCAAAGAGATAAAAAGACAGGAGAGGAGGAAATGGAGGTCCAAATTATAGGTAGTCTTCAAAAGAAGAAAGTTCAGAGAAGAAATTAGTTTAAATGGAAGTATGATGAGTTGAACATTTCAAGAAGAAGACTGAGGACTGAACTGACTTATACTAAATCCATGTATACTGATGACATCACTAAGGGAGGAGGATCACTAAGGAGAATAGTCCCCTGGCTAGAGCTTTTGAGCATCATAGTTAAGGTCTTTTCTTGTTACAGTTCAGTTGTGTCTGACTCTTCATGATCCCATGCGTCATAGCACACCAGGCCATTCTATCGTCCACTATCCCTCAAAGTCTGTCCAAGTTCATTTTCATTGTTTCAATGATGCTATCCATCTCATCCTCTGCCTTCCCCATATTTTTCTGCCTTCAATGAAGCTTTCCCAGTATTAGGGTCTTTTCCAGTGAAGCTCATCTCATTACATGGCCACAGTATTTAAACTTCAGCTTCAATATTTGACCTTCCAGTGAATAGCCTAAATTAATTTCTTTATGTTTTGACTGATTTGACATCCTTGCTGTCCAAGGGATAGCAGTCTCAAGAGTTTGTTCCAGCACCACAATTCAAAAGTATCACTTATGTAGCTCTCACAGCCATGCATTGCTGCTAGAAAAACTCTAGCTTTGACTATGCATACCTTTGTCAACAAGGTGATATCTGTTTTTTAGTGTGCTGTCCATATTTGCCATAGCTTACCTTCCAAGGAACACAAGTATCTTTTCATTTCATTGCTGCAGTCACTATCTGCAAGGATCCTTTGAGCTCAAGAACATTAAATCTGGCACTGCTTCCATTTCTTTTCCCTCTACCATCCAGGAAGTGATGGGACCCATTGCCAAGATTTGGGTTTTTTTTTATGTTAAGCTTCAAACCAGCTTATATACTCTCCTCTTTCACCCTCATCAAGAGAATTCTTAATTCCTTTTCACTTTCTGCCATCAGAGTGGTATCAAAACATGTCTGTGTGATTGTTGATACTTCTCCCATCAACCTTAATTCCAGCTTTTGATTCATGCAGGCATTTCACGTCAAATACCCTGCATATAAGTGAAAATAAATAAGTTGACAATGTGCAGACTCATCATATTCTTTTTCTAGTCTTAAATCAGTTCTGAGTTTGTTTCTAACTGTTGCTGCTTGGTTCACAGACAGGTTCCTCAGAAGGCAAGTGAGATGATCTGGTACTCCCATCTCGTTAAGGGCTTGCCCATTTTGTTGTGATCGACATAGTCAAAGACTTTAGTGTAGTCAATAAAGCAGAAGTAGATATTTTTTTTGAGAACTCCCTTGCTTTCTTTATAATCCAGCAAGTTTGGTCTCTAGTTCCTCTGCTTCTTAAATGAACAAGAATGGAGGAGTTTAATTCAGGTGGTCGCTACATATACTACTATGGGCAAGACTGCCTTAGAACAAATGGAGTATGGACCCTCATGGTCAATAAAAGAGTGAGAAAAGCTGTACTTGGGTATAATCTTTAAAATGACAGGATGATGCCTATTTGAATCCAAGACCAACTGTTCAACATCATAGTAATACAAGTATATGTGCCAACCATTGACTTCAAAGAGGCCAAAGTTGATCAGTTCTGTGAAAATCTGCAACATCTTCTAGAAAATAACGCCAAAAAAGAGATGTCACATTCATCATAGGGGACTGGAATACTAAAGTAGGAAATCACAAGATAATTAAAATATCATATCAAGCAGGGCAGAGACTAATAGAATTTTGTCACAGTAATTCATTGGTCATAATGCTCACTTTTTCAAGAGCCCAGAAGGGAGCTCAGCACATGTACATCACCAGATAGTCACTATAGAAATTAGATTGATTATATACTTTGCACTTAAGACCAGATACCTATCTATACACAAAGTATCGGTGCAGGCCACTTGAAAGCAGCAATCACAAATAAATGAGAAAGTCCACTGGCTAAAAGGAAAGGCTTTAGTCAGCAGTGTCAAAAGCAGTACCATAATCAGAGAAGGTTAAGACAGATAAACTTTAAACTTAGACCAAGGTAAACTTGAATCTGAAAGTTTTAGTACAGTTTACTGAGCAGAGTATTAATAACATGCTTACATCTGTACTTAAGGTGTAAGGTGTAAGGACATAAACAATGAAGGAAATCAGGGAAGGCCTTCTGAAGGAAATGACATTTAGAGTAAGGTTTAAGGGAAGTAGAGTTAGAAGCAGAGGTAAGCAGGAGAAGCATTTGAGGCATTCCAGACTGTGCATAAGTGGGGGGTGGGAGGAGGATGGGAAAAAGAGCAAGATGGCCAGTTTGGGGAGATTGGGAGGTGGGGAAGTCCAACATTCCAGTGTCAAAGCGGAGCAACTAAATCTGATCACAGAAGTTTACTGAGTTAGGGCAGTAACGTGTTCAGAACCGTGCATCAGGAGTATCCATTTGGAAGCTGTAGAGTGGAGAGATTGGAGGAGAGTGGACATCTGCAGTAAGAACATCAAGAGATGATGACGGTCTAAATTAGGGTGGTGGCCATGTGAGTAAAGAGAATGGTTCAGATGGGAGTCATGTCATGGGGGCAGAAATGACAAGACTCAGCCAACAATCACGTACTAGGGAGTGGGGGTGGGGAGGAGTGAAGAGTTGAGGACAGTTCTGTGGCTGTGACCCTGAGAGACCAGAGGGATTGGAGCAGCCTTGACCAGAAGTGGGAGATCACAATAAAGGTGTGTTTGGGGAGGAAATGATGAGTTGTTCCATTTGAGCTCCCTATGGGACATGCAGTTTGAGATACATCCAAAGGGTGGTTGGTGAGGTGGGAACTGGAACTCAGGTGAGAGACTAGGGACTGATATGGATATCTTGAAATCATCTTCTTAGAGAGAGAGTGAATCCATAGGAGCTTCTAATGTCAACGAGAGAGAGAGTGTAAAGAGAGAAGATGAGAGGAGTAGTCAAAGGTGCTGCAGAAAAATCAGGAAGGAGGAGGTTTAAAAAAGGTCATTGGATGTGGCCACTGAGAGCTCATTAGTAGCTTTAGAAAAAAAGAGTTTCAGTTGAACGATCAATTCAGTTCTGATTGGAGACCAGATTTCGAAGGAGTGAAAGGAAAGGAAGTAGAGGAGCAGAGTTGGTTGGCTCTGGTCCTTTGTGCTCAAAGAGGACCAAAATGACACCACTCTGTTGTGGTCAAGGTATAGTGTGTCCAACTGTGACTGATCATAACCAATACTGAACACAGAAGGCTCTACCACATGTCAGGCACAAGTAGTCTATATGAACAGTCAGAATGGGGAGATCTCCAAATTCATGCATCTCACATTTCTTCTGAGCTACTGTAATTCTGTGCAGAACATACATGACAGCAGGGAAGGAAGCAGTCGATTAGAAAGAGAAGCCCAATTCTTGGAAGAAGTAGGGGGGGGTTAGGGTTAGATCAGAGGTGCATGGAGAGGGAGTCAAGTTCTTCAGCAGAGACTGGAGTAGACAGGAGAAGGGACGAGGAGGAAGTTTATGGTAAATGGCACCTCCTTTTTCAGTAAAGCATGAGTGGAGGTAATCAGCTAAGACAGTGAGAATGGGTAGTGGTGATGGAAGAGGTGTGAGGAGAGAGGAAACAGCTTAGAGCAGCCATGGAGGGGGAGTGCTGTGGAGAGTGAGTTTGGAATCCTTTGCAGCCATGAAGGACTAGTTATGATGAGACAACAAATCTGTAGTGGATTCAGACAAGAAGTATGAGAAAAGAAAAAGTTCTTGCATCTAGCAATAAGTAAATTAAGGAATAAATAAATTACTGATGTGTAAAGCAGTTTTCATTAAATGATAGAATGGAAGTAGAGAACTAGAAATATAATAGGAGGGTGAGAATGTAGTGGCAATGTGTCCGCAGCATTTTCTAGAATTTTTGCATTCGGAGGAGGGAAGCAACTTCTCCAAGCAAGAAACTATCGATTATGGAGAAATAAAAAGATTGCCTTGATGTAGTGTTGCCACTTGAATTTTCATTGAATGAATTTGTAATGTACTTACCCAAGTTGGTTTGTGATTTCCTGTAGTTCCATTGGAGGAGGAAAAGGATTGCAAAAGTAATAACATAGGACTAGTTTCTTATGACACAACTGGCAATAGAACAAAGCAGCATTGGATTAGAGCATAGGATATTATATTGTATTTAATTGGTGTAATGTTAGTAGGATAGTAAGATCTTTCGCACCCATGTGGAGCCCATTCAGGGGAGGCTTTCTTGTAGGAAGACTTCTACACCCTTTAGTACTAAGACACTGAGTCCCAAAGGCTGTGATTCTTTCTGGCTCTGAGAAGTGTGTATATCCTCTGAGTTGGTATTTTGCTTTGGGGGTTCACTTATGAGAAGGACTGTTTGATTCTCTTATCGAGAATCTGAGTAGCTCAGACCCCCAGCTGTAAAGACTCTCATGATCCAATGGTAAATGTGAAGTATAAAGCAATATTGCTTTGATTCAGGCAGTCGTAGTCCTCTCTGTTGTTCTGTAAGTTAATTTCTCTGCTTGTATTTTCTCTGAAGTCCAGGGTGCTGACTCTTCTCCTCAACGAATGAATGTAATTAAAGAAGACTGACCTCTTAAAACTTATCAAGAACCTGTGCTAGCAGGTCTTCCTGGGTATGCTAGGGTGCTTGCTGTTGCAACTGGTTAACTGTAGAGTTGCTATTGGAAAGGAGGAAAAATTAAGTCATAGCAGGAATGATGTGCTAAGAAAATACTGGAGGGTGAAGAGATTAGAAGTTAAAATAAGAAAATTAGGTAAGGAGGAGATGAGAAAAAGATGAAATGGTAAGTTTTATGATCATATAAAGGAATGTCAGTTTGAGTACAAGTAAATGGAACTGTTGTAGGTAATGGTGATATCCAGAGTGTTACCCAGTCCTGTGTGTTGCTGTGATAAAGAGTTAAGGAGTAAATCATGTGGTGTTTAAAGAGACTGAGAAAAAATTCTGTTAAGTGAGCATCCACATTAATGTTGATGTCCCCTAGTGTAAAAGGAATGGAAGACCGTGAACTCAAAGCTGATCTCTGAGAAAAGAGAAATAATGACCTGGGGAATGACATACAGTAGCCACCCTGATTTGAATAGAGTAGAAAATTTTAGTCAGAGAGTTTCTCAGGAGAAGTTGAGTGTGGTAGAGCAAACAGAGTTTGGAAGTGAGAGAAGAGAACGAGTAACATCCCACTTCTCCAGGACTAGCGTGTCCTTTGTGGGGCAGCATGGGAAGAGAATGGGGAACTCTGACCAAAGAGCTGGGTAGCTATCATGTAAGCATTGCCTGGGGAATCCAGGTCCCAGGGAGAGGAGGTTCCTAGAAAGAATGTAAGAGAAAATGAAGGAAATCTTTTTCATTAGGAAATGTCATTTCAGAGAAGAATAGAAATGGTGGTGCAAGATGAAAGAACGAGGGTTCTTGGAGGGTGTGCTAAATTTAGTACTAGATCCTTAGGGGAGTGAGTGGCAGGTTTTTAGCCACACACCAAAAGTACCCTCCATGTAGAAAAAAACATTGGCCTCCTAATCTGACTTCCAGGGAATGCGATTCTCTAGTACTTTTGGTACTCTGAAGTCAGGATTCCAAATGAACTAACTGCCCATGCCCCTCCAATAGATTTGAATCTTCATTGTAGGCCTTTCATTTCAGTAATGTTTAGGTTTTCTTATATTTCTTAAATTCCAACAGTTGGAGATGGTTCCTCTTGTTTCTTCTTTGGAGACTGGAACTGCATTCATGCTGTCAGTTCTTTAATCTTATCCCCAAACAAATGCCACAGGATTCTCACTTTGAGAGTCAACCATGAGGACATTTGATCTGTACTTTGGGCAGTGCTTTGATATAATCCTGCTTCTCCCAAATACTTTTTCCTCATGAAAAGATAATTTCTATTCTCAAATGTGCTACAGTTTGAAATTATTGCATTTCTCCGAAAGAAAATTTAGAAATATTTCTTAAGTATGTGACATCTTGTGAATGAGATTATATTTTATTTTTTATGGGTCTTAATATTTTTATAAAGTATTAGTGTCAGTACATGGTTTGATTTGTTACTTCTGAGAAATTACTGAGATAAAGTGTTCTTTAAAGCCTGTCCCTGGCTCTGAAAAGCTAATTAGGTGCCAGTAAATGAAATACTAAAGTGCATATTACATAGTAATTTGTTATTGTTACTTCTCTATTAGTTGTATTAATGCAAGCTTTATGATGGTGAATCTTTTGAAACCAACATACATAGCAGGAAAACCATTCGGGTAATTTCTACAAGATGAGTAAAATTTCACTTGTTAGAGATTGCAGAATAGCACCAGCAGCCACTTTTACTTCTATCTAATTCACAGGATTTTGTGACAAAAGTATTTCATAAATCTTTAAAATACTAAGCTTGTCCAACTTGGTGCTTCAGTACCAAAACTAAAAATACTTTTTACATTAGAGGACCTCTAATGTCCTTTTCAGTTCTAAATGTATGATCCTGTGAAGGAAAGAAGAACTTAAATAATTGGAAAATGTATTCACTGTAAATAGTGACAGTAAGGATGACAATACTACCTACTTTAGTCTCCAGATTTAGTCTATATCAAAGTGCCAAGAGGTATACTAGCAAAGTAGACATTTTTGTAATATTTATTTGAAGTTAGCAAAAGATCCTCAGGAAAAAACAGGAATGAAGGTGAACTAGAATTGCCAAATCTCAAAGAAGTATCAGTTATCAAAACCATATTCTTTCCTCATTACAAAAGAGGAAAATAGATCAGTGAAACAGACCAGACAAGAAAGATCCAGGAAAGAACAAAACACAGTCACAGTATTAAACTGAAGAACTAAAAATAATGGGAAAGGGACTTCCAACAAGCTATTATTGTGAATTACTCTTTGCTAGAAGATGGCTTTAGACCATATTAAAAAATAATATTTTTGGAAGGGGAAATTATGTAGGACATAATTTGTTGAGCCTAGCTATTGAAAGAATTCGATATAACTAAATGCATTATCTTTTAAAGCCTTATCTAGGAACATGAAAATAGTATTCTTCTTTCTCTTAAGGATCTTTATTCACTCGACAGTGCGTTGTGTTAGTGGAATTTTGTTAAGTTCCTTCTACAGACAAAGCGCTGTAAATTCACATGAAAAAATGACAGTATCACCTTTTGAGCTTATAGTCTATTGGGAGATACTTGAATAGAAATACATGTGATAGAAAGCAGACAAAGAAAAGCTGCAGGCAGAATAGTATAGGAATATTTGAGGACAAATTACATAATCACTTACTAGCAGGGAGTTCTGCATTTCCTCAGTAGTCTAAATTACTGTCAGTCTGGGAAGGCTACCTGAGGAAGGCTGCAAGCATCTCAGGTGAGCCTTAAAGAAAGTGAAATATTTCACTGGGCAGAGATTAACTATTGCCATTTGGTATAAAGTGTGAATTCCAGCTGTTCCCCCCAGTTGCTGGAAGACAGCTTAGTTTAACTCATCATTTGACCTTTTGAAATGGATCCTTTTTAAATACTGCTAAACTGTGTATTTTTACAAGAGAAATTATACTCTCTTACACTTCGTTTATCTTTTTGCATTAAAGAATGATTTGCCCAAAATTTTGCCTACCAGATTTGAGAGCATCTTACGATTCTTAAACTTTTGCAAAACATTACAAGCTGTCCTATAATTTCTTTAAAATTAAAAGTATCATAAGCAATATAAAATATGTAAAGAAAACTGTTCCCTTAAATTATATATTTATATATATATTATAAACTATATATATAACTGTTCCCTTAAATTACAATAAATATATAATATATACAATATATACAAATTGCATTTGATGTAAAAAATTTTCTCTCACTTTACAAAAACTGAAACCTAAAACAAAGCATTTTCAGTCTGTAAGATACCACATTTTTATAAAAGCACCTGATTGTAAAATATGATATTGAGGTCCAACTTGTTATTGTTAGATATCATAAATATAAAGAAGAAAGAGCAAGGAAACCTAGTCTATTCTTTCTGACTCAAGGAGAGCTCAAACATGGAAAATTTTCATATGGTCAAGGGAGAGTTCAGATGGATGATTATGAGTTGGAAAGTACTACAACTGCACTTGACCGCTAAGAAGAGTGAGTGCACTCTTAAGCCTTTACTTACTAAGGTTTTTTTAATTTAAAGCATAGGAAATCTTACCCTCATGGTAATATAATTGTTTATAATTCTTGAAAAAGGAAAATTAGATTCACGTGATGGCAGTAAACATCAATTCTCTTAAATAATATTATCTTCTTAGTGATTTTCTTTATATCAGACTGAATTATTTTATTAGGCAAATTGGTAGCACAGAGGATGCAGTTGTAGACTTGAAGTCTAGAAGTCGGGAAGATCTTAGTTTGAATTCTGCTTCAGAAGCCATGTGACCCTCTCCAACCATTTACCCACTCGTTGGATCAGTTTCAGTTTCCCCATATGGGAAACAGTAGTAATTAAAACACCTACCCAGGGTTGTTGTAAAGATCACATGGGGTATTAGGAAAGTGCTTTGCCAAACATAAAGTGCGGTATGAATGCTGACTAGTAGTAGTAGTAGTAGTAGTAGTAGTAGTAGTAGTAGTAGTAGTAGTAGTAGTAGTAGTAGTAGTAAAGTAGCTTAAGAAGAGAGGAGTTGTATATAGTGCATAAATGAACTAGCTTTGAAGACAAGATCTGGGTTACAATCCTGTCGTTGATACATGCCGGTCACATGATTCTAAACAAGTCACTTAACCCCCAGAGCTCTAGATCAGACATGTCAAACTCTGGGGGCCAACAAGTGGAAAATGTTTGACAAACTAAATAAAAATTCAGTACCACATAGATAATGTTGATTTGTAATATTCTGATTTAATATGTAGTCCATCTGTGGGTCACAACCCCCAAATGGAAGAAGTTTAAGAAGCCCTGCTCTAAATAACTCTCTAAGATTTTTTAGTTGCAAAGAGTATGCCACCCTGCATTGGGAGAGAAGAAATCACAGTTGCAGTTCCTGTCCCTAGAAAGTGGCTTAAACAAGCCTGTTTAAAGGCTGTTAACTTTTTAATGCTCAGAGCAAACCAAAGAAGAAAGGTGACTGGACTTTCTAACAAATAAGTGAAGTGAAGTATGAAATGTAATGATATGAGCACATCAGGAGGAGATACTCAAGTGTTCTAGATTGGAGTCAGTCTGCATAAGGATCTGTTTGTTCATCATTACCTGCCTCACTGGATTTTCTAAGTAGAGTGCTTTGTGTAAACTGCGAAGCACTATACAAATGGTAGTAGCTGTTTGTATAATGATTTTGTTCCTCTGGGCTCACACACTAGCTTTGTGCCTTGATATGTGAATTATGTCATTTTGCTTCCTTGGAACAGTTTCTTCATCTGTAAAATGAGGAATATTATGGGGTCTTCTGGTTCAAAGGTACATTGATTCCTGTGGCAGTGCAGTCCAGCATTCTCTTTTTCTTTCAGGAGACTTTCATGTCATTATGTCCCCACTAAATTTAAATTTAATGAGGTGTGAACTGTAGAGTTCTAGCTCCCAACATCAGTGATGAAGAGTAGAGGGGCTTCCAGGATGTCTTTGAAGAACAGTATTTCCCACCATATAGGAATGGTTTTCTGAAAGGAGTCCCAAAAGCACAGTCATCTTTCCATTTAGTAGTATAGATTTGGGTCTTTGCAAGAATATTTTTTTTCATCCAGTATATTCATATTATAAAGCCAAACTTAAATAAGAATGTTCAGAGGTTGAGTTTCTTACTGCTTTTGTTGTTAATCAGATATTAATAATGTTCAACATCTAAAAATAAGATGTGAAAAGAAAAGGAGTTGGTGAAAGTAACTTTAACATTTTTTACTTCATATCTTCTGCTCTTTCAAATAAAGTTACTAGTATTGTTTGAAAGTCTTCAAACATAAAATTATTTTCATTTTCAGAACTGTTCGTCAGATGGCACAAGAGCAATTCTTTTTAATGTCTACCAGGTGTTGCATGGGACACAGACCTCTGCTTTTCTTCATTACTTTATTGTTTACCGTTTTAGGGGTAAGACATTAAATATTCTTATTAAAATTAGTAACATTATATCTACTGAATGACATTATTTTAATTAATGGTAGGTTGATCATGTTTAGAATGAAAACATTAGTGATGTTTTTCCATTAATGTTTACTTTTTGACATTCTGGTTTAGGTTCAGTTCAAGTTTTAATTCATACGTGAGCTATGCGAGAATTTTATTTAATTACAATTATGAGACCTTGTAAACAAAAATTTCACTTGGCTTAAATGAGACAATGTTAGTTTAAACTCTGATGTATTTTGGTTGACCGTTTGTTTTGGACACTAAGGAAAATACACATGTGTGTGTGCACACACATGCACTAATACATTGTACTTCATGTTTCAGAGCACAGCAAGAGAGAGAGCTAAACATTCAGGAGATTATTTCACTCTATTAAGGCATCTTCTAAATTATGCTTACAACAGTAATATTAATGTGCCCAATGCTGAAGTTCTTCTAAATAATGAAATTGATTGGCTTAAAAGGATCAGGGTAAGTTGCAATGAATATTTTATCGTATTGCAAGATGTAAATGGGCTGTTTTTTACTAAGTCATGTTAAAAGTCCCAGGAAACAGTTAATATTTTGTTTTAATCATAAGCAACAAAGTAAGGTTCCTTCCTATTATGCCAAGTACATGCAAATTCTGCTAGCTCATGCATAGAAATAGTCATTTTCTTGAAACACCTTATTTTCTTTTCTCTCCAGTATTTTTAAGCCTCAGAGCTAAAATTATTTTTAAATTTTAATAATTTGTTCTTGGCCCCTTAATTAAAAAGATGATTATGACTAACCAGAAGCTTCTTCATGTACTACCATTTGACTTAACTTTTTCATCTAAAAATATATATTTCAATTTCTGTTCAAATGTTCATTTAACAGATACTATTTTCAATTGAGGTAAAAAATCATATATTGTTTTGAGATTGAATCTCATTAAGAAATGTGAAGCTTTTAGGCATATATTATGTGATCATCTTTGGTCATATAATCATCTTGCATGATTAGAGTAGAAAAAGGACAAAAATGTGTCCTGGGTAAATTTTGGAGTCTTCTTCCAGCGTTTTTAAAGTAAGACCAACATTAATAATATGATCATCACTTAGATTAGTTAATCAATCCTCACAGTTCTCAAAAATATGTCTAAAAATACCCATATGCATAAGTACTCACATTATTTTTCCTGTTGTGTGAAGTATTTAGATTCTAAATATTTTATCTTTGTATCTCTAGCACCTATCACAATACGCTTCCCATAGTAGGTGTTTAATAAATGTAAATATCCTATCAGCTTTTCTCTTTGTTAGCATTATGGACTTCAAATTTAGAAGTCTTCTAATATTTTTTCTATCTTAGGATGAAGTTAAAAGAACAGGTGAAACAGGGGTAGAAGAGACAATCTTGGAAGGTCACCTTGGTGTAACAAAGGAGTTGTTGGCCTTTCAAACTCCTGAAAAGAAATACCATATTGGTTGTGAAAAAGGGGGTGCTAATCTTATTAAAGTAAGTATTGTCTTTGTGAGTCTTTCAAGTCTTACAGTTAGGAAACTATATTCTGTTGGATAGTTTAACAAAACTGCCTTAATTCTCTTTCTGTATATATATCTTGAGAGAGAGCAGGTTCACCTTATTTAATATTTAGTTTTTCTTTTTTGGAGCCAACTTGGAGCAGGTGTAGTAGAGAGAGCTTTGGACTGGAATCAAGAAATTCAATGTTCAGATCCTGTCCCACAATTGCTCTGTGACACTGGACAGATCACTTCATCTCTCTGGGCCTCAGTTTCTTCGTCTATAAAATGGTCTTCATAAACCCCTTCTAATTCTACATCTGTGCTCCTTTGGTTTCAGTGATATATACATTTCCCTATGAAGAAATGTCCACTACCAGCATGGGTCAGCAGCTGACATGCCATTGCATGTCAGAGATGTTATTTTAAATACCATCTTCCTAACCCTGGAACCAGATCTCTGTTCAGTATGCCACACTGCCTTACTTAACGAGTTACAAGATCATAACATTGAGAGTTTAAAAGGATTATAATGACCTTTTTGATCACCTCTCTTGCATTTTACAAATGAGGGGAACTGAATCCCAAAGGTGAAGTGACTTAAGTTTCTTAGTGAACCAAACCTGAGTAAAGCAAAATATTTTGAATGCAGTAAAGGAGCTTGCTATTGAAATTGAATCCTTTGGCTAATACTTGGTAAATTGAATAGTCTAGGGACTTATCTAGAGACATCACTTAGAGTGAATTTTATTTCAGATAACTTTAGGACTATATGGTTGTTGTCTTGTGTCATTAATTTATTGACTCATATTACTGCTGCTTAATTTTCCTCCTTTCTCAAAGAGTTCAGTAGCTGACTCTTCCTATCTCCTATAAATCCTATCTTTATTTGGGAGGACATACATGCATGCATACATATTAAGGTCCCTTCAAATACCCTTACTTCCCAACTTAACCCTAACTCTTACAATCTGCATGTTCACTCCACTTGGACCACACACAGGAGATGGTCATACTCTGGATCTCTCCATCACCAGTAAACATTTCCACATCTATAATTAAAATTCCTCTTTCTGGCTGTAATCTGCTGTTCTTCCGTCTCTCCCTGTGCACAGCCCCTCCTAAACCCACTCTCAGTTCTCATCATAGCTTCTAATCCCTCCACATCCTAGTTAATCAATTTAGCCTTACATATACTTTGCCCGTTTGTCCCGTTGCCACTCATCCTGTTTCGGACTTCAACCCTAAATTATTCCTACTACCAACTATGTAACCTGCTTCTGCTTATTGCTCCCGAATGTTTCTAGAGAAGTTTGTATGATGACCTTGACTGGATTCTCTATATTATTATTATTTTCTTAATTGGGAAGGCATTAATCGGTGGCTCAGTAGATGTAGCTCTGGGCCTAGAGTCAGGAAGACCTGAGTTTAATCCAACCTCAGACACTAGTTGTGTGACCCCTGGGCAAGCCACTTAAACTCTGCCTTAATCCGCTACTTTGAAGTAAATGACACACCACTCCAGTGTCTTTCCCTAGAAATCCCCATGGACAGTCTTGATGTGGTATGGTCCACAGGGTATGACTAAACTGATGACTTCTATCATGCTTCTCTAAGTTGCTGTTCCCAACTTTCTCAAGCCCGCTTACGTGCCTACTTCCTTCCAAATTAAACATTTCATTGCATCATCCCTTATCTTTTCACAGCCAGAGGTAGTCTTTCTCCTTGAAGGTGTCAACCCCTGTTCTCATACTTTAATCCCATCCCCTTCTGAGCCTTTGGGTGCTGGAGCAGCCCTTCCCACTCCTAATCTTCTCATTATCTCCCTAGACCTTCAGACATGCCTAGATCTTTCCTCACCTTAAAAAAAGTTTGATTTGGTCCTACTGTCATTTGTGGTAGTCTTCCTGTTGCTCCTGCTTTCTCACCTCTGCTCACTTCCCTACTCCTCTGTTGATTTCTGTTCCCATTATTCATTGTCAGATCTGATAGCTTTTTTCTCAGCCTCCCTGTCTGAATCCACTACAGATTTGTTGTCTCATCATAACTAGTCCTTCATGGCTGCAAAGGATTCCAAACTCACTCTCCACAGCACTCCCCCTCCATGGCTGCTCTAAGCTGTTTCCTCTCTCCTCAAACCTCTTCCATCACCACTACCCATTCTCACTGTCTTAGCTGATTACCTCCACTCATGCTTTACTGAAAAAGGAGGTGCCATTTACCATAAACTTCCTCCTCGTCCCTTCTCCTGTCTACTCCAGTCTCTGCTGAAGAACTTGACTCCCTCTCCATGCACCTCTGATCTAACCCTAACCCCCCCCTACTTCTTCCAAGAATTGGGCTTCTCTTTCTAATCGACTGCTTCCTTCCCTGCTGTCATGTATGTTCTGCACAGAATTACAGTAGCTCAGAAGAAATGTGAGATGCATGAATTTGGAGATCTCCCCATTCTGACTGTTCATATAGACTACTTGTGCCTGACATGTGGTAGAGCCTTCTGTGTTCAGTATTGGTTATGATCAGTCACAGTTGGACACACTATACCTTGACCACAACAGAGTGGTGTCATTTTGGTCCTCTTTGAGCACAAAGGACCAGAGCCAACCAACTCTGCTCCTCTACTTCCTTTCCTTTCACTCCTTCGAAATCTGGTCTCCAATCAGAACTGAATTGATCGTTCAACTGAAACTCTTTTTTTCTAAAGCTACTAATGAGCTCTCAGTGGCCACATCCAATGACCTTTTTTAAACCTCCTCCTTCCTGATTTTTCTGCAGCACCTTTGACTACTCCTCTCATCTTCTCTCTTTACACTCTCTCTCTCGTTGACATTAGAAGCTCCTATGGATTCACTCTCTCTCTAAGAAGATGATTTCAAGATATCCATATCAGTCCCTAGTCTCTCACCTGAGTTCCAGTTCCCACCTCACCAACCACCCTTTGGATGTATCTCAAACTGCATGTCCCATAGGGAGCTCAAATGGAACAACTCATCATTTCCTCCCCAAACACACCTTTATTGTGATCTCCCACTTCTGGTCAAGGCTGCTCCAATCCCTCTGGTCTCTCAGGGTCACAGCCACAGAACTGTCCTCAACTCTTCACTCCTCCCCACCCCCACTCCCTAGTACGTGATTGTTGGCTGAGTCTTGTCATTTCTGCCCCCATGACACGACTCCCATCTGAACCATTCTCTTTACTCACATGGCCACCACCCTAATTTAGACCGCAATCTCTCCACTCTACAGCTTCCAAATGGATACTCCTGATGCACGGTTCTGAACATGTTACTGCCCTGACTCAGTAAACTTCTGTGATCAGATTTAGTTGCTCCGCTTTGATGTTGAAGTCCCTTTATAGCCTGCCCTCCCTACTTCCCCCACCAGCACCCCCCCTCTCTACTTTTTAGTTTTATTATATATATGCACCATGCCACTCCTTCCTATTCCCTGTTGTCCTGCCAAACTGACCATCTTGTTATTCTTGCCACACAGCCCCTCCCTACCTGTACGAAAACTGAAGTGCCTATAATGCTTTCCCTCCTTAACTCTGCCTTCTGGCGACTCTGACAGCCTTTAAACCTAACTCCAGATAGCATCTCCTCCATTGTTGATGCCCTTCAGAGTAGCTGCACTTTAACATTATACTTTTCATTTACTCACCTGTGAGCATACTAGCTCATAACAGTAAAAAGTAACGTCTTAGGACATAGGCAGTCTCAACTTTATGTCGCCTAATACATTGCCTGGCAGGTGGCTACTGAAATGCTTATTGATTTATTAATTCAAGCAGGGATACTGCGCTTATTTGGAAACTTTGTGCATGAGAATGTGTCTACTTATACCTTTCAGCTGTGTATTATTACCATTTTGAGTCATTTAAGATCATGTCAGTTTCTAAAAACAAAAGAAGGGAAATAAACCTTGAGTTTAATATTTTAAAAAATTGAATAATTTTAGAAGAATTTGATAGTAGTGTAACAAAATCCCCACATATAAAAATCCAAACACCTATCCATTCTGTGAAGTGGTGCATAAAGTGCTAGACCTGGAACTTGAAGAACAAGGTTCACATCCCGGTTCTTCTTGATACTTCCAGTGTGATCAGAGGTGAGTCCCTGGGCCGCAGTTTCTTCATCTCTAAAATGAGAGTAGTAACGGCACCCCTGATTTCCTCATAATGTTGCTGGGATAAAAGCCTGTTGACAACTTTAAGGTGTCAATTGCTGTGATCATCTCCTCAGTAATATGTAGTCTTTAATTCTTAAAAGAAAATTATCAAATTTCTTTTTTAAAGCATTTATTAGTTTCTTTGACTCTACTTATTAATACATTTCATTCTTTTTTTTTTACTTTTCAGGAGTTAATTGACGATTTCATCTTTCCTGCATCTAATGTTTACTTACAATATATGAGAAATGGAGAACTGCCAGCTGAACAGGCCATACCAGTCTGCAGTTCCCCAGCTACCATCAATGCTGGTTTTGAGCTTCTTGTAGCATTAGCTGTTGGTTGTGTGAGAAATCTCAAACAGATAGTGGACACATTGACAGAGATGTATTACATAGGTACAGCAATAACTAGTACGTAATACTTTTAAATCATTGGTTATTTTATTGAACACAGATATTTTTCACAGTGGGACCTTATTGATTTTCTTATTAGCAAGAACTTTTAAAATTTTTATTAAATGTGTGTATAATTACTGCCATTAAGCTAAGAACTTTTAAAAAGAAAAATATACTGTTATTAAATTTTCCATAGTAAATTCTTACATTTTCATGTCACAATTAATCATTGATGTTAATAACAGTAATCATGATGATACTGCTGTAATAACTTTTCATCTCTCCAGAATTTAGCCACTGATTTTAAATAAGACAAAAAGAAATCTGAAATATATGCCTTCTATTCAGAACATTAAAGCTTTTATTTACTTGTCACAGTATGAGTATAGGAAAGCTCCTGATGCTTCCCTTTAAGCCTACCTCATCTAAGTTCCAGGTCCTACAATTCAGAATGGTAGAATCTTAGTGTTAGCCTTACATATCATCTAGTGCTGTTAGCTCTCTGTTAAGAGATTCCATATTCCGTATCCCTGATGGATAAGCATCCATTCTCTTCATAAACAACTTTAGTCACTTCATAAGACAGATATCTTCTTAAATTTTAGTAGCTGCAAAGTTTTTCTTAATATTGAGTGAAATTGCTTTATTTTTATTTCTTCCATTCCTCCTCCTTCTTCTCTCTGAAATGATGCCTCACTCACAGTCTCCCTTTCCAGCTCTCAATACTAGTGGACCTCAACATACATTTTAATGTTTCTTCAAATAACCTACTCTTCCCAGTTCCTTAGTACACTTATTTCTCAGGATCTCTTTGTCTAGACAGTCAACTTTCATATTGCTATCATGAACAAATGCCCCATCTTCATGTACATGAATTTTGAAATTCCCTTGTCTAATCAGGATCTTTTATGATTAAATCTATTCCTATATTTTACTATCCTGTCTTTTGTCTTCATTGTCACCTTAAATCTCTCGAATTCTCCAGTACTTTTCCTGGTCATTACAATTATTCTTGCTCCACATGTCTTCCTTCCTATTCTCGTCTTGATGTTGACTCTACAAAGTCTGGTTGTTGTTCAGTCAGGTCCAGTTCTTCATGACCCATGTGGACAATAACACATCAGTGCTGTCCATGGGACTTTCTTGGCAAAGATAACTGGAGTGGTTTGCCATTTCTTTCTCTAGTGGATTAAGACAAACAGAGCTTAAGTAACTTGCCCATGGTCAATATTGCTACTGTCTAAGGCTGAATTTGAACTCAGGTCTTCCTTAATCCAAGCCCAGCTCTCTATCCGTGGAGCCACATTGCTGCCTCTATAAACTCCACTCTTTACCAATCCCTTATTCTTTTGTGTAATTTCCTATCACTCCTTGACATCCCAACCCTGGATAACTCCTGCTATCCCCTGCTCACTAGCATGTGAGTGGAGCTATAGGTAATCACTAACCATATTGATTGATTTACGTTTTCTAATGTTAACTAGAACCTCAGTGCAGTAAAGCATTCTTTCTACATCTTCTTAATGGATTCTCTATTCCACCTACATAGCAACTGGCCATATCTCCTCCCTTTTTCCGCCCTAGTCCTAGCTCTCTTCCTCAGCTAAAATTTCTTGAAATGTACCAACAGTCTTTTTGGGATTTTGGTCTCAATGAAAATAAAATTCCCTGAAAGCTCTTTTCTTCTCTTCTGATCTCACATATCTCTTACTTCATCATCTCTTTCTTAACTCCAGTGTCTAATCAAGATCTCGTCCATGAAAAGGCCCAGTCTCTATAATAATTAGACCCCAAAGTGATCTCCCTCTTTATCTCTTATTTTTAATCTCCCTGTCAGCTAGTTCCTTCCCTGCTTCCATTCCAACATAACCATTTATCCTTCATCCTTAAAACATCCTCTCTTGAACCTCCTGTCTGTACTAGCTGTCATCTTTCATCTCTCCTCTTTTTCCTTTTCAGCTGAACTCCTTGACAGTGGCGCCTCCTCCTTCCCTTCTCTCACTTTTTTCTCAGTCCTCTGCAGTCTGGTATCCAGCCTTGTCCGTGAACAGACATCTTCCAAGTTACCAGTGATGCTGACGTGTTCTGATCCCATCCCTTTTTCTGCCTCCACAGTGTTACTCACCAGTGATCACTTTCTCTTCTTGGATGCTCTTGTTAAATTTTCATTACAGTGCTCTTTCTGTATCTCATGCCTGTGTATTATGCCTTTTCCATGTCCTTTCCTGGTTCTTCATCCATGTCATGCCCACCAACTTTGAGTGTCTATCCTAGGCTTCCTTTTCTTTCTACATTTTATTACTTGGGTGACCTCATTAACTCCTATAGTGTCCATGCAGATTATTCCCAGATCTGTATATTGATCCTAGTCTCAGAAGTCCAGTCCCCATCACCAACTAGCAGTTGAGTCTTTCAAAGTCAGCATGTCCAAAGTAATACTCATCATTCCTGGCAGTTTGGTGGTGCTGTGGGTAGTGACTGGCTTGGAGTCTGGAAGACTGTTGGTCTCTGTTACCCCATCTGTAAAAGGAGGATAGCGCCTTACTTCCCAGGGTTGTTGTGAGGGTCAAGTGAGATAATCATTAGAAAGCACCTGGCACAGTATCTGGCCCAGAGTCTGCAAGACGGATGCTAGGTATCATTATAATGATGGTTACTGGGTGTATCCCCTCCCTCAGTGTGTTCCAGGTCATCTGGATTCACAGATTTTGTGTCATTCTCAACTCCAGTTGCTGGTTCTTATTTCTGCTTTCATATTATCTTTCACTTCCTTCTCTCCTCACATGGCTACCAGTTTCTCATCACCTCTGGGACGACTGCAGTAGTCTTCTAATATGTATCCCTGCAGTAAATCTTGCACCATAATTTCAGTTTTTTGCCCACAAGTTACCCAGTAAGGTTTTCCTAAGGCCTCAGGTTAAACTTGTAATTCCCAGCTCAGTAAAACTCCACTGACTTTTTATTGCCTTTAGGATCAAATATAAATTCCTTTGTCGTTTAAAGGTCTTCAAGTATCTGACCCTTTACAGTCTTAGTCTTTATTCCTAATTATTCCTAATCATGATCTTTCCAAATATACTGGTTTACTTGTTCCTAACATGATGCTCCATGTCCCATGCCTTTGCAACTAGCTGTTCCCTGTGCCCAGAACTTTCTACTTCTTCGAATCCATGGCTTCCTTCAGTACTCACCTCAAACCATATCTTCCATGGAAGGCCTTTTCTTGTCTCCCTAGCTGCTACAACTTTCCCTTCTAAGATTACCTTTTGTCTACTCTATATATGTCTTGTGTATATCTAGCTATTTGCATATTGTCTCCCCCCATTAAAATGTAAGCTTCTTGAGAGCAGAGACTGTGTTTGCCTTTGTTTGTGTAGAACTTGTCAGAGAATGTACCAGTCTGCATTGGTTTAAAAACAAATTTAAAAAAAGGATATTTCTTCCTGGAAATTTTCAAAGCCAGCGAAATCACAGTCCAGTATCTGAAAGTCAAGTGAGGTCTTCAGAAAGTTTAAAAAAACAAAAACACCACAAAAAAAAGACAGGTGCAAGAAGATGGGATAAGTGAGATGTAGTTAATCAGCAGTACATGGAAGAATAAAGATTTGAGGGTTCATTTCCAAGCTCAGTGAATGAGTAGTAACTACCAAAAAATTTATTATATTTTCGGTTACAATAGCAATGAAAAATGATAATGGTCCTACAGTATTCTGTATTGATCAGACACCACTCAGTATTCTGGTAACTTTGTCAAAAATGAACATTTATAAAATGAAGTACAAATAGTATGTGATTTTTTGATACTTGCTGTCAGGGGAATCTATATGTGTGTTTCTTGTCTGCATCGTTATATGATTAGTCATGGAGTTTCAGTTGAAGACTTAAGTGACTTGCCTAAGAGTCGCACAGTTAGTATTTATCAGAGGCATGGCTTGAACTCTTTCTAGTTCTGAATCTAAATAACTCTTGATCTTGTGCTGTGTTGCCTCTAGCTTTGAGCCAGAGGATTTATTTTTCATTACTTTTATTCTTCTAGATCTAGCTTTTTTTTTAAGCTCTTTTCATTGTCCTTAACTGTGGGAGAGGCAATCTTTATTGCTTTTTTTTTTCTTTTTATGCCATCTTTTTTACATGTACTTTTAAAATCTGAACTCATCAGAGAAGACTTCTTGAAGGCACTTTGGTCTTTTTCTCCTTTTTTCATAAGTTCGCTTCTCAATAGTATCGTCAAAATAACATTTTTGTAGACCATCTCATCATTTTTGAAACTTTTTGCTCAAGAATTAAAGCCATGGGAGCATATCTCATTTCTCTGAACTTTTAAAGATCTATTTTCATCAAGTTTAGAATACATATCCTATTGCCCATCATCCTCTTCCTTGACTGCTGTGTACTCGTAAGATGACATAGTGACTTTCTTGGAAGGATTCTGTTATTTCTACATCAGAAATCAGTTCTTCTTTACTAATCAAAATTAAATCCAAACTACCTCTTTTCATCCCTCAGCCTTTTATACATTTATGCAATATACATTTATGCAGTTGTCAGTAAGGTACAGATTTCCTGACCTGATTCCAGGAAGTTGTGTGCATTTGTGTTTTTCCTTTACTGAGCATATGATCATATACTCAGTGCAGATATATACTTGCCCAGAATATCTGTAGAGGGAATTCACATTCATATATGATTGAAATGGAATAGTTCCTGAGCATTCTTTCCAGCTTTGAAATTTTGTGATCCTATTATGGCCCTATTTTAATATAATGAGGCCATGTAGTGCAGACAGCACCAAAGAAAAATCAGTACTCCAAGGCAGTTATTTAGTGCAGGTCATGGATGAGTGTGCTGGCTTAGCCTTCTAACTTAAGTAACAAAATAGTACATTCAGCACTGACTGTTAGATATCACAGGCTAAGCGGCTCTTGACTAGTTATATAATGTATTAGACTGTAAGGAGGGCTTACAGGTAGCCATCTTACCTTGAAGAAGCCATTTAAGGAAACTCATACAGAGGGATGATCTGCAAAAAGATGATATTTACCTCTTAGCATTGTTATAAGAGTCAAACAAGAACATTTTATGAAACCACATTGAAAACTTTAAAGCATTCTATAAATCTAAGGTGTTATTATAGTTGCTTTTGCTTTGTGAATCTGTTAGAATTTCCACGTAGCAATAGAACTTTGGTCATCTTGTAACAACTTGTTTTAATCACCCTCAGCATGTGAGGCACTTACGGAATGGGAGTATCTGCCACCTGTTGGACCTCGACCACCAAAAGGATTTGTGGGTTTGAAAAATGCTGGAGCTACTTGTTATATGAACTCAGTGATCCAGCAACTGTACATGATTCCTGCCATCAGGAATGGTATTCTTGCAATAGAAGGCACTGGCAGTGATGTAGATGATGATATGTCTGGAGATGAGAAGCAAGACAATGAGGTAAATTTTATTTCATAATCATTGTATATTTGTGTTCATATTTTTATACAGCATTAATGCTAATAATGATGCTAGTTCTCATTTGTATGGCACTTTAAAGCTTGCTAAGTATTTTACAAATATTGTCTCATTTGACACAACAAATCTGGGAGGTAGGTGATATTATCATCATCCACATTTGCAGTTCAGGAAACTGAAGCAGACAAGGATTAAGTGTCTTACCCAGGGTCGAACAGCTCATAAGTATCTGAGGCAGAATTTGAACTTGTATCTCCTTACTCCAATTGCAACATGCTCTCCATTGCACTTCAGAATTGCTGCTATAGAACAGAACTGTTCTGTTTTGTTTTTGTTTTTGTATCCCTGGCACCTAGCACAATGCGTAAGAGCTATTTAATAAATGTATGTTGAATCGAATTGTTTCTGACCACTGGTACTTCCACTTTAGAATTTTATATTTTCCATAGGATTTTGAATTGCTCTGTTTTCCTACAGAATCCAAACACTAGTGGCATACAGATGATTAATAGCACAGACTGAAATGCCATTTGTTTTTTTATCATGCTTTATTCATGAGCTTTTAGCTGTTGCTACTCTTACTACCTTTGTGGTTAGTGGCACATTATTTAATGTTAACAGAGAGGATCAGGAACTGAGCTTATGGTTTTGGTGGTGTGAGCAGTTCCCAGAGGAAGAAACTACCCCTTCCACTGCAGGGCCCCAGATTTTCTGCAATTTATAGTCTTAGAGAACTGCCTAGAGCACTGAGAAACAAATTGACATGCCCAGAGTCAAACAAACAGTATGTGTCAGAGACAAGAAAAGAACAGTGTTAATTTTTCTACTGAGCATTCTCAGCTGAGACTGGAATCATAAAGAATTCCTTTTAGGAACAGTAGAGAGAGTAAAAGAGAGAACCACATGATTCAGAGCTGGGAAGAAGTCCTAATAATGCCCTTCCCTCTATTTGTCGTTGTCAATTTTATTGTACTTTTCTTATTGAGGAAGCCAAGGCTCCAGCGTATTCAAGTAATATGTGCCCTAATCAAGCAACTCTTCAGTGTCAGAACTAGGAATTAGATTTATGTCTACTGTATCTGACTTTTATCCTGTGATTTTCTTTTGGGAGAAGAGGGTGTGTAGACCCTTACTTTATTGCTTATTTTGCCGCATCACTTTCTCTGTTTTATAGCATAATCAGTGAATTTAGGCATATTCAATATCCACATCTATTCTGACCTCACAAGCAAATTTAGCCCTACTTTTTAGTTATTAATCCTTCCACTATTATATATCTAGTCATTAATGGTTGAAAGAATATAAGGAAAAATCTGCCACATATTTTAAAAAATATTTCATTTTATATACTGTATCCCTAGCTTCCTAATATTTAGAATGTATTGTGAAATATATTCACAATAGGATGAGATTGAGTACTTTTTAGACAAAAGTATTTCTTCTTTTTGAGAATGTATCAGAAATTTTTCTCGAACATTTTATTCAGTGTTTTGAAATGAGAGAGAGGGAGCATTTAAAGAACACTTTCAAATCAGAAGACATTTGTGTTTGAATCCTGCCTCTGACATTTAAAAACTGTATGACTTAGCCCAAGTGCAAGACAGGCAAACAGCACATAGGAGGGTTGCTAGCACAAGTTCAGTCTTGACACTCAGAAGGTGTTAGTAATACTTTATTTTAGTCCAGTTTTCTCAGAAGAGGCTTGCTGATAATGGGAACACAACTCCTACAGCATTCCCTAATCACCCTTCTCTCACAGGGGCCAGCCAGAAAGGGGGGAAGCGGCAACTACCCCTACATCTCGATGGCATCCACCGAGACATGCACAATTTGTGCTTCCCCCTGAATCCCCCAAGTCTCAATGGAGGCCAGTTGAGGCAAACACAGATTCCCCCCAAGCCTTGATGGAGTTTGACCAAGGCACACACAACATTCCAGCTTGTGCACTCAGCCCTAAGGTTCCTCCTTCACTGACCAATAACACCTGCTTTATAGGGCAATAGACAAAGAAGGCATTTTGCCAGCAATAGCCTCACAAGTTTGCATCACCTCATCCCTGTACCTCACTGCACAGCCACAGTGGATGTTTATATTATTTATCATTGTATAACTCTGTGTAAGTGTAGCGAACATGTTTTGAATCATAACTATAAGATCTGATATCTAATACTTGGGAATAGGAGATTGTTATGGCTATGGATCTTGGGAAACTGTGCTCTAAGAAATAATAACAAAAATTCACTTTCCACATACTGAAGTCTTACACTAAAATTCACCTTACATACACCAAGTCATATAACTTGATCCTTTTTGTTTCTTTAGCAGTAAGAATGAAATAACTGTAGCACTAGATATGGTATCAGTGAAATGATATAATGCATGTAAGATGTTTTGCAAACTTCAAAGTCCATTTAGATTGATGTTAACTGTCTTCAGTTATTGTTCTTTTAAATGTAAATTAAAATGTGTGAATCCTTGAGCATTTTAACTGAGTAGCTCTTATAGCTTAATTCTCTAAAGGAAAGATTAGCCTTCTAATGCTATAAATAAACTGTAACAAATAGTTACAGGTTACTTTCATTTATTGAAGTTATCTTCAATAAAGAGGTGCTTATTTCGTACAAATATTATACATCCTGACTTGATCTTTAAAGTGCTTTGAAAGTAAGGATTATAATACAAATGTAAAATGTGTTTAGTAAATTGTGCTTGTCCCTGCACTAATTAAAACATTTTCAAGCTATTATTTATACCATTTTCACTTTTTTTTTTACTTGCTTGGCTTTTTTTAGAGTAATGTTGATCCCCGAGATGATGTATTTGGATATCCTCATCAATATGAAGACAAACCAGCATTGAATAAAACTGAAGACAGAAAAGAATACAATATTGGTGTTTTAAGACATCTTCAGGTCATCTTTGGTCATTTAGCAGCTTCTAGATTACAATATTATGTACCAAGAGGATTTTGGAAACAATTTAGGTAAGTGTTAGCTAGGTAAAAATTGAAGTACTTGATAATTAGTTGTTATGAAAGTATGAATTAACTTTTAAAAGAATGTTATATATTATTTATTTGAGGTATATTAGATTATTCTTGTAATTACTCTCCCTTTCAAGCAGGATTAGTCTTGAAATTATGGAAGCAGTAGTCGTAGGGAATTAAAAGATGCTTCTCTCTCAAGCTGTAAGTTATCAATGCCTCATTTGTTTTTAGAATTAAAAAAATCCATAGATCCCTATCTGGTCATTACTAATTTCTATCTACTTTTAAAAGCAGTGAGGCAAAGTAGCCTCAGGGTTCAAGTCCTCCTTCTGACACAGGTAGGCTGAGACTATATTGCTGAGAAGATACCCACTTGCATTAGTAGATGGAATTTCCTCATCCCAGTGTTCCCTGTCCCATTGATCCTCAGGTCCAGTCCCAGTCCATATGTTTTTATTCTTTTTTTTTTTAGGAGAGTAGAACACAGGTGGTCCGAAGAAGAATCAGGTAGTTCTTGTTTGGGGATTTGAGATAGGATTTCCCTGTCTTCTGTCAAATTCCACCTGTTTAGCTCCTTTCCATTTACCTCCCAAGGATATTTGGCTCCTTTGAGGTAGTTTGTTTCATTGAACTCTCATCTTGCTCATTCATACCTTATTATGCCTTTACTCACTTTGCCTTTCCAGTGTCTGTGTATTGTTCTCTCTTGAAGTCTGTACTAAATGATACTCAAACTTCCATGGTTACTTCCTTCCTCTGAACTCTTAAAGCACTTTAAATTTAGAATGCAAACATGCTTTCTTGTTTTCTAATTGTAGTCATGAGTTCTGTTGGTTTTTCTCTCCCAAGAATTTTGCAACTGGCTCATAGTTCTTTCTCTTCTCTCCCTTATCCCCTAGCCTTATGCTTGGAAACTGCAATGTCTTTGTTGATTTCCCCTCAAACACTCTGGCCTTCCCAGTTTATTAACCTCAGTTCACCTACGTTTTCACTTCACTTGAGCACACATAAGAATGGACGTACACTTAATCTCATGGTCCCACCCAGAATTCTGAAGTTCTTTTACCTTTCATCCATCATGTCTTTGCCCTTATCCACCCCTTCACCTGTTCCTCTTCCTTGTCTGTCCCTTCACACATTTCTTCTGTTTCGGTCTTTCACGTGTGTTCTGGCCTCTCTTTTTTCGCTTCAAAGTTTTGGCCCTCTAGTTAACCATCACATTTACTGTTTTAAGTCTTTAACTTTCAGATACCCTGCACCCTTTTCCTGACCTTTTTCATGCCTTTCCAACCCCAAGTCTGGGTCACCTCCTCCATTCATCTTTGCCACTCTAAGAGATATGCTCCCAAAAGTCATGGGTGAAGTCAGACTAGTTGTTCAGGGTAGGTGCGCTACAATGTATCTACTCTCAGGTGATCCTCACTGCTGTGTAGCAGTCCCTTTATTCTTCATAATCAGGCATCACATTCCCTGCAGTAGCTATTTCAAATCTATATTTTTTTTCCAGGCCCACACATACCCACCTCACTCACCTGCTTTCAGCAGAGGTCTTGGCTTCCTATTTTACCCAGAAAATAGAAACAGTAACAGTTTCTAGATTTTAGGGCTTGAAGGGCCCTCTAGTCAAACCCTCTTACTTTGCAGAGGAGGAGACTGGAGCTCAGAGAGGTGAAGTGACTTGCCCAAGATCTCGCTAGTTGTAAAGTGGCCAAAGCGCGATTCTAACCCAGGATCCTCTTGCTCCACATTCATTACTTTCCCCTCTCATCCATTGTGAGGTTCCTCTTCTCTATCTCTTTCCTCAAACCTTTGTTTAATGTTACCTCCCTTTCTCTGACAAGGAGATACCCTTCCCTCCTTTATCAAGGCTGGTCCCTTTACTTAGTTTCTTGTATCAGTCTTCGTTAGTTTTAAGCTTCTCTCTCTTTCCTTTCTGTGTTTCTTGTCTCTCCCCTTCCTCCATATCTTCCTCACCCTATTTTTCCCCTTCCCAGTTTCCACCCTTTATTTTCCCTTCCCTCTTCCATCTCCTTCCAATCTCTCGCCATTCCTCTCATCTTTGGCCTCTCCCTATCTGTTGCCTCCCTTTCTAGGAGATCCCTAGATCCCCCAGCCCTTATCCTTCCTCTCACCCTCTCTTATGATCCCTCACTCAAGTTGTCATCCTAAATCTCTTCCTTCTCATAGCAGATTCTATCACTAACCCTCTTCTCTTTAAAATTGCCAATAATTTCTTACTTGCCAAACCTTATGTCCTGTTCTTAATTCTCATCCTTCTCCAGTCTTTGATATTATTTCCTGTCCTTTTCTCCTGGATTATTTGTTCTCCTTGTTTTTATGTGGCATTGTACTCCTTCCTACCATGAGAGTACTCCAGGGCTTTTATTTGAGCCCTCTTTTTACTCTGTACCCACTGTCCCATTTACTCTGTACCCATCAGGTCCCATTTCATTCTCTCTTCAGATGATTTCCAGATCTATAGATATACAACCTTAATCAATCTTTAATTCTAATACTTTGTAACCAGTTGCCTTATCTATTAGACATCTCTAAGTAGATGTGCCTGTCCCCTTCTTCCCCCCCCCCACACCCCCCCAGGAAGAAGAACAAATAAACAGTGTCTTTACAAAGATTTTCCCATGACTTCTTTAAATAATGAACTGTTGTGGCAAATTTTAAATATTACCGTTTTATATGCAAATTTGAAGGAGGATACCTATTGGTAAAATGAGCTATACCTAATTTCACCTGATTACCTTGTAAAGAAGGATAGGGATATCCCTGAAGTTCAGCAGACTCATTTGTTGTCCCATAGAGCAGGACCCTGTTTTATGAATGGCTTATTTTTAGAGGAAATGTTTTGTCTATACTTACCAGAATTATGTCAACATTAGATCATAAGTAAAATTCAAATTTGTTTAAAACCAATATATATTTATAAAGCTTTGCCTTCCATTCTTTATCAGGATATTCTCTACTATGCCTTTTCTCCCTTATGGTATCTCCATTTTGACTTTGAAAATGACTATATTTCTCTGCCTGGTATGTGAGGTACCTAGGTACCTGGCATTGGGAGTAAAATGTTTTTTATTCTATCTTATGAAGATCATTCATATATGCTAATTTTTGGTTATAACTTGGTGGTGTTCCCTACTTAACCTTAGGGTGCATTGGTACACATCTTTTACAAGTAAGTAGCTTTCTTATGTTAACTTTTTTCCTGTAAAATACTGTGTCAAAGTAATGCTTTCCTTTTTATTTTGTTTAAAATTAGGCTTTGGGGTGAGCCTGTTAACCTACGTGAACAACACGATGCTTTAGAATTTTTTAATTCTTTGGTGGATAGTTTAGATGAAGCTTTAAAAGCACTGGGACATCCTGCTATGCTAAGTAAAGTCTTAGGAGGTTCTTTTGCTGATCAGAAGATTTGCCAAGGTTGTCCACATAGGTAAGTGTAGAACTGATTTTTTACTATTTCAAATAAAAGTTCCCATAATTCCATACCAACAAATGCAGTGTTAGAGATGTTTATGACTACGAGGAACACTTTTTGTGTAGCCACTTTTTTAAACCTGAGATAACATGGTGTAATGTAGGGGAGGAAATACCATGACTTCTCTTGATGCTTGCCTCCTCAGCATATCAGTTGGATTTAGCCTGTTTATTCATCTCTGTAATAAATGAGTTGGACTAGATGATATCTAAGGTCCCTTTGGCCTCAAAACAAATAGGGTTTATCTGCCCTTATCCTTTTCTTGATCATATTATTTTATTGATCTTTATTGTTGTTTTTACACACATGCCTTTCCAGTTAGTCCCTCCCCCAACAGTTAAATAAGACCAACTGCCCTAACACTGTGGCTTCCAGCATAGAAACATCCATATGCATCATACACAGCTTTTCTATTCAGAGAAACAAAATGTGCCTCACCATCAGTTCTGTAAAACGAAAACCACGTTTTTCCACTTGAATTATTAGAGTTGTGCCTGTTTTCCTGTTTCCGTTTGCTTCACTGTTATTTCATACAAGTCTTGCTATGTTTTATATGACACAGCAGTATTTTATTTCATTCATATACCACCATTTTTTCATCTGTTCCCTAGTTATAGTCATTTTTTTTGCAACTATATAAAGAGTGCTACTATGAGTATGGTGGTATCTTTGAAAGCTTTCTCTCTGTTGTTTCTATACATGGGGTATTTACCCACTAGTAGCATTGTCAGGTCAAAGGATGTGGAGGATTCAGTAACTTTTTGTATATTTTATTGCAATGGCTATACTACTTAACTGGCTTTACTGACTGTATCATCTCTGCTAATTTGGTGGTTATGAAGTGAAAACTCAGAATTGTTTTAATTTGTATTTTTCTTAGTGATGGAGTATCTTTTTTTTCTTCCAAAATCAGTTCCTTGCCTCCTTATTTTTCAGTAAGTGGTACTTTGACTTGGGTATTTCTGTATTCATCTGGGATGGGCATACTTTTATTGGAGATCTTTGCTACATATGTCTCTCCTAAGCCCTTCCCATTTAACAGCTTCTCTTATAACCTCATTGATTTTATTTATGCAGAAGTTTTAAATTTTTATATAATCAAAATTGTCTCATCTTTGGTAGTCTCATTTGGTTAAGAATTCTTCTAATTAGAGATATTAAAGGTATCTCCTTTCTTCCTCCTGGTTTTGTTTTTTGATGGAATTGAGGTCATATATCCACCTGGAACTTATTGTATGTGTTGTGAGATAGTGATGCGAAGATAATTTCTACCAAGCTACTTGTGAATTTTCCTAGCTGTTCTTATTGAAGAGAGTGGGGACCTTCTTTCAAATAGGTTGTACTCTGGAGTTTATCAAATAGCAGATGACTCTGTTCTTTTACTTTGAAGTCTTGCAATGTGTCATTCCGATGATCTGTTTTTTTAAAACAGTATCATATAATTAAGATGATTACTGCTTTGTAATACTGTTTGAAATTTGATCATGGTAGATGCCCTTATTTCCACATTTATTGTATCATTTTCCTCCAAATTATTGAACTCCTGTTAATCCAAATAAATGTTTTATTTCCTCTAGTTCTATAAAGTAACTTTTTGTTAGTATGGTTGGTGTAGTTCTAAATCTATAAATTTCAGTAGGATTATTTTTATTATATTGATGAAGCCAATATGTAAGTTAAGTTTTCCTTTAGTTCTAAAAATAACCTTTTAAGTTCTTAATTTGAAGGATGAGTAAAGAGAGAGAGAGAGAAAGCATTGATGAGTTTTAATGTTTTCATACTAGAATGTGTTTTTGTGCAAGATTTTTCTTAGTGAAGTATCCATCTATATTAAAATGCATGGCTTATCATGGTCATGTCCGTCATTAATTAAGTTCTCAGTTTTCAACTCATCTTCTTTAATCACTTTTAATGTAATGTTTTTATTTTTTTGTTACTGTAATCTTCTCAAACATAAGGCTTTTCATATACAGAGAGCAAAAAAAGAGAATTACCTGTGAAACAGTTCATCTCCATTACATGTAGCTTGTGATTCTTTTCTGATTTATGTGATCAGCTCAACATATTAGTCACAAAGCTGTCCTGCTTGTGTCTCCCTCTGAACTTCCTCCTGTTCCCTTCATTCCATTTAAAAAACATTCTGTGATAAACCCTTCCTCTTATTGTTGTCGATGACCATCACTGTTGTTAGTCCACTTCTCCCACTGTAATTCTCCCAAAACCATTTTTTTAAGCAAAGAAACAAACTTGAAAAAATTGGCATAGTTTGGCTATGTCCAAAATGTAATGTATATCTCCATTTGCACTTCTAGACTCCACACTAATATGCCTTTTTCCTGGGTGATAGACAACATATTTCATCATCTGTCTTCTGCAATAAAGGCTGGTCATTACATTGATTAGACTTCTTAAGTATTTCAGATTTGTTTTTCTTTAGTGTTTTAATTGTCTAAATTACTCTTGGTTCTTCTGAATTTTCCATGTTTCTCTTTCATCATTTCTACCTTTATCAGTAAAGCATATTGATACTTCAACATGTTTGCTGAGCTTTTACAATGTAATAAGTTTTCTTAAAATTTACTCTTTTCTTCTTGGAACATTTTTAAAAAATACTCTTAGGTCTTCCTAAATTAAATTGTAAGCACAAAAATAATTAAGATAGGCATAATCTTTTAAGTAACTCATTGTTGATAGGTATTACCTAGTTTATGACCAAACTCAGCTTCAAGACCCTTTCTCTGATTTCCCCCCAACTGCTAGTGCCTTCCTCCAAAATATTATCTTGTATTTATTTTACAAAAACTTACTTATGTATACATTGTCATCCGAAGTATAACTTGAGCTCTTCGAGAGGAAGGGCCACTTGTTTCACTCTGTCTCCATAGTCTCTAGTGCCCAGAGCAGTGGCTGACACGTAGTAGGAATTTACAAATGCTTATTGGTTCATTGAAGGAATTTTCAAAACAATCTGAATAGGTGAGAATGTTTCTAGTCTGTTCATCTTAAATGAAGCTTTATAGCATGTTAAAATTTATTTTTTAAATGACGATCAATAATCACAAAAGCATATAACATAATTTGTTTATTGAATTGTGTTCATGGATAACCAAAAGAAATGTGAAAGATTAGAAGCTGAATCTGACATTTTCTGGTCACAGATGTAATAGAACCATTTATATGGTACTGTTTTATTTTCATGCCTTGTAGACTGTATGAAATGAAAAGGAATAATTATTTCTGTGAGTTTTCCTTCCCTCTTTAATATATTATTTCATTTCTGTTTTCTACAAGGTAGATCTACAGATCAATGCATCTTTTTGTAACCTTATTTCTTCTTCCTACATAAAAAGTGAAGAAAATAGAAGACTTTGCCCAGTGAAGGAAAACTGTAGCATTGCCAGAGTATGACCAGAAAAGTAAACAGATTAGCTTTAATAACTGAAACCATGTTTTGTATTTTAGGGAGATAGCAAATGACAAACCTCTTTATTTTGTTACCAGTGTGTTTAGGTGGTTCATCAAATGATTTGTCCTGTGTTGAAACTAAGTGACTAAGTGTTATTGTCACTTAGTTTCTGAGTTTTTAACAACTTTCTCAAGACTCCTTAATTTAAGTTTTACTTACCCCATTATTGTGTTTTCATGATATTTTCTTCGAATTCATTGACTTTTTAAACTGCAGTCTTGATCAATTTACCTTTAGGAAAGATTTTATTGAGGAAACAAGAAATCCTTAACTGTTATTACAGCAAGCAAAAGAAAAGCTTATACTGTAATAGGAGATATGAAACATTTATAAATATATATATATACACCATCAAGTTGAATGTGATATATGAGAAAAGTGCTCTCAAAATTTTGAGGAAAATATCCTCATGATCTGGAGATTTTAATGGACTTGCAATTTTAGCACATTATGGTAGGCAAAAGAGTTATGCACTCTAAGGCTGAATTATGAGAGGAAGTGGCAGGAACAAGGGAGATAATGGTCCCATTTTACTCTGCCCTGTTCAGACTACTATGTAATATTGTGCGTAGTTTAGAAAAGTTCATTTTGGGAAAGAGCACTGAAGTCTAGTATACATTTAGAGAATTGCATCCAAGATGATTGAGGTGCTTGAAATCATGTAAAAAAAGGAATGCAGTTGAAGGAATTGCATATTATTTTTAGATCAGCCTGAAGAAAAGGTGGGAAGTTTGAAGATACCAGTCAGATATTTGAAAGGTTATCATATGGAATATTATATTTGTTCAGCTTGGTGTCAGGATGCTGCATTAAAAGCAATAGGTTTGTTTCCTAGAGGCAGATTTAAACTTTTTTTTCATATTTAAATTTAATAAAGGATATTCCTTTCTTAGAGCTATTTAAAGGTATAAATGGGCTACTATGAACCATGCATAGAGAGGAATGTTAGGTTCCCTCACTAGCGTTCTTCATGTGAAGACTGAAGGAGCACTTGATAGGGAGCAGGGAAAGTGTAGTAGAGTAGATTCTTATGCAGGTATGAATTCAAACTACAATGTGCCTCACAACTCTGAGGCACATTGTGAACATTTGAAAAGAATTCATGGATAAGTGTCCCCAGCTGTTTCTGGAAGGAAGAAAGGGATTTCAACAGATAGAAATTTGGGAAGTTTTTTGTAAACATGGGGGTATGACATACTATGGAGAGGGATATAATGAAATCAGGAAATAGAGCTAGTGGTCTAATTTAGGTAAAAAAATAGTACAATATTCAAATGAATAATGTGACAAAAGACTGGAAAGATAAACTGGAGCTAAAGATATTGGTCTTGTATTTTATCAGGATAAGGAGTCTATTTTATTAGAGACAGGAAGAAGCCACAGAACATTTCAAGCTAAGAAATAATAAAGTCAGAACTATGCCTTTTAGGCCTCTTTTAATGGATGGTTTGAAGAGGGGTGAGACTTGAAGCAGGTAGACTGTCAAATCTTTTGCTGCCTTGTCCTATTTGCCAAATCCCACCTCTTGATTATCATCATCATCCACTTTCTCTGCTCTTACTCACATGCTGCTGAACACTACTGAAGAAAGTCACACAATTGTGCCATCTGAGTTCATTACAAATCTGTCTTCTAGAGGACTGAGCCAATGTGACAGAGTAGAGATAACCACCCAGCTGAACTCTGCCAACATTCCCATCCAAACAGCTTTAAATTGATGTCTTACGATAAATTCAGAAGCAGCAGGGCCAAAGACAGATCAGGATGAGACATTTCTCCATTCTAAGACAATTTAAGACATCAGCAAGAAAGGCCTATAACACCAGGGTGGACACAGCCCAGAGCAGGCACAGCACCAGCAGCGGGCCCTAAAGGTGGAAGCCCCTTCAGGAGTTCTCAGTCCAGAGATGGTTAGGGTTAGTCAACTGGTAAGAAAGATTATAGGGGACCCTTTGCTAGCACTGGCTACAACTGGTATTGATTTGAAACTCTGCCCATACACAATTTGGAGTCACAGTTCCCAAGCAGAGAACACTGGTGGTTAGTCACAAGGGCACACAGCTTCGTGGGCAAGAGAAGAATAGCACTTGTGGCTGCAGGGGATCAGGGGGCCCTTTCTGGACCCACAGCTCAGACTGAGAGAGCAGTGACTCTACCTCTCCCAGAATAACACACCTTGGAAGCCCCAAAAACTTGGAAATCCCCCAGAACTAAGTCTGAAAATAGCAGCATGAAAAAGCCAGAAGCTTAGAACATTGCCTCCCCACCCTAGTTGAGCAAATCACCAACATTAACATAAAGTTTAAAGTCAGAATATAAGCTGGAAAAATGAGCAAACAAGCAAAAAAAAAAAAAACCAAGCCAACATAGAAAGCTACTACAGTGACAGAGAAGACTAAGATTCCAAAGAAGACAACAGCATGGAAACAGCTGCAACCAAAGCCTGAAAGAAAAGTGCTAATTGAACCCAAACCCAAAAAGAATTCCTGGAAGAGTTAAGAGGGGGGAATATTTTGGGAAGACGGAGTAGTTCAGAAGATTTTTGGCTCTCCAAATTTTCTCCACAAAAAAAGAACATCACCTCAGAGGGAATATAGAGCAACAGAAGTGAACAGGAGTTGGGAAGAAGTAGTTGTCTTTCTAGGACAAGTTGAGAAGACCCCAGGAAATACTCTACCTCCAGGGGCAGAGGTTTGACCTGAGTGAAGTGCAAACACCTCCGGGCTGATTCTGTGGAATGAACAAACAAGTCGGGGCAGCTGAGTTGGTCCTGGGCTATGGGGAGAAAGCTTGTTGTGCATGTGTGTGTCTTCTAAATTCAGAAAGAAAATGGCAAAGAGGATAGAGTTGGGGGGAGAGGTTAAGGGAGGGTCTCTTAGAGGGGAGGGGAGATTAAGAAATAAGAGGGCAAACTAGTGGTTAGAAGTAATTAGAGGCATAAGGAGGGATAGGGTAAATAGTTGAGAAGGATAGTGATGAAAAATAGGAAGGAGGGAAATACTCAAGTATTTATAATTAAGAATATGAATGGGATGAATTTATCCATGAAGCAGCAGATGAAAAATTTGAATTCAACAATGTGTTGCTTTCAGGAAACATATTAGAAATGAGAGATACAGAGATAAAGGGCTGGGGTAGAATTTACTGTATAAAAATAGGGGTAATAGGATCTCAGACAAAGTTAAGGATGAGATAGATTTAAAAAGAAAAATAGGAAAAACGCATATGCTGTGTGTCACCGATATTCAGTACTCTTAGATCATTTAAAATAACTAGACAGTGTAAAATAGCTGAGAGTATACCAGCCAAAACAAGCACAAAAACTACATGAACATAAACCATTTTTATGCAAAATTAATCAGATATAAGCAATTGGAGTAGTTCATGGGCAGAAAAAGTCAATATAATAAAAAATTACAATTTTATCTCATCTATTCAATGCCAGACCAATTACTTTTAAAAAAATCTTAGTAAAGTAGAACAAATAATAACCAAAGTTCATTTGGAAGAACAGAGGTCAGGAATCTCAGAGAAACCAGGGAAGAAAGATGTGAAGAAAGGAGATTTCATCAGTGTCAGGCTCTAAAGCTGTATCATAAGGGGAGAATGTTGTTGAAATGTAAAATGGATCATTTCTATCTTAAAATTTTTTTTGTCTAAATGGAACTAATTTAGCCAAGAACAGAAGGAATGCAGAAAAGTGGAAAGAAAATTCCCTAGACAATCTCTCAGGATGTAATTGTGTTGTAATACTAGTGTGGTATAGGAGAGGATGAACTGGGTGATATAGAAAAACATGGAACCACTTGGACCATTAAAGAATGATGCTGTCTACCTTCAGAGAAAGATGACAAGTGAAAATAGGCATAGTACAGTTTTATATAAATGTATGAGTGAATATTTGTATATATGTTTATGTTTATAGATATCTGGGTGTGTGCACACACATATACATATATGTGTATATATATTCATGTTTAGTTGTAGCCTTCTTGGAGGGGAGGAGGCAGAATAAAGTAAAAAGTATGTAGCAGAAAATGAAAGAAAATACAGAAGCAAAGAAAATCTGAGTAGCTTTGAAAAGAATGTTTAGTATTTATTATATAGGTTTTCTTGAAATGAAAATATATTGTTTCATGTTGAATCCTCTCCTGTGTTCTGCTGTGTGCATGGAAATGTTTTTTTTTCCTCATTTTGTATTTAAGTTTAAAATAAATTTTTAAGATTACCAAAAAAAGGTAAGAGTAATGGAAGAAAAATTGGGAAAAGAAATTAAAATTATGAAAAGAGAATCTTTAGCTTGGTTTAAAAAGGCACTTAAAAAAAAACTAAAGAAAAGAATTGGCCTCATGGTAAAAAGGGAAATAAACATTCACTGAACTCCTTAAAAAGCAGAACAGACCAAATGGAAAAAGATACAAAAATTCACAGAAGAAAATAAAATCAAAAGAATGGAAAAATAGAAGAAAATGTGATATATCTCAACAGAAAAACAGCGGACCTGGAACTGAAATCAAGGAGAGATCATTTAAACATTAATGACCTATCTGAAAGACATGATCAAAAAAGAGTCGACCCATTTTATTTCAAGAAAGTATCAAGGAAAACTGCCCTCATGTCTTAGGTTCAGAAGATAAACTAGAAATTGACTGTACCAACCACCTTTTGAAAGAGATTCCAAAATGAAAACTCCCAGGAACACTATAACCAAATTTCCAGAGTCCCCATGTCAAGGAGAAAATATTGCAAGCATCCAGAAAGAAACAATTAAAATATGGAGTCTTTAGTCAGTATTACACAAGATTTAGTGACTTCAGCATGAAAGTAGTGGAAGACATAGAATATGATATTCCTGAAGGCACAGGAGCTAGAATTCAACTAAAAACAATCTACCCACCAAAACTGAGTATAATCCTTTTGGGAGGCAGGCCAGGGGAGGGAGAAATGAATATTTGATGAGATCAAATACTTTCAAGCATTCACAATGAAAAGACTAGAACCGAACAGAAAATTTGAAATTCAAGCACAGGACTCAAGAAGAAGAAAAAGGAAAATCATAAAAGACTCAGTGAAGTTAAACTGTTTACATTCCAGTGTAGGAAAATAATACATGTAATACTTAAGAACTTAATCGCTATTGGGGCAGTTAGAAGCAGCCCACCTAGACAGAGGGCACAAAAGTGTGAGTCAGTTACATTACAGTGATCTCAAAAAAATGAACGGATGAGAAAGAGGAAGGGAGGGGTAGAATGGGGAGGATTATCTAACATAAAAGAGGCATGCAAGGATAAGCTTTTACTGTGGAGGGGAATTCCTTAAATCTTACTCATTGGAATTGGTTCAAAGAGGATAGAGCACACTCAGAATTGGGTATAGAAATCTGTCTTACCCAGTAAGAAATAATAGGAATGGAATAAGAGAAAGAGGGAAGGAAGATAATAAAAGGGAGGACAGATTAAGGGATGCAGTGGTTAGGAGCAAAAGAGACTTTTGAGAAGGGCGGGATAAAAAGAAAGATCTATTTGTACAGAAGTATTTATAGCAGCTCTTTCTGTGGTGACAAAGAATTGGAAATTGAGGGGATGCCCATCAGTTGGTGAATGACTGAAGAAGTTATGGCATGATTATGATGGGAGTATTCTTTTGCTCTAAGAAATGAAAAGTGGGATGGTCTCAGAAAAAAAGAAGGCAAGATCTGTATGAACTGATTGAGAATTAAATCAATAGAACCAGATTATTGTGCACAGTGATAGCAGTATTGTAATAGTGATCTGCTGTGGAACATTTAGCTACTCTGATGCAAGAAAATTCCAAAAGACTCATAATGAAAAATTCTCTCCACTTCCAGAGAAAGAGCTGATGAACTCTGAATGCAAATTATAATGTAGTTTTCTTGTTGTTTTTCTCACATTTTTGTGCAATATGGCTAATATGGAACTAAGTTTTTCATGATTTCATATTTGTAATTTATATCAATCATGTAACTGATATTACTTATCAGTTGCTAGGGTGAGAGGGAAAGAATTTAGAACTCAAAACTTTTAAAAAAAATAGTATATAATTTGAGGGGGGGAACAAACATTTCCAATTTCAGTTCTGCCTTCAAGCTCCCTAGACTTTGCTGTGCCCTCCTAGTGTAGGCTTTACTCCTTACTTTAAGAAAATAAAGGTCATATGGTGTTCCTTTTTACATACATCAGAGCCTTTCTACACCATCTCAGTTTTCTCTTTGTTCTAGTCCCCAAGGAAAAAATGACCCTTCATAGACAGATCAAACTCTCTACTTGTGTTCTTGATCCATGGTCCTTAACTGTTTCTTGCAAGAAGTAGCCCCCTCATCAGTCCCTCTCTCATCTTCCATCCTTTTTTATTCACTGACTTTACACTGCTGCCTACCAACACTCCCCAATATCCTCTTTTAAAACCTTCATCTCACTCTACTGTCCCCTTAAGCTATTAATCATGTCTGTCTTTCCTTTCACAGAATAACCTCTAAAAAGGGAACCACCTTTTTAGTATACTTGGGTACAAGGTACCTGGCCAGCCCTAGGGAAATTCTGTCTCTTGGTATCCTGTTTCTTTTTCTGTACTCTGCTTTTATAGTAGTCCTCTCCTCAGATACCCAGTATCTTCATGATGCCTTAAATTCTCCACCAGGTATAGACATCCCTAAAGAGTTCTGAACTCCAACCTTTACACCACCCCTAGCAAAACTCCATATTCTTTCAGTGCAATTGACTAGATATTAGGAGATAGCTCACTCAGTGTGATAGCTATTTCTGAAAAGAGGGCAGTAGTGGCATTGCCCTGTTTTGAATTCTGAAGTCAAACCTATAAATGGTTCCTGCTTTTTCTAGCTCTGCATCTCTAAATTCCCCAGAAGCTCTAAGCTACAAGTTGGGACTGTAAGTTCTAAGTCAAAGAAGTAGCCTCTTTTACTTGTGTTTTAGATAATCATGTACTATTATCAGCCCAAGTACATGATCAGTTGATAGAAGAAAATTATTTATCACAATGTACATATGCACTCAAATATTTATGGAATGAATCATTTATTGGCCCAGAGTAACTATATCTCCCTCTCTCTGAAGTCCCCAGGCTTCCAAATATAATTAGCCTTTCTTATCTGATACTTATTTTTTAAGGGATTTTAAATAGGAATATTTGAGGTGTGAAATAATGCCTAAAGTGATAACATTCTTTCTCAGTTTGATATGATATAAAATATACTGCACATTTAATGATGTAATCAAATAGAATGCTTTGGTACCTCCCAGCGGACCACTTTTGAACTCTTCAAATAATGCCTTTAGGTACGAGTGTGAAGAATCATTTACGACTCTGAATGTAGATATTAGAAATCACCAAAACCTTCTTGATTCTTTGGAACAATATGTCAAGGGAGATTTACTGGAAGGTGCAAATGCATATCATTGTGAAAAATGCAACAAAAAGGTAAGTATATTGACAGTTGGCAGCCTTTTTTTTATGAAGCTCATTTTAGACATATCCTGTATCAGAAGATACCGCTTTCTTTAAAAATACTTTTTTTACCTCTTTATTTTCATTCCCTACCTTGTTTCATAACAGTGGCCAAGATAAATTAACCAAAATATTGTCAAGAGAAAGATGATAATAGGGAATGAAGAAACAGGAAATGAGGCGTGGTCAAGAAACCCCAATAACAGTCTAGACATCACTTTCCCAGAATATTTCCAGCATAGTCAGCCTCTTTTAAGTCCTGCTAGATTGGCATAAAATCATAGATTTAGAACTGAAGGGACCCTAGAAGCCATCTAGTCCAACTGCCTCATTTTACAGATGAGTTAAGAGACTCAGAGGTTAGATGACTTGCCTAAGCTTAGAAAAGAGGCGAGGTAGGATTTGATTTCTAGATCCTCTGGCTCCAAATCCATTGTTCTTTCTACTGACATGTCAAATGAACTGCTGCTCTGGAGTTCTTCAGAGCTACCAATCCCATTAAGTAAAACTTGGTCCAGGACTCCTGTTAAGTCCCTTAGAGTTCTTTGTGGATCAGAGCACATTAATGTTTTTGGTCCCTCTGAAATTTCCCCACTTCATTATTCACCCTGGTGGATCTGGCTTTTAGGTACCCCCAATCATCTAATTATGTGTCCCTCCCATCTAATTTCAAGTAAGTTTTGTCCAGTGGCTAATAATTGGTTTTGTTTTGTTTTAAGTTATGTGGTGTTTAATTTAAAGAATATTTTTTGGCTGTGGAAATTTTTTTTTTTTTTAATTTTAAGGTCTTGAGCCAGGCATGGTGTAAGCCCTAGGGATGCTGAGACTGGTAGCTCAGGAGTCCTGAGCCACACGAAGGATAGAAGGTTAAGCTGATTTGAATGTCTTCACCAAATCCAGCACCAGTATGGTGATGGGCCACCAGGCTGACTAAAGAGGGGCACACCAGTCCAGCTCCATCAGCAGGAGAATTGAGTCCATGAGTGCCATTGAACCTTCACCATAGGCATGATAGGGAGGAGGGCATTGAGCTTGAGAAGAAATTGCACTGTGGTATAATAGAAGTATTAGAATCAGAAGACCTATATTCCAGTTCTGACACTTAACTAGTTGAATGATTTAGGGCAAGTCATGTAATGTCTCTGAATCCCAGTCTCCTCATCTCTAAAATCAGCGTAATACTTGCCATACTTCACAGTGTTATCATGACACTCAAATGAAATATTATGAAAGCACTTGGTAAACCAAAAACAATTGTAGGCATTTTCAAAATTCTTAATGCAATTTTAAAATGTTAAAAACTTTATTATTACTAAGGTTTGAACTGTACCACATACACAAATGAAAGTCATCCTTTCTTATATTAAACATCTGGTATAAATAACTAGGATCTTGTACCGTATTTTGAGGTGTGGTTGATTTGTAAAACTGAATCAGTAATGTCCAACAGGACTAATACTAGTAAACTCCTACAACACTTTTCATGATCACTTTTTATGATTTAGTTTTTTTCTCTTTGTATTCTTAAGAAAATATCCAATCCCTCTTCTATTTTTAGGTTGATACAGTAAAGCGACTCCTAATTAAGAAACTGCCCCCAGTTCTTGCCATTCAGCTAAAACGATTTGACTATGACTGGGAAAGGGAATGTGCAATCAAGTTCAATGATTACTTTGAATTTCCACGGGAGTTGGACATGGAACCTTACACAGCGGCAGGTGTTGCGAAACTAGAAGGGGATGATGTAAACCCTGAAAATCAGATGATACAACAAAATGAACAGTCAGAAAATGAGCCAGGTGGAAACACAAAGTATAGACTGGTGGGTGTTCTTGTACACAGTGGTCAAGCAAGTGGGGGACATTATTATTCTTACATCATCCAGAGGAATGGTGGAGATGGTGAGAAAAATCGCTGGTATAAATTTGATGATGGAGATGTGACAGAATGTAAAATGGATGATGATGAAGAAATGAAAAACCAGTGTTTTGGTGGAGAGTACATGGGTGAAGTGTTTGATCATATGATGAAGCGCATGTCGTATAGGCGCCAGAAGAGGTGGTGGAATGCTTACATTCTTTTTTATGAGCGTATGGACACAATAGACAAGGACAATGAGCTAATCAAATATATTTCAGAGCTGGTTGTCACCACCAAACCCCACCAGATTAAAATGCCATCCGCCATTGAAAGAAGTGTACGGAAGCAGAATGTGCAATTCATGCATAACCGTATGCAATACAGTTTGGAATATTTTCAGTTTGTTAAAAAACTTCTGACTTGTAACAGTGTCTACTTAAACCCTCCTCCAGGTAGGTACCTGCAATTTAGTTTGATGCTACAAGGAAGAATTCTTACCAGTGTGGATTGTGAGGCATTAATCTTTCTGCTAATAGTTTTCTAAAATTAACTTTTTTCCTTTCATTTCTTTAATTTAAGCAATTCTAACTAAATTGTATATTTTCACTTTCATGAAATGTGTAAACTTGATAGGACTTATACATCACATTAGATTACTTTTTGAAAGAAAAATATACAGTAACCATTGCTTTTTTGCGACTTTATCTATATATACTACATTAAAGTCTGTAGTATCTCATTCTAAGATAGACATAACCCTTGATTTTTGAAGGGTATGCATGTAAATCTCAGCTTCTGTCAAGCAGATTAATACTTTTAAGTTCCCACCAGCATTTGATTCTGTACGTTTATCATTTCAAATGAATTCATCAATTAAGCAAAAGTACAGTGCTAGAGGTAAAAATATATTTTAAAAAATCCTATCCCAGACCTTGTTTTCAAGGAGTTTGCAGTCTTGAAGAGCCTAGCTAAATGAAGAGCATCTCAACCTCAGGAGATTGGCAGCAGCTGAGCTGTGTGTTCTAATGAGTATTTTGGTGCCATTTGAATATCCTCTATTGACTAAAGTATGAAATGTTTGTGGATTATATTGTTTGGGATTCTCTCCCACATTGATAAAATCCTGAAAATATGATGCTGGAAAAAGTTGGAGTACTTTTTTAAACTTGAATAGTTTGGTCATGACATAATTCCATATGAATATAACAATATGAATACTTTTGTACATTATTACATATTGGATATGAATTATCAGAAGAAAGGTAAGGTTTGTGTTAATCAGCACTACCTTTTCCCATCTGATTCTTTTTGTACCCTCATGTCACTGGGTACTTCAATCTATGACAGGTCATTAGGATTATTTGAGGAAGTTGTCCTCTTTCTCATGTATAATAAAGTTAATCATTTTGAATTTCTCTTTATTTGGCAATAGGGCCAGAAATCAGCAAATGATGTTCAAAACATAAATATTTGTGTAGTACTTCTCATGTGACAACCGTAGGATATGGGAAGCTTAAATATTTTTATTTCTTTTTTTTCTTTTTAAAGTAAATTAACTAAGATACAAACATTAGATCTTTTATACAGGGTTACCAAGTTAAGAAGTGGCAGTGTCAGGACTTAGAACTAGTTGTTGATTTCTGGAGCCCAAATAGTAGTTACTTAGGGAGCTAACTAACTGCCAGATCAGGAGATCCAATCCTTCCATGAGTAGATCTAGTGTACTGTGCTTACTGTCCTATCCTAGAGTACATAGAACAGGTAAGTATTAAAATATTGGCAAATGACAAGTCATTGCAAATTAAATTTGGTTATTTCATAATAAGCTGTAAAAGGACCTCAAATTTTTAAGTAGTTGCTTTTACTTAAACCCCAGTACCTATCCAGCATCAATGGATTTAAACACATATTTTATGTGAGTGATATTGGATGAAAATAATCTTATTTTTGCTTGATTTTTACATGTAATTTTTATTCATAGGGCAAGATCATCTGTTGCCTGAAGCAGAAGAAATTACTATGATTAGTATTCAGCTTGCTGCTAGATTCCTTTTCACCACAGGATTTCATACAAAAAAAATAGTCCGTGGCCCTGCCAGTGACTGGTATATTGCTTTAAATTTTCATACTGAGCTAATAAATGGTTTGCTTTCTTTTGTATACTATTCTAGTCTCTTCTGATCATGAAAATCTTCGTACAATTATGAATCATTCACACTTTTTCCACAACCCTTATACAGAAGAGTAGCGTTGGAAAGAGAAAAGTAATACTCAAAAAATGAAGTTTGTAAACTATCTACAAGGATCTAGAAGTGAGGGGTGCATTATTGACATTTGTCTGCAGCTGCTCAGGGTTGTTTTAATTCTGAAACCTTCACATCTCTTAGATCCATAATAACTTTGTATCAGTTAGATTAGAAAAAAATGAAATTTTTGGATTCAGACTTTTTAAAATGGAGTTACTTCATTGATTAATTATGTAAGGAAAGCAATAGAGTTGTATAGAAAGGAAAAGTGTATTAAGCTTTCTAATTAGAAAAGTGCCTGCACTGTTTTTCATTTATGTGTGTATGTGTGTTTTTAGGGATTTTCAGTGTGTTAAGATAGATAGAGAGTGAGTATATTTACTAGGTGACCATGTTGTTCATTCGTTTTTCAGTCCTGTCTAACTCTTTGTGACTCTTCACGACCACATTAGGGGTTTTCCTGGCAGAAAGACTGGAGTGGTTTGCCATTTCCTTCTCCACCTCATTTTACAGATGAGGAAAAATTGAGGCAAACAGGGTTAAGTGACTTGCCTAGGGTCACACAGCTAGTAAGTGTCTGTGACCAGATTTGAGCTCAGGAAGATGAGTTTTTCTGACTCTAGGTCCAGCACTGTATCCACTGTACTACCCTAGTGCTATGTCCAGATGACTATAAGGCATTTGTAGTTGGGATACTATTTTTTCAAAATTGTTATAGCTAGAAGATTATGGCCCCTCTTGTCACTTAGGCCATATATGTCTTGTGAATCTACCCTAATTAATGATTTTTAGTCATCGTATTGAAAAACATATAATGGTATTAACCAGTGTAAAGTAACTGTCACACCTCAGGAACTTCTCATAGCAGCAGCTTTGTTTTTTATTCAGTAGTACATTTACAGAAGCCAAAAATGGAAGGGTATTGAGAAGATCTGTTTTACTGGTTGAACAGCAAAATGTCACTTAAACTTTAAAAGTCAAAGAATGAAATTATCAGCTTTCTTTTTTATTATTACTGATTATGTTCTGTCTTTCTCTATTTTAGGTATGATGCCTTGTGTATTCTTCTCCGTCACAGCAAGAATGTACGCTTTTGGTTTGCACATAACGTCCTCTTTAATGTTTCAAATCGCTTTTCTGAGTACCTTCTGGAATGCCCCAGTGCAGAAGTGAGGGGCGCATTTGCAAAACTTATAGTATTTATTGCACATTTTTCATTGCAAGATGGGCCGTGTCCTTCACCTTTTGCTTCTCCTGGACCTTCTAGTCAGGTAACTGTGTAGCTTTCTTTTTAAATGACTACTTCAGACACTCTGGGGGATTGATGAGGGATACAAAAAGACACACAGGAAAGTCCTTGTCCTCACAGAACTTACAATCTAATGAAGGAGACTTGCAAACAAATACATACAAAGCAAACTATATACAGGATGAGGAAATGATTGAAAGAAGGAAAGCAGTGGAATTAAGAAGGCCTGGGGAAGTCTTCTGAGATTTTAATTACAACTTAAAGGAAACCTGGAGGTCTAGTCAGTGGAGAAAGGAGAGCATTCCAGGTGTGAAGGATAGCCAGAAAGAATGTCCTCAGCCAAGAAATGGCTTGTCTTCTTTTTGAAATACCTGGAGGTCTAGTCAGTGGAGAAAGGAGAGCATTCCAGGTGTGAAGGATAGCCAGAAAGAATGTCCTCAGCCAAGAAATGGCTTGTCTTCTTTTTGAAATAGCCAGAAGGGCAGCATCTCTGGTTGGAAGGATACATGTCAGAGAATGAGAAGATTAGAAAGGTAGAAGAGGGCTGGGTTTTGAAAGGCCAGAGTATGTTTTATATTTGATCCTGGAAGCAGTAGGAAGTCATTGGAGTTTATTGATTGGGACAGTGACATGATCAAATCTGTGCTTTAGGAAAATCATTTTGGTGGCAGAATGGAGGGTGCTTTGGAGAGGGGAGGAAGGTACCAGCAGGCTGTTAAAGTAATCCAGTCATTGAGGTGATGAGGGCCTGCACTAAAGTGATGGCAGTGTCGTAAGATTAAATCAACAGTATTTAGCCTTGGATGTGGGAGATGAGAGATGGTGAGGAATCCAGGATGACTCCTAGGTTGTGACCCTGAGGGACTTGGAGAATGGTGTTGCTCTCCACAATAATAGGGATCTGGAAGACTTGACAGTTATCCGCATAAAGATGGTAATTAAATCCATGGGAACTGATGAGATCACCAAGCAAAGTGTAGCATAGAGGGACAAAGGAATGGGGCCTCGTAGGGACACCTGTGGTTAAGGGGCATGATCTGGAGGAGAACCCAATAAAGGACACAGGAGTAGTCAGATAGGAGGAAAACCAGGAGAGAATGGTGTCCTGAAAACCTAAAGAAGACAGCCTCAAGAAGGTGGAAGTGATTAACAGTGTCAAAGACTGCTGGGAGATCAAGGAGAAAAAAGAATAAGAAAACGACATTGGATTTTGTAAACTAACATAATTAGTAACTTCAGAGAGTAGTTTTGGTGGAATGAGAAGATTTGTAAAGTGTTAAGAAGAGACTGAGAGGAGAGGAAGTGGAGGTACCCATTGTAGACAACATTTTGGAAAGGCTAAACTACACAGGGCAGAAGAAATATATAGAAAGATAGTAGGGATGGAAAAATCAAGGGAGATTTTTCAGGGTAAAAGAGACGTGATCACATTTCTAGGCAGTAGGAAAGGAGCCAATGGAAAGGGAAAGATTGAAAACAGTGAAAGAATGGGGATGACAAGAGGAGTTAGGTTGAAATGGGGTCACTTGAGTGAGTGAGAGGGATTGATCTTGGTAAAGCAGTGAGGCATGGGTGAAGGAGGAGAGAGTGGCAGAAGGCACCTGAAATGCAAAATAAGAAAGAGAGCAGAAGAGAGAACTTGCGGTGAATGATCTCAGTCTTTTTCTGTAAAATACCTGGCAAGGGTCTCCGCTGAGAGTTGGGTGAAGGAGAGCAATAGAAAATGTCAGGAAGGATGAAAAAATTTGGAATAGCCTCTGTGGAGATTGGGTAGTAGGTTGATAAGGGAGGTAAGAGTAGGGTTACTTGGCAGTAGTGAGAGCCCATTTGAGGTTATATTGCAAAAATTTGTGGTGGACACACAACAGTTGCATGATTTTCTGCATCTTCATTCAGTAGCACAGCAGGTTGTGTAGAAGTGAAGGTGAAGAAAGGTGAGAGTGATCCAAGACTAAGGCCTGTGTAATCAGTGATGGGATAAAGAGGGTAGGAATTCAAAAGAGCAGGACAGTGTAGAGTTGAATTGGTTCACCAAAGGGTTAAGATGACAAGAGGAGACACTGATAATTGCAGGGAGAGATTGCAGGGTCAAGGAATTGGAGGTCATGGTGCTGACAGAAAGTGGGGTTTTTGTAAGGAAAGACAGGAGGTGAAAAATCAGTAGATTATGGGGATTTCAGACTTCTTGCACGTAGTAGGTTTGTGGGTGATGGCAAGATCAAGAGCATGACAATCTTTGTGTCTGACTAAGGTAGGGTGGAGGAGTAGCTCATGGAAGGTGAATAGAGTGAGGATATTAGTGGTTTGATTTCATGTTTTTATATTACTACTTTTTATATACTCCTTATTCTGCCCATACTAATTTACTCATTATTGCCTAATGCCATCCTGCCCTATGTACATACTTGTGTGTGTTAATATATTACCCCATGCCCAGAATAGACTCCATCCACATTGCTTCCTGTCGAAGTCGTTAGCTTCTCTCAGCATCCACCTCTGGTACTACTTCTTGAATGAAGACTCCCCTCTGGGTGTGATATACCCTTTCTCAAATGCACTAATTATAGTCAGACTCATAATCTAATTATCCTAGATTTTAAACTTTATACAGACAGGGACTGTCAGATATGTTTATATTTCTAGCATTTAGTATGTATTTAATGTTTATTGAATTGCCAGAAAATTAAACCACCTGTTATCAAGGCTAATTAATAAAAGACATGCTTAAATTTGCCTTATTTATCTAATTGAAATTTGTTTTCTATACCTTAGAGAGCCGCTAAATCATAATTCTTTGTAATGAGTTAGTAACTTCTTACCTGGTTTCAGTTTCTAGTCTGTCCTTATGGTCAAAGAGGTAGCACGTTGTTGTGGGAAGAGAGTTTGACTTTGAGTCATACTCCACTAAAGACTTAACTCCTTATACCACTATGTACTGGAAAATGGTTGATTCTTCCTAATAGTTTGTGCTCGCTCTTCTCCAATTATTTTGTAATTACAGCTAGCTGGTGAAGTGAATAGATCAAGCTCCAAGCCTGGAGTCAGGAAGACCTGAGCTGAAATCTAGCCTAAAACACTTAGCAACTATATGATCTGCACAAGTCACTTTAACCTCTCTTTGCCTCTGTTTCCTTATCTATAAAATAATAACACCTGCCTCCCAGGGTTGTTGTGAGCATAAAGTGAGATATTTATAATGTACTTAGTAGCATGCCTGGCACACAGTAGGTGGTATATTATTATCAGCTATTACTATCGTTATTATCTCATCTGTTTACTTGTTTGTCCTCCAGTAATACATAAGCTCCACAATGACCAAAGCTAGTTTTCTTTTTTCTTTTACTATCCCTAATGTCTAACCCTGTACCTAACACGTAGTAAACGAATTGACATTCTAGTTTTGGCTCACTTATTTAGCTATATGACCATGAAAAAATCACTTGGGAAAGTTAAGTTTCCATCACCTTGTACAGATAATCCTTAATACTACCTATCTCATCATTGTTGTGAGGAAAGTGCTTTGTAAACCTTAAAGTCTTGTAACACTATGAGGTATTATCACTGCAATGAGACTTTAAATTCTTTGAAAACAGCCTTTAAAGTCAAGGCTTAAATTTTTTTTCCTTCAAGATAGAAGAGACATGGTCACATTTCTAGGCAGTAGGAAAGGAAGGACTTTGGGATTTGTTTCTATGCATTACAGCATTTGATTTCTAGAGTGTCTTGATTCTAACTTTATTTTATAGTTGATCATCTTTTTTTAAACAGGCATATGATAATTTAAGCTTGAGTGATCACTTGCTGAGAGCAGTACTAAATCTCCTCAGAAGGGAAGTTTCAGAGCATGGGCGTCATTTGCAGCAGTATTTCAATCTGTTTGTAATGTATGCCAACCTAGGTAAGAACTTTAAGTGTACTTCAAAACTTGTATTCTTACTCATTTTGACAATGACTGAAAAGTCATTGCAAAGTTGAACTTTATTAATAAAAATGTTATTCATTTACTAGTATGAAAAAGTAGATTTACAGGAAAGTCCATAACATTTTTTGCATTAAAAGATTTACTCTTAAAGATTTTTGAAGTTGCATGCTTCCTTAAAGTATTTAGTGTGAAACTTACATGTTAAACCATTTTTACATACCTAAAGTAACATGTGCTACCTCCCCCTCATACAGTTGTGTATGAGGAGGCATTATGTCAGTCAGCTATGTGACCCTGGACAAGTCAACTAAACTCTTGACGCCCTCAGTAGCTCTCTAAAATTAATAAATTGCCAAGCCAGGGTACTGATCAGCATTGGTAGAAGGAGTTTCCTCTGCCAGTGAAACTATTTTTGGTCCAAGAGAGGGAGAATGAATTTAACATTACCAGGACACCTGATTTTAGAATGAAGAAGTACAAGCAAAGGTGAATAATACAGATATTGAGTTTTTTTCCATTTTAAGTATTTGAAATTAATGAATGTCTATATTTGCAATTAAGGTATAAAATTTAAAGTTCCTCTTTGTCCATTACTTCAGGTCACTGTTAAGAGTTTTATCATTTGAAAGAAGCAACTATTAACTAGCCTCTGACCTCAGTCACATTTTATTTCATGTCCCCCTCAAATCTATGTACCATCATTGCAATATCACCTTGCACTAATGGCATAGTTTTTAATTCTTCTTGTTCTGTGGTTGCACGTGTTGTCTCCTACTATATTGTAAATTCCTTTAGTGTTTAAGGTGTTTGAACCACTTTGGTTACTCCACAAAATATATGTTGAGAAATAGAGATTTTCCATATGTTTTATTAATTTACATTTATAATTATAAAAATAATTATTGAATCAGATGTGAATGCATTATCAATCTGACTTAGTTATTTTACTGTGCTTTTGGTGAACTATTCCTTGCTTTAAGTTTTTAAAAAAATTTGTATTGGTTTGATATATAAAATATATTCCAAAAATTGATTCATTAACACAGATGTTATAATACAGAGTGCTAAGTTAGGTTCCACGAAATAAAAAAATTTAAATAAGACATGGTTTCCTACCTTCAGGAAGCTTATAGCTTAGAAAGGACACAAATACAAAAAACTATAATATACTCTTCTGTGAGTGCATTTGACGCTTGCAAAATAAAGTTCTATGTAAGACCTGAAGGGAGGGAGAATGTTGTAATTAGGGAATGAAATATGTCAGTTATGGCTCCATGTCAGGTAGATGGCATTTGTGTTGGTTTTAAATAATGGGTAGAGATTCAGCAGATAGGGAAGAATGGCAGGGTTACTCTCCAGCCACAGACAACAAAGTCAAAGAAGACATAGAAATAAGAAAGTATAGGGCATGTTTGGGAATCTAAAAAGTGGTCCAGCCAAGTCAACAAGCATTTATTAAGCACCTACTACCTGCCAGGGACTAAAAGAATACAAAGAAAGGTAAAAATAGTCCCTGCACCCAAGGAGCCTTGTGGTCTAATAGAAGTAACAACAGACAACTACGTACAAAGTCGATAGAAAATAATTTGGAGAGGAAGGCACTTGGGACTAAGGGAGACTGGAAAACGCTTCCTGCAGAAGGTGAGATTTTAGCAGACTTGAAGGAAGCCAAGAAGTAGAGATGAGGAAAAAAAGAATTCCAAACATGAGGGTATAGCCAGTGTTAATATAAGGGAGGCATTTGCAATTGGTTGCTGTGGTTATTTCTATGATAATGGGAGAGACCCTGGGGGATGAGGGTCCTGTCAAGTATTCCCAAGTAGGCATTCCCATAAGACTAATGTTTGAGAGAGCATTGGGACATAGGGTGGATAAGACCTGCATCTACGCGGATTGATGAGTGGCAGCCACAAGTCTGGCAAGAACAAAACTAAAGAGCTACAGAGAAATTCTGATGATGCCCCTGATTGTTAACACTCATCACAAACACCACATGCCCACTGCTAAACTGAATAACCAGGCTGATGCTTTGACATCCAGTCATGAGATGTAATGTCTTACACAAGAAGCCCCGGTAGCACTGAATCACAGTATGTGGAACGAAGTAACGCATAAGAAGACTGAAAAGGTAGGAAAGATCCAAGGCTTTGAACACCGATAACAGAAGATTTTCTGTTTGATCCTGGACGTGATAGGCAGCCACTGAAGTTTATTGAATTGCAAAGTTGGGGTGATGTGGTCAGACCTGCACCTGAGGGAAATCACTTTGTCAGCTGAATGAAGGATGGATTAAAGTAGGAGAGGCTTGAGGCAGGAAGACCAGTCAGCAAGCTGTTTACTGTAGTCTTAAGTTTGAGGTGATGAAGGCCCACTCCAGGTAATAGCTTCTTCAGAGGAGACAAGGGAGCCTTATGAGAGAGGTATTACAAAATTAGAATTGAGAAGACTGAAACTGATTGGGTAGGGAAATTGAGAGAGTACAGCATAGAAGATAATACCCAAATTGGTGCAAGGGCCTCCTCTTGTTTTGTGTCAGGGTTGAAAAAGGAGAGTAAGAGGGTCGGGGAGGTCAAAAGCCTTTCGTGTATTATTTACCAATTCAACTGCCTAAGGATGGTGCAGTGAAATGAGTGACCTAATCAGAGAAAGTGGTACAGGAGCCACCAGTGACGAAGAAGGCTCTGTTTCACAAGACCTTTGATGGTGGCTGCTACGGTGACAAACTTGGCTGGCACTTCACTGCCATGTCCTGATTCTAGGTCTACAGTGTAGCCATATCTCTTGTCCTGAAATGAGGGGAGCAAATGATTATGATTTGCCAGTTGGAGAGAGGTTGGTAACCACATAGGATCCTATCCCCGTTCTTTCACAGTTCCGCACCCCAGTTGGCATAATGAACCCTTGAACCCTCTTAAGCAGAATTAGCTGATCATATAATTCAGTGCCTTTCAGAATATATTATGTCCTTTCCCCGTGTTAGATTGTTAGTAGACTCACTCTTTAAGCTCTCCTTTTCCTGTCAGTGCATCAGCCTGGTTATTCAGCTTAGCAGTGGGCATGTGGTGTTTGTGATGCGTGTTAACAATCAGGGACATCATCAGAACTTCTCTGTAGCTCTTTAGTTCTGTTCTTGCCAGACTTGTGGCTGCCACTCATCAATCCGTGTGGATGCAGGGTCTTATCCACCCTACATCCCAATGCTCTCTGAAATATTAGTCTTATATCCTGTAGCTCAACCTACTGGGAATACTAGACAGGACCCCATCCCCCAGGGTCTCTCCCATTATCATAGAAATAACCACAGCAACCAATTGCAAATGCCTCCCTTATAGTGGGCAAAACCATTGTTGAACTTGGCAAACCATCATTCCTCAGGATCCAGATCCTCATAGGTAACTGCCCACTGAGCAAGTGGAAGAAGCAGGATATTGGGTCTTGACCCAGAGGCCTCTGGTTCTGGAAGAGTCATAACTGAAGGTCATTAACTCCTGAGGGCCTTGGGCAAGTATGATCTTGATTTTTGCCATTTTCATGTAACAGTAAAGGCCTCCTATGCTTTTTCCAACCTGTTAGAGAAACAGTATTATATCACCCAACCCATAATAGGCAATTATGGACAAAGGATAATAATAGTATGACCTTGTGTCATTGCTTCAGTAGGAACGAAGACTTAGTATCAGGTATATAACTGCTTTTTATAAATTTTATAGTGAGTGACCACTTTAGGGAGCTTATGGTTCCAACACTCCAGCAGGCATCTGGTTTGGGTCATCCCTGGGTTCCACTCAGAGCGGTCTTTACAGACAAGAAACTTCTAAAAACATAAATCCCCACAGGGTCATAAGAATCCACAGGAAAGACTGCTGAATGGCCCACTTTATGTCTTCTGTGGCTTTTGTCTATTTGGAAGCCCACTTGAAAGAGGCAAACTTACATTCAAGTCAGTAAATGTGGGGCATCAGGACACACAAGTGGGTAGTGTGGGTTCCTCCAAAACTAAGGGTCCGATAAACCTTTGAATTTCCATTTTATTTTGTGGGAAAGAATGAAACTAGCATTTTCCAGACCAGGAGTGGGAACCTGCAGCCTTGAGGCCACATGTGGCCAAACTTCACAGAACAAATCCCTCTAATAAAAGGATCTGTTCTATGAAACTTGGACTTAGCAAAGACCACACCTGAGGCCCTGGAAGACCACAGGGAGTTCCCCATCCATGTTCCAGACTGTGGCCAGAACCATTTGGGTTTTCTTCATCCACAGTATCCCCCAAATTTGAGTGAGTGACCCTACGTGTTCCAAGGACTGGTTTCACACCCCTTGTGCCTCATAAGCCACTGTTCCATCCATTTCAGCCACCATGGCCTTGTCTAGCACCTTGTGTAGTGTATTAGAGAAGCCTCTGTCAGATCTCTATTCACCAGCTTATGACAATATAAAGACAATATAAATAAGAGTTCAGGTATTCCTGGGGCAAAAGAACAGTGAAAGTAGACTCTGCTCCTTTCTAAGTGGAAGTGAACTGCTCCTGGCCATAGCCACACCAAAGGAGGAAGGGGGAGGGAAGGGGAAGCATAAGCAGAGTTAGTAACCCCCATTTCATTTACCCAGGACCCAGACTTCCATCACATTAACAAAGTCAGGAATAGCTGTAACAATGGATGTGATAGCTTGGTTCTGCTTCCCATATTCTGCTGTAAGCCACCAGTTGCCATCTACCTTTCTCAGAGCTACACAGGGTTCTTCTTAGTATAGCAAAGTACTCTGGTTGCCTCCATCTTCTTCCCTAAGGAGTAAATAGATTTCAACACTCCCGGAGTCTAATATTGTTTGTTACTAAGTGCATATGGCTTGAGCAACTCCCAAGTCTTTCCATAGTAACTGACATAAAAGTTGCCAAAAAGGACCACCAGAAGTCCCGACTACCTAGAGTTTATGAAGTCTATTTCCACAGCATGCTTGCTCTGATTCATTACCACAGTTGTGACCAATAGAGAGGGTTTTCCATGTCATCAGATTCCTTCTCTTTAGCCATCTGCCCCCTGAAAAGAAACATTAGATGATGGGAGGACAAGAACCCATGGGAGAGATCCCCTATTATGATAGTGATAGGACTGTAATTGTCCTTATATAGGCCCTTATATATTTGTGCCTCTCCTACCTTCTTTCCAGTCTCCTATGACTTGGATGTATGGCCTTTACTCCTTGATGTAGGGCAGAAGGGCCCTCACTATCCTGATTCCTGATAGCTTAGGAATACCTTAGTATAACTTGATTGTCTCCTTATCAACCCCATGTGTCAGGGGTCCTGCCCAGACGGGGAGACCATATCATTAATCACCTAAGTGGGTATGAGGGCCATTGCCTGTTTATACTGACAGCTACATTTGTCCAGATGACCACAGCTGTCTCCTTCTCCAGCACAAAAATTAGCAGTTGATCTGCCCCTGCCAGTGAAGTGGTGTGATGAGGTACTCCCACAGCTCTACCCTGGCACCATTTGGGTGAAATTCTACTTAGAAAAAAAAGTCTGTCTATTCCAGATAAGGTGATCATAAGCCATATGCAGTGGAGGGTTGCAATAGAGAACCAGACTATAAAATCCATCTGTTTTAGGAATTTTACCCTCTCTGCTACAGTCCCTGTTAGGGAAACCAGTGCAACAGAATCCCATCTTAGCTACCTAAAAAAGACCACAGAACAGTTCTGAACTGGAACTTCCAACAGATTTAACTGACTTTGCAAAAATAAGTTTTCCATTAACTCCCCAAGCCTTTGAAACAGCTTCAAAGAAGATAACAAATTGACTCCATTGCACCAGACCCTCCACACCCATTGTTCCAGTGATTCATACACTTATTTAAACTCCACAGCCTCCCCCAGTTCCCTGGTTTGTGAAGGAAATCCTAGTGTGGGGTAAGATAAGCCTGAGGCTCTCTTATAACCTCCCATGACAGTTCCCCATTCTCATCCTCACTTCTACTCCTCTTCTTACTCCCCCAGTTTCAACAGAATTTAACATACTTTCCAGCAAAAACTTTTGAATTAGAGATCATGAAGGTGATAGATCAGAATTACTCTTCTTTCATTTGTGTTGTTACCAAGTCCATCAGCCCCTCTTCTGACTTCATAGCATAATCCTTACAAGCCCAGGAGCTCTATGTCTAGTTGTTGAATATTCCAGGCTGGTTTACTTTTATTTGCCTTAACTGGCAATCCAGATTCTCTAGGACTATTAACAATAACCCCAAAATCCTTAATATGGCATTGTCTTCAACCTCCATGTCAAACTCTTCATAATCTGGGAGAAAATCTTCAGGTCACTGGGGGCCCTCTTCTCTGTGCCATTGAAAAGCTCTCTTCTGTATGCCTCTTGTGTGTATATTTGTGGGAAAGGCCCTTGCTGAAAGAACAACACAGCTGTATCTGGCTGTCCATTCATCCTGTTCTCTGTGTCTCCCTTGTCTCCCTTGGCCCTTTCATCCACAGTGTGAGCCATGTTGTCATGGCATTCCAGGCCTCACTCAGACCTGATCGTTCAGGCTTGGGACACAATGAAATGTGACACTTTGACCATGTAACAATTAACAAAAGAATATTTATTTGAAAACTTGTCAAGGATGCAACATTGGTTTCTGGTAGATTCTTGGCTCCTCCCCTGATTACCACAGAGACAAGCCTAGCCAGAAGGGTGTGGTGATTTTCCTAACAGTGACATCCACAAGTCCAAGGAGCACTGTTTCATCAGAGGATGCCTCTTTTATGCCCTCAGGTGACCAGGAATCCCAGTCAGTGACTTGAGCCTTACTTCCTCATACCAATCAGTTATCAAGGATAGGTTCTCATCCTTTTAGGTAAAAACGTGAGCCTTGCCTGCATGGCTAGAACCTTGAAAATTTTTGCTGTTATTACCCCAAGGTAGATGTCATGTTTATGGAGGCAGGTTAGTTCAGTGACAAACATTGGATTCTTAGAGTCAAAAAGCCTGCATTATAGTCCTACCTCTGCTTTTTTAAGAGTTGTATGACTTTGAGTCAGGCACTCCTTACATGTGGAATATTTTGACTCCTCTGCTCACGTCACAGGACTTCTGTGAGTATCCCATGAAGTGACAACTAGCTTTAGTGAAATAACTTAGTCTGTTTAAAAATGCTAAGGAATAGACCTAGGTATCTAGGTGGTGCAGTAAATATAATGCCAGGCCTTCAGTCTTCCTAACTCTAGACCCAGTGCTCTTATCTACTCTACTACCTAACTGTCCTCATCTTCCTGTGTTCAAATCCAGCCTCAGACACTTACTAACTGTGTCAGCCTGGTCAAGTCACTTAACCCTGTTTGCCTCAGTTCCTCAACTGTAAAATGAACTGGAGAAGGAAATGGCAAAAATATTCTGGCATGTTTGCCAAGAAAATTCCAAATAGGGTCATAGGGACTTGGATACAACTGAAGGGACTTAACAACAAAGGAATGGACCTAGATCATAAAAATTACAACCAAGTTCTAAGTAATTATTTTTCTTACAACACAATCTTATTCTTCAACATGCTCCTGATTCTCTTACTTCCTCTCTTATGTGTTTTCCCTTTACTCTACAGGTATGGCAGAAAAAACACAGCTTTTGAAACTGAGCGTGCCTGCCACATTTATGCTTGTTGCTCTGGATGAAGGACCAGGGCCACCCATCAAATATCAGTATGCCGAGCTAGGCAAATTATATACCGTAGTGTCACAGTTGATCCGTTGTTGCAATGTATCATCCCGGATGCAGTCTTCAATAAATGGTAAATTGCATCATTCTTAAAAAGCATTTTAAATATTTTCTTTACCCTAATAGTGCTACTTTCCATAATAACCATTTAGTAACGAAATACTTCAAAAGACTTGTAACTTCTTTATTGTGACTCTTCCCACCACCAATGCAGATTGAAACTGCTCTGTACTTAATGATGATTTCATAAATTGTTGCCATACAAAGGTACTCAGGAGATAATATCTCAAAGAAAATGGCTCAGAGGCTCTCCAGAGTTGTAGTTTTTAGTGTCGAAAAAGCATACTTTGGTAGATTTGTAGGGTTGAAGAATTGGAACTTTTAAAAGCATTCATAAGAGTCCTTTATTTTCCTGAAGTTGACAGCTTATCAGGTGGTTGATTTTGGAATTGGATTGGAATCATTTTATTTACTTATCAGCATTTAAGGTCAGGATTTACATTATTATTAAATTAAAAATAAATGTAAATACATGAGATGGATTTTCAAATAATTGGTTTTGGTTGATCTGAAAAATAAATATTATTTTTCCATAATCCTGGCAAATTCACCAAGCAAATCTTTTAACTTGCCTCCCACTGCGCTGTGTTCGTTTTCAAGATACAGCCAAAAAAATTATGCATACTCTCAGAGAGAGAAGCAATATCAGCTCAATAATTTTAATAAATGTTACTTTTCCCACCACTAAGGATAGGGACTGTGTTAGTGAATTAAGTTCTGCTATTTTTTCTGAAATAAGTTGTTTACGTAGCTTGTTGTTATGTCACCATGGAGAAAATGGTCGATTTTTCATTAGTTAACAACTCTATTCTAGGTAATCCCCCTCTTTCCAACCCCTATGGTGATCCTAATTTATCTCAACCTATAATGGCACTTCAGCAGAATGTGGCAGATATTTTGTTTGTGAGAACAAGTTATGTGAAGAAAATTATTGAAGACTGCAGTAACTCAGAGGAAACCATCAAATTGCTTCGTTTTTGCTGTTGGGAGAATCCTCAGTTCTCTTCTACAGTCCTCAGTGAACTACTTTGGCAGGTTAAAGAAAATAAAACTTTTATATGTGTATGTATCACCTAATTGGTTACACTCTTAAACAGAGAAAATCACCATATCTTATTTTGCTTTAAGGTTGCCTATTCATATACCTATGAACTCCGACCTTACTTGGATCTCCTTTTACAAATTTTATTAATTGAGGACTCATGGCAGACACACAGGTTAGTACTTATCTTTATCTCTTTGCCATTGATAGGAACAATATCTGAGTTTTCAAGAATGGAATGGCCAAAATCACTCTTTGTTAGTGAACAGATTTCCATCCTTGCCTTAAATTTTTGGTTGAATGTTTAAAAATTTCATTAGTTTAATGATAAGAATTTTCCCAAGAACTTTGTGTTTATCTTTTCTAATTTCATATTACTTGAGTTTTCTTGAGCTTCTTAAAAATATAAAGATGAGTTTTTTCACATTTTTTTTGTTAAATTTTGAAATTAAATTAGCTTTTTGATTGTTACTTGATGTTCATTTCTACATTTACTAAACATACAAAGATAAAACAGTGCCTACTGGGGGTACAATATATACTATGTCATATAAAGATAGGGAACAGGGAAGCATTTCTCAGGGTCTTGAAACATCTTCCTAAATTCGTCTTCATGGACTTAAAAGTTTTGAGTTCATGATGAGAGGTGTCAGCCTGCAATTGGCATGTGAAGTAAGTTTCAGGATTCTGGGAGGTATTTAAATGGTCCTGCAATCAGTAACATAGCACATTGAAGAATTAATTCTACCACTTCATTCCGGTTCCATTTTCTTATTCTTCATAGGTATCTACTATGTCACAAAATGTGAATTCAAGTATGTTATGAGCAAATTGTACATTTCAGAAAAAAAGCAGACTTGCTAGTCTTCGAAACAGAGGAATTAAGAAGTAGTAAGAGCACTGGCAACATGAAAAAGACAAGATGTTCTAATGTAGATGCATAACAGATGAGTTTAGATTTTCCACAGTGGGCAACAGGGTTTTTGAATACTAGGGAATGGTTTGGTAAAAATGTTGGGTTACAAATAGGATCAAGTAAGGTAGGATAAACTGATTTGTGCATGTCAAAGTCTATGAGAAAATGGAAAAACAGCATAGTTATAAGGTAGAGGAGACATGATTAAACCAGTGTTAGTTATTAATTTAATATCTGTGTATACTTGTTTGGGTCTATGATTACATCAATATTGGTACTGTCTACAGGAATGCAGAGTACACGTCCACACTTTCTCATCCTATTTTATTCATGTCAGATCTTTTCCACGTCATCACATAAATTCTGTCTGCATTATTTACATCAAATACTGGAGGACTTCTTTAGATCTTTTTACATTCCATGGGTACCATTGACTACAACTCTGTAAATGGAAGAAACTAAAAAATAGGAAACTGAAGGCTGTAGAATTGTAATGTCTAAGCTTAGTCAAAAAGAAAAGATGACATATGCTTTCCTCCTTTCTTTGCCAAGGTAGGAAAGAGGGAATAGTAATGTAGAGTCAGCTTCAATAATTGGTTAATTTTGATGAAAATTTTACTGTTTTTCCTCCAGTTAGCCAATATTTATTAAGCAACTACTGTGTCACACACTGTAGTAAGGGTTGGAGATACAAAGAAAGTTTAAATTAAAAGAAAGTCCCTTTTCTCAAGAAGCTCTAACTGGAGAGACAACATGCGGACAACTATTTACAAACAAAACCAGGAGTGAGAGACAGTAACACACTTAGAGCAGGGGATGGAGTACGTGTAAGGAACTTCAAGGAAGCTTACTGTGTTCATTTGCCCAAGGGACAGATCACTGGGCAGGCAAGGAGGAAGGGGTGCATTCAAAAATGAAGGTTAAGTAACACAGAAGTTATCATATGAGTAACTTAAAAAATCATTTCATGGGTAAGTGTCACTTAGGCCACAGGTTCCCCACCGCTCCACTGTCCTTTGGTTTGTTTGTTTTTTGTCCCTTAACTCCACTTAAATGATCAGCTTACCTCCTTTTCTGAGCATTTATTTCCTGAATAATACTTTATCCTTGCTTTCTGCACACAAATCATTGTTGTAAGTATGCTGCAGTTCATCTACAAAATTACAGCAAAATAATTTGGATGCGTGTTTATATTTTTTCATACATTTGATGAGCATGGTTTTCTTTTTATTGTTTTGAGAATTTGATTCTTGGTTCTTTCTTTTCAGAATTCATAATGCACTTAAAGGAATACCAGATGATCGGGATGGGCTATTTGATACAATTCAGCGCTCCAAAAATCATTATCAGAAAAGAGCTTATCAGTGTATAAAATGTATGGTAGCTCTCTTTAGTAACTGCTCTGTAGCCTACCAAATCCTGCAGGTGAGAATTTTTTTGTAAATTTACTGCCTGATTGCGTATGACTCCTGTATTCCCCTTCTTTTCCCTTTTCTTCACAGTGTTTTTTTTCTGGTTTAGTCAACTTGGTCACAATTAGAAAGATGCTAAAAAATCAGAGCTTAGGTGATTGGATTGAAGCTGAGGTTTAGTTTCTTTTCTTGTTCACTATTGACTTTCAAGGTGACCTTAAGCTTGTAAAGAAAGATAACCTTGACTACAGCGCAGTTCATTTAAGATCTGTTCCTGTCTTTCTTACATGTACAAAATGGCTGGTAGAAATCAGACATGATATATGTACTATTTGTAGAAAAGTCACAGTGGAAATGAATTCCTTTTTGCCCTATTTAACTTATTTAGTAAAAATGCCCTTTGGCATATTGACCGGAACAACAATAATTTAAACAGACGGCCTCATGTTAACCAATGTCAGCATTTGAAACTAACAATCAAAACATTTGTTTCTCTTACACACTTGAAAACAAATAAAGTTAATTCTGCCAAGAACCTTTACTTTTAGAAAATCAGGGAAGTCATGGTTCTCAACACATTCTCGTTATCAGAGACAAAAATATGGAAAACGTATCATTGGAAACAAAATATGGAGACAACTTTGGCATTGTTGAAACAATGGGTTTTATCCCTAGAAGACAGGCAAAGATTATAAAAGAAGTAGAAAAATTATTACATATACTTTTACTATATTTTAAAATAGTAAAAAATGAAGTTTAACTATGAAATTTTCTACATAAGTACTTCCGCACAGCACTAAGTGCTTGCGGAGATAGAAAGTTTTAATAAAATTGTTGCTTGTCTTTATGAAAATTGCTGTCTAGTACTGGGCTTACTTATCTTAATTTGTTTATATACCACATTTTTCTTACTAATGGAGCTTAAATTCTTTAAGTAGATGAAATTCCTAAAGTCCTACAGCACCTCTACTTAGTTATTGGGGGAAATAGATGCTTAGATTTTAAAAGATTCTATAGTCTCTTAAATATGTAATATATCTTTTAAAAAGTACTGGTTTCATAAAGAATTTTTTTTCACAATATATGTCTAATTTATTTTGAAGAGTAATGGAGATCTGAAAAGAAAGTGGACCTGGGCAGTGGAGTGGCTTGGGGATGAACTTGAACGACGACCGTACACTGGCAATCCTCAGTATACATACAACAACTGGTCTCCTCCAGTGCAAAGCAATGAAACATCAAATGGATACTTTTTGGAGAGATCACATAGTGCCCGGATGACCCTTGCAAAAGCTTGTGAGCTCTGTCCAGAGGAGGTAAAAAAGGTTAAAATTGCATTTTTCAACAAATAGGGGGGGAAGGGGGGATATAAATCAAGATAATTTTTTGTTATGTTATAAAACAAATCTGAGGGGTAATTTTCATTTTTAAAAGTCCTCCTTCTATGTCTTCCTTGAACAAAAACTGCTAGAATTCCCAGAAAACAAGCAAAAATTAGTAAAGAAAAGTCATTAAGTCTACTTTAGACTTTAAATACAGGTAGTTCTGCTCTAAACTAAAAATATGTTTCCAAAAAAACACTGTGCTATATGCAAACTCTCTGAATATCCAGAGCTTATGAGAGAAATGAGGCTAGGGATACAAAACTCAAAAACTTTGTCAGTGATGCTTTTCTTAAAAAAAGATGAGAACCTAATGAAGAGTAGCACAGTTTTATATGTTTTAAATAATATAAAATTACTACTATAAATAGTTTGGTCTCATGCTTGTCCTTGAGCTGCTACTGGACCTGTCCTGAGCAAGTTAGGCAGGCAGCAACTTCAAAACTCAGTGCCAGCTGGAGGTCATACCAGAATGGGGGGGGGAGGGTGATGAGGACAGTCCTTCTCCTCTACTCCTCTACTTCTTCTTACTGCACAGAAGATGTGTAATAAATATGGCGCTTTACCTTGACAAAAACCTGAATTCTACTTGTGGAAGTGGGAGTTACTGTAACGTAAGGCTTTTTTCTGAGTCTCTCACTGTTTCTCTGGAAAGAAACTTGAAATTCACATTATGCTGAAAATGTTCCCTGTTACATCAATTGTGTTGCAACAAATTCCTGTTTTCAAAATATATGTTATAGCAGAACTGCCTGTAGCCAAAAATGAAGTTACATGAAGTTAAAAATTTTTTATTTGCCTGGAAAATCAAGTTCTGTTTCCTTTTAAATGTGTCCACCTAGGAGCCAGATGACCAAGATGCCCCAGATGAACACGAATCATCTCCACCAGAAGATGCCCCATTATATCCTCATTCACCTGGATCTCAGTATCAGCAGGTAAAATAGACATTTGCTTCTGCTTTTTTCTCAAAAACCACTAAGCGTTCATTTCCAGAATGACTAAATTTGTTCTAATTCTGTTGATACAAGGTGTGACTGTAAAGTAATGAGACTGGTTTTCTTGTGTGACTTTTGGAAGCAGAGGAAGAATGAGCATGACAGGGATGTATTTCAGCTCGCAGCCAGCAGTACTCTCCAGGTTGGCCAGTTAGTCTTGTGCTAGTGGCTGTGAATAGAAGTGTGTGTTGTTTCATGTCAGCATATAAACAAGTAACTGTTATGTAGAGCAAAAATATCACATTTTTTTGTGAAGTACAAATGGAATACTTTGCACTGGTAAAAGGAACAATGTAAGGATGAAGTAACTGCCAAAAGCAAAGGGCGTGGGTCTTCATGAATGATTTTACATGGTCTTGATGCATGAAGTGGTCATCCAGCCACGATCAAAGTATTCAGTCATTAGAGACTATTTGTTCAAGTAGGTTGTGAGAATTACAGTGTTTTTAAACTTTAGATAAAGAAGTGGACTCATTCTGATAGGAAGCTTGGACATGAGAGAGAGCTTCGATGAAGATTTCGCGGTGAAGCTTGGCCAATGAACAGAAACAACATAGTAGACACTTTTTCTGACCTTTCAAGGGAGAAGATGTGATTTCATTGGTGTAGGGATCTCCCTGCTGAAGATACTTTCTGCTAATGAAAATTGACATTCAAACCTTCACTGAAATTTGTAGTGTTAGTTGTTGACACACTGAGAGGTTAAGTAGCCATCCCCGGGTCATAACAGGGAGTCTCCATCAAAGGCGATACTTGAACTCAGGGCTTTCGGACTTCAAGGCTAGTCCTCTGTCCACTCTGCTACATGACCTCTTGGAAAGCTTGATAGAAATGCATTGAAGGTAGTAATCAGTGATAATATTCTTGATCACAGAAATAAAGGATCAAAATCTGCCTTAGAATATATCCACAAGCAAGTGTACATATAAATTTTAAAATGAAAACAAATGGATTCTCTGTTACAAGTTTTTTCATCTAAACTGCAAGTTAAGCCCAGTTCCATATTCTGGAATTAACCCTGTCCTGGGCAAGAGGATCTAAGGAGCTCTGGTTCAGAAGGCAAGCAGTATCGCTTCTTATTCCACTCTGATTCCCAAGTCTCTCAAGAGAAACCCCAGTAAATTTCATCCCCTTCCTGAACTCGTTAACTACTGCTGACTTCCCCAAAGCTGATAAAAATCACCTACCTGGACCTGAAATCACAGGCTTTTAGGTCAAAAAGGCATCCTCAGAGGCCACCTAGTCCAGTCCTTTCATTTTACAAATGAGGAAGGTGAGACAAATTAAGCGACCTTACTTATCACGTATCTTCAGTAGTAAAGGAAACCTTGAATTTGGGTATCCTGACTGCTCCTGTAACGTGCTTTCTAACACACTGTGGTGACTCTTTCTTCTTTACCACTACTTGAATAGAATTTTTATATAAGTTTGGATTTTGGCTAATGATACTTGTCTCCTGCCTTTTCTAGTCTTGTTTCTTGACTATAAACTGATTTCCTTGTTACAGACCTTTCACACTCATCCCAGTCATGCCTTGGGCTCTATAGTCACCTTTTTCTTCATTTATTATAATCTGTTCATCACCTTTTAAAAGAAAAGTTACAAAAATGACTATTTTGGATGAATGAATGCAACTATTTTCCCAGTTATACTGATTAGTGGGCCAAAGGTGTTAGAACACATTAGAGATTACTTTTATTATCTAATAGAATCTTACCTATTGCTTGTTGTAATCGATATTTTCTGAGTAATTCCATATAATACATACATACAACAGTTGCTCACCATGTATGCTTTTTAACTAAGTACAACAAAATCATATCCACACGACACGATTTTAAAGCCAGGGTCTGGCATCTGTCTTGATGGCAACTTGTTTTGTTATTTTACACCTACAACATGAAAATATGTCATGAATTAAATCTCTGAAACCTAACTAGTTTTACTAGGATTTTAATTTGACCGTTCCTAAATTTAGTGCATTTCAAAGAAGCCAGGATTTTTTTTCCCTGCTCCCAAATCTTTTTACATAGCCTTCATCTGCTAACTTAATTTCCTCTCCCACTCAACCCTGTTTTCCTTCATCTTGCACTCTTTACTGATGTTCTCAGCAGAGCAGTTGGTAAGTGATGTGAGACTCTTAAATGCTTTGGCCTTTCCTGTGAGGGTAAAGCCACATTTTATCACAAGCTTACAGATTAATCCATTACATGTATGATGTTTATTTCCTCACAGCTAAAGGCATTTTCACTGCTTAACGCACAAAATTCTTATTTTCCTGACATTCCAGTATTAGGTTTGGTCACTGGACAATATGACAACAAAATGTTTCCCATGCAACAGTTCTGTGGGAGTACCCCTGAGGTGGTTCAATTTTAGTATGAAACTGTACCCTTCATAGAAAGATATATGACAAAGTTGCATAAAATTGAATGATGCTAAAATGAAGAACATTACTGTAGATAGTTGTTTCTTTTTATAGTATTCCAAACTTTGTTGCATTATTACTTTTTCCTGCTGCTTTTATTTTGCATGAAATAGCACAGTAGAATTTAGGATTTGGATTCACTATAATTTTGTGATTTTGTTCTTTTTTTACCTTCAGCATTAATATGCCTAAAAGGTGAGTGGTAGGGCTTAGATGAAAAACGTTCTCATTGAGACTATTAAATAAAATGTTGCCTACAGTTTTAAAGTGTTTTAAAATTAATTTTAACGTGTGTAAAGTTCAATATGTGTATCTGTTTTTCTCTAGAATAACCATGTGCATGGACAGCCATATACAGGCCCAGCAGCACATCACATGAACAACCCTCAGAGAACTGGCCAACGAGCACAAGAAAATTATGAAGGCAATGAAGAAGTTTCCCCACCTCAGACAAAAGATTAGTGAAATGCACATAACTAACTGGTTCCATCAAGACTGTGCACCCAGGCCTTACAGTCCAACCTTTTTCTGTGTCTGGCTAATATTTAAAACTAGAAAAAAAAACTTCCTAATCAAATGGAGTGGAGAGTCTATTCACTGTCTTATCTGCAGAAAATTGCTGTCAATATATAACCCGCCTGCAGTGGAAAGTGTATAGTGTTTTGTAATAAATGGCCTGATGCTAATGTGTAAATGGCAAAGGTGTATATAGTATATTAATGTTTGACTGTTAATTCTTAAGCAAGAAACATTTTTTTTTGTCTTGAAACTCACAGATCTACGAAAACAGAAAAAATTAATTTCTTGATCTCTCCGCTGCACTCTGCAACCAATGTTGCCTGCCTCATGGCAGTTGGATCAACTCCTTTACAGAAAAAAAAACAAAAAACAAAAAAAGAGCCCATACATGTCAGCCACACCAATAGTTTCATGTTAATTCTTTGCCACTGGAGTCGATTTTACTATGAGCAACGTAATGGCTGGTAACCTTTTAATTATTTGGTTGATGTGAAAAATTGGTGATGTAACATTGTTTCTAGATCTCTTTTTCATTGCCTTTTTCATTCTGGTATTAGGTTAATCACTTTGAAGCTATAGTTATGCTGTAACATTTAGCATGGCTTCACACCAAGTTAGTGTAGCCAATGAGGAAAAAAATACCATAATGACAGCAGTTGTCCCAAAGAGACAGCTGCATTGCTCAGAGCTTTTCTTCTTACACCTAGAATATAAAAATATTAAAATGGGGGGAGAAATGTGACAAACAGGTGGTTTTCAGTTGCACCTAAGTTCCTCACATCTGATGTTTAACAGTTTATCTCTGGGTGGGATAAAGAACACTTAGGTTTCAGTAATAGGAATTTAAGAGATTTAAAACAAATATGCAAAAATTTGCTATGCCAGGATGCCTGGAGCATAATAGACTGTATTTGGTGTGCTTGTTTTGTTTCTTTGGTAGAGCTTACTAGATAAATCTTCTAACACTTTCCTTTTGCTGGATCCCAGTGAAGTGGAAGTCAGAATCACACAGTGCTTGGGAGTGCCACTGCACCAAGTTCACTTGCTGGTTTTCTGCTCATTCACAATTCTACTTGAAAACAAGAATTGTCTTAGCTCTTTTTCCATTATAAAAGAAATCTTAAACGTTAGAAGTGGGGTTTAATTATAAAAGAAACTACTGGTTAGTCAAATACAAATCTGAGGTATTGCGATTCCAGAATAAACTATTTGTTTAAAGATTCCAAGAAACTCATCAGTAAATACTGTATTTAACAGAGAATTGGTAACTTGAATGTGTGTAATTTTTTTTTTGGAACTTGTCTAAGAACCAAATACCCCTGCAAAACAGATACAGCCCACCCTATACTATTTAAATATTTTGCTGTTTTATTTTATAGAAATTATTTTGCTGAATTCACAAATAGAATTTGATTTAAGAAGAACTTTTTGTCCTGTGGTGTGTGTGTTTTGGGTTGGTTTTTTTTTTTTTTGGTTTGGTTTTGTTGTTGTTCTTTAGTTTTGGTTTTTGAAGGACTGCACATTTCAGATTGAATTCTGTGCATGGCATGCCAAAGCATGACACCGAATTCAGGAATTTCAGTCACAGGAAGATTTTGTGCACAGAAAAATTTGGCCTTTACTAAGGATAAAAGAAACAATTAAGATTTGACACTGTAAAAGTTTCCTAATGTGATCAATCTTGTACTTTTTGTATGTTTTTATATATACATATATATTTAATGAGCACAAGCTTGATGGTGTTTTTTACAGTTCAATTAATAGGGAAAAAAAATCTGTCAAACAGACTGTGGTTTGAACTGAACAAAGCAGAAATATTATTGCATTCTTTTTTTTTTTTTTTTGATTAAAAGGGAGGGTGTTCAGAAAAAAATGGAGGGAGGGGTTATCTTCCAGTAATCTATATAATCATTCTATGCTTCTAGGTTTTCTGTAGTATTAGGAAATTTTAACAACAGATTATATTTTTACTTTTAAATTGTAGTATTAAAGCCTGGACTTACAAGCTTGAAAGTTGTACACAGTGTTTGAGATTCAAATTAGTAGGTTTAATTCAATTTATGAACTTGCTCAGTAATGAGCAAGAACACTTCAGCTTTATTTGGACCAGTTACTATTGTTAAACACACCATCTGATAGGTGATTTTTGTATTTCTTGCTCTTTAAAGAAAATGTGTAATATGTTCAATTTAATTTTAAGTGTAGTGGCTGTATAGGCATGGAAAACCTGTGACATTTTAAGGCTGTGAATTTTTCTCCCTAATGGGAGATCCTGACCTTGGTTGCTTTGAATTTTCAAGCCTGTTTGTTTCAGGTGAGGGCTTGTGAACTTTTTTTTGTGTTCTTCCATTTTGAAGAACCCTGGTCTGTGTCATTACCAGTAATGAGGAAAACTGAATTAAGAGAGAATTGCTCTCTTTGGGAACGTGCACAGTATTTTTTACATTTGATTTTTAAGTAAGGATTAGTGTATAGCTGGAAAATCTAACATGCATGTTACTGTCAGAGCAATGTAGTGATTTTTGAGGTTTGTTTCTTTTTTTAATATAAATGGCACATTTTAAATTATAAATCCTCAAAGTGCCTAAAGGTTATTTAATTTTCCTTCAACTGATTTTTTTGAGCTATATATAGATAGATAGATAGTTGTGTATATGTATATATGTGTGTATGTATATCTATGTATATACATAAAGAAACACATATGTGCATATATATATTCTATTTAAAAGTTTTGTTGAGGAATCTAGTCTTCCAATTTAGAAAGTTTAAAAAAGCAATGTACTAAAGGGCAAAAATATTTCTCTACCATAGCAACATTTGTCTTTTCAACATTTCCAGTTAAATTAAGCTAAGTTAAACCAGGACTTCACCCCATTGGCTCAGTTTCATTGTGCAACTTCATAAGCTACATTGCTGTTGTTATTAAGATATTTGACAAACCAGATTTTCACATAGCCTGGGATAGACTCAAATAAGAGTATCATAGCAGTCGAGCTTAACTGTGTTTCTTCGTTTTGTTTTTGCTTTCATTGATTTCTATCTCAATCATAATTGATTTTTCCAACTCAGTGTCTTTGGGCAGTTATGTATGCACAACAACTAGAATTATTAAAATGTTTTATATATTTTTTTCTTGTTACAACTTTTTTAGTTTATTATAAAACTTAAGTTTTATTGTAAAATGCTTAATCGAAGTACTAGTCAGTAGACTGCAAATTAAGAGCTCTTTGACATTTACAAACTTCATTACTTTGAGGCTTCATCATGGCACAAAACATAACCCCAGGTTCTTGAATGCTGTCCTTGTAAGAAGCAAGTCCTCCCAAGCCAAAAATGGCCTGATGGTTCCAATGAACTGGAGTTGTCTAAGGATCAGCCAAGCTTAGTTCAGAGATTTCTTACCAGGTTGACTGCATGGTGATGAATTTGTCTACAGTAAATCATTGAGACCTTCCTACCAAGTCAAAGAAGAATTGAGATCTGTGTCAGTGAGGGGAGTGTCCACGCTAACAAAATCACTGATTTCTTTAAGTATTAAATTTATATTTATAAGTGAAAGAAATGGTAAAAAAAAAAAAAAAATTGTTTCGAAGATCACAGTAGGGTTTTCCTCCCTGGGTTTTATATTTGTAGCGTTTATTTTGTCCTATAACTTCTCTTTACAATCTGTTGGATTCAGTTTTAATTTGTCATACTGATATGCACAGAGGAAACCCTTTGGATTGTAATTGCCCAGTTTCCTCCTCCAACCCTATTCTACCAAGAAATTAAAACCAAAGGCCTATTTTATTCCCTCCATATTTTGGATTAATATACTGTACTAATTAAAACTATTATTAACATTATGAAAATGGATGTTCAGATGCAGAAAGATTAGAGCATACGCTAGAACGTGAGCTTACACAGATACTAAAATTAAAGTATTTCGCTTTTTTTAAATTCCCTAATAAGTAAAAATTTGTTATTTTGCATTGATGTATCAATTTACTAAGGAAATACACATTTAAGGTATCAAAATTATGTGAGAAGAAACGATTTAATTTGAAAAGTGGTTTAACTAAAAAATTCTTTTCAGTTCTTTACAGGCTAACTTTTAAACGTTTATGGCTATTGTCCAAATTGTGTTAACAAGCTTGTAACTTTCACATCTGAATCAAAATTACACCTCTTATACTTAACAAAGCATGCATTTTTTAAAAAAGGAAGTTCTTGATTGCACATTGCAGTGTAGTAGATTTGTCAGGCAGTTTGTGATTAGTGTCATTAAGTGTTTACAATAAGGAAGTTTCTAACCTCTTTCATAAATACATCTCAGAATGAAATTTAGGCCCTGCAAATTTAGAAATGAAAATAAATTCTGAGTATGAAATTGCAGGAGAAAGTAAGCCCCACAAAGCCTGCATAGTCATAAAGTAGATGTGTGGGAAAAGTTATTTAATTGTGCTTAAAATGAATTATATAAGAATGTAAAGAATTTTGGTGAAGGGTCAAACCTGTGATTTCATCAGCATAAAGGGAACGCCATGGTATGGAAATTCTCCGCACAAATGCAAGATGCAACTTAAGTTTTAGAATCATGGATGTATGGAGAGGTTATGTGATCTGCCCGTGATTGCAAAGCTAGTAAGTATGTCAAAGGCAGGACTTGAATCCAGGCAGGACACAGTCCATCAAGGACTTCCCCATTCCAAGGTTGCCCATTTTTCACTATATCAGGCTGGTTGAAAGAATTTATCCAAAAGGTAAGAATTGAATGTAGCAGTACTATGCCCTTTAAAATATTGTCATTTGTTAAATTAAAACACTACAGGTTAATTTTAGGTTCTTCCAAAGCCACAGATATGTATACTTTTTTCCCATATTAATGGTGTATACCTTGTAAATGCTAATATTCTTAGAATCATTGAGTTCTGCTACTAAAAGGGCCTTAGAGGCATCAATCTACTAAAGATTCCTTTATTCTTCCTAATTAATGCCTACTTTTGATGCTAAGTGACAGAACTTTTCACTGCCTTTAAGAATTTTTCCCTTCCTGACACTTTTTCTACCAATTGAATGAATACATCAGCATTTTTACCCTGGTCCTAACAATCGAGTTGAAGTTTAACTGCTGTTCCCCACCAGTTTTTATAAGATTCCATTTTGTGTTCAAATGTACTTGTTGAGCACATTAAGACACTTAACCAACCCTCCAATTTTTTGACATTTTTTAAGTTTCATTAGAAGTATTCTATTGCCCCGGCTATCCATTCCTGCCAGAGAAAAGCCCAAATACACACAAGAACAATGGATAACCTGTTTCCTGTTTTCTTCCCACTTTGCCCTTTTTCCTTGCCTTCCCCCACCATCATATACTCAAATCTCCCCAAAAGCGAACCATCTACTAAGAGTTGAAAATTTTATTCATGACTTTGTTTTTAATTCATGTTTTTACTGTGGAACACAGGTACCTTTGGGAAAAGAGAGCTTTTTTTTTTTTTTTTTTTTTTTTTTTTTTTTGCTTTGCATGAGTTCCTTTAAGAATTGATTGCCTTTACTTCATCACTCTAATGCGAGAATAGAAGTTCTTTAGAGTACTCAGGAAGCTTGGTAGCCTTTTTTAAAAAATGGATAATTGATGTAGAGGAAATAGCATGTCTTGATCCATTTTCTTAGAGCTCCTTTATGCTAAGAATATACTCTTGACATTAGCGGTGATTGATAGTTCCTGTTTGCAGATTTTTAAAACTTGGGAGATGGGAGGAGAGGAAAAACATGAGAGGGAAATAATTCACTCTTAGGCTCTGTGCTTTTCTAGAATTAGAAGTCTCTTTTTAGACTTGGCCACTTAGAACAATTATTTAAAACATAGATTTATTTTTTTCCTTACACTTGTCTGTTTCTGAAGCAAACATTATTATCAACATCTTGAGATAATTTTGCACAGTATCTCTCGGGACCTGTTTAGAGTCCCAGTCTCTTTCTTTGGAAGTCTAACTTGCTTTACTTCAAAAACTGGAACTACCAATGTGGAAAAGGTTTAAAATAACTTATGTGCTCTTCAGACCTTTAGATCTGGGTTAAAATCAATACCTGCTGAAGTTGAGATTTTTGATAAAAACCAAAAACATTCATAAATTTACCAGTAAACTAAAAATTGCCTTGCCTTTCTAATAACCACCAAAGTTTCCTAATTGATGCTGTGTTAGTTTCTGAACATCAAGTGCTACCTAAGTTAATTATGTGTTTCTCACAGAAATCCGTAGGTACTCCACTCATACTGAGAAATGACAGTTTGGAATTTGGTTTGTGAGGCCTCCAGGCCAAAGATCTATTCAGCCATTGAAAGGGGTGTCCTTACTCAGCAAGATAAAAATAGGGGCTCATTAAGGATGTACAATTCTTATTCCTTGTTTTCAGTTCTGAGGAAGCATAGCCCTTCTTTGGAATACTTGCAGGATATGAGATAACCAGGATGGAAAGAAACAGTTTCCCTTGGTTCAAAGAAAGTCCTGTTCATAGAATTTGTATCTGGAAAGGTTTAAGGTACATGGGTAATAAATAGAAGCAATCAACCACCGAGGGCAACTTTTTTTAGTTATCAGGTGCCTTTAAGAATTAACTGTTAATGTATAATCCACATTGAAACTCTTGAATATAGTCCTGTTATACCAAAGTGTACTGGGCAAGTAATCATGTACTGTGAGAAATTATAAATTGGTGATTTAAAACTAAGATAGTCATTCAGTTGCTATATGAAAGCTGGTTCAACTCTAGGATTTTTATATTTTTTTAAATGTCAGGTATGAACTGAAAGTGTACAAATATATATCTATATACATATATATTTATTTAAAACCAAAGGAAGACGTATATGTGGTTACTAAGTATTGAATCTGGTACCATGTACTAAAGTTTGGCACTAGGATTGGTTCTTTATGGAGTTTTGTTAAAAATGTTGCTCCTAATTTGGGTAGTACATTAGAAAAATGAATGAAACAAGGATGTTATTTTGGGGGTTTTATTTTTTTGGGTTTTCTTTTAATAGTTACGGGTATGTAAATTTAAGTATGAAATGCTGAATTTTATTTCAAAAGGGATTTTAGCTGCTTAAAGTAATATATTAATCCATTTTTTAAATACATCATTAGTTATTTAATTTGGGCCTTGGTTAAAGAGCCAAATTTGTTGGAGCATTCATGTGGGTTGTGTTGTTTTAACATTAAAATACGTACCTTTTGCTTTTCCTTACCTCCTTTTTTGGTCTTTATGTGAAAATAATAAGCATGCTGAAAACCAGGGCCATTGTTCTCTAGCTCCAGCGGTTGGTCGCTTGTGACCAGTGCTTTGTGGGGGGAAGTGGAGGTAGAGGTATGATCTAGACATCTTGCCCTGAAGAACATGAAAGCCACATACCCCACTGCAGCCGCTGCTTCTGCTTATTGGTAACAATAGTTTGATGTGTTCTGTACCTACTGCAAGTTTTCCTGTTTCGGTTACTTCAAAAAGAAAATGTGTAGCAAGACTCCAGTTGTTGCTTCCTCAGCACTTAAGGGAAAAAAGGCTGGGCTGTGAGAAACAGGTGTTCCCATGGAGCCAAAGTAGCCATTGACTATAACTGATAAAGCAATACTGCTCTGTGTGATTACTCTCAAGTCTAACCCTACGTATAAATGTGTTCCACGTTACACAATAAAAGGTTTGTTCATATTAAATCCTACAATGACAGTTTTGGTTGAAGATGCACCTGCCTTTGTAGTTATCTCAAGTGTATGAAATAGAAGCTGTATGTTCCTTAGTAATCGTTGATGTTTTAAGAGCAGACAACTCTTATATTTTCATTCAAGACTGGATTAAAATGGGAGGAGTTTGTTGTTATTCCCCTTTATCAAGTGTTGCATAAGTTAAAAAAAAATTCCCTTTTAAAAAGCTCTGTTTTTCTGCTTACAAAAACCTCAAGAATGACATTGAATTCTTCACAAGGCCAAGGAACTAAGCAGTAAAGTCACATTCCTGTACTGGAGCACTGCCAAGAACGGGGCAACCAACCCCTTTTGAAATAAATGAGTTTGGACAATTCCTTAAATCAGATTCTATCCCACCTTCTTTCTTAAACAAGTATGTAGTAGGTCAGGTACTAGTTTAGCTCACCAAGAGGAACTTTACCACCTGGCATTCAACAATTAACTGTGGGTGCAGATATACGGTGGTTGGAGAAGTATCTTTGAAGAAAATTGTGGGCATCACCATGTTTTCAAATGTATTCTCCTACCCTCCCCACCCCCATGCTTTCCAAAGGTTTTATCCTATCTGGAGATAAAAATTATTTTTTCTGTATTGAAGTTGTGCTTTCAAAGTTTAGCTATTATGAGCATGTGTACTGTACCCCATTTAGACTCTGAAGAGGTTATAAGTGCTGAAAAGACAGGAATACTTTGAACAGTGCTTGTGTTGAAATAGTTATTAGTCTTGAAGATATTGAACTAAATATGTAGAACATTTTATCTCCATTTTAAAGGTGATCTTATCCATCTGTTACCTTTATCATTAAGGCATAAAAATCTGTTTAAAGACTATATTTACATAGCTTGTTTAAATCATTTTGTCTCTGAAGGTTTAGGTGGTGCTTGTTATTTTGGTGAAAATGGCGTTCTAATACTGCTATACTTCTGTGAGATCTAATTTTTTTCTGAAGTTACAGAATTAAATCTTACTAGCGTCCGGGGCAGTATGTCACAAAGTGAAAAGAGCCCAAGACTTGAAGTTAGGAGTTCAGAGGTTGAATTTCCACTCTCACATACTGTAATGAGCACTGTGAGCTTCAGGTTCCCCCTCCCCCCCCTTTTTTTTTTTGGTGTGGTTTTTAATAATAATATTTCTACTCCCTACCTCACAGGATTGTTGGTAAGGCATTTTGTAAATCTTAAAATACTATAAAAATCAGTCATTCATAGTAGTGCAGAAGTATCAAGAAATTAAAACAAGATTCTGTATTTATAAAGATTTTACCTTTGTAAAAGCGTTGATGAAGTTGATAGGAACGACAGCGCCCCAGGTTGCACAGTTAAAATTATTTTTACTAAGAAAAGAACATTCTTTTAACATCTTTACTGAATACTTTGTGCAAGACACAATACCAGGTGCTAGTGATACAGAGATGAAAAACAACACAGTCCTTGCTCTTACAAATCTGGTAAGGAGACGCATGGACACAAGAGAAAGGAAGATGCTAAGTGGATAAGAGGCATAAAGTGCTATGAAATGGTAGAGGAAAACCACTCGTGGACGGATGTAATGGAGAGCAAAATTGGAGGATTTCTTTATGAAGTGGCATTCACACTAGGTTTTGCAGGATGATTGGATGAGAGTTTGAAACTGGTCATAAAGAGTCAGATGTGACTGAAACAACTAGGTACAGCTATCAGGCAGTTGTTTGAGGATGATGCTAAGCACAAATAGATTTCCAATAAATCTTGGATGTTTATTTTAGCTTAGAATTCAGTGTGATTCCAGTTTATTTTAGATCCTCACCTAGAGGTTTGAAATGGAAAAGAGATTGCATCAGAATACTTAGGTTAATATATGTCAGTGCAGGTCTCTGGGTTGATGTGGATCTCCAGGTAAGAGCATAAACTTGTCTCCATTGTCCTTTAGTCCTGTCGGAGCTCCTGAGTGGGGTGTTTGGTTGTTTTTTGGTTTGTTTGGTTTTTTTTAAATAAAAACTTAGGAAAAAGATAGCCAAGTTCTAATTAGCTATGACAACATGTATGTAACATAAGCATTTGGAGTCCATTGATAATCGCAAAATTCACTATTTAAAAAAAAAATTTCTGATGAGTACCAATCCATCCTATCTCTTCCCCCCCCCAATTGAGAATGAAGGGAAAACATACCCTGCTACAAATGTGTGTAATCAAAATTAAACAGCCATGTCTGAAAGAAAAACAATACTTGTGTATATACACATAAACATACATATGTGTAATCCTGCACTTTATAATCTTTCACCTCTCAAGAGGTGGAATGTTTCATTAGTGGCCATGGAATTGTGGTTGATCTAACATTGATCAGAGTTCCTCAGTCTTTCAGAGATGTTTGCCTTTATGATATTGTTATAATTGTATAAATTGTTCTTGTGGTTCTGTTCAAGGTATGAATTTGTACAAATCTTCCCAGGTTCTTATGAAACCATGCTCTTCATTATTTCTTTTAACTTAATAGCATACTTGACATTTACGTAACAGAACTTGTTCAACCATTCCCCCCAGTGTTTCCATTTCTTGCCACCTCAAAAAGAACTTAAAATATTTTGTGCCACCTTAGAGTTGTTTTCATAGGACTCATTACTCCCTTAATTAATGTTCCCTTTTCCTCCTACCTTCTCCCCTTTCCCTCATTTCTCTATTAAGTAAAATGTATTTCTTTACCCAGGTGTGTGTGTGTGTGTACACAATTCCCTCCTTTGACCAGGCCAGATGTGGGAGTGGCGTTGATATCACTCCTCACCCCCACCTCTTCACCTTGTTTGTGTAAATGTCCACTTGTCACTCTACTAATTGCCCCTCTTTTACTTCTCTATCCCCTCCCTCCCAGTGCATTTTTCTTCCCTTTTTCCACCCTTAAGATTATCAAGACAGTAGAAATCACTCTTGGGCCTATTTCCAATTAGATTCCCTCTGTGACCTCTGATGATGACACATCATTTTCCCATGAGAGAATGTAAGGCAGTTTATCCATTTGTAGTCCTTTATCATGGTTAATTTGTGTTTGTTTTGTTGTGTTTCTCCCGATTCCTGTATTTGAACTTCATAGTTCCTACACAACTCAGGTCCTTTCACTGGGAATGCTTGAAAGTCATTTCATTAAAAGTCAGTTTTTCACCTATACAATTTTACTCAGTTTTGCTGGGTAAGCCATTACTGTAACGGCTATAACCCTATATTCTTTGCCTTCTAGAGTAGCATATTCCAAGTTATCTACTCCTCTGAAGGGTAATCACGTGTGATTGTGATTTCGGCCTTTTGATACTTGAATTCTTTCTTTCTGGCTGGATTTTTATCATAATATTCCTGAAAGTTCTCCTTTTGGGGTTTCTTTCGGAAGCTAACTGATGAATTCTTTCTATTCATATTTTGCCTCAGATTTTAAGAGATCTGGGCAATTTTTCTTATGGTTTCTTGAAATGTGATATGTTGGTTCTTTTTTCAGTCATGACTTTTTAGGTAGTCAAGTGATTCTTAATTTTTTCTCTGCAATCTTATTTTCCAGATCAGCTATTTTTATATGATAACATGTATTTTCTTCATCTTTTTTCAGTCCTGTGATTTTGTCTTGATACTTCTCAGAATTTTGTTCTCATGAAGTTTCACTAACTTCTATTTAGTCCATTCTAATTTTCAGAGAGTTTTGTTGCTTGGGAAAGGTTTTGTGCCTGTTAATTCCCTTTCCAGTTCTTTCTTCCATCACTATCATTTCTCTTCCCGTTTTTCCTCCAGTGCTCTTATTTTATTTATAAAAATCAATTTTACCCATTACTTCATCTCTTCCAGGAATTCTAGTTGAATTTGTGCCTGAGACATGTTTTTATTGAGGTTTTGCTTATAGATGCTATTTCTAAAAATTAGTGAAATTCTTTTTTGTTTGCTCATCCTTCCAACCTACTTGCCGAGTTGAGATTTTATGTTAGGATCAGGCTCTGCACACTTAGAGGAAAGAGAGCAGCTGGTCCTGTTGCTGCTTTCTTGGAGGCATTGAGTGTTGTTTTTCTTGGCTTTCCAGGACAGCTTAGGTTAAGGACCTGCAACCTACTCTGAAGAGTAATCTGATCTTCGGCAAAGTTTGAACACTATTCCCCCAGTCTGAATAAGTAATTGTATACTACTGCTGGACTCAAAGTTCTGCTGAGTTTGAGTGACAGAACTATAGTCTTCCCTTTGGTATGGGATTTCTGCTCTGGTTAATCTGCAAGCTTCAGTTTGGACCAGAAGGTGGAATTGAGACCTCGCTTCATTTCTGGGGTCTAAGCCACATTGCTCCTGCTTACGTCTGAACTTACTTCTTGCATGGTACACAGGCTAGGGCCCACTACTGCTGCTTCTCACCCCAAAATGGTATGCTGGATCTGGGAGTGGGTGACAGAGCTGCCAGTTGATCCTTGTTCCTATATCCTGCAAGATGTCACCCTCCATGTTGGCATGGACTTCATCCTGCTCTTAGGCATGGTTCTGGGGCACTGGAATTCTTTGGACCGGTTCTAACCAAATCCTGCCCCAGTATCCACCAACCTCTCCCTATGTTGATCTGAGTTACCTCAATTTCCCAGTCAAGATACAGCTTGATAAATTTTCAACCAAGATACAGCTTGTTTTGAAGGTTGCTGAGGGAGAAAGGTGGAATGTCACTGTATTTCTTTCTGTTAGTCTGCTGCTGTCTTGGCTCCACCTCTCATTATTAAGTAATAGTTTCAACCTCTTCCCCAACCTCGAACTTTCTCATAGAATCATAGCGTATGAGAGAAACTTTAAAGATAATCTGGTTTAGCTCCTGTATTTAGCAAATGATGCCCATGGTGAGAAATAAGTTGTCCTAGGTTGCACAGTTGGAATTCAAACCCAGAACTTCTACCTCTTTCTTCTACCTGTCAACCAAAACTTCTAACAAGTAGCAAAGCAAAGTATTATCAGTCTTTTTTTGTCTACTGACCAGTCTTATAGAAGGGCCTTCAGAGAAATGGTGAAAAGGTAAGCAGGAAGGATCTGCACTAAAAATCATTGGTATGTATCTATAGATGCATTGGTAGGGCTAGAATTATAATCAGTATTCATAAAACTTGTCAGAAAGCCAGTCTTGTTACTTTAGGGTCACATGTGTATTCCCATGAATGTACAGAGTTTTACTTAAGTTCAGTATGTACTCTAAAGTAATGGGGTTATGGATGTGATTTTTTTTTAATGATGTATGTCACATAAAGACATTTTCATTGTAACAGTATCATAACCCTTGACTTTTATTTCTGAACTTTTCAAAATTGGTCATTGCTCCCAAGAAATTAAAAGGCTCTGTAGCAAAAACTAAATTTCCATGTATCAGCCAAGGAAACCTTCTAAGGCATCTTCTGTTCCATTCTAGGTGCCACTTTTTGAAAGGAATATCAGCAAATGAGAATGTGAACAGTATGGTCCAGGAACTTGAAATTGTATTATTTGTATTGGTTATTTGAACTAATATTTTAAAATGCTATGTTTAGTATGGAAAATGATGATAAGAGTCTGAGGAGGAGCAAGAATACAAAAGATCTGTTTGAAGGATTATTGTGGAGAAGGATTAAGCTGCCTATTTGCCCCCTCTCCCCTTAAAAAAATATCAGTCAAGATTAAGAAATAATAATCTTAGTGAAGTGGTTTTCTGCTTGGTATAAGAAATAACTGCAAAATGCTGGAATCATAGGGGGAAAGAAATCCTTAAGTAGCTATGCTTTGGGAGGCAGAAAGTTCAGCATTCCTAAACGGATGTAAGCAAAAGATGGGCCCAGAGTTGCTGAGAGGTGGGGTTCTTAACAGCTTTCAGGACCATGAACTTGGGGGGAAATGCATCTTTATTGTCACCAACTTCTAACTGAAATTTAACTTTTCCCTCAACTATTTTAAACTATTCTGAAAAGGAATCCAGAGACTTCACTAGGCATCTGAAGGGCCTGTGACATTTCCGACTCTAAAAGGGAGCTCATGCTTTAGTGAAAACAAGATGTCTCTAGGGTCCTTTCCAAATCAGACTGTAATTATAATGAAACTGAGAAGAAAATTAACTTTTAAATGTCATTTGTAGATGGTGTCTGAAACCTACAATGTGTTATTAAAAATTTGAGATTTAGTTATTTTTAATTGTGCAAGGATTTTACGAAGATCTAATTTTATATGTAGTCAAAGGGCTATCGGTTTCGATGTACTAAGATTTTTTAAGCATAAAAGCCATGGAGTAATTGCTTTCTTGGGGTAATGACTTTTCAAAAGAGTAAATTAATTATCTTACTCTTTCTTTATATAGGAAAGTAGGCCTCCTTTCTAAGTAGTTATTTAAGTGTTTACCTTATTTTGCTACCTCTGGTTTTTAGTTTTTTGGAGACTGAGCTTTCTCTCCTGGGCTGGAAGGGCAGCAGCCATTCAGGGGCATGAATACTTTCCAATACTGATTGACACAGGGAGCTTTGACTTGCTCTGTTTCCAGCCTCCTTAGTCAGCCTAGTGACCTCTCACCCAGGGCTTACCTAATGGTGCCAGATTTTGTACCAAACCCCATCAACTTTCTTACTGTCATAGGTCAGAATTCCTAAGCTCAAGGGGGCCTCAGCCTTCCTCGTAGTAGGGCGTTACAAGTGTGCTCTACCAAGTTCTCCAGTTTCATCATTAAGTAACTTTTTCAATACCTGTTGTGATCTTACTAGAAGCCACAGATTTTAAACCATAGTCTTAACTGGATTACTCATCTCCCCTACAACCACCACCCAAAATCAGGACAAGAAGAGAATGCAAGCAAATGCATAATTACTGATATCATTCTTCCCCAAGTGATTAATAGACTATGTTGAGTCAGTCGTTAGACTCATGTCTCATCACTATCATCTTGGAAAATCTGGTGAATATAACATGACTCCAGGAGCCATAAGATAGGGCATGGGATACATAATGAGTAATGTGTTCAAAAGTAATGTTCAGTTGCGTCTAACTCTTTGTGACCCCATTTGGGGTTTTTTGGCAAAGATACTAGAGTGGTTTGCCATTTCCTTCTCCAACTCATTTTATAGATGAGGAAACCGAGGCAAGCAGGGTTAACCAACTTGCCCAGGGCCACATAGCTAGTAAGTATCTGAGACCAAGATTTGAACTCAGATCTTCCTGTCTCTAGATCTCGTGCTCTATCTTCTGTGTCATCTAGCTGCCCCTCAAAAGTAGTACTTGGGAAATATTTGCCACTTATGACCAGCAACTGTTGGCATCTGTTTCTACCTACATTAAAAAAAAATACTAGTTTTAGTCTCTTTTATAGATTAGACAAAGAATATCATGTGTTATGTTTAATCTTTCCTGTCGAGCAGAATTGTATGTGTAGATTTGCTTCTCATCAAGAACTTAGGTCTTTTAATCTGACTGGTACCTGGTGTACACATAATTTTCTTTGCATAGGTTCTGAAAATGGATGAAAGAATTGAGCAAATAAGTGCTGTTAGAAGAACAAGAATGCTGTGGTAGATGGAGAACAGACCAATTTGGTTTAGTCACAAGCATTTATTAAAGTACTAAAAAACAACCTCTATTGGGAGAGTCTTGCTTTTTTTTTTGTCTGCACCTGTGATTTAATCAATAACTTCTTTATATAGTCTTAAGGAGTTGCTTCAGGACACTAAGACATTAAACTTACTTGTGGTTAGATAGCTACGTGTCAGAGGCAGGCTTGAATCCAGGTCTTCCGGACTCAAAAGCTAGCTCTTTAATCACAATAGCATGCAGCCTTTCACAGTTTGTATTTGTTATTGTTCAGTTCTTTCAGTCATGTTTGACTCTGTGATCCAATTTGGGGTTTTCTTGGCAAAGATACTGGAGTAGTTTGCTGTTTCCCCAAGTCCTTCATTTCATCCAGAGTTTTTTCCCACCATACCAATGATTCTCAAAGGGGGTGCCCTTGCTTTGAGTTTTGATTGTGTGCCAAGAGAAGTCCACGTTTCCCAGTCTTCACTCCCATCCCTCACCAAAATTTACTGCCTGTTCTTGTAGGTCTGATATCATAAAGGTCACAGGAGCAACCCTATTCTGCTGGGGAGTTCTGGAAAAGTAAAAAAAGCCATCAACAAGTATTTATTAAGTACTTTATCTCGGGCACTGTGCCAAACAAAGAAAAGGAAAACAGCCCCTGACCTCAAGGAGTGCGCCTTCTATATGGGGGATATAACATACATACATGTGCATACTATATGTATGTGGGTACACATGTATATGTGAATGTGTATACATATTGTATAGATGACACAAAGTAGATACATGGTAACATTAAGAGGAGAAGACACTAGCAACTGGGGAAACTAGGAAAAGCTTGGATCAGGTGACCTTGAAAAGCAGAAATTCTGGGAGAGGGAGCAGTCCAGGCTGGAGACATCCAGTACAAAGGTACAAACATAGAAGTAGAGCATTGTATGACAGGAATAGCAAGAAGGCTGAACCAAAGAGCCCTTGGAGGGAAGGAATGTGGAAAAAGACTGGAGAAGTAGGGAAGCATCAGAGTATGATGGATGTTAAATGCCAGAGGAGTTTTTGTTTGATTCTAGAGGTAATAAAGAAACACTGGAGTTTATTGAGTAGGGTAATGCCATGGCCAAATTTGTACCCTAGAAAGATCGTTCCAACAACTGGCAGGGGATGAATTGGAGTGAGGAAAGTCTTGAAACGGCAAAACCAAAAACTAAGCTATTGCAATAGGCATGGTGAGAGGTGATAAAGGCTTGACCTAGAGTGGGGTTGTGTGAATGGAAAGAAGGATTCAGATGCGAGAGATCTCATGGAGGTGGAATTGGCAAGAGTAGGTAACTCAGACACATGGGGTGAAACTAAGAGTCCAAGATAATGCTGATGTTTCTATCCTGAGAGACTGAACAGCCAGTAATGCCTCAACAGAAAGAGGTTTGTGTTTGGGGGGGAAACAACAAGCCCTGTTCTGGATGTGGTGTTTGAGATAACTGTCTAAGTTTGAAGTAGCTAGTAGGCAGTTGGTGTGCACTTGATCTATATGGGCTAGGGTGTCATCTGGAGAGAGATGATAATTGAACCCATTGGAACTGATAAAATCACCAAGTTAGAAATGACAGTGAGGGAAGGATAGTAGGCATACTGTAGATGGAGGTTCAACAAAGGGGATCGAGGAAAGGTCAGACTAGTAGGAGAACCAAGAGAGGAAAGAATATCCAGAATGACAGGGTAGTCATCAGTGTCAAATACTGCAGAAAGGTCAAGAAGTATGAAGCCTGAGAAAACGCCATTAGAATTGTCAATTGAGTGATCACTGGCAACTGGTGATATTTTCAGGTGAATGTGAGATCAGAAGTCAGGAAGCAAAGGATTTAGAAGAGAGTGAGAAAAGAGGAATTAGAGACAGTGAGGACAGTTTTTTTCTAGGAGTTTAGCTGATAAGGGGAGAGGGATGTTACCTAGTGGAGATGGTAGGGTCTCCCCCCCAAAAAAATACCCTGCCTTTCTCCTTTCCTAGGCATTGTATATACATATATGTGCATATATAATGTCCACTTGTGAAAATTATCAATCTTCATTAATAATGTTGGCAAATAGATCAAAATTTATTAAGAATATCTGATGTATTGATCTTTAAAGACAGGGATTCATATAAATATCTTGCCAAAAAAAGTAGTGAAAATTCTGGATTTGGAATAAAATCGAGAATCATAGAATAATAGAGTTGGAAGATATCATAGATACCATCTAGTCCAATGCCCTTATACATGCAAACAAGCCTGCTGAGGCTAGGTGATTTGGCCAAGGTCACATGGGCAGCAAAACATGGCATGTACAAAAGACAGAAAATAGATAAACCTTAAAAGAGAAAGCAACAGAGAGCAATGGAAAATAATGTCTAGGGAGTTGACCTAAGTTTAAGCACAAGATGGAGACCTGGACTTCATTGTGGCAATGAAAATGAAAAGAAATGGATGATTTTGAGAGATATTTCTAAGGAGAGACTTTGATGAAGAAATCATAGATGACTTCAAGGTTTCTAACCAGAATTACTGACAAAACATCAAGGAACAAGTGTGAGGGAAGGTGTTGGGGGAGACCAATTAATGAGATCAATTTTGGAGATAGCAGCACATTGAGTTTGAAATTTTAAACACAATCAACCAAGTGAGCAGAGGTTGGAGCTTACAGAAATAGGTATTTGGCAATTACTCACATGGCTTTCATTATGAAAGACATCCAAGTCTTCTCCAGCAGAAAGTAGAGAGAGAGATGGATAAAGTACTGAGAATAAAAACTTCAGAATAGCAACTATTAAGGGTTGGGAAAACGAAAAGGAACCAACAAAATATCGTCAAAGGTAGGAGTGAAAGACGGCAGCAGAGGCATCGTACTCATGTCATGGAGAAGAAGAAGAAAGAGAAGTTCGAAAAGGGTGCTCCATTGTATCAACTGCAGTAGAGTCTGAGAAATGAAACTTGTCAAGAAGGAGCTTGCCAACTTTCAGTAGGACAATTTGAATGAAGTGATAGAGCTAAAAGCCAGAATGCACAAGTGAAAGAGAGAAGGAATGACATGAATCATAGGCAGCAGACAGTGGCAGAAAGGACTAAATTAAGCAACAGATTAGGTACAGTGGATGAGAAGGAAGGAAGATTCAGAGATAACTAACTCTAAGGTTTCAAGTCTGGGTGACCTTGAGTAAGTCTCTTTATTTCTTTGGGTACCTATAAAATTAAAATTTTAAGACCAAAGTATGACTTCAAAGGCATTTGTTTATAAAGAAAATCCCTGAATGATTGAATCAACCTGTCTTCAGAGGTGTCTTCATGAGTTGACTCATTTTTCATTTTTGTATGGAAAAGTATCCCAGTGCCTTGAACATAGTGGGCATTCACATATTTTATGACTTGAACAAGCTCGACTCTGGCCAAGGTATAAAGAGGCTACACTGAAAAGAGCAAATCCTTGTGATGCCTTCCGTCTACATTCAAGAAAGCGCACTCCAAGCACCCATCACCATTACCTAGAGTCTGGCTAATTCGACTCAAAAAAATATTTGAATGCTTACTATGAACAAGGCATCAGGATATTTTCCCCTCATCTAATGTATTTCAACACATACAATATCCATAATGTATTGATCAATCCCTCAGGTAGACCTGGCTGGTGGGAAAGTCCATAATCCAGGGAGGCCAAGGCTGGTGGATGAATTTAGGAGTTCTGAGCTGTGGTGGGCAAAGTCTAAACTGACTGGGTATCTGCATTGCAAACCCCCCAAGCAGGGAAATCATGCACATCAAACATGCTGGTTCTTTATAATCTTTCTAGATGTATGCCAACTATCTTTTTAATATTCTGTTCTAACATTTCCCAAGAATTAAAATGAGGTTCACTGGTCAATAATTTGCATGCTCTTTTCTTTCCTTTTCTGAAAATTAGGGTAACATTTTTCCTTCCTCAGTGTGATGGTACTTATCCCATTTTTCCATTTATCACTGACAGTAACTCTAACCCCATTTCAGTACCTGAGGATGCAGTTAATCTGCACTGGGTGACTCGAATTCATTAAGGACAGATAGATGTTTCTCACTATCTCTTTACTAATCTTATGTATCGCCTTCCTGGCTAAGTAAATTTTTTTTCTTCTGTCATTTCCAGTGTGAAAGTTCTTACTGACCAACACATCAATGACCTCCAATATTAAATGTAGCATTCTGTACCCATATTCCCCCACCTCTGTAAAGGAATAGAGGTACCTCCTTCTATCTCTTCAAGACCAAGACGTGTAATTTTAATTTTATGACATCCAGCATAGATTTTGATTGGGTTCCCCCCTCATTTGCACTATAGTTGTTCTCTGCTTACTTCACTTTGAATCAATTTATTTGTCTCCCCATACATTTTGTGTTCATGATATTAATCATTTCTTAGAGAGCAGTAATATTCCATTTTATCCACATACTAGAATTAGCTCAGCCATTACCTAGTCAAGGGGTATCTACTTCGTTTCCAGTTCTTTGCTACTACAAAAAGTGTTCTTTCTTTAACTAGTTCTCTACTAATCCATGTTCTACCTTGTGTATTTTGTTTTGAGGAGAGGTATAGAAGTTTCATTTTGAAGAATGTCCTGACAAAGTCCACTGGCTATGGTTTTTAGTATCTGGAATACAAACCTAATTCATTGCGACATTTTCCTCTTGTGAACAATAGTACCTCCGAGCAGCCCAAGCTAAACATGTCCACAAATGAAACGCTTCCTGAACATGCCACCTTCTCCTCTGAAATTTTATAGTACTTAGTCTGCATATATGATATATCAACATAAACTCTGGCCTCAGATGGACCGGGTATGACTCTGTCCAAAAGTTCTCTCTCCTTTTGGCTCTTTGCCCCCACTTGGAATTTACTGTAGAAAAGCATCCCAAATACAGTTTTAGTGTAGCTAATGTCTGGATTCTCTGATGGTGAATGGCACGGCTCCTAGCTCCATACACAGGCAACATTCCAGGTAACAAATGGCTATGGACAGAGAACAACCTTATTTAACCCCACAGAAAATGCAGGAGACACAAAGGACTTCCAATGGTCCAAAAAAAGATGAAGAAAACCAGCATTTCCCAAGGAAGGAATTAAACTCAATGTTTCCAATGAAACAGAAGTCCAGCATTCTGGAAAATCCCTACGCTCCCACGGGTTTCTAAACAGTTTCTTCAAGATCCCCTGTGGCTTAGACTCTCCCCCAAAAGACAAATACACTTTGGGGCTCCTAGAAAAATAAGCCCCTTCCCATCGTGGGAGCGCTGAATAACGGTAATAACTCAGGTCCAGGTCCGTTATTTATGATTTGACTTCTGCCTTTCCTCTTTCAGCTGCCATGTGAACATTGCTCTCTGAACTCTAAGAGATATGCAGCTCATGGGAACTCCTCTCTAGACAGCAGTTTCTTAACCTGGGGTCTGTGAACTTGTTTTTTAAAAGATATTGTGATAACTATAATCCAATATAATTTATTTCCTTTGTGATCCTATGTAATTTATTTTATAAATTCAAAAGCATTATTTACAAAAGTGACTGGCGGGCTTCCGCAGACTGCAGCAATGATACAAATAAGGTTAAAAACCCGACTTTAAAAAGGTGAAGTCCCCAAACTCTTGAATTTAAGTTCAAGGGAGCGTACACTCGAAGCAAAGCCAACACTGCCTAAAGTCTCCTTTCTGTGTAAGGAGACTAGATTCTTAGACCACATTGTCTGAGCATTTGAGCTTCCCCCTCTCTGTCTACAGGAGGTTGGGGTCCATGGCCATAGGGAACATAGACAAGCACACACCTGCCTCTTTCATGTGCTCCTATAGAGATTTTTGATACCGCACTGATTTCTTACATTTCTTGGGCGGAAGAGATCCAACCTCAGGAACTCTTCCAAATGGCAGCTTGCCAAATATTCTCATTATTTCTCATTATAAGGAAAGCATAGAAAGGTAGCTATTCTGAAAAGAATCTAATTAGATCATCTTGGAGGCAGGTCCAGTGACTGGAAATCAATCAGGACTCCTCTTTACCCTCTGAACTAGGTACCAGTGGACTTGTTTATATTGTATAGATGTGATCAAAGGACACAAATGGGAAGTTTTCAGAAGAAATCAAAGCTATCAATAGTCTTATGAAAAATGCCCTAAATCACTATTGATTAGAGAAATACAAATTAAAACAACTCTGAGATACCATCTGACACATGTCAGATTGGTTAACATAACAGAAACGAAAAAAGACAAATGCTAGAGGGGATGTGGAAAAATAGGCACATTAGCGCTCTGTTGGTGGAGTTGTGAACTGGGATGTTACTGGTCCACTGTATGATGTATGACAAATAACACCACTTCTAGGTCCGTATCCCAAAGAGATCAAAGGAGAAGGACCTATTTGTACAAAAATATTTATAGCAGCTCTTTTTGTGGCAGCAAAGAATTGGAAATTAATGGGATGCCCATCGATGGGGAATGGCTGAACAAGTTGTGGTATATGATAGTGATAGAATATTATTGTGCCATAAGAAATGTCAGGTATGATAGTTTCAGAAAACCTAGGAAGACTAGATGAACTCATATAAAGTGAAATGAGCACAGCTGGAGAACATTGTGCACAGTAACCGCAAAATTGTAAAGATAATCAACTGTGAAAGCCTTAACTACTCTGATCAAGACAGTTATCTAAGACACTTCCAAAGGACTTATGATGAAAAATGTTCTCCACCTTCAGAAAGACAACAAATGAATTCTGAATACAGATAGAAGCATAATTTTTAAGCTTTATTTTTCTTGAGTTTTTTGTTCGTTTTCTTTTGCAGTATGGCTAACATGGAAATACATGTCAAATTGCATTTCTTCTCAAGAAGGGGCAAGGCGCAGGAGGGCAGGAGAAAATTTGGAACTCAAAATTTTTTTAAATTATTGTTAAAAAATTTTACTTGTGATTGGAAAATAGTTAATGAAATAAATAAAATATATTTTTAAAAGGATATGGCATAGGTGGAGAGGTAGGCTGATCAAACTGAGGAAGGGACACTCAATCTCCATTTTAATAGCACACATAATTTAGCACTTAATTTATTGATGCTTACATTGCTGTTGTATTCACTAACTAGATTGTAAACTTCTTGATGGCAGAAATGGTCTTTTTATTCTTGATGGAACTATTTTCATTTAAATTTTATCTTGTGAAGAGAATTTAAGAAAATTCTTACGAAGTGATCTTGTGATCCTGAATGAATGCAATGATGTGGGACTGTGTCCTCAGAAGTGAGAAGTCATGGGGCATTATGATGAGAGTCTGAAGGAACTGGCTGTGATCATTCTTATAGCTGATGTATTCAAGCTCCTATGCTATTGATGTCATTGTTAATAAATTGCATATTCAGTCGTATTTATTTAATCCTAGAATATTAGGTGTGTAATATATAAAAAATGATTAACTGCTAGTGAGAAACGTTCTCTAGCTAATTAAATACATGATATATGGTGATCTAATGGGAGCTCTCAGTTTAGTTAATTAAGAGATATGTTGAAATTTTATTAAGCTAATGAGAAAATATACAAGCACACACCTGTATTACCTTAGAGTTCAGGATGATAAATTAAATATGGGAATAAACCAAGTAGCAGACCTCTTAAATCTTGCTATAATTGATCCCATTGACCTAATTCATGTACTTTTTAAAACTAGGAGCAATTAGGAGGCACATGAAAACAACACCAGAGCTGGAGTCAAGAAAACCTGAGTTCAAATCCAGCTTCAGGCATTTGCTAGCTGGGTGATCCTGGACAAATCACTTAAACTGTGTTTGCCTCAGTTTCCTCATCTGTAAAATGAGCTGGAGAAGGAAATGGCAAGCCACTCCAGGATCTTTGCCAAGAAAACTCCAAATGGGGTCACAAAGAGTCAGACATGATTGAGGAAAATGACTCAGCAACAACCTAAAACTCTTCTAAACTTTTCTGAGTGAAGTGAACAGAACCAGGAGAACATCGTACACAGTAACAACACCACTAGGCAATGACCAGCTTTGATAGACTTAGCTCTTCTCAGCAATGCAGTGATCTAAGCTAATTGCAAAAGACTCATGATGGAAAAGGCTATTCACATCCAGAGAAAAAACTACGGAGTCTGAACGCAGATCGAAGGAAACTACTTTCACTTTTTTCTTGTTTTTTTGTTTTTTCATTCTCTTGTTTTTTCCCTTTTGTTCTGATTCTTCTTTCACAACATGGCTAATGTGGAATTTTGTTTAACACGCCTGTACATGTATAACCTATATCAGATGGTTGCTGTCTTGGGGAGGAGGGGAGGGAAGGGAGAGAAAGAAAAATTTGAAATGTTTTCAAAAATTTACAATATTTGCAAAAATTTTACCAAAAAATGAATGGTGAGAAATGTCTTTACATGTAATTAGAAAAAAACAGTATAAAGGTAAAAAAAAACAAACAAAAAACAAAAAAAAACTACTTTAAATTAAAAAAAAAAAACCCTACTTCCAAAGAAGCAGTTAAGTCCTAAATTCTCCAATGAGGTGTTAACACCTGAGGAGTAGATGGTGTGATTTGTCATCCTTTGTTAACTTCTGCAATAAACACAGAAAATACATAGAAAGGTGAAAGACAGTCCCCGCCTTCAGGAGGTCACAATCTAATGGTCTTGAATGACAGGCAAAACCGAAAGCTTAGCCAAAGACAGAATGCAGGTGTTAGAAGAGGGGGGTCTGATACCAATCTGTCTTCAGCTCCGTCCTGTGGCCTCAAGAAGACAAGAAGCCCAAATCTGAAGTCTGCAAACCTGAGTTCAAATTCTCTTCTTCTGTTTACTATGTAGGTGACCTTATGCAATGACTCTGGCTTCAGTTTCCTTACCTATAAAATGAGAGGGCTGCTCTCAGTGATCTCGAAGGCTCTTTCATCTTTAGATCCTATGACTCTCTAGTCTCTACTGACCGTCCTTTCTTTTGTGGTGAATGAGGTTTGAATAGCAGAGGTATCGAACATGCGCTTGTGGTGGTCAACCCTCCAAAATGAAGACTTGGCCAGAACCAGATTAAAATGTAACTGGGAATACTGAACAAAATAGGTGTTATCCAGTCATTGCATATCAATTTTAATGTGTGGCTTGAGTCCTGTTTCCACTCTGGAAAGAGCACCTAGTATTCAGTGAGCCACATCTCACTCCCCCCTCGCTCTTCTAGCATCAACCTTCCTTCACCTTTCCTTCAAATATCCCTCAGAAATCAGTCCTAAATATCCTGGGTCTATTGTCATTTACTACAATTTCCTTGTCTGCACAAGCTCGATCCAAACACTATCTTGGAGTCCTAAAAATAGTCTGCCAGTACTTGCCTGTGAACCTCACAATAGCCCTGCCAAGGACTGTGCTATTATTATTTCCATTTTATAATTGAGGAAACTGAGGAAATTGGGATTAAGTGGCCACCCTGGGATCACACAGCTAAGTAAGTATCTGAAGCAGGATTCGACCTCAGATCTTCTTGACCCCAGGTCCAGTGCTCTATCCACTGAACCACCCTGCTGCCAGGGGAAATGGAGCAAAAGACATCTCACCTTTCAGTGTTTTCTACCCAAACCTGTGATTTTCATGCAATCATCACAGGTGATAGGAGAAACTGTGGATCCTTGCTCAGTAAAGACAGTAGCTTTCCTGAGGATATTTGGGACTCTGTAGCATGAGAGGCAGAAATTAACTGAGGGACTCGTGTCCTGGCCACATGTTCCTTATGTGTCTATATTTTCATTGGTGTTCCCTGGTCATATGTATTTTGTGTGTATGTCCCTCCCCCTCTAGTTGTGCGATAGAGCATATCCCTGTGGGTGTGGGAGATCTTTTTTTTAACCAATAATTTTGCTACGATGCTTAATTTTTTAAAAATATATTTCTACTTGTTTCATTAAATATTTCCCAATATCATTTTAAAAGTTTTAATTCATTTTTTAAAATGTTGAATTCCAAATTCCCCCCTACCACCCCTCCCTCATCCTTTGATAAGACAAGTAATGGTATAGGTCATACATGTGGTATCATGCAAAACATATGTTCATATTAGCCATGTTGCAAAAGAAAATACACAAACACAAACAAGAAAAATAAAGTGAAAAAAGTATGTTTTGATAGGCATGCAGAATTCATTAGTTCTTTCTTTGGAGGTGGATAGAATTTTTCATCATGAGTCTTATGAAACTGTCTTGGATCATTTGCCTTGATCAGAGTAGCTATGTCTTACAGCTGATCATCTTTAAAATATTTCTATTACTATGTACAATATTCTCCTGGTTCTGCTTATTTCACTTTTTCATCAGTTCACATGAGATTTCTCAGGTTTCTCTGGAACCATCATGCTCATCATTTTTTTTAGCACAATAGTATTCCATCACAATTTTGCACCACAACTTGTTCAGCCATTCCCCAACTGATGAACATCCCCTCCATTTCCATCTTTTTGCCACCACTGCTATAAATTTTTTGCTACAAATATATCATCTTCCCTTTTCTTTGATCCCTTTGATGTACAAATCTAGTTGTGGTATTTCAGGTCAAAGAATATGAATAGTTGGATAGCCCTTTGGATATAGTTCCAAATTCTTATGATGATTAATTGAATGTTTTTTTATTTGAACTGTGTCATCTGATTAGTCCTGTGAAAGTAAATGCATGAGTGGAGGCTTATGCACCAGGAATCAAGAGGGGGGACCCATGAGGGATTCCCATATGACTGAGAGAAGAAAAAGTTCCATGAAAACATCTCCATGCAAAAGCTTAAGTGCCTGGATATTTATGCAATAGATATTTGCCTTAAAGATAAAACCTGTTCCTACTTACAAAAAGAAAATTTTGATTCCCATGATAGTCTTTCTTTGAAAGATCTTCAAATTAGCTATGTACTAGGAATTATAAAAGACATAGCACTGTATTGTACCTTTGCAGATATCATTCCTCCCAGAGTCCCTCATGACCCTCATGCTATGGGACTTCTTATCTAAGATCACAGGATTTGAAGTTGGAAGGGACCTTGGAGATTAATTCAACCCCTCATTTTACAGATGAGGAAACTGAGGCTGAGAGAAGTTAAGAGATTTGCCCAAAGTCACATAGGTAGTAAGTAGCAGAACTAGGTTTCAATCCCAGATCTTCTGATTCCAGATAAACCAACAAACACCTACTATGTGCTGGACAACTCTGCTAGGCACTTGGGATATGAAGACAAAAATGAAACAGTACCTATCTTCAATGAGGGAGACAATGTGTATGTAAATAATTACATAAAAACATATAAATAAGTATATACAAAATAAATACAAGGGAAATTGTTAGAGGATTAAGGAAAACTTCATGTAGGTGTCACTTGAGCAGTTTTGAAAGAAAGATAATTCTTAGAATAGAGATGTGTGTTCGTCCTTCGTTGCCGAAGAAGACTACGCAATCAGAGAAATGATGACATGACTTGCACTTGACTTTGTTTTGAGTGAGGGAGGGCTGTGCAGGTCACCAGCCTCACTTCTCCTCCAGAGTCATTGGTAGTCTAGTGGCAAGACCTAGGTCAGAACAACTGGCGATGACCCAGGATGCAATGGGAACTAAGGTCTTTTCCAGGTCTCAGTTTGTCTGAGGCAATCAAAGGCAATAAATCAAGGCAAATCAGTAATCAAAGACTAGCTAAGAAGTGAGGCAAAAGATGGCTTAGCTTGCCTTCACAAAAGAATCAGTCTGGGAGGGGAAGAACCTTAGAGCCAAGAGGCATGATATAGAAGGGGAATCAGCAAAGGAGTCCATTGCATGAATATCCAGGCACTTAAGCAGCATCCCACAATCGCAGGAGCAGTTGGTCAACAGTATCAAATACTTCAGAGAGGGTGGAAAGGAAAAGGACTGAGAAAAGGCCCTTAGATTAGGCAACTGAGGGACAATTGGTAACTTTGGAGAGAGCAGGCCCAGTGGAGTAATGAGACTGGAAACCAGGTTGCAAAGCGTTGAGAAGTGAGCAAAGGGAAAGTAGAGACAATAGTGGGTAGATAGCTTCTCCCCCTAGGTGGTGATCTCAAGGCTGCAGGTTCCCCACCTGTGCCCTAGGAGTTTGACTGAAAAAGAGAGGGGAGACATAGGATGCTAGCTAGTGGAAATGATGAGGTCTAGTGACCAGATCCAGTTCTCTCCCGCTACATAATGCTGCCTCTCTATACCTCTCTGTAAAAGAGACAACCTAGTGGTAAGTATCCGGGATTTGGACTCAGGAAGAGTTCAAATCCTGCCTCAGATGCTCACTAACTGTGTGACCTTGGGAAAGTCATTTAAACTCTCTTAGCCTCGTTTTCCTCATCAGCAAAATGGGGGCAATAATAACCATACCTTGTAAGACTGATATGAGGATAAAATGAGATAAGCACTTTGCAACCCTTTAGATCCTGGGGCAGTAGAAAGTCAGGAAGATCTGAGTTCAAATTCTGCCCCAGACACTTTTTAGTGTGTGACCCTGGGCAAATCACCTCACCTCCTGTCTCAGTTTTCTCATCTCCAAAATAGAAATCAGAGTAGCCGCTACAAATGAGATAGTATTTGCAAAATGCTTTGCCAACCTTAAAGCAAAAAAATAAACGCTAGCTATAATTAGCTGTTGACATCGAGATGGCACAGCGGATAAAGAACTAGGCATGGAGTCAGGAAGACCTGACTTCAAATCCAGTCTCAGACACTAGTTGTGTAACCCGGGGCAAGTCTCTTAATACGGTTTGCCTCAATTTTCTCATCTGCAAAAATGAGCTGGAGAAGGAAATGGCAAACTACCCTTTGCTAAGAAAACCTCAAAAAAGGTCAGATGTGACTGAAATGACTCAAGCACAAAAATGATTAGTTATTGTAAAGATGAATCTTTATAACTGTGTTACTATAGCTAAACAAAATCACACGTGTGTCAAAAAGCAAACAAACAAAAAAACAACCCAGCAAAAACAAATGAAATGCCTTCCCTTCTTTCCAGTATGTCTGCCTTTGATTCATTTTTTCTGGCCTTGCTTTTACTACGATTCCCTTTCACTTCCCCAAACCCTTTCTTCTTTTACAAGCTTTGGACATAGACAGTTCCTTTATCATAGGTTAGAACTGGCCAAATCCTGAAATAGTTACTCCAGCGCTGATACGTTAGACCTGTTTCTGTTCTGGAAAGCTCGAAGGCACCATGGTTATGACAAGCAAACAAACAGCTGTTGAGACCTGCGTGTGTGTTCCAGTTTCTCTCATGAGCCTAACATCTGGCCCTGAAATCCAGACGGAGTGGGCAATGGGAACTTTGCTGACAGAAAGAGATTTGGGGGAGGGAGGAGAGGAGAGAACGCTCTGCTGTCTATCTCTCATGTGAAGTGTCTCCAGCAAACTGGATAAATAGAGCTGCTTGGGAAATTCTGTGCATATCCTGTCCAATTACTAGGAAACTCTGAAAACAGTGTGTTTACTTTACTTGTTCCCTTTTGTTCTTTGGGGGGAAAAGTGTTTAAAAGAAAATGGAGTACAGGCCTGGGCAGACAGAGGGAGGCCGCATGTGGTTTACATATTTTCTGCTTGTGTAGATGTTTTGTGTAGATTTTGATTGCCTCCAGCCCTGAAAAATGCTGTGGAATGGGTCCAGCAGAGCTACTGAGAAATCTCCTTAGCAACAAAACACACAGACATTGCGGCACTTCTTTTCATGGTTTGAGCTCGCCTCTTTACCCATAAATTAGGATACAGTGACCTCTAGAGGCGTGAAAGAAACCTGGCCTTCAAGGTTGGGTGTCTAGGTGGCGGGCTCTAAACTTTCCACCATTACACCAGGGTGCATGGGCTCTGCCTGGTCCTACCCATCTGAATTTGAGTTCCTTGGGGTTTGGCAACAGATACTGTGCGTTGGAGCAGCCGCTTTGATTTTCTCTGGACTCTGGGCCCCAGGCAAATGAGTCTTTGTGGCCATGGATGAAATCATGAATCGTTTGAAGTTCTGAAAGGATGATATTCTAAACAGATGTTTTAAGGCATGCAAAAGTGCACACTCAGCGATCTAAAGGACATCCAGGACCTCATCATGATTGTAATTTACAGGAAGCAGCATTTTGGCAGTTAAAAAGTTTAAAAAGTCAAGAAGGAGTGCCGGGATGGGGAATAGGAGCCAATCCTTCACACACCCCCACCCCGACACTGAAACGTTTCCACACAATGGTTCAAAGCTTCAGATACCTAGAATTTACTTAAATTCATTTTACCAAATATTTACTCCTTGATTTTCACCCCACTTCTACTGTTCACCCTTTGTCTTGGGGCTAGAGCACCAGACAAATTTTAATTTGAACCGTGGACTCTTATTAGATAATTCTTGCTTTATGAAAGGAAATTTTTCCTTTTCATTTGGGTCTTTAAAGACTTTCTTCACCTCCTATTATGTCAAAAAAAAATAATCAGTCTTTTAAAAAAAAGTTAGCTGTTGATCAAGGCAAACTTTAGCCATTTTGCTTTTCATTTAAAAAACCACTTTGACTCAAAGTTAAGCAGATCTCAGGGCTGACATCTATATAATGCTTTATGTGAAGGCTATCTCCAGCAGTCCTAATCTGTATCTGGCCATTAGACCCAGATGACTCTGGAGGAGAAAGTGAGGTTGGGGACTTTGCACAGCCTTCCCTCCCTCACTTAAATCCAATCCACTTGCAAATCATTGCTTCATCTTCCTGATGTCATGGTCCTCTTTAAGAATAAACGATGAACGACAATGTTTTACGTTCAGTCATTTTTTAGTGATGTCTGACTCTTCATAACCCCATTTGGGGTTTTCTTGGCAAAGAACTGGACTGGTTTGTCATATCCTTCTCCAACTCATTTTATAGATGAGGAAACTAAGGCAAGGAGAGTTAAGTGATTTGCCCAGGGTCACACAGCGAGTAAGTGTCTGAAACTAGATTTGAACTCAGGAAGATGAATCCTCCTGACTCCAGGCCCTGCAATCTATCTACTGCACCTTCTAGCTGCTCCATAATGCTTTATGGTGGACAAGATATTTTCTCCACAAGACTATGGTGAGGTGAGAGATTGTAAATAGAGTATTAACTAGGGCAGGGCACTAGATCTTTCCTCATGGTACAGATATGGAAAGCACTTCCTCTTCCCTAGGGATGTCCTACCCAGGAAAAAAGAGAGGAGGGGGATTTCAGGTGCCCATTGGATTGCAGAATAAAGAAAAGGAGGGGAGGAAGGAAGGAAGGGGATAGAGAAAGGAAGCATTATCTAGTAGAAATCACTAGGGACAGTGAGTTAGAAAACACCAATTCTACTGTCAGTCTAGTCACTGACCAGTTGAGTAACTTTAGACAAGTCTTATATCTCTGGGTCTCTGTTTGGCCATCTACAAGCTAGAAGAGAGAGGGGCTTGTACCAGATGTTATTAAAAGTCCATTCTTGTTGATATCTAGGCATAAATATTCTTTATTTATGTATATATACATATATGTCTTTATCCCTCTATATATCTATAAAGATCTCTCTCTCTCTCTCTCTCTCTCTCTCTCTCTCTCTCTCCTCTCTCTCTCTCTCTCTCTCTCCTTCTCTCTCTCTCTCTCTCTCTCTCTCTCTCTCTCTCTCTCTCTCTCTCTCTCTCTCTCTCTCTCTCTCTCTCTGTCTATAAAAGAAACAAGACTATTTCCTTTCCACAGGTCTCCTTGGACCTAGAGAACGCTGTCAAGGTCACCTACTCTACCAATGACATACCTAAATTTTTGCTAAAAAGACACTGGCCTCTTTTGTTCCTGGTGCCCTTACAATTTCTTCCTTACCTAAGCCTCCAATAACTAAGCATTTCTCTTCCATAACTAGTGATCTATTAAAAAGGAGTTTCATTTCCTGAAGATTTATTGCTTGAAACATCATTAGATTTTGAATAATAGATTGATGTCAGTAGATAATTTTTAGCTTTTCAATGTACAGCAAGTGATTGCTTACTCCTCTACACTTTCCAGAACCATCACAATTTGTTTTAACTAAGGGTTAGGATTGGCAAAATCAACTTCAAGTATTGGATTTTAGTGTATAATCTCTAAGAGCAGACTACTAGACCATGAATTTCCTGAGGGAGGAAAATGTGCCTTATTTATCTCAGTATACTGTCTCCCAGAGTCTGGTATTGTGCATTGTGAATGATGAAGGGTCTAATAAGCGTAGCCCCTATCCCAAAGCCCATTGGGATGGAACTCTGTCCTTATTGGTAGAGAAGACTACCCTGCCCTGCATGAGGGGCTGGGTGGAGCTGGGCGGAGCTAGGTGGAGAGTAGCAGCCTGGCCCAACTCTAGGGACTCTTCAAGGGTTGAGTCCCTTCAGATGCTTTTGGCTTCTAGGTCCAAGAGGGAAGATGGAAGAGGTGCTTTGGGAAAGGGGTTATACGTATATGATAACAATAATGGTTAAAATAATAATAGCATTTATATACACTTACCATGTGCCAGGCGCTGTACTAAACACTTTATAATTGTGATCTCCTTTGAGCCTTATGACAACACTGAGAAGTAGCTTCTATTCTTACCCTCATTTTACAGCTGAGGAAACTGGCAAACAAAGATTAAGTAAGCTTCCCTAAGATGGCTGAATTTGGAATAAATAAAAAGTTAGCAAATTGTTAAAAATAGGAGTAAGGTATATGAGTATATATATTCTGTGTGTATGTGTGTTTCACCTATTTACCTGTAGATATACATAGGACAGCCAGAGAGGACAGTGGATAGAGCTCTGAGTCTGAAATCAGGAAGACCTGAGCTCATATCTGGCCTCAGACACTTGTTAGGACACTTGTTGTGTCCCTGGGCAAATCACTCAACTCTTTTGCCTCAGTTTCCTCATCTGTAAAAGGAGCTGGAGAAGGAAATGGCAAACCACTCCTGCATCTTTACCAAGAAAACTTCAAATGGAGTCACAAAGAGTTAGACACAACTGAAACAGCTAAACAGCACCATACACAAGAATGTACACACATAGCTGTCTAATGCATTTAAATAGCTGTGGCTTTGTGGGTGGCACAGAGAGATACAATCTGGGATCTGGCCTACCTTTGCAGAGAGTCAGAGTAGGGCCACACCAGAAATGCCAGAAGCCTCCTCCGTGGAGAAGAGTGGGCAGAGTACAGGACTGGCAAGACTGGAGGATCTTTCCTTTAAGTCTCCAAAAGAAGAATTGGCTAGAATTCTATATATCTGCCACATCTCAAATATATCCAAGGTTATGGTGAGGAGAATGGGTCCAGGAAAGAAAACTACTTGCCTGAACCCTCTCAAGGGATATGGGTTTTCCTTTAGCTCACACCTGCCAGCCAAACATTAGTTGCACACATAAATCGCTAGTAAACCTCTTTATTAAGGAAAGCAGCAAACAGATAGGGAGACATTATATCGATTAGAATGTACACAGAGAACAGCCATGAGTAAATGAGTAGACGAGTAAATCTTATTCCCTCAGCTGGGAGTAGATAAGCCCTTTGCTCAAACCAGGAGAGAAGTTGCCCAGTCTGCTCTCAGCAGTCTCTTAGGGTTACAAGCAATAAAAGTCTTGAAAGACTTGATGGAAACTGGCTTCCCTACGTGTCTTTAGCTCCCAAGCTACAGTCTACCATTCACCAGTCTGTTCCTCGCCTTTCTTGACCCATTTCTCTGAATCTCTCAAGATGTGTCTACAACAAATGGAAATAAGTCTTTTTTCCATTTGTATGGTGTTGCATTTGAACATTCTATCAGTCAATCAGGACTCACACTTCCATATATGTAGATATGCAGTATAGGTCACAGAGTTGTCCCTCAGGAAAAAATTGTCCACCTCACCTGGTTGGGAATTTTATCTGCATTTTGGAGCTGAATGTGGACTTTGTAGCTCAAACATAATTTACTCCAACCCACCCAGCCCCAGTGGACAAAATCTATTGTAAAGTGTTTGGAACTTGCTGTTTCTAGGCCCACAGACAAACCTTCCACTATGGTCTTTCAGGCTATAAAGATTTCACAATAAGAAGAGCAGCCTAAGTCCGTTTCAGTGCAAAAAAGAAAATAAGACTATTTCTCAACCAGGCGCCAGCATCTGAGTGATGCAAACTCCATGCTTCTCATACTAATTTCAACATCTAATGAAATCAGTCAGACGGCAAGCATCAGCATAGGCATTCAGCAAGTCCACAAAGGCAGAAGTTTAAAGAAATCATCTCCAGTGGAACTGACTAGTAAGGAAATACACACCAGAAACAAGCCGCACTTACAATCTTCAGTTTTGGGGTGGAATTTCTCAAGGATCATGTAAAAATAGGACATCAAGAAGGCAGCGTCCTGGGGTCCTTACAAATGTAAAGCTCCCAATTTAATCCCAGACATGTCTCTGCCTATAATATGTGGTTTTCTCCCCTTAGCAGTTCTAAGATGCCCTAAAGAGTTGGAATATTTCTCTTCTATATTGCCATGGACTGTATGGAGTTGTGTTCCTTCTGCTGTTAGTTAATAATCATTAGTAAGTAGTACCCCACTTCCACTTAAACACTTAACATCAATTGGTTTGTTTTGTTTTGCAAGGCAAATAGGGTTAGAAGTGACTTGCCCAGAGTCATACAGCTAATAAGTATCTGAAGCTGGATTTGAATTCAGGTCTTCCTGAGCACAGAGCTGGTGCTCTATTTACTTCACCACTTAGCTGCCCCATCAATTAGTTTTTACAAAGGGATATTTACTTTAAAGATAGAGCAAGAACAAAGTAGAAATATTTCCCTCTCCACCTGAGAGGCATTCTCTTTCCTATACCACTTTAGTTTGGAGGTGGGTGGTTGCAGAGAGCAGGCTCCAAACTTAGCTGAACTCCTTGTTCGTGTCCAAATTTGACGTGGTGGCTGGACAAAGGCTGTCCTGTCTCAGATGCATCAACCGGGGTCTCAAAGGTTGCTCATTGTTTGTTGAGATTTCGATGCTAGGCTGGCTGCAGAAACAGCCTGGAACACCTTCTGGACACTGAATAGCCCCTCCAGGTTCTACAATGCCATGATGACAAGACCCTCCAGGCCTTTCTAAACTCAGTGTCACAGAGGCTCCACTCCCTTCACCCAGAATGGAAAATAACAAACACAAAGACGGAGGACCAAGGCCCATTGCTTGGGGACACGTGGCCTTATGGTATGGTCTCTCACTCCACACAAAGACACTGTGAGCAGAGAAGCCCCTGAATGGGGCAGAGAAATCAATGTAAAAAGCTGTGGCTGAAGCCGGGGAGCCTTTGCAGCCAAAGAACCTCATCTTTATGCCTTGGTCACATGGAATCAGTTATAGAATGTCCAGTGTCAGTCCAATGTCCCTCCATTCCCCATCCCCAACTCTCTCAGAAGCAGGCTCCTTAGCTTTCTCCACATGGAGAAATGCCACAGGGGACACTCTGAGCATGGGCCCCACCCCCATTACACTACTATCAATGTAAGTTGAAAATTAAGATGAGTCCTGGTCCAGGAAACTCTGCATTCTTTTTGGAAACTCCATCCCCAGAATTCCATGTGGGCGTTCTGGACTGGTCGATTCATCTAAGAGCAAGAAGGGAAAAGGGTAGAGGAGAAAATGTAAGAAGGGGAAGGAAGAAAAGATGAAAGGAGGGGGAGGGAGAGGAAAAGATCTAATGGGCCAGGGACTTCCTTTTCCTGTAAAGGTTTGTAGATGCTGAAGTTTTCCTGCCCCCTCCTCCCATCACTAGACTTTGGACTTGGGTGTTGCTGCATTTACAAACTATAGCTGCAGAACGCTGATGATTCACTGGCCCAGGGACAAAAACTCAGGTTCCTAAACATGAAGTGTGCTTGGTGATCATCTAATGGCCTGGTGGTTAACCTTACACAGCCCCCACCCCGCTCCTGGAGACTGAGTGCTTAGTTGAGAGCAGCAACATGGGTGGAGATGGGTTGGACTTCCACCCCTGGAGGTTGAAAGATTATGTAATAAATGGGGAGCAAAATCTGTTTGCTCTTTTATTGTATTTCCTGTCACTTCCCCATGCATTTATATCTTAAGGAAAATTTTCTTTTACTGTTGTGATGTGAAACAATTTTTTTTAAAGCTCTGCCTGGTCTAGGGAGAGCAGATAGGAGATTCAAAGAGAGAAAAGGTGTGTGTGTGTGTGTGTGTGTGTGTGTGGCAGGGGAGGGGGGGTAGGAATAAAATCTAATTGAACAGATCCCTGGAATCTTAGATTTAGATGTTGGAAGGAATCGCAGAGTCCACCCTCCTCCTTTTACATATGAAGGAACTGCCTCAGAGACATAAATTTGTCCAGATTTACACTGGTAGTAAGCATAAGAGGCAGAGTTTGAACCCAAATACACTGAAACACACTGCTTCCCTCCTCCCCCTAGATGAACTTGAATGAGGTCCCAATGACTTAAAATGGTAATCTACAAAGATAAATCATAGCATTTTTAAAAAGTAATTTAGAAAACATACTTAATTTTTAAGCTGCCAAATCCTTTTATTACAAGCATGCTGGAGAGAGGTCATTGATGCAAAATCTTTTCTTTGTGTAAGTCCTGATCATCCATTCAAAGAATTATTCAAGTGGTTAAGCAAAGAAAATAAACAGGTAGAGGACTGAGGATCCCACTAACTTACCAAGAACTCACACACTTCTGCTAGACCAAGGTGACATAGGACAAATGTAGAGTTTAAAGATCAAGACTGCTGTGACAGAAAGATAGTCAGGAATGAATAGGCATTACAGACCTTTAATCAAAATTTACGTGTAGCAGGAGAGATGGGGAAAAGCTGGACATTTCAAACAACCTTATTGGCTTTTACGTAGTACAGGATCAGAATCACACCTTGGCCTTTGTCCTCTTAAATGTCTCTGCTTCCAAGGTTCTAGACAAGAAGAAAACTTTAGGGTAACTACTCACCAAGAACAGGATAGAAATGAGCAGTCTCTATAAAAGGGAATATGTGAGGGAAAAGACTCCATTTCCAATCCTCATTGATCCTAGAGAAGGTGAGCCTGTGGCACCATACTTTGTTACATCTCTCAAAAGAGTTAGCTTAAGGTGAAGCGTTGGTCATCCCTTGGTCAAAATACACACACACACACACACACACACACACAAACAAACACACACACACACACTGATTCCATCTCTTTAATATATGTGCAGCCTAGAAACTTATGGTTTCCTGAAATTTTTATTAATGAATCTAGATGTCCTAATTGGGGTTGCCAAAATTAAAACAAAACAAAAATTGAATCAAAACAAAATCAATACCAAATAATCAAACTGATCAAACAACATGTAAAAAGAACGCCAAATTGAATCAAAATAATAACAATAATAGATTTTAAATACTCAGATGTATTTGCAATCTCATTCACTTGGGACTGCATTTCAGTATCACAGATGACAAAAGTCCATGCCTGCCCATCCTGTGTAATTTTCATCCCTCTCTTCCTAAAAGTAGCCACAGGAGCTACATCCAATATGGTATAGGCTCTCCTTGCTTCCTCTCAATAGTACAAGGTTACCAGTGATGCAGTCTGGCTGACCACCTGTTATCCCTTGCTCTTGACACATAATCAGTCCATCTTCTCTTTCTACAATATAGTGCCTTGATGACATCCTTTGCTCCTGTTCTTTTTTGGAATTCCTCATTGGTTATATAATTGCACCCACCATTTGTCTTTTCATTCTTTTCATTCCCCTTGTGTAATACTAATCTTTCAATTTTTCAGAGGCAGTGGTATTTCATATCACACTGTCACACAGCAATATAAATAAAAAAGTGTCATTGAAAGATGGGTCTTTGCTTTTATGGAAAGTGGTGGGGTGCTACTGAATGGACTTTGCAGTTTCACATAAGCAATACAGCCTGCCCTTCTCCTCCTTTTCAATGGCGGGCCCAGCTCATTGTCTATCTGTATTGTCAATCCCTACTGCTGAACAACCTCTATCCAGTGTCCATTCGGATGTATGCCAAAATCTGAACATTCTTTATCCGTTTGCTCATTCCTACATGGGTAGACAAAAACAAATTCCTTTGAGTAATTACAGCTTTTAGGAGACCCTGCAATGTCTTAGGGCTTGATGCAAGCACAATGTCATCCACAAACAGGACCCTCTGAAGGACCCCAGTGTCCACAGGAAATCCTCTTTGAACTGTGTGAATACTTTTGGCAAACATACATTTTGCAACTTTATGCCTCATCTGAGTTTTAACTGAGCATCATTGAACATGGTTATTTCTATTGTAACATATTCCAGGGAATCCTGAGTGAGCTTAATTCTGGATGGGAGATATCTAGTTTTAAAAGAACCTTTAGTTTTATTCTTCTAGACATAATTAATGCTTCTCTCTCTCTCTCTCTCTCTCTCTCTCTCTCTCTCTCTCTCTCTCTCTCTCTCTCTCTCTCTCTCTCTCTCTCTCTCTCTCTCTCTCTGTAATTGGCAAACAGTAAGTACAATGGAATCCTACACTTTCTACATCTTTCAGTCAATAGTAAGATGATAAAGGTGTTGTCCACTGTTGTCCACTGTTGTCCACTGTTGAATATGCTTGCTAAAGCCTACTTCTCCCTTCCTAATACATTCACTGAGGATGTTTTCAATTCATACATAGATGAACCTCATCAAGATTTCATATTTATGGGAGAGGAGGCATGTAGGTCCATAGTTGTTGAAGTTCTCTGGGTCACTTTATTTTTATAACAATAAGGTACACCTTTGTGTCCTTCTCTTCCTTCACATACCTTGTGTACTTTGTCTACCTTTGAGAATCACTTGGATACTCAGATACTTGGTGACCTCAGTGTAAAGGTGAGAAAAGGTGATGATGCTAGGGTGAGACAGACGGGAAAATACAGTTCAGCAGAAAGACATGAGAGGTCAAAAATCTGTACAGTGGACAGAAACCTCCTACCTCTAATTTATTACATTTTCTTTAAAAAAAAAAAAGGATTGGTGGGTGAAGTTCATGCAAACAGCATGTAGTGCCACAAAGAATGAAAATGACCATATGTTAGTAGATAGGAAAAGATTTACTAAGGGTGTGAAGTTAATTCTGAGTTAGCTGTCTTTGTACAATCAGACCATTGACTCGTCAGAGTTAAGATCAGAATTTATAGTAAACAAAAAATATTAATGAGAATAAGCTATGATGTACAATTAAAAATATTTAACATTAAATTATTTGTAAAATCTATTGAAAGTAAAAAATGGAGACAAGAAAAACATAAAGGGCATCAATAAAGATGAAAATAGTTTCATCTGGAAGTCAAGCCAATGTAAATGAATTGCTACAGTGAGACCACTAAACGAGTCCAGAAAGCACCTTAGTCAGCAAACATCTAACTTGCCAAACAGAAAGAGAGAACTGCCAAAGGCAACACTGGATTAGAATAGAAACTTGTCTGTAAAATCTTTCCAAGAAAGATGATAAATGATTTGGGGCAATATTATCTCAAAAAACAGAGAGAAGCCCTCTGGCCAAGATGGCAGCATGGTAGGTCATGCAGGAGCCCAACTCCCCCCTTTCTGCTCCTATAGGAAGCCTCAGGAGGACCAAAGACATCCTGATGCCTGGCCAGGGAAGCCTCTGCACTAAAGAGACACCCAGTGGTGCCCTGGTAAGTGACGGCCAACTGCAGAACTCTGAGGAGGGACACACACATTTTCCAGAAATCTAAGTGCAGATATATACCATGAAGGGTGGAAGCAAGGAGCAAGAACTCAAGAATGCAAGTCAGGACCAAACAAGGCCTGACCACCCCGTGCAAGAGGGCTGGAGGGAGCAGAGCCTGGCTCTGGCCCTATGCCCTAAATCAAGCATTAAGGATAGGTATCTAAGTTTAATCTTACAGAGTTTTGGGGTTTTTTTTTAATGTTAATAGAATAGGGGACTTTCAAGCATGACTGATAAAAAAATCAGAGATGTGTAGAAACTTTGAAGTTTTGATTTCATAGGGGAAGACATAGAAAGCCCTGAAGATCTAGCCCCTCTAAACTTCAAAGATGTCCTGAGAGGTGGAGGTCACCACAATAGCCCTGAGTTACCTGGGAAGATCAAAGAAAGCTAACTACTCCACCCAAAATCTCTAGGTTCTGGCATAAAGCTAAGATTGGGAACCGAGGCTAGTGAGATAGTAAAATGCAGAAAATCCTAATCACTATAAAGAATTATACTAGATCCGAAGATGCCCACAAATCCAGTCTAAGAGGAGAGGATAACACCATAACACCTCTAAGCAAAGACTCAAAGGGAAAAAAGGGATCTTCCTCAAACTCTACATGAGGCATCTGGAAGAAATGGAGCAAGAGATTAAAAGAAAAGAAGAAAAAGTTAAATAAAATCAATGGTGGAAAAAGATGGAAGGAGCATAAATAGTTTAGAACAGGAAGTGGTAAACTTTTTTAAAGTAATAGACTCTGAAAATTAGAATAAACCAAATAGAAATCAACAACCTCATGGGAAAACAAGAAATATTAGAATAAAATCAAACCTAAAAGGTCAAGTAAAACTCATTTAAGAATCATTGAACTACTTGAAAACCACGATTAAAGTTTTTAAAAACAACACACTTTACACTATATTTCAAGAAATCACAAATGAAAACTGACCATAATGAGAGAGATAAGTAAAGATAGAGGAAACCCACCAATCACCTCTTAAAAGAAATCTCTGTAGGAAAAGTCCTAGGAATGTCACAGTCAAAATCTAGGACTTCTACATAAGGAAAAAATACTATAAATATCCAGAAAGGAGGTGTTTAAGTACAAAGGAACCAAAGTCAGAATCACCCAAGATCTGAAAACTTCTACCATAATCCAGAGAAGCTTTTGGGACACAATATTCCAAAACACAAAAGATATAGACTTTCAATCAAGAATGACTCATCTAGAATAGCTGAGTATAATCCTTTACGGGAAAAAATCGATCTCTAATGGAATATAGACTTTTTAAGTATGTCTGAAGAAAAAATGACAGATGAATATAATCTTAGAAATGAAAACATGAGTAAGACAAAACTAGAAAAGTAAATTTATTTGAGCAATTTGAAGGAGATATACGATTATTTATTGCTAATATTCTAATAAAGGAAAAAGAAACAAGTGTTCCTTGAAAATAAGAACCTTAATGTTTTCAAAAGGTATTGATGGAGTTAAATAAGAAAAACAAGGGACCCTGGATGGATTGGTTCAATCCTCAGAGTTTTAAGTAGGAAATGAAAAGGAAGGGTAAGAGGAATACATAAGTATAGAAAGGACGAAGTAGAGGATGGAACTTATTATTTACGTAAGAAGAGGAGCGTATGAATATAGATGAAGAGGTGGGAGAAGTAGGCATCAAATGAACCACACTCTTATTTGAACAAAAGAGGGTTGAACATATGAACATATACACATGTACACAAATGGTTTGATATAGAAATACATAAAATTCCACAAACAGGAAAACAAAATGGAGGGGGGGAATTGTAGGAGGGAGGCTAACAGTTCATAAGCAAACCAAACCTGATCCTGAATAAAAACCAAAATAAAAGGAAAAACAAATAATTTGAGATGGGGAGGTATGCTCATCAATTGAGAAATAGCTAAATAAATTGGGGTATATGACTGTAGCAGATTATTGCATTGCAAGAAATGATGAAAGAGGTAATATCAAATATTCATGAGTGGTATAAGCTGACATAAAGTGAATTGAACAGAACCAGAAGAACAATTTATACAAGGACAACACCACAAGGTGTGTATTCGTCCTTTGTTGCTGAAGAAGATCGTGCCATCAGAGAAATAATGACATGACTTGCACTTGACTTTGTTTTGAGTGAGGGCTGTGCAGGTCACCAGCCTCACTTCTCCTCCTGAGCCCTCTGAATCCAGTGAGCAGATATTCATCAGGATGACTGGAGACGACCCAGGATGAGGCACAGCTAGTGAGTGTCAAGTGTCTGAGGTGAGATTTGAACTCAGGTCCTCATGACTCCTGCACTGGGGCTCGATCCACCACACTACCTAGCTGCCCCACACTACAAGGCAAAGCAGTTTTGAAAGACTTAAGAACTCTGATCAAAGCCATAGCTCCAGAAGACCTTTGATGAAGCATGTTTCCTACTTGTGACAGAGAGCAAATGAACTCAAGGTGAAGAAGGAAAGCATTCATTTTTTGACGTGGTCACTAATTGTGAATTTGTTTTACTTGACTGTGATTATTTATTTTAATTTTTTGCTTTGCTTTTACTTTGGCAGGTGGTATTGGAAAAGGATTGGGAATTAGCAAAAGGGATACAAAAAAGAAAACAAAATCGTTGTTGGATTTTTTTAATGCAAAAAAGCAAATAGTAGAAGGTTTAAGAAACACAAACAAGCAGGACAACTTTGAAGCCAATAGATTGAATTTATTATATACCTCAGTCATTTCAGTCTTGTCCAACTCTCCATTTTAGGTTTTCTTAGCAAAGATACTGAAGTGGTTTGACATTTCCTTCTCCAGCTCATTTTACAGATGAGGAAACTGAGGCAGACAGTTAAGTGACCTGCCCAGGGTCACCACACAGCTAGTGAGAATCTGAGGCCAGATCTGAACACATAAAGATAAGTCTTCCTGACTCCAGGTCCAGTGCTCCATCCAGTCTACCACCTAATGGACACTTATTTTAAAATTCATGTTTTCTGAGTGTTCTCTCCCCCATTAAACTGAACTCCTTGAGAATAGGGACTGCATTTTGCCTTTCTTTGTGTCCCAAACTTTAACACAGTATATAGCACATGATCAATTCTCAATATATGTTTAGTTAACCTAAAAAATGTCAGTTACTTATAATAGATTTTTGCTTTCGTATACAATTGTACCCTTTGTATATGGAAATGCTGATGTTTGATGATATTTGTTAGGTACAGAACAACAAAAATTTTAAATTAAAAAAATTGAAAACAGAAAGCAGCAGTGGAGGATAACAGTAACAAAAATCCATAATCAGAGAACAATGTGAAGCAAGCAAATGGAGATTTTGGTGACTCTAACCTCAACAAGCATAATTTTCATGAAGACAGGCTAGTGGTCTTGGCCCAGCTGAGTGAAACAGACATAGATGGGAACTGACAGCAAGTAGGCATAGGGAGGGTAGAAAAGACCACCCTGCTGATGAGAGGAAATCACATGATCCCTATACAAAAAAAAAAAGATTTTTCTACTGGTTGTAACTCTCTCTGCTAGAAGCTCTTAACCTCACATTTTACAAAGAGTCCCTAATTTTACCATTTCCATTTCCTTTTTTAGATTTTCAACATTTCCTTTATTATGTTAGCACAGGGCAGGTTCAAGTCTACCTCTTTAGTGTCCCAGAATGTCTGGCTTAGTTCAGATCTTTCAAGGACGATGGTTTTGTCTCTAAACTATAGTATATCTTTCTCAGAGTGCAGGGATTTGAGTTGAGTACTGCCTTTCTGTTTGTTTTGGGAGGAAGGATCTATAAACATATATGAATTGGAGAAATCACCATTAGCTTTTGCCCAGGGGCAGGACAGTCCCTGTTCTGTGTCAAATATTGTAGACTGACTAAGTTCAACCCTAAGGAAGTCTATTTCTAGTGAAAGAGTTGGGGTGGGAGTGAGGGGGCTCCTTTTCCTCATGCTCCAGCTTACGGCAGCACCCTTGAGATATTACTTACAGCTTATGTCTAGGGCCTCCTCCACCAAAGTGGGGAAATAAAAAAGAATCAAGCATGGGACAAATAATATATTGTCACATGCAAAAAGAACATTAAAAACAGGACATTTATGAACATGCATTTGACAAAAAACCTTGAAAATATATTTTTATTTAAAAACATTTTTTCTAATTAAGGAACATTTATTTTCTCTCCCTACTTCTTTTATTGAAAAGAAAGAGGGAAAGAAACCCCTCATAACAAATACATACAATCAAGCAAATCATATTCCTATATTGGTGATGACCAAAAGTATATGTCTCATTTTACATCTTGAGTCTATCATCTGTCTGTCAGGGGGTGAATAACACCCTCCATCATTGTTCCACAGGAATCATAGCATTGCACTGATCAGAGTTCTAAAGACTTCCAAAGTTGTCAAAAAATAGAGAAAACAAGATTCAGCCACAACTTCTAACTACTCACTGAGAGTATACTGAGAAATTGATATTTAAACTTCATGAGAATATAAAGCAGTTTATAGGACCACTAATTAGACATTTTATATTTCATCTCAACTTGGCACTGTCTAACCATTCCCCTAGACATTTGCTGGTAAAACAGACTCAGGTCAATCTTCTAGTCCATTTTCTCTGATGCAAAAGTTTTCCCTGTCACCAGTCAGCTCCCAACAGTGCCACAATTAACTGTTCCTCTCATTGCCCCTGGGACCTCTAGACGTCTTGAAATCACCAGGTTGCCTCCAGTCCAAGATACGCCCATCTTCAGAGAGGTACTCATTTCCTAAGCTCAGGATAGAAGAAACATAAAAAAGGCAACCTAAACCCAAGACTTAGGCTGGCCCACCACATGTGTTTTCACCGACCAGAGCTCATGGCTACACTGTTATTTATCCTTAGTATTTCCAGCTCACTACACTTTCATCTTCTGCCTGGTGTCAACTCCAGGGAACAAGATGCCTCTCCCAGGGTAAGCTCATCCATTCAGCTCTCATCACTACGCCTCAGCTATTCAACACCTCCCCACCTCTGTCTCCTATGCCCTCTCATTGGAGGGCTAGAGGGCGGAGTCCTAAACTCCACCCAAAGCTTTTCTTTACCCAGGGAAGAACCTGGACTTCACAGCTTTCTATCTCCCAGCTCTGCTTGGGTTCAACTTCATAGAACAAATTTCCCCTCCATCCCCCACCCCAAACCTTTCCAAATACCTTTTGTGTGTTGTCTTCCCCCATTAAATTTTAAGTTCCTTGAGTGCAGGAACTGTCTTTTTCTTATTTGTTCTTTATTAAGTACCTCCTGCACTTAGCACAGCACCTAGCACTTAGTAAGGGCTTAGTTAAATTTATTGAATTGAGTTAATGACTCCCATGGTGGGAGCGAAGGGGGAAGTAGGGAGAAACTCACTCCTCCGCCTCCTTTCTTCGCCTACCTAAGGAATTGTCGTTTCGTCCTTTCAGTCATGTCTCACTCTTAGTGACCCCATTTGGGGTTTTCTTGGCAAAGAAACTGGAGTGGCTTGCCATTTCCTTCTCCAGCTCATTTTACAGATGAGGAAACTGAGGCAAACAGGGTGAAGTGATTTGTCCAGGGTCTCACAGCTAGTAAGCCTCTGAGGTTGAATCTGAACTCAAGTCTTCCTGACTCTAAGTCTGGTGCTCTATCCACTGCACCAACCAGCTACCCCTTATCCCTACTATTTCTGTCATCTCTGAACTTATATGCTGATCTCTTTAAGCTTCCATTTTCTACATCTATAATAATAAAAAAAGCCTTGAACTAAGGATGAAGTGAAAGGGTGTTTATGTAGCACATTGTAGCATTTTGTACCTGTTAGCCAGGGAGGTAGTCCAAGTCCTGTGTGTGTATGTGTAGCACAGGATGAAGTACCAAGGGTAGACGAATCCCCACGAAGCTCAGTCCCTCGCCCATAGTTTAGTTTATTTTGTCCTTGGTTACTGGACTCGTCTGAGGACAGATTTGAACTCAGAAAGATGAATTTTCCTGACTTCAGGCTATGTGCTCTATCCACTGCACCACCCAGCTGCCCTATCCAATAACCTTCAATATCAATAACCTTCTTCTCTCTTCTAGTTTTATCTATAGCCAGAATATGAAGAATGATATGATTCTGTTCCCTTAGGATTATATGTACCTGTCAGTCACTAGATAAGGATCCCATATTTAGAGCATGAGGAATTGAGAGTATCTGAATGGGTGTCTTTCTTGGCACCCCTTCACACCCTTCTGCCACTACCACTGCAGAAGAAAAAGAAGGTTTCATCGAACTGAAGTATATTATATTATATTACATTATATTATATTATATATTGTATTATCATACATATTTGTATATATGTGTGTGCATATATGTATATATATGAGAGAGAGAGAGAAAAAGAGAGAGAGAGAGAGTTTCATGGGTTACTGTGGCTAAAATATTCATCACCCAATGGTCCCTGTACTGATGATGAATCTTTTTATATGTAACTAGGTTTACTTCATCAGCTTTGTAATCATTGGATCAAGATGTTACAAAATTCATATTCTTGAAGCAGCAAAAAAAGTCCGTTTTTTTGGAAAACCATAACAAAGCAGCTTTCAAATTTCTGCAGAAGCAAAGTTATAATGTGTCTGACATGCAATGTGCTTGTTGTCACAAAGGAAAAATTATAACATAATTGGGCAACTAATTACTACTTACAGTGTTATTAATTATTAGCATGAACCATCAACCTGAGCCCCAAAGGTGTTCTTAAGCCACTAAATGTGAAACATTAACTGCCTTCAACTATCTAGAGTTGTTGTGGGGGAGTAGTAGTGGTGGTGGTGACATCAACAACTCTCCAGCTCTATCTCCCCTATGTCCTACAATATTTAAATGTCCAGTGTAGCAGAAGACTCTACTGTTTAGTTTGAATCCTGTGTTAGTCTCTTCTCTTTCCAAACTGCAAGGAAATACAACTCATAGGGTCACTTCAAAGGATGCACTGATAAATATATAACAACCAGCTCTTACGAGAGCTTTTTTCCTAAGGGAAAAAAAAGCCTTCAGTACACTTTAAAATTTAATATACATTATTAATGTTTTCCCCATGACTTTTCTTAAGACTAGACAATCAATGAAATAATAAATCAGACCTGAATTGTTTGTCAGTTTCCAAGACATAAATGCTCACACTGAAAATGGAATAATCCTCTGTAAAGCTGGGCTAAGCTGGCTCTGGCACACCCCTACTTAGGCAATGCAAGACAGATTATCCGAACGTTGCCAGAAGTACATTACGATAGAAAAGGAGTCAATAACTCAATTAAATCTTTCTCTAGAAAAGAACCTAACAAGGAAAATAACAAGAGAAAAATTATATAGTTAGGAGTAGTATGGGTAGAACACAACCTGAAAATGAATGGAGAAAGCCAAAAGTTCCTCTCTCCCCCCCAATAAATGAATAAGCCATTAGTAAATGTGACCTAAAATGGCGGAAAGAAAACAAATCAACAAAATTACAAATGAAAAAGTGATGACTACAAATGCATCCACATTGTAGAGTACTGGGCCCAGCACAGGTGGTACAGAAGGTTAGAGCACTAGCCCTGAAGTCAGGAGGACCTGAGTTCAAATCTGACCACCAACACTTACTAGCTATGTGACCCTGGGCAAGCCGTTTAACTCTGTTTGCCTCCAAAAAAATACTCTGATGTCAATATATTTTATGATATAAAGGTACTTCATGTACCATACACTAGCAAACTAGAAAACTAGATGAAAGGGATGATTAATTACAAAAATATGCTTCTCAAACTGACACATCAGTAAATTAAACAGACTTACCTTAGATGAAGCAAGTCAATAATTAATTTCTGCATAGCACCCCCCCCAGGACAATGACAACAAACCCACCTGGTCCAGATGAATTCACAGGAGAATTTTTTTCAAACTTTTAAAGAACACATAATTTCACGGATTACATAGATTATTCATAAACACAGAGATAAATGGAAAACTACCCAATGCCTTTTATAAGGGAAGTGCTTTGTTTATTTTAAAACCCAGGGAGTATAATTCTAAAAGATATCTTATTTCTCACCTGGCTGCACTGTTTTGGAACCTGACTGACTTCTCTATTATGCCCCAGGAAGCTCACTATTGGGCTAATTTCATCACCCAGAAAGATCTCATCAGCCTTTGTACTCATCCTCATTACCACCCTCTGCCTCTGATTGGATGGTGGCTCCATGATTGCTAAACCTCCATGTAAGGAGAGAGCCAAGCTCAGACATCTATCTCCTCATTCTCACCTGGACACACTACTTTGGGACTTTTCTGACTTTCCCATCATGTCCCTGCCTCATTGGAGCCTTCTCTTCTCCATGCTACCCCTCTTTCCAGCTTTTTCTGTTTTGTCTACCTCCAACAGATTTCTTCCCATGCATTATATTTGTATCCCCAGTGCTTGCCACATACTTATTTGTCCTTCCTTTGGAAAGGGCTAAGGACATCATGGTGATGCCCTGACTCTTGGGTGAATTGGATTTAAGTGAGGCTGAGTTGCCCAAAGTCATCAGCTTCTCCTCTAGTTGTAAGACAAAAGTCAAGATGACTGGTGATGGGATGGGATGCAGTGGTGGATAACTGTGATATCTCTGATGTCTGAGCAAGCTCTCAGTGCTCAGCCTGCTTCAGTTGCCTTCATGGTTGCCTTCATGGTTCCCATTCCACTAGGGAAAGTCTTAACATGCTTAGGATAGACACCCCCCTAACTCATCAAGGGGTTTGAAGCCCATAGGTTAACCACAGTGTGATTTAACCCATCTGTTCAAGACAGTCTTACCAGGGTGTGATTGTTGCATATGCTCCAGCTTTTTGGAGCCTTCTTCAGGTGATGGACGGGTGATAGGTGGACACCAAAGATGGATGAACAGCTGGTCCTCTTGAAATCCCGGATACACCTTTTGGCACACAGTATGTGCTTAATAAATGTTTATTTACTGACCAACTAAAAGAAAAACAGGGAAGCATCATGGAATATGGAATAGAATGCTGGATTTCATAATCGTTAAGACGTGTGTTCTGATTCTACTTCTGATAATTAGCTCCAGGATCAAACATAAGTCATTTGTGGGTAGCTAGGTGGTGCCATAGTGCACACAGTCAGGAAGACTCATCTTCATCTTCATGAATTCAAATCTGGCCTCAGACACTTACTAGCTGTGAGAGCAACAAGTCTGTTTTCTCATATGAAAAATGGAGATGATAGCATCTTCCTTGTTGTGAGGCTGTAATGAAATACTGTGTGCAAAGCATTCTTCAAACATGAAAGAACTATATGTCACTTGAGAGGTGGGCTGGCTTTGGGGTTAAGAAGTCCTGGGTTCAAGTCTTAATTTTTAACACACATTAGCTCTGTGACTATGTACAATTAATTTGACCACTCAGTGCACCGAGAAATTCTCTAAGACTGTGATTGATGAAGGAGTTTATCTGCATGTATGGTGAAAGTTTTAGCACGAGCATTTCCTCATACCTGATGAAGTCACAAATCTAAACCCAAAAAGTCAACTATGATGATGATGATGACGATGATGATTGCTATCAGACCATCTTTTATAGAGAATATAGTCCCAAAATGCTAAATAGAGTATAATATAAAGTGGAATAAAAAATACCTTTTAAAAGTATTCATTGTGACCAAGCAGGGTCTATACTAGCAAAACTGTTTAAGCTTGAGAAAAACTTGTTGTTCAGTGGTTTTTCAGTTGTGTCTGACTCTTCATGACCCAATTTAGGGTTTTCTTGGCGGAAATACTGAAGTGGTTTGCCATTTGCATCTCCAGCTCATTTTACAGATGAGGAAACTGAGGCAAACAGAATTAGCTGACTTACCCAGGGTCACATAGCTAGTAAGTGTCTGAGGATGGATTTGAACTCAGATCTTCTTGACTACAGGCCAGTGTTCTGTATTCTCTGCCCAGTGAGGGGAAACTATCAATACTCAAACAAAAACCTCCAAAAATTCATATGATTATGATGCAGAAAAGCCATGTGATAAAAATCTAACACAATAAAAACACTAAAAATGATCAGAAAATAGGGATTTTAACTCAGAATACCATCCGTCTGAGACCAAGGGCCAACATAATATGCAGTGGAAATATAGGATTCTCACTCTCACTTCTATTTGTCATAGCTTTGGAAATGCTAATGTAGTAGACATGACAGATATAAGAGGGAACATTCTGACCACAAGAGAGAGACAAATGCTGAGTCATCGGGTCCAGAGGAACTACAAACCAGAATACTGAAGTGGTTGGTAGGTGTCATTACTCAAACCACTGTCAGTGATCTTTGAAAGATCATGAAGGATGAGGAAAGTATCATAGCATTGAAGGAGAAAGAGAGAGAGAGAGAGAGAGAGAGAGAGAGAGAGAGAGAGAGAGAGGCAGAGAGAAGATAGAGAGGCAGAGAGATAGAGAGACAGAGAAACAGGGAGACAGAGAGACGGAGACAGAGAGGGACAGAGACAGAGACAGAGAGAGAGAGAAGAGAGAAAGAAGAGAGAGAGAAAAGAGAGTCTGTAAACTCCAGGATAGTGAGATAGACTTTGGTTATTCAAAAATTCCAGAATATATTAGTAAACATCTAGAAAAAGAACTAATCATCATAAAGAGCCAGCACATTTTTGTCCAGAACGGATTTTGTCAGATTAATTTCATTACCTTTTCTGACGGCTCTTCTAGACTGGTAGATTAGTAGCTAGCTAGATGGATGGATGGAAGGGTAGATGGATGTGGAAAGATAGATAGATGGAAGGATGGATAGAAAGAGCATTTGTTAAACAAATACCATGTGCAAGGCACTGTACTAAATAGTGGGTACACAAATACAAGTGAACAGGAAAGTGCTTACCCTCAAGGAACTTTAATGGGAGAAAACAAAACTGAAAGGGAAGCTAGAAATCTGGGGAAGATAACTTACGCAAGAGTGAGGAGGTAAGCCTAGACGATACTGAAGTGAGTATGGCTGGGGCCCTTCATGAAATGGTAGTCTTGGCTAGGGATTCATCAACCAGGAGAGCAGAAAAATATCGTTGATACAGTTCATCTCAAATTTAGCAAAGAACCTAATAATACTTTTCTTGTGGTTTACGATAATAATCATTACAGCAACAACCAGTATTTATATAATAGCTTTAAAGTTTCCTAAGCGATCTGCATGTATTATCTCACTGGACCCTCATAACCCTGTGAGGTAGATACTTTTGTTCTCCCCATTGTATAGATGAAGAAACTTAGACTGGAAGAAATTAAGTGGCTTGCCTGTGGTCACTCAGTTTATAAGAGTCTAAAATAGAATTTGAACTCAGATTTTATTCACTGTGTTTCCAGGGCTATACCGCTGTTCTACCTACTTACCATAGGATGGGAGATGTGGGCGAGGTGATGGTTCAGTTAAGTGAATTTGGAACTGATTGACTGATTGATCCTCAAGGGCAAGTTTATCCATGGGTGAAGAGACTTACTTGGAAGTAAGTCTCTAGTGAAGTATTTCAGGGATCCTTTGCTGGTATTGTAGATTTTAACATTTTTATCAATGACAAATAAAAGAATAGATGACCTGTTGAATGACAGGGTCAGGATCCAAAAGTCTTTGAATAGTTACAATGTTAGACTGAATTTCATAAGATGTTTAATGGAGATAAATACGAAACCTTATAGTTGAGTTTTAAAAAATCAACTTTACAAGTACAAAATAGCAGGAGAGTCACCAACTTGGAGTTCATGTGAAAAAGATCTGAGATTTTTAGTCAGTCTTAAGCGCCATACAAGTCAACAATGTTTTATGGTAGCCAAAAGAGCAAATGGAATCTTAGAAACGCTATGTCCAGGGTTACTGAAGTGAGAATACCTCTGAACTCTGCCCTGGTCAGTATATATCTAGATTAATATGTCCAAATGTGGATGACATATTTTACAAAGCATACTGATGAGCCGGAAAGTGGTCAGAAGATAATAAAGTCCTAGAGATCTTGCTATATGAAGATTGACTAAAGGAACTGGACATGTTTAATACAAAGAAGAGAAAATTAAGAGAGACATGATAGAGGTCATCAAATATTTAAGACATATAGTATGGAAATGGGGATTTCCAATTTCCAAACTTGTCCTCCCTGGTCTAGAGGGTAGAACTAGGCACAGTGTGTGAAAGTTTTGAAGAGGCATATTAAAGCTTGATCTAAACTTAACCTAGAGCAGCCCTAACGTGGAATGGATTGCCTTTGAAGTCAATGAATTCACCATCCATAGAGGTCTTCAGATAAGACTGGTTGACTACTCATCAGATGTGCTGCAGAGTAAGAATTCTTAACCTTTTTGTCTCATGGCAGATTGGGGAAGCTTATGGACCTCTTTCCAGAATAACGTTCTTTAAATGCATAGACTGAAATATGTAGAAATGCAAAGAGAACCAGTTCTTTGCCTCTGATGCTTATGTCTATATGGAATAGTTACAAATTTTAGACTTGGCCCATTTGATCTTTTAGAGGGACTGCAAAGAGACTGAGTCCAGGGGAGGAGTGCAATCCCAGTCCCAAAGCTCATTGGCATGGGACTCTCTCCTTATTGGTGGAGAGCAATGCCCTGCACTTGTGTGAGGGGCAGAGTGGAGTAGAGCAAGAGAGAGTCACTTGGAGTTTTCTTCAAATTTTGAGTTTCATGTGACTTCAAACTTCTAGTTACCAGGTTCGAGAGGACAGATGGAAGAGTTCAACCTTACTTTAGATTGCTGAAGGAAAAGACTCTGGAAAGAAGCTAACGTGAGAGGAGCTGGCAGTCTCTGTCATGACCCTGTCCCCAGCTTGCTACACTAGAGATTGTGGCAAGTTTATCCATGGGTGAAACTAGGACCCTCTCTCTTGGTTGAGTTGAGTTATGTCATTCCCAATTAGAGAACTTCTTCACTCTATATTATCTACATATGCATTCTCTGATTTCTATTTTGATATAATTTGGATAAATGGGTTTCTTTATGTGTGTTCCTTGTAGAACTGTCATTTCATGGGAAAGGAGTCAACACTTAGAAATAGAACATGGAGTTCTCCTTCCCTGAATGATAATGATACTAATCAAAAGTTAGATGGAACCCAATCATATCCTCCTGTATTAATAACGTTTAAGGGAGCAGATAGATATACTCTAGTCCAGTACCCCTTTCTTTGAGGAGAGCAAAGTAGATGCTTCTGGCTTCAAATATGTACTTCCTTTTTTGGCAGGAATTAAAGTCTTTTTTGGAGAAAGGTGGCCAGAAGAGGTTAACGATGTCTATTCTGCCTCCTTTTGAGCCACTCAATGACACCCCCAAACTACATTTGGAGGACAAGGCTTTGCAAATATAGGGGTGCCACCAGAGTAAACAACATTCAGGGATCCCAGGTTAAGAACTTGTGCTGCAGAAGATGCTCTTGCTAAGGTACAAATTGGGTAGTTGGCCTCTTAATCCAATTCCAATTCTGAAATTCTATGATTTTCTGAAATATTTGGGAGTTCCTAGATCTATAGTGAGAATTGCAATAAAAATATAATGACAAAAGTAGGAAGAACTAAGCAGATGAAAAAGAAAATTTAGTGTTCATGGTTGGATGGGATCAATACTGAAAAATAAATTCATTTACATATGTAATGTAATAAGACTCAAAATACATATGGATTTCTTTATAAAACTGGATAAAGTCATAACAAAATTTATATGGAAAGGCAAACGAGCAAGAATATAAAAGAAAATATATGATGAAGGTAGAACTACATTCCCAGACTTGCCATTAAAATTGACAGTGGACAAAATATAAAGAAATATATTGATGGAACAATAAAACTTCTAAATATCTCACTGTATTATTCAGAAAATTGGTATTTGATAAAGCTACAGTCAATAAAAACTAGAAGTATTTATTACTTCATAAATGAACTTGTAAAAAAAGTGGTTAGTAATATGGTAAGAAATAGACTCACATACTGTTCATAGTAAAATCCAATTGAGTGATAGATATAGAAATAAAAACTTTAACTTATTATTATTTAAGGAAAAATAGAATAATGTATTTATCTTAATTTTTGAAGGAAAACTTTTTTACCCATTAAACAACAAAAGAAATTATTAAGACAAGGAAGATGCATTTCATTACATAATTTTTAAAAAATGCTAAACAGCAAATCCCAATACAATCAAAAGAAAAGAAAAATAACATATTAGAACAAAATATTTATGGCATATATGACAGTTTAAAAATTACATCTAAACAAGAAATGCCTTCTACAAAAAAGATAATGATGAATACAGTGCAGAAGGGAAACCCGTACTCTCTAGAAAGTAAATGAGAGTCTGCCTTAAAAATGTTGAAGCAATGAGTGTTCACCAACTAAAGGAGGGTCTACTCTTTCCCTAACTTCCTCTCTTCATCCCTATCCATTAAGAGGCACTGTAACATTCTCTGTCTTCTTTGATTTCAATTTTTCCTGTGTACTCAAATATAAAAAGCCCAGGAGTTAGCTAGAAAAAAACAAACATTTGAGTTGACAGAGGGTCAAACTTCTGTCTAAATAGAAGTGCTTTTCCCTTTTCGTGGAGCTCTAATGAGGTTCTCTTTACTGAGCTCTGAGAGTTGATTCCTTTGCAGAACTCAACCCTTTCTCCCTGTCTTTTTCAGGTCTTCATACAAAAGCTGCTGTCCGTTCCTGTTGCTCTAGGGACTCTGGTACTAGTTTCAGTAGACAATTACTCATCGTATTTCACCACATAATCACTGCAGATTTTATGCCAGGATCTTTTGCAAAAAAGTGGGTGTGTGGTCGTTATGTGAAACTTTAAAAAAATTTTGTGCCAGTATTACTTAAAAATCTACTGAACTGTCTTTAGTGCAAGATTAGTATGCACGGAATACTTGTGAACATACATTAAAATTTTAAAGAAGCAAATCTTACCATATCATATGACTTACTCATGGCACCTTTGCCCACCTACCTGCTCTTCTTGCACCTACGGCTCTTCACTGGATGAATGGACAAGACCATTAGTACTGAGCGCTCTGAACAAACCACACAAGTTAGCTTTCAAAAATATGCTTACAATATGCATGAGCTGAGAATTCTAGACTCCCCGCTCGAAATGTGTAGGAGATAAATGAGTATCCATATATCACTGCTGAATCCATTGCTGCTCTGTTTCCCTTTTAAATGGTGTGAGGAACAGAATTATGCCGTGTGATGATTATACAATGAGAAGTTATCCATCAGTTTTTGGACTGAAAAAATTGACGATGATGCATGCGGCGATGCTGACAGGACTTCTAGGTCTTCTAACCTTTCAGAGTTCACAAATTCAATTCCATCAATTCTGTCTCAGAATAATTGGTTACCTTTTCTTTGTAGACCTTTTGTTTTTCCTGGACGTGTCTCTGCTTCGGTCCACTTAATGTTTTCACCCATCTCTCTAATATGATGGAGTAGAAAGTGAGAGACAGTCCCTCCTCGCCCCAGACTGGAACCCTCATCTCAATAGGGAGTTTTCTTCTTGACTAACTTGCTTCCAGGTAGTAATATCTAGTCCCCAAGCGACAAAAGGTCAAAAGCTATGAAGAGTTTATCAAAGATGAAATACAAATTATTAATAACTACATGACAAATGTTCTTCTTATACAATAAGTATCTATTATGTGCTAGGCTCTGTGCTAAGCACTGGCACTCCCTGCCCTCAATGGACCTTATAATCTAATAGGGAAAGATAACAAAGGAAAGGGAACTGAGAGGTAGAGAGCATTTAGGCTGCCTAGGTGTCAAAGTGGGTAGAGCCAGTGACTGGAGTCAGGAAGACTCATCTTCCTGAGGTCAAATCTGACCTCAGGCACTTACAAATTGTGTGATCCTGGGCAAGTCAGTTTCCTCATCTATAAAATGAGCTAAAGAAGGAAATGGCAAAACCACTCCAGTATCTCTGCTAAGAAAACCCCAAAAGGGGTCAGAAAAGAAGCTGAACATGACTGAAAAAGGACTAACTAGTAAGAAGAGAGAGTATTCAGTATCAAACCGATGAAAATTTAAACAATTTTGAGGTACACCACCTCACACCCATTTACATGAACAAAAACAACCAAAAGTCATAAAATTCATTGCTTTCTGGACTGTACTTAGCCATTGCTAAGAGAATTGTAAGAGACTAGAATCTTTTTGGAAAGCAATCTGGCAATATGCAACAAAATAATCATAATAGCCTTTTTAACCGGATAATTCCATTCGTTAGAATACAGACTGGTAGAATTCTCAAAAAGAAGAAAAGAGAGCTACCTGTTCAAAAATATCTATAGCAGCATTCTTTATAATTACAAAAAAAATGAAAACAGTCCAAATGTATAATTGGGCAACGAGTAACTAAATGGTGGTACATTAACGGAAGCAGCCGGAGGATGAAGCCAGTGGTGTTTTTTCCACGGTCTGAGTATCTTAAGAGAGTGCACATTAGAGCCTCAGAACTTTTTAAAAAAACAATAATGATAACAATGACAAACACAAAAAAAGTGACATGTTGTCTGGGGAACAAAAAAAAAGTACATCAAAAAATCCCACAGATATAAAGAGCAACTTATAATCAATTCAGCAGTCACTGAACATGCTGCCCAAAAGGGCCATAACATTTTACTGTCTTCATTGTTTATAGCAAAGGCTTTGACTCAGGTTCATATTTGTGGTGTATTAGTTTACTAAGAGTATATAAAACAAATCTAAGTATAGTAAGAGTAGTGAAGGAAATGGCAAAACACTCCCTTGCCTTTGCCAAGAAAACCCCAAATCGGGACACAAGGGCACAACTCAAAAAACAAAAATAGTAAGAATTCTGAAGCATTTTATGGCCACATAGAAGATTGTTTTCTATTGACAATACAACTGATGCAAACATTTAAATAGGGTACTTTTCAGAAGTTTGAAACCTTTACAATTCTTTCTAGTCTTCACCTATCATGAGCTCTCCTAAACAGAACTGTATATAGCTTCAAATTTAAAGATGTAGCCTCACCCAAACATCTTCTGAATCACTTTATGTACATGGATGATGTCAAATTATATGGCTCCACTGAAAAATGCATTAAACAAGTTCTTGATCTCATGGGATCTTTCTCCAACAATATCAAATATCATTTTTGTATTCAATTGGTGAAAATTTCATAATATACATCATGGAAAAATAGACACTGAAGATTTCAAGCCTGAATCCTGAGCTCTGATTGCAACAGTGCGTAAAAGCAATAATTACAAATACCTTGTTTCCTTCTGGGCAAATACCTGTGTGTGTATGTGTGTGTAGGAATATGCATATATATATATATATATATATAATAGGCTGGAATATAAAGCTGTGAAAGTAAAAAGCTGTGACTGTGTATGACAAGAAACTTACTGGCATTCTGACGTCTCTAAGGCAGTACAAGTTTTATTAAGCTTCTTTTTTTTAGCATTGTTCAGTGGTTTCTGACTCCTCATGATCCCATTGAAGATTTTCTTTGTGAAGATACTGAAGTGGTTTGCCACTTCCTTCTCTAGCTTATTTTACAGATGAGAAACTGAGACAACGGGTCACACAACTAAATATCTGAGGCCAAATTTAAACTCAGGGCCCAGTGCTCTCTCTACTGTACCACCTAACTATCCTCATTTTACAAATCAGAAAACTGAAACTTAGAGAGATTAAGTAATTTGCTCAAGGTCTTGACTCCCAGTCCAGTACTCTTCACAGAACCATGGGAAGTAAACTGTATGAAAGTTCAAGAGTGTCCCAGGTACAATCCTGAAGCCAAGAAATGCAAAATAGCAGCAAAAATAGAAGGAAATATTAAAATACATTAATGAACTACCTCCACAAATAAATTCCTCCATAAATAAATTAGAGGAATATTTTTTCTCGACTCTGTGAAATATCAGTGCACCCTGCTTTAAGGAAACTCAACATAAGAACATTGGAATGTATATAAAACATACAAATTAAAGAGTCAATTATTAATTGACTTATAAAATTGACTTATAAAAAATTTATACCAATTTTCAGGAGTGTCTACTTTCATGTTACCAACTGACTATTAGATATTTTACACTGCATATCCCAAAGACTTTTCAATCTCAACATGTCCCATATAAAACCATTACTAACTATTAGATATTTCACATTGGATAGTCCATAGACATTTCAAATTCAACATATCCCACTGAGAGTTCATTGTCTTTTCCCTCAAACCTAATTCTCTTCTGAACTTGTATATTACTGTCAAGGGCACCACCATCTTTTCAGACACCCAAGTTCAGTGTCATCTCACTCGAACTCATCTCTCATATCCACATTCTTTCCTTCTCCACATTTTTTGCCTATGTTTTCTTTTCTGTACTTGAGCAGTCATTACTTTCGTTCAGGTCCTTATAACTTCATGAGTAGTAACAGCCTAATCGTTCTTCCTGTTCTCACCCACCCCCTCTCCAATATATCTACCCTGTTGTCAAAGTGATTTTCCTAAAGCTCAGACAGAGTAAAGACTCAGGAAACTCCAATTGTTCTTTACTGACTTCAGGAGCAAATATAAACTCCTCTGTTGAATATTTAAATCTTGTTACAACCTGGACCCTTTCTACCCTTCCAGTCTTCCTACACATTACTCTTCTCAATGCACTCTACAATCTAGCAATATTGAATTTCTAGCTGTTTCTCACACATGAGTCTCCTGTCATCTCTGTGACTGGAATGTATTCCCTTCTTTCCTCTGCCTCTTGGAATTACTAGTATCCTTCAAAACTTAGTTCAAGCATTTCCTTCTACATCAAACTTTTCTAGATCTTCCCGGTTACTAGTGTCTTCCTTGCCTTATATCCAATTTGTCTATATTCTTTCCATAGCATTCAAAACTTTTCCATTTGTTATAACTGATGGTTCCATGTATGAATGATGTGGTGGTGGCTGATGGAGCACCTGTGTTTTCTTGGTGTTAATTATTAGGCCAAAATTAGCACAGGCAGCAGAGAATTGATCCATACTTTGTTGCATCGCAGCTTCAGAGACTGCATTGAATGCCAATCATCTGCAAACAGAAAATCATGCACCAACACTCCCTCCACTTTTGATCTTGGCTTATAGCCTTTTCAAGTTGAAGAATTTGCTATCAGTGTGGTAACTGACCTTGACGCTGTGTTCATTCTCATTGAAAGAGGTTGAAAACATGGCTGAAAATATCATGCTAAAAAGCAAAAAGTACACTTACCTTTGTAGTGTACTTTCCAGGGAGGTACATATTGATAATGAGGTTGGTGCACACATTGCCAGAGCTAGCTCAGTGTTTGGGAGGCTCCAAAGGAATGTACGGGAGAGAAGAGGTATTACAAGGTTAAAGAACCATGGTGCTGACCTCATTGTTGTATGCATGTGAAACCTGCACAATGCACTAGCACCATGCCAGGAAACTGAATCACTTCGATTTGAATTGTCTTGGGAAGATTCTGAGGATCATCTAGAAGGATAAGGTACCAGACATTGGGGTCCTTACTCAAACTAAACTGCCAAGCATTCAAACTCTGCTTCAGAGAGCACAACTCCAATGAACTGGCCATGTTGTTCAAATGCAAAACATTTGCTTGCCAAAAAGACTGTTTTATGTAGAACTCACATAGGGCAGGTGCTCACACTGTGGTCAGAAGTGAAATAAGAACACTCTTCACAGTTTCATTTAAGAACTTTGGAATTGATTGTATGACATGGGGAACATTGGCACAGGACTGCTCAGCATGGCATGCCCATATCAGAAAAAGTGCTGTACTCTATGAGCAGAGCATAATTGAAACAGCTCAAAGGAAATGCAGGCTGTGAAAATTTGAAGTATCCACCCCAAATGTTCACATAGACTATTTGTGCTCAGTTTGTGGCAGAGCATTCTGAACTCTTACTGGTCTGATCAGCCACAGTTGGACACACTGAAACTTGACTTTAGCATAACGATGTCAGTTTAGTCCTCTTCGAGAATGAAGGGCAACCAATGTGACCGATATTTTGTATAGACTTACACATATGAATATATCATCTCCCTGAGAGAATGTATGCTCCTTGAGGTCAGGGAATGATCCACTTTTATCTTTGTATCCCCAGCATTTAGTACAGTGTTTAGCAAATAGCAGGTGCTTAATAAATACTTGTTAACTGATTGACTGAAATAAGGAAGACCTGTAAAAGTTCCCTACTGTCTACAAGTATGACAAAGCAGGAGAAGCCACGGACAGGCATCAGAAGACTTGGGTTCTAGTTTGGATGCCACGGCTAATTAGCCCGGAATAACTTAGGGCAAGTCACTTACTCTGAACTTCAGCGCCTTCACCTATTGTAATATGGGGATAATGGTACCTACCTTGCCTCTGGTCACAAGGTCTCTGGGAGGATTTTAATGAGATAAAGTACATGGAATCACTTTGAGAGTAACAAAGCCATATGTAAATGGGAAAAATGATAGATTGTGACAGCAGGAATAAACCTCGAAAACATCTATTATCCACTCATTGAATCTTATAACCAAGGCAGATGAAACTCAGCATAGTTAAATGTCTCCCCCAAGGTCATGCAGCTAGTTCATGGCAAACCTGCCTTTTGTTTTTCCTTTTTAGGAGAGTGGTTGTTTTCTGGAGAATGGGTACTTCAAAGTGAATTAAGCAAATGTGGGTTAGCAGGGGTAGATGTTCAAAAGAGCATTTGGAGTTACCTGAGGGCCCTGTTCAAGAGGCTGATGCCTGCCAGCAAAGAAAAGAGAACTGAAAAAAGTTACAAGAAGAAATGATTGAGTTGCTGTCCCATTGGCTTAATCCATCGGAGAGTTCTCTTGAGATCTAAGCAGACAATTGTAGATGTATTCATTTGAACATCAACCCAGTATGGTTTGTGAATTTTATTTTTAACTGCCATGTTTTCCCCTCTGTATTTCCTTCTGGACCAGGAAATATCACTGTAATGACTGATAAACAGTATTTGTTTGGCAACTGTTTCCCTAAGGGCCAACCTTAGGGCAAAGGATTGTACTCAGTCTTAGAAACTACATTTAATAGACATAGACTGTCTCTTGCTTGTGCCTACCTAGGCCCCTGTCCTGTACCTTTGAGTCTTTCAAAGCACAGAATAATTAAGTGAGTCTTTCATGTCTTCCAAAACTGTAACTACTTCGTGTTCCCCTCCCCACCATCAATACTTCGTTCTCCTATTGAGTTTAGAGCTAAAGGTTAAAAAAAAAAATCCCTTCATCTAAATGAACACACAGGAAACTGGCAGACCAAAGCACAAGCCGTGTTAGGTTGCTTCTTTCATTTTCTGCATGCAGAAAAAACAAACCACACTACACAAAGCTAAATGGAGAGAGAATCGGATGAAAACATCCTCATGGAAAGTACCGTTTGATTACTTAAGAGGAGGGGAGGATTTTCAGGACAGGTTGTCTACAAAGTGATTCCTCCGGCTCTCTGCTCTAGGATGGTGAGCCCTGTAGCTGGAACTGTACTTGGAACACACATAAATCAGGACATTGGAGCAAAGAACACTAAAAATCCAGGGCCAAAGGCAATAGCTTCTGGGACTAAAATCCACAAAGTTTTTCAGGCTGCCTAGCTGCTGAATAAAAGGTGGCATTAACAGTATTTCTACCCTAGGGGATCTGGTCACTGAACTAGCTTCAGTTGAAAGTAGGAGGTAGGCATATGCAATTAGACTGACTAGACAGCTCTGAATTTCCAAGCGCCTGTCCTTCCTGAGAGAAGTGTCGTAATGTGGGAAAAAATACACTGGATTTGGAGTCAAAACTTCCAGGTTCAAATGCTAGCCCAGAAATTCATTAGCTGGGTGGCCTTGAACCTGGGCCATACTTTCTTCAGCAGTAAAAGTAGACGCTTGGATTAAATGAGACCTAGGATTTCTTCCCACTCTGAATCTATGATATTATAATCTGACACTGACACATTTTGTTTCTCTCTGGACTCAAACTGTTTTTTCTGTCCTTCTACTTTCCATCTTCCCCTCAGCTTTCTCTTCTACTTTATCTGCCTGGATACTTCTGGCTTCAGGCCTCTTGGGACATTTCAACAGGAGTGATGGTCAGAACAGAGAGGATGTTCATTTGGTGACACTTCCCTGTTCAAAAAGTTCCAGTGGCTCCCTATTTCCATTTGGAAAAATACAAATTCCTTGTTTAGTACATAAATGAATTAAGGCAAAAGCATTTATTAAGGCAAAGCCCTGGAGTTAGAAATTAAAAAAAAAAAAGGTAAGAGAGTTCCTGTTCTCAGGACCTCACATTCTAATAAGAGGAGACGACCTAGCAAGAGATTTTAGCTAAGGAACAAATGGAAAAATCTCAGTGGTCCTCAGGGTATAGCATCAAGACAAATGATAATGAATATTCTTTTTCTCCCCAGGAGTCTGTGAAGTTGTTTATTTTTTTAATGTTTATACCTATTTCAATGTAATTGGATTTCATTGTAATCATACATATTTTATAATTTTTAAAATATTATTCCAAGAAGGGGTCCATAGATTTCACCAGACTGCTCAAGGGGTCTATGACACAAAAGAGATTAAGAAGCCCTATCCTTAGTATTTTCTCCAGGATGAACATTCCCAGTTTCTTGAAATGACCATCGTATGGCATGTATTTCCAGTCCTCTCACTTTCTACATCACCCTTCTCTATGTAAACTTAAGTTTTCCAATATCCTTCCAATATAGCAACCAGAAATGAATATGGTACAATCTAAGCAGGGAAGAGAACAGTAGAATAAATAGTTTCCTCAATCTGGAGGGCATAATTTTATTATTATGCAGAAGCCATACACTTATTATTTATTAAGGTTATATTAACTTTTTTGTGATAATGAATATCCTTTAGTGTCATTTTCACTAATAATAAGGCATGATATTTCTGATGGTTATCCCATTTAATGCCAAGGACCTTGGAAGGAAGAATCTTCTTCCTGGGTCTTTAGTAGCTGTGGTTGTTGAAAAGGCAGGGCCTGCAGATCTATGAGGGCTGCGTCCCCAGTGGTGGCTTGGGAGGGTCTCCTGGAAGCAGGACTGGTGGTCTGGGAGTCATATTCCTGAGGCTCTGGCTCCAAGTTCCTATACCCACCAGGGTTCTAGGAGAAGTGGTAGTTATAGAGATCAACATGGTTAGCCCCAGTTGGCACATAGTACACCTTTCCTTTCCCTTAGGGTCCTATGTTGCTTTGGATGGGCTGGCTTTCCTACTAGTCAGTGGTTAAATTTTGCAGAGATGGTGGAGGCCACTTCTCCACAGGAGTCAATTGCTGAATGATATCTGTAGGACTGTATTGGAAACTGAAGTATTAGTGTGGGGGATGCTGCTATTTCTGAGGCTTTGGCTTTGACTCTTCGTGCACAGCAATTGATCTGCTTGTCTGTTGGCAGTTGAAACCTCATTTCTTTTTAAGTTATCACTTCTACACCCCCTGGTATGGTGAAGTCATGGCTATTTTTAAATTTAATGTAATTTTAAAAATATACTTTTATTTATTTCATCTAATATTTCCTAATTGCATTTTTAAACATTTCTGACATTCATTTTTTTAAAATTTTGAGTTCCAAATTCTCTCTCTCCCTCCAGCTCTTCCCCTATCCCCTGAGAAAGCAAGCAGTATATCAATCATATGTGTGAAGTCATGCAAAATATATTTCTACATTAACCACATTGCAAAAGAAAGCACTGCCACCTCCCCCCAAAAAAAACCTTAAGAAAAATAAGAAAAGCGAGAAGAGACTGCTTCAGTCCACATTCAAGAGTTTATCAGTTCTCTCTCTGGGGGGTCCTTTGGAATTATCTTGGATTATCATCTTGATTGGAGTAACCAAATGTTTGACCTTTGGTCTTCCTTACATTATTTCTGTAACTGAGTCCTACTCTTTGGATGGTTCTCCTCTACTGTCTTTGATGGAGCCTTCCTACTTGCCTTCAATGGTTTCTTCTACTTCTCTCTATAAGGCTTCCCTGCTTCCACTCTCTTCTCCCTCCAATGAAAGATGAAAGCCCTTCACAAGTGTATCTAACCTACCTTTCCAGGCTTGTTATACATTACCCCACTTCATGAAAAATTAAACTGGCCTGTCTGCCACTGCTCACACACTCTATGATCCAACTCCTCTGGCACAAGCTATTGCCTGTCTTTCAACCTCAGTTCCTGGGGAGGTCTCCCTCTTCACCTCTGCCTCCTTCAAAACTCAGTTTCATCACCCCTAGATCTAGATCTCACAGTGGCTGGGGTTTCTCTCCTTTGCTCCAAATTACCTTGTATTTACTTGTATCTATTTTGTAAATATATATTTTCCACGTGTAGAATGTAAGCCCCTGAGGATGGAGGCTGTTTCATTTTTGAGTTTTAATTCCTAGCATCAAGTACAGTACCTGGCACACAGCGGATACTTACTGAATGCTTATTGATTGAGACCAAAGTAAACGAAATTGGAGATGCCAAAAAACAGCATCAGCAGCCAAAATGTGAATCTTGCACAGGGGAAGACATTCTGCAATTCAGATCTTCTCTAAGGAAAGAATCTTGTCCTCCGTCCATCCCTGCTTTGGTCTAAACTAGAGTACAGCATAGGCTGTATAATAAGTAGTTTATCTGAAATGTATTAAGCTAACACTGCCTCCCTCAGAATCAGTCAGGGAAAAGGGAGGCAACCCAAGCATTCTACCCAGGATAAGCTCTCCTAAGCCTCTATTGACTCTGAGGTGGCTATCTGCCTTTTCCTCCTTGATCAGTAGAGGTAAGAAGTGTCTTTCATCTTTCATAAGTACTCTTCACCTTTCTGGTCATCAAAGTTCACAAGTAACTGATTGAAGTATGGAAAGAAAATATTAGAAATTGTATTTCTAGTCATTTTTTCTAAAAAGAAAGAAATGAAACATTACTGATATTTAATATGTGTATCAATACTAGTTTTCACTTGCTCACATGGTCATGTGATACTTGTATAAGAGGCATCCTGAAGGAAGAATGAAAGTCCCACAATGTGGAAGTATTGACTTTGGTTCCCTCAATAGTTCGTTCAGGTTCAATATATTGTGACATATTGCAATTTACATGTGCTGAGAAATGGACTTATGGATTAAGTTATCTAATTTTAACTGGACTAACCCTCACAAAGCTTCCTTCAAAGAGACCACAAATTGAAGATAATATTGTATAACAGTGGTTAAAAGTTAGAGTTGTTTGAGATGGCCCTCATCTTTATATGGAGGGGGCAGCTGGATGGTACAGTGAGCACCTGCCCTGGAGTCAGGAACACTCTTCTTCTTGAGTTCAAATCTAGCCTCCGACACTTTCTAGCTGTGTGATGCTGGTCAAGTCACTTAACCCTGTTTGCCTCACTTTCCTCATCTGTAAAATGAGCTAGAGAAGGAAATGGCAAACCAGTCCAAGGAAACTCCAGATGGGGTCCCAAAGAATTAGGATTGAAATGACTAAACAACACCAGACCTCGTATGGACAGAGTCACTCTTTCCCAGCTCTGCTCTTGTTTCTAAGGGCGTGATATTCTCTAATTCCCTCAGATGCAGCTTGGGCCCTTTGAATCTGCTTTGGGAAATGGAGCAATAGGAAGGAGATTTTCCTGAGCCTACTGAGATTTGCCTCTTAAGGAAGTGAACTCCACCTTTTTACTTACCATGCTTCCTTTACCTTAACACAACTGCTTTTCTCGTTCTTTGCCCAGAGTAATCTATGATGATCCAGATTCTCTTAGCTTAACCTTTTTCCCTGATGCTGTTTACTATTTAACAATTAGTGTTGATCCCTTACTCAAGGAGCCCACTCCTATCACCATCCCCAAGTGATTTAGAGAGTTTTCTCCATGTTCTTTTTGTCATTCACCCGAGCAAACAAAATACATAGAGACCCCTAGTACTCTGGGTAAACTAGGATTTATTGTGTGTGTTCGTCCTTTGTTGCTGAAGAAGACCATGCCATCAGAGAAATGATGATATGACTTGCACTTGACTTCGTTTTGAGTGAGGGAGGACTGTGCAGGTCACCAGCCTCACTTCTTCTCCAGAGCCATATGAATCCAGTAACCAGATATTCATCAGGATGACTGGAGATGTCCCAGGATGAGAAAATTGAGGTTAAGTGACTTGCCCAAGGTCACACAGCTAGTGAGTGTCCAGTGTCTGAGGTGAGATTTGAGCTCAGGTCCTCCTGACTCCTGCACTGGTGCTCTATCCACTGCATCACTTAGCTGCCCCTTGAGTTTACTGTAATAACAGTTTGTAGGAAGACTAGCTATTTACCTAATAAGGTAAAAATATAAACTTTAAAGAAACAGAGACAAACTTTGAAGGAAATACTGTCCTTGCGAGGAAGAGGGGAAAGAAGGGGAGACAGAAATACTAGCATGATTGTTTTTGGCAAACAGACACGACTAGTTTTTTCGGTACAGTCTCTGTCTGGCTTCCACATTGTTCACCCTCTCCCTCCAGTAGTAGCATCAGCAGTTATGGTGGCTGATTCCCCAGAAGCTTCTCACATTTTTGTCTCTTAGTTGTGAAGCTGGGGGATTCTGTTCTCTCCAAGCACAATGCTTACTTTTCATCTTTTACAAGATTCTGGCTTCCCCTCTCCTTCTTCTAACAAGAGTAGAACAGTCCTCAGTCCTCAAGCTCCGATGCAGTGAGACAGCCAACGGAAGTTCATGTAAACAGGCATCAGGGAATTAATAGCCTCCAGTGTCCTGCTACAATAATTATGTGGACTTACAGGCAGATGACAAGAAAAAAACTAACCCTCTTATTGTGAGCTCCTTATCAGTCGCACCACAAGGTAAAAAACATATGATCTAATCAAATCTTACAAGAAGTTGACCCAAAATGTTTAAAATTATCAAGAAGATTATGAACTTACCTCTATTTTCGTTAATAAAAACCCTTGCCCTAAGGATATATATTATGTTTTATGGTATTAGTTAATGATAGTACAAAACCATTCCCGTTAACAAGATATAAAAAACCAAGTTTTTGGGTTTTGATGTCTATTATTACAACTTTCTTTTTGCACAATTTTAAAAGCTTGGAGACAGAATTTTCTAGCCTAACTAAAAGGATCTTCTAAAATGGAAGCGTTCCAGTGGGTTTTGAACTCATTTGTTAACTATAGAAAAATGCAACACCTTCTGAATATTTTGTAAGAACTGACTGACATGAGCGAGGATAGGAATTGACTAGCTGAATTTCAAACAAAAACCTCTCTTTAATTGATCTATGGGATTGAACAATGAGCATCACGATTTAGTCTCACCAGCTACTATTTGGATTTGTCTGTCTTTTGAAATGCTTTTTTCAGTTCTCTCAGCTATTAAAATCAAGAATTAAAATAAACTGAATTTAGAACCAGGCCTTCCAATAGCTACGTCACAAGGTTAAACCAAGACCTTCAAAAATAATGAAGTGTGTTCAATGGCATGGCTCATAAAAAAGATTTTTTTGTACCATTAATAAAATAATTATGTAATTATTGTCTATTTAGCTTTTCTTTTAAGCTTATGTTTTGTATATTTTTTATAATGTACATAGCATATTAGTACATGTGAATAATAAAATGAATGATTAATAAATAATAAATTCCCTACCCTACTCTACCCAGTGGTGTCAAATTTGGTCTCCTGTACTTTACTCCCCCCTTCCCCTCTCATTTCCTCCCCATTTGTGCATAGGTCATAGCTTTCTAGTAGAACATAAGATCTTTGAATGCAGGACTTACTTTGTTTTCACCTTTGAATTCCAAATTCCTGTAGTAGTGCTTTGAATGGAATAGATTACTTATCCAAACTTGAATTGAATCCAATTAAAGTTAAAATTTCTTTTCTTATATTCTTTTTATTTATTTATTTATTTGAGGCAATGGGATTTAAGTAACTTGCCCAAGGTCACACAGCTTGTAAGTGACTGAGGTCAGACTTGAACTCAGTTTTTCCTGACTCAAAGGCCAGCTATTCCCACTTACATTCTTTTAATTGTATGAAGCATATCTCCTTCACATGCATATTGTTTCCCCAAACACAGCAATACGGTCTATACAATACCTCCTCTTAATCCTTAGGGAAGCAGTATTTTTTTAAAATCATGAAGCTCTGAGTATTTCAAGTCCACAGAAGAAACACTTTTCCTTTTTAGGAACACCCAAAGTATTTCTAGTTTCAGCAACAATCCAGGGCTCTTAAAGTATTCTCTGACTTCATTTTTCCCAACAGCTGTTTTGCTGAATACAAGTTTCAGAGAGGGAAAGTTTTATGCACACAATCTGGGTTGTATCTGATTAGAATTCTCTTGAAGCCTAGTAACCAGTAGTCATAAAATCCTTATTAATGACCCCTCTCCTCATCACTGGCCTTGTTTTGTCTTAGAGCAGCAAATAAAGAATGTTTGGAAAGCCTGATGGTTCTCATTCTTCCGTCACTTGACCAGTGCTTTGTTTCCAGGACTCTAGGCTAGTTCTACCATATTAGCCCTTCTTCACTTATTACAGCTCCAGAGAGTATAAGGCACTGTGATGGGTACAAAGTAAGATAAAGATGCTGCCCTCTGGGAAACTGAAAATGCAAAGCTCACGTGGACAACATAAAAATTCAAGTCCATTCAATAAGCATTTGATTAAGCACCTAATATGGCGAGAGATAAGGGGCAGCCAGATGTCTCAGTGGATAGAGGGCTAGGCCTGGAGTCAGGAAGACCTGAGTTCAAATCCAGCCTCAGACACTTACTAGCTATGTGACCCCGGGTAAGTTACTTAACCTCTGGGGAAGGAAGTGGCAAGCCACTCCAATATTTTTGTCCCCATGCACAGCATGGTCCACAGGACCACCAAGAGTCTAAGTGGACTAAGCAACAACAGAGTTTGAGAAACAGGATGGTGATAATGAGCAGTACTGTGCCTAAAGTTAGAAACACCAGCTAGGTGGCAAAGTGGATCGAGGTCCAGGTCTGGTGCTGATTTCAAATCCAGCTGTGGACATTTACAAGTTCTGTGATTCTGGCTGGGAAAGCCGTTTAACCTCTGTCTGCCTCAGTTTCCTTACCTGCAAAATGGAGATGATAATAGCACCATCCTTCCAGGCTTGTTGCAAGGAGCGAATGAGATAGCAATTGTAGTACTTAGAACACAGTAAGAGCCATGTAAACATAAACTGTTGTTATTCAAATCCTACCTCTGATAATTAATACTGTAGCTGGATGACCCTGGGTAAGTTTTGTGCCTCTGGGACCTATCTATTCCACCTGTAACCTCCCTGGACCCTAGTCCCTTCCTGATCTCCTCATTCTTGGTGTCCTACAAATCACTTTGCAAATACATGGTATTTCTTTATCTCTTGGGGGAAGAGGGTTTTGTGGATGTGTGTGTGTGTGTGTGTGTGTGTGTGTGTCCTTGACTTGTGATAAACACTTGACAAAAGCTTGTTGAATTAAATATCTACTATAGGGGAGAGAGTTCCCACACTGGTTGCTCCTTATCTACCCTAATAGAATTACAACTATTTTATGTATGTTCAAAGCCTTCTATTAGGCTCTGGTGATGCAAAGGCAAAAATGAAAAAGGTTTACAAGCATATGTATGACTACATAAATATCAGCGAGGGAGGTGGAGCTGATAGAGTGCTGGGCCTAGAGTCAGGAAGACTAGCCTTCTTGAGTTCAAATCTGGCCCCTTAGACACCATCCGGCTGTGTCACCCTGGGTAAGTCACTTTACCCTGTTTATCTCAGTTTCCTTATCTGCAAAATGATCTGCAGAAGGAAATTGCAAATGACTCCAATATCTTTGCTGAGAAAATCCCAAGTAGGGTCATGAAGAATTAGACACAATTGAAAAATGAGATGCAGAATATAGTACTAACTGCTATGGAGTTAGCATGGTGGGTATGTACAGGCAGGCTCCAGCACATTACTAATGATCTGTGCAGAACACAGGGATATGTATGACCTGAAAAGGAAGCGGGCTGGTCATATAGTAAAAACAAGTGTTATACCGGCCTCCATTAAACAGTAAATAACCTCAGGGAAGCCTACTGGGTGACTCTCCTGTGCACTTTGGAAAAGGACACTGGCTGAAATAAGGCAGTCATGGTTCGTTGTTTAGCAAGGACGTCGCTTGATGGGAGGGGCCATTGAGGAATATTTCTCATGCGCTTGTGGATCAAACAGATGAGGAGAAATTAAGAAGGGAGTGGGGGAGCCAGGTGTGAGGTAAGCGACGGTATTCAACTGTCCTAGTGACTATGGGATTTAAAAGGAAGGAGTAAGCCGCTTAAGTCAGTCCTCTGTGAAGCCTCCTCTAATCCCCTTGAGTGAGTGATCCCTCTTCCAATTCCTTTCTTATATGTGGTCTGGTTCTTGCCTTCACCTTTTTACACTTTGTATTATACTGATGTATGTAAAGTTTTATTCTCACCATTAGATTGTAAACTCTTTGAGGGAAAGTACTAGATTATATTTCATCTTTATATCAGACCAAGATGGAAGATGCATTTTAACTTAGACAAGGGAAGGCATAAGGCCTTAATGAGAGAACTAGGGATAAGGATGAGAGTGAGAGTGGAGGGAGGAGGAAAGGACACATTCAACTAACAATCTCCAGAAAGATGAATGCTGCCAGGGCACAGCTGCCAGATAGGACAGGTGAGATCCACGACTCAGCCAGCTGAGGGGCGTTGTTGGGTCACAAGGAGGTAATCCTGAGAGTGGCTTCCCTTGGACCTGCAGCTGATGGTAAGTTCTCATCCCTCCTTTTTATTCCACACGGGAAAACCTGGGTCTTGTTCTTTCACAATAGGGCAGCTCAGTGGCTCAAGTGGGTATCAAAGGCTTTATGGAAAGAAGCAGGGGTCTCTACTAGGAATCATCTCTTAGTGTGCTCCCCTGATTCTTTTGCTAGAGCCAGGGAAGTTATAGGGAAAATGGATGCTTTCAAGTCTGGAAAATGTCTGGAACAGAGATATAGAGGCAAGAAAGAAAGCATGTAAGGTGTTAGGGCAATGGCTGGCAATCGAATGTGTAAGAAAAATTTATGCCAGTGTCTTTGATAAAGGATCTCATTTCTAAAATATATAGAGAACTGAGTCAAATATACAAGAATACAAGTCATTCCCCAATTGATAAATGGTCAAAGGATATGAACAGACAATTTTCAGGTGAAGAAATTAAGGCTATCTATAGTCATATGAAAAAATGCTCTAAATCACTATAGATTAGAGAAATGTAAATTAAAATAACTCTGAGGTTGTTTTACACCTATCTGAGGTTGTTTTCACACTTCTCAGATTGGCTAACATGACAGAACAGGAAAATGATGAATGTTGGAGAAGATGTGGGAAAATTGAAACATTAATGTTTTGTTGGTTGAGGTATGAACTGATCCGACCATTCTGGTTTGTATAGCCCCATAGGGCTATAAAACTGTGTTTACCCTTTGACCCAGAAATATTACTTCTAGGTCTGTATTCCAAAGAGAACATAAAAATGGGTAAAAGACCCACATGTACAAAAATATAGCAGCTCTTTTTGTGGTGGCCAAGAATTGGAAACTGAGGGGATGCCCATCAATTGAGGATGACTGAACAAGTTGTGGTATATGAATGTAATGGAATACTATTGTTCCACAAGAAGTGATGAGCAGGCAGATTTTAGAAAAACCTGGAAAAACTTACATGAACTGATGCAGAGTCAAGTGAGCAGAACCAGGAATGTTGTGTGATGGCCAAGATTTAGTTCTCAGTAACACAAGACTCTAGGACAATTCCAAAGGACTCATGATGGAAAATGCTATCCACATCCAGAAAAAGAACCATAAATGCAGATCAAAGCATAATATTTTCTTTTTTGTGTTGCTGTTTGTTTCTCTTTCTCATGGTTTTTCCCTTTGGTTCTAATTCTTCTTTACAGCGTGACTATTGTGGAAATATGTTCAATATGAATGTACCTGTATAGCCTATGTCAAATTGCACACTGTCTCGGTGAGGGGAAAGGAGAGAGAGGGGGTCAATTTAGAACTCAAAATCTTATTGAAGTGAATGTTGGAAACTAAAAACAAACAAATAAATAAAATTTTTAAAAATATATGAGGCCAGTGAGCCACAGTGTTGTAGGGACAGGTTAGAGCTAGTTCATGGAGGGCCTTAAATGTCAGGAGTTCTTGATCTTTTTTGTCTCATGGACCCTTTTGGCAGTTTGGTGAAACCTCAGAATAATGTTTTTAAATGTATAAGATAAAATACACAACATTCACTACAAAGGAAACCCAAGAATAGTGAAAATAAGGGTGTTATTGTGTACAATATTCTCTTGATAACAGTAATATCGTTTTAGGAATAAATTTGAGCACTTAAATAATTTTGACTTATAAATATATAAATTAAAAATAGAGGACATATGAAAAAGGATGCTATTTGTATCCAGAGAAAGAATTGATAAATAGAAGTACGTATAGAATTCTTTTAAATATATATAGTTATTTGTATCTGATGGTAGCCATCTCTCCAGTGGGGTAAGGGGAGGTAAGAAAAAAAGAGGAAAAAAGAAATTTACATGATACCTTTAATATATATAATAATAATGACAACTTTTATATAACAGATTTGCAGTTCAATGTGCAATCATCTTTTTATTATACTATGTTATAGGGATGCTTGTTTTGTTCCACAAATTAAAAAGAAAATAAATTTTTAAAAAAGAAAATAAATGTGTAAATTTTTGTGGAAATCTATCCACAGACCCTTTATGGGTTGGTTCATAGTTATAAACACCTGGGTTAAGGAGTTTGGACTGTTTATAAAGCCTCATCTGTGCCTGCCGGCTGTCAGTGTTGTCTTTCTCCTCAAAATTTACCTTATATTTATTTACCTACATGTACATCAAGTGCCCCAATGGAACAAAAACTCCTTAAGGCAGTCTGATTGCTGTCCTTATATCCCTGACAATTAGCACACTGCCTTGTACGTAACAGGACCTTGATAAATGAATTCCAGATTCAGTGGAATTGAAAGAAATGGACTTTGTCCTGTAGGCTGCAGGGGACTGTGAAACTGAAACAGCAAATTGAAACCTAAGTGTGGAAGATAGGTGGGAGATGCTTCTGCCCTAGGGACAGGACTAGAGGGGGTGATTATAGAAAGAGAAAAAGGTGAAGATAAAATAGATATATTAATGACTTTCTCTTTTTAAAGGATGTACAAACATGAACTATGACACATAGGAATGATGGCTGTATGAAGAACCTGGATTTGGAGGTAGAAGATTTTAGTTTAATTTCCTGGTTGTGTGACCTTAGGCAAGTCAATTATTAAATTAAATTATTAAATTAAAATAAAGCTATTAGACTAGATGACCTCTAAAGTCTCTTTCAGCTCTGAATCTATGATCCTATATATCAGGGGTTCTTAAACTGGGGTCTGTGAACTTGATTTAAAAAATACACACACACATAGATAAGTACATTATAGTAGAATTGTTTTCCTCTTGTAATAAAAAAGGTTTATTTTTAAAGGGTGTGTTTTATTTTATGCATTTTAAAACTTTATCTTGATAAGGGGTTCATAGGTTTCACCAAACAGTGAAAAGGGTTCATGTCCTAAAAACAGTTTTTTAAAAACCTTGTTATAGACATAGTCTTCTATAATCAGAACACATAAGCTGCTTGGATCTGGGAGCTTCTATCAATAACTGCTGTTGTACAGTCATTTTAGTTTCTTGGCAAAATACTAGAGTGGTTTGCCATTTTCTTCTCCAGCTCATTTTACAGATGAGGAAACTGAGGTAAACAGGGTTGAGTGACTTGTCCAGGGTCATACAGCTATTAAGTGTCTGAGGCCAGATTTGAACTCAGGAAGAGGAGTCTTCCTGAGTCCAGACCCAACACTCTATCTACTGTGCCTCTCTACTGCTCTCTCTTTATGATACCTCAAGTGAAAGATTATTCCATAAACCAAACATGAATGTACATATGCAAGATGAGCAGAGGCTTACATCTCATCAAGAAACACACTTAATCAGGCATTAAAAAAGTCATCTCAAAATTGAAAAAAAAAATTTCCAACCACCGAAGAGTAAATCATGGGATGTCAAGCATTTTGGCCTTAAAAAACCATGATAACACCTGGCTCTCAAGTGCTAGGACAAACCAGCTATAATCCAACAGGGCTGTAAGAGAAGTTGGAGGAGAAATGCCTGGCGTGGTAGGAAGACCTCTTAGACTTGGAGTCAAGAAACCTGAGTTCTGCTCTCAGCTCTGATACTAATTTACTACTAGCTTTCTTTACCTCTCTGAGTCTCAGTTTCCTTAACCTTTAAAATAAGGTCAATAATCCACTACCTCAATAACAGTAATAACCAGAATTTATTTAGCTCTTTACAAAGGATTTCACGTATGTTAACTCATTTGATCCTCAGAGATTGTTTTGAGGAAAGTTCTTGGAACCTTTAAATACCATTCTCATGTGAATTATTCTTATGCTTGCCAAGGGACAAAGTTAGGATGGGAAAGATATGGATGTTTAGGGTCTGACCACCCCTACTTCCACATCCCATAAAAGTGCAAAACACCCCAAAGACTAGTGAACAAACTGCCCTGAATGGGCAGCCTCAACTTACCTTTTTGCATTTAATCACATTGTTCTAGGAGGCCATGGACTTCACTAGGGAAAAGGGTCCATGACCCCCCCAAAAAGTTAGGAAAACCTGCCATTTTTGGTGATGCGATGGGTTTTGATCTTAACTGGGTATAGATTATGGGTGTGTAACCCTTGGGAGTTGGTGAGATCTTTCGGATACCCCTGTAGTCAAAATAATTACTCACCTCTGATTTGGCATGTTTATTTTTAGTGCTCTTAGCAATGCTAGCTCAGCAGTCCAAGTTTAAAGGCCTCATTTAAATCAGCACTTACCCAATACACATCTGTTCACTGCCAAACTCTAAGTTCCTTTTTTTCTCCCACAGGGAAAATCAGAAAAGATTCCCATGAGTCTCAGGACCTTCCTCTTAATGGGTGACTCTGCTCTGGAAACCAGAAACTATTCTAATACCTTTCTCTTTACCTTTCTTCTCCTAAATCTTCCAATTATCTCAGATTTTAGTTAAGGGAAGAGGTTCATTCATATCAATTACGAAAAGACACCACCCTTCACTAGCCTCACCAGCAAGTATATAAATAAATTGAGAGTACTTGTTTGCCTTTTAAATTAGAAGACAAATCATGTGAGCTATTTTTGACTTTGAGTAGTAGGAATATCTATTTGTTGCACTATATCATTTAGTATTCAAAAGCGTTAGTAACGACTCATGACAGAATGAGGCTGATGTTGTGCAACTCTGCCTCACTTAAATCCAATTTACACATGAGTCAAAAGGCATCACCCCTACTATTTTCTGTTTTATTACTCAATAATTTAACAATTTGATCATTGTATTATTTTACTTTTTATTACTTTACTATTTTCCTACTTTATCTACCTTGAAGTTCTTTGGCAACTGGCTACTGACAAAACAGCTGGTATAGACACCCTGGGAGCTGTAGTCACAACTCTGGTCATAGGTGGCCTAGGTCTTAGGGTCATCTCACCATTCTGAAGCAGCTGTGGAATTCCTTGGTCTCCTGGGTGCCTGAACAGACTTTTTTAAAAAAATGTATTTTGTATTCTATTTTTCCCCAGTTAAGTGTAAAAACAAATTTTAACATTTATTTTTAAAATTTTTGAGTTTCAAATTCTCTCCCTTCTTCCCTCCCCACTCTACTACCCATTGAGAAGGCAAGTAGTTCGATGTAGGCTATACATGTGTAGTTATGCAAAATATTTCCATAATAGTCATGTTGTAAAAGAAAACATAGACCCGCAAAATCTCAAACCCTCAAGAAAAATAAAGAAAGTAAAAAAAAAACAAGCATGCTTCAGTCTGTGGTCAAACATCATTATTTCTTTCCCTGGGGCTGGATGGCATTTTTCGTCATAAGTCCTTCAGAGCTGTCTTGGAGTACTGTAGTGCTGACAACTACTAACTCCCTCACAGCTGATCATCTCACAACATTGCTGTTACTTTGTACACGGTACATTTCACTTTGCATCTGCTCATGTAAATCTTTCCAGGTTTTTCTAAGAGTATCCTGCTCATCATTTCATCACCCATTTTAAGGACCAAGCTGCTCATCTCCTGGCATGAGGAGGGGGCTGGGAAATTGTCTATTTTACTTAACCCTGGTCTGCTTACCACAGTAGATGGGGATCTCACCCTGAAGTCAAAACATAAAACCATAATTTCACTCACCATTGGCACATGGAACATGTACACACTTATGGACAACACAAAATCCAGGAGGCCTGTAAGACAAACAGCTCTTGTGGGGCAAGAACTTAGCAGGTATCACATCCAAATAGCAGCCCTGAATGAAACAAGACTGGCAAATGGAGGCCAGCTTATCAAAGGCAGTGTTGGATACACATTTTTCCAGAGTGGCCAAGGTAAATGAACCATGAAGCTGACACAGGTTTTGTGATCAAAAGCAATCTAGTCAACAAGGTTATATGTCTCCTAAAGTGAGTGAATGACAGCCTCGTGACAATGTGGTTGCCACTTGCAGGAAAGCACCATGCCACCATCATCATTGTGTATGCTCCTACCATGATGAACCTTCATGAGGTCAAAGAAAAGTTTATGAAAGCCTGGAGACCCTCATCATCAATGTGCCAAAAGAGAACAAGCTTGCCATTCTGGGTGATTTTAATGCAAGAGCAGGCACGTTCTAACAGACATGACAGGGAGTCCCGAGGATGACTGGAGTCGGAAACAGCAACAGCAAAGGTCACTTATTATTGAAGACATGTGCATCTCCTGACCTCATCACCAACACTGTCTTCCATTGACCCAAATGCAACAAAACTTCTTGGATACACCCTTGCAGCAAACACGGGCATTTAAAAGACTATGTCACTGTAAGGAGATGAGAGTGTGAGAGTGAAGAAGGAAACTTGTGGTACAGAGAACTGGACCAATCATAAACATTTCCTCTCCAAGCTAAACATTCACATTCAATAAAAGTGGTGGCCCCAAGGCATGGCAGCTGTCAGAAGACTCAGTATCAACAGATTAAAGTACTTCTCTGTGTGCAGACAGTTTGTTACTGACTTGGAGGGAAGCTGAGCCAATACACTCACTGTTGTGAAGTAGAAAAGGAGTGGGCAGTTTTCAGAGACCTGGTGAACAGCTCCACATTTGTTCATGTGGACCAGATCACCAGCAAATATCAGGACTGCTTTGATGAAAGTGACAGGGAAATTCAGAAATTGCTAAATGAAAATGAGAACTCTACAGGGTCTACCAGCAGAAGAGTTCATCTGTCTCTAAAAAGGCTGCATTTAACTCCATCAAAAGGAAAGCGCAAGTAAAACTTAGAGAGATTCAGGATTCTTGGAGCAGTAAGAAGGCAGATGAAATCAGTTTTATGCTGATGGTAACAATCCAAAGCATTTTATGCAGTGCCTGGACATTATTTATAGGCCAAAGACCTTTGGTACCTCTCACCTCTTCAGTACTGAGGGAGCCACACAGATTGGTAATAAGGACATGATCTTGGAGAAATGGTCTGAACCCTTCCTTAGTATCATCAAGCAGTGCTGAGGCCATTGATCATTTACCTCAGGTTGAAGTCAATCATTCTCTAGCCAAATCCATCTAAAGAAAAGATTTGGAATTCTCTTAGCCCTCTTGTGTGTGGCAAAGCATCTGCTCTGATTCCATTACAGCAGAGATCTACAAGGCAGGGTGTTCTCTGCTCATACAAAAGTTGACTGAAATCTGGGTTCTAAAGCAAAGGGAGGTTATCACCCTGGAGATCAAGGATACCTGGATTGTTCATCTATATAAAGGAAAAGGAAATAGGTTGTCCTGTGACAAGCACAAGGCAGTATCTTTCTCAGTCCATAACAGAGTTCTCCTTAATAGGCTGATCCTTCACCTGGAAGATGGTTCATCTACCTGAGGGCCAGAGTGGCTTCAGAAAGGGCTAAGGGATGACTGACATGGTGTTTGCTGCCAGATAACTTCAGAGAAATTCCAGAAACAGAACAGAAGTCTGTGCAGAGCATTCACGGATCTGACCAAAGCCTTTGATACTGCCAGTCATGAGGGCTTGTGGAAGATCATGGCAAAATTTGGTCACCCAGAGAAGTTCATTGGTATTGTACGCTAGTTCCACAATGGCATGCTAGTACAGGTTCTGGATAACAGAGGAGGGTCTCGCTCTTTCCCAGTCCTCAGTGCAGTGGAGTAGGACTGTGTGCTTGCTCCCATGCTTTTTAGCATGATGCTTTCAGTAATGTTGTCATTTTCAATGAGGAAAAATAATGACATTAAGATCGACTACCACACTGAGAGTAAATTATTTAACTTGAAAAGGCTACAAGCCAAGACGAAAGTGGAGGGAGGATTTGTGCGCAGCTCTTTGTTGGCAGATGGTTAAGCGCTCAGCGCAGCCTCTGAGGCTGAGATGCAACAGAATATGGTTCGATTGATTCTCTGGCACTCGTGCTAATTTTGTCCTGACAATTATCAGTCACCCCCACACCATCCGTATGTGGCACCATTGGTTACAGCAAATGGAGACAATGGAGATGCCATGAATAAGTTCACTTACCTTGGCATTGTAATTTCCAGATGTGCATATAGATGATGAGGTTGATGCACACATTGCCAGAGCTGACTCAGTGTTTGAGAAACTGAAAGAATGTGTGTGAGAGAAGAGATATTAGGCTGCCTACCAAAGTGAAGATCAATAGAGCTGTTAAGGTAACCTCGTTGTTGTCTGCCTATGAAACCTGGACAGTATACGAATGCTATGCCGGAAAATTAAACCACTTCCATTTAAATTGCCTTCGGAAGATTCTGAAGATCACCTGGCAAAATAGAGTACTGGACACTGAAGTCTTCTCTCAAACTGAACTGCCAAGCATTTAAACCTTTGTGCAGGGAATACAACTCTGATGAGTTATCCATGTTGTTCAAGCACCAAATGTACGTTTGCCTAAAAGACTATTTTATAGAGGATTCACACAAGTCAAGCACCCACATGGTGGTCAGAAGAAGGGATACACTCTCAAGGTCTCTCTGAAGAACTTTAGAATCGATTGTGGGTCATGGGAGACAAGGGCCATCCAGCCTGGCTTACCCACATCAAAGAAGGTGCAACAACAAAATAGAAGCTCAGAGGAAATGTGAAATGCACAAATATGGAGACATCTCCCTCCAAATGGTCATACAGACTATTTCTGCCTGACCTGGGATAGGTAGACCTGTCACAGTCGGACACACTATCCACATATCATGATGTCTTTTTGGTCATCTCTGAGCATGAAGGACGAGCAGTAATAGCCACTGACTAGCTATGGCACCTCGGGCAAGTCATTTCTCCTCTATGGAACTGTTTCCTCATCTGTCAAATGAAGGGCCTGGAGAAGGTTTTCTTTCCAGCTCAAAACTATTCTTATTCCAGAAGTTGTCTAAAATGATCAACTTATTCAGACATTCCCAAGTTGATGGGCATCCCTGCAATCTCCAGTTCTTTGCCACCACAAACAGATCTGCTATAAACATTGTAGGACAAAAAGGTTCTTTTCCTTTTTCCCTAATCATCTTTGGGAAAAAAAAAACCAAGTTGTGGTATTTCTGGGTCAAAGGGCATAGGTAGTTTAAGGGCATAATTCCATATTGCTCTCCAAAATGGTCGCATCATTTCACAATTAACATTTGTCACTTTCTCCTTCTGTAATTTTAGCCAATCTGGTAGGTGTAAAATGATATCTCAGGGTTGTTTTAATTTGTAAGAAATGAATAAGATTCTATTTAATATATTCAGTGAAGATGATGGACTGCCCACATTCAGAATCTAGCACCTCAGAACCTGAAATACAATTTGAGGAAATATGAATGTTAGTGTACTGACCAAGAACATATAGAAGTCTGGACTGGTGGAGACATAATTTTAAAAGGCATTCAGGGATCAATTATCAAGATATTGCAAAGAGGTAAAGATTTCAAAAGAATGGAAATGATAATGGAAGATATCAACTGCCTCCCCCAAAATGGAACGGAGAACGCACAATCCACTATATAAACATTGCCAACTTTCTCCTCTTTAATAAAAACATTTGTGGGAATGGACCAGGCATACACTAAAGGTATAAAAACATGTGAAATGAACAGAAAGCTTTCCATAAATGATTTTCTACAGCAGACTATATCATCACAGTCAAACTATATGATCTTACTGCGGGAGGCAGACAAGAGAACCAGAATTTTAACCCCACTCCTTCCACCTTTTCAACATTGAGATAAGCAATTTCTATATTTTTCTAAGGAGAGGAAGGAAGGAAGGAGATAAACGTTTATTAAGCAGCAGCTATGTACCATCTACCAGGCTAAGTGCTTCGCAGATATCTCAGTTAAGCCTCTCAACAACGCTGGGAAATGAGTGTTATTAAGATTTTCATTTTATAGTTCAGGAAGCTGAGGTACACAGAGTTTATGCGACCTGCCTAGCATCACATAGATTGTTTGTAATTTGTCTGTGGCTGGTTTTAAACTCCAGACCCAGCACACCATCTACTACATCACCTAACTGGAAATAATGTCTACTTTGGCAAAGGCAGGAAAGTATTGGAGCTCCTGACTGTAAATGCGTAGGAGGAATAAGCTCTAAGCAGAGCTTTACCATCGCTCAAGTCTACTTTCGGAATTTCCCCGTTCAATCAACCCCCGCTCCTCAGAAGCCTCCATATGTCACGCTGATTTGTTCTTATACTTCTCAGCCTTTGTAAACATTACCTCACTGTAGAGTGTCCTCCCTCACCATCTGTCCATATCCCACTCATCACCCTCAGTAATGAACTGCTCTGAATGCCTATTGTCTGTGGCACTTCTAGGCATTTATGAGCTCAAATTAAGGATGTTTGTCCTGGGACAAGACCCACAAATCATGCTCAGGGAAGACACTCTCATTTGGAGGACAGGTTAACACTATCACATGGAGTTTGGTGGGGGCGGATATAGACCCCAGAATTGTGGGGCTCCTGGAGTGAAAAAACAGATGCTTCTATGTCTATCATTTCATGATCTTTTTTAAGCCAAAATAATTTTGAGTTTATAGAACACAATTGAACAGTTAGGTGGCACAGTGGATAAACTTGGATTCAGGAAGACTCATCTATATGAGTTCAAATCTGGCTTCAGACACTAGCTGAGTGACCCTGGGCAAGTCACTTAACCTTGTTTGCCTCAGTTTTCTCGTCCCTAAAATGTACTGGAGAAAAAAATGACAAAACAATCTAATACCTTTGCCAAGAAAACCCCAAATAAGATCGTAAAGAATGGTACGTGACCAAAATGACTGAATAATAGAACTCAATACAGTCTTTAAGAGTCTCTTCAAACAAGACATCTTCTCTCAGATGTGCTAAAAATCATTCAATATTCAATGACAAATGTATGACTTTGTTCAGCAATATCAAGCAAAGTATAAAACAGAAAGACATATCCACAAAAGGCATGTGCCATCATCATAAAAGCTGTCCTGTGCACAGTCTGAATAAAAGGGAATGCCTAATCAATGACTAAGTTCATCAGATATGTCCACTTCCTGATGACATTTTGCTGATGACATCATGCCCTTCAACACTGAAGGACTTAGTGATGTAATCTCTTGTCCTTCGTTCTCAAAGAGGACCATGACATCAGGAAGATGATGCCATGACTTATAAGTGAATTGGATTTAAGTGAGGGAGGAAGGGCTGTGCAAGGTCACCAGTCTCACTTTCTCTTCTGGGATCATCTGGATCTAGGGGCAAGATAGAGATCAGGATGACCAGAGATGGCCCCCACTCAGTGAAGTTAATAGCTATTTAAAAGAGATAGGTCCAATGATCTAAACTGGAAAAAAACAAAATGGGCAAAAAAAAAAAGGATATTACTAATAATAGGGCATTCAGTAGGACGGGCAGCCTATGGAGTTAGTCCGTCAGTATATAATATCTGGATAAAAACTTCTGAGTGAAAATGAGCCTGGCCCATGACTGAATAGGAAGAGAAGACTGCATTTGATGGAATAAAATTGGGTTTGATAGAAAATTGCCTAGCAATTTTCCAAGCCACTCACTGCTGCAAAGCCTATTTAAAAAAAAATCAGTACAGTTCTAGCAAAACTATATGACTGTAATTCATGGAACATCATGATATCAGCAGAATCAAAATTACAACTAATACAAAGCCAGTGGAAAGAAGCAAGGTATACATCAGCAGAATACAACCTCTTATCATAATTTAAAATTTTTTATTAAGCACACTGGATGTACATGGTATTGTGCTAGGTAGTGGGAGAGATATAAAATTTGTATAAGACTTGGTTGCTGTTTTCAAATAGTTTACATTCTAGTGGTGGGATAAGACGTAAGTACAAATAGTTGTTATGTACTATATCGTATAAGTTACAGACAATAGGGAATCGCTGAAAAGTAAAAAAAAAATTCACTTAAGAATTTATCTTCTTTCCCTCTATCCTCTCTTGCCATTGAAAAAGAATGGAACAAATTTTCCCATTGGTCACATCCAAAAACTGTATGTTTTAATCCATACCCTGAGTCCATCACCTCTTTGTCAAGGGGTCTGTAGCATGTTTCACCATGAGTCCTCTGGAATTGTGCTCGGTTACTGTACTGAATCAGAGTTCTTAAACCTTTCAAAGTTTGTCTTTACCTTGTTCTCTTGGTTCTGCTTTTTTCACCCTGTATCAGTTCTGATAAGGTTTTTCTGAAACAATAGCATTACATCACATTCATTCACTATAATTGTTCAGCCTTTTCTCAACTGTCGGCTACCCTCTACTTTCACAGCTCTTTGCTACCACAGAAGAACTGCTATTAATATTTTACATATGGGTCTTTCCCCTCTTTCTTTAATCTCTTTGGGATAGTGGCATTGTTTGATCTAAAGGGTAAGCATGGTTTTATAACTTTTCGGGCATAATTACAAATTGCATTCTAGAGTAACTAGACTAATTCATAGCTCCACCAACAGTGCATTAATATACCTGCTTCCTCATAGTTTCTCCATCATCTGCCATTTTCCTTTTTTGTCAACTTTGACTCACTGATGATTTTTTAAAGTAGGGAAGCCACTTAGCCAGATCAATTCATAGTAAAGATTGTTCTGTCAATGGCATGAAGAATGGACTGGAGAGAATAGAGGTGGGCAGCTCCAAAGGGCTCTATTACAATTGTCCAAGCAAGTAGGATGAGGGTCTATGCTAGAGTAGTGGTTATGGGAATAGAAAGTCAGGCACAGACTAAGAGATGTTAAAGAAATGGGCTAGACAAGACCTGGATATTGAAAGGGAGACAAGTCAAAAATCTCCATGGTTATAAATAGGAGAGACAAGACCAATGGTAGCACCATAGAAAGAGTGAGACAAAGAAGCAAGGTTAAGGCAAACTAAGATAAACTAAGTTTTGGGCATGATGAGTTTGAGGAACAGTTATGATAATCAGGTGACAATACCCTAGAGGCAGATGAGATGTGAGTGTGAACATAAAAGAAAGCTCATATCTGGAGATAGAGATTTGGGAGCATATGCATAGATAAGGTAGATGAAACTACAGGAATGAATGAAATTGCCAAAGAAGGGAAAGAGTAAGAAAAAAAGAGGGCCAAAGATAGACCCATAGAAACATTCACTGTAAGGGGTTGGGAAGAGTATGAAGAACCAAGAAAGGAAATAAATGAGTAAATAGAGAGGTAGCAAGAGAACCAGAAGAATATCATGTTATTGAAAGTGAGGGAAGAGAAAGGGGAGAATTAATAACAAATAATATAGAAATATATAAAATAATATATAATATATAGACAAATGTATATGCATAAATATAATAAATAACAAATAAATAAATAATGAAATTAATAATAAATTAATGAATAAAATAAATGAAAATCAAAGGGATGGTCAAAGTATTAAAAAGCTACAGAAATGTCAAGAAAGAAAATAATTTTTTCAAAGGATTTGATGTTTATGTCATTGACAACTTTGGAGAAAGGTTTTTTTAATATTATTTATTTTTAATAATTTTTTTCTATTTAAATGTTAAGTTCCAACTTCTCTCCTTTCATCTCACCACTCTCCTACCCACTGATAAGGCAAGGAAAATTATATAAATTATACAGGTGACATAATGCAAAACATATTTTCATATTAGTCACACAGCAATATATACATATATGTATATATTACATATATAAAGTGAGAAAATTTGCATTCAGAGTTCATCATTTCACTGGATCATCAGGTAGATACTGTTTTTTTTTCCTTTCTTTAAAATATTATTGTGGATTTTATTTTATTGTAAATTGTATTTTATTTTTTCCAATTACATGTAAAGATAGTTTTCAGTATTCATTTTTTATGACTTTGAATTCCAAATCTTTATCCCTCTCTCCCTTCCCCATCCCAAGAAGACAAGCAATCTCATATAGATTATACATGTGCAATCATGTCAAATATATTTCTACATTAGTAATGTTATGAAAGAAGAAACAGAACAAAAGACAAAAACAATAAGAAATGGAATATAGTATGCTTTGATCTGCGTTCAGATTCCATGATTCTTTCTCTGGATGTGCATAACATTTTCCATCATGAGTCTTTTGGAATTGTCTAGGATCCTTGTATCGCAGAGAAGAGCTAAGTTTGTCACAGCTGACATTACACGATGCTGTTACTGTGTTCTGGTTCTGCTAACTTTACTCCGCATCAGTTTGTGTAAGTTCAGGTTTTTCTGAAATCCACCTGCTCATCATTTCTTATAGCACAATAGTATTCCATCACAACCATATACCACAACTTGTTCAGCCATTCCCCAATTTCTAATTCTTGACCACCACAAAAAGAGCTGCTATAAGTATTTTTGTACATGTGAGTCCTTTTCCTTTTTTTAAGATGAGAGAACAGTTTTAATAGAGTGGTAGAGATGAAAGCCCAAAAAGCCAGGGCTGAGGAACAGAGTTGGTAATGAGGAAGTGAAGGCATCAGGCACTTCCTCCACCCATTGCCTTGTTTGTTTTGTGCATGTGTGTGTGTCTACTTGGCGTGTATATGTGTGTGTGTGTGTGTGTGTGTGTATATATACATATGTAAACATAAACATATGTATATACGTGTGTGTGAGTCTGTACGATGAGGGGCCTATCCTGAGTGCATGTGTACATGGTGAGCCTCTTTCTGGAGATTTATGATGACAGCCTTCTGCATCAGATAAGTTGCAGGTATTCTGTGACCATTTTCATTCTACTTACTTTATGATGAAGAAAAGGTCTTTAGGCTGGCTGCTGAGTCGGAATTCTTAATCCATTCAAAAGACCCCAATGGAGAGTCTCTTTCACTTTTTGCCGTCCATGAGCTTTGAGAATCACTCTGAGCTCCAACAGACTGGTGAGGAAGAGGGACTGTCCTATTACCCAAAATGGCCAACTTGTATCTGGGATGGTGTCACCTCTCATTTGTGTCTTCTTTTCTTTGGGTCATGGTCCTGCGAGGCTTTGAAAAGTCAGAGACAAGTGATGGTAACCCATACCAGAATTTGCCAGTGGCTAAGCCTGGTATGGTCTGGTATGGTCCTGAAGAATGATCTACTTGATCAAGGCCAGTAGGACATCAACCCAAGAGCTGAGACACCAACTCATCTAGTGGTTAGGCCACAGGCAGAAGTGAACTTAAGGAGGAGTATGCTTAGAAGCAATTGTTTTAAGTGTGACCTCACTCTCCTCAGTGATGACCTGTGTGTGGGTGCTCCTCGTTTGGAAGGGAAATATTCTTGCATTTGTTGGCATATCATCTCAGCAAATATCTCTGTAAAAGTTAACTATAGTTAAATGATTAAATTGATAGTGAGGTGCTTATCAATGACATTGAGGAGATATTAACTGGTTTTGGTGATGGATATTGAGAGGAATGCCCTAGAATGGAGACCCGAGTTGATAGCTTTAGAAAAATTGCCCCAACCTCTCAGGGAAATCAGCTTGGATTGGAGCCAACTTGACAGTGCCAGGAAAAACTGAGATGAGGACTCTCAGAACTCCTATTGAGGCTAACCATGCATGTTGCCTCTATGATAGAATGTATGATCTCTGATGTCAGGCACTGTTTCATTTTTCTGTCTTTGAAAACTGAGAGCCTAGCACAGTGGCTGGAACACACTAGGCATTTAATAACTGCTTCTTGATTGATAAATGATCAAAGAAGACTGAAAAATCAGGTGAACAGGTAACAGTGAGAATGAGATATAACTGATTAGCAGCCCCAGGGCTGCAGTGGTATCCAAGTAGATGAACGTGTCCAGTGCATTGAGTATATGCTCTATGAAGGATTCATGGGAGGATTTGGAGCAAAAATGGCACTGAAGGAGGTGTCAATAGAATGTGATCTGCACTGGCAAGGGCTTACAAACATGGATGCGATTATACATTCATTAAGGTATTGAAGTAAAAAGTTCAGTAGGGCTGTCAGTGAGGTATAATACCATCAAAGAGGGAAAATGAGTCTTACACAGATTTGTCAAGAAATGGCATAGTGCTTCAAAGTATATAGTAAGAGCACTCCAAGAAAAGGAAAAGTCCTATGAAGTCAAGTTACTAGTTAAATATATCATCATTGAACAACATGTAAGAAGTTACTTTGAAAGCCAAAAACCTGATTATTATTTAGGGCCGTTTGTCTCTGTACACAGGAAGAAAAAATCTAGAGTAAAAACAGAGTTTCCTGTTTCTGGTGGGTAACACTGAAAGTTTACCCAGAAAGTTCAGTTTGCTTGTTTGCTTGCTTTCTTTTTTAGTGAATGAGTAGGGCAGTTAGGTGGTACAATGGATAGAGTGCTGGGCCTGGAGTCAGGAAGGCTCATCTTCCCAAGGAGTTCAAATCTGGCTTCAGACACTTACTAGCTGTGTGACACTGGGCAAGTCAATTAACCCTGTTTGCCTCAGTTTCTTCATCTGTAAAATGAACTGGAGAAAAAAATGGCAAACCACTCTAGTATTGCCAAGAAAACTCCAAATGGTTTCATGACTGAATGTGACAGAACAAAGAGCTCTCTCTGCCTCACTGCAGGAAGTAGAAATGAATACTAATTTTCAGTTCTGTTTCTGCCTCCCTTATCCTAGAATGTCTTTTCACCAGTCATGCAGGTGTCTTTTCAGCACTTCTGGGTGCCTACTTCAGTATGTGTTTGTCCTTCTTTGCTGAAGAAGACCATGCCATCATAGAAATGATGACATGACTTGCACTTGACTTTGTTTTGAGTGAGGGAGGGCTGTGCAGGTCACCAGCCTCACTTCTCCTCCAGAGCCATCTGAATCCAGTGACCAGATATTCATCAGGATGACTGGAAATGACCCAGGATGAGACAATTGGAATTAAGTGACTTGCCTAAGGTCACACAGCTAGACAGTGTCAAGTATTTGAGGTGAGATTTGAACTCAGGTCCTCCTGACTCTTGCATTGGTGTTCTATCCACTGTACTACCTAGCTGCCACGAGTGCCTACAGAGGTAGACAATAAAAAAATCTTTCAAGAAATAGCCAGAAAACATTTATTTCTAGTGTCTGGGCTATCTTTAATATCACAAAATAACCAGGGAGGAATATGAAGAATGGAAAGACTAAATGACTTGAAAAAAATGAGATGGGATCAATGGAAAAAAATGATAAAAGTCACCAGGGAAGAGGAGGTGGAAAAGAGAAGACAGAGGGGCTTCTAATGAAGATGGCGCTCGTAAGTTCCAAACTCAACTCCCTGACAGAAACTCCCACAAAAATTTAAACGGGCATTAGTTAAAACAATAAATGAGATCAATGTGAAAGACTAGTAAACTCCTCCACCCACTCTAGGACTGCATAAGAAGATGGGCAGAACTCTTTTAATATTCCAAGTAGGAAAATCCCAGGAGGAGCTGAAAGTCAGCCTAATATCTAATAAATGGGGTCTGAAACCAGCAGGATCTCAGTCTTGGTCTGTCCAAATCACATGGAGGAGAGAACCAAAGTAGTTCATTGTACAGGGAAACTGGTCCGGACAGCCCTGAAAATGCCCATGAATATTCTAGACAAAATGTAGAGCTTCCTGGTCAAAGAAGAAATATTGCACTCAGTCTGAAAAAGGCGTTCAAGTAACAATGAAGCACTTCAGGATCACACAAGACTATACTGCAAATACTTAAAAAGAGAGGAAGTCTTGTACTACAATCTTCAAAAAGGGTGAAAAAGCTTACTGAAACCAAGAATAATATCCCAAAAAATCAAATCTAATCTTACAGGGGATAAATAATTAGTTAATAGAATAGAGAACTTTTAAGCATTTCTGATGAAAATATGAGAGCTGGGAAGAACTTTTGAAACAGGAATCAAGAGAAATTTAGAATGGTAAATAGAGACACTCGAGCAAATGATGGAAGGAGATAAATTATGATCAAATGTTTGCATTCTGTCAAAGGGAGAAAGGACAAGTGTCTTTTTATAATACATCATCTTCAAGGGCTAGAGAGAGAATTAAATGAGACAAACAGTGGGTCTAAGAATAGTTTTATTGTTTTGCTGGCCTGAAGAAAGAAAAGAAAAAGGAAGGGAGAAAGGAATACACTAGGGAATAAATGAGGAGATAGAGAGAGGAGCTTTGTATTTCTTGTGATAGAGATAGGTCAAAAAGAAAAGTATACATAGATGTATGAGGGGGTAAAGGAATGGACTTCTTCAGAATTTTCTCTTATTTCAACACCCAAAAAAAGGCAAGTGAACACACACACACTCACACAGTCACACAAAGAGTTTGGTATAGAAATGGATTCAATCCAACCATGGTTCAAGAGAGAAAATAGACTTGGGGGAAGCAAAAGAAGCAAAGCAAACTTCAACTTCAGATGGGGAATATAAAGACAATATGCATAGGTAAGAATATGTATTAGAACTAGTGATCAAGATCTTAGCTGGGAGAAGAGGAGTAGAAGAGGGAGAACAGAGTACTGGGTTATTTTTCTTTCATTACAACCTTCTTATTTGTAAAAAGTAGGAGAAGCAAAGAGAGGAAAAAAAAAGAAATTTAAGCATATAATGGGAGGAAAAAATACAAATGATCATAACCACAAATGTGAATAAGATGAACTCACCCATAAATCTTAGGAAGGTTACAGAAGGGACTAGAAAACAAAATCCAACAACAACGTTTTGTTTGGTTTTTTTTTTATAAGAAATACACTTGAAACACAAAAATTTACATAGAGTTAAAATGAGGGGATGGAGAAGAATTTACAATGCCTCAGGTAAATTTTAAGAGGAATGGGTGTTTCGGGGCCAAGATGGTGGAGTAAAAGCAGGGTCTTGCTTGAGCTTTCTCTCAAACCCTTCCAAATACCTGTAAAATGACTCTAAACAAATTCTAGAGCAGCAGAACTCACAAGAAGACAGTGTGAAACAGATCTCCAACCCAAGACAACTTGGAAAGTTGACAGGAAGGCTGGGGGAAGAGTGGTTGTGCCAGCACAGACAGGCTAGAACAGGCCTCAGGACGCTGAATCACTGGCAATTGGGGAAGTTTCCAGACTTCTCAACCCCAAAACTCCAAGGACAACTTGTAAGGTCAGTAGGGAAAGCCTGTCAGACCTGTGTGAGAGAGGAATGTAGGCTGTCCTGGGGCTAAGGAGGAGGTGGTGGAACCCCCGCAACCACAGCAGCAGCAGTAGCTGTTTCTGGAGCTCTAGGCCCACAGATTGGAGGGGGATTAAGAGATTGCTCAGAGTGGGGATTGCAGGGATCTCTTTGCTGTATCTGAGGCAAGATTCTCTTGCTTTGCCCATGCCTCAGTCTAGGTCAAAGTCCCAGGTGGCAGTTCTAGGATGAGAAGAAACCATGTTGTGGCAGCGCTCATGGCTGCAGTGGAGAAGGAATCCTCTTCTTGGTTCCAAGGCAGAAAAGAGAGCTTGTGGGCACTCACAGACAAGAGCACGGACCAGAGGGGAGTAAACCTCTTCTTAGATCATACAATCTTGAAAGAGGTGAAAATTTGCAGGTCCTTGGAAGTATCTTTGAAAACAACTGCACAAAACCTTTGAAGCTTGAGACAAGTACACCTCCCACCCCCCCACCCCCCGCTCCACAAATTGAAGTAGACACCTAACTTGACAAAGAGCTCAAAAGTCAAGCAATTAGCTAGGAAAATGAGCAAACAGCACCAAAAAAAATCAGATTATAAAATCTTACTTTGATGACAAGGAATATCAAAACATACAACCAGAAAAAGATAACAAAGTCAAAGTTCCTATATCCAAAGCCTCCAAGAAAAATATGAAGTGGTCTCAGAACATGGAAGAGATCAGAAAAAAAATTGAAAATCAAAAAAGAGAAATAAAGGAAAAATTGGGAAGAGAAATGAGAGTGATGTAAGAAAATAATGAAAAATGAGTTAACAGCTGGCTAAAGGAGATTCAAAAAAAATACCGAAGAAAATTACACCTTAAAAAATAGACTAACCCAAATGGCAAAAGAGGTCCAAAAAGCCAATGAAGAAAAGAATGATTTAAAAGGAATTGGTAGTATTCATGGACTCAAACAAGACAACAGTAAAGACACAAGCAAAGAAATTACATTATGCTTAAAAATACCATAAATAACAAAATAATATATTTAATATATTTAAATATATCAATATTTAATATATGAGCATTGGATGTCATGGTATCTAAGCACTTAAATGAAAGGCTGATTGAATTTCAGGGATAAATAAATAATAAAACAATAATAGTTGGGGACCTCAATATGTCCTTTATGACTCATATAAATCTAACAAAAAGATAAGAAAAAAGTTAATAGCTGATTTTAGAACAGCTAGATATGATAGCTCTCTGGCAACTACTGATGAGGAATAGAAAAGGAAGAACATTTCTCAATTTTCCATAGTAGCTTTACAAAAACTGATTAGATGCTAGAGCCTAAAAATTCATAAACAAATTCAAAAAAGAGAAATATTAAACATATCCTTTAATAACCACAATATAATAAAAACTACAATGAATGAAGACCATTTGAAGAAAAAATTCAAATTTAAAGGGAGATGAAAATTATAATCCAAAAGACTATATGAGTCAGATAACAAACATAGAAATAATAGAAAACTTCATGAAAGAGAATGGCAACAATGAGACAATATATCAACCTTGGTAAGATGCGACAAAGAATCAATTGGAAAAAAATTTTATTTTTAAAAACTTTTAGCAACAAAAGACAGAACAGATGAATGAATTCACCTTGAAGAGTGAAAAAAAACCATAAAAATACCAACTAAAAACCCCCAAATAAACATTTTAAAATTTTAAAATTTAATAAGACTTTTTTTTAAATTGAAAGAAAAAACATGCATTGATGAAATTAAACTAGGAAAAGGTTTTTTTGGGAGTAGAGAGGAGAGATATACTATACAAAGCATTAGTTAATATGATAGGAAAAAAAGAAGGAAACCAATTATCACAGTAGAATATGGAAAATGACAATTCTAAACAGAAAAATATGAAATAAAGGAAATTATTTGAAGTCATTTTGTCCAGTTATATTCCAATAAAACTAAAAATGTAAGTGAAATGGATGTGCAAAGGAGACTAGTCAATGAGGTCTCAGTGCTAGGAACATGTTGTAATAGGTTCTTCTTGCTTTCAACCCCATATCACAGGTTTGGTGAGCTTGTTGTATATGCATAATTGAAGGCCCTGTTTTCCAATTCAGAGCATGCTCTGTTCTCACTGTTTTCCTTAGGCATACTGAGTGGTGATAAGTTGCTGGGATAGAGTTGAGTATGGATACAAACTCAACTAAATCAATTTTTTCTTTCATTTATTCTTTCTTTCTTTCCTTCTCTCTCCCTTCTTTCCTTTCTTCTTTTCCTTCTTTCTTTTTTCTGCTTTCTGGGAGGTATAAGGATAACTCAACAGGCTCCAAAGTTTCAGTGAGGATGAGGGGCAAAAGAGTGAGGTGACAGTCCATGAGCATATGACCTTCTAGACAAGCCTACATTTGGGATGGGGCTACCTTCCATTTGTGTCTTCTTTTCCTTCGTATAGAGCCTTGAGAGAAATTAAAAAGTTGTAAGAGCCATTAGAAGTTCAGCACCTTAATCTAGGATGGAGTCAGGTTAGAGGAATAACCTGCTTAACCAGACCTGCAGTGAACTGACCCAATTTTTTAAGAGAATATCAGTTATACTGTATTCAAAAGTGAACTCAATAGTGAGAATAATGTTTAGAGCTACCACTCTCAATTTGAGCCCTCCCTCCCCAGGGGCAAGGAATATAGTGTAGAAGGTGCTTTGATTTGGAGGGAGGGAAGGTTTTTATATTTCCACTCTTTCTGTATGTTCTCAGTAAATATCTGCATTGTTAATGTATTTTTAAGGGAATGAATGTATTTTTAGTGGAATGGGAAGATCTTTCCCATCCATTAATAGGCCCATGGGACCTGCTTGAGTCCCACGGAAGCCTGAGTAACATGAGTCTATGGTGGGAGGAACTTGCTGAATGAATAGAACAGGAAGAGATGGAGCTGGAGCAGAGCTGAGAGGAAGCTGGTCAGACTAGTCAGAGCTGGGAGGAACAGAGGAAGCAGACAGCTGGCTGTGAGTGAGAGAAGGGCATTTTGCTTAGAAGAGCCTGTTCGTGGGAAGACCTGATAATGTATATAAACCTTTTGGTTACTATGATGGATATCTTTGTTGCTATGGTAGATTTGGCTTTCTGGTGTCTGAATGAATGTTTTGGTTCTGTCTTCCATGTGGGAGGGTCTGTTATATTTTGCTGTTTACAACTGGGTTAGCACATTCATAACCACTGTAGGTGCTGTGAATATTGCATTGGTGCTACAATATCCCTTCGAAAAGCTACTTTATGTTGTTTATTGATGTTATCTGTAAGATTTGGAATTTCTCATGCTGGGGAATCCTGCACCTCCTCCCATAACTGTGAGGTGAATTTTGATACCAAAGGAAGAGCCCAAGGAGCTCCAGATTGATTATAGGTAGTATTTTAATCAATCATTATGAAAACTTACAAAATGGGCAATCTAGGGCAGCTACCAGACAGTTCAGTGGATCGCTGCAAAAGAACTCCAAAATACCTGTGATAATGATAGAAAACAAACAGAGGGAAGAGAAGCTAGAGAGGGCATCATTAATAATGGATATTTTTGGTTTTCTACTTAGTAATGAGCTTGGGAGTCTAGCCAATGTTATCCCCAAACATAAGTCTGTGTGTTGGTCACATATGGATCATGATATTCTTGTTATGGTTTTCACAGGTCATAATGTCTTAAGTTATGACCAAGTGTCTAAGTTATGATTTGATAGCTAAGTCATCACCATGTCTGAGCTTCTATTTTTCACAGAGTTTAAGTTTTTATGACTTTTCACTTATTTATTGTATATTATGACTTTTCTCTGATCAGGACTCTGCAATATCATATTTAATAATCAGCTGATTATATGACATTGAAGAGATAATTGGTTAAATTGATAGTGAGGGTAATCACTGGTATTGATGATATTGAGGAAATACTAACTGTAACTGGCAAAGTCTAGATGAATTTACAAGCGAATTTTCTATCAAAAAATTTGGTTCAAAGAAAAGTAAGTACCATTATTACATAGATTGTTTACAAAAATAGAAAAAGAAGGGATCCTACCTAACTCTTCCTATGGCACAAATATGATTCTGATACCTAAACTGGGAAGAGTGAGATCAGGGAAAGAAGGATGTGTATATATTTTTTCTAATATATATATATATATATTAGTATCAGTAAAAAATATTGATGCAAAAATATTAAATAAAATGTTGGTAAAGAGGCAAAATGTGTACTATAATCAGGTTGGATTTGTACCAGGAATTCAGGATTACATCAATATCAGGAAAATTGTAAATGTAATAGGCCTTGTTAACAGGAAAAGCAAAAACTAAGTAATACCATTACATCAAAAGAGGCAGAAAAAACAAAAGTTAACATTATCTGTAATGGGAAAACACTCAAGGCTCTTCCAACAAGCCCAAGGGTAAAGAAAAAAAGATATTCATTTTTATCACTACTGAAATACTAGCTATTACAATAAGAGCACAAATTGAGTTAATAAGCGTCAGAAAGGAAGAAACAAAATTATCATTTTTCCAGATGATATGATTTGTTAGAGAGCTCTAGAGAGTAAATTAAAATTAATTTAAATATCTGATAACTTCAGTAAACCTTTAGAATATAAAATGAAATGACAAAAGTCAATTTTCTTTCTATGTATTAAAAATAAAAACCAATCAGGAAGAGGTAGAAAAAGAAATTATATTCAAAATACCAGAATACATAAAATATTTACAATTCTACCTACTATGACATAATATGAATTATATGAATACAACTACAAAATAACATTTAAAAATGTAAAGACAGACTCAAAAATTTGAGAGATATTGTCTATACTTGCACACGCCAATATAACAAAGTGACAGTACTGTCTAAATTAATTTATAAATTTAGTATCATACCAATCAAACCACCAAAAGGTGACTTTGTGGAGCTAAAAAAAAAATGAACAAAATTTATCTAGTGGAACAAAAGGTTGAGATCTTATTAAAAAATGTAAATGTTCATCAGTAGAACCACTTAGGTAAACAAGACCCAGAAGCAAACAAATTAGAAACCAAGGGAATGAGATAACTTTTCACAGCTATCAGTAAGAGGAAAGTTCTTACCAAACAAGTAACAGAGATGATTATACATGACAAAATGGACAATTTTAAATCCACAAAATTGGTTAGCTTTTGCACAAAGTAAGTTTAATTAGGATTAGAAAAGAAATAGTTAATTGGGAGTAAAAAAAAAAACAACAACCCAGAAATTTGCATTAAGTTAATATTTGGGAGATAGCCATGATATAGTACATACAAAACTGACTTTCAAAGCCAGGAAGATGTAGGTTCAGGTTCCACCTTTGTCACATACTGGCTCTGCGATCTTGGAAAAGTCTCAGTATTCTAAATAACTCTTTAAAATTGTAAGTACATCTGTAACACATGTAGATTCTGGGGATCCTTAACCCAACTCACACTCCCAAATTGGGTTCCCCAAAGCGAGACTAACCACACCTTCCAATAAGGGTACCCACGGGGGATTGGGATATCTTTCTAATACTATTGACTTGAGCCTCCATTATGGTGTATTTTCCCCAATATCAGTTGCTAGTTATAGTTAGTACTCCCTTATGTCATTGCTAAAACCAAGTAATTAGTGCCTCAGTATCCTTTAACTAATTAACTTTAAATAGCTTTAAAAATTTCACTTACCTCTTAACAGAGAGTAATGTACAGACTGAGATACATGCTTTTCCCACATGGCTAATGTGGAAGTTTGTTTTGCTTAATTTTACTCATCTTTGTTAAAAGGATTTTGTTGTCTTTTTAGTGGAACAAAGGGAGACAGGGAGAAAAGAAAAATTTGTGTTCATTGAAAACAAATTAATTAAAATAATGTCAATTAGCTTTTATAGGAGCATATTTCCTTCTTCCCTCAGTCTCTGGAGGTAGTGCTCAAACTTAAGGGGGCTGATACTTTACTCTCAGCAGAGACAGCTGATGAATAAGGTTGTTCCCTCCACTACAGAAACTGAGCTCCTGTTTCTGATTGACCGCAGGGATGAATTCTGCTAGTTAGACTTGGATGCCTATAAACTGGTGTGGACTCAAATTTCTGTGTGTCTGATAGCTCTCCTAACCTTTCAAAATTCAGAAGGTCACAGCTTAAACCATTCATCTCCAATAGTCATTCACTTGAGAACAGCAGGGAAAAAAGGAAAGCAAAGAAGCAGAGAACGGAGGATCCACAGCATTGGCAGTTTTGGTGGGCAGATAAGGAACTGGCAGCAGGAGGCTGTTTTCACCATACTCTGACCCTTTTTCCCATTTAGCAGATTATTGGGCTGTCATTGACCCATTTCCTGCTAGGCAGAAAAGGTGCTAAATTTTATTGGTAGACAGAGTTTGAGAATTCCCTAAAGCAATGAAGCCATAAATCCCATCCATATCTTTTCCCTATCCAAGTTATATAGGGAATTGATATAAATATAAAAAAGAGAGCCATTCTCCAATTAATAAGTGATCAAAGGATAAAAACAGATGTAACCTTTCTCCCAAAGCCTATTGGGGTATGGGACTTTCTCCCTTATTGGTAGAAATGAATGTCCTGTACTGCTTGAGGAGTGGGGGCAGAGATGGTGAGAACAGGAGAGCTCCAGCCGTCTTCAGTCCTCTTCGAGATTCCTCAAGTGTCATGTCTTCTTTGAGCTTTGAGTTACTTTGGACACTTCTGGCTTCCAGCTTCAAGAGGAAAAATGGAAAAGTCCAACCCACTTTAGTTTGCTGAAGGAAAAGATTCTGGGAAGGCATGGAAGGAGCTAACAGTTTCCATCCTGTCCCTAGTCCCAGATTGTTACTCTAGAGACTATGGGAAATTTCCCTTTGGATGAGAACTAGGACATTCTCTCTTGGTTGAGCTGAGTTAATTCACTGCCAGTGGGAGAGCTCCTCCACTCTGTATTGTCTGATGTATATTCTCCTATATCCTCCCATTTGATGTTTACCTTCTCGGATTTTTGTTTTCCATGGTTTGCATAAATGGGTTTCTTTGCTTATGACTAAGTATGCTCATTATATTTGATAAGAAAGAGGGCAAGCCTTGGTTATAGAGCTTGGTGTCTTCCCCCAATAATAATGACAAAGTGCTCAGAAATTAAACTGACCTCAATCATATCTCCTAGACTAATAATATTTAAGATAGCAGAGTGGTCTCCAGACCCAACTTCTAGCTTCCTCTCCTGGAAAGAGTTAAAGTCTCCCTTAGAGAAGGGTGGGGAGAAAAGAAGCTAAAGATATCTCTTCTGCTTCCCTTTAAGCTGCACAATACTGGCCCTCATGCTAGAGGTAGAGCTTCCTCTCTACTCAGGCCTCTTTCTAACCTTACATAGGCAGATTTTCAAAAGAAAAAGAAAAAAGCAAGCTATCAATATAATATGAAACATGAATAATAATATGAAATGTGAAAACTGCTCCAAATCACATTAATAAGAGAACTCTGTTTTAAATAGAGAAGAGTTCTCCATGTAGATATCAAATATTCTATCTAGTATTCTCACTATAAGTGGACCTGTTTTAAATATTTGCAGTATATGAATAAATTATGAGTGTGAAATGGAGTCAAAAGTATTGCAATAATAAATAAGGGTAATATAAATGTTACATAGTGTTTTGGGTAACTTGTTCAATATTAGGAATAGATAACAAATTGTACTTTATGCCATTCATATATTTTCATATATACACTTTTTTGCTCATTGGCCAGCATATTGTTTTCTTGCAAGTATTTATCCAAATCTGGCAGTACATACACATAACACTGAAATCAGCATTTATGAAGAACCTGCTAGGTTCTGTGTGTCTAGCTACATGGTTATATTCTATAATGGCATTCCTGCCAGTTTCTCAGTTCAATATTGGATGGAAATTTTTTTAAAGTGAATGAATAATTAATGCTCTAGAAAGAACCTTCTTGTGACTATAAACTATAATTAGAAAATATAATCAACTTTTGAGGAAAAAGAAAACATCAAGTCACCAAACATTTGTTAAGCACTTACCATGTGCCAGGCACCATATTAAGCACTGACTACGCAAAGAAAGGCAACGAACAATCCCTGAAAAGCTTATAATTGATGGTGGAGAGAACATGCAACCAACCAGTTATTCACAAGATATAGCTGGATAAATCAGAGACAATCTCATATTTAAGGCATTAACATTAAGGAAGATCAGGAAAGGCTACAATATAACACTGCCAATTTTTTTAAAAAAATTTAAAAACACTCTGTATATATCTATATTAATAGCCTCACTCACCCACCAAAAAAGCCTTTATTTCAACTTTGTACAATCAACCAAAGCACATTTTTCCACCATAGGGAGATAGGTAAGATGATAGTGAATTCATGGTCATTGAGGAAAGGTGTAATAGTAACATCTTTTTGTAAAAACAACTACTACACAGAAATTGAGAGGATGCTCATCAACTGGGAAATGGCCGGATTGTGATGGAATACGATTGTGCTCCAAGAAATGACGAGCAGGATGTTCACAGAAAAACCTGGAAAGACTTAAATGAACTGATGCGGAGAGAAATGAGCAGAGCCAGGAGAACATTGTATGTAATAATAGCAATATTGTACAATGTTCAACTGTGAAAGACTTAGCTATTCCTAGCAATACAAAGATCCAAGACAATTCTGAAGGTCCTATGAGGAAAAATATTGTCTACTTCCAGAGAAACAACTGATGGAATCTCAATGCAGATTTAAGCATGCTATTATTTTACTTTCTTTACTGGGGAGGGGTGTCTATTTTCTTTTACAACATGACTAATATGGAAATATGTTTTGCATGACTGCACATATATAACCTTTATCAAATTGCTTGCCTTTTCAATGATAGGGGAGGGGAAGGAGAGTGGGAGAGAATTTGTAACTCAAAATTGTAAAAAAAAAAACCAGGGATCGAAATTGTTTTTGCCTGTAATTGGAAACAAATAAAATATTTAAAAAATTTCAATACCAACTAACAAAGGAAAAAAAAAACAATTGCTACTCTAGAGCCCAGATCTGGAGGCAGGTCATCTAATCCAACTCCTACATTTTATAGATGAAGAAACTGAGGCCCAGAGAGGTTAAGTAACTTCCCCAATGTCACAGAAAGCGCCCAAGGTAGAACTTGACCCTGGGTCCTCTAACTCCAAAATCATTCTACTTTGCCATGAGTACTACTACTACTCATAAAAATGAGAGGAAATTAGTATCAGAATACCTATGGAATTATCTCTTTTTCTTTCCTTTAAATGCCTGAAGTGAGGTCAGTTAAAAGAAGGACTTTAAAAGGGATGAAGAAGTATTTTGGTTAAAACCGAGTGTTAATGCACCTAAGAAGAAAGAAAAAGGCAAGTCAGAGAGGCTGATAATTAATTTAGCTTTATAAATTTTTTTAAAATTAAAACCATCTTTCACAATGGATAGTTTCCATTACTCCATGAAGATAAAGACCACCTACTCTCCCTCCCTTCCCTTGGCCTCTCCTGGCCCTATGTCTTCCAGACCCCATTGGAAGGTGCTTGAATGTTCATGCTGCTTGAATGAGATAGGCATCAAGAACTCTATTTCTTTCAGAGGAAGAACCACCACCACTTCTTGCTGTCCAAGATCCTTCAGGTCTTATGTCTTCCCTGCTTCTATGCCCCCGCCCCACCCCCCGACCCTGGGCACTGTCATCAGACCTCTTAATGTGATCTAAATGCCTCTGGGCCAGGCCATGAGCACTGCCACTACAACCTCAGGAACTAAAAGCCTTTCTATCTACTCTACTTTCTTTTAAGTGTTGTCTTCCCCCAGTGAGAATGAGATCCTAGAGAGCAGAGGCTGGCTAGCTTTTTCTATTTGTACCTCTAACACTTATACAGTGCTTAACAGATAGTGTTTAATAAATGCTTTTTCATTCATTCCCTCATCCATTCATTCATCTTTTGTTTTAACATCACCTTCTTTCCTTGGGACCCATCTCCAATCATCCTGATTTATATCTGGCCACTGGTCCCAGATGACTCCAGAGGAGAAAGTGAGGCTGGTGATTTTGCACAGCCCTCCCTCACTTAAATCTAATTCACTTGCAAGCCATGGCATCACTTTCCTGATGTCATGATCTTCTTTGAGAATGAGGGACAAACAACAACCTGTGAGTATCTGAGCTGACCCCTGGGGATCCACCGGCCAGTTCTAGTTGGGTAATGTAGCTCCTTCCTTCCTTCCTGATGCAATTAGGGAACCCTTAAATATCAGGGTATGAGGGTCTGCCTGAAAGAATTCAGGTACTCAAACCTTCTTCCAGGCAAAGAGTAGTTTATTGTAATGCCTCAATAGAGTGGGTTCCTAGTGAATCTGTAACTTAATGGGGGTGAGATTGGTACTTATATACAAAAAAAGACAGTGAGAAGGTCTGGATGGAATTTAGGAGTGGTAAATAGTCTGGGACGAGCCATGCACAGACGGTGAAAGGTCAGAGAGCCACAGTGAAAGGACTATTAAAATGACATGGGGTGGCATGGGATGGGCCAATGCCTCAGGTGAGACACCAGGGACTGGGTTACGTGGAAAAATCCAGGGACTGGGCTGCTGAAATTTATGGGAAAATTAAGGGTCCAGGCTCATCACTCCATCAATCACCATTGTGATGTATATTGGACCTTTATTTCTATCTATGACCTCCTCAGAATGACTAGTTTATCTTTAAGAATAAGAAAAAAAATTATGTTGTTTTGCCTATCCCCCTATGCAGACCAAAGATACACATACCAGGCTCTTGTTGGGTCTGCTCTATGTGGGCAAGGCTATTTATTCCTCCCTCCCCCAAAAGAACTGAAACTGTTCTCAAGAGTCCAAGGGGTTAAGGCTCAAAACATTCAGGTAGCTTCCTTGAGGAGTCTGAAGTCCCTCCCTCAGACTTCTGACCACTAGACTCTCATGATCAACAGAAGCATGGAAGTTGTGCCTAAGTGAATTAATGCTGTATCTTTGCTAATATCCTTTACTTTGTAAACTGTTATATGGTCTACTATGGTTTTGTTTCATTTCAGTTCTGAATCTGGAGCACCACACAAACCTGATTTAGACCTCGATGAAGACACTATTCAAAAAGGTTCTGAAACAATGTGATATTGACCAATTTAAGTTTTAATATTATTCTAATTATTTCTGTAGTACAAGAAATTAGAACAGAAATCATTTGAAGGAACCTAATGAAAAACTAAAATTAAAATAACTAAAATACCATCACACCATTTATCTAAATTACACTAAATCAGGATTGGTATGTGGCATTAAAAAATTCAAGTTATAAAATTCAAATATCATTGAAGAGCCACCTGGTGTAGTGTAGAGTGGGAGAATTGGGTTCCATTCTGGCCTCTGATGCTTATTAACTGTGAGATCTTAGGCAAATCATGTGACTTCTCTTAGCACCAGTATCTCCATCTGTAAAATGGAGAAGATGGTTTTTGTATCATAGAGATTATTGAGAGAATCAAATGAAATTATACAAGATGTTTTTTTAAACCTTAAAGCACTGTATAACTTCCAACTGAGAAAGGTAAACAAGATAATGTAGGATGGTTTAAAGAGGTTTCCAAACAGGTTTCAAGAGAAATGTGACATAATGGAGAGAGATCTAGGAGATCTGGGCTCCAGTGCTGCCCCTGTACATTCTGGCTCCGTGACTTTGTCTATATTATAGAATTGTTTTGGCAGAGGCAGGCTCCTCATTGGGAATTCCCCATAGCAATGCTATAATGCGTCCAATAAAAACAAACATACAAAAACACCTTATAAAATACTGCTCTACTAACATATAACTATAACTATATATATATATGTGTGTGTGTATGTATGTATGTATGTATAAAACATATAGTAAGTAAGAAGGCTCTCTCCAGCCTCTTCCCCATGGCAGTCACATACTAGCATATCTCCCAGTTACGTTCTAGAAACTACCCAAAACAGAATACCAGATTTAAAATCTTGTAAAATTAATCCAGATTTAAGCCCTACAAAGTATCATTGTCTTTCTACATTAAAATCATGCCACCAGGTGATTCAACAGGACATCTTCAATATGCCCTGGGATGATGGAAGATATCCATCAGGAAAAGTGGACAGAGACCATCTTGGTAACAGCTCTTTGTTCTAATACCTCTCCTGTGAAAAGCCTGAGGCACTTTAGTCATGTTACAGGATTACCGGTCTTCACAGCAGCCCTCCCAAGAGAAGGAGATAAGATTTACTACAGGGCACACCATATTCCAAAAAGGGCATGACCTCTCTTTTTGATCCTCCCAGCTAACTAGTAAAAGAATTTCCACCTACATGGGAGGAGTCTGGAGATACCTGTTGGAGAAGAAAAGACTGAATCATTTCATTACGTTTCTGTTCTTCCCGTCTCATTTTTTTAAAGTATGTGATGTTATCAGGACCAACTACAATTTTTCCTATAAATACCCCAGGCTTAAAACCTAGAGTTAGTCACTCTTGACTCCTTTTTCCTTTGGAGGTGGGGATAGGATAAAGGGATACAATCAAGTGTCTTCCTATATCTTCAGTGTGTTCCTTCCATTCCGTGCCATCTCCACTTTACTGCCACATAGAAAATTAATCGAATCCTACTTGGATTACAATAACTTCTGAGATGATCTTGTCGCCTCAAATCTCTTCCTTTCCTCTTCTGCGAATCCATTTGGGTGCTTTCTGACAAATTGCTCAATTTTGCATGAGGCAGTTACTTCCTCCACAAAATGATCCCCATCTAGCTTTTCTCATCCTCTGTGATGACATTTTTTTTTTAAACAGAAAGAAAACTGCTGCCAGATTAAGCTATTCTAAATGGGATTTTCATTATGCCATTCCCTGGTTTCAAGCTTCCAATGGTCTCTTTCTATCTAGCAAATAAAGTCCCAAATATTTATTTCTCCATAATATGGCCCCAATTTAGGTTTTCCATTCCTTCCTCCCCCAAAGCTCCACTAACCTAACCCTTCATTCTAGTCAGAGTGGACTATTTTTCTCCAAACATGCCTTGGGTGCTCTTCAATCTGTCTTCTCCAGGGTCTCCTCACCTACCACCGCTCTGTGGCTGTTCAGTCCTTTCAGTCATATCAGACTCCTTGGGACCCTCTTTGGGGTTTTCTTGGCCATTACCTTCTCCAGCTCATTTTACCGATGAGGGAACAGAGGTAAACAGGGTTAAAGGACTTGCCCAGGGTCACACAACCAGCAAGAGGTTGTGGCCAGCTTTGAATTCTCCAAGATGTCTTCCTGACTCAAGGCCGATCCACGTCTATTCACTGTGCTACCCAGCTGACCCAACCATTTTCCTCCCATCTCTTCTTCTGATTATCACAATTGTCAAATCCTTCAAAATCTATTCAAATCTCACTATCTTTTCAAAGTCTTCCCAAGATGCCACAATGGACAGAATCTCATACAGTTTTCTTTTGTGAGGCAATTGGGGTTAGGTGACTTGGCCAGGGTCATACAGTTAGTAAATGTCTAGTGTCTCAGGCCAGATATGGATTCAGGTCCTCCTGACTCCAGGGCACCACCTAGCAGCCTCTCATAGATCCTTAAGAAAGGTAACATTGTGCAGGGGAGAAAGTATTTGAATAGGACTCACAAGACTGAAGCTCTTGGTTCAGGTTCTACCTCAGACAAAGTGAGACCTAGGAAAGACCTTAATTTAAAAAGACCAACGTTATCCACTGCATCCAGGGCCATTGCCAGTCTTCTCGACCTTTGTTTTGCCACTATACTCTGAATGACTGGAGGAGAAAGCAAAATTAATGAGTTTGTGCAGCCTCTGCCTCATTCAGATCCAACTCATGGGCAAATCAAGGCATCCCATTTGTGACGTCATTGGTTCTCTTTGAGAATGAAGGACAAACAGACACAACCAGTCACCAATGAGCAGATGACATGTAGAAGTCACATTCTCTTTTTGGCTCTCCCTTTCCTCATTCTCACATAAGAGTACTGGATGAACTAAATGATCTCTAAAAGTATCTTGTAGCTCTAAAATACTTTGGAATCTTAGAAGTCATGTTAGTTCAACCCGTCCCTCCTTCGAGCCATAAAAGTGCTTTTTGGTTTATGGGATTAATTTGTTATTTATCTTAGTTTGATACATCCAGAATTATGGTTACACTGGTAATGTTGCTCCTACTGATTTCACAACCTCTCCATTCTTTATTCAACAGCATTCATAAATTGCTGTGGCACAGACAACTAATCACTACCCGGTAACCAACCTTCTGGCAAAGAGACAGTGAATTAGGCTAGCTCTCAAAAGACAGCTCATCACCTGATTTGTATTTGAAGCTTATTATCTCAATATTATCAAGTTGCTTTTTCACTGTTTGTGTTCGTTGTGTCTCCTTAATTAGACTTTAGCCACCCTCAGGGAGGGACCATGTTTTATGCATCTTTTAATCCTCCATAACACAAAGCAAATGTAGTGGGATATATTCAAAGCTGTCCTTCCTTAGTCTAGTCAACCACAATTACTAGCTCAGCCCTTGTAGGCATAGGGATGACCTGACGTAACCCTGAAAAACTTGGGCACTTTGAAATGATGAAGCAATCCCCTCAAAGTTATTGAGCTGGAAAGAGCCAATGACTCACTCAGAGGACCTTACAACGTGCTCTCTTGCTTTGACTCTCCCATGGGTCAAGTTGGGCTCTCTTTCTCTGGACTCATCATGGGGGTTGCTGAGAGGGAATGGGTGGTGCTCCTTCTCCTCACAGTCATGGCCATATGGAACATGGACTCAACCTGGCCCAGGCTGCCTTCCTCTACTTTTTTGCTTCCTTTCCTGAGTAGGTTACTGAACATTTTACTCAAGCTGGACATGCGTAGGCTTTTAAAGTTTGACAGGTCCTGAGAGCATTGAGTGTAGTCTATAGGTGGCAAGGGAAACATTTTCATTGGAGAAGACAGTATGAACAAGGGAAGAAGCCCATGACCCTGACCTGGCTTACCAGGAGATATGGACTTTAAGGGAGGCAATGCAGAGCAGAGGTGAAATACGGAGTGCCTATTTCAGGCTCTTACAATCTGAGACCTGCAGGCCACTTATGGCCCATGGGCACACAAAAGGATTTCAAGTGGCCTGTGTAAAATAGAGGATTATGGTCCCCAGGCCACAGGTTGTGCAGGCCTGATCTATTTGTAGGCCTTACAGACTGACTTATGTTCTGATTAGGTTCAAGTTTCAATTTCTCAGCAGATTGTTTCAGTATTTTTAAGTTAAATTACTGTCAGTGCATACTCAAGTACAGGTTAGAATCTCCAGGACTAAACTTCTAAGGAGCAGGAGCAAGAGACAGCTTCAGCCCTCCTAGGGCCACAGTATTCCTTATTGTTAGAGTAATGAAATCTGAGCAATTTTTGTCATTGCTTTAAATGATAACATTCTGAATTAATATAATTTCTTCAGCTGAGGTGGAAACAAGAGCATCACATGTCTCTGCAATAAAGGGCAGGAGAGAAGCAAAAGAGAAAATGTTTCAGAATATAGGATATAGATATATAAAACCAAGCTTAGGCAAGTTTAGTGACCTGACTACAACCTCAGTGAATATGTCCTGGGAAACTCCTTTCTTCCTCAATGGTATCCTTGAGGATGATTTGTTTATGAATATAAACTGGAATGGCCAGAGTCAGCAACATTGTGATGGTTGAGGTGTGGCTGAAGGTGAAAGGTCTTTGGAGTAGAGAACCTACAGACTCCAATTTTGGGTTAAGACTTTCACTTATGAGCCAGAGAGCAAAGCCTATATATTACAATGGATCCAGGAGAAAATACTTCCAGATTCCCTGGGATTCCCATCACCATCTGGTACAGCTCAGTCATTGCCATTCATTGGTCTAATGGAGACCATGAGTAAGAATTTATCACCCAGTATATCAAATAGTCATGACCTTCATATGGAAAGCTATAGGACATCTTTATCAAAGACGTTCCTGATCTATTACATATTCAGTATGGATATCCTAAAGCATGGTGGCAGTAATTGCTGGCAATGACTACCCTGCACACCCAGCAGCCCATCCCAGTCAGTCCCACTCTAGAAACCTAATTCATTCCATGAGGAGTGGTGGTTCTTGGTGGTCATTTCCCTCATTGGCCTTATCTTTATATTACTGTTAGTCTTTGTCCCCACAGTCTTTGACCAGAGTAAGAAGTGTGCCAAGAAGTCAGATTCTAGGAACAACGGCAAGTTCGTTGCCGTGGAGAAATTTGTGAGTATGGAGGAAAGGAGTTTCCCAGCCCTGTAACTCAACAGTTGCCCTCTCAGTGAAGAACTTCTTCCATTAAAGTAATGGCATCTATACCAATTCTCCTCCAAGTCCAACCTAGGAAGAAAGGAAGGAAGGAAAGAAAGAAAGAAAGAAAGAAAGAAAGAAAGAAAGAAAGAAAGAAAGGAAAGAAAGAAAGAAAGAAAGAAGAAAGAAAGGAAGAAAGAAAGGAAGAAAGGAAGGAAGGAAGGAAGGAGGAAGGAAGGAAGAAGGAAGGAAGGAAGGAAGGAAGGAAGAGAAAGAAAGAAAGAAAGAGAGAAAGAAAGAAAGAAGAAAGAAAGAAAGAAAGAAAGAAAGAAAGAAAGAAAGAAAGAAAGAAAGAAAGAAAGAAAGAAAGAAAGAAAGAAAGAAAGAAAAAAGTTCTAAGAAATGAGAAGGAATCCGACAAGAATTTGAAAGTGGTAACAAAGAAACATTACTATAGTATTGAAACATTGCCACCTTGACTGAGAAGAGAGGGCTCTAAAACAATATAAATCACAGGAAAAAAACTAAAGAAAAGAGTTGTCAATTAAGAACTTGGAAGTTTTTTTTAACCTTATTTTGTATTGTTCTGTTTATTTATGTTTAAAGTAAATTTAATTAAAATGTACATATTTCCTTCATGCCAATGAAATCGATACCTTCTTTTCTTTTTCCAAATACAATCGTTTCCCACCACTGCTATAAGATAAGTTGGTAACCAGTATCATTCATTGTCTCTAGTTTATTGATGAAGATACAGAAACGTGAAGTGGTTTATCATCAAGTGAGTCTTTACATCTATTTCAAGTAGGGCATTTAAAATATATAATTCAATGGTTTGGAAAACTGTACTGAGTATATCACTATTTCCACAGCTATCAATTTACTATGTTTTAAAACATCAGTTACAGGAAAAATTTGTCCTTCCATAAGATCACCTATTAAGAGCTGGAAGGGAATGCAAAGATCACATAGTCCAAGCTCTTCCCCTACGGTTCATGTAGCTTAAGTGACTTGCTTAAGGTCACACAGTAATAAATATCAAAGGTAGATTTGAACCCAACCCCTTTGACTCCAGAGTTATTGTTCTTTCTACTATACTATGCTGCTTCATAATATAGGTTTAATGGGTGATATCTCTATGAGCTACCACCTCATAAGCATAAGTTGAATTCTGGGAGCTGTAGTTCTTTGCACTAGAGATTAATCTCTTGGTGTCCTCTCTTCATATGTAGCACACTAAGACACCAGGTCATCTTTCTCCTCTCAGGGCTGGAGAAGAGGTCCAACACCAAGTTTGAACAGAGAGCTAGAGAGAGATAGAAGAACTGGCATGAAAACTGGATTGGTAACCCAGAGTTGGGGGCAGGGGAAAGGGAGATGGAGAAAGGAAGAAAACATTTGCTAGGTACCTACCGTGTGCCAGGCACAGTGCTAAGCCCTTTACAACTTTCATCTCATTTGATTCTCATAGAAACCCTGTGAAGTAGATGCTATTATTATCTCTCTTTTACAGGTGAGGAATTAAGCATTGATAAGTTGAGGGGAAACCCTGAAGCATCTTGCTGGATAGTCAGTGTTTGAGTAGGTGGCCTCTGCTACATTCATTAAAGCACTTGTCTACCGGGCAGGTCTCTGGAGAAGGGCATGGCTAGCATAGACTAAGGCTTACACAGTTTTTCTCTCTGGGAGAGTTGTTGAAAAGTGATGCCTGCTCCCTGTGTGCCTGAGATGGTAGACATTTACTCTTAAGGGTTTTTTTTTCCCTGTGGTTTTTTTTTTAATTTAGTTCATAATTCCTGATTTAATTAATATTCTAAAGTCAGTTTACTCTGGATACAAATATGGTTGTCATAACCTCTTTGCCTGTTTTATTATCTACGAATAAGGGGTTTCAAATAGAAGGGACTAGGGATTATATTCATGTGACCCATCAATAAAGCTGGATGCTATGTCCATGTTCAGGATCAATAGGAGACAAAATTATATTAAGTTATTAATTTTTGTACACATTCTAAAGTAGGTAAAGCTAGACCTAGGGTTTTTTTGGTAGCAAAATGAGTCAGTCACCACTGCCATTTGGTAAAGGTTAGACTGGCAAATTACTCTTCTTTCTCCCTTGTATCCTCCCTATTTCTATGCACATACAGAGGAATCTCTGCAGGGTTGAAGTTGAAGTCAATGACTATAGAGTAGGTTATGCCTAGCTGGGGGAGATCTGGCCAGCAGTAACCATATTCCAAGAGTAGGAGCCAGAGAAGGGAGTGAATACCATTCCCTTTCATTTTCACTCTCAACTCAAAATCCAGATAGCACAAAGACTATAGATAGTACGTATGAGTGTTTGAAAACAGAATATGGCCCATTGATTTGTTTACATTTGCCTAGGAACTACTTTGGTGGATACGTAGAGGAGTAGATGATAATTTTACTCACCTAGCGAAGCAGATTGAATTGTTTGACAACTAACAGGTGGCTAGAACTGAAGAACGAACAAGGGGGAGAAGAGAGGGTGGCAGTCTGTGGGGAGCAACTTTCTTGCTTTTATATAATAATCTGCATGGTAAAAACAGTATTGTTGGTATGCCTTCTGCTTTCATCATGAACTCAAATTTGACTAATTCACTTATCATTTACATATTTCATGTGACCAGCAGAGATGCTGAGTTCAAATCACTAGAGTATCAGAACAATGAGATCTATAAAGTGGTAGCATAAAAAACAAATATTGAAGGGAATAAATATATTTTAGTAGCTAGGAAAAAGCATCTTACTACCCCCAAACTGTATCATTGTCTTGATCTAGAGCAGAGGTTCCCAAACTTATTTGGCCTACCACAACATTTTCAAAAAAAAAAAAAATTGCTCAGCACCTCCCTAGAAATCTACTTTAACTAGTTAATGTTTTTTTAAAATTTACATCATTTAAAAAATATCAAATATTGTTTTTAAAAATGACGCATCTTAAATTTAATAATTTATTATAAATTTGTGTTTTTGCCTGCATTGAAATTTTGATCATGTAACCATAAAACATCCTATTGTAAGCAAGTCATTACATGCACATATTTAAGACACCCAGTGGACTTGACCACTGATCAATTATAACTTGTATTTTGTGTGTTTATTTGGAAAGTAATGTAATCATTATGACTTTAACTCTTACACAACAGATGAAACATACAAACGGTTTTCTTTCCTTATGCTTCCACTACCCCTTTATTTTTATTCAATGCCCCTCAATTGCACCCAAGGCTACTACCATCCCCCTGGATCACTCCAGCGCCCCCAAGGGGGTGGTGTTGCCCACTTTGGGAACCTAAGACAGGGAGTTTGACTTCTGAAAGGTCTAAATAGGGTAGTCTCTTTTCTTCCAAACTGCCTTTAGATATGCAGTCTAGAGAGTCACTTAGGTGCCTAAACAATTGTTACAGATGAGAAAGTTCTTCCAGGTCTTTACCTTGACTGAACAGGTGTGGTCTCAACATTATTCCATTTGAAATCAAGAGACTCCCTTTGTTCACTGTCTTTCCATCTCAAGTCTTTCTCAGATCCCTTGTCTTCTATAATCTACCTAGCCTGAAAATATTACAAGAAAATAAACTAGTAATCAATCGTCTGAATTTTTCTTTTCTTCCTTGGCTCTGTTTCAGTGCCACATTTTCTATTTTTGCATTTGCTGTTGCTTCTATGTGTTTTGTTTCTTACCATATCAATAGAAATATAGAAGTTATGGCAAACACACAGCTGTTGGTCCTGAATCTTCACCCTGACCTCTCGTCCCAGATGCATGACCCAAAACCAAATCAACAGATCAACACAAGTTCGGTTCAATGTCTTCTTTCCCTAAGCCAGTCCTGTAACTTTGGTGGTATTTAGGAATTGCTTAGGCTGAGCCACTAAGCCATAGTGTCTTCCTCTGATAACAGGTAAGTTTAAATCTTTATTTCTTTAATTTCCTCTATATTATATATAACAATTCCAACCCAAGTTAGACTTTATCATCTTTATGTAGTCTTCCACATTCCAACTCAAGTGCCTGGTGGGTAGGTGGGAAAGCCTACAGATAGGTCATAATTAAACCCTATTTAAGTGATAACTCTTCCCTGCTCCTTAATGTACTAGATGTTGACCATCAGAGTTTGTCAGTATGAAAATAAAATTTATAGATTAAGATTTAATGTTGCAGTATTCTCTAATACAGAATTATCCATTTGGTAATTCTGTGATGCCTAATGGAAAATTGCAAAGGGGAAAAGATATAATTTTAAAATATCAAAACTGGAATAATTGTTCAAAGATGGAACTTAAAATCATTTTTAAAGTTCTATAAAATGTTTTATACATGGGAATATCTTGCAACATATGAGCTAGATCACCAGGCAAGAGTATGAGGTTAAAAAGTTTTCCAGGATACTTATTCATGGGGTTTGCTAGTTATCTACCACTACCACCCTCCCCAGCTTTATTTCATCTCTAAATTTGATAAGGCTGCTATGTAAACCTTTATTAAAGTCATTTGTAAGAATGTTGGACAGCCCTCCACTAGACACGCCCTGCTAAGCTGGCATGGATAACTACTCTTTGAGTTCTTCCCAACCAATTCCAAACCCCTTTAAGTTTACTATCACCTAGCCCATATTTCTCCATCATTTTCATAGGAAGAGTAGGAGACAACTATCTCAAATGTTAGACCAAAATCTAGGGGAATTGTAAGTATAGTATTCTTCTGAATCAACAGCATAGTAACAGGGTCAAGAAAGGAATGTTAATCAGGCATGATTGTTTCGATTGTTGATGAAATCATGCTGACTTCCTTTTCTAGATGTCAAATAATCATCTCCTTAGTCAAAAAGTGCTCAGACAACCACGTGAATTCAGAAGATTCGGAGGTCCCATCCTTTTGAAAAGGGATTTACTAAGAAGGTATAGTAAGAAGAGTTGGTATGAACCATTTCCCTGCAAAACCAGGAGCTTACGTTCTTCTTGCATACCCAGGGTCCCTGAGGGGACTGTGCTCAAAGTACAATGCTAGTGAGACATACATTCAGACAACACAAGTGGTAAAAAGATACCACCTGACTCCTGACTGGAAGGTCTTTTTTTCTTCTTCCTAATGGAGACAAAATGGAATCCTTGTGAAATTTCCCACAGATATACCCTTCTTTTAGGCACTGAGTATGGTGTCTTTCTGGAGTCTGTAGCTGACTCTTTCTCCATATTGCTATGGACTAGCACCATTCTAGAGTTATAGTCCTTCTGTTGCCAGCCATCATTATTTTAGCAGCTCCTGCTACAATCTCTGATTGCATCTTTTATAAACAAACTCAGTTTTGGCTCGCCCATTCCTGAATTATTAGTTCTTTCAGCTCCACAATCAATGAAAAGATTTTTCGTTATCACCCAGTACCAAGCCTAGATATGTCATAGCCAGAAACTCAAAGCTCCAGATATTGGATTGGAGTCAGGCATGGAATATGCGAAGACGATCTGTATAAACCATGAGGAAGAAGAAATCTGAGCAAGCTTTTCCTATCACTTATAATCTAGAATTTTTCCAGTAATCAAAGTCAAGCTCACTATAGTTTGTAGATATTCTTCCCCTTTCTCCAAAAGGGTGATACTGAACCTTTCCCAGTCCTTTAGTACCTCTTCTTTTCTCTAATATCTTCCAAATATCATGGAGTGTAGCTCAGCCATCATTTCTGATAATTCTTTGGGTTCACTAGGTTGAAGATGTCTTGATCAGTTTGATATAGATTCATTCATTTAGTGCAGCTACATGTTCTCTTATGTGACTTGGGTATACTGTTAGCCACAGTTTGTCTATCAGCCTGCACACTGCAGGCTGCCTGCGGCTCACCAAAGGATTTCGGGTGGCCTCAGGAAAAACGTAGAGGAAAACATTTTTCAAGGGCCTCCCGAAATCCTTTGGCATGCCTGAGGATCGTAAGCGACCCTGGGAGCAGGTTGTACAGGCCTGTTCTAAGGTCATGCTCCTTGTGTTTTTACATGAGTTGAGCTAATTCCAAGAGTTGGGTTCTCTTGTCCATCCCCCAACATTTAGCAGCTAATGCTTTCTAGTCATTTGTTAAATGTTATCCCCTGCACCACTAAAAGATGTAAAAATCAATACTCACGTATATTTTGGTGCAATTTAACAAAGAATATAAATTATTACAAAGATGAATTCCTCCTTGTTGAAACTCAGATGGAGTTATGCAAAAGCTGCCATTTGTCTCTTTAGATACTTCCAGATGAAAGCCATACTCCTCCAGACTCATAAAGTTTCTCTTGGTTCCATATCAAACTTCTCCATCCGTAGGAGAGGCACAGGATGAGTCTTCAGCAGGAATGTGATCAAAGGCTAGAGACTACTTAAATAGCAAAAAAAAAAGAAAAATTCCGATTCTAAAGAAGCTTTATTGGTAAATCCCCTGAATATCAAGTGCTCATTAAGGTTTAAGAATAGTAGGGCTATTCTAAAACTTAAAAATGAACTTGATATAGAAGTAATTTATGGTGGAAGAGATAGAGAACATTATTCTGGGAGAAAAAAAACTTTGACAAATATTTCATGTCAGATTTTTTTATCAAAAAAAAAAGCCTATACCTTCAGTTATACAGACATTCGTCTAAAGAACCTTTTGAATGAAATCCTAGCTCAGAAGGGCGCCTGCCAAATGCTTGTCACTTATTTTAGCTTCATGTTCAACATAGAATTCTTCTTAAAACTCATTTTTGTTGATGCTCTATGTTTTTACATCACATTCATTTCCATCTATATCTCACCCTTACTCAGCAATCCCTCCTGCAACGAAATTTTAAAAAGAAAGAGAAACAAGTTGAGTAAACTATCCTACACATCAACTACATCTGATAACGTATACAGTATTACACAGCCTAGTCACTTCTGCAGTGCCAGATGGAATTAATTATAGAAAGTCCATACTTGCTGGGAAAAACTCAAGGCAGTTCCCTCATGATACATCACAATTCTCCTAGAAGCAGATGTCCTCCTACTGTCCTCCATGAGGAAATGCCAACCTAGCGAACTGATCAAGACTGCACATCCTCCAGACTTGTATTACATGTGGATATAATGGAATGTTATTTCTCTGAAAAAATTATGAAAAGAATGGATTCTGAGAAACCTACGAGGTCTTTTATGAGCCCATACATAATGAAAAGAGCAGAATCAGGGGAACATTACACAATAAAGTCATTGTAAAAGACCTGTAAAAGCCGTAAGAACTATGATCAACACAATGGTCAGTTATGACTTCATAATACTGATTCAATGAATATTTATGAAATGTCTACCATGTGCTAGGCACTGCACTAAATGATATTCTAACAGTGGTTCAGTCCTGTCAGTCACTTCTGACTCTTGGTGACCCCATTTTTTGGGCTGGTTCTGGAGTGATTTGCCATTTCCTTCTCCAGCTTATTTTACTTGAGGCAAACAGGGTTAAGTGTCTTGTCCCAGGTTGAATAGCTAGTAAGTGTCTGAAAACAGTTTGAACTCAAGAAGATGAGTCTTTCTGACTCTAGGTGTGGTACTGTATCTACATCACCATCTAGCTGCCCCTGTGTTGCATGATTAAATGATAGTGGGGTGGTAATTACTGATCCCCTTACAAATTGAATGATATAGCTAGTAGGAGCTTGAACTCATGGTAGAGGAAAGAAATATCCTAAACAATCAGGACAGGATCCTGAGAGGGAGAAGTAGCAGGCTGGCCCTGAGAGAGTGGGTCAGTAGCATACTTCATTATACATAATCATCATTTGTTTAGGAAGATAATCTAACACATTCTTGTGGAGAAGATAGAAAGATAGATGACAATACAATCGGAAGAATTTAGAACCGATTGGATAGCCACTCTCAAAGAGTAGTTGCTAATGGTTCAATATCAACATGTCAGGATGTCTCCAGTGAAATTCCCCCAAGGATTTGTGCTTCATTCAATGATATTTAACATCATCAGTGATTTGGATAAAAGCATAGATTGCATGCTCGGGAAATCGGCAGATGACACCATGTTGCGAGGGATAGGTAACATGCTAGATAATGGACTCAGGATTAAACGTAGAATCTTGCCACTGGGTACGAAAGCTTAATTTCATAATACAAGAGAGGCACAATTAGATGGCAGTTATTCCAAAAAATATCTAGGGGTTTTAGTGAATTGAAATCAAAATGTGTCAGCAGTGTGGTGTAGTAACAACAAAATGTGTTCTTGGGCTAAATTAAGAGGAACATAGCTTCAGGGAAGAGGGAGGAAATAGTCCCATCGTACTCTGACCTTGTCAGACCTCACCCAGAGTGCCATATTAAGTTCTGGGCACCATGGTTTAAGAAAGACAATAACAAACTGGAAATTGTACAGAGGAGAGAAACCAGGAAGATAAAGGGCATTGAGATTGTCAGTTGAAGAAGCTGGCCATATTTAATCTAGAGAAGGCTGAGGAGTATTTGAAGGGCTACCATGTACAGAAGGAACTGGATTTGTTCATTATAGTCCCAGAAGGGGATAGGTGGCATGATCATTCAATGACTGGTCTCAAAAATTTAGAAGAACTGGATTCAAGATGGCAGCCGAGGTCACCTTCAGCTCTCAGATTCTTTAATTTCTTTTTGTTTAATCAAACGTGTTTTATTTTTATGTTTGTTTAATAAAAACGTGTAGTCACAAAAATTTCTCTTCTTTGATCTCTTTTTTGTTCTCTAGACTAGACTTAGTCCAGTCTAGACTAGCAGTGGTATTGTTACATCAAATGGTATGAAGAGTACCATGATTTGGGGGTATTCTTCCAAATTGCTTTCTGGAATGATTGGATCAATCCATAGCCTCACTAATAATGCCTAAGTGTTTCTGTCCACCAACAACCCCTCCAATAACTTGTCATTTTCCTTGTTTGTCATCTTTATTAATCTGATGGGTATGGGTAAAACCTGAATTATTTTGATTTGTACTTACCACATTTTTAGTTATAAGGTTGTTTATAGCTTTCCCCTTCTTTTGTGAATGATTCATTCATGTAGTGTGACCATATGTTTATTGGGTAATGTCTCTTGGCCTTATATATTTCTTTCAATTCCCTCTATATCTTGGATATCCTATCTTTGTCAGAGATATTTACTGCAAAGATTTTTCCTCTAGTAAGTGTTTCCTTTTCAATTTTAGTTGCAATGATTTTGTTTGTGCAAAAACTTTTATGTGTAACACATCTACCTACTTTGTAAGCAGTTCTTTGAAGGTGCTGCACCAGGTGTAGGTGTATGGTGGCATGCCACCTGATTGGATGAGAGAATGTTGCACCATAATACTGCATGAGTGGAGAAGGAACTGATTTCTGTTTTATTGGAAAGGAAAGGGATCAAGAGACAACTTGAAAGATACAGCTCAAGAGAGAGAAGAGGCACAGATTGAATAGCCTGGAGCCCCAGAATTGCAGACCTATAGGGAGAGTTGTCCCTCCATCATGTCCCTTGGCTACTGACACCAAACTTCTCCTTCATGATTGAGTGTTTGCTCTTTTCTTGATTGATTTGAGGCGTTTTATTTTACTCCCAGCTGAAGAGCTCTTTTATGTGTTCTTTGGTATATTCTAATCTGCATAACTGTGATTTCTCTTGGTTACTTTCTTTGATAAGAGGTTTGTTGGTTAATTGTTATGATCTTTTGTGTAACCAGCATTTGGTGATAACTGTCAAGTGTAAGCTAAGGATTACCCATGAATGAGATCAAGGAAGCAGCTTTCATTCTGAACCCCTTAGAATCATACTGCCTAGATTAGGGCTATTTAAGAGGTGGCAGGTAAATATGATTCTCATCTAAAATCCCTAATGAAGATAGGAGAGATCACCCAACTGAAGCATTTATAGATCTTGCCTGACCCTCTCTCCAGACGGGCTACTGGTGGTGCCAGACAGTCCTACTATTGGTCTACAAAGATGACCAGATTCCAGCTCATATCTATCTGTGCCACCTACAAGCTACATTTTGGTATATTAGATAGTATATCTATATATGTATCTATCTATAAGGTGTGTGTTACCCATCTAAGTTTTATGTATGTTAACATGAGTTTGTCAAAATGAGGATTTCAGAGAGTTGTAAAAAGTTATTTCTGGAATCTTGCCCACCCCTTTCCTAGGAAGACTTTGCTTCTTTTCTTGTTGCTTTACCATCCTCAGAGAAGATGTATCAGACCAGGATTATATCTGTCTGTGCCACCCCTTCACCATATTGTCTTAATTATTTCCTATTATCCAGGGAAAATAATTGTTAGGTTCCAGTCACTTTTCTTAGTTTAATGCATCTCATGTTATATCTGAAGGTTGATTCCCCTCCCACAAAATGTCATTTACACAGACCATCAAACTTTGTGAATAATGAATAAATTCATTTATCCAAACTGACAGCAAACAAACATAAGAGAAGCTATACAGATTAGAATGTAAACCTGGTGGCTTATTTCCTGGGAAAGTGAATGAGCTTTCCCCAACTGGGCATGAGATGTTTCAGATCAACTGAGAGAGAATCCCTAACTTCACCCAAAAGGAAATTCCCCAAAGTCTCTGTTGAAGTAAGCTGAGAATAGGGACATGATGAAGGCACTGTCTTCTCTATACTTTGACTTTTTCATCAAACTCTCTCTCCTTGCAGGAACTTCTTCCCTGAGCCTGTCCTCTCTTAAAGCTGGAAACAAGAACAACTCTGTGTTCTCAAGCTCTCGCCACCTGCAATCCTTATAGCAGGCACAGAAAAGAGTATAATCATTCACTCCACCAATGAGGAGAGTCTTGGCCCAATACATAGGTTTGAAATTTTCATTTTATCTCCAGTGAGCCTCTCTTTCTCCATTTACAGGAAGCCTTTTCCAACCAATCTTAATTCTAGTACATTCTCTCTTTTAATTACTTCATATTATTTAGAGATGATGGAGGACAGAAGGACCTGACAAACTATGGTCCATGGGATCATGAAGAGCCAGATGTGACTGAAGGATTAAATGGCAACAAAATGTATTCTGTAGATAGCTTTTAAAATGCATATTTCATTGTTTGTTGTCTCACCCCATTAGATTATGAGCTCCTTGAGGGCAGGGGCTATCTTTTGCTTTTTTCCATCTCTGGTGCTTAGCACAGTGCCTTAAAGTAGTTATTTAATAAATGGTCATGGATGCCGTTTCCTTTTTAACAGTGCCATACTCTTGCTAAACCATCGATACAAAGAAAGGCAAAAGACAGTCCTTGCTTTTAGGGAGTTTGGAATCTAATGGAGGAATTGACATGAAAACAATTATGTAATAAATAGGGAAGGGACTAGACCTAGGAAAGGGTTAATAGGAAAGGCTTCTCAGCTTCTAACAGTCAAATATCTTCCCATCACTTAGAATTGTTTACTTATCAATCACCCAAAAAGCATTACTACATGCCAGGAACATGTTAAGGACACAAATATAATCAATGAAACAAGGCATGTGAGCTACTTATAAGCAGCTTACATTTTTAAGGGCCTTAGAATTTGCCTGCTGTAGTAAGTCTGGATTCATCTAATCCTTCTCTCAGCCTTGGGAAAGTTATGGAAATAAATTAGTAAGATTCTCCTACATTTCCCTGCAGAATCTCTCTATTTTCTTTGTCTAATTTTTTCTGTATGTGTGACTGGCCACTGCTTCTCCCTCACACACATCCTATTCTGAAGAATGAAAACACATAGAGCATCATAAATTACCGCGGAAGACCATACTTTATCTAGTGCTAAATTCTAATATGAATTGAAAAGAAGTATAAACTAGGTTACTTTTGGACTACCTCTCATTTCTGTCAGACTTCTTTCTAGTTTTCTAAGTAGTTTTAAAAGTCAAATAGTAAATTTTGATCCCATTAGTTATAGTCTTTGGGATTACCAAATGCTATGCTGTTGTTTGTTTTTGTGTACAACATCTGTTCTACTGTTTAATTTTTCTATTTATTTAAAACTGCTATAAAATAGTTTTGAAGATTACTACTTTGTAATATAGTTTGAGATCTGGTATTATTAAGCTCCTTCTTTCCCACATTTTTTCATGATCATTTTTGACATTCTTGACCTATTGCTGCTCCAGATGAATTTTGTTGCTAATTTTGTCTAAGTTTATAAAGTTATCTTTTGGTAGATTGATTAGCAGGTCATCGAACCTATAAGTTAATTCAGATAATATTATAATTTTCCTTATATTGGCAAAGCCAAACTATAAGCAATTAATCACTTCAATTCTTTAAGTTTTTTTTATTTTTTTTCTGTAAAGGATATTTTGTAGTTCTGTTCATATAATACATGTATGTCTTGATAGCTTGACTCACAGATATCTAATGTACATTTTACACATTTTTCATAGAATTTCTTTTACTATTTCTTCCTGCAGGATTTGTTTGGTAATATAGAAAGATAGATATTTTTGGAGCATTAATTTTATATCCCCCTTCTTTACTAGATTTACAATTCTAATTAATTTTCAGTTGAATTTCTAGGGTTGTCTAAGTAAATCATTGGCAAAAAATGCTAATTTTGTTTTTTCTTTGTCTATGCTTATTCCCCCAATAAATTTTTCTATTCTTATTGTTATAACATTTCTAGAACTATATAAAATAATATTGGTAATAATGAATATCCTTACTTTGCATTTGATTTTATTTGAATGGCCTCTTGTATTTCTCCAAAAGAGTTAATGTGATCTCTCAGTAGATAGATGTTATTTATCATGTGTACTAAAGACTCACTTATTCCTTTTTTTTATTTTTTTAACATAGAAGGGTGTTGTATTTTGTCAAAACCTTTTCTGATATTGATATGATTTCATTATTTTTGTTATTGATAGCATATTGTTTATAGTTTTCCAAATATTGAACTCTGTATCCTAACATAAATCCAACCTGATTACTAGGTTCAATATTTTTATCTTGTTACTTTCTTTGTAAAATATTTTATTCAGTATTTTGGTATCAATACTCATTAGAGATACTGGTCTACAATTTTTTTTTCTGTCCTTTCTCCCTGATTTAGGTATCAGGACCATATTAATCTCATAAAATTAGTTTGGTGAGATCTCTAACTTTTCTAAAATATATTCAATTTCTTTCCTTCTTTCTGACTTACCTTTTTATAAAGAAAAAGGGTCATATCCTGTCCTGCACCGTAATTAAAAACCTCTTTCTTGTCTCCTTTTGGCTTTTTCTTCAACAGGCCAGACTGCTCATTCTTTCAACTATTAATTTCTTCCATGAGTCTCACATTCCCACATACTCCCTACTCTGCCTAAGTAATCCTGACCTAAGTTCATAGACTCATAGATCTAGAGTTGAAAGAGCCTTCAGAGATCACCTAGTTCACCCTCTCCCCTGGGTCATTTTACAGCTGAGGAAATTTATGTAGAGGTCTATTCCTCTAGGGGCTGTGCTCTGGGTTTATCCATATGAAAAAATCATGTTTGAAATTATCCCCTTTAGATGTGATGATCTGTGGAGGTTTTATTTTGTCCATCTTTGCAAAATGGGAACACAACTACAAGTTTACTAAATTTCAAACCATACTTTTTCAGTCAAAGAAGCTGGTATACTGAAAGAATTAGAAAATAATTAGCATTTAAGGAATTATATTAGTTTTCTGAATTAGAAATCTGATCTCATTTGTGGTGTTTTCTAATTACAGTTATTCAGCTGGCTCTTTTGAAGCGTGGATCCAGAGAAATAGATTGAAACGATGTTCACTGATAGAAAAGAATAAGGAAGACATTCTTCCCTATCACAGCTTGCGAAGACTTTATCCAGTCAGCTCAAAGAAGTGAAAACATTACATTAAGTGAGATTCAATATGGAACTATTTCTGCATTCATAAGTGATAATTATTTTTATAATTTATGAGTTAATCCTTCTTTGCCCTTTACCCCCCAAAACAGGTGAGATTCTTAAGCGTTGCTTTGTTACATCCTGTAGAATTAGCTCTTAGTTCTTGGAAAGAGCACAGAAGTCTAATTCTTTTGTAAGATAAGTAGGTAGTGCAGTTATTAAAGTGTTAGACTTGGCATCAGGAAAACATGAATTCACATCTCATATACTTAATAGCTGTGTGACCTCGGGCAAGTTACTTAACTGCTATCTGCCTCAGTTTCTCCATCTATAAAATGGGGACAATAATAGCATCTACCAGAATTGTGAGGATAAAATGAGTTCATATTTGTAAAGCACTTTCCAAACCTTAAGGTGCTATGGAAATGCTAGCTTTGTAAAGTTAGTATGTTATTCTTTCCATGTAACTTCAATGACTTTGTATTGAATATGGTTACTATTTTCATATAAATGTCAGCTGTTTATTTTAATCACGCTATTATAAACCCAGATTAGCAAAAGGTTTAGTTAGTTTTGTGTATACATAACAGCAGATTTTTATTGCAAAAAAGAAACTGTTCAGCATGGTGCTTGGCACATAGTAGGTGTGCTTAATAAATGTTTATTAATTGATTTGTTATTTATTAACCTCTTACAATTTTTATAAAGGTAAAAGACATTGCATTGTAATTGTATTCAAATGCTAGTATTTGTAGATATACTGTACAGAACTAGGTCAATGTGGGAAATACTCTTAATATTATCTTGGGGAATATATACTTGATTCTGTATTTGATAAACTGAATTATAACATGGAGCTTGTTTGTACAGTAAATTGCCTCTGTTTTCAGAAATGGTATCAGAATTCACAGCTTTTCTGAATCTCAAACCCATATTTATCTTTCTTCATGACAATGTACTGATAGGAGATAAGGTAACAGGCCATTTCAAAGGTGTTGTTGCAGGTACCAAAGTACCTTGTCTATTCTGCAACACTTCTTCCCCTACCTGCCATCACAACACTTGAAATTCTATGTATGAACTACAGAGAAAATGGGTTTTCAGTATAATGATTATAGATGTTCAGACTGAGAAGAGAACTCAGCAGCCAACTTGTTCAATTCATTCACAAAATATCCACAACAAGAAGTCATCCAGGCTTGTGAAGTCAGAGAACCCACCATCTATTTAAACAGCTGAATCTACTTTTGGACAGATCTCATTGTTGAGAAGTTCCTGACATTAAGCCTAACTTGAACTTGTGGCAACTTCTACTAGACCAAAAAGTGAGAGGGACAAAGATTGGATTTGTAATTTTAGTCCTATCGGGAATTTCTTGGGTGAGGGAATTCTACAGAGTAGGTTGGCATCTTCTCTGCATCTTATAGTCTTAAAGTTGCTTAGAGCACTGGGAGGTTAAGTGACTTGTCTAGGATCACACAGCCACCCAGTATCAGAGGTGGACTTTGAATCCAAGTTTTTCTCTTTCCTAATTCTTTGAATTCACATCTTCTTGACTCAAAGTCCAACGCTCTATCCTCTGTACTACCAACTGCCTCCTGAATAAATTGGATTTAAGTGAGGCATAGTTGCAAGAAGTTGTCAGCCTCACTCTCTCCTCCAGAGTCATCATAGTCCTGTGGCAGGACAGAATCAAGACTGGCGATGGCTCAGGATGCAGTGGATGACCTTGGCATCTTCATTGTCTAACCAAGCTCTGAGCGCTCCCCATCACCTGCTTCAGCCGCCTTCATGGCCATTGGAACAAACTGTTCTCATCTGCCCATTCCAGCAGAGGAAGTCTTCCATGCTTAGGGTAGACACCCTCCTAACACACCAATGGATTTGAGACCCCTTGGTTACCTTCAACCTGGTTTGACCCGTCTGCTGAAATGGTTTCCCGGGATGTGGCTGCTGCACATTGCTGCAGCTTCTTGGAGCCACAGGTGAGAGTTGAGTGGAACAGGAGGACACTGAAGGTGGAAAGTAGCCCTGAAAAGGGCTTGGCAGCCATCACATTAAAGGTAATGGTCCTTCCTGAACACACCTTACACCCATTTGAACTATCTTAGGAAGATTCTGAAGATCATCTGGCAGGGTAAGGTCCCAGACACTGAGGTCCTTGCTCGAGCTGTACTGCCAAGCATTCAAAATATGCTTCAAAGAGCACAACTCTGATGGGATGGCCACGTTGTTCGAATGCAAAATGTACACTTGCCGAAAAGACTATTTTATGGAGAATTCACATGGGGCAGATGATCACATGGTGGTCAGAGGAAGCGATACAAGGACACTCTCAATGTCTCTCTCAAGAACTTTGGGATTGTGCAACATGGGAGACACTGGCACAGGACTGTTCAGCATGGCGTGCCCACATCAGAAAGGGTGCTATGCTCCATGAGCAAATTAGAATTGAAACAGCTCAAAGAAAATATAAGATGCACAAATTTGCAGTATCCACCCCAGGTGTTCACGCAGACTATCTGTGTCCAATCTGTGGTAGAACACTGAGCTCATACTGCTCTGATCAGCCACAGTCAGACACATTGAAGCTTGACTTTATCATAGTGATGTCATTTTGGTTCTCTTTGAAACGAAGGATAACAACCAGAACCTCTATAGACTATATTGTTTCTACTGGGGCCATGAAGAACAGATCTAATCCTTTCTTTACATACCAATCCTTCAAATACTTGAAGACAGCTATCATGTCTCCCCCTACTCCTCTTCTCCTTTGGTCAATTCCTATATAATATGAACTCAATTTTCTCATCCCAATTACCTCCTCTGGACAATTTCCAGTTTAAAACTATACTACCCAAATTTCAACATAGTAGATGAGGTCTGATGAAGGTAGGGTACAGTTGGCCTATTTCTTTCCTATTCCTGGTAGCTTTATCTCCCTAAATGCAACTCATGCTGCTTCTAGTCCACTAAAATCAATAGATGTTTTTCAGAATTATTGTCTAACCATGCCTCTCCCATATTACATTCATGAAGCTAATTTTTCATACTCAATTGTAAGACTCTACACTTTTTCCTATTGAATTTCAAATTATTAAATTCAGGCCGATACTGTAGTCTAGCCTAAGGACTCTTGACTTTTTGTGTGTCATGGAACCCTTTGACAGTCTGATGAAACTCATGGACCCTTTGTCAGAATGATGTTTGTTTACATTCATAATTGAAAGAAATGCTGAAATTCAGTTAGAAGCTGGGTGTATGGGGGAGAGGAATGTAATTTTTTTCAAGCTCACAACTCCTGAAATCTATCCATGGATGCCCAAGTGAAGAACCACTGCTTCAGATCGTCAAGATCTTTTTGGATCCTGAATCTGTCATTCATTGTGTTACTTAGCTTAGTGTTGTCTGAAAATCTAATGATACTGTTCCTTGTTCCAAGCCACTGAAAAATGTTAACCATGGGGCCATGCAATCATTTGTGGGGAAATTCCACTGGAGATTTCTTGCCATTCGGGGTGTAAACCATTAGCTACTACACTTTGAATCTGGTCATCCAACTAGTTTTAAGTCTATTTGATTGTATATATTATCATACAATTCATCTTCCCAAGTAGAGCAGAATGAGAAAGTTTATAAAAAGCTTTGCTAAAATCTAGGCAGACTATATCCATAGCACTCCTCTTATCTACTAGCTTATTACTCTTAAAGAAAAATAAGGTCAGAATTGACTTGTTCTTGATGAAGCCATGCTGTTTTGTTTTGTTTTTTGTAATCATCATTTCCCTTTCTAGACTTTTGCTCTCTTTAATAAGCCATTTTAGAATTTCTCCAAATATCAAAGTCAAACTCACTGGTTAATAGTTTGGAGACTCTTCTCTTTCATTTTTTGAAAATTGAGACATTTGTGCTTTTCTAGTGTTGTGGTTTCTCTTTTGTTTTCCATGATCTTTCAAATATCACTAACAATAGTTCAGCAACATATCCCAGTTCTTTCACAGTCTGAGAATGTATTTCATCTAGGCCAAATCAAGTCAATAAACATTTATTGAATGCATAAGTGACCTGCACTGTGCTAACTGCTGAAGATACAAAAAGAGGCAAAAGACAGTCCCTGCCCTCAAGGAACTCATAAACTAATAGAAGATAACAAGCAGACAAATATGTACACATGAGCTATATACAAGAAAAATAGGAAATTACTAAGAGAATAGTTAGAATTAACAGTGGTTGAGAAAGGCTTCCTACAGGAAAGGTTTCCTGTAGAAGATGGGACTTTAGTTGTGACTTGAAGGAAGCCAGAAGTTAGAGATGAAAAGAGTATTCTCAAGGGCACAACCAGAGAAAATGCATGGAGTCAAAAGATGGAGTTTCTTGTTCAAGGAATAGCAGGAGGTCAGTGTCACTGGATCAAAGGCTATGTGATGGAGAGAAATGTACAGGAATACCTTGGAGATATTTTGGGTTCGGTTCCAGACCACCCCCAAATATAGCAAATATCACAACTGAGTTGCAATAATTTTGTCAATGCATGTTATGTTTACACTATGCTGTAATCTATTAAAGCTCATGATAGTATTAGATCTAAAAAAATGTACAAACCTTAAAAAATACTTTATTGTTGAACCATGCTAACTACGATCTGAGTCTTCAATAAGTTGTAATCTTTTTGCTAGTGGAAGGTATTGCCTAGATGTGAATGGCTGCTGACTGATCAGGGTTGTGGTTGCTGAAGGTTGGGGTGTCTGTGGTGACTTCTTAAGCCAACAATCCTGCACTGATTTGACTCTTCCTTTCACTTGACCACTTAGAGGCCACTGTAGGTTTATTAACTGACCTGATTTCAATATTGCTGTGCCTCAGGGAATAAGGAGACCTGAAGGAGCAGGGAAGACCAGGAAGAGCCAGTCAGTGGAGTAGTCAAAAAACACATTTATTGCTTAAGTTCATCATCTTACATGAGTACAGTTTGTGGTACCCTAAAACAATTACAATAGTAACATCAAAGATCAATGATCATAGATCACCATAACAGATATAATCATAATGAAAAAATTTGGAATATTCCAAGAATTACCAAAACGGGATGGAGAGCTCTGTGTGAGTACATGCTGTTGGGGAAATTGCACCTATAGACATGATCCACACACGGCTGCCACAAACCTTTAATTTGTTGGGGGGAAAAAGCACAGCAACCGCGAAGCGCAATCAAACAAAAGTATAACTGTGTACGAAGAGTGGAAAGAGGGGGCGGACAGATTATAAAAGACTCTGCGTACTAGAAGATTTTCTCTGGGATCCTGGAGATTAAGTGGGGAGTGTGGTGAATAAAATTCACCCAAGGCAACTCTGCGCTCCCTCAGATCTTAACTCCCTGCTAGTCATTTTTGTTGCCATCAGCCGCAGAAAGGTCCTTGACTTTGGAGCAGCTGTTCTCCTTCACTGTGGTCTTCCCATCTACATCTCTTCCAGGCTTCCTGCTCCTCTCTAAACAGAGCTGCGATCAGATCTTCGGCTGCCCAGTCTGAGCTCACCCGACATCTAGCTTTCCAGACAGCTGCCTTTTATCCGCTCTGTCGCCTGGCCCTGCTCCCACCCCCCGCACTCCTGTAAGCTCGGAGCTGGTGGTTACGCTCGATGCCCACCCTCCGTCCTCGCCCTTCCTTCGGGATCTCACCCATCCTTCTGGCCGCACTTTCCTTCCTGGGTCCTACTCATCTTTTTCAGCTCTGAGATCTGCTCTCCCGGGGATGCTGGGTATAGGCTGGGGTGTACCAAGACTGACCTCCTCTGCTCTACCACTGCCTCCAGGGTGGTGAGGTGCTGCACACGGGGCAGCGGGCCACCCACTGCGTGACCCTGGGCAAGTCATTTCACTGCCTGCCTCAGCTTCCTCAGCTGTAAAACGAGCTGGAGAAGGAAAGGGCAAATGCCGTCAGCATCTCTGCCCAGACCACCCCATGGGGTCACCACAAAATGCCCCTAACTCTAAGGAAGGAGTGACGCCCACCCCAGCCACTGCCTCCTCAGAGCCGCCGTCAAGCCCTCCCCTGTGGGTTCTTCATTCGTCATCAAGCTGTCAGCTTTTTCTGGATAACCGAGGGCTCCCATCCCTCCCACGTTAGTAACGCTTAGTCGGTTTACGTGGCCCAATTCAGGGTTCCTCCGGCCCCGACTCTCTGACCCCCCCAAACGCTACTCTGGTTCCGAATTTCCCTAACCTAGGAGGCTGCGTCTCTCCCCCTTTCCCTGCCTACGGGGGCAGCTCCCTGGATGTGGACCGGACACCCCGGTCCGGAACAGGAGGGAGCCGAACTCCACCCGCTCCCCCGGGAGGCCCGGCACGAGGCCATCCCTTCCGTCTGGGCCACAAAAGGATTCTCCAATGCAGTCTGGGGGGGCCCCGGTCGGGGGAGGGGAGGCCGGTCTGGGGTGGGGGCCGGTCTGGGGGGGCCCCGGTCTGCGGGGGGGGGGCCGGTCTGGGGGGGCCCCCGGTCCGCGGGGGGGGGGCCCGGTCCCCGGGGGCACGCTCTGCTCGGACACCAGGCACCGGACGTCTCGGCGCCGGCCGGGCCAGGGGTCGCCGCCGGGCTCAGGCCCCAAGGCCCGTTAGGTCAGTAACAGGGGATGGAAGGCGGGCCTGTAAACCTCCCCTCCCCCTCCGCCCGCCGCCGGAGCAGCCGCAGCGGGGTGGGGGAGGGGTCCCGGCCCCGGGTGCGTAACAATCGGCGTCGTTTCTGCGTGTGATTGTCTCATTGTTTTCCCTGCGGCGTGGGGGAGGGGGCGCGCGCCCGGCGCCGGCGCGGAGGGAGGGGGAGCGGGGAGGTTTCGGTTCACAGCCCGCGCGCTCGCTACCTTGGCAACAGAGGCCGGAGAGGACAGCCCGTCAGCGAGCCGACTTCTGTCGACCCTCCCCTTACCTCCACGCCCGGGGTCACTGTCCCACCCTCCAGAGCAGCCCCTGTACCCCTTCTCCTCTCTCCTCTCCTCTCTCGCCCTGCCCCGCTCCTCAACGCCCGCTTTGGGACTCCATCCACGCCACCATCCCCCACTTTCCAAAATGGCCGCTGCGCCCGGCATCCGCGGTCACATGACCCTCCACATTCTCCGCTCTCGGCCTTTTTCTGGATAGCTCGGACTTCGGGGAGGCAACACGCAGGCGGGTGGGGGCGGGGTGGGGGCGGGGGAGGGGCAGGTTAGAACGGAGAAATCTCACGAGACCTCTCGAGCCCACAGACAAGGAGCCGAAAAAGAAGAATTGGGGGGAGGGTGAAGAGAAAGAGAACTTTCGCGAGATCGTGAGCGCTCCGAGTCTGGTAGAGAGCGGCGAAGAGCAGTTCTCGCGAGGTCTTGAGGTTCGAGGACGAGGGGGGTGGGGGGGAGGGGGGAGGGGAAAGGGGAAAGGACGTAGGGGGTAGCGAAGGAAGCTCTCGCGAACTTTGGAGGACTTTGCTCCGCTGAGGCGCTGGGAGAACAGGCTGCGACGGGCAGTTCCCGCGAGGTTGGGGGGGCCGAGCGGCGCGGCGGCCGCGGAGGAGAAGCGGTGGGCAGGCCGGGGAGAGGAGGCGCCGGGGGCCGGGCACGTCCTGCGTGCTGACGTACGAGCCGTCGGAGTGGGTATATTAGGGCCGTGGCCGCGCCGGGCGTTCCAGAGCCGCAGTTCCCCGGTGAGAGGTGCTTTGCGGTGAGACGTCCCCCGCACGCAGTTGATCCGCAGCGGTAACGCCAGAGTCCCCGGTACTCTTCAGGGATGAGTCATGTGGCGGTGGAGAATGCGCTCGGGCTGGATCAGCAGGTAAGGCGGCGGGCAGGGCAGGGGTCGGCGCCCGCGCGGGTCTCCCCGTATTCCCGCCCTCCCCCCACCAGCCCGGCCTGTGGCGCAGTGCTAAACCCCGGCGGGGCGGTGTGCGAGCGTCCCGGCTCGTGTGCTGCGGGCCGGAGCGAGCGGCCTTCCCGGGGATGCGGAGGAGGAGGGGGAGAAGTCGGGGGGAAGGTCGGGGCACAGCGGGCGGACAGGGGCCGGGAGAGCGGGCTTTGTGTCGGCCCGGCTCGCCCGAGGTATTGTCCGGGGTCCGCGCACAATGGCGGCTTTTGTGCGAGCGTGCGCAGCGGAGTCGGGAGGCGGCGGGAGAGCGCGCCGGGAGCGCGCCGGGGGGGTTGGGCGCGCGCGCCGGAGGGGCCCTTTGTCTGGAGCCTTTTGTGCGGCTCCGCGCGGCCGCCGGCGTGAGGGAGCGGGCTGCGGGGCAGGCCTCGGCGCGGCCTCGGGCCGGCTTCCGGCCTTAGCTCGCGGAAGGTGTGAATGACGAGGGGCGGGAGGCCCGAGGCGGGGGGCGCGCGGCTGGCGGCCTTCGCTCGGGGTAATGGCGGCGGCCTCCTTTGTGTGCTGCTGCGTGGCTGGGCGGGGGGGCGGGGGCGTGCGGGAGGCGGCGGGGCTCGGGGGCGCCCCGCGTTCGGCCATTTGCGTCGGTTTGAAGGCTTTGGAGCCCGTTCTCTCCCCCCTTTCGGGGGAGACGTCGGGCTCGGCGGCCCCGGGTGGCGAAGCCGCGTTTCCGGAGTGGAAAGTTTTGTGACGCAGATGGGCCGAGGAGGCATCGCGGGGGGAGGGGGAGGAGGAATGGGCCCGGCCGTGCGCCGTTGCGCCGGGAGTGGAGACATGGAGGTGGGGGTGTCCCCGAGCGGGGAGGGTCCGGGGGCGCGTCCCCCGGTTGGGAGCCCCCAGCCCGCGAGGCGGGGAGGAGAGGTGTCCGAGATGCGCATCCGAACGGAGCTGGGGTTGGTGTGGGGAGGGAGGCGGGGGCTGCAGAGGCTTCGCAGGCCATTGTTCAGTGGTCGGCTCCGTGGTGGACTGCGGAGGTTTCCACCTTCCGTGAGCTGCTGGGGCGTTCGTGGGATGGATGGGGTCATTTTAATACGTTTTGAAAGTGAACGCTGTGTGGTATCATTTTTTTATTAGATGTGTTTGCCAGTAAAGCCACTTGTCCAAAACTAGCCTTATGCAACAGCCTAGTAAAACTGGTCGGCAACCATGACCCAGAATTTGAGGATTGGGCTTTGCGATTTGGAGCACTTTGAGAGGGATCCGTTTCATGATGATGCCGTCATTTGTACGCACTAACTGGCATCCAAAACTAGTGACTTTGTTTTTTCACGTAGTGCGTTGGTTTGAAGGCAGCACTATCTAGAATATTAGGAATGAATTAGAACCCTTCTTGAATTTAGAATAATTGACTTGACCTTGACCATTGTAACAACTTCCTATAAATATTAAAATTTAAGCAGTGGGGATGTTCTTGTTCATCAGGTCTTCAGAACGAAGCTCGTAGAAACTTATAAACAATTGGAATTGAAGGGAGTGGTTTTTGAACTGCCTTAATAATAAAATGCAAATTTCTAGAGCTTTCTCTCTTGGTTAAAGATTGCTTTTTATGTCTGCCAAGCACGTTTGCATATTGGTGGGGTAATTTGAAAAATAACTGGACAAGATTTTTAATATGAATGTGGATTGCATCTTCCTGGGAGTAAGCACTACAATGACACATACATCGCTCTTAATTTGCAGTAGAGGAATGGTATTTGCTTCCTACTTTATTTACCATAATATATTTTCATGTTTGGAGGAGATAGATAGAACTGCCATTTAAATTATGTGTCATGTGGGTTTATATCCGGTGACTCAAACTTTTAAAGGGTGACATTTGTGCTAATAAAGCTGTCTTTTTAGCTAAAAAGAACTTTTAACTTGTGTTGTTTACCATAGTGAAGATTTCGGTTAATTCCCACTAAAATTCACTTTTTAGGATAAAAGATACTTTTTAACCTAGGATTTTGAAGTTGGACCAGAGTTTTCCATCGCAGTGGGAATAAATAAAAATGGGTGTGAATGGTTAGAAAATGTGATCTTCAGAGTGATTGAAATTAGAGATTTAGAGGTGAGAGAGAGCTAAGAACTTTAGAAAGGAAAGTATTTTAAGGCTCCAAATAGAGTAATTACAACCATACTAATATGTCTCCCCAAGGAGAACGATTTTATATAAAAGGTCATAGTTCTAGAACTGGAGGGGACTTGAGTCCCTGCGAAGTTGTGACTAGTCCAGTTACAGATGAAGAAACTGAGACCCAGGGAAGTGATTTACTTCCTAAACAGATGACTTTATTTACTACTATTATTCTATAGGCCCATCCCTTAAAATGAGGTACAAAGATAAGTTATCTATAACACCGTAAAACTCTATAAACTGCACTTTTTGTAAAAGGTAGATTTGGTGCAGGGCATAATGCAACCCTATATCGTGGGCAATGTGGTGTGAGCTGTCTAAAGAACATTTTTTTATAAAAATAATTTAACTATGTGAAGCATTATATTAGACTATTTTTACATGTAAGATTTCACAGTTTGAGGTTTGTAACTATTTGAAGTTCTCATAAAAAGGTAAGCTTATAGTAGGTCTTCCTAATAACTGACAAATTTTAAGTCCAGTATTTCCCCAGTGTTAAGACTCTTAAAAAACAGCCAAGAGGATAATGTTCTCATTTCTGTGCCCCGCAAGCCCTAAGGTTGAGTGGGTAGGAACCATGATACAAGCATTTTTAAGTTAGGAAACAGGTTTAGGATATTAGGTAACTCAAAGTCATAGGTCAGTTTAATGGCAGAGCCAAAGTTCAGAGGTTATTGGCCAACCCGTATCTTGTAGCTCATTAAGCCACTCGTCATTTGTCTTTTCCTGAGCTGTTTAACGTGTACTGACAGTATAAATAGTTTGTCTTTTCTTCTAGTTTGCTGGCCTAGACCTGAATTCTTCAGATAATCAGAGTGGAGGAGGTACAGCGAGCAGTAAGTACTGACATTTTAGGTGATTTATTTCGGGGACGGGGGAATTCTAACTTAGTTTTTAAAAAAACTTTTTTCTTATGTCTTGACCTAATGATAAGAGTGCCAGGAAACTCTTAAAGGCTATCATTTATTAATAAAGACTCAAAGACTTGTTGGATTTAACTTACTCTGGAAAAGTCAGGGAAAGACCAGTATAATAACCCCGTGGGACATACGAATTTACCTTCCAAGTACCGTGTGGGTTGGTAGATGATCCAAATTAGCCAGTGTAAAAAATCAAAACAAAACCTTCAACCCAATAAAAGAGGAGGAGGGAGTTTAACTAAACTACTCTTTAACAAGAACCAAAAGAGTTTCCCTAATAGGTAGGTCAGAACCACGGTTCTCTGTCTTCAGTAGTGTTTTGGTAAATGATTTGGAAGTTTTATAATAGGAAGGAGAGATTTGCTATATGGATGTGAGGTTGGGATGGAATGTTCATTGCTTTTTAACAGCCTAGTAGCCAAATTAATTTTTTCTCAATGTTAATCTTTGTCATTAAAAACTGCTGTGGTAAAGTCACTGTAGACAAATGAGTTGACTTTTTATTTAGATATTTTACCAACCCAGTCTCTAGAAGTTTAGTAATCCCTTGTACTTTGGAGAGTAATTAAAATTACAAATCTGAGGGAGGTTATCCAGTAGATTGTAAACTCCTTGAGGAGAAAAGAGGGAAAGGGGGAGAGGTAAAATATAATCTCTGTGAATGGCACTTTCCAACTCTGGAGAATTCATTCATTAAGTTAAGAGGAAAGTGCTAGTGACTCACTGCTCATGACTGGATTGAGAGGTTTTCAAGTTATTCAAGCAGAGTGATGAGTTCCCCATCTATTTTGCTTGTGGCATCCTATTGATATGATTTGATATTGTTACTGCATTTTTGATATTGTTGCTGCACTTTATTACATTATTGTTAATACATTTTACATCAGCACAAAAGAACTGTTCCAACTTGGCCAGAGATCTTCATTCAAGTTGAAATTAAAGTAGTTAATCTAATGAATTGGCAAATCTCATTCCTGGTTGGGTTTTCCCCCCCAAATTTTAAGTACTAAGGTTTTTTTTCTCTTTACATTAAGTATATTGGAACAATAAAACATGTCAATTAAGATGAAAATAGTCTGTTCACTAAGACCTTGTGTTTTTTTTTGTTTTTTCAAATTAGTTGAGTTAAACACAGGTATATCTCCTCTGACAAGCCTTCTCCCCCTCTTTGGTCACACTGTAAAGAACTTTTGTTTTAAGGATTTTGTAAAGATAAAATTACATTTTCTTTTTCTTAGAAGGACGTTATATTCCTCCTCACTTAAGGAACAGAGAAGCTTCTAAGGGTAAGACATTTTTCTAATCTGTCTCATCTCCAATAAGGTACAATTTTTCCCCTTTAAGTGTTTAGAAACAGGATGAACTGATTGTGTGTGTGTTGAGTGAATAAGAATCCTAAGTGAATGTAAGGAGTTATAATGTTAAAAGGAATATTTCTCTTGTATTCCATTTTCAGTGTTAAACAGTTAAAGCACACTATTTATTGCTTGCTGGTTGATACAATAAGGAGCTATACACATTATGATGGAAAGAAGTTGCTTGCTTTTATTGAATTGTGATCTTGTTTGTACTGACCATGGTCTAGACCAGGGGTGGGAAACCTAGCCTAATGGCTACATGTGGCCCTCTAGGTTCTCAAGTGCAGCTCTTTGAATCCAAACTTCACAGAACAAATCCCCTTAATAAAATTAAGATACAGAATAATTCTGTAAAATTTGGACTCAGTCAAAAGCCTGTACCTAAGAAACTAAGAAGGCCACAGGTAGTTAGACCCTAAAAATTTTTTAGGATTATTTTACATTATCGTGATTTCAAACACAACCATATCTGCTTTAAATTGTAATCCTTCGGGCTTCTGAGGCAAAAGAGTATTTCACATTTTCAGTGGCACACTTTAATTCTGAAGTGAACTACATAGTAAATGTATTAGGTTGGCATGAATAGTTCCTATCTTAGAGCTGTCAGAAAACAGCATTTTTACAGACTAATGTGTTTCTATTTAATAAGCTCATGGAACTTTGGATAGGCCATTTATCCATCTTTTTCGTGCTTTAATTTGATTTATTATCTTTGATTAAAATGTTTGAAAATAATTCTTAGTAAGAAAATTGTTTGTAATTCTCTACCAACCACCTCCATAGTGTGGAGTTTCTTAGAGGGCAATAAAGTATTTAGAAAGAACTGCAGAGTGAAGTGCTTTACAGATGAAATTGAAAAGTTAAAGTAATTTGTTCATAGGCACATGGATAGCTTTTAGAAGGAATGAAAGGAGGAAAAGGTATTCTGGTATCTTAGTCATAAAGTGTTACCAAATTGTCATAAATTTAAAACTGTCATCCAGTGACTTTTTTCTGTTTTCAGCTATTTTGTTTTTAGATCACCCACATTTTTGTTCTGTGAAAAGCCCATTTGTAAACAAAGTTTTAAGTTGGGGGAATGTCTCACAAAACAAATTAAATAGCATTTTACATATTACTGAATTTAAGTACTGATAATTTCTATCTGGATATTTTTAGTTTTGCATTCATATTCTAAAATGATTTCTGAATATAAGAAGGCCAGGAAAAAGAGAGGGATGGAAGGTCGTTATTTCTATTAAAAATATATGTGGCTCAATTTTTAAGACAAGATTACCAATAAAAGGTGTATCATAGGATTGAGGCAGCTAGGTGTTGCAGTGGAAAAAGAGCCAGATGTGAAATTAGGGGAAGACTCATCTTTTCCTTGAGTTGACATCTGGTGTCACACACTGTGGGACCCTAGGCAAGTCATTTAACCCTATTTACCTCAGTTTCCTCATCTGTAAAATAAACTGGAGAAGGAAAGTGATGTACCACTCAACTATCTTTGCCAAGAAAACCCCAAATGGGTAGTGAAGTGCAGGACAAAGTGAACAACACATAAGATTTAGAATTGGGTGGATATTTAATCATCTAGGATTCCTCCCCTATTCCCCCCTAATTTTTTTTATAACCAAAGAAACCAGTAGGGCTTGTCACAAAAGATAAGTATCAGAGCAAGATGTTGAATTCAGGTTCCTGAGGAATATTGGGTCATCCTACTCTTATTTGTAAAATACAGTGTACCCAAGAAGTAGTCATTTACCTTAATTACTTGATGGTAATTTAGCTCTTAAGTGCTTAAAGGGCATACATAACATTAGTATAAATATGACAGGACCAAATTCTATATCTGTCTTAAAGCTAGAATAGTTTTAAGTTAAAAGCATAACCTCTGTGCTTTCTATACTATAAAGTATATAAGTACTGTCTCAAATTCAGGATACTCCCAAATTATATTTAAGCAAAGGATCTGTTTTTAAATCTACATGAAGACTATTGTGCTGGATTAATATTTTGTGGACTGTTGACTAAAAGCAGAATTTAACCCATATAATTTCCTGAGTAAATGATCTTAGAAGACTTGTTTGCAAGATCACAGCAGTTTTCAAAAGTAGTAGATTAGGGACAAATAGGCAGTTGTTATTTGGTATGTTTAAATAGCTTTCTACTGGGTATTTGACAACATCACTTAGCCTTAAATCCTGTTTTAATAGATTGACCTCTATAGATTCTTTACTAACCTAATTTCCCATTTACTATTAGTCTAACAAATGGGTGAGAGAGTTGGTTTTTGATCATAAATTTTTAGTGTGGTCCTCCCTGATGTTAAATGTTCTATGTTGATGTTAGATTGCGCATAAAACTAGCAATGTTAAAACTTAGATTAATTACATCATGGTATTAAGGAGATTAATTAAACGGAAATTAATTGCTCAACTACTTAGAACTATAAATTTGATCCTTTTGTCAGCCTTTCATCTAATCAGCTGCTTGTGGATATTTTTGTTAAAAATCATAATCTGAAGTGGTGTGAAACCATTTAGGACTCCAAAGAAAGTGAACATTTTTAGTTCTAGTGAGAGGGGAACTGTGCTCTTGAACCTTGAATATGATTGGCAGTGATATGATAAAAGAATCCGAGTTTGGAGTTATAAACTGGATTTTAAGTACTTGTGTGATTGTCACTTCTCTGGCCCTTACTTGGCCTTCTCATCTGTGAAGCTGTGGTTTGAGCTATAGCTCTCTTGTGAACATCTTCAACTCCTGATGTTGAAAAGTATACTGTATGTTATTATTAATTATTTACATTTTGAAATAAAGGGAAGAATCACTAGACACCTATTTTCCAGTGTGTCCCTTTCTCTTCCCCTCCCCTGTAAATACTGAATGACATGTAATGTTATTGTCAGCATACTTAGACACTTCCCAGTTTGGGAAGGTTCAGAGAGTTAGCAGTACAGGCATTGTTGAATGGTCTTCTCGTACATAACCTTTTAATGGCAGATAATAGTCTTGATTAACAACATGATTCCAATTTTGGATAAACTGAAGCAACCCTTGTCTTGTGTATTCCTGCCCTTTTTTTATCCTTTCAAAAAATTGTAAAATGAGACCTTTAAAGTGGATCATCTAACATGTCTGTAGATTACCAGGTTGCAAATATTTTGTTCAAGGTTCTTATAGAGACTTGATTTTAAACTTACTCTGTCGTCAGTCATACTGGTCAGGACTGAAAGCTCTTCTGGTCATATATGAGCAGACTAAATTACCCTGTTTTACAAGGCTTTAGGTTTCTAAGTAAATGCTAGTGTTAGGTCCTAGCAGTTAAAAGAAGAAAGTCAATCTTGTTCCTTTTTTGTTAGGATTCTACGATAAAGATAGTTCAGGTTGGAATTCTGGTAAAGATAAGGATGCATATAGCAGTTTTGGCTCCCGTAGTGATACAAGAGGGAAGTCCAGTTTCTTCAGTGATCGTGGAAGTGGATCAAGAGGAAGGTATGTGATTTTATCTATTCTGGCTATTCTCTTGCATGATTATATACATAGCTGTCTTGATAGTAAATATGGTTTTTGGTGTTAGAAAAATCCACATGCTTGTTCTTTGACTCTTGGCTTTTTTAAAAATTCCAAATCTATTTTCTGTATATGGAGCATTACATAATCATTGTGCTTTTTTAAAAGTTGTGAAAAATCTTAAAAGATTGTTTTGCCAAATGAGACCTGCACCACTGTTAATCTTTGATATTTGAATATTAAAAATGTAGGCTAATATAGTAAATAGCCTAACTTGTTTGAGGTTTTTGCGGGTTCTTTCTCATAAATTTTAAACACCTTGTATTTTTGATTACACGAGTGTGGTGAACTGACTTTATAGCTGTGGTTAATCCTGTATCCTGATTTTTCGCAAACATGGTATACCAGGCCTTAAACTAAACACATCTTAATAAAGGTAAGGACTATTTTCTACCTTTTGTCCCAAGTCTTATACTGGTGAATTCTTTTCCTGTAAAGATTGTGACTGGGGAAAGCAGTACTTTTGAGGCTGGTAGTTTCCCCAAATAACTTTTTTCATGAACAACTTGGGTAAAATGTAGGAGTAAGTTATGACCTAATAATAGCTAGAAGCTTGTAAAATGTTTATCTGACTCTTAAATGAGCCATTGGCCTGTTTTTGATAAGTCTAGAGACATAATGGCATGCTTGGAAGAAAAGATAAAGCACATTTAGCTAATTTGGACAAATGTTTGGTAGGTGAGAAGCCAGAATGGTGAGAGTCTAAATTCTAAAGTAAGCTGATGTTGTAGCTTTTTGAAGCACTCCCTTCATATTGCATAATAAATCAGATAAGCAGCATATGGGGTATCTTCTCATGAAGTTGGGGGTCATTTCCCCCCAAAATGAGTGGTATATGTGATGGTTGTTTTCTCCTGTTTAGATTTGATGATCGTGGAAGAAGTGACTACGATGGCATTGGCAGTCGTGGTGACAGAAGTGGCTTTGGCAAATTTGATCGAAGTGGGAATAGTCGATGGTCTGATAAATCGGACGAGGATGACTGGTCAAAACCACTTCCACCAAGTGATCGCTTGGAGCAGTAAGTGATTTTTAAAATACTGATTCAGTGTCTATCTTTAGTTGTATGTCGTATAGTAACTAGAGTTGAATTTTTGGTTTCAGGGAACTCTTCTCTGGAGGAAACACTGGAATTAACTTTGAGAAATATGATGACATTCCTGTTGAGGCAACAGGCAACAACTGTCCTCCACACATTGAAAGTGTAAGCCTTTGAATCCCATTTCCCTCCGGACCCCGTTCTGTATTTCTAACTAAAGGGTTCCTTTTTGGATTTCAGAATTTCTGAGGTTATAGTAATACCATAAATGGAATTAGTTAGTTAATTAAACTTTTCCATAGTGTAAAATGCGAATGAAGGTAGGAACCATTCACTATTACAAATCAGTAATTCTGTGTGCATAGAAAAATTCCAAGCAATTGACATGCTGGTGGCAGGGCTATGAAGTTTCTTCAATTTCTTTTTGGTATACTTCTAAAATACCTGTAATTAAGATTAACTGACTTACCTTTGCAGGGGGGGCATGCCAAATGTATTCTTGACTCTTCATTTTAGTTAACATTTTAAATTCATAGTATCTTTACATTTCTTGACAGTTTAGCGATGTTGAGATGGGAGAAATTATCATGGGGAATATTGAACTTACTCGTTATACTCGTCCTACTCCAGTGCAGAAACATGCTATTCCTATTATCAAAGAAAAAAGAGACTTGATGGCTTGTGCCCAAACAGGTACAGTTATTCAACCAATGCAAATATTGATTATGAAAAATTCAGTGGAGAGGTTGATTAAAATGTTGTGTGTGGACACATGAGTACATTTGCTGGGAGAAGAAATGTTTTATTGTAATACTTCCCCTCAAAACACCTTTGTTTTTCCCCAAAATCTTGACTTTAAATCACAATTGTTCTTTTGACTGTAATTATGTGAAGTTCTCTAGTATGAAATACACTAGCTATTACCTCAGTAATAATTCAAAGTACAAGTTAGCAAATAAGTTACTAGATGGACAAAGTGAAACAAAGGATACTTTATTACCACAGTGTACACTAGAACACGTGACTAGAATAGGAAAGTAATGATTGTATTATTTCTTCCCTATCTTTTGTTTGATATCACATTTGTGATATTTTTGAAAGCTAGTGATGGAAGTGGACCAATCTATAATATTAGAATTTAAATTTAATTCCTCATGAGATGTAAATTAGCCTTAAGATTTCTCCTGGGTAAAGGTAGTGTTTTGTTTTGCTTTTCTGTCAGCATGTATAGTTGCACATCATCTTTAAAGTTGGGTTGGTTTTGGATAATTTACCTTTTTCTTTCCTTTAATAGGATCTGGAAAAACTGCTGCATTTCTTCTGCCAATTTTGAGTCAGATTTATACAGATGGCCCAGGCGAAGCATTGAGGGCTATGAAGGTTTGTTTTCTAGTTTGTGAATACTAAAATTTTACATTTGCCCTAGTGACACTGACTGCTTATCAGTGTCGAAGCTTTTAAAACAAAACTGAGGTTCATGATCATGTTATATTTTGGTTCAAGTTGAAGTCATTTTGCGCACCAAGTGTAGAGCATCACATTTAAAAAGAGAATCAGCTGATGATTTTTTAAAAATATTCCCATAAGACCACTAATTTTAAACTTAATTGTATCATGGACCCCTTCTCAGAATGAAGTTTTTGATGCATTAAATGAAATATGTAGGATTTCAAATTAAACCAGTTGTGTTGAAGTAGTCATGAAAAAACCTTTTTTTAAGTTCAGGGATTGCAGGAAAACCTCTTCGCTTTGAACTAAAAATATTCCTGTTTGGATATATTTAAATCTGTGCTGATATTACAGGAAAGCTTTAAAAGAACTGGGTGACATCTTGAGTGATTCACATATTAATGGGGTCCTTTTACATTGCTTTGTTCCATTGGTGTCACTCAGAATTAAAGAAATACTGAATTGACACTTTCTTGTACAGTCTTTTTTGATAAAATGATTTATTTTGTAGGAAAATGGAAGGTACGGGCGTCGTAAACAATACCCAATTTCCCTGGTTTTAGCACCAACAAGAGAACTGGCAGTACAGATCTATGAGGAAGCCAGAAAGGTAATCTTCAGTTACTGATGAGTTAGTACCATGAAAATTAATTAATTTCCATAACTATTTTGAAAAATGCAATAAACTTTTTTCCCCCAATAGTTTTCATATCGATCAAGAGTTCGTCCATGTGTAGTCTACGGTGGTGCCGATATTGGTCAGCAGATTCGAGACTTAGAACGTGGATGCCACTTGCTTGTGGCAACCCCAGGACGTCTGGTAGATATGATGGAAAGAGGAAAGATTGGCCTAGATTTTTGCAAGTATGTTAATAATTGTCCTGTTTTGTCTTTTATTTACCTGAAAAATAGTATTCTTTTAAAAGTTGTTTTTTTTTAAAGTTTTATTTAAAAATAGAGACACATACATTTTGAGGATTGTGGTTCCAAAAATTCTGTTTAAGCATTTGGTTGGTGTATATTAGTATCAAAGCTAAACTTTTTAAAATACCCATAAAATTGTACGGTTAGTTTACGTGCAAAACTAAAAATCAGAAATGGCACTTGCTCTTACAGAATTATATTGCATTCAAATGTTACAGGTTTGTATGTTGGCTTTTAAGAAGCCATTAAAAAATTTACATACAGGGTATTACATATAGGTATACCCTTTAATTTTATAAAAACTTAAGCTGTATTACAAAGATTGGATTCTCTAGTAATGATTTTTGCCTGGTCAAATGTGTAGTTGATTTCTTGAGTTTCAACCATATTGACAATTTTTCTGTCATCAGGTATCTAGTGTTGGATGAAGCTGATCGTATGCTTGATATGGGGTTTGAACCTCAGATTCGTCGTATAGTTGAACAAGATACTATGCCACAAAAGGGAGTTCGCCACACTATGATGTTTAGTGCTACTTTCCCCAAGGAAATACAGGTACAGTTTAAGTTTTTTAAATGTCATATATTTAGATGATGATATTTACTTCAGTGAATACTAAGTTTGTTTTCTTCCTATAGATGCTTGCTCGTGACTTCTTGGATGAATATATCTTTCTGGCTGTAGGCAGAGTTGGCTCTACTTCTGAGAACATCACACAGAAAGTAGTGTGGGTGGAAGAAGCAGACAAACGGTCATTTCTGCTTGACCTCCTAAATGCCACAGGTAAAGAAAATTACGACGAATTTCAGCACAGCTCTGGTGGCTCAGGTAATGAGAATCTGTGTTAGTTGGAGGAAAAGCTTTTAGTCTTTACCTCCTTGTTCATAACATGCTATTGAAACATTCTGTTTGAATTACCTCAATTTGCATGCCTTTAAGTGCAACTAAAATTCAACTGGTATAAAACTTTCACCACTTGGTGGTGCTCAGTATTTATAAATGATCCTAGTACTGAAAACAGTCTTTTTGATTTCCATCCTTTCCAAATTCAGGCAAAGATTCACTGACCTTAGTGTTTGTGGAGACCAAAAAGGGGGCAGATTCCTTAGAAGATTTCTTATACCATGAAGGATATGCTTGTACCAGTATCCACGGAGACCGATCTCAGAGAGATCGAGAAGAAGCACTTCACCAGTTCCGCTCAGGAAAAAGCCCAATTTTAGTAGCTACAGCAGTAAGCACACTAACATTATTTATAATCTAAACGTGTACATTTTAAAAAATGGACCAGACCTAAACAATGGTGTTTTTCAGGTGGCAGCAAGAGGACTGGATATTTCCAATGTGAAACATGTCATAAACTTTGATTTGCCAAGTGATATTGAAGAGTACGTACATCGAATTGGGCGTACAGGTCGTGTTGGGAACCTTGGTAAGGTTTTTAACTGGTGAGAAAATTAACTGTATTGCATTGTGATCTCTTACAAAGCACTTAATGGGTTTTAAACTTAAAGTGAGGGTTGATATTTCATGTCTTTGTGGATGTGATCTAATTAAATAACTGGTCATGTGGTTCAAATACAGAGGAGAAAAGGATATTTGATTGGATTGGGCTACCATTTTTTAACCCAGGTACCAGCAGTAAGTAATGGAGAGTTAGTATACTCTAATGCTTTGTAGAAAACAAAGCATGGGGTAATTCCTTTGACCTGTTTCAGGTCTTGCAACTTCCTTCTTCAATGAGAGGAACGTCAACATCACCAAGGATTTGCTGGATCTTCTTGTTGAAGCTAAACAAGAAGTGCCATCATGGCTAGAAAGTATGGCTTATGAACATCACTATAAGGGTAGCAGTCGTGGACGTTCTAAGAGGTACTAAAGTTAATTTCGTTCTCAATCGAGTCTCTGGTAAATCTCTGTATTTTCTATGGAATGATGGTATGATGTGTTTTTATGCTTTTTTTCTCCCTCACAGTAGTAGATTCAGTGGAGGTTTTGGTGCCAGAGACTATCGACAAAGTAGTGGTGCCAGCAGTTCTAGCTTTAGTAGTAGTCGAGCAAGCAGCAGCCGCAGTGGTGGCGGAGGTGGCGGTCATGGCAGCAGCAGAGGATTTGGTGGAGGTAAATTTCATTAAGAATTAAGGAATTTTTCTTCCCTCCTAAAGTGGTAATTGAAAAAACTTAGGGCTGTTCTTTAACTTTAGCCTAAAGTGATGTTAATGAACGGTAATATCTAATATATGTGCTTTTTTGTTTGTTTAAGGTGGCTATGGAGGCTTCTACAACAGTGATGGATATGGAGGAAATTATAACTCCCAGGGGGTTGACTGGTGGGGTAATTGAATCTGCTCACAGCAGGTCACCCTACCAAACAAGCTAATATGGAAACCACATGTAACTTAGCCAGACTATACCTTGTGTAGCTTCAAGAACTCGCAGTACATTACCAGCTGTGATTCTCCACTGAAATTTTTTTTTTAAAGGGAGCTCAAGGTCACAAGAAGAAATGAAAGGAACAATCAGCAGCCCTATTCAGAAGGTGGTTTGAAGACTTCATTGCTGTAGTTTGGATTAACTCCCCTCCCACCCATCCCTACCCCAAACTGCATTTATAATTTTGTGACTGAGGATCATTTGTTTGTTAATGTACTGTGCCTTTAACTTTAGACAACTTTTATTTTGATGTCCTGTTGGCTCAGTAATGCTCAAGATATCAATTGTTTTGACAAAATAAATTTACTGAACTTGGGCTAAAATCAAACCTTGGCACACAGGTGTGATACAACTTAAACAGGAATCATCGATTCATCCATAAATATTACAAGGAAAAACTTATGCGGTAGCCTTCATTAGGGCTTTTGATACTTGCAGATTTGGAAAAAACAAAACCAAAAACCAAAAACAAACATCTTGAAGCATATCAATGGAATTAGTTTCTAATGTGGCAAACTGTACTAAGTTAAAGTTCTGATTTGCTCACTCTATCCTGGATAGGTACTTAGAACCTGATAGTCTTTAATAAGCCATTCCAGTCATGATGAGGTGATGTATGAATACATGCATACATTCAAAGCACTGTTTTCGAAGTTAATGCAAGTAAATACAGCAATTCCTCTTTCAATGTTTAGGCAGATCATTAATGTGAGCTAGCCAAATGTGGGCAGAATATTACAGGGAAAGTTTAAAGGTCTGATAACTTGAAATAGTTTTTAGGAGAATTCATCTATTTAGACTTTTTAAATGCCTGCCATAAATGAAAATTGAAATGGTAGAATGGCTGACCACAGCAGTGACCGGTCCTCTTTAAGGGCCTGACTGATTTTGGTCTAATAACGCATGCTAGTGTTGATGTTTTTTGGTCAAGAGGGTATGAACAGGAAGAATTATGCAGCAGGCTTTATTTTAATGCAGATTCACATTACTCTGTTCAAGCTGCGTTGAGATGTTAAACTGGCTTACGGTAGACTTTGTAAAAATGGCTCCAGAAGAGTAACAAACTGAAATCTTTGAGATCACAGAGGTTGGAAATATGTACATAACTGCACAAGGTGTCGATTCTGCTCTCGGTGCAGTTTTAGTCAGTTTTAGTTGCATAGGTTTCCATTGTATTTATAGTCTGTTTATGCTAAATCTGGCCAAAGATGAGTATTGTCCACCACTAAAAATGCCTCTGCCACTTGGAATTTCTGTGCTAACTTTGTGGCCAGAGTGCCGTGATCAAAACTCTCAATCTTTTTTCAGTGGCATAGGAAGACGGCAAAAATCTCCTAAAGTGCAATAGATTTTCAAGTGTATTGTGCCTTGTTCTAAAACTTTTATTAAGTAGGTGCACTTGACAGTATTGAGGTCATTTGTTATGGTGCTATTTCAATTAGTCTAGGTTTAGGCCCTTGTACATTTTGCCCATAACTTTTTACAAAATACTTCTTTTATTGCACATTCAGAGAATTTTATATATATGTCTTGTGTGCGTGTCCTTAAACTTCCAATCTTATTTTGTCTCTTGGAGATTGTTGAACGCAGCTTGTCTAAGAAGGGGAAGGGACTAGATTCTAAAATTTATTTGGGACCACGGGGATGATACTTGGGAAGAAAACTATTTGCACACGACAGATTTCTAGATACTTTTTGCTGCTAGTTTTGTGTAATATTTATTGAACATTTTGACAAATATTTATTTTTGTAAGCCTAAAAGTGATTCTTTGAAAGTTTAAAGAAACTTGACCAAAAGACAGTACAAAAACACTGGCACTTGAATGTTGAATGTCACCGTATGCGTGAAATTATATATTTCGGGGTAGTGTGAGCTTTTAATGTTAAGTCATATTAAACTCTTAAGTCAAATTAAGCAGACCCGGCATTGGCAGTGTAGCCATAACTTTCTGATGTTAGTAAAACAAAATTGGCAACTTGAAATTAAAACATGCCAAGGTTTTGATACACTTGTCTTAAGATATTAATGAAACACTTCTAAACATTGATGTGAAGTGTCCAGATTCTCAGATGTTTGTTGCGTGAGTTTTGTTTAGTTGTGTGTTTTTTTTGTTTTTTTTTTCTCCGTGAATGTCTGGCACATTGCAATCCTCAAACATGTGGTTATCTTTGTTGTATTGGCATAATCAGTGACTTGTACATTCAGCGGTAACATTTTAGCAAGTTTTATCAGCCAGCAATATTTTCAGTTCATAAATAAGGATTCAAAAATCATATGCAAGAATGGATTTAAACTTGCTGAATGTAAAGATTGAACTTCAAGTCACTGTAGGTTTAGTAATTGCTTATTGTATTAGTTTAGATGCTAGCACTGCATGTGCTGTGCATATTCTGATTTTATTAAAATAAAAAGTTGAACTGCAGAGTCTACTTTCCTTTGTTGCTCTCACTTGCAGCCCAATATTAGGTGAAATAAATCCAGATTCCTTTGTAAAAAATAACTTACTTTTCAGTTTCATGAGTGAAATGGGAGACTTAAGTTTTTTTCCTAACATCCAGTAGAGAACTTGTTTCATAGAAATAACACTAAGAACTTTTTTAGGGGCTCAAGTTAGTAACCATTTGGATAAGTGAGGCTGGATTTGGAGTTGAAAATCCTAATTTGCCACCAACTTGCTGTGACCTACAGGTTCATGACCTCTCCTTGTGTTTAGTGAGTAGGCTATACCAGATAATCTTTTAAGATTCTAACCAACTTTAAATACTAAGAAGTTGACATGACTGAGTCACTGATGGGAAAGGAATGTAGGTATACTGCAAGGTACAAAGGGGAGTATTCAGGTCCTAGCGCGACTTAATGTTAACATAAAATAAGTAGGGGTGTTGTGTCTGGTGTATACTCCAGTTATCTTTGCTTAAGAGCCCAATTAAATTCAGTTTTGGAAACAATTTAAGCACCTTTGTAGTCAGGGTACTTAGCTAACGATGGGGATGTGAAAAACTATTCGTTAAATAATTGATATCCTGAGGAGTTAAAAGTAGGTACACAAGTGAAAAATAATTTCGAGAAAGTACCAGTGAAGGGAATCTGAAAATAGTATGGAAAAAAGAGTGAAGCCAGCATTAGTTTCCAGGCTTAGAAGGCAGTAATCATCTCAGTTTGCTGAGTGAGTGGAACAGTAGATAAGGAAGACCAGACATGAATGTAGTCCAGTGCTGATGTGGTTTGATTTGTTTGGAAGAATTTAGGTTTAGACTATACGACAGTAAGCTCTGAGTGGATGTGACCCTAAACAATGTCACTTTTAAATAATGGAAGGAGTTGTATTTGATTGATAACTGTGGCTAAGGGAAAGTCCTCAGCTGAACAGGAATTAAGGATGTTTTATATACAGGTGATCATGTAAAAGGAGCTTCTGTATAAGATTAAAATCAAAAGGCTGTTTTGCAAAGCTGGGGATAATTGTTAAAAAACATTTGGTCACATCCCAATAGTCAAATGGTCATAAAATGACTGCCTAGTAGGCCTTTCAGAGGGATTTTATCCAAAAAGTACCATTTTAGATTGACTACAAAATTCAAATTAGCAACTGAAGCTTCATTTCAATGATCAAATTGGCAGAAGTGAATAAAGGATAGAAGTGTTTGCAGGGTTGCGGGAAGACAGGAAGACAGGCACATAAACCCTGTTGGAACTGTGGGCTGGCCTAAGCATTCTGAAAAAAGAACTTGGGATTCTTTGTCGAGGCGCCGAACTGCATTCTGGCCATTCTCCTGTGCTGTTGCATGCCACTCCGGACCCTTGGGCTCCACCCTGCTGCTTCTGCCTTCTGCCTTGGGGCCTTTTGTTCCTGACTGATGCGAGTTCACCACATCCAGCAGCCACAGACTCACCGCTCTGCACTCTGGCAGTCTTATCAGAGATGACAACTCACTAACCCTTTGGCTTCCTAGAGCAAAGTTTCCTGGCTACCATCCCCTGTGTGTTTCCCTCTGAGAATGTAAGCTCCTTGGGGGCAGGAACTATTATGCTTTTTGTATTATTTGTATCTCCAGTGCTTAGCACAGTGCCTAGCATGTAGTAAACGCTTAATAAATGCTTTCATTCATTCATTCTCTATCTTGCAATCCTACTACTGGGCACAAGGAGGCCAAAGATGGGCAAAGATCCATGTTTTATTGCAGCAAAGGGCTAGAAAAGATGCCTGGAGATGGGGGAATGATTTAACCTGTGGCATATGGAATGCCTTGGAATATAAGAAATAATGAACATAATTCAGGAAAACATGGGGAGATTTGTAAGTAACGATCAATGAAAGATCAGAACTATGGGAAGACTTGTGTGAACAGAGTATGCTGAGCCAGAACAATAAGATTTTAATCATGGATATGAAAGCACTAAGAACAGGATGGTGACTCATACTGGCACCTGAGAACATGAAATGCAATTTTCCTACCTGGGTGGGGGTGGGGAGGGTAGTATAGGCACAGTTCGGTGCAGGTGCATTAGTTGAATTAACTTTTTCTTTGGAGAACTCTAAAGGGACGGTAGGGGAGAGGCAGACATTCAGAAATGACTAATGTAAAAACAAAAGGTGTTAGTGAAATTTCTTTTAAATAAGTGCTCAGGATGTACTGTTTCAGGTGTGATCTGAGTCTCTGGAAATTTTACTAACAGCTTTGGGTTGCATTAGTACTTTTGAGTTACTACATCAGCTAATTGATTCATTGAGTTTGTAGTCCGCTAAGGTCCTTTGACCCTTGGACATAGCCTCAGGACTGCATCTCAGTCTGCATGTAGGCTATCAACCAGAAGTCCACAAAACCTAAGTTTTTCTCCCAAACCCTGCTAATCCTGCTTCACTGATACTATGCACCCAATCTCCCATGTTTTACACAGCTCCTCTACATTAATATCTTCAAACTCATAGAAACAGGCCGTTAAAACTACATAAGAATCTTTGTGGCCGCACACTGACTTTTAAAGTGTATTATAAGTATTTCCCAATTACGTACTTGGGAGTGTGGGGGTTTTGACTGCTCTCCATCACCGCTTCAATAAATCTAGTTTCTACCTCCACAACCTCTCATCTGCCCCTCCCCCCTCATCTTTCCAGTTTTCCCTAAAATCCTTACTAAAGCAGTACAATAAATATTTCCAAAGCATCTCTACGCAAGACTTTGATGGTTTGCTGCGGATATAAAAACTAAAAGCTCTGCCCTGAAGGAGTATAGTTGGGGCAGGGGACGGATGGAGAGGAGGTGATGGTGTTGTCACTACGAAATGTAAAAAACTTAAGCAGCATTGGGATCGGAAGCAGCTTCAGTGGAGGTGATAAGTAATCCTGCCCCTGATGCTTAACCATGTGACCTTGGGCAAGTCCCTCAATTGCCCCCAAATGCAATTTTTATCGTCTATAAAACAGAGCTTGAAATACACGTCCTCTGAGTTCCTTTCTAATCCATGTATGGTCCTATATTAAATCATCTGAAGAATGAATTGTGTGACCACAGACTGCAAAGTGGAGGAATCGATTTAGAAAATACCTATCTGGACATTAAAAAAAGAGGTATTTTTTTTTGTATCTGTTTACAAATAATCCTCTCTCTGCCCTTCCTCTTTGAGCCCTCTCTTTAAAAGAAGAAAAAGAAGATATAATTTCAGCAAAAACAGCCCATTAGCTGGGTCCAGAAGTATGCAATATTCCACATCCATAGTCCCTCACCTCTTCAAGGAATTGAGAGATACCAGCTATTCTTTTGAGGCAAAGCTCAGTCATTGCAGTTAGACAGTGTTTTTTGCTTGTTTGCATATATTTTTCTGGCTTTCCAGTTAACTTCATGCAGTGTTGATTCATGTAAGCCTTCCCATGCTTCTGTAAATTATGCATTGATCATTTCTTATGGTGCAATATTCCATCACATGTATTTGTTCAGCTATACCCTAGATGACAGCCATGCTTCTTATTTCCAGTTCTTGGCCACCATAAAAAAAGTACTGCTATGACTATTTTGGCATAAATGGGACCTTTTTCTCTGCCCTTGTTCTCCTTGAAGTTATTTATACCTAGAGACAGAATCTGTGGGTTACAGATTATGGACTTTTTACAGTTGTTTTCAGTTATCTAATTCTTTGCGATTTCATTTGTTTTGTTCTGGGCAAAGAAACTGGAGTAGTTTACCATTTCCTTCTCCAGATCATTTTACAGATGAGGAACTGTTTACAAGCGTCAAGTGACTTGCCCAGGGTCACACAACTAGTAAGTCTGAGGCCAGATTTGATGGCCAGGAAGATGAGCTTTCCTGATTCCAGGTGCTCTATCCACCGAGTCACCTAACTATCCGTGGACATTTTAGTCACTTAAAAAAAAAACATCCTAAGTTGCTTTCCAGAGTAGCTAGATCATTTCATAGTCCTGACAGTTTATTAGTGTACTCATTTTTTTTATTAATAGCTTTTATCGTCTTTGCCAGTTTGCTGGGTGTGAAGGGAAGTTTCAGAGTTGTTTTGATTTGCACTGTTCTCACTCATCTAGAGGCATCTTTCGTAGCTTTGTTAATAGATTGCAGCTCTTTTGAGAACTGCTCATATCCTTTGCCTATTTATTTTGGGAATGGTTCATAGCCTTATATATTTATATTAATTCCTTATATATCTTGGATATCCCACCCTTATCGAAAATATTTGATGTGAGGATTTTTCCCAATTCAAAGTTTCTTTTTGGATTCATTCATTCATTCATTCATTTTTAGATTATAACATTCATTTCCACAAAATTTTGAGCTCGTTTTTCTCCCCATCTTTCCCCTTCCCCCACCCCATAACATCTTGCATTCTGATTACCCCTTCCCTCAATGTATCATACCCCACCCTTCCGTTATCCCCATCCTCTCTTGTAGGGTAAGATAGATTTCTATACATTACCTGTATTTCTTATTTCCCAGTTATATGCATGAACAATTCTTAACATTCATTCCTTAAACTTCGAGTTCCAACTTCTCTCCCTTCCTCCCTCCCCACCCATCCCCACTGAGAAGGCAAGACATTCAATACAGGCTATATATGTGTAGTTTTTCTAAAAACTTCTACAATAGTCATGTTGTGAAAGAGTAACTATATTTCCCTCCATCCTACCCTGTCCCCCATTTATTCTCTCATTTGACCTTGTCTGTCCCCAAGAGTGTTTACTTCTAATTACTCCCTCCTCCCATTTGCCCTCCCTTCCGTCATCCCCCCCACTTATCCCCTTCTCCCCTCCTTTGCTGTAGTGTAAGATAGATTTTCATACCAAATTTAGTGAGCATGTTATTCCCTCCTTAAGCCAAATGTGATATAAGTAAACTTCGCTTTTCCCCTCTCACCTCTTCCCTTTTCTCCTCCATTGAACAGAATTTTTCTTATCTCTTATGAGTGATAATTTGCCCCATTCCATTTCTCCTTTCTCCCAATATTTTCCTCTCTCACCCCTTAATTTCATTTTTTTATAGATATCATCCCTTCTGATTCAACTAAACCTGTGCTCTCTGTATATGTGTGTGCGTATGTGTGTGTACAATCCCTCCACCTATCCAAGTACTGAGAAAGTTTTCCTTGATAATTTCATGAAAAATAATGTCTAGGCTCTTTTTTTTTGATCGTGGTTTTCAGGTAGTCCCATAATTTTTAAACTGTCTCTCCTGGATCTATTTTCCAAGTCAGTTGTTTTTCCAATGAGATATTTCAATTATCTTCTATTTTTTCATTCTTTTGGTTTTGTTTTGTAATTTATTGGCTTATTATATAGTCATTAGCTTCCCCTCAGCTCCACTCTCATTTTTAAAGAACTATTTTCTTCAGTGAACTTTTGAACCTCCTTTTCCATTTCGCTGAGTCTGCTTTTTAAAGCCTTCTTCTCCTCATTGGCTTTTTGGACCTCTTTTTCCAATAGAGTTAGCCTATTTTGAAAAGTGTTAATTTGTTCAGCATTTTTTGGGGTCTCCTTTAGCAAGCTGTTGACTTACTTTTCAAGCTCTTCCATGGCCTGAGCCTATTTCATATTCATTTTGGAGGTACTGGAGGCAGAAGCCTTGACATCCTCTGACAGTATGCATTGTTCTTCCTCATCCAAAAGGATGGAAGGAAATACCTATTCACCAAGAAAGTAACCTTCTATGGTCTTATAAAAATTTTGCCCCCTTTTTGGTCATTTTCCCAGCCAGTTACTTGACTTCTGAATCCTTTGTCAAGAAGAGGGTTCTAGTGCTCCTCCTCACCCTAGGACTGTGCTGAGGGCTGAGATTCAGACCAGCTGATCAATTAATTCCCCCAGGGACTTTAAGCTGAGCCATTGCCACAATGGAAGCTGTGTGACTCAGCCACTGCCCCATTGCACTGCCACTGCTGCTGCCTAGGGCCTGTGCTGGGGGTGGGGGGACCCTGTTCCCCTGTCACCCAGCTGGGAAAGCCCTCTCACTGACCTTTGAAGCTTTCTTTGGCACTTGTGGGTTGAGACCCTCCTTACTGGGGATTCTGTTCCTGTCCTGTTCCTCCCCATGCCACGCGGCCAGGGCTGGCCTCCGCTTCACTGTGGAATAGACCTTTCCTCTCAGCCTTCCAGGTTACCTTTGGCTGGAGATCTCTTTCACTCTCTAGTTCTGTGACTTCTGCTGCTCTAGAATTTGTTGAGAGTCATTCTTTACAGGTATTTTATGGGCTGTGGGGGAAGGAAGCACTAGTGTATGTGGGTCTTTCTTCTCCTCTATCTTGGCTCTGCCCCCAGGTTGATTGATTTTTAAAAGACATGTATTTTATTTTATCTTTTGCAGTTCCTTTCTTGTTTGGTTCAGAACTTTTCCCTTACTCATACCTGTTGCAGGTGTCTGATCTCATTCCTTTAGAGGTAATTGGTGGCTTAATGGATAGAAAGCTGGGACTGGAATCGAGAAAACCTGAATTCAAATCCAGCCCCAGATAATTATTATCTCTGTGATGCCAGGCAAGTCTTTAACTTTACCTCAGTTTCCCCAGTTGTATCTACCTCACAGAGTCGTTTTGAGGACCAAATATAATTTAATATTTGTAAAGTGATTAGAACATAGTAAGTGCTACAGAAATTCTTATTCCCTCTTTTTGTTTGATGATGTGACCTTTCACATTTAGGTCACCTATTCATTTTGAGTTTACTAGAGTTAGTAGTCAGTTTACTTTTGCTTGGATAAGGCTTGTGAAATAAGACTGGACAGGCAAGTAGGAGCCAGATTCACAGTGAAGTGGCTTAAATGGTAGGAGTCTGTGTATTATCCTGAAGGCAAGACCTAATGAAGGTTCCCCCCAAACTAGGGGGTGACTTGACTGTCAGCACCTGTACTTTCAGAAGATTGTCTTGGTGGTTTTTCTCTGGGAGAAGGGGGAGACGGGAAGCAGAAAGACAGCCAGTTAGGGGCTGTCGACACTGGTCCAAGGGGAAGCTAACGAGGGTACAAACTAAGGAAGCGGGCATGTGGGTAGAGAGAAGACAGATGGGAAAGAGGTGGGGAAAGGAGGTTTTAAGAAGATTGGGGTGGGTATGAAAGGGGGAAGAATGAAGGGGAACTCCAAGATTACAAAACCTGATGACTGGGGATACTGGTACCTTCAACAGTCAGGGGAATTGAGAGTAGAGGTATTTTGAGAGAAGAGGGTAATGAGTCCTTTAGATGCCATCCTTTCCTGGATAGTGTAACAACTTCCCAGAAAGTCTCCTTACCTCTATGCTTCCAGTCTTTCTTTCACAGGTTATGCTGTGCTTAGGTCAGGTCATATCATGTAAATTAGAAAATTTTAAACTAATGGGGGTGAGTTCCCTGCAGGTGAAAATCTGTAACAAATATTTTCATAAAGTGTTTGTTTTTTTAATGGCTCTCAATTTATCTTTTATAAATATGATTTTCCAAACTGGGAATACCTGAATTTAAAAACTCTTATTAAACTTCCATTAAGATTCAGGGGTGGGGCACTTGGGGCATCAAGACCACATGTGACCCTCAAGGTCCTCAAGTGCAGTCCTTTGACTGAATCCAAACATCACAGAACAAATCCCTTTAATAAAAAGACTTGTTCTGCAAAACTCTGACTCAGTCAAAAGACTGTCCCCAAGGACCTAGAAGGCTGCCTCATGGCTGCAGATTCCCCACCCCTGCTTCTAAGTCTAATTTCGATTCTTTTTATTGTCAGTTAAGTGTTATAACCATTTTTGTGACTTTTTAGAGCTGCTTTCTCTCTGGTCCTCTGAGATCCTCAGTGTTCCTCCCAGTAATGTCCTTTTACTGTCTCTTTTAGCAAATAAAATGTCCCCTTAGGAAAAGGCAGTGCCTTACATATATAATATGTATTTGGTGTGGTGGCAGGAAAAGTTTTGAGCCCTGGGTGATGCTTCTGACGATGCTGGCCACCTACATGGAGGTGATCTCATTTCCCTGGGGAGAAATTAAAGAGTAAACTGTGAGCATTCAGCAACTAAAGACAGATGGAAATGTGCTTGCTGACTTTTTTTTTAGACTTCTTGTCTTTCTGAGGATGATAAATGATGTAAAATGGTCATTTATTGAATTTGCATGCTATTTTGTATTGGGGAGGTGATGGGGAGCTCCTGCCCTATCATTCATCTAAAACTGTAATAAAGGAATTGCTTAGTTACTCTGCCATATGAATTTTGTTAAGAACTTTTGGGGCAAGGCACTGATGGAGGCATTTGAAAGGAAAATTTATGATGCAAGAAGCCCAGAGGACCTTTCCAAAATTAGAGACGTTGACCAAAGGACCAAATGTACCCTAAAGGGGTGCTGCCTCGGGTAAAAATTTTAAAAAGAGATAGTTTCCACTCCTGTGAATGGAAGTTTTCTGGGACTTTTAGTGATGGATGGAATGAGGGGCCCCTATAAAGTGGGCTCTAGTGCAACCCCAGCATAGGGGGCAGTAGCAGCACCTCAAACAGCTCAGCTTAACAGAGGAGCATTGATAGACTTTTGGTTAAAGTGACAGTGCCTGGGGTTCATCAACTACAAGGTGCTGGTGCCTGGGTTCTGTATCAGTGGAAATAGCAGTTGATACAAGCAAGAGTGGGCAGGGGGACCAGTGGCATTGAAGAGGGTAAATCCCTCTTGGCTACCACAGTGCAAATGGCCCCAAACCATGACGAGGATTGATAACTATGCCAGAAGTATCTCACAAAAGTAAACACACAAAAGGAAGCGGTGGGGGCTGGGGATGTAGAAGGTACCTGGTTGTGATGTCACTGGTACTGTTCTTGCTTCTCATCACAATTTTATGTTGGAAAATCCACTGTGAAGTACAAAGATTTGGCATCACCCACCACGTAGATCAGAGGGACTTGGTCCTTCCAAAGGATAGATTTCTTCTATCCTTGTTCTTCTCCATAATCAATTACTCCTTTGGCATTCCTTTGCTGGGATTTTTTTTTCTATCTTTCTGTTTTAGTTCTTCATTTTCCTCCTCTAGTATTGCCAGGCAACTCTCACTCCAAAGATTAGGATTGTTTAGTAATCACTCTAGAGCCATTTAAGTTGTAGAAGGTCCTCCTGAAAAGACCTTTAGGACATTGTTGTGGGGTAAGGTATGGTAGAAGCAACATCCACTTCATGAACTGGACTGCTATTTCCCTGGAGGAAGGAAATAAACATTTATTAAGCACCTACTGTGTGCCAGACATTTGCTAATGCTTTATAAATACTATAGTCTTCAAGGTGTTATTTTCTTCAGCACTTTTTGGGTCTCCTTAACCAAGGAGGGGGCAGAGCCAAGATGGCGGAGTAGAAGGACGCACGTTTATGAGCTCCAACCCACAGCACATAGAATTAATGTAAAAAGAGATCCGCATAACTTCTGGACCACTGAAAGGGGTACAGAAATGGAGTGGAAGAGATTTCCGTGCCAGAGAGCCCTGGAGACCCGTCCCCAGGGTCCGTCGCGCCCCGGAAAAGCGGACCACCACCCCCCAGCGCTGCCCTGGCCGCGGCCCCAGAGAAGCTGACCTGAGCAGGCTTCAGGGACAGAAGCTCCGGCAGCTGGGAAAGTCCCTCCACCCACAGAAGCTACAGGTCAGTGAGAGAGGCTGGGCTGGAGGAGGGGAGCGGAGCGGAGTGTCTCCGTAACTCGGGCCCCCTAGGGAGGAAGCGGCGGTGGCAGAGACGGGGGCAGGAAGCGGCGGAGGCAGAGGTATGGGCGGCAGCGGGGGCGGCAGCGGAGGCTGCAGTGGCGGCGGCTGCCCGGACTCCCTCGACTCCCTCAGCAGCAGGCAGGATCCTCATTACGGAAGGTCTCTCTGCATAAACAACCTGAGGGAGCTGAGCCTGCGAGACGGCCCTGCCTCACCCCGCTCTATTACTGAAGGCCTCTGCATAAAGCCCCTGAGGGAACTGAGCCTGGGAGGCGGCCCTCCCCTCAACCTGCTCCGTTCCTGAAGGTCTCTGCATAAAGCCCCTGAGGAGGCCAAGCCTGGGAGGCGACCCTGCCCCCACCCCAGCACCAGAACTAAAGCTTGCTGCGGAAAGCCCATTTAAACCTCAGACCCCAAGCAGTAGCTGGGCGGATCTAGGCGGGGGTGGACAGGAATCTCAGAAGTCAAGTAACTGGCTGGGAAAATGCCTAGAAAAGGGAAGAAAAATAAGACTATAGAGAGTTTTTTCCAACAAATGCAAATGATCCCGACATTCGGATCTGATGACGAGGACGAGGACGTATTCTCGCCATCGGGGAAAGATGTGGAGGGCGGGGCCTCAGTACCCCAGACACCCCAGGGGGATGTCAGGTGGGCTCAGGCCTTGGAAGAGCTCAAAAAGGATTTTGAAAAGCAAGTTAGACAGGTGGAGGAAAAGCTGGGAAGAGAAATGAGAGACATGCAAGAAAAGTATGAAAAACGGGTCAATACCTTGGTTAAGGAGACCCAAAAAAGTGCTGAAGAAAATAACACCTTGAAGACTAGGCTCACTCAATTGGCAAAAGAGGTTCAAAAAGCCAATGAGGAGAAAAATGCTTTCAAAAGCAGAATTAGCCAAATGGAAAAAGAGGTTCAAAAGCTCACTGAATTTAATAGTTCTCTCAAAATTAGGATGGAACAGATGGAGTCTAATGACTTTACGAGAAACCAAGAAATCACCAAACAAAACCAAAAGAATGAAAAAATGGAAGAGAATGTGAAATATCTCATGGGAAAAACAACTGACCTGGAAAATAGATCCAGGAGAGACAATTTAAAAATTATGGGACTACCTGAAAGTCATGATCAAAAAAAGAGCCTAGACATCATCTTCCATGAAATTATCAAGGAAAACTGCCCTGACATTCTAGAACCAGAGGGCAAAATAAGTATTGAAAGAATCCATCGATCACCACCTGAAAGAGATCCAAAAAAGAAACTCCTAGGAACATTGTGGCCAAATTCCAGAACTCCCAGCTCAAGGAGAAAACTTGCAAGCAGCTAGAAAGAAACAATTTCAGTACTGTGGAAATACAATCAGGATAACTCAAGATCTAGCAGCTTCTACATTAAGAGATTGAAGGGCGTGGAATAGGATATTCCAGAAGTCAAAGGAACTAGGACTCAAACCAAGAATCACCTACCCAGCTAAACTGAGTATAATACTTCAAGGGAAAATATGGTCTTTCAATGAAACAGAGGACTTTCAATCATTCTTCATGAAAAGACCAGAGCTGAAAAGAAAATTTGACTTCCAAACACAAGAATGAGAAGAAGCATGAAAAAGTAAACAGCAAAGAGAAGTCTTAAGGGACTTACCAGAAGTGAACTGTTTACATTTCTACATGGAAAGACAATATTTGTAACTTTTAAAACTTTTCAGTATCTGGGTAGTTGGTGGGACCACACACACACATGTACACGCATGCACACATATACACACATGCACACACACACAGAGACAGAGAGCACAGAGTGAACTGAATAGGATGGGACCATACCTTAAAAGAAATTAAGGTAAATGGTGAGAGAGAAATGTAGTGGGAGGAAAGAGGGTGAAATGGAATGGGGTAATTATATGTCATTTAAGAGGCAAGTAGGAGACTTTTTAGTGGAGGGATAAAGAGGAGAGCTGAGGGAAAAAAAAAACAAGAAGTTTACCCTCATCACGTTCGACTAAAGGAAGGAATAAAATGCACACTCATTTTGGTATGAAAACCTATCTTACAGTATAGGAAAGTGGGGGGGAAGGGGATAAGCAAGGGGGGGGATGATGGAAGGGAGGGCAAAGGGAGGAGGGAGCAATTTGAAGTCAACACTTGGGGGGGGACAGGATCAAAAGATAGAAGAGAAACAATGAGGGACAGAATAGGATGGAGGGTAATTCAGTTAGTCTTACACAACACGACTATCAGGGAAGTCATTTGCAAAATTACACAGATATGGCCTATATTGAATTGCCTGCCTTCCCAAAGGGAATGGATGGGGAGGGAGGGATGGGGAGAATTTGGAACTCAAAGTTTTAGGAACGACTGTCTAGTATTGCTGTTGCTACTAGGAAAGAAGACATACAGTTAATGAGGAATAGAAAGTCATCTGGCCCTACAGGAGAAAAGAGAAGATGGAGACAAGAGAAGGGAGGGATGACAGAAGAGAGGGCAGATTGGAGATAGGGAAAATTAGATTGCTTGGGGTATTGGGGTGGGGGGAGGGGATAAAAGGGGAGAAAATTTGGAACCCAAAATTTTGTGAAAATGAATGTAAAAATTTAAATAAATAAATAAATACAACAACAAAAAAATGTTTTTAATTGGTAAAAAATAAGTAAATAAATGCTATCTCACTTGATCCTTATAACATCCCTCTGAGGTAGAAGTTATTATCCCCATTTTACAGTTGAGTAACTCAAGGCCGACAAGTTTAGTGACTAGTCCAGAGTCACATAATAAGTTAAAAATGTATTAAAACCTTAAAAGTTATTAAAACTACCCTCAAGACTTAATAGAGGATTAAGACTTGGGCCACTAAATTAGCTTTCTGGTAACACAGGAACAGAAAGTCAGTCAATGAGGAGTCAGCACTCCTCCCTCACTCTTCTGATAACAAACCAGACCAGAGGCAGGAAAGCTTGGCCTTCTGACTCAATGCTATATTGCTGCTGAATATCCTTTCCTCACTCTGCCAGAGTAAGCCTTCTTTTGTTAACTATTGAGTGGTTTGAGTGTTTCATTCCCATTTCAAACCTGAAGGAACAGATCAACCTACAACACGTGAGTGGGAGGAGCAAAGGAGAATGATTCCACAGCTTTCAGTCATGTTGTAGCTTCTTATGCTTTGTTTTAAATGCTTATTTTCATTTCTATTTTTGAAACTTTTATTTGACTACATGGCCGTTCATGCTGAATCTTGTCCATGTCTATAAATTCAAGATTGAGAGAAGAAATCAATTCAAAGAGAAAATAGATTTTTTCTCAAATTGAGAACCTGAGCTAATAAAAATTTCACAATAATAACCTAGACTGACTTTTTGAACTAGGAGACTTAATAAGAAAGTACAAAGAAACACACAGGATAATACCTAGCAGATTCGCAAAGAAATATCTTCAGAAGAGAGGAGAAGCCTTTCACTTTACTCCTTTACTCCTTTTTACTGGCCAATCTTTTATTCAAGCTCACAAGGTCCTTATGACTTGGGACAAGGGGAGCAATCATTTGTTACTTGGTCACTCATGTTATTTAACAAGGTTCAAGAGCACATGTCCGACAAAAAAGGGCCAGACTGGGGGTGGAACCAAGATGGCAGAGTAGAAAGATGCATATACTCTAGCACTTCCCCCACAGCCCACAAAATACCTGTAAAAAGTGACTCTTAACAAATTCTAGAGCAGCAGAAGCTACAGAACAACAGAGTGAAAGAGGTTTCCAGCCAAAGGTAACCTGGAAGGCTGACAGAAAGGATCTATCCCATGGGATGTTAAGCAGAGCAGAGCCCAGCCCTGACCACGTGGCACTGGGAGGAACAGGACCTGAACAGACCTATGGGGCAGAATTCTCAGCAGGGAGAGTCCCAGATCCTTCAACCCACAAGTGACAAAGAAAGCTCCAAAGGTCAGTGTGGGAGGGCTTTTCCAGCTGGGTGACAGGGGAGCAGGGACCCCCCCCCAGCACTGACCCCAGGTGGCAGCAGCAGCGGGTAGATACGGTGGCTGCAAAAGCAGCCTGGGTCCATTGTGCAGGCAGCTCAGCTTAAAGCCTCTGAGGGAACTGAGCAGCTGATCTGAATCTCAGCCTTGAGCCCAGTACTGGAGGGAGGAGGAGCACCAGGACCCTCCTCTTGACAAAGGATTCAGAGGTCAAGTAACTGGCTGGGAAAATGCCCCAAAAAGGGGGAAAAAATAAGACCATAAAAGGTTACTTTCTTAGTGAACAGGTGACTCCTTCCATCCTTTCAGATGAGGAAGAGCAAGGCACACTGTCAGAGGAAGTCAAGGCTTCTGCCTTCAGTACCTCCGAAATGAATATGAAATGGGTTCAAGCCATAGAAGAGCTTGAAAAGCTAGTCAGCAGCTTGCTAAAGGAGAACCAAAAAAAATGCTGAACAAAATAACACCTTTAAAAATAGGCTAACTCAAATGGGAAAAGAGGTCCAAAAAGCCAGTGAGGAGAAGAAGGCTTTAAAAAGCAGAATTAGCCAAATGGAAAAGGAGGTTCAAAAGTTCACTGAACAAAGTAGTTCTTTAAAAGAGAGAGTGGAGTTCAGGGAAGCTAATGACTATGAGATAAACCAAGAAGTTAAAAAACAAAACCAAAAGATTGAAAAAATAGAAGATAATGTGAAACATTCATTGGAAAAACAACTGACCTGGAAAATAGAACCAGGAGAGACAATTTAAAACTTATGGGACTACTTGAAAGCCATGATCAAGAAAAGAGCCTAGATATTATCTTTCTTGAAATTATCAAGGAAAACTGCCCTGACATTTGAGAACCAGAGGGCAAAATAAATATTGAAAGATTCTACCAATCACCTCCTGAAAGAGACCCAAAAAGAGAAACTCCTAGGAATATTTGTGGCCAAATTTCAGAGTTCCCAGGTCAAGGAGAAAATATTGCAAGCAGCTCAAAAGAAATAATTCAAGTATTGTGGAAATACAATCAGGATAACACAGGATCTGGCAGCTTCTACATTAATGGATCAAAGGGCTTGGAATAGGATATTCCAGAAATCAAAGGAACTGGGATTAAACCAAGAATCACCTACCAGCAAAACTGAGTATAATACTTCAAGGGAATAAATGGTCATTCAATGATATAGAGGACTTTCAAGCATTCATGATGAAAAGACCAAAACTGAATAGAAAATTTGACTTTCAAACATAAGAATCAAGAGAAGCATGAAAAGGTAAACAGGAAGAGAAATCATAAAGGACTTTCTAAAGCTGAACTGTTTACATTCCTAAAGAATCCAGTATTTCAGTAGTTGGAGGGATTATACACACACACACACACACACACACACACACACACACAGAGTACAGATTGAGTTGAATCAGAAGAGATGCTATCCTTAAAAAAAATAAAATTAAGGGGTGAGAGAGGAAAATATTGGGAGGAGAAAGGGAGAAATGGAATGGGGCAAATCATCACTCATAAAAGAAATAAGAAAAATCCTGTTCAATGGAGGAGAAAAGGGAGGAGGTGAGAGGGGAAGAGTAAAGCTTACTCTCACTACATTTGGCTTAAGGAAGGAATAACATGCTCACTAAATTTGGTATGAAAATCTTTCTTACACTACAGGAAAGTAGGGGAGAAGGGGACAAGTGGGGTAGGGGGATGAAAGAAGGGATGGCAAATGGGACAAGGGAATAACTAGAAGTAAACACTTTGGGGGAGGGACAATGTCAAATGAGAGAACAGAATAAATGGGTGACAGGGTAGGATGGAGGGAAATATAGTGAGTCTTACACAACATGACTGTTATGGAAATCTTTAGAAAAACTACACATATGTAACCTGTATTGAATTTCTTGCCTTCTCAGTGGGGATGGGTGGGGAGGGAGGAAGGGAGAGAAGTTGGAACTCAATGTTTAAGGAATGAATGTTGAGAATTGTTCTTGCATATAACTGGGAAATAAGAAATACAGGTAATGGGTCTTACAACTCTATCTTGCCCTACAAGAAAAGAGAGAAGATGGGGATAAGGGAAGGGTGGGGTGTGATAGAAGGGAGGGCACATTGAGGGAAGGGGTAATCAGAATACAAAATATTATGGGGTGGGGGAGGGGAGAGATGGGGAGAAAAATTGGAACTCAAAATTTTGTGTAAATTTAATGTCGAAATCTAAAAATAAGTAAATTATAAAAAAAAAAGTTACATTAAAAAAATAGCTTGATTGCACACCCAGCTCCATGAGAAAGGCTTTAAAAAGTTGCTGTAGCTGGGTGCTATAAAAACAGAAGACAAAAGAACAGGAGTGAGTGAATTGGTGAATTGAGAACTATGTGAAACAAAGACCCTAAAGGTAAGGAGTTAGTAGAAGGATGTGACAAAGAATATGAACCAAAATACATAGAAGTAGGGGGAAAATCTGTTACAAATTATGTGTAAGCATCATGGAACAGATTTCCTAGTGGGCAAAGATAATAAGTAGAAAGGGTGCTACTTTGTTCTAATAAGCCAGAAAGCTCCCCTAAATTGTCTGCCTAGTTGTCTCCACTTTGGGGCCACTGCAGGACTCATTTAGCTTGGTGTCTTCCCTCCTTTCCCTAGAGAATTCTTTCCCTTTCTTCTGCCTGAACAGGGCTACTATGAGGAATATGGTTCATCTTCCTCCCACCAAGCCGCTCTAGGAGAGGCTCTATTCTGTTGGGGTTTTTTTTTAACATAGCCTTGAATTCCCTACATTGCAGGGAGTTTCCTAAGTGTTAGCTCTGTGAAGATGCCACTCCTGCTCATCTTCTGCTTCTCTGCCTTATCTTCTTCTTGACTTTGCTTTTTTCCTGTTGTCAGGAAAGTACCATTTGCTTCCCAGAATTCAGTGTTCATCTCCCCAGAGTTAGATTCCTGACTTTTCACCATCATTGTAAGCCTGCATCTCCCTTCACCTTCACACGTTTTGTATTCCCACTTCCAAAGCCCCCTTCCCTTCCCTCCTCTCTTCTGTCCCTTATCCTTCTTTCTTGTGGCCCTGAGCACCTAGGTTTTCAACCTGGATAACACTGTTTATGGAGATGAGAGACTCAAGCAGATACTATCCCCGAGTTCCCTAGTTAATGACATCTTTTGAACTTGGTTTTTTGGAATTGTTTTCTGGAATATACCAATCTTCAGGGCATTCTCCTTCATTGAGTTCAGTGCCTGGATCTTCAGGGTCTTAAAGGTCTGTGTCTCTCCTCTCCTCAACCCTAATCTTATGGCTCCTCAAATTAACCATTTCCCATGACCTATCTCTTACATACCTGTGTCAAGGTCAGACCTTTGACTTTGACCTCACCCACTTCCATGTTGATAAACTCTGAAATTTCTTTATCTGATTATAATCTTTTTAAAAAATCATTCCATCTTCTCTGTGATACAGCTCCTAACCCTATTCTTCATTCTTACAGGGACTCTCAATCTCTCCACCCATCAGTTCTTTCCTCTAGCATTATCCCTGCATCGACCATACTCTCCCTTCCCCATCTTCACCATTTGTTGAACCAGTTCAACTCTACATTGTTCTCTTTTCTCCAATTCCTTTCCCTCTTACCCTATCATCAGTTTTATTCTGCTAAACCCCAGCTCAAGTTACTCCCACCATCTGCTGCCTTTACTCCTGTATATGCCTGGAGTTATTGAACAAATCTGAATAAAACTTTAATACTATCTACTACAAATTTGTTACATAAATGCAACATCCTGGCAAAAATAGCATAGCAAATTATCAAAAAAAATCCACTACGATCAAGTTTGAGTTCTACCAGAGAAGCTAGTTTGGTTTAATATTAGGAAAACAATATAATTAATCATTTTAAAAACAAAACATTCCAAACCACATGATGATACCAATAAATGAAGAAAAACAACCTTTGACAAAGTACAACATTCATTTAAGCTTAAAAAAAAATTAACTCTAAACCTAAAAGTATAGGCATGGAAAGATCTATGATAAAAATTATATAAATCCAAAAGCTAGCATTACATTCAGTGGGGAAATGTGAGAAACTTTCACAATAAATATATGAGTAGACAAAGATTCCCTCTTTACCACGCTTGTTACTTAACATAAATATAGAGTAAACCCTAGTGAGGCCATTTGACTGAATCCAAACTTTACAGAACAAATCCCCTTAATAAAGAATTTGTTCTGTAAAACGGACTCAGTCAAAAGACCACACCCAAGGACCTTGTCTTAAGACCACTCATTTCACTTTAACTCTAATTTTCAGCAAGTTTTCCTGGGAGTAGGCCTAAATTTCGCCTCTTTCCAAACCTTCCCCTTCCTTCCCCACCAATTCCTCCTCTTCTGCTCTCTCTTTCCTTTCCATCTGTCTGTCTCTCTGTGTCTCTCTGTCTGTCTCTGTCTCTCTGTCTCTCTCTCGCTTCTCTCCCTGGTTCCCTCTGTCCTCTATTTCCTCTTCCTCACAGATCACTTTCTCTTTTTCCCTTTACCTTTCTCCCTCTCCCCCTTTTCCTCTGACCTCTCTTCCTCCACACTTCTCCTGCACCCCACCTTCCTCTTTTCTGTCTAACTTTTCCCTTTAGCTTACACAGAAGTGCTGAACAATATAGTAACTTTATCTCTTCATTAGTGGTAGAGCCTGGGGTATGGGTTGTCACGATTACCAAATGAACACCTGGAGGGTTGATTAGCTTACAGCTGAACTTAATTAACACCCAGAGGAACTCAGCTCTCCCTGTAAGAGTAAAGCTGAAGCTCAGAGAAAGGGGGTTTGGTGCTTGGTGTTTATTATAAAAACATCCAAGGGAAGGGGTCAGTTAGATCACACATGGCACTAATTAGAAACACTGAACCAAGAGGGTAGACAAAGATGCTTGGTGAACCCTAAGAGCATCCTTTTGCAGGCTCCTCAGTCCTATTGCGTATCTACAGAAAAATGTGTAGTACACAGAGCAAACATCTGGGAAGACATCGGCAACTGGAAATCAAGCTACAGCTGGAGTGAAAAATGGGTCCTGGAAGAAAAGGCCAGAGGTGGGATGGTGTCTTTGAATGTGCATTAGTACCACCATCAGTGTCAGTATTACAGAACTCTTGCTCTTCAGTAGTAAGCAAAAGTCCATGTAAACCAGGAATGTTAGCAAAATGTCAGCATGTAATAAGCTGAGCCCCTTGGGAAACCCTAAATTGTGTGGCAGTAAGAAGGGGTGATGTGCAGCTCTTATTAGAAAATACATTTAGCAAAGTTCATGACTTCAACTATTAACTTTATGGTTATCCTAAAAATTCTGTATTCCCCTGATTATACACATGTGAATATGTATATATATATATATATAATATATATATATATGTGTGTGTGTGTGTGTGTGTGTGTGTGTGTGTGCGTGTGTGTGTGTGTGTACATACAGAAATAACATGACTAATATATTACATGACTTTTATATATACACATGTATAGATACATACATACGTATATACACATATAAACACACACACATATATATGAGACTATTTAGCATGGAGCAGCTAGGTGGCACAGTAGATAGAGTGCCTTGCCTGGAGTCAGGAAGACTCATTTTCCTGAGTTCAAATCTGACCTCAGACACTTAATTAGCTGTGTGACTCTGGGCCAGTCACTTAGTCCTGTTGGTCTCATTTCCTAATTTGTAAAATGAGCAGAAGAAAGAAATAGCAAACCACTCCAGTATCTTTGCCAAGAAAACCCCAAATGGGGTCACAAAGAGAAAGGACTGAAACAACTGAACAACAGCACATCAGTAACCTGGTGCCTGTATATCAAGGCAGACCTGCAGAAGAAGTTAAACTGATTGCCCTTTAATGGACAGAAAATAAATCATAACTGATGTGAAAGCCATTCCTTGTCTGTTAGCTCAAACTCCTGAGTTGTTAGAGCAAGGATAATATTTTATACAAAGTTGGAAGAATACAAACGAGAAAATACGTGGCATACAGTTCAAAACAACTCCAATGTGACCGCTTATTATGAGTTGTTGATGATGAAAAATGAGAAGTGGAAGAAAAGGAAGGACATGGCGTGCAACGATACCATGCAGAAGTTGAACCAAGATAAATTAATCACCATAATATGAAGACTAAAAAGCTCTTTAGTCAGCAGACACTTGACTTAATTGCCAAGTAAAGAGACAAGGCGGACCAGGGTGACACAGGCTTAGAACATAAACTAGTTTTTAAAAGTCTGACAGAGAAGGTTGATGGAATATTATGATTAGTATTATCTCAAGAAAGTGAGAGGCACTGGAGGGGAAAGCAATTAAAATCTCAAGATTGTATGTGTTTAGACTTTAGCAAAGTTGAAGGTTATAAGGGATAAAAACAGAAATAATAAAATGTAAAGATGAGGATCTTTCAGGCTTAAGTGAAGAGTTCTAGGTGTTAGAAGCTTCTAAGTTATATATTTGGGGGGGGGCGGGGGTGTTATAAGCTCAAATGCTTATGAAAAAGGAGCAAAGACAATGAAGAGATGTGCCCCAGAAGACAGGCTGCCTTGATACCTTTATCTCCCCACGCTGGTTTTGTAAGTCCCCAAAAGGAATCAGAAATGTAACCAACTGGTCACAAAGGGAAACCAGCTCTGAACCAGAAAGAACTAGAGAGGCTGTACCTCCCCCACCTCTTGCTTAGGAGGAGACAAGTCTAAGGGGGCCTGCACTTTCCATAAGAGTACAATAACACTCCAACTATAAACAGCATGATAACACCACAGTGGAAAGAATCCAGTGTTGGACAGAGTCTGGAGGTGATGAAGGCTAAAGCTTCCCGTTGAAGGATGAACTCCAAAGTCTATCAGATCTGCCCATCCAATAGAGATGCCCCACTCTGTCAAGAACTAGCCTAACAACCTTATCCAGCAAAGATATTACACTTTTCAGGGAGCCAGTTTAGCTGAGCAGTGAAGCAACTGGTCTGTTACTGATACCATGATCTGCAAAGAACTTCATGAGGACTCTCTGGAGAATGAAGGTTCATTTAAGAGCAGCAGTTCTGTAGTTATGAGGTGTGTTCATTAGATGTATTCCTTACACATGTGTTTCACTATCTTTGTACTTCAAAAAACATTTTAAATTTATTTTTAAACATTTATTTTTTTAAAAATTTGAGTTCCAAATTCTCTTTCTCCTTTCTGTCCCTCCCCTACCCACTGACATAGCAAACAATATGATATAAATTATCCATGTGAAGTCATACAAAACATTTCCAAGTGAAAAAAGTATTCTCAATGCACTCAGAATTTATCAGTTCTCTCTGCGGAGGTGGATAGCCTCTTTCACTACGGGGTACTTTTGAACCCATAGGTCATTGTGTTGATCCAAGTAGCTAAATCTTTCACACTTGATATATTGTGTCTATACTGCTGCTACTGTGTGCAAAGTTCTCCTTGTTCTGCTCACTTCACTGTGCATCAGTTCATATGAGTCCTCCCAGGTTTTTCTGAAATTATGGCTTGCTGGTCATTTCTTAGGGCACAACAGACCGCAGTTTGTTTAGTCATTCCCCAATTGATGGACATCACCTCAATTTTCAATTCTTTGCCACCCCAGAGAGAGGCACTATAAATATTTTTGTACAGATAAATCCTTTTGCCTGTTTTTTTAAAAAGTCTCTTTGGGACACAGACCTAGTAGTGGTATTGCTAGGTCAAAGGATATGCACAGTTTTATAATCCTTCGTCTCTTCATATTTTATTACACTGTCTTTATGACACCTGAAGATATCAGGACTCTGAGTAGGCCTTTTTGTTTCTTCTCCTTTATTCTAATGTAAACAATACGTCAAACAATCCTTCCCATTTAATCAAGTGATTCAGTGTTTTATGTTTGCTTTAACTCCTGCATTTTCATTCAAAGTTTCTGTTCAGTTTTGGCCTTTTCACTAGAAATGTTTGGGAATCCATTGTTTCATTAAAAGTAATTTCCCCCTTACCTCCCCAGATATATACTCCGTTTTTGCCAGATAGATTATTCTTGATTCATAAGGCTTTATCTTTTGCCTTGTGGAATATTATATTTCAAGTCCTCCTCTTCTTTACAATGACAGCTACCAGGTCTTGTGTGATTCTGACAGTGGCTCATTAGTATGTGAAATTTTTCTTTTTTTGATTGTGTACAATGCTTTTTCTTTGACTTGGAAGTTCTAGATTTTTGCTTTGACTTTCCTGGGAGTTTTCATTTTACAGTTTCTTTCAGGAGGTAACTGGCTGGGTCTCTCTATTTTTCTTCGCTCCCTTATTTTAGAGATTGCAGCAATTTTCAATCATGATTCCTGGAAATAATAGTATTTAGGTCTGTTTTCCCCACTTTTGATCATGAGTAGCCATTCTTAGATTGACTGTCCTTGGCCTATTTTCCATGTCAGTTCTTTTGGATAGCATAAACTAGGGGTCTGCAAACTATGACCTGCAACCCAAATCCTGTCCACTACCTGCGTTTTAAATGTAAGTGTGAATGTAGGAACCATTCTTTGCTCACAGGCCATACAAAAATGTGCAAAGGATCAGATTTGGCCTGTGGGCCATAGCTTGCTGACCCCTAGGATGGACTTTAAATTTTATTTTTACAAATTTTTTATTTTGTTTTTAATATTTCGTATCTCTTGTAGACATTACTTTTTGTCTGACTTATAGTTTTCTTAAGCTAGATGTCCAGTAGATATCTTAAACAGGTCTGAAATAGAACTCATCATTCTTCCTGCTAAACACTCCCTGCTCCCATCTCCTACCTTCCCTGCTACTGTAGAAGGTAACACCATCCTCCCAGTTTCTCAGGCTCACAACCTAGGAGTCACCCTGGATTCCTCATTATCATATCCAGTCTGTTTCTAAGGCTTGTCGACTTCACCTAATCAACATCTCTCATACATGCTCTCTTCTCTGCTTTGACAATGCCACTGCCCTGGTGCAGGTCCTCCTCACTTCATACCTTGATTCCTGCAATAGCCTGCTGGTGGGCTGGCTTGCCTCAAGTCCCACTCCCATCTATTCTCCATCCAGCCACCAACATGGTTTTCCTAAAGTGCATTTCTAACCATGTCACTCTCTTCTCACACAATAAATGCCAGTGGCTCCAGAGTAAAATAAATCAAATGAAAAATGCTATGCCTGACATTCAAAACTGTTCATAAGCCAGCTCCCTCCTACTTTTCCAGTCTTCTTAAATCTTACCTCCTGACACATACTCTTCTAGCAGTGACACTAGACTCCTGGCTGTTACATGAACAAGACACTCTTTTATTCTGAACATTTTCTCTGACTGTCCACCACACTTTCTCCACTCTGAGTACTGCCCTCCATAACTTCCTTTAAGTCCCAACTAAAATCTCATCTTTTATAAGAAGCTTTCCCCAACCTCTCTTAATTACCGTATCTTCCTTCTCTTTGTTATCAGCAAATAATCAAACTTGTGTGGGGGACAGCTAGGTGGTACAGTGGATAAAGAGCCAGACCTGAAGTCAGGAAGACTCATCTTCCTGAGTTGACATCTGGTCTCAGACACTAACCGTGTGACCCAGGGCAAGTCAGCTAACCCTGTTTACCTCAGTTTCCTCATTTGTAAAATAAGCTGGAGAAGGAAATGACTTGGATAGCAACAATCCTCTATGTGCTTGCTTTGTCTATATTTGTTTGTGTGTTGTCTTCCCCACTGGGCGGTGAGGTTCTTGAGGGTAGGGACTCTCATCTTTTATCCTCAGCACTTAACCCAGTGCTTACACTCATTTTGTTATTGCTGTCGTTCAGTTGTTTCCAGTCGTGTCCAAATCTTCATGGTCCGCTTTGGGGTTTTCTTGGCAGAGATACTGGACTGGTTTGCCATTCCAGCTCATTTTACAGATGAGGAAACTGAGGCAAACAGGGATAAGTGGCTTGCCCAGGGTCAAACAGCTAGCAAGAGTCTGAGGCTGGATTTGAACTCAGAAACCTTCCTGACTTAAGGCCCAGTTCTCCATCCACTGCACTGCCCTCACCTAGCACATAGTAGGCAGTTAATAAACATTTATTGATTAAGTCATTCTCTTTGCAATTCTTTCTTCTCTAACTGGTGTTTCTTCTATCATTACATTTTGTATCTCTTTTTCATTTCTTCCAGGTACTCTTATAGTGCCAGTGGCAAGGACATGCTTTCTCTGAGAAGATATTTGGATTTGTGGAATTACTCTATTTTTCTGACTTTATGTCCATAGAATGTTTTCACTGCTTTCGGTGTTTTTCTCTGTTTACTCATATTTCTAGTTTCAGTTGACTGGGTTGGAGCTTTGTCCTTGGGTCAGACCCTAGTCCCTCTCCTAACTTTTGGAGAGTGTAGATAGATAGACTGTGATTGGTCCTGAATGTGGTAGCCCCACCTCCTCTAGCAAATACTGGGTTTAGGTTCAGCTCCTTGATGGTTCAACTGAGGTTTTGGCCTTGACCCCTTCTCTTGCTTCTCCTTCTTATATAGTTGTGAATCCAGAGTTGCTCTGGTCCTTTGCTATGGGGCCAACAGACCACATAGAGATTGGGGGTAGGGTGGTGCAATCAGACATTGTTTGATGGCCTTGGTAGCAGGCCTCCTCTAGGTACTTTGGTTTCCCGGTTCTGATTTTACTTCAGTCCCTCCTGCTGTGGTTTGGGTGTTGGGTTGCCTGGGTGCTATGCTGGTTGGCACCACCCCAGATCCTGCTGTGCCTCATGTGGTACTAATCGGGTGCTAAGCTACCTGGATGTTGCTCTGGTCCTGAATCCTGCTCTGAGTTCACCCTTTCCCTTCTGCCTGCCATGGGTTTGCCTCTCATCCAGGCTTCCACAGGATCTTTTTCTGTGGTCCTGAACAGGATGGAGGTCTTTGAAGATGTTTCTTTTTGGTTTTCTTTATCATTGTTACTTCTGTTTTATTTTTGGAACTTTACCAGAGTGTTTGGGGTGGGAGAGGGATCTGGGCTCCTCTAGGTCCTAACACATTGCCATCTTCCCACAATCTTCCTTCCTGTGTCTTTTTCTAGGAACATTGAATGGGTTCCTTCTCCCACCCCCAAACTCCACCACAAAGGACAAAGATAATTTTTTAAAGTCATTCTCAGGCTTATTATTCATAACTGAACTGAGAAAACTGACTTCCCAGGTCACTGTATATGTCATCCTTAGGCTAATTATAAGATACTTCCCACTATATTTCAAATTCGTAGCAAAGTGTATAGAGGCCTGGAGTCAGGAAGACCTGAGTTCACATCCTACCTCAGACACTTCCTGGCTGTGTTTCTGTCTTCCTCAGTTTTCCCAGCTGTAAAATGGAAATAATAGTAGCACCTACCTCACAGAGTTGTTGTGGATCTACACAATGCCTAGCACATATTAGGCACTTAATAAGTGCTATTTTCCCCATCCTGCAGTAGCAGCCACTGAATTAGTAAGAAGTTGCTTAAGTCTGATTTTGCATTCATCAAAGACTATACACAAGCACAGCTCTGTAGACCTTAGCCAAATAGCCATCCCAAAGTCTCAAGGCAGATTGAAAAACAGGATTTTAATTATTAATGACATCAGAAGCATCCAACCTCCAACCACAGTGCTGCTCAGGGTTCTTCCTTGAACCCTCACAGGAGTGCTGGTAATGGTGTGTTCACAGTTGGTATAGGACCAGGTATTCTACAGACCTGAAGTATCATTCCCCCACCCCCTGCCCCACCTGGAAGCACTCAAACGTCCCCAGTCATTCTTGAATTCCATGTCCTAGCTGTCCATTTGAAACTGGATTGGCTAATTCATTTTCTTCAACAGGACCTTTTGAAACTTACGTGAGTTGTGCATTTGGTTTTGTTTTACCCATTTAGTGGTGTGCTGATAGCACTGATCACATAATTATCCCCTGGATCTTCACATGCCATGAATTTGTAGGGAGTGAAACTAGCTCATTTCATTATTTTCTCCAGCAATGACCAGCAGACCTAGGAAGAATCCGTCAGTATTGGGTGCTTACTACGTGCCAGGGATTGTACTAATTTGTTATTTAGTCATTTTTCAGTCGTGTCCTATTCTCTGTGACTCCACTTGGGGTTTTCTTGGCAAAGATACTGAAATTGTTTGCCATCTCCTTCTCCAGTTCATTTTACAGATGGGGAACCTGAGGGTTAAGTGACTTGCCCAGGGTAGCACAGCTTATTAGTATCTGAGGCTGGATTTGAAATCAGAAAGATGAGTCTTCTTGACTCTATCTGGGGATACAAATAAAAGTAAAAAAGAAAGACAGTGTCTGTCCTCAAGGATCTTGCATTCTAATGGGAAAGGATAGCATATAAAAGGGAGTTAAAAAGCAGGTAACTTACAGAGGGTCAGGGTGGCAGAGTCAGACCCAGAGACTCAGAAACAGATCCAGGAAAGGGGTGAGAGTGGCTGGCCTGGAACCCTTCCTCAAAATAGAGGTTTCAGGAGGAACTCACTAGTGGTAGAAGAGAGCTATAGAGGAAAAGAGGTGTCCCAGGGTAAGAAAGCTGAAGGTATCCTGGGAAGTTCCTGGGGGGAGAAGACAGCTGAGGCATGGTGTCAAAGTCCATAAAATGCAAAGCAGAGCCAAGAGAGGAATAAAATGCAGGTGCCTCCCAGGGTAGCCCAATCCAGTTTTGGATGGCTTTGAAGGTGGGAAAGTTTTCCTTATGCCAAGCCCAAATCTAACTCTCTGAAACTTCTGCTTGTTGCTTCTCATTCAGCCCTCTGTGTCCAAGCAGAATGAGTCTAATCCTTTTCAACCAATCAATCAGCAGGTATTGATCAAATGCCTAATATGAGCTGGGTGTTGTAATACAAGCACAGAGAACGGAACTACTCACAAGGACCTTATTCTAATGGGGGATATAACCAATACATATAAAAATACATAATGCAGATATAGAGTGAATAAATACAAATATCTACCAAAGAGTTAAGTGCCAGTTTGGGAATGAGAACAATAATGCTGGAGGAGAGGTCAGGAAAACTTTGTGCCGAAGATGGTGCTGGAGCAGACTGTGAAGGAGGGTGTGCATTCCAGACATGGCACAGCCAACATACAGGCAGGGAGGTAGGAGGTGAGAGGGTGACCATGAGGAACAGAGATTGTAAGGAGACACAGAAGACACTGGCACAGGATCATCCAGCATGGCGCGCCCATGTCTGAAAAGGCACTGTGCTCTGTGAGCAAAGGAGAATTGCAGTAGCTCAAAAGAAACATGAGATGTGCATATTTAGAGACCTCTCCACTCCAAATGTTCAATATGAACTATTCGTGGCTGACCTGTGGTAGAGCCTTTGGAGCTCATGGTGGTCTGATCAGCCACAGTGGGACACACTTTAATTTGACTCCAACACAGCGATGTCATTTTGGTCCTCTTGGAAAATGGACAACAACCAGCCTCTCGTCTACACTACTGCAATAGCCTCCCAATTAGCCTTCTTGCCTCACCCTACCTAATCCATCTTCCACACGGTTGCCAAATTGTCCACATGTGATGATGTCGTTCTCTTGTTCAAGACCTCTAGGTCACTTACTTAGCATCTAAAGACTTACACAATCTGATTCAAGTCCATCTTTCCAGGTTGATGGCACAATATTCTGTTTCGTGCTTAGATGTGTTCCAGTCAAATAGATGATCTTGCTGTCCTGGGAGACATCTCTGATGCCTGGAATGCACTCCCTCCTCACCTCTGCCTGGTAGTTCCCTTCAAAGCTGATCAAGAGTCACCTCCTAAACATGACCTAGCCTGATTCCCCAGTTGCTAGTACTCTTTTCCCACCTGCATTGCTATGGAGATGGGTGAATTAATAAAAATACACTTATTAGATGCTTCCTACGTGCCAGACACTGTACTCAGTGCTAGAGATGCAAATTTTTAAAAATCGAGTTAGTCCTTTCTCTCAAGACTCCCACTCTAATTGGGGGGGGTACAATCCATAAAAGAAAGTTCAGTTGCAGGGCAGATGGGAAGGTGAGCTATAAGTCCTCCGGTTTCAGCAGAGGTACAAATGACCTGGGGATCCCTAGGTTGCATCAGGACTCAGATGAAATGCCAGGGTCTTTTGGTAAATAGAGACAGGACAGATAGTAAGACCTGGAGGATCTTGGGGGTATCAGGGTGTGACAGCCAACAGCAAGCGGGGTGGCCCACCATCTCACTGGATGGACAGCGTCAGTGACTCTCATCTCATTTACGCTGTAAGGATCAGTCAAGTAGCCCAGAGTAAGTTTGATCATTGGGAGGGAAAAAGATGTGATTTGGGAATTCAAGAGGTAGTAGGGGAGAGAGTGAATACTTGCTTTTCTTCAGATCTGCAACCCCTTCCAGACCCAGCTACCCAGCAGTTACATTTATAACATATGTCCTTTAAATTACTTATCTATGTCAATAGATAAGTTTCCCATCAATAAAATGCGAGCACTTTGAGGACAGAGACGATTTCTTCTTCTGTGTTTTTGCCCCTCAGTGCCTCTCGTAGTCTCTGGAAAACAGTTGTTCATTGCTTGTTGGACTGAATTGAAGCTCAGGGAAAGTCTTATTTGAAGCCTGACTTTGTACAGAGCGAGTGGACGAAATGTAAGTGAGGCTGCATTAAGAAAGATGATAGGGAAAAATGTCCCAGGAAAGGACGGTGGTAATTTCAGGAAGCAAGTGATAGGCGTAATCACATTTTTTGCCTTGCCTCGTAAGTACTTACTGTTTGCTGAGCGAATGAATGAATGTTTGTTTGTACACCACTGTCTCTGTAACTTTTGAGTACCTCCCAGAAATTATCTGGGTCAGGGAAGGGCTCTTAAATGCATTGTAGGTTTGAGATGAGGTGGAAGGTTATTATTGGCTGATGTCTCTCAACCTGCTTTTGGGCAGATGATCCAGTACTCATTGTTTGACTAAATGACCTAATACAGCTGACTTGACAGACTTAAGCAGGATGTCACCCCAAAAAAAAGTTGTCCAAAGAAAGAGGTAATGACCCGGAAGGGGCGTTGAGACACTGCTCCTCCTTCTAAATGAAAGAAGCAGTTGGAGGCAGGATAATAATAAAGATAGCCAACACTTCTATGCTACTTTAAGTCTTGCGAAGGATTTCACATATTTTATCTCATTTGTATCACCACAACAATTGTGAAATAGGTGCTGTCATTATCCCCATTTAACAAATGAAGAAACTAAGAGGGTAAGTGTCTTGCCTAGGACCACAAAGCCGGTAGATGCCTGAGTCAGGATTGCAACTTAGGTTTTTTGCCTCTAGCTGGGTTCTCTATCCACTTCACCATCTAGCTGGCCTTCTCAAAATTCTTTTTGTCTGCAAATCCTAAAAGCCAAGTAAGATAAATACTCTTCCTTTTGGAAAGGAGAACTCTTTCCCTCTGCCTTGATTTCCCAATAGGAAGAAGACTGGGAAAAGAGGAGTTTTTCTTGCCTATTGTTTTAAATGATGAAAACATCTAAGTTGGCAAAGATACCTTAAATAATAAAGCCTATTTCAGGGGGTGACTGCTGACTCAAGGAGACAAATGAATTGCTTTATGAATAACACAGGGATGCCCCCAGATAGGAAAAAAAGTGCCAAGTAAGGTTGATATTTTAGTGGCACGTTCAGGATAATGTTAACAGGACATTTCATCTCTCCAGAAAAAGAGAAAATGATTAAACACACAGAGCATCACTGAACTGGAGAGGGGGAATTCCTGAGATGTTTGTTGATATAACTACCCTACGAAGGGGTAGGTTATACCAAGATAACTATGCATCTTGAATTTTTTTTTATTTTGGGTTCCAATTTCTAGACAAGAAATAGCACTTTAATGAAGCTTTGTCACGTCACACGTCCCAATTTTTGGTTTGAAAAATATGACCGTTGTACCTATACCCCTTCCAACAGTATTCATCAAAGAGATAATCTGAATACCAGATGCTATAAGGTCTTGAGCTGGATGAAAATCAGTAAGTAAGAAGCTATGTCTGATTAAAGCAGATGAACAAACACAAGCCACTTCCCCAGACTCTTCCAAGAAATTTGGAGATGTACGATCCAAAAAGCCCATGTGCTTTAGTTAATGGAAATATTTATTTTCTAAGTCAGTGGTGTCCAACTCAAATAGAAACCATCCACAAGGGTCCCTGTCAACAGCATATTGGCTTGAAAATCACATATTAACATTATCTGTGTTGTGTTTTTATTTTGTTAGAGATTTCCGAATTGTATTTTAATCTGGTTCAGTGAGGTGTTTGACACCTGTGTCCTAAGTGACAAAACATTGCAATCTTAGGGTAGCACTGCCTCTAGTCTCACTCTTCTAACCCTTACCTGTACTGGGCAGTTTGGGTTCCCCAAGGGTCAGCTGACTTACCATCAGGTTTCTAGGGATAACCTTGACACTTGTGGTTTTTAATGAAGTCCCTATCCCATGTGCTCCACCCAATAGCAACTGACTGATTGACATCAATTACTTTTATAAAGGGCTGTTAGATGTTACAGTTCTGGGCCTGAAGTCTGAATTCAGGAAGACTCATCTTCCTGAGCTCAAATCTGGTGTCAGATACTTATAAGTTGTGTGATCTTGGGTAAGTGACTTAACCCTATTTGCCTCAGTTTCCTCATTTGTAAAATGAACTGGAGAAGGAAATGGCAAACTACTCTAATACCTTTGCCAAGAAAACCCTGAATGGGATCACAGAGTTGGATACGACTGAAATGATTACACAACACTTTTATGAAGAGGTATTTATTGAGAAGTATTTATAGGAAGAAAAGACGTTATTAACATATCCCCCAAACCAGCATGTGTTCTCCCCTTGCATATGCAAGGTCCTTTGATCATTTGGACAGTGGACTCAAGCTTAAAGTACAAAGGTAGTTAGCATGTGGATAGAGAAGAGCTGGGGCTGAGGGATAGCTACAGATTCCTGGCCCTGAGAGTCTTTCTTCCTTCAAGGAGCCCTTTCCAAGTTCATTTTTGGGGTGAGGGATCAGTGATGGAGCAGCTGCTCTCCTTCCCTACTTGGGTTGGCTCTTTGCTGGACTCAGTTTCTCAGTGCCACACAGCTACAGTGGACACTGAACTCAGCTATTGCTGTTACGATCTCTGGTGGTCTTCTGCTATGGACCTCACTTGTTGGGGCACCTTTTTAAAAAATCAATTTATTTATTTTTAGTTTTCAGAATTCACTGCCATAAGATTTTGAGTTTTAAATTTTCTCTTCCTCTTTCCTCTCCCCACTCTGCAAGAGAGTGTGCCATCTGATATAGGCTCTACATATACATTCATGTATTTTCACATTGGTCATTATGTAAAGAAGAATTAGAACCAATGGGAGAAACCACAAGAAAGAAGAAACAATACAAAACAACAATGACAAAAAAAGAGAGCAAAGAGTCTGCTTCCATCTGCATCCGACTCCAGAGCTCTTTCTCTGCGTGTGGATGGCATTCTTCATCATGAGTCTTTTGGAGCTGTCTTAAATACTTGCATTGCTGAGAAGGGCTTAGTCTGTCAAAGTGAGTCATCCCACAGTGTGGCTGTAACTGTGTACAATGTTCTGGGTCTGCTCACTTTACTCAGCATTAGTTCATATAAGTCTTTCCAGATTTTTCTGAAGTCCGCCCGCTCATCATTTCTTTAACCACAATAGTATAGCATCACAATCATATATCACAACTTGTTCAACCATTTTTCAATTGATGGACATCCCCTCAATTTCTAACTCATGGCCAGCACAAAAAGAGCTGCTATAAATATTTTTGTACATGTGAGCCCTTTCCCCATTTTTCCATATCTTTAGGATGCAGACCTAGAAGTGGTATTGCTCAGTCAAAGGGTATGCATATTTTTGTACCCCTTTGGGCATAGTTCCAAATCGCTCACCAGAATGGCTGGATCAGTTCACAACTCCACCAACAATGCATTAGTGTTCCAATTTTTCCATATTTTCTCCAACATTTATCATTTTTCTGTTTTGTCATGTTAGTCAATCTGATAGATGTGATAAAGTACCTCAGAGTTGTTTTGATTTGCATTTCTCTAATCAGTTGTGATTTAGAGCATTTTTTTTCATATGACTATAGATAGCTTTAATTTCTTCATCTGAAAACTTTCTGTTCATATCCTTTAACCATTTATCCATGGGGGAATGACTTGTAGTCTTATAAATTTGACTTAGTTCTCCATATATTTTAGAAATGTCCCTTATGAGAGACATTGGTGGTAAAAATTGTTTCCCAGTTTTCTGGTTCCCTTCTAATCTTGGTTGTATTGGCTTTGTTTGTGCAAAAACTTTTCACTTTAATGTAATAAAAATTATCCATTTTGCATTTTATAATGTTCTCTATCTCTTGTTTGGACATAAATTCTTCTTTTCTTCATAAATCTGACAGGTAAAGTATTTCTTGCTCTCCCAATTTGCTTATAGTATCAGCCTTTATCTCTAAATTGTGTATCCAAGTTGACTTTATCCTGGTATAGGGTGTAAGATGTTGGTCTATGCCTAGTTTATGCAATATTGTTTTCCAGTTTTCCCAGCAGTTTTTGCTAAATAGTGAGTTCTTATTCCAGAAGTGGATTCTTTGGGGAGGGAACTTTTAATGACTTTTCTGACCTTTCTGTGTTCATAAAGTCATAATATGGTTAATTCTATCTCTGGATACTCATCGATCTAAGATCCAGAAATGATGAACACAAAAGAAATAAGCATCTGGGTAGGAGGGAAAGCAAACTGCTCTTTTCCTCACTTAGAGGTTATGAGACTTGGTGACAGAAGAATATTGGTGTACGTTAACAACAATGGGGAAGTTTGGCAGAGGGTAAAATTTGAATGCAACATTGGAATAGCAGGGGCTATCCAGGCAAAGGCAGCTTTTGATGCAGCTAGGTGCTCTGAGGATGGTGGAAGGAGGCAAGGCATCCAATGCCCTGTTAGATGGGCAGAAAGAGCTTTGGGTGTGGCTCCTATAGAATCAGGTAGATGAAGAGGCAATCAAAAATCAGCCTATGGCTGCAAGTAAAATTGTACTGTGAAGTTCAGCACTGAGACTATAAGGACTTGTTAGCCTTACTCAAGCCTAAAGCATCTCCTAAAGTCACCACCCCATTTGGATACAAAGTATTGCTAGATGCTGGCCAACAGTGTAGGGTTATACCAGAGAATCCACAGTGGGCTGATGGGGACACCCCAGTTTCCTTGGTGGGTTTTGGAGGGCAGATAAATAAGAGAAGAGGCATCGTGAACTTTTGAGAGTCATTGCCTATATAGGAACTTAGGCAACCTCTGTGTCATTTGCTGTGGATAGGACCAAACGGAAACCCTTGGAGACCCTTGCTCTAGCCATCCCATACAGTTAAGCCCAAATAATACTAGGTCCCAGAGGGGTAAAAAAATCTATTTCCTCCCTAGTGATAGAGATGACTGCTGCTGGCAACTATTATTCCATTAGATTCCAGTGGTGTGCTTAACACTGCTAAGGCTGTCCTTGACCTAACCAACAAGATAGACCTGCATCTCAGGCCTGCGGTAAGTGACATGAGGTTGTTGACCTTGAGAGTGCCATTTTCACAACTCCTGTGGCTGAGACTAGTCAGAAGCAGTATGCCTTCACTATCTTTCCCTCAGCTACCTGAACTCTTTCACTTATTTCCAGTCTAGTGATAAGAGATCAGAGAGAGTTCCCCATTCCCCAACCCCCAATCACCTTTCTTCAAAGGTAATTGATGTACACCACTATGCTGATAATACAATATTGACTAGAGGCCATGATGGCAGATCAGATGGTGGCCCCTGTTAGAAAAGATAGAATTCATCCTGTTCTGTCAAGTTTTGAGAATACAATAGAGTCCAGATGATTTCCGGAACAACTGGGAGACAAGACACTCATAACCCACTTCCTCACAGTTTAAAAAGGAAGCCCAAGGACTTATTATGCCAGACCTAATCCAAACGGGGGAAATCCAGAAAAGTCATAGTGACTTATTTTTCCAACCTGTCTTGGTATAGGGAAACAGTCTGCTGAGACTGGGAATAGGTAGAGCATTTTCTCTTAAGGGAGAATCTCTGCACCAAGGCAAGAGGAGGTTCCAGACATATATAGGGAACAAGTAGACACATACTTGCTGGAAGGGGCAGGGAGCAACTAGGAGGTGCTGGGCCTGGCATCAGGAAGATGAGTCTTCCTGAGTTCGAAACTGGCCTCAGATACTTATTAGCTATGTGACTCCTGGCAAGTCACTTAACCCTGTTTACCTCAGTTTCCTCATCTGTAAAATGAGCTGGAAAAGGAAATGGCAAACAACCACTTCAGTATCTGCCAAGAAAATCCCAAATAGGGTCATGGAGAGTTGGATACAACTGAAAAATGACTGAACAATAAGGCTTACTACAGATCACTGCAACAGGGACGGATGAGAAGGCCAGCTCTGTTGTCTACTACCCACTTTAGGGTTATAGATCCAGGATGGACAGAGAAGGGGACTGGTATGGGAAAGTAGCATTCCTATGGAGAAAGAAGGAAGTTCAAAAACGTGTAACCATGATGATGGTACGGTCCAGACCCCCAGCACAGAATCGGGTCTAGTTTCCAACATCTAACCCAACCTTCAAAAGAATAGCCAGGACAGAGATTCCAGACCTGAGGAAGCAGTAACAGGACCAGTGCAGACCTTTTCTCCAGAAGTCTGGCAGAGCCTGACCATAACTTCAAGTCCAGCATCAGGCAGTTGACTGGGACAATGGGCAAATAAAAAAAGAACCCTGCCATAATGAGCCACTATCATAATGACAGAGAATGAATCCAAAACATCTATAAGAAAGACCTCAATGAAAACACATTTTAGGCACAATAAGAATGACAAGAAGATATGAAACTAGAATTTTTAAAAGAGTTAAAAAATTTTTTATAAATAAAATGAGAGCACTTGAGGAAAATTTGGGAGCCAAGGGAGCTATGGAAGAAAGAACTGGACATGAATTAACAGCTTGGCACGAGGTATGGATTTTGCCCGAGCAACATAGCCCTTAAAAATTAGAGTAGACTAAGAGTAGAACAGAGTGGACTGAGGGAATAGAAGTCAATGACTCCATAAGGAAATAAGAGTTTAAAATAAAGTCATAAGGCTGAAAAAAATAGAAGAAAATGTAAGGCATCTCATAGCAAAAACAACTAACTGACTTGGAAAAAGGTCAAGGGGGAAATAAAAATTAGGAATCATCAATGAACACCATGACTGAAGGAAAAAAAAAGTCTAGACATTATATTTCAAGAAATCTCAAAAAAAAAAAAAACTGCCCAGATGCCTTACGTCTTAGAGGACAAAGTAGAAACAGAATCCACGGCTCACTTTCAAAAAGAAACCCCAAACAGAAAACTGCCAGGAACATTATAGCCAAAGTCCAAAACTTTCAGGTCAAAAAATAAATACTGTAAACAGTCAGACAGAAAGAATTCCATTACTGAGAGGAGCCATAGCCAGTCACATATGATTTAACAGCCAATGGACTTTTCGTCAACAGTAACTTATTCGGCAAAACTGAGTATAATGCTAGGGGGTAGGGACAGGATGGTTCTTTAATGAAACAGAGCACCTCCAAGTGTTCCTGATGAAAAGATCAGAGCTGGGAGAAACTTTGAGGTTCAAACAAAGGAGTGAAGAAAAACATAAAAAGGTAAACATGGAGGACCAATGGATTAAAAATTCAAATATGAGGAGATGAAGCATATGTCCCCTCTGAACTTTATCATCAGGGTTCATACAGAGAGTCAAAGTAGACAAGGCCTGGGAGCCACTCTGTTATGACTTAATAATCGTAAGAAAAGATGTAAAGAGAGGAAAAGGAATAAAATGGGGGAGGGCAGCAGCCAGGGAAAGGAAGCCTAGGGAAAATTATCTCATATGATCAGAGCACACAAGTCAGCATTTATACAAGCAGGAGGAGGTAGTGGAGGGGAATGTCTGACACCTGGATCTCACCTGTATTGATCAAAAAGGGGAAGAGCGTGCGCGCACACACACACACACAGACATGCGCGCACACACAGACACACGTGTGCACACACACATGCGCACACACAGACACACACTTGGGTACAGAAATATATTTCACTCAAGAGGGAGATAGGGAGAGGGGAACAAGGCAGACGGGTGCTTTAGAAGGAAAGTAGACTAAGAAGAGAAGTAGTCCTAAGCAAAACAAACTCTAAGGATGTTCAAAACTATGTAGTTCTTTTTGAGGTGGTAAAGAAAAGGACTCTGAGGGGGTGCCCACAGATTGGGAAACATGAGCAAATTAAGGCTATATAAATGTGATGGGATACAATGGAGCTGACGTCAGCGTAATGACCAAATTTATCCACGGATAATAAAATATTATACAAAGTTCCTTATAAAGATGTGAGGGACTCCAAATGCAAAAATGAGTTGTCTTTCATAGTTGTTTATTTTTGCTTTCATTGTATAAATATTGGCTCATGTTAATCTGCATCAGTCCATTCAGTTCTTCCCAAGTTTCTTCAAAACCATGTCTTTCATTATTTCTCATGGCACATATTGGTGTTTCATTAGTGGATAAAGCAGTGGGCCTAGAACCAGGAAAACCTGAGTTTGGATACAGCCTTTCCCATTTACTAGTTGCCTGGTCTTGGACAAGTCACTTAACCTCTGTCTGCCCCAGTTTCCTCAAGTGGGGATAATAATAGCACCTGCCTCCCAGGGTTGTTGCCAGAAACAAATGAGATAATTCTTGTAAAGTGCTTAGCACAGTACTTGGTACACAGTGAGGGCTTGATAAATACCTGTTCCCTACCTTTTCCCCAACCCTACTGAAGTCAGAATTTGTCTAACCATTCTCCAGTTGATGGGCACTTCAATTTCCATTTCTTTGCCAATAAAAACAAAGCCCTACTTCAAATATTTTTGTGCATGTAGATTCTTTATCTTTTTGCTTTCATCTCTTTTGCATAACAAGCCTCGTTGTGGCATTACTGGGTCAAAAGATTTAGTTTCTTGAGGCATAGCTCCAAACTTCTTTCCAGAATGGCTGGGAGAATTTACAGCTCCCCCAATGGTGAATTAATATCAGCATACCATTTTAAAAAAATGTGTTTGCCTGTTAGTAGGCCCTAGTTATTACTAAATGAAGGACCCAGGGTCAGCCATACCATTCCTTCTCCCAGCTACTTCTTAACTCTGTTAAGAGTTGTATGACTACTGAAGGTAAGGCATAAAAGGCCTCTTTAATTAATGGAAATAGCACAATCAAGACCTTGCTAACTAAGGTAACTCTAGCATCAGTGCCTTTCCCTAACAGTTTGCCACTCTGTCGGTGACTGAGGCCTCCATTCCTAGCCCTGATACCCTGCTTTCTCTAGACCCCTCCTTCAAGGACTTGGCTCCTGAGGAATGCTAGTAATAGGATATTCTGAGGAACGGCGGACCTGGCAAGTCCTCCCAATGGTCTTAATTGTGCTTTTTATGGGTGCTGCTGAGGATTGCCTTGAGGGACAAGTCAGATAAGATCAACACTGATTCCTAAGCAGTGGCCATGGGTCTGACTGAATGATCTGGGATCTAGAGATAGACAAAATGGAGTTAGGATCAAAGAAGGAAATTTGCTGATGCGTATTCCTGCGTATAATTGTTTGATATGATGTGTCTTCCACCCATCAGAGATGTCATATACCCTCAGAACAACGAGGAAAATGTCATTAGGAAAATGGCAGAGCTTGGGTAGCAGGTTCATTGCCAATATAGACTTGTGGTCAGTGATGCCACATTGGGCTGGTCCCTCTAATAAAGGATGAAGCCGCTACTCCTTCCCGATGCATCTCTTCCTGCCAGTTGAAGCATCTCCCTATTCCACATGGGCCTTGACCTGGCCCCAGTTGGCACACTGGCCCTTTTTCAGCATCTCAAGTCAAGGAGTTTCACCCCTGCTAAACAGTGCCTTCATTATCATGCCCTCGACTATAGAGGCTGAATGTTCTACCTCCCAAAGATATTTCTATGCTAAATGAATGCCAGCCTAGAAAAGTAGTTTGTGTTATCACAAATGATACAATATAAGAAATATTGCCAATGTTCATTAAATTTGGGGTAAGAAACAAAAGGCCATAGAAACCAAAACTGTGTTTTCCTTACTATTAGAGGCGTGGCATGCAGAAGGGAAAAATTAATTTGGGAAGGGAACAACTGGCTAAGAAGGTAGTGTCTGAGAATGAGATCTGGACTTCTGTGGCTTAAAGTATAGGGATGGCGGGTTCCTGTCCAGAGATGAAATATATGCCAAACAAAGGCTGCTAAGAATATGTTTTCTAGGTGTCTTAAAAATCTAGTCAGAAATACTTTAAATGAAAAGGATGAGTGAAGAAGAAAGCTGCTGATGTATATATACACATACATTATATATTATATTATATATTATAACACATATTATATAATATATTACATTATTATGGAATCAAAAATACAAATGTATATTAAATATGTTATCACTATATTATATTATTAATATATTAAATATATTTTAATATTAATATACAATCATATATTATATATTGTATTATATATATATATCCCCCCATCTAGATAATAACAAAGAGTACATTACAAGTATGAAGAAAAGCAGTGGGAGCAACCCCAAGTTGACAAAATCAAAGAGACAAACTCCAAGTAAAGAGCCAGTAATGTTCTATATTAAAAGGTATATTATATGTTCTATATTAAATGTTAATTATATTATATAATATATTGATTATATATTTAAAAGATATGCTTTTTGTTATATATTGTGTTAATTCTAATTATATATATATATAAAGGTAAATTCACATAAAACAATCCAGGGGTAGGGGGTCAGAGGGAAGATCCTGTGATAAGGTGATCTCTTTAGCTCCAGCTCTAACAATCTCTGAATTTAGGGATAAAAGGAAGAGGCAGGATTGAATTCTGGAAAGGGGAATGGCAGAGTTGGAACTTTAGGCACCAGAAATCCAGCCAGCCGGCTGATGATAAAGGCGGCTTCTGAAGTATGGTAAGGAGACAGATGAGAAGAATGTCTAGTTAGCCTGTCAGGCTAAGGAGAGACTCTGAGATTTGTTGTCACTGGGGACTTGAATAATTCAAACCCAGAGCCCAGCACTGATTAAAACAGGAACCTTAAAGAAGCAATGAAATGTCCAACATAGACCCCCTTCATGTGATATGGAATGGAATTTCCCTGTGCTCACTAGGGGTGAAAAGAAATGGAAAAACCTTAGCACAAGCGAATGGAGTTTATTGCTGAAGAAAATTCTACTGATTCTTGGTCACTAAGGAGAGAGACAGCATGCCTGTTGGACTGCAACTGTCTTCAAGGTCATTCTGAAGTGGCCTCCTGCCTCCTCAGCCCCACAGCTCATCCTTTGTCTCCCACTGGGTTCTGGGGAAAATGTGGGGATGGAGCGTGATTCAGGGAGCCAGAGTTAGAGATCTTCTTGGACTACAAGGGGAAACGTTGTCTTTCTGGATCACAGATAAATTTCACAGCTTTTGCCTGTTCCAAGGTGCTTCTGAGTTAAAGGCATGCTCAACAGTCCTGGATGTGTGCTTACATTTCTGTACAAAGCACAAATAAGGCTCAAAGAGCAGGAAAGGAAAGACCTTTTGTGTCTTTGGTTACCGCCAAGTTTGGGCTACAGCAGGCCCCCCATATCCAAAAGAACCTCCCAAAGAAGGGCCATAAAACTTAGAATTCGAAGGAAGTTTAAAGATTATCTAGTTCGGGGGTTATTAACCATTTTTATGTGTGTTGTGGGCCTCTTTGGTAGTTTGGTGAAGCCCTCCTTAGAATAAAGCTTTTAAATGCATAAAATAAAATACATAGAATTACAAAGGAAACTAATTGCATGAAAATATAATTATAAAAATATTTCTTAAAAGCCAGGTTCAGAGTAGTTGGGTGGTTCAGTGGATAGAACACTGGGCTCTGGAGTCAGGAGGACCTGAGTTCAAATATAGGCTAAGTCACTTATTAGCTAGATGACCCTGGGTGAGTTACTTAACCCTGATTGCCTCACCTCCCTCCCCCCAAAATCCAAGCTTCAAGCTCAGTGACCTCTGATTTAGTTCAACTTCTTCATTTTATATTTCATTTACACAGGAAGAAAATGAGGTACAGGGAGGTAAAGCAATTTGCCCGGGTTCAATTATACAAATCATACAGAGGCAGGATTTGAACTCAGGTCATCTCATTTCTAATCCAGTGTACTGCTAATTTAACCCGGTATTCAGTGTACTGCTGAATTTTATTACTGAAAATTTTGGCATCTTGCCACCCTCAACTAGTACAAGGCTATGGTCACCTGTTCTTGGCTAATAGAAATGATGTGCCTTTGGTTTTATATACACACACACATACACATATCCATGTAGATACATATATATTTATATATAGTAGAAAGATTTTTGGCAATTCCAACTCTTGAACTTGAAAGCTTAAGCTGAAATAAGGCTTAGAGGTAATTTAATTCAGTCTTAATTATATATAGTATCTAGAGCACCCTCTCTTACATAAGGGGCCCTAAGAATGTCACAGCACTCTGTGGGTTGGCAGCCACTCAAAAGCATAACCCCAAATCCCCAACCCATATGTTTACTTTTACTAGTCTGTCAAAGGATGAAATTTAGTTCAAAGCAAGGGTAGTTAATGAAATGGCATGACACAAGTGGCACTAGAACATTCCTCCTATAAATCTGGGGTATACTTTTCCATAAGTACCCATACCATCCATGAAAATACTCAATACAAATAGGGATCACACATGGTGACACGTACCAAGGGAACATGTGGGATCACACATGGTGACACATACCAAGGGAACAGGTGGGATCACACATGGTGACCCGTACCAAGGGAACAGGTGGGATCACACATGGTGACATGTACCAAGGGAACAGGTGGGATCACACATGGTGACACGTACCAAGGGAACAGGTGTGGTCAAGGGCAAAGCCATGGCGAATCAGCTCTCACCTCTAATGCTACAGGCTCTGTGGTACCTTCTGGTGGAATCACACCACTGCTCCTCCTGGGCCTGCATGTGGGCATAGTGTCTAGTCTGTTTTGGTGTCTCTACTTTCTAGGCTCAGAATTCCACTGGTCTCATGGTTGACACTGGACATTTTCTCCCTCATATCAACTTGGCTTCATATTTTCAAGTCCACTTGATGACTAGCTGAGCTTAACTCTTGTTATTCAATAGTTCAGTTGTGTCCAACTCTTCATGCCCCACATGGGTCATAATATAACAATACTGTCCATAGCATTTTCTTGGCAAGGACGCTGCCATTTCCTTCTCTAGGGGAACTCTATTTGATGAGAGTACGATAGCTAGAAAGTCTCTTCCTGAGTAGGGCAGACTGACAGCTGCTTAGTGCTAATCAGAGGCTATGTCACCTCCTCAAGTTAACAAAAAGCCAAGTAGAGTGGTTAAGATTTTCTTTTAACCTCTATGTCTGAGGTTGAGACAACATCCCATTGTCCCAGATAACTATTTGACCTGGGGTTAGAAAGTTCCAAGATTTTCCCTTCTGATTCAGCATACAGACAAAAGGGGATGCCTTATATGAAGATCCAGCCCAAGAGACTGAGAATGAGAGTTCAGAGAGGTAGGAGGGAAACCAGGACAGAGTAGTATCATGAGAACCTAGAGAAAAGAGCACATTAAGAAGAGGTTGGTCAACAGTGTCAAGCAGGATCAGGAGTGAGAAAAGGCTATTAGGTTTAGCAGTTAAAAGATCATTAGTAACTTATTGGTGGTATCCAATTTAGGTGCAATGTTGAATGGGCTTTGTAATTTTCAAAAATTAATTCTCATCCACTCTCTTCCTCCTCATCATTTCTAGGCCGTTAATTCTTTTTTGGGGATAGTACCAAAGATACATGTACCAATGGAATAACTCCGAGTTTTCCATACAAATGCTTATCATAGATGGAACAATAGGTCTGCTTCATCCATTCATTTTTCCTGTGGGGATTGTTAGATAAAACTCTTTCCCCCCCCCTGAAATGCCTTTATTGATTTACATGAGCATAATTACCTAATTCCAGAATACTAAAGATAAGTAGCCTTCCCCAAAATGACATGACTTGGTTAACTTTCATCTCAATTATGAACTAACATTGACAATAAGAGGTCAGCAGTCATTCAATTCATGACATTTTGCATGCTCATTCGCTGTATCACTCCAGAGGTCAAAAATACCAGTTTGTACTAATTCTTTGAAATATTTATTTATTAAAACTTTTTATTATAATGATTACATGGTATTTCTCAGGTACTGAGATCTCTAATTGCCCCACAGAAATCTCCCACCATTTGTTCTCTGCACTAAGAAAATTCTCTCTTTTCTGTGTTTGGACCAAAGAAAATAAATGAAGTTGTTCTGGACTTGAGTTGAGTTTCAGTGTATTTGGAGAACAGTACAGAAATCTGTAATTGATGAGTAGGAAGGGCTGAGGAGGTAAAACTCTTTTCTTACTTAGGAGACTATGGTTTGTGCAACAGACTTGAAGCACGATGTCACATGCAAACAGGAGCATTAAGAGATTGAATTCCTGTTATCTATAGGAAATTCCTCTTCCTTTTGGATTCTACACTCCTTGAACATCCTCCATGACAGTGGTAAACACCTTTGGTAAGCTCTGTTTTTTTGTCTCTCTTAAAAGTGATACTCAGAGAATTGTTAAACAGTTATTTCTATGCATGAACCTAGTAAGGAATATTATATGATTTTTAACGTATCCATAGGAGATACATTTTTGGAGAAGAAACTTTAAGGTTACTTTTTTTTCCTAACAGAACAAATGCATTTTTAATAATAAAAATATATAAGGGGGATCTTTTTATTCTCTATATCTTTCACTCTATAGTCTAGTTTTGATGATGTTGTAAGTTACTGGTAGTAGAAAATAATTTTATAGGGTAGCCTTGGGTTACCCAGAATCACATCAGCTTTGGAGGACCTCTGTGGGAATTACACGGGCTTTGCAAGACCTTCTGAGGATCACAGAGACAATGGAGGACTTTAAGGAGGAGAGAGAATCCAAAGACTAGACTCTTGACAAGAAGCTCAGTTTATGTTGAGATTTGTAGGTTTTGGTGAAGAGACATTTATCCAAGTTTTGGGGTACAAAAATGGAAGAGAGAGAGGAAAATCCAGATACAAGACAATGAGTGCCTGAACTAGAGAATGAAAGGAGAGAAAGGAAGTATATGGCAGGAGAGTAACGGAACTGAGACCAGGTTGAACAGCAATTAACAGTTGTTGAGAGGAATTCTTGCCATCATTATCACTACAATTGACCCTTTGCTCTTTTCCTACATGAGGTGATCTTAGCTGTGCACTTTGAAAATAGGTTTCTATACTCTGTTTAAATGTTTAAACTTCTATACCACTTGATCATGCTAATTAATTACATAGTCATCAAGAGTGATTCTGTCTAAGTCTTTGAGTTTGAGATTAGCAATTTAGTGAAGATGCTAGCCCATGGGAGAAGAGCTTTCCCTGGTTTACTCTGGAGTGGGGAGTGAGCTAATGAGAGAAAGACTTTAATTTATAAGGGGTGAGTTGGAGGGGACTAGAGAGAATGGCCAATGAACCCACCTTAGCAGGTGCAGAATGCTATGTTGATACAATCTTCATGCAAACTTTATGTATTTTCTCTTTCCTGCATGGTTGTGTTTAAATGATAAGGCAAGGATTATTGTAATTGTCCTATTAGGGAGGGCAATCTTTGCTTTTTGTTGATCCAGGGGGCTGCTACCACATGCTGCATTGACTCATCACCCTGTAGTTGCTTCTGTCCAAGTGGTATCTTCTTTCCTGCTTTAAAATGAAGAAATATTGGACTAGGCTACAACCTTGTGAGCTTCAAAAAAAAACAAGAGAATGGGCTACCAGAGATCCCAGAGTCAGAGTTTGCTGTTTGACCGTGAAGCTCTGAGGAGCCCTTCCCACTACCAATGAACATCCCCCAAGATGGCGGGACCTGTATGAGGGAAGCACTCCTCCATCAACTATGCTACATTCTAAAAGGTTTAGATTCAGCCCATTCTCTCAAGGGACTATAGCAACCCCAAGGGCTGGGCAAAGAATGTTTGTACCCCTACTCTTACTCTATCTTCTCTGTAAATATCCATTTATAAAAACAATTGATCTTAAATGAAACTGGACACTAGTTATTAGTGGTTGATATTAAGGAACAGAATGGGAGAAGTCTAGAATGGAGTTGGAGCTGACGAATTAGAGGAAGATGTCCCCAATGCCTCAGGAGTGCTCCTACAACTCTGAGTAGTGGTCATAGCCATCCTTGTTCAAGGATATGACTCCTCAGTGTGACTAGTGATCAAGAGAGGAAGCTGAGAGAAGAATCCTCAAAACTTGTTTTAGCTACATATACACAATTTGGTCAATTTCTGAAAATTCCATTAGACTGTCTTTTGAAGCCAGAGATATAAAGAATTAATAAAGGGATGGGTCAATTCACTGGGCTAAGAGTTTGTTTTGGTCAGCCAGCACAGTCTGTAGACAATCCCCAAACTAACAGTCTTTTGTAAGGGTCTACCATACCATAACTGTTGGACCTGGAGATTACAAGAACATCAAGCTGGATCTGCAAATGCACCAAGCAAACACTTTATTATATTCTCACCTGCCTTGGAGTTTGTGCGTGCTGGTTCCATCACAAAATAATTAGGAAAGAACAGAATTAAAAGCCACCAGGGGGAGTGCATGAAGGAAGCCAAGAGCCCTCCGGATCCAAATTATGAAAGCTAAGGCAGATGCTTGTACGAAAGCCTTCCCCCTTCCTTCCTCCCTCTCACCACTCAAGTGTTCAGCAGAGCAGTCGGGCACAGCTCAGCTAGCTGGCCAGTCTAAGATTTCCTTGGGCTGATGTGGCTTACTCTCTCTTTTCACAGTATGTGTGGGCTTTTCTCACTTACAGTTTAATATTAGTCTCTCTCTCTCTATGTCTAGGGAATTATCTGGACTTAGACTCTTCGGAAGGTTATGAAAATAACCATCTCTGTATCCTTAGCTCCCATCCTCACTCTCCAGTTTATGCCAAGGAGAAAAGCTTATCCGGCTGCTTTAAGGTTTTCTGGTCCCCTCTCAGCATCCCTTCTCGCCCTATTATTTCAAGCATTTAACGACTAACACACTGGTTTATAGTTAAAAATTAAAAAGCAGCAACCACAGCTTAATTAGTACAGTATCTGCACACAAGCAAGTTAGCTGCTTGGAACGGTGACCATAAGGGCATAAAATTGGCTTTTTGGCCTTTTAGTCTAACTCTTACAAACGAAAGGATAGATAGGAAGCAGGAAGTGAATGGTGGATAGGCAAACCAGAACAGGTCTAGCCTTTAGGTTGGAGGCAGAGCAAGGTCTCGCCATCTCATCCGCTGCTGGCTGCAGTCACTGCCTGGTCAGCTCTGTCGTTTGGCTCTAGTTAGTAGCCCAGGTCATCCATTGTTAGGGATCCCAGGAGTTTGGGTCTGATCTCTCGGGCCCACTGGCTTATCTGACCAGCAGAGGCCTGTAGGCCTTGGTGGAGTTCAGCTGTAAGCAATGACTGAGGCGGGAGACAAGATAGTAAGAACTTCAGTTATTCAAGCAGTGAGCGGTGCTTTTATCTCTTCTCTGACACCCGTGCTCTAAGTGAACCTATCACCAATTAGTTTGCCCTTATAAGGAAGTAATATACCTTTGACCAGGCCTGCCCAAGGGTGGACACGTAGCCCCTAGAAAGAAAAACATTTTGGGCTTTTTTGTTCTCTGGAAAGCCTGGGAAAATAGCTTTAAGCAAAACAGGGGTGGAACCCTTCCTCCCAGCGCCATCTTGTTCATGCCTTACCAGTCTCCCCTCAGTTTACCTGAGTCGTGACCACTGAATGCTGTCCAAGAGGCTGGGGGTTGGCAATTCCCTTACAATCCATCATCTGATTATCTACTCTACCTTCCTCACCTGGCCATCATTCTGCTCATGCTGAGATGATTCAGGATGTCACCCCAGAAAGGTCCTATCCTGACCTGTCTGCCCCACAAGGTGCCTCCCCTGGGGCCACTCTCTTGGCTTCATTCAAGGTCAAGTAAAACTGCAGCAACATAGGAACTTTGGGTACAGTCTGCCTGGCCCTGGGTCCACCAAATTTTCATGGCAATGACTCTGAGAGGGGTTAGCTCAGGGGTATTGAATGATTTACTCTATTAAATCATCCTGCTCCACTTAAAATAAGTGCTAAGATGCCGCAGCACCTTGACCAGGTGAAACCAATCAAACTCAACCCCTACCCCCCATTTATATCAGTCATAGAGTGAAGTGTGAAAAGTCTTTAGGACTGTAATGAAGCTGCAAAGAAACTGTGTTGGATAGACCAAGGAAGTCTGGTCATGCCCCTAGAGGCAATCTATAAATCAAGTGACTTTAGGATCTTTTGAGCTGCTGGATCATGTGTAGCATTCTAGGGGAGCCCAGAGGAGGAATCTTCATGTACCTGGGTGGGAAGAAAAGACCAGAGTTAGTCCTGGCTATTAAGAGTTGAGCTATGGAGAAAACAAAAGGTCCAGGAAGCCCAGATTATGATCTGCTCAGTAACCACACCGAGGTCAGAGGAGAAAGATGAGGATATGATCAGAAAGTGGATACAAGTGGGAGTAATGCCCTATGGTGCCAGGAGAGAGCTGCCTGGCAGACCAAAAGAGTCAGCTCTGAAAGATTCAGCTCTCTTGAAAGGGGGAATTGTTCCCTCAAGACACCTAAAAGAGTGTGCCCCAAGTTTTTTGGTGAGAATTTTTTACTGTTGTTCCTATAATGCTGTCTTATCGCATTTGCTTTGAGCTAATTATGTCAACTTGCTTGTTGGGACTGGTAAGCTATAGTTTTAGGCCTGTGGACTCACATATGAGTAGTCATGTCCTAGAGAATCCAAACTTTAAGCTCTGAGGGATATGAGGCTGGAAAAGATATGTGTGTACATTAGTACATACATATATATGTATATATAAATATGTAAATAAAATGAGGGCTTGTACATGTATGTATATGTGTGAATTTTCTATATACATGTATACATACATATATGTAGGTGTATATAGACAGATATGTACGTGTGTGTGTGTCTCTAAAAAGAGTCCTGGATTCTAGTTATGGCCAAGTTATGCAGGGAGAGTCTTACGGCCAATGAGTGACAGGACCATAAGTAGAACCCAGGGCTGTCAATTCCCATTTTTCTTTCCCTTTACCTTCTCCACATCTCTTCTACCTTGAGGAACATCTTCTGACCAGGAAGGGACAAACCTTGATTCTATCTTCGCTCTATAGCAGTAGGAGTCTGGTTTGTAATAGTGTAGGTTAACTGGTTAAACCAATCATGCCTGAACTGACCTTTCCCCCTACTTTCCAGAAATGAGGCTCTCCTTTGAGGAGCCTCAACACTCCTGCTCCTTGAACCCCTTTCTCCTAAATCTCAAGCTTTACCTTCACCAGTGAAAAAGGCATAGGTGCAGATACTCATTCTATTCAAAACAGCCTGATTTCTCCTTGCTTTGGTAAGCACCCACTATGTTCAAGATCCTCTTAGAAACAAGAGAATTGATGTGAATCTGAAACTGAAAAAAATTTTTAACTGAGACAGAGAGTAAAGAAATGCAACATGAGAAAATGCTGCAGTCTCAAGGGAGTATGACATGCATCAGATCTGCAGGACTGAGGTGGCCCTTTTACCTGCGACTGTCCTTTTGCCAGCCAGCCAGCCAAAGTCTGCAGTGAATTTATCTGCAAAGTACCATATATGGCTTTATGATTGCAGAGAGCTCAGATGACGTCCTCTCCTCTTTCCCCTCTCTGCATGGTTCAATTCCCCTGAGTCATTTAGTATAAAAAAAAGCCAACCAAATACAGAAGTCTCCTGATTCTTTTCTGAGACACTGCTTTCTGTTCGCAGGAGTGATCAGCCACTAAGCCCCACTTGCTTTACCCTGCGCCAAGGAGGAAGCAATGGCATTTAGGCGTGATTCATCACATTTCAGGATGGAATAGGGGTTTACCAAAAAGAAAAAAAAGACACCATAGGAATTCAGCACTGAGTGAGTGCCTTTATCTGCTCAAGCGATGAGAAATTACAATGCAGATCTCAGGTGCACAGAGCAACAGGATGGATGGAAGGAGAGCAGAGAACATACAGAACACGTGGTTCTTGGTAAATGTAAGCCTGCATTACAAGACCAAGCATGTGCTTGCAAATCTGCCCAATTCCGGACAAAGAAGGGTAAAATTCTACAAAGCAGACAAGGGGAGCAGTTGCTCGGTACAGCTCAGCAGTATCAATGAGGGCTACACAGGAAATCTTTGGCAATAGGAGGGGGATCTTTGTCTTACTGAGGACATAGACATTTAGGGGGTGTTTTTCTCTATTTTCAGAACATTCCTTTGTAGGCTGATTTTTCTTCTTTCCTCCTTTCCTTGCTTACTGTTCTTAGAAAAAAAAACCTTAAAAGCATACAAAAAGACAAAATAAACTTCCAAACACATAACTTTGTGCAGAAAACAGAAAACGACTTAGATAAAAAAGAGCCATTTATAGAGCCTCACCCCAAACAAAAACATCTTTGCCTGAGAGATAAGGAAGTTTGTCTCCCTCCATGAGCTCCTTAATGAGTAAAACATAAACCTCTGTTTCAGGGACCAAATTTCTCAAAAAAAAAAAAGAAAAGAAATCAACTATTGTATTACTATAACAGTTCCACCAGAGGCAGAGCAGTTTAATACATTTTTAAAAATCCTTTCTATCCTTTTTCCTCCTCCCACCTCAATTTCTGGCTAATAATTTTTATTAAATGTCCACCATGTGCAGAGCACTGTTCTGCATGCTGGAGGTCAAAATGAAAATAATTAAGATGTGGTTATGGGCCTCATGGAGTTTAAAACTAGCAGGAAGGCTATAAAATACACAAATACACAAAAGTCTACACTAGTGACAGAAAGGAAGCAAACATTAAAGGCTTTTGTGTTTATTGTCGCACTTGATGTTCAAGACAACCCTGGGAGATAGGCACTATTATCCCCATTTTACAGTTGGGGCAACTGAGGTAGACAGAAGTTAAGTAGCTTGCTCAAGTCCATACAGCTAGTAAAACGTCAGAGATAAAATTTGAATTCAAGTTTTCCTGGATCCAGGCCTAGTACTCTATCAGTTGCACGTCTTACTGCCTCTGACAATACACAACAGAGCATAATTAGAGCATAAGGGAGGTGCTGAGTGTTATGTAAGGTCTGAAGAAGGAACAGTCATTGCTGCATGGAGAAATCAGAGAAGGCCTCCCAAGGAACAGGCCATTTGAGCTTAGTTTTGAAGGGTGGTTTAGGATTTTAAAAGGTAGAGAGAGGAAAGGGGAGGGCATTCTAGGCATTGAGAATATAAGTAAAGGTACAGAAATAGAATAGCCCTGATATGTACAAGAGGTATAGCTCACATGAGAAGCCAGGGTGTGAAATGTATCTGGAAAACTAATGTGGTACCAAATCTTGGAGGGCCTTGAATGTCAAATTAAGGAGTTTGGATTTTATTTAGTGGGCAATAGGAAGACATGAAAGAATTGCTGTTGAGTGCTTTTAGTCATGTCAGACTCTTCATGAACCCATTTGGCATTTTCTTGGCAGAGATACTGAAGTGGTTTGCCACTTCCTTCTCCAGCTCATTTTACAGATGAAGAAACTGAGGCAAACAGGGTTAAGCGACTTGCCCAGGATCACACAGCTAAGAAGTGTCTGAGGTCAGATTTGAACTCAGGAAGATGAGTCTTCCTGACTCTAGGCCCAGCACTCTATCCACTGAGTCACCTAGTTGCCCAAAAAGAATTTTTAGAAGAGGAATAATATTTAGATTTATCTTTAAGAAATATTAAGCTGCCAGCCATGTGAAAGATATTGGAAGGGCAAGAGAATGGAAGTGGCAATCATGTAGGAGACCTTCAGAGGTCCAGCAGGTGGTAAGGGTACAATGGTAATGGGAGGGAAGGGAGAGGCAGATATGGATGTAAGTGATATTACGAAGGCAGAATCTAAACAGATAAGATGGAGGGAGCAAAGGAGAATGGGGAGCCAAAGATTATATTGATGTTTCATGTGCAGGTGACTGAGTGAATTGTAGCGTCAAACTTAGAAGAAATAAGGAAGTCGGAACAAGGAACTAACTTGGCCCCAATGTCGCTAAGTTCTGTTTTGGCTATGTTGAACTGGAGGCGCCAGCAGGACATCCAAGTGAAGGTGTTCAGATGGTTCAAAATGGAAAGCGAAGACCTGGAACTCAGCTGGAGAAATTAGGGAAGCATCTTCATAAAGCTGGTAACTGAAGCCAAGAAAAGTAAAATGGATTTAAGAGAAGAGGACTCAGAAAGGGAACTTGAGGGTTCAGAACAGAAAGTATCATGGAAGCCCTGGGGAGAGAATATCCAGGCAGAGGTGGAGAGTTAGCATTGTCAAAGGCTGCAAAGAAATCAAGATGAGTAAAGAGAGAAAATTAACAATCCTTCTAAGCAGTTTATAGCTGACTATTGAATTGGCCCCAGGTGGATAGAGACTCATAGACCCGCAGCTTTAGAACTAGAAGGGGACTTGGCCTCTTTATTTTACAGAGGGGGAAATGTGGTTCAGAAAGGTGATATGACTTACCCAGTCAGTGAGTTAATAAATGTTTATTATTTTACTATGTTCCAGGTAATGGGCATAGATAGAAAGGCAAAAGTTAGTCCCTGAACTCACAGTCTAATCGATGAGACAACATGCACACACTATGTACAAACGATATATACAAGATAAACTGGAGATAATCATACAAGATTTTATACATTATATACATACATACATACGTATATTGGAGATAATCACAGTGGTAATAAGTGGCACAATCTTAATTTGAATTCAGGCCCCTTTATTCCAAACCCCCAGCTTAAAGGATTGGCGAAGCAATCTCCAAAGGGGCTTAGTAGGACACTCCTGAAGACCTCATTGCCCCGCTTCCTTTAAAGGGACATACTTCTATTTGGTTCATCATAGACTTATTTACCCCTTTGAGGACATAAGGAAACCATCGGTAATTCTGGAAACAATCACTATCTAGACTTAAAACAAGAAACTAGACCTGGAAAAAACTAGACCTGCAGAATCAACCTGTTATCCCCAAACCAAAACATGGCGGCACACAGTCTATGAGGAGTCTCCACAGGTGCCCCTTTTCCCTCTTTCTACAACAAATTAAGTTGATCCTTGAAGACAATACTTGTGTTCTACAAGAATCTTTTGTGCAGATCTTTAACTGTTCTAGGTAGAGAAACAAGAGGCTGGACAGACTGGAATAGAAAGAGATATGCTACAATAAAGGATATTTTTTTTTTCTCTAACTCCTGGTCATTACTTTGAAAAGAATGATTTTTTTTCTCTGCCTTGGAGATGAGCTCAGAGGACACCCCTGACATCCTCTCCCACCCCAATCTTTTTCTTAGAGTTTTTCTCTTTTTAAAATGCCAAGAGTCTCAGAAACTCTTGAATTTTTGCTTAATTGGAAGTCTGAATACACTTGCAATAGTTCAAAAAAGCCTTTGGTTTTTCAGGCTTAATTTTTCCTATAGAATGATCCCTTCTCAGTGAAAAAAAATAAAAAGTGTAAAATGGAAATTCATGGTATTATATTGCATCCTCTTTTATGTTGTGCTATGTACATGGAAATGGTTGGGGCTTTTTGATCTTTTTGTTTTTAAGTTCAAAATGAATAAAAAAAATTTAAATATATTTTATTTTTTCCCCCAATTACATGTTAAAATAGTTTTTAACATTTGAGTTTTTTAAAGTTTTGAGTCCCAAATTCTATCCTCCTCTTTTTCCCCATTGAGATGATAAGCAATCAGATATAGGTTATACATGTACAGTCATGTAAAACATTTCCATATTAGTCAAAATGAATAATATTTTTAAAATAAAATTATTTTAAAATAAATTATTATTTAAAAATTATTCCTTTTTGCTGCCTGCAATTTCTGTAATTTTTTTGCATTAGGTACTTTCCACACTAAAAACTTCCATCTCCCATGTGAAAGATGAGAAAGCAAAGAGATGAGGCTGAGAGAGAGACCCTGCCTTTCTTTATCAGTCCCTCGTCCTATTCAGCATCTCTGAGCTACTTGGAGTGATCTTGTTCCCAGGAGTCTTACTCGTAAAACCTGGGAAGTATACAAAGAGTTTGATGTAATCAAAACTAAGTTGGGATGTCACCTCTCACAAGACTTTTCTTCTTCCTCTGTAGACAGAAAACCATGACCCCTCCAAGACTCTGGTAACATCCCTGGTTATGCCTTTCCTCTATCTTTTCCCATCCTCCTTTGGAGAAATCAAGCTTCTGCTCTAGGGACTTTTTGTTTTGTTTTGGGTTTGCCTTTTTTTTGAGGGGTGGGGGTCCTGTGCTGCCCTAGTAACCTTCTCTTGTTGCTCCTTCCCCGCTTCTGTGTTCCTGCTCTTGGTTATCTCAAATGGAGTCACAGACATCTTCCAAGTCTTTGTCCTGAACCTTCTCCCCTTTCCTTCCTATGCTACCTTGATATGTGATCTTATCAGTCCCTACAGCTTCAATCATGTCTATACAGATCATTCCCACATCTACTTACCCAGCCTCATCTCATTCTTGAGTTTCAGTCTCATATCACCAATTGCCTAGTGGACTTTTTGATTTGAAGGTCTCATAGACATGTCAAACTTAGCTTGTCCAAAATAGAACTCACTATCTTTCCCCACAAACCCTCCCCTGTTCTGAGCTTCCTGTTGCTGTCCCAGGCACTTCCATCCTCTCAGTCACTCAGGCTCGGAACCGCAATGTCCTCCTTGAGTCCTCACTCTCACTCTACATGTCCAATAAATTGACAAATCCTGTCAATCCCTGATAAATGTCCCCTTGTCTCCACTCACACAGCATCTATCCTCATGCACACGTTTCTCACCTTTCACCTGGACTATCTAAATGGTCTTTGCCAGGTATCTCCTCATTCCCATCCATGATCCACACAGATACCAGAGTGATTTTCCTAGAACAAAGGTCTGAACACATCAATCCCCTAAATTAGTGAGCTCCAGTGGCTGCCCCTTCCCCTCAGCCTTGTACAGCTTGACCCTTGACCTCTCCCTAAGCTTTCTGATCTTCTTATGCTTTACTCATCTTCCTTCCTTCCTTCCTTCCTTCCTTCCTTCCTTCCTTCCTTCCTTCCTTCCTTCCTTCCTTCCTTCCTTCCTTCCTTCTCTCTCTCTCTCTCTCTCTCTCTCTCTCTCTCTCTCTCTCTCTCTCTCTCTCTCTCTCTCTCTCTCTCTCTCTCTCTCTCTTTTTCTTTCCTGGGAAAATACTGCAGCAATATTTGTCCAATGGAATTACAGGATAAGTACCTTTATTTGCTTTGTCTTACCTCATGAACCCAAGACCTACAACAGAGACAACTGGTAGTTCAGCGGCTAGAGCACTGGATTTGGAGTCAGGAAGACCTGAGTTCAAATCCAACCTCAGATACTTCCTACTTGTGTGACCCTGATTGCCTGACAAAATGGATCCAGTGGAGAAGGAAATGGTAAAGCACTCTAGTATCTTTGCCAAGAAAACCCTAAATGGGGCCTTGAAGACATGACTGAACTATAGCAGTAACACCTTCAAGGCGTGAGGACATGTTTCAGCCTCTACTTGTTCCCCGTATTTTCCCAATGAGACATTTCTCCCTGTCATGAACCACAGTTCTGTTTCTCTCCTTTTCGGTGTATGTTTTCTCTGCCTGCCTGTGGTTTGTGTCATTTCATAATGAAAGTGGTTAAAGGGAACTTCGAGGATAAAGCAGTTGATTGATTGAGCAAATTCTTCTTTTGATGAACAGATTTACCTTTTTGTCTGTGAGCTGATATTAATTCTGTTTGCTTGAAATACTTGTCTTATTTTCAAAGAAAGACTTGGGATGAGGACATCTAGGTGGCACAGAGGATACAGCATAGGCCCTGGAGTCAGGAAGACCTGAGTTCAAATCTGGCCTCAGACACTTACTAGCTATGTGACCCTGGGCAAGTCACTTAACCCCCATTTCCTCTAAAAAAAAACAAAAACAAGTACAAGTAAAAACAGCCAGTGTTCATGCTAACATAGGTTTTATTTGCTCTAGTGGAATACAAGGTCTCTGCAGGCAGTTTTCCATCTTTGTGCTGACTATACCTAGCAAAAGTACCTTCCATATAATTGGTATGTATTAAATGTTTATTACCGGAGTAAAAAATCAAGTCATACGAGGATCAAATGATGGATGCGTAGCCTGCAAAAGAGAAGGTTTAACGGGGTGCAGGCTGTTTTCAAGCATTTGAAAGTCTATAATTTGGAAGAGGGATCAGACTTGTTCTCCTTGGCCCCAAGGGGCAATACCAGGCTTAATGAGTGGAAGTAGCAGGGGCAGGTTCTGGCTTGATGCAGGGAAAATTTTTCTAATAATTATAGCTATCCAAAAAGTACCGTGGCCTGCTTCTTTGGGGAGTAGTGGGGGCCCTATCCCTGGATTTTTTTAGGTGGTAGCTGAATGACTACTGGTCAGGGATGAGGGAGGTGAAACTCCTATTCGGGTGTGGGTTAGATCAGATGCAATCTCATGATGCTTCCCGATCCCAGCCCGTCTCTGTGCCCTGCACTTTCCCAGGCAGTGCGCTTGTCCTGGAGCGTACTTCTTTCTTACTTCTACTGGTCAGCGTCCCTCCTTTCTTGCAAAAGTCTGTTCCAGCATTACTTTTGGCAGGAAGTCTTTCCCGATCCCCTCCAATGCTAATAACGTCTTGCCTTCCAAGTTATTTTGTATGTATTTTATATATTATACAAAATATATTTACTATTATAAATTATTATATAACGTAATATTTTATATATATTAATCAACTGATATTACTATAAAACATACCACATATTTTACCTAGAAACATACTTATATATTTTACATATATACATACGTCCTTTAGGGTAGGACGATTTCTTTTTTGTCTTTATGTTTCCCAGTGGTTAGTGAGGTATCTGACATATATTTGTTATTGTTTATCATTTTTTTTCAGTTGTGTCTGACTCTTCATGACCCCATCTGGGGTTTTCTTGGCAAAAACTGGAGTGGTTTGCCCTTTCTTTCTCCAGTTCATTTTGCAGATGTGGAAACTGAGGCAACAGGGTTTAAGTGACTTGCCCAGTCACACAGCTAGCAAGTGTCTGAGGCCAGATTTGAACTCAGGAAGATGAGTCTCCTTGACTCTATGCCTGGCACTCTACCCACTGTGCCACCTGGTTGTCCTTCTGACATATATTAGGTGCTTGGAAATTGATTTCTGATTGACTGATTGATCTAGTCTAGAGAGGCTGAAGGAAGAGACAGTAAAGTGAGATAATGTAACTATTTATTAAATTCCTGCTCTAATGGAAGACTAAGTTTAAAAGGATATATTTAGTTTAATCACTGTAAACAATAGCCATGTCGACTGAACAGCTATGCACTTTGACCTGTTCTTAAGTTTCATGACCAGCTCACTGCCAATAGGCTAAATTTATTCCTTCCTGGTTAAGTTGAGTTTGGGTATCTCCTGATCCTTTACTTGCCTGATACCAAACCAGTTTCTCAAAGTCTGGGACCCCGCCCAAGCCTGACCTCTGCCATTTCATGTAGTTGCACCCATTGTAGGTGCAGCGAGTGAGTCATGACCTTAGACAGCCATGGGCCACTCCCTCCTGCCCTTTCCTAAAAACAGGCTAGAGAACATGAATCCAGGTACCACTCCAGGCTTAGATGATCTGACACAGATGAGTACTGCTTCACCTCAGTCAACTTTCCAGCAGCAACCTCTTGTCTTGTGGTTCAGTCTAGTCACCAATGTGGCAAGTGCTGTGGGAAGCGTGCAAACAGACACACTGACTTGTGGAGAAGTTGGCAGATCACTTATGCAATGGGCAGTGGTTCCAACTCATTCCAAAGCCATGAACCAGGGCAAGAGACTTTCTTGTGACAATTACCCAGCCACCCCATCATTTGTGAACAGCAAGTTGATTTCTACACCACTTGGCATTTCTGGTTCTTCTTGCCTAGGGGAAATTCTAGTTTAATCTGGATCATTATGTTTAATACCAGCAAGCCTTTTTGTTACTTTAAGGGACAGTGCCCATACTGGAGATGAGTGAGCAGGTCTGTGGGAAAGATTTCTTAAACTTCTTGCTTGAGAAGTCATACTCTGAGGGCCTCTGGTGGTAGCAGTGTTATGGACACCATACATGTTAAACCCCTTAGATTTCTTACTCCAGTGACATGGCCAAGTATATCAAGGAGTTGGTTTTAATCATGAGCCATTTAGGCTTTTGAGATAAGAAGTTACTTTAGTATCTGCCAGTTTTTGTGAAGTTTTAGCTTCAAAAAATGTTGGCCAGAAATACAGGAGATTTCCCATCCTGATATTAAATTTGGTCGCACACTCCCTACCTAACTGAAAATCACAGATACTTAGAGCTGGAGGGGACATTAGGGAGAATCCAGTCGACCTACTTCCTCCATGAACATCAGAGACCTAATGGAATCCATGTCTCTTTTACATCCCCAACAATAAAATCTGAACTCTTTATAATTTCAAAATATATTTTAATCAACAAATAATAGTGGAAAGAATACTGAGGTTCAAGTCAGGGTACTGAAGATGGTGGAGTAAAGGCAGGGACTTGCCCAAGTTCTTCCAAATTCCCCTGCAAACAATTCTAAAATAGTACCTCAAAATGAATTGTAGAAGCAGCAGAACCCACAAGCGGACAAGGTGAAACAATTTTCTAGCCCAAGACAACTTAGAAGATCAGCAAGAAAAATCTGTCTTATTGAGGTTAGAGTGGCGTGTAGTTTAGCACATACCACACCCTGGCAAGCAATCATAAAAAAGCAAACAGGAAAGAGAAATCATAAGGAATTCAATAAGGTTATGCCTTCCTACATGGGAAGATGATACTTGTAATTCTTAAGAACTTTATCATCATTATGGCAATCAGAAGGAGTATGCACAGATGGAGGGAACAGGTGTGAGTTGACTATGATGGGATGATATCTAAAAAAATAAAATTAAGAGGTCAGAAAGAGGAATGCGTTGGGAGGAGGGTGAAGGGAGAATTACAACAGACTCAATTATCTCACATAAAAGAGGCCTGAGAGAGTTTTTATAGTGAAGGGGAAGATGGGGGAGTGGCAGGTAACACTTGAACCTTACTCTCAACGGAATTGACTCAAAGAGGAAATAACATATGCACTCACTTGAGTATAAATAAATCTATGTTGCCTTACAGGGAAGTTGGAGGGGAAGGGAGAGGGAGAGGACACAAGAGAAGAATGGGGGCTTGAAAAGAGGGAGAGCTGATTGAGGGAGGCAGTGGTCAGAAGTCAAACAATTTTGAGAATGGACAGGGTGAAAGGTGAGAAGGATAAACAGGAAAAATAGGAGGGATAACTGTGAAAAAAAATTATAGCAAGTTTCTCTGATAAAAGGCCTCATCTCTCAAATATATAGAGAACTAAGCCAAACTTATAAGAAGACAAGTCATTCCCCAATTAATAAGTAGTCAAAGGATATAGACAGGAAGTTTTCAGATGGAGAAATTAAAGCTATATATAGTCATATAAAAATGCTTGAAATCACTATTGACTGGAGAAATGCAAAACAACTCTGAGGTCCCACCTCATACCTATCAGATTGGCTAATATGACCGGAAAGGAAAATGACAAATGTTGGAGGGGTGTGAGGTGGGAAAATTGGGACACTAAAACACTATTGGTGGAGTTGTGAACTGATACAACTATTCTGGAGAGCAATTTGGAACTCTGCCCAAAGGCCTATAAACTGTGCATATCCTTTGACCTAGCAGTACCACTACTAGGTCTGTATCCTAAAGAGGTTTTAAAAAAATAATAAGGATTTATATATACAAAAACACTTATAGCAGCTCTTTTTGTAGTGGCAAAGAAATGAAAATTGAGGAGATGTCTATTAATTGGGGAATGGTTGAACAAGTTGTGGTATATGATTGTGATGGAATACTATTATGCTATTAGAAATGATGAACAGGATGCTTTTTTAGAAAACCTGGGAAGACTTACATGAACTGATGCAAGTGAAGTGAGCAGAAGCAGGAGAACTTTGTACACAGTAACAGCAACATTGTAACAATGATTAACTGTGAATGACTTATCTATTCTTAGCAATACAGTGATCCTAGACAATTCTGAAGGACTTAAGATGGAAAATGCTCTCCACTTCTGGAGAAAGAACTGTTGAAATTTGAATGCAGATCAAAACATGCTTTTTAAAGCTTTATTTATTTTTCTTGAGTTTTTTGGTCCACATTTTCTTTCACTACATGACTATGGTGGAAATATATATTTTATATATAATACAAATATAAATAAAATACAATATAAATATATTTTTACATGACACACATGTATAACCTATGTCAAATTGCTTGCCTTTTGAATGAGGGGGAAGGGATGGGAAGAGGGGAGAGAATTTGGAACTCAACATTTTAAAAAATGAAGTTAAAATTGTTTTATCCATGTAATTGGAACTATATTTTTTTAAAAGAGTCTAATGTTCTGGGTTTTAGTTCTGACTTGGCTATTTGCCAATAACTTGAGCAAGGCATGTGGCTTTGGGTAAGTCACTTCATCTCTTTCTGATGAGATGGAGAAACACCTGCCTCCTATCTCCGCCTCCTTCAGGTCCTCTTGGTCTTTTCACCTGTCCTGTCTCTATGCCCTGCAGATCCTTGGGACAATGTCATCTAACTTACTCTCCTAGTCTGAGGACCTCTGGGCTTTGCCATCTGGCAGTCCATTTCACCCTTAGAACTTCTAGATTTTTCTACAAGGACGTGCAGCTGAACTTTCTTTTACACGTTGTGCCCCCCAATTAGAAAATGAACCCTTGGACAGCAGGGACTGTCCAGCATTTTCTATTTGTCTTCTTAGCACTTTGCACAGTATTTGGTACATAGTAAGCACTGAATAAATATATTTTCATTAATTCATCCATTCACTGAATTTCATTGATTTCACCTGTCAAATGAATAGCTTGAACTAAATCATTTCAAATGTCCCTTCCAACTCTCCTATAGCCTATAATCCTGTGAATAAATATCTTACCTTATGTTCCCTTTTTCTGTTAGTCCCTTTCTGGCTATGTTCGTCCTTTTCTGTTTATATACATAAACAATTTTGGAGTTTTATATGTAACATAGATACTATTTTTCCTAGTTCCATTTTCTTCCCCCCAATTTGCATTATCTCACAGGGCAGGTAGGTAGTGGAGTGGATAGAACGCTTGGCCCAGAGTCAGGAAGTCCTGAGTTCAAATTTGGCTCCAGATTCTTGCTAGTTGGGTGACCCTGGGAAAGTCACTTAACCTTGTTTGCCTCAGTTTCCTCATCTATAAGATGAACTGAAGAAGGAAATGGCAAACCATTCCAGTATCTTTGTCAAGAAAACCCCAAATGGAGTCATGAAGGGTGTGACACAACTGAAAAAGACGAAGCAACATTACCTCACACTTGTTTCTTGTTATCCCTTATGGAACTCATGGCTCATTACTGAAACTGGGCTCATACAGTCCAGTTTCAATCTTGAGAGCTTCTCATGCAAATCTCACTAGGACTTGTATCCCTACTCAGGAGTTTCCCCTGGAAACATTGGAATTTGCCTTCTTTGTTGGACTATACAAAAATGAATGTTGAAAGTTGTCTTCACATGTAATTGGAAAAAGTAAAATGCTATGGAATTTTGATAATGAAGTACCAAAAAAAAGAAAGAGAAACACCACTCTACCTCTTTACCTTTGCAGAAGGAACCATGGCTTGGCCAGAAATGGTGGTAGCCATGTTAGTCTTGTATCTTTTTTCATCTCCTTCCTAGAGTTTCTTTCAAAAGCCTAGCTACCATTTTGTTATCCTTTCAGAGGCTGCAGCACAAGAATGCCTCAACACTCCTGATGCCAGCCTGGTCAAGTGAGGTGCTATCAGAGCTTCATTCCCAGAACATTCCTCTCATTTCTTGTTTTTGTGTGCTCTGTCCTTGGACACTTTACAAATGAGGCAAACTATTGAGAGGAAGGATTCAGAAATACATTCCTACAGTGGTTTAAGAAATACTCAGGCTCAGCCTTCTTTACACTGGGCTTCACCACCTACTCCCTACATCATCCCAAAGGGATCAGCTAACTGTTTTATGAGCCATTGTAACCTTGTTTCCTGGGGGAAAGTCCTACTTAAGATACTCTTCATTTTGCTACAATCATATGAGACGGGGATGCTCTAAGACCCTTTGAAACTATGGACAGTTCTTGCTTAATGCACATTAGCTGTACCATAAAGAATTCTGAAAAAAATCCACATTCCAAAAAAACTCATCTATGTTAACTTTACTGTCCAGAACTGTGCTTTCTCTATCCTTACCCCTTAGGTAGGCACTCCATGGCCTCCTTCTCCCTTCTCCCCAAGAAATTCCCCTCCATGTGAAAGCAGAACAATTGACAAATGGAGAGACTGGTGCCACGGCCAGATAAGGCGCTTGGCTTGAGACCTCTAGTGCTCAGAGAGAGGAGACCTTTGTACTGTTGCCCCCCAACACCACAGCTGTATATCTGTCTTCTGTCAGTGTCTGTCTTCCTCAGAACCTGTCCATTCCTATCTATGTCCTCATCCAGTTCTGAGTCATCTGTCCCATGTTCTTCCTCTAGGTTCCAACCAGGCCCCCCATGTGGCTGTACTGGGTCTGGGTGTTCCCCCTCCTGATCTTGCTTCTTTGTCCCCAGCCCCACATGTCCTTGAACCTTCTTCTGGCTCCCTCCTTCCAGGAGCTGCTGGTCCCCTCCCTGCCTTCCTCCCTCCTTTCCCTACATCTATAGGCAAAGTTGTATTACATAAAGATCGCTTTATGTAGAGTCTGTAGAATGGTCTACTTAGGAAAATGAAACCTGTCTATTACTTTCCCCATTTGGAAAATTCCATAGTAAGACTAACATCTACCCTTTTGCTAAAGATGACATGAATTGATGAGTTAACATCTCTAGAATGAGCTGGACAGGGTTGAACAATATAGCCTTTGTCCAGCGATCGATGGGGTGACTCATTTTGCTTATCTCTTGAAGTGAGTAATACCAGCTATGCTACTCCCCACCCTCTCCAACTCAGATCGTTGGCCTAGCATCATGAGAATTTACCAGGAAAGACATCTCTCCTAAGGTGCCCCAGATCCATAGTGGATAGCGTGCTGGGCTTGGAATCAGAAAGATCAGGAGTCAGATGCCACTCCTTAAACTTTCTACCTGAGTGACCACAGGCATAACCTCTCTTACCCTTTTGCTCATCTGTGAAATGGGGGATAATAATGCCTGGAGTGTCTATCTCCCAGGGTTGTTATAACAATCTAGCAGTATATGTGAGGTATGTTGCAAGCTTTAAAGTTAACTTTTAATCATAAGTACTAGTTATCATCATCATCATCCTATTGGATATTTCCCACCACATGTCCCATAGGTATCATGATGGCTAAATGAATAGAGTGCTGGTTTTGAAATCAAGAAGATCTGAGTTCGAATTCTTCCTTAGATGCCAACTATGTAACCCTGAGCAAGTCACTTAACTTCTCTAAGCCTCAGTTTTATCTTCTGTAAAATGGGGAAAACAATAACCCTTACCTTAAAGGGTTGTATAAGGATCAACTGAGATAACATGTAAAATTTTTGTAAAATGTTAAAGTGCTCCATAAATGCTATGTATCTTCACCACCACCACTACCAACATCATCTTCATCATCACCTCAGAGCCATCATATCTAAAATGGTTCTTCTCTTTCTCTTTCCCCAAATAAATAACCATCCTTTTCCAACCTTCCCTGTTTCTATTGAGGGCACCAACATCCTCCCAGTCATCTGCATTTGCAGTCTGTCATACTCAACTCCTCAGTCTCACCCCCTGGAATCTGAAGGTCAAAACATGTGGATTTTATCTCCACAGCATTTCCCATGTCCATCCACTTCTCTCTTCACTTATACCTTCATCCTAGTTCAAGTCCTCAAGGCTCCTTGCTTGGACTGTTGTAGTCATCTCTGGTCTTCCTGCTTCAAGTCTTTTTCCCTCCTCCCAATTTCTATTTCCATCTTACACAAAGCTGCTTAAATGATGTTTTTAAAGTATTATTCTATCTCATTTCCCTCATCAAAAAGATACAGTAAATCACTGTGTTGTATCTAGGATAAACACAAATTCCTGTTTGGCATTGAAAGCCCTTAATAATCTAGCTACAACCTTCTTAAGACTTATGACATATTATTTGCCTATAAGCAATTTCTGGTTCAGCCAAATTGAAATACTTATTTTTCTTTCCATACGATTCCATATCCCATCTCTGTGCCTTTGTACAAACTATCACCTAGAGGACATATTCCTTCCTCACCTTTGTCTCTTAGCATCCATAGTTTACTTCAAGGTTTGGCTCAAGCCAAGCTCAGGCTATCACCTCCTACATGAAGCCTTTGTTGATTCCTCCAGTTGCCAGTGCATTTCCCTCCCCAAGAAATTACCTTGTGTAACAAGTTAGAGATTATGAGATTCTCCAAAATCGAACCTAAATGGGGTTGCGCTGAAGGCTCTCCTACGTTCACTAGATGACAATTACACCAACTCTTACCTCTCTCTACCTACTATTATTAATTCTCTGTCTAGGTTCTAAGACAACCAGAGGGTATGTCCTCATAAATGAATGGAAATGCACAATTCTCTCTTTAACTACTCAAATATCTCAGTTTCTAAATACTCTGGATAAAGCTCTTATTTCTGCAAACTTTTGCTCCATTCTCTATCTCAAACCCCCTGCTTTCATGGACTTAAAACAATCTTCCTATTGCTGCTTATACAATTTGTTACAATAGCCAATCAGGATACAAACAAATATCTGTAGCGTATTGGAAGTGAGAAAACTTCATAGCCTGAGTTACCACAATGTACTTTAATAGTAAGTATAAGGGATACAGATTGAATAGTCTCACCAATGTTTCCACATACTCCTCAGTTCTGTAAATACAGGTCTCCAAAGATGGTGGTTCCATCTTCTTAGAAATCTGCTTCAAATATGTCTCTCCAGCTTCTCTCCTAAGGTAACAGCTAACTCTTGTAGTCCTCTCATTGACTCCTTACAGATGACAGTTAACTCCCTCCATCTGAATCTCTCACAAAATGACAGTGTTACACCCAGACTCATTCCCTCACAAGATGACAGCTAATTTCCTTGGCTTCATCACACACTATTCCAAGACAGCCATTCACTTTCAGTCTGTTTCCTCAAGAATTGTCAGTTTAACTTTATTCTCCCTCCTTCTGCCATGATGGTTAAATTTCAGTTGCCCAGGCTTCTCTTTCCCTCTAGAGATATAGCAATAGGATCCATTGTTTCCATCAGAAAAGCTGTCGAAGCTGGTGTTATGCTTGTGATTTATTGGCATGTATTTTGTATTTCCTTATTGTTTTCATCCTTTGTTTCCCAAGAGGACCAATGACATCACTAGGATGACGTCTGGACTTGCCAATGAATTGGATTTGTGAGCTGTGCAAAGTCTTCAGCCTCACTCTCTCCTCTAGAGTCATCCAGAGTTCGATGGCAAGCCAAAAGTCAAGATGGTTGGCAGTGACCCAGGTATTTACTTACATGTGTACACTGTATCACAAGTTCACCTATCTCGGGCTGGAAGAGACTTCATGTTGTTTCACTCGAAAGAACATAGGCTCCTAGAAAGTAGATCTAATGCAGTACTAATTGGTTGCTTTCTGTGACTTTGCATAGTATGTTCACACCAGTTCATACGTATAGAGAAAATTCCAAATGCCATAGTAACACCAAATAGTAGAGTAAAAATTTTTATTGAAAATTTGGAAATTATTCCAGAAATTAAGAAAGGCACATGTGATTATCCTGATATAGATTGGGTAAATTCTTTAGGTTTTCATTCAATTAACAAAGACTTTTTCCTATTCCATATAAGAACCCAAGAGCCTGCCCAGCTCACCTGGATCTTGAAAGTGAACATTTCTCTATCAAACATTATAGCATAAATTTAAAGAAGGAGCATTGTGCCCAGTTTGCAGAGCAGTATGGAATTAAGTTCTTCAAACTCTCTGTCCTACAGATGTGCCTTGTTCACTCTTACCTATGTGCCTTGGCACATGTAGTTCCCCCTACTTGTAAAAGGGGGCAGCTAGGTGGCACAGTGACTAGAGCACTGGGTTTGGAATCAGGAAGACATCTTTCTGAGTTCAAATCCAGTCTCAGATACCTACTAGCTATGGGACCCTGGGCAAGCCACTTAACCCTGTTTCCCTCAATTTCCTCATTTGTAAAATGAGCTGGAGAAGGAAAAGGCAAACCATTCCAGTGCCTTTGCCAAGAAAACCCCAAATGGAATCACAAAGAGTCAGACACGACTGTAATAATGGAACACACCACACCACTTAGAATGCATTTCCCTGCCCCAGATTCTACCTCTTCTTCAATGTATCAGTCTTCTAAAGAGAATGAGGCATGATTGGATGCAGAGGCAGAAAAGAGTGCAGGTGGTACCTTATAAGAATGGAGATTCTCCTTGGATGCTCCTTTATTCCCAGGCCCAGGCTGCAGGAAGAAGTCCAATAGAATGAAGGCTGGTTAGATCAAATTTATAGCACCTACTATGTGCCATGAACTGTTCTAGGTACTGCAGATACAAATGCAAAAATCAAACAATTCTCAGCCCAGAGGAGCTTAGCTGGAAACCATGTACATATGCCTTGTACACGTACAAACATGCAAATACAACCTATATATGTAGTATCCTCTTTGAGATTCAACACGTTAACATTTGTTAAGTATTTACAATGTGCAGGCACTGTGCTAAGCCCTGGGAGGGCAACCAAGGACTAGAGAGGTTGTGATTACCTGAAAGGGATGCTACATATATAAAGTAAATATAAGAAAATTCCAGGGGATGGGCAAAGGCATTAGCAACTGGGGGAATCAGCTACCCAAGGACATATGGTACTAGTAATTGGCAAAGTCAAGCCTTAGTTCTCTGACTCCATAATTTGGTGTCCTTCATCTTTTCTAATTGTTCAATTGTATTTACCTCTTTATATTTCATTTTACTTTTGTGTTTGTATTTCTAAGTTTCTATTCAGCTATGGTAGTTTTGTTTATCAGTAATGCTTGAAAGTCCTCTATTTCATTAAAGATCTATTTTTGTCCTTTGTGGGATAATATTCATGTCTTTCTGTGTAAATTATTCTTGGATGTAAGCCTATCCCTTTTGCCTTTTGGAATGCCATGCTTTTTATTTTTTAAGATGGTAGCAGTTAAGTCTTCTGCAATTCTGACTGTGTTTCCTTGACACTTGAACTCTTTCTTTCAGGCTGCTTGAATTATTTTTAATTTGCCCTGGAAGCTCTGATTTGGGCTATGATTTTCTGAGAATTTTTCCCTTCTAAGAGATCTGGGCAGTTTTCTTTCATGATTTATTGAAATACAATATTTATGCTCTTTGGTCATGGATTTCAGGTAGTCCAGTAATTCTTAAATTATCTCTACTTGACCTATTTTCTCTGTTGGTTTTTTAAAAAATATGATATATACTACATTTTCTTATCTTCAATTTTTTAACATGTGTGTGAGACAGAGAAAGAGAGAGAGAGAGAGAGAGAGACAGAGAGAGAGAGAGAGAGACAGAGAGAGAGAGACAGAGAGAGAGAGAGAGAGAGAGAGAGAGAGAGAGAGAGAGAGAGAGAGAGAGAGAAAAGTGATTGGTTTGGTCTTGGTCATGGAGAAACTTTGCTAACATATGCTAGAAGCTGAGCTGGTACAGTGGATAGAGTAACAGGTCTAGAGTCAGGGAGACCTGACTTAAAATCCAACCTCAGACACTGGTTGGGTGACCCTGAGCAAGTTATTTAACTGTTTGCCTGAGTTTCTTCATCTGTAAAATGAGCTGGAGAAGGAAATGGCAAAACCAATACAGTATCTTTGCCAAGAAAACTGCTGTTGGGATCAGAAAGAATCAGACATGACTGAAAAAGACTCCAACATATTTTATTGCATTTTTATTAATTTTGTTAAACATTTCCCATTTATAGTTTAATCTGGTTTGGGCCTCACTTGAGAATGTTTTGGACTGCATATGGCCCTTGGGCTTTGTGTTTGATACTTCTGACCTAGAGCACTGAGAGGCTAATGTGACTTGCCCAGGGTCACACAGCCAGTGTCTGTCAGAGGCAGTCTTTGAACATGTGTTATCCTGACTTCAAGGTCATTTTTGTTCATTATGCCATGCTGTCCCTTTTGACTTTTTCTTTAATAGTTCTTGTTGTATAATGGCATCAGTAACTACTCTTTGGTCCATTCTAATTTTCAATGAATTTATTACTTGAGTAAGGTTTTGTATCTCTTGCCCAAGCTATTCCTTCTCTTACCAAGGGGCTGATTCATTGCTTTCATTTCTTTTTAAATTCTTTTCTCTACTGCTCTCATTTCATTTATAATACCATTTAAACTCTTTAAAACTCTTGGATCATTTCTTTCAGGAAAGTGGACTTAATTGTACTGCTAATTGATCTGTGGAGCTAGACTATACACTGCTTCTTCTTACTCTGGTTGTCTTGGCTTGAATGGGTGTCTTGACCTGAATGAATTATTGGATAAATTAGATGGGATGGAGCCATGGTGACTTCTGAAATGGAATATTAAAGATAACACATATATCCAAGGGTCCCACAAGTATCTTTTCAAAACTTGATCATGTGCTTATAGCTTAAGGTTGAACTTCAGAACTAGATCTGGTTTTATCAGTTGCAATGATCCTGAAGATGTTTTGTTCATCATCCTTATCTCCCCTTTATATTCTAGCCAACCTGGATTACTTGCCATCTGAAGTAATCCCCACATTGTTTTGCAGCTGCAAGCCCTCGGTATGTGTTGTCTCTTCCTATTAAAATGTGAGCTCCTTAAGAGACTGTCATTTTTATTTCCAGTACTTAGCTCTGTACTTTGCACGTAGTAAACACTTACACAGTTTTTCATCCATTCATTCACAAAGGAATCATAAATATAAAAAGGCATATATATAAAATTTATATAAATATAAATATTTTTATATAACATATAAATTATATTTATAAATATTCATATCTATAAATATAAAAGTACAAGATACATATTTTTAGACCATAACAATATAAAAGTAGTGATAAATAAGCAGTACATACCTAAATCAAAACTAATTGCTGACATGTTGAATATTTTGAATTAAATGGACCAAGGAAGAATTTGTAGAAACAACAATTATGCTAATGATGACAATGAAACAACATATTAATATTTATATGTCACAACTCAAGCATTACTTGGAAAATAACTTATATGCCTAAAACCTTATATGAATAAAATAGAACCAGTGAACTGAACCTGAAATAAAAAAGACTAGAAAAGAAACAGATTAGCAACCTTAAACGAAATACAAAATAAGAAATCTTGAAAACTGAGGAAAAAAAGAAACAAAGACAAAAACAATGTAAAGCTGAAAGTTGTTGTTTTTTATTATATATGTTTATTTATTATTATATGTTTATACCTTATCTGATTAAGAATTCTCCTACTATGTATGGTTATAAAAGGTACCTGATGTCATTTTCTTTTCATTTTTTTTTTTGGTGTAATGTTTTGTATTCAGATTACACATTTATTTTTAGCTAAATGTGGTATATATGGTGCACAATGTAATTTTAACTCTAATTTCTGTTAAAGTGCTTCCATGTTTTTCTAGTAATTCTTGTGAAGTACAGAATTATTCCCCAAATGGTTTTCATTCTCAGGCTTCTGCAGCAATGGTGGTTGGTTTAGTTACTTTGTATTCTTTTCTTATCCTAGTTTTCTCCACTCATTTTGTTATTTAGTGGTTTTTCTGTCATGTCTGACTCTTCATGGTTCCATTTGGCAAAGATACTAGAGAGGTTTGCCATTTTCTTCTCCAGTTCATTTTATTGATGAAGAAATTGAGGCAAAAAGGGTTATGTGACTTGTCCAGGGTTACACAGTTAGTGTATGAGGCCAGATTTGAACTCAAGAAGAGGAATCTGACTCCAGATCTGGTACTCTTATCTACTGTGCCACCTGGTTGCTTCTACTAATTGACTTTTACATTTTCTAAACCAACAGTAAATAGGTTTTTTTTTTAAATAACATTTTATTTTTCTCCAATTACATGTAAAAACAATTTTTAACATTTTTAAAAAAGTTTTTGAGTTCCAAATTCTATCTCTCCCTCCCCACCTTCTTCCCTGAGATGGTAAGCAATCTAATATAGGCTATACTTGTGCAATCATGTAAAATATTTCCTTATTAGTCATTTTGTGTAAGAAAACTGGAAGGAAGGAAGGAAGGAAGGAAGGAAGGAAGGAAGGAAGGAAGGAAGGAAGGAAGGAAGGAAGGAAGGAAGGAAGGAAAAGAAAGAGAAAAAGAGTATTTTTCAGTCTGTAATCAGACAACATCAGTTCTTTCTCTGGAGGTGGATAGCATTTTCCATCATGAGTCCTTTGGGATAGTCTTAGATAATTGTTTTGCTAAGATGAGCTAAGTTATTCACAGTTCTTTGTGCAATGTTGCTGTTACATTGTATCATGTTCTCCTGATCCTGCTTACTTCACTTTGCATCAGTTCATATAAGTCTTCCCAGGATTTTCTGAAACCTTGCTCATCATTTCTTTTAGCACAATAATATTCCATTACAATCATATACCACAATTTGTTCAGCCATTCCCCAATTGATGGGCATCCCCTCAATTTCCAATTCTTAGCCACCACCAGCAAATAGCTTTTTAACAATGATTGCTTTATAATATAATTTGAGGTCTGGAAACACTTCTCTCATTGTTAACATTGAAAAAAAATTAGAGTTCCAAATTCTCTCCCTCCCTTTAGCCTTTGCTCTATCATTATTCTCTTTGTTGCTATTTTCTCATTCTTTTCCTTGAGATTATGGAGCTTTTGTTCCTACAAATTAATTTAATTATTTTGTCCAGCTTTATAAAATAATCTCATTTGGTAGCTTGTTGTGACTGCAGATTAACTCCACATCATTCAAACCAATGCTCTTTCCTATTTGGATTTCTTTCTCTGTCTGCCTGAAGAATTTGTTGTGAAATCTAACCACTGCTTTGGAGTTTCAAGTATTTTTCCCAAGTCATTTATCTGTTGATTTCATCAATAAGTGCTTTGTTGTCTGTTTAAAGAGTTTCTGGATGGTTTTCTTGCTTATGTGTGGCATTCAGACATTTTAATTTATCGTGTTCTCCCAGAAGAACGACTGTTTATTAGGTCAGCTTGTCTTCAAGCACTTAGGTTTGTGTAGAATTCATATGTACCTTTCCCTTCTTCTGATCAGCAATTTTTCTTCTACTTTTGTATTTTTATATTCTAAGTATCTCATTGTCTCTTTTTGAATCTCTGCTTCTTTGGAGGAAGTGACAATTGTATCCCTGCCTGTAGATGCCTCAGACTTCCAAACTTCCGAATTGTGTCTCTGCTGCTGTTTTATCCTGAAACTGCCTCCAGTGTCTAAGGTCTTCTCTCTCTAAAATATCCATTGTCTCTGGTTTCCTTCCTCACTAATTGACTTATCTTCCTTTTACTAATGTACGCATTCTCCAAAGCTGAGTATCCTCAGCCTCCTCTCTTTGGGGGAGGTATGAGGGCATAATCTGGACTGGGTTCTCACTTACAGGAAACTCTGAGGGAGAGGACGGGCCATAGCTGGATTTCAAGTCTGCTTTCCCTCCAGCTCTGAAATCTTCCTGCTTTTGTCTGGCTGTGCTTAGCCTGTCCATGGGCTGCTTGTGTTTTCCACTTGCCCTTCACATGGTTGTTTCTTTTAGATGGATAGATGGAATCAGTGTCTATTGCCTCTTGTGGGAGAAGGTGTAGCCAAGTTACTCCTATGCAGCTTGGTAGAAGTTAGGATTAAACCAGCCTTTTTTGCTGTATACCACAATAAGTTCATAATATATACATGTCCTAAAAACAAAAGGTCCTGCTATAAAAAAATTAGAAGACAAGATCAAATATCTTCCACAACTATGACTGGAGGAAAATTAAATGTTAAGTAAAGAAAGGACGGAGGAAATCATGAAAGATAAAATGGAGAATTTTAATAATTTTTAATTTAATAATTTAATCCAATAATAAATAAATAAATAAACCATTTCATATTTTAAATAAATAAATAGATGAGTAGCTAAAATGAATAAATAATAATTTAATAATTAAATTTTAAATAAAATTTAAAAAGCATTTGCAGAATTAAATTCAAGATAAAGAGAGTATTCAATGTCAAAGGCATTTGCATCAGATATAACTAAAAAAAGTTTGATTTTCAAAATATGTAGGGAGTTGACATCACCATATAATGCTAAGCCCTTCCCCCATCAGATAATTGGTTTGAGGATATGAAAAGACTATTTTAGAAAGAAGAAATACAAACTATAACTGGTCACTTGAGAACATGCTCCAAGTCACTAAGAGAAAGAGAAATACTAATGAAAACAGCTGTAAAGTTTCATTCCCTCACTATGAAAATTGGCAAAAAATGGTGCAAGATCGGAACAGTGAATTGGAAGGGTTGTGGAAAGACATGTACACCAAAACACAGTTGAGTATGAACAGGTCCAAGCAGGGGTCCATGTAATCATTACAAAGCAGCAAAACGGAATCAAAGAATTTGGGAGCTGGACCTCAGTGACCATCTGGTGCAATCTATCCCTTAAAGGAATTCCCAGTTTACCCAATAAATAGTCATCTTACTTGTAGGTTGCGAATAATCAAAAACAAAAGGGGAACGATCAATCTGATGTGAATCCTCTGGAGAGAATTGGCATGAGAAATAAGACTGTACCTTTGAGGACTGTCAGTTGCCTTGCCTACGCGCCATCATTTACTTTCGAAAACCTAAGCAAGTCCTTTGTGTTGTACAGACCAGAAGATTTGAGAGTAGCTTTGTTCTAAGAAAGCGATGGTCACCACCTTTTGCATTTGCAGATGGAGAACTCAGTGACAATTGGGGTCTTTATTTTATCCACAAATTAGAATTCCTGGCTTTAAATTAGGGAAAAGTAAGCTGGTTTCCAAAGAAGAAACTGAGCAACTTTTCAAAAATGGAAATGACTGGAGATTATAGAGAATCACCTGAAATTTTCAACAACTAAACTTAAACTTCATTTTCTAAAACTTTTATTACTTATAATGTTTAAAGTGAAGCGATTATGTAGATTGTTTTATGAAAAGTAGGTGGGCAAGGACTAGACAAGTTTTTTTAAGAATAAAAATAGAGATACTGCTACACAGAGTATGAAAGACCTTCAGCAAGTATTTCAGGCTTAGGCAAACAGGAGCCTGGAAGGCTTTTACAGCACTGTGTTAGGAAAGCAGGATTTCTCTTGAGTTTGCTTTCTCTGCCAGGATCCATTCTCATCCAGGTCATGAGTTTGAAAGCAATTTACTCAAAGAAATGCTAGCCTTGGCAGAAATCAAACAGTCTCTAGAACTGTACCATAACATCCCTGGGGAAAACCATAGTCAAAGGACCTTAATTGTACCCCGCTGAACATGCTGGGTACCCTGAGGCCTGGGGAGAAGGCGCCATGGTGTCAGCATCTGGCCTTTCTGGTATACACATGTGCTTCTGCCAAGAAAAATGCCACAGGCTTCACTCTGTACTTGCTGATGCTTCTGTGGAAGCTGCATCTGACTATTGACCTATGCTTTGTCATCTTAGAAGATGGGGAAGTATGCAATCACGTAGGCTGAGAAATCACTTAAAGGAGGTCAAGTGCCTAAAATGGCTTCCTCTCAGAGAAGATCAAGCATTGACAACTGCTTGGGTTTTCTGACAAGAATTCTGGTCTTGGAAGTGGATTGTGCAAGGATGTCCAAGGAAAAACACAAGGTAGCAGATTGGTGGAAAACGATGCCACTGTCAAAGAGTTGAAAAGATGAGTAATAAGAAATTCTACAAAATAGCCTCAAAACTTTGAGAAATTAGTGAGATTCTCTGGAAACCCTAAGGAATTAGGGGTACACTATTTCTAGATGGACAATTATATGGATGCACTGTTTCTTTATAGATGGACAATTGCTGCCATAAAATTATCCCTGGGGAAAGCTCCTAATCAATCTTGGAATAAAGGGAAAAATACTATATGTTGATATCTCTTGAGAAGTTAGGGAGCTGACCAACATTGTGCCAGTCTACAGGGGTCCTCTTCACAGATAGAGGGGGAACACTGAATCAGGAGACTCCCTGTCTCATCTAATGCCCTAGCTGTATAGTGTACACAGGAACTGAATGTGTATTTCTGAAACTGGGTCACCATAGAAGTACCTGGACTGTTTAGCCCAGGCTGACATAACATTCCAAGGGTCATGTGTGAAGAAGTCCCACATGACCAGGAGATGCCCAGTAGTGGAATGTATGTAATGTTTATTTTGTATGTAATCCCAACATGCAATATTATGTATTGAATATGCATTTGCTCAACTGTAAATAGCTTTGCTATGTGATAATATGTATTAAATACTTGCATATGACCTATATGTTTGCTAGATGGTGTGAGATTCTAATTTATATAGGGGTATTGTGATCTAAATAATGAATGCCTGTGACTATGCTACAGGCAAATTAATGGATGTATTTGGCATGTACCTACAAGTGTGTCTGTGCACCTCATTTGGGGGGGAGGGGCTATAATGTTTAAGAAAGGGAGAAAACAAACATCTGTTAAGTGTCTACTATATCCTGGGCACTGTGTAAAATGCTTTATAAATATTATCTAATTGGATCTTCACAATACCCTGAGAGATAGGTGCTACCATTATCTCCGTTTTACAGTTGAAGAAACTGAGGAAGTGAGTCAAGTGATTTGCCCAGGGTCACACAGCTAGTAAGTGTCTGAGGTCACATTTCAATTCAGGTCTTCCTAACTCCAGAACCAGTACTCTACCCACTGAGCTACCTACCTGCCTAATTAATTTTTTTTTTAACTAGAAGAGACAGTCAATGCTTTCAACTTTGCTGTGATAATAGGAAGACAGGTACGGCTTTTCATTTTCCACTCTCAGTGTTTCTTAAAGCTGATTTTGTCTTTAAAGAAATTGGTACCACACATCTCTAGTTACTAGAGATCATGGTGGAAGTTTGAGAGGCAAACAGAAAGAAGTGCATCTATTTCCAGTGTCAAAAAGATTTTGTGGAGTTGCTTACCATGTGGGAGTCACACTTCTTCTACCTTGATTGGGGACAAGGTGTGGGCTGGGGGGTAGAGGAGAAGAGGAAGGTGAACACAATACTTTTTCCTTAACTCAGGTCAATATAAGAGCTTGGAACCTTACACTGAGAAGGGCAACTCTGGAAGACTTAGAGCTATCTAGTCAGTTCCACCGGGGAAAGGGAGTTGAAGATGTCTTTCTTTCGTCCTGTGGCATATCGTTGGCTCAGGTGGTCTCATGGGATTAAAAGAAAAAAGAATGTCAATTCCTTGAAGCAAGGGTTTAAGATTAAATGGATGGCAGCTATGGAAGCAAAAACTAGAAACAGAGCATCAAGCTTTGATGTAAAAGGATGCTGGTTGGAGCAGCCATAAGGGAATTCGTGGAACCATGCCAAGGAGCCACAGGAGGCGTGTTTCATTGTCAGGAGACAGAACCACAAGAATTCAGGCAGAAGATGTCTTGTAACATCTTGTAACATACTGCAATGAAGCCTAAACACTGCTGGGAGGATACTCGGAGGAGTCTCTAATCCCTTCCTCACTGATACTTGAGTCTGACTTGTGTATAGAAGGCTGAGGACTAGTCTTGTTTTTTCCCTATTGGTTACTTTGTTACGACATCTCAGTTAAATAGTTTGCTATTGATTTGTTTCCTTCTTTATCTACTAGAAAAGTAGGTGCTTACTGGTGGCTCAGGAACATTACCTGGCACATGAGAAGTACTTAAAATATCGCTATTGTTTGGCAACTGGATTAACCCATGGGAATTCCTGAGCATTGAGGATACCAAAGGAAAAAGTCAAAAGGCAGTTCCTGCTAAAAATCTGATGGTCCAAGTCCAAATCTTAGACAGCTACATGACCTCTGTCTATCTCAGTTTCCTCATTCTGTAAAATAATAATAACTAGTATTTATATAATATTTTAAGGTTTATAAAATGCTTTACTTATGTTATTTCATTTGCTCTTTGTAATAACCCTGGAATGTAGGTGCTATTGTTACCATCATTTTAAGGAAACAGGCTGAGAGAGGGTTATGCTGCTGTTACGTGTGTGATAGAGGATTTGAACTCTCGTGTTCCTGGCTCTGCGCCCAACACTCTCTCTACTACCCCACCTAACTGGTTTAAAATAGAAATAACAATAGCACATACCCCATAGAGATGCTGGAGGATAAAATGAAATAATATCTATTAAAAAAAAACTATGAGAACCTTAAAGCACTATGTAAACCTTAGTTATTAAGGTAATAGGGTTTGGAATGCTTCCAGACCACTTAAAATAGTATCACCTATGTGGGAGGTGCTGGAGTCCTGCTCCTGGGAGACAGGAGGATTGGCCCATGCAGGAATACTCTGCTTTGGCCTGACAAGTGGTTGGAAGCAGCTTCTTTATGTGTCTTTAAATCTGTGTTTTTAAATGTATGTGACTAAACGTAGCTACTATTCTCATTTTCCTGCTTCATCCAGGGATGAAGGATTCACAGTTGATGATGTTATACAGGAAGTGTGGAAGGACCTAAGGGACACCTTCCTCTCTCCTTAGACTTTGTAGCACCAAGAAAGACACTTGAGTTTCTGTCAGTTTCATTTGTTCTTCTCAGTTCTAGATCCAGCGAAAAGAGTCCTGGACCCAGGAGATCTAGCCATGGGGACTTAGGAGGTCAAGATTCCAGGCTAGAAGTTGTAACCAGCCCTGCAGGGAAGCCCTGAGAAGCCAGGATCCCAGAACACAAATCCAGGGGTGAGGCTTTGGACTTGAATTAGATGAGGCTAATGCTATGTAGGAACAGAGTTTAGCTGTGAGCCCGATTCCTGACCCATGAGATGATATCGAGGGGATTACACCCTATCTCAAGGGACTAAGGGGAAATATTTGGATATTTGTTGATGACATACCAGTGGAATAAATACTGCTTTATAAAAACTAGCACACTAAATAGTTAAATGGAATTGGGGTGCTCAGACCCCTAAAAATGGAGGGAAATGAAATTGGTGGGGGCTCTGGCCAAAGGCAGAGAAGAGAAACCTCTAACTCCTTTGTAAATACAAGAGAACCTTGGAAAGTGGCTTGGAAATGTCTTGGGGTGGGGCTGGGGGGGGTGGGGGAGGAAATTATTATTACCCAAGGTGGCACTAAGTAGCAAACTTTCCTTCCTTCCTTCCTTCCTTCCTTCCTTCCTTCCTTCCTTCCTTCCTTCCTTCCTTCCTTCCTTCCTTCCTTCCCTTCCTTTTTTCCTTTCTTTCTTCCTTCCCTCCCTCCCTTTCTTCCTTTCTTCCCTCCCTCCCTCCCTTCCTGCCTTTTTTCCTTTCTTCCTTCCCTCCTTTCCTTCCTCCCTCCCTCCTTCCTTCCATTCCTTCCTTCCTTTTCCTATCTCACTCATGCTGGAAGTACAGTGACCACACACAGACCAGATCCCACTACTTACTGACACAGAAACTTCGACCTTCCTTGCTTTCCTAACCTGGTCCAATTCAGAGCTCCTCAAGCAGACTGGTGCCCCCTCCCCTTTGCACCATTTTGATACCAGAATTACTGCAGACACCTTATCAGCCTGAGCCCTACTGAAGCTCAGATACCCTGATCTCAAGGGGTCCACCTGCCTCAGCCTCCCCAAGGAGCAGGTACTACAGGTCAGCACACCTGATTTAGAGACTGGATTCAAACATAGGTCCTCAGACTCCAAATCCAAGCTCTACCTCATATTATTTCTTTCTGAATGATCATTTAATCAATATGCTAATACACATTTTTCATTAATTTCAGCCAAAATATAGGAAGCAGCTATTGAGTGCAGACCACTGTGTGAGGCAACAGGTGAGGTGTAAAGCATTACCCTTGAGGAAGGCCCTCTTCAAGGCACATGCTACTCCTTCAAAGGGGAACTTGGCTTTGTTGAGTTCTGCCTCAAGTTTTTAACATGTACCTGGCATTTTCTAGCTTTTCAGCTGCCTCCCTCTGGGGCGGAGGAGGGGTGGTACCCAAAGCTCTGTCTGCGTGCTGGCATGTCTAATGCGGCAAAGAGGCTTCTATTAAGCACTCTAGGCAGCCCAATCCCAGGCTTAATAAGCCTTGCAAATATTAGCATTCTTTGACAGCTCAGGACTCAGCTTGCCCTTCAGAGTTTGTCCTTCATTTTCTAAGAATGCTACTCTAAATTCCTGGGATGGAACATCTGCTCCATCCAGAAGATATCTGGAGTATTTGATTTTCTTAAATCCCAACAGATTTTAACACAATTCTCTAAAAAAAAAAACAAACTAATTACAGTTCTTTCCTTGGGAATCTAAAGAGCTAGTGGTAGGATAAAGATGCATATTATGCTCAGTAAATACTTGCTGAATGAATACATGAGTGGAGATGCAAATTGGGAGGAAGAGGAAGGCCAGCTACCAGTTTCTTTTTTTAATTAGAATTTACACCTAAATTCAGTTGCCAGTTAAATGACTTTTATCAAGTTCCCAGGACAGAATCCCAATCCTCTAGATGTGTTCCCAGCAGCACTGTGGTGCACTTGGCTTGTCACCTTATTACTTCTACCTCTCTGAAGGTTGTGACTCTCAGTGCAGCCTTAGGGCAGAAGAGTTTTCTAGCCTCTCATACCAAACTGCTCCCTTGTAGCGACATTCCGGTCCACTAGTTATTAGCTCTTTTCACCAGAGCTGTATTCTAGCCATATCACCCCCAACCTGTACTCTTTAAAATAATCTGGTTTGGGGTTTTTTTAATCCAAAGTTTAAGAGTCTTTCTCTTTCTCCAGGCATGTTAGGATATCCCTATGATCCCAGCTACCAGAGGCTGAGGCTGGTGGATCTTGTGTTCCAGGAGTTCTGAATTGCAGTGAGCTCCGAAGATTAGTTGTCTGAACTACCTAGCATCAATAAGACGAGCCCCCTAAGGAGACGGGCATCAGCCCAACTCAGAAACAGAGCTGGCCAAAGCTTCCATGCTCGTCAGTAGTGAGATTGCATCCATGAGTAGGCCTGTGGTAGCCCCTGTACTTCCAACCTGGATGAGATAAGGGAACTCTTTTTAAAAAGTTATAACTATACTAATAAATATATTAAATATATTATATAAAATATATTAAAAACATAATAAACATATTTTTACAATATATAAATGTTTTACATGTATAACATAATATATACATATATTAGACTTATATTTACATCTACTGTTAAATTTCAACCTGTTAGATTCAGTCCAGCATTCCAGATTAATAATAACTTCTTTGGCTACGCATATTGCGATCCAGTGTATTTGCTCTTTCTCCCTATTTATTGTCCTTTATAAATTTCCAGTTCATTGATAAAAGGCTGAACATAATTGCCCTGGTACATTTCACTAGCTGCCACTAAGCAGGGCTGCCGTTAGGGAAATGGAGAATTTGAGAGAGAAATAACTGAGAAAGAAGCGCATCAGCTGGCCCCACATGGTAGCTATCATGGTGATAAAATTTTCCATCCAAATAGTAATGGAGCAAAGTAAGAAGAGTACAGAGCACCAAATAGGGACCATTTTAGTCTGAGAAAGTCCCAAGAGAATAAATTGAGTGATCTCAGAGGTTTGAGAATTAATCATACCACCTATCTCCTGAGAGAGAGGTGATAGAACTTGTGCAAAAGGAGACATTTTTTGGATATGGCCAATGTGGAAATTGGTTTTGCTTTAATAATGTATTTGTTATGAGAATTTTGTTTTTCTTTTTTGATGTGGGAGAAGATAGAAGGAAGCAAAAATAACTTTTTAATAAAAAACATAATTAAACATTTAAAAATAACAAATTGAATGAGATTATTCTTATTTTCCATGATTCTTTAGTGAACCATGTGTTCATTAAACCATGAATGTTCATAAAGTTATAATGCAAATCAAAAAGCATTATCCAAAATAATTATTCAGGACAGAGTCGAATGCAACCTTATCATGTGACAGATAATGTACATAAACTGAAGAATCTTAGAAAATGGAAATTTGGCATGTAATTTAAATATCCTATAGGCTCTTTTAGGCCAAAATTAAATATTACTGATTTCTAGTCAACCCAACCACAGAATCTTAATCTTTTGTTTGGACCAGTTCTAAACTCATTTAGTTGTACTGTCTTCCATTTCACAGTTTTCTATTTTCAATTACCTTCTTGCAAACCAAATATTCTGTAATAAATGCACCTGCTGGGAGTGGATAAGGATAATCCCTCTCAGGTAAACACCCATAGAAATATGTTAGAAAAATAGGTGAGGTAGATAGAGTGACAGACCTGGAGTCAGGGAGACTCATCTTCCTGAGTTTATAGCCAGTCTCAGACACTTACTAGCGGTGTGACTTTGGGCAAGTCACTTTACCCTATTTGCCTCAGTTTTCTCATCTGTAAAATGAGCTGGAGAAGTAAGTGGTAAACCACCTTCGTATCTTTGCTAAGAAAACCCAGATAGGTTCATGAAGGGTTGGACATGGCTGAAACAACTGAATAACAATGAGAGAAAAGAGGAAATTCTCGTGTAAGCAGTCAGAGAATCCAAAAAAGAGACCTGCGTAATCCACACAGTGATATATAACCCTTCTCACGTGCTGGTTACAGTTGCCTCAAGGTGGGGTTATTTTCAGCAGCCTAACGGCTTTATTTTCACTTTTGCTTATTAATATCTTTCTGCTTACTTCTATAAATCAATTTGAACTGGCTCAGGAATACAGTTTTAAAACACTCCCAAAATGTTTGTTATGCCCTGGAGGGAATCACTGCTACTTCCCTGAAGCTCCCACTGAAATAGGCTCTGTCTACCCTCTACCCAGACCCATGTTTCCCCAAGCTGCTAGCAACCACACAACAAGCTGGCAGCTGCCAGCTTCCTTTATAGAAAAGGGAAATAAATGATAGTGATGAAAATTCCAAGAGCCAAGTAGGAGGAGTACAGTTTGCGGATATATGGCAGCCAGCACTAAATGCTGTTAGCTGCTGCAGAAATTGTCTTTTCCTGCTTTAGACTTTATAATGAGCCAAAAACTTAGAAGAGAAAGGAAATGTGGAAGAGGAAACCCAATCAATGGGCTTCCTTCCTTGACGAGCAGTAACAGAAGAAAGAAACTGTCTCTAAGGGCTTGCTTCACTTAGCTCACCAACCATGATCTGTCTACACTAGGCACAGCAGCACACCAATCTCAGTCTCTTTTCAGAAGGGAAAAGCTGAAGGGAAAGCCAGGACACCCCAGCACCTGTCCCCATACCCCTAAATTGAAGACAACTCTCCCACACCAATGGGCAGTCCCAAGTCCTTCCTTTCTGACATCTTTCTCCCAGAAACTACATAAGGACCCAGTTTTAAAATATCACTAGCTGTTGGACTCCAGGGTAGTGTCGTCTCCATAGCAACTCAGAGTTATAATACCATGCCAGAGATTACCTTGTTCTAACAACTCAGGAAAAAAGGGAAATGAGATTAGTGTGGCATAACTTGTTTTTAAGCAGATCAGGCTGGCTTTTAGGAATCACATCCTGCCTTTGTAAGTTCTCACAAACCATTTCTTCAGTATGGAATTTTACCTGGAACAGGAGATATATTCACTGGTCTTTAATTGAAGTATCCACCTTCTGAACTTTTTTAAAAATAAGAACCACACTGGCTCATCTTTAGTCCCCCAGCACTTCTATCATTTCCCGTGATTCCTCTCTGAGTACTGACAGTGGATCAGCAATCATACCCATAAATACTTTCCATACTTGGAATTACTGTTTATTCATGTTAGATGACTTGATGTCACTGAGCACACCTAGGTCTTCTCTTACCATTTCCTGGCTTCTCTTGGGTTTCAGTTTCCTGTTAACTAGTTTTTATTCAATTCTCAATATTCTCCTTGAGAGAGTGGAAAAAAACCAAAATAAATATTGCACATTCCTCTTTCATTTTTTGTCTGTTATTATATTCTCACCTATGCCAAGACAAATCCTCTCTCTCCCTTGATTGTTCCTCTTGCCCCCAGTGTAGCTTTTATTGTCTTTAGCATTTATTCTTGGCTTCAGATAATATTTGATATTAATCTTTCTGATACAATTCTGGCATTCAGCCCATCAGAGTCATGCTCTGTGCAGCAGAGTTTGAATGCTTGGCAGTTCAGCTCGAGCAAGGACTTCGGTGTCTGGTACCTTATCCTGCCAGATGATCCTCAGAATCTTCCTAAGATAGTTCAAATGGAAGTGATTCAGTTTCCTGGCATGGTGTTGGTAGACTATCCATGTTTCACAGGCATACAGCAATGAGGTCAGCACAATGGTTCTGTAGACCTTCAGTTCAGTAGGCAGCCTAATGCCTCTTCTCTCCCTTTTTCTTACGAGTAACTGAATGCATGAAAGGAAGCAATATGAAATAAACCTAGAAAACTGAATGGGGACCATATTGTAGAGGTCTTACATGACAGGCTTTGCATTCTATATTTGAAAGGCAAGGTGATATGATCAAAAGAGTACTGGCTGTACAAGTGGAGGCCCTGAATTCAAACCCCAGCTCTGCTATTTGGGATCTTTATAACCTTGGGCGTATCCCTTAACTTGCCTAGGACTCAGTTTCCTTGACTATAAAATAAGGGGGTCAAAACTAAATGGTCTCTGAGGTCCCTTCCAGTTCTAGTAACCTATAGTCCAAACAGGTGTTTGCATTGTATCCTAGAAGTAATAGGGAGCCCCTGGAATTTATTGAGCTGGGGAGTAACATGATCAGATCTGTCCTTTAGGAAGGTCACTCTGGCACCCATGTGAAGGATGAATTAGAACGAGGAAAGAATGGACTTGGGAAGGCTAATTAGAAGGCTGTTACAATAGTGTAGGCAATGAGGCCCTGAATATTGTCTAAGTCAGAGGTTCTCAAACTTATTTAGTTTACTGCCCCCTTAAAAAAAATACTCAGTGCCCCTGTAGTACTCTACTTTATTTAACCCCTTTAATGGTTTTTTTTTTAAATTGCATCATTTCAAAAAATATATACTTTTTTTTAAAAAATGATGTAAATTGAATTTAATAATTTATTGTAAATTTTTGGGAGGGAGGTTCCTGCATTGAAATTTTGATGATGGAATATTGCATTATGTAACTGTATAGTATTGTATTATAAACAAGTCATTACATGCACATATTCCTGCTGATGCATGCTGGACTTCCTGACAATGAGCAACATGCTCACCTGCCAACACTTGCTTGTTAAGACCTGTCAGCAGACTTGACCACTGATCAGTTATAACTTGTGTTTTGTGTGTTTATTTGGAAAACAACGTAATAACTACAACTTTAGCTCTAGAGGAAACGTATGAATGGTTTTTCAAAATTTTATTCTCTTCTTTCGTTATGTTCCACCACTCCCTTATTTTTATTCAACATCCCCCAATTGCACCTGAAGCTACTATCATCTTCCCCACTCCTTACCCCTCATTGTTCCAGCATCCCTCAGAGGGGCAGTATCACCCACTTTGGGAGCCTTTGTAACACTCATTGGAGTATTTTGTATAACAGACTAACATTTTCCCTTTAAGTCAATTGGTTCCGAATGGTGAAGTTTTACAATTGAATCCAATTCAATACACATTAAGTGCCTGCTATATACCAGGCACTGTGCTAAGCACTTGGGATACAAAGAGAGGCAAAACGCAGTATCTACTCTGAAGGAGTTTACAATCTAATTGGAGAGACAACATATAAACAAATAGAAAGCAAACTATATGTGTGATAAATAAGAAATAAGTAACAGAAGGAAGGCACTGGAATTAAAAGGGAAGGCTTCCTATAGGAGGGAGAATTTTAGTTGGAACTTAAAGGAAGTGAAAAGGAATTCAGCCTGGCTGGGTGAGAATTGAATTACTTCTCCCCTAATCAAGTGTCAGAGATAACAACTCTACCCTAGGAGAGCGTTCCCCATTCTCCAAAGCCTAGTTCAGCTGTCTTAGGTGAGGTACTAGTATAACTCCTGGCTGTGGGGTCAATGGCAGAGGCAGCTGGTGACATATAGATAAGTAGCATTGGGCCCAGAGTCAAGAAACCCTGAGTTCAAATTTGACCTCAGATACTTATAAGCCATATCAGCCTTGGTTGTTATTCAGTTGTTTTTTCAGTCATTTCTGACCCTCTGTGACCCCATTTGGGGTTTTCTTGGGAGAGATGCTGGGGTGGTTTGCCACTCCTTCTCTAGGTCATTTCACAGATGAGGAAACTGAGCCCCACAGGATTAAGTGACTTGAGGTATTGGTAATGAATTTTTTGTTTTAGTATAATCAAGTGCCGATGCTTGAATATTGTGATTAAAGATCTTCCCCACCCACTAATGGCCTGGGAAGATTTGTAGGAAGGCCCACACCTCTTGCTAATGAGGCACTGGTTCTCAAGGGTCATGATGCCCTCTGGCTCTGAAAAATATATAAATACTCTGAGGTGAGGTTTTACTTTGGGGCTTAGTTTTTGGAGGTATTTGTTTGGCCAGAGGAGACTCTGGGAAGCTGCCAAAGAGCCCCCTGACTTTGAAAACCCAAATGTTGGTGCTTCTCTCTCTGATAACTGTGTATGTATGTAATGGTCAGACAGTTGGATCTGTCTGTTGATCTGTGATGTATGTATTGCTTATATCAGATAGTTGGAAGCCCTGTCCATTGATCTGTATTTCTCTGTATATTTTCTGAAATTCAAGGTGCTGGCTTTTTCCCCCTGAACTAAGTGAGTGATATATGTGCTTGATTAAAGTGATTGGTGGCCACTCAAAAGTTGCTTTTCCTTTTAGAAATGCAGATCTAAGAACCTGTGATAGCAGGCTCCCTGTGTATGCTGGGGTGCTTACTGATATACTTGCCCAGGGCCACATAGATAGTGTAGGACGCCACATCTGACTCAGGTCTTCCTGACTCCAGGCCCAGCACTCTGTCAACTGTGTCACCTAATTACCCCCTGTATCATCCTAGGAAAATCATTTAACTTCTGTTTGCCTTAGTTTTTTTCCAACTCTAAAATGAAGCAATACTAAAATATTTGTAAAAAGCTCTTAGCTCAATGCCTAGTACATCATAGGCACTATACAAATGCTTATTCCTTTCTCCAGTGCAGGATCTGGAGTTAGAGGTTTGGAGTTTAAGTACATACCACTCTCTCTATAACTCTAATAAACTCCTTCTACATTTCTGGGCCTCAGTTTCCTTATCTATGAAATGAGGAGGTTGGACTAGATCACTTGTAAGCAGCAAAGTATTAAATAAATGTATCACCAATATTTTATGAGCTGCCATTTTGTTGGTGTGGGTGCTCCCCCCACTAACATCACTACTTCCCCTTTCCTTGTTGAGGATGGTCTTGAGGTGCTGTGGCCAAAATAAATCTTTATCTTGTAGTTTCTTACACACTTCATTAGGCTGATCCTTTGACGCTGCATCACTGGATCCACGCTCCACGGGTATCAGCCCAGTAGGACCTGCCTCAGCTTGTGTGCCATTGTGATGGTCTTTGGTATTGTACAGAGTACATATTTAGTAAAGTATATCGTATAGTTTATGGTCTTTAGTACTCATAATCATCATAGCTGACTTTTTTTAGTGCTGACCATGTGCCAGGCACTCTACGAGCATTTTACAAATATTATCTCATTTGATCCTCACAGTAATCCTAGGAGGTAGGTGCTATTATTATCTCCATTTTACAGATGAGGAAACTGAGGCAAATAGAGGTCAAGTGACTTATCCAGGGTCACACAGCCATTACATGTCCACATTCTAATTCACATCTTCCTGACTGACTCCAGGCCTTCACTCTGTCCACTTCATCCAGCGCAGCCGCCTCGCTGCCCCAAGGACCAAAGATCACTTCCTCAGCACAGGGGGTCATCGCATGACATTAGGGGAAGACAAATCAACTTACTGAATCATTGTTGTTGTAGGAGCTATGCGTGCCTCAAAGACCCTGCTGTCCATGCTTTCCAATGGATGGAAAGAGGAATGGCCAGAATTGTTGGCTCATGCAAGGAACATTCATGCACAAATCGTTGACTCTTGCTTCACTTTTCCCCTCAGGAGTGTGCTTCCAATATGGCTCCACTCTGCTATTTTTATTAATTCTCTGTTTTCATTTTGCACATTTTTGAAATTACCAAGCCCTGGCAAAAGGGGGAAAGAGGAAGTCCAATGTATCCAGACTCCTTTTCCTTGCTCTTCTCTTTGTACTGCCAGAATTATTTTTGGCACCCTCTCAGAAATTCTTTCAGCTCAGTTCCTTCAGATTCCCCTTTCGCTATAATGTGGTAGCTGTAGGCAAAAAATCAGGGCTACCTAAATAACAAAGAAGGAGCAGAGCCTGCTGCCTCAAGTCAGCCATTTCAAGGGGAGAGAAGGAAACAACCATTTATTAAACACCTACTATATGCAAGGTACAGTTCTAGTCACTTTACGTATATTATCTCATTTTGGAACTCTCCATGACCAGGAAGACGGGAGGATTCTTTGTGAAGACTTAGGTGGAGGTGGGGAAAGATTCCAGAGCCCACAGGTATATGCTTCTAAGTATGACCAAAATTCTGGGTGTGGTTTAGTTTCATCACATCCTTCGCCAACCCACCTCTGTGGGAATCTCATCTGCTGATACCAAGACCTAAGTTCCAGTGGGGGTGGTTCCCCAAATGATGGAGAGGGAAGGTGTCTTGTGTAAATGGAAATACATCGAGGATGATGATAGCTGAGTTATCCACGAGTGTCTGTGCAGGCCCTAGGACTTTGGATTTGCATTGCAAGAATAAAGAAAGTCTGTGGTACAAGAGCATGCTGCAACAGGATTCTACATTAAATGTCTGAAAAGCCCAAGGCATCTTGGCCTGGTTATGTTGCCCTGATTAAATCACAGGAAGGATGCCTCCTTAGCCAGGTACAACGCTACAGCTCTTTCATTAAGGGAGTGGGGATCGGGGAGAAGATATCAGGTATCTTTGCAAAATCAGAGAAGCCTGGAGTGAAACAAGCTTTCTGGGACTTTCCAGAATATCTTCAGCGACCAAGGCAGGAGTCTCTCTCGGTGTCCCTCAAATGTGGGTTCAATGGAACAGGACAGGAAGGAATGTAGCCTGGTATCTCTGTGACAATATTTCATTTTCCTGCAACAGAACTGGATTTTGTCTTACTTTTCTTGGGGAAGCTTTGATAGCCATTGAGGTATCAACCTCTGCCCTCTTTCAGGAAGGGTCACTCACTCCTCTTTGATCCCTTTCTCTCCCAGATAAACCTGGATCTACAGGGAGGCAAGGTAGGAGGCAGTCTAAGGCTCATAAAGGAAGGGTAGCACAACTGGAGATACTTTTAATATTTGTTTTTATAAATATGAGTGGGATTTAGGTACGTGCTATGCTTTCTTCTGTTTTTGTTTTTTGAGAATGGGTCTCCCAAGCTCATGAGTTTGAGCCATCTGCTGCTCATGGGCCCAAATCCGATGCTGATCTGTAAGGAAACTTTAGCTCACTGTGTCATTTTTCCTCCCTGAGCCAGTTTCCCCTCCTCAGGTGTTCTGGTGGCTTTCCTCTCCCAGGGAGTTCACCATATTGGTTCCAGACTTAATGCAAACATCTTTAGCCCTTCTGAGGCTCAGAACCCCCAACTTCCAGTAGCACACCTGGCCCAATGCAGCTTCTGAATGAATCTTGAGTATATGAGAAAATTCTTCTTGGGATGATTAAAATATGGAAATCTCTGTCTCAAATCTCCACTTCTGGGAAATCTCCTACCTCCCTAACAATCATTTATGTTGAAATGGACTTTTCCAGGCCATATGACTTATTAAGCATAGTAAAGTTGAGAGAAAACCATTGGAACCTTCCTTCTCATGGAGGATCCTGCCCAGTCATCCCTCAGACCTCTTATCATATACATAAGTTATGGAAAGGCAAAGGGCAAGTGGGGGAGAAGGGGTGCTACCACCCAGGGACAAGCTCCAAGTCCTGAATTCAACTAGTGAACGTAATGAGAGAATTGCCAGGGATTGCAACCATTTCCTGACACTCTTTTCAGTCATCGAGGTTTTGGGAAACTCCTCTGGTTTGTTACTTGATGGCACCTCCTACTCAGAGCCATATAGTTAACAATCTAATAGTTAATAGTTAACAATCGTAATAGCTTCTAGCATTTATATAATGCTTTAAGTTCTTCAAAGCACTGTTTAAAGCAATCACCTCATTTGACCCCCACAACAACCCTTGAAGTAGGCCTAGAGAACAATGTATTGGCCTCTAAGGTCCAGTTGGTTCCCTGACTTTAGGAAATTTATTTTAGATGAAAAGTTTGGGGTTCGGTCACAATTGCTCCAAGTCCCCAGTTAGGAAAATTCCTAACACATAGGAAAAGTTTCCGATCTTTGCCTTACTTTATATTCTTATCCATCTCTAGGTACCCCCTAGCCTCTTTATGGCTCAGGCAAAATTAAGTTTACTAGTAACAATCAGATAGTGAAGCAATTGATTTTATTACAGTGTCTTTGGATGGAAAGGCATCTGGAAAAGGAAAGCTGGGGGAAAGAGCCAACCTTTCCTTGGGACTTTACTCAACCTGGCACTGCCCCTTCTCAACATCGCTCTTCCCTGCCACAGCTCAGTCCTCCCTTTGCTCTTGAGAGGTGTGTTGGAAATGCCATGCTTACTTCAAGCTCCTGAATGTAGACCCTTTTCCTCATGTGTAAATAGCCTCTTCCTTCCATAAAAATTGCTTAGAGCATGACAAAGTCTGTTATTCCATTATTTTAATTAATTCAGCTTGCACACTTCTGACTGTTGGTGTCAGTCCAAAACTCTAAAACTTAGAAGGAATGGTTTCCATTCCAACGTTAATAAGGTAACACCTGACTTCCAAACAAATGACCACCCTGGAACTCTCCCATCCCTTCCCAAAGCAAAGCAAGGAGAGTAGCCCTGAAACACATCAGATACAGGACTTTTCTTGCACAAACAAGGAAAGCTGCAAAGTCATATTAAGAGAACCTGCTGTACAACTGCGCCAATCTCAGCATAGATTTGTGTCCCTCTCTATGGTTTCCATCTCCTCCCAAGGTCTTGGCTAGCAGAACAGAATAATATCCTTTAATAATTCATTTGGACACCTAAATCTTATGCATGAGTTTTCTCTAAACTTTTACTCCCAGTAGCGTGGACAGTTATTTACCATATAGTCACTCATTTGGAGAAGCCTTTGCTGCCAACTGCATAGGAGAAACCAATCAAGACTTGTTTTAAAGCTCCCTGCACTTCCAGGAAGAGCCCTCATTCAAATTGCTGCAGTGAATCATCCTTATTGGAAAGCCTGTTTGTCCCTGCTGTTTCAGTAGCTGGTTCATTATTCTTGTTTCCCCCCTCTCCAAACCCTTCTTCATAGAGCTGCAAAATTCCTAAAACTCAGATCTGACTTTGCTGTTCTCCTGCTCAAGGAGACTCTGGGATAACATCTAACCTCCTCTGTTTGGCACTTAAACCCCTTCATAGCTCCAGCCTATCTTTGCAGACCAGTTTCACATTACTGCCACCTTACTGGTGACTGCCAGGTACAATGGACAGAGTGCTGAGTCTGGAGTCAGGAAGCCCCGAGTTCAAATCAAATCTCTGACATTTACTAACTGTTGGATCACCTTAGGCAGGTCATTAACCCTTGTCTGCCTCGTTTTCTTCAACTGCAAAATGGAGATGGCAAAATCTCCATACTTGCCTCTCAGGGTTGTTGTGTGGATCAAATGAGATAATATCTGTAAAGGGCCTGACACATAGCATATGCTAATAAGTACTCGTTTCCTTCTTCCACTGAGCTCTAGCCAACCTGGCCTGCTTGGTGTGTGAATGGTAATAAAAGCCTAGTTGTATCCACACTTATGGGGCATCTCATTTAGATTGGAAGACAGACAGCGTAGCATAAGGAACACTTAGTGGCTGTGTGACTTTGGGCAAATCACTTAATATCTGTTTGTGCCTTAATCCACTGGAAAAGGGAATGGCCAGACACTCCTGAATCTTTGCCAAGAAAACCCCACAGATGGCACGGTCCACTGGGTCACAAAGAGTCCAACCCAACAACAGGAAGAATACTCGATTTAGAGCCAAAAGACGTGGCTTAAAATCCTGATTCTACTATTTATTATCAGTGTCATCTTGGGAGACACTTAGCCTCTCCTCTTTCATCTAGAAAATGAGGGAGTTGGCCAAGATGCCCTGTAAGATCTTTTCCAGTTCAAGAAAACTATAATTTAAAATGAGATCCATTGTTAGGGTTTTTTTTAAAGTGTTTGTCCTGTCTTTTCTCTCTAACTAGGTTGTGGACTAGAGGATAGAGATCGTATTTATGCAATTAAGTTAAACCTTTATTAAATGCCTATTGTGCATAAGGAATTATGTCAAATGGTGAGGATACAAAGATTGAAGAGATGAAACAAATGAAACATCCCTATCCTTAAAGAACTTAAATTCTATTGGAGGAACTCAACATGTAGAGTAAGAAAAAAAATGATGAATTTTAAATTAATTAAATTAATTTTAAATTAATACCTCTGGGCTCTTGGGCAAGATACTTCTTAAGTTTTCTGAGCCTCAGTTTCCCCATTTGTAAAATAAGTGGCTTGGATTAGATGATTTCTAAGGTCCCTTCCAGATAAAAACAACTTATGATTTTATGTATGCAAATGTCTGAGATTTAAGATCTCCCATAGACTATCACCACACTTCACATACAGTGGGTATTCTGTATGCGTGAGAATACTGATTGATTGTATCACCATTTGTATTCTAGTACATCATTAGGAAGAGAACTGAACACTTAATCAGACATACAGATGGTTGCTGGATTCCCTTACAGCCCCATCACAGACTCCCTCCTTTAGAATGACTGGTCTCAACTAGAGAGCCAGCATGCTCTCTGTGGACACTCTCTGAGATATAATCACACAAGGAAGTAGCTTTGTTTCATAATCTGCTCAAATACAACCGTGTGGATAGGGTGATTATTAGCTGAGCTCCACAAACAACTTGTGTACAAAGCACCTGGGAACTTGTTTCTGGCTATAATTTTCCAAATATCTATTGCTTTAGGGATGTGAATAATGAATAGTTTTTCGTGGTAAAGAGAGACAAAGAATCCTTTTCTGCCTCTCATGCCAGCCAACAGATAATTTTCTAGACTGTTCTCCTGTCATTCACTGGAAAAGAGATTCGTCTGTGCTCTCACCCAGTACAAATGACAAGTTAAGATCTCTTCAAGCTCTAAATATATGAGCCCATGATGATGAGTGTGACAGAAGGCAAATTACTTAGGACTCCAACTCTTTCAATTCCATACGATGGATAAAAATAGAAAAATACCACTCATTGTTTGTCAAGGTGCTTTGTTAAGGGATGGCTGAAAAATCTGACTGATAGGACGATGGTTATGAAGAAATAGAAAATATTGATACCATGTTCTTCAAAATATATGATCTCACTGATACACATATGCTCTCTATCAGTTCAGATGGCAATCCATCCACATCTTCTTATCTCCTGCAATTCTTGTCCATATTTACATATACATATAGGTTTTTAAGTGATTAACCTAACAATCCATAGGGAAAAACTAAAGGGATAAAAATGTCTCTTATCCAGGTTATGATGAGCATTTAGATAGTGAATCCATTAAGTCAAGCATTATTTGTATCTGGGATTGTCACTGAAGATGGGCAGTGTTTAAGAGAAAGATCAGCTGGATGTCATTTAAGGAACTGAAGTATTTCAAAAATCCCATGATTCTCCCAAGCACAAAACCCCATCTTCTAAAAAAAATTTTAATTTTCATATATATATATATTTTTTTAATTTTCAGCGTTCCACAATCACTACCATATAACTTAGATTTATTTCCCTTCCTCCCCCTCCTTACCCCCTCCCTTTCCCTTCCCTCCCTGAGATGGCATACAATTTTATATAGGTTCTACACATACATTCCTATTAAATACATTTTCACCATAGTCATGTTGCATAGAAGAATTAAAATGAATGAGAGAAATCATATAACAAACCAAACCGTAATACAAAAGAAGATGATCTGCTACATTCTGCGATTGAATTCCATAGTTCTTTCTCTGAATGTGGAAGGCATTTTGCCTTAAAAGACCATTGAGAAATTTTTAGGTCCTTGCATTGCAATGAAGTTCTAACTCTACCGGAAAAAAAATCCTCACACACTGTGGTTGTTGCTGTGTACAAAGTTCTCCTAGTTCTGCTCCTTTCACTCAGCATCAGATCATATAAGTCTTTCCAAGCCTCTCTAAAGTCTTCCTGTTCATCATTTCTTATAGCACAACAGTATTCCATTACATTCATGTACCTTAATTTGTTCAGCCATTCCCCAATTGATGGGCATCCCCTTAATTTCCAGTTTTTGGCTACCACAATGAGTGCTGCTATAAATATTTTTGCACATGTGGAACTCTTTTCCATTTTTATGATCTCTTGGGAATAAAAACCCCATCTTTTAAGAGCACATGTTCTCACTAATTCATTCTTGGTGGAGTTGTGAACTGTTCTAACCATTCTGGAGAGCAATTTGGAACTATGCCTAAAGGACTATAAAAATGTGCATACCCGTTGACCCTGCAATACCACTTCTAGGGCTGTATCCCAAAAACAGCATAAAAATGGGGAAAAGACCCACATGTGCAAAAATATTTATAGCAGCTCTTTTCGTGGTGACCAAGAACTAGAAATTGAGGGGATACCCATCAATTGGGGAATGACTGAATAAGTTATGGTAGACAAATGTAATAGAATACTACTGTGCTATTAGAAATGAAGATCAGACAGACTGGAAAGACTTATATAAGATTTATATAAACTGATATCGAGTCAAGTGAGCAGAACAGGAGAACATTCTACATAGTTATAGCCACATTGTTTGATGACAGACTGTGATAGACTTAGCTCTTCTCAGCAATTCAAGGACCTAAAACAACTCCAAAAGACTCATGATGGAAAATTCCATCCACCTCCAGAAAAAGAAATATGGAATCTGGATGTAGATCGAAGCATACTATTTACTTTCTTTTTTGTTTTATTTTTTCTTTCTCATGATTCCTCCTGTTTCTTCTGTTCTTTTATACAACATGACTAATGTGAAAATACATTTAATAAGAATGTATATGTAGAGCCTATATCAGATGGCATGCTATCTTGGGGAGGGTGTAGGGGAGAGAAGTGGAGAAAATTTAAAACTAATGGAAGTGAATGTTGAAAACTAAAAATGAATTAATTTAAAAAATAAATTATAACCAATGAGAGGGAGGACAAAAAAATATGTTCCTGATGATGCAGCACAATTGTGAATCTTAGAAACCACAATTTTCAATTAGTCAAAGTTGCTGGTGCCCCAAGGGCCAATGAAAAGATGAATAAGGGCTCAAGTTGTTGAGGCATTGTATTTCATTATAAAAAAAAAAAAAAAAAAAAAAGCAAGTGAAGAAGTGGTTGATCTGCCAGCAGCACAGGAGATTCTGATGCGCACAAGAGCTGGTGGAGTGATATGGAGCTCTGAAACACGACTCAAGAAGTTTGGGGCCTTACACTTCTCAGCTTTGTGTCCATGGGCAAATCACAACCATTTACAAAATGATGATAATAATGCTTCCACCACCTACCTTACAGAACTTTTGTGATTTATTTTTATGTTTTGTAAATCTTAAAGTGCTATATAAATGAAAGTTAGTGTGAGAGCTGATAGATCTTCAACTATGAAAAACTTACTCTGATCAAAATGATGATTCATGACATTTCCGAAGGACTCGTTATGAAAAACGCTATCCACCTCCAGAGAAAGAACTGATAAACTCTTAATGCTGATGGAAGGATGCTTTTTTCACTTTCTTTAGTTTTCCTGCTTTTCTCCTCCCCCTCATTTTGTTTTGTTTTTATAACACGGTTAATATGGAAATATATTTTGCATTAATTAACGTATAATTGATATAATATTGCTTGCTTCTCTATGAGTGGGGGAGTTGTGGGAGGAAGGGAGAGAATTTAGAACTCAAAATTTTAAAAAATAAATGTTAAAAAAATAAAGTTGACAGATCATGTACCCCTTGGAGTCAGGGACTTTTTATCTTTATTTTCATTCTCAGTACTTAGCATGGTGACTGACATATAGCAGGCGCTTAATACATGCTTGCTGATTTGGTCTGATCTAAAATTTTGAAGCAGGCAACCACAACATTTTATCTTGGAGCATTTGGTGCTGAGGCTTTCTCTGAGTGATAAATCACTCTTAAAGTGCTGATCACTCCCCTTCGGACAGATTTAGATTAGAAACCCATGAGGTCATTTTACATGTCATTTTATTGGAAATAAAAGTCTGATCAGGTAGTTAAGTGACAAGGGCAAGCTTGCTTCGTTGACAAAAGCAGTTCCCTTTTCACTGCCTAGCGCTTTCCAAGATAGGGTTCCCACAGACATATGATCTTCTTGTTTTCACTTATTTGTTTTAAAAATCTTAACAGAGGTGTTATGGAACAGAAACGTTTTTTGTTTTTTAAGATCAAGATGGAAATTTCCCAATATGGCATCAACAAGGTCAATCATACACTGAAAAGTCTGCCTGATCAAAGAAAGTTTGGACATACCCAGGTATGTATTTTCCCTGGTAATTTAAACATAGTACATTTACTATAGCAATAGAATAATATAGAATTAGTAATACAGTGATATAAAATAGTTTTTGATTCAATAGGATCTTACATATTAGAATCTTTTCTAAAAGCAAGCCACAGGAATTAATCATATTTTAAAATAGTATTGAGAAGTGGCCAGTGTACTTATTTTACAGAAGGAGAAATAAAGAAACATAAGAAGAAATCTGATGAGGAGAAAATTATACTGAATTATACTCTAGAATTATACTGAAGTCTTCCTCCCTCAATTACCACTGATTTTAATTCTACAAAGATATTAAATTGTCTTAATGAAGGAAACAAGTACCTACTGAGCACTTACTATGTGCCAAGTCTTTATAAACATTTTTCTCATTTGATCCAATCCATCCATGCTATTATTAGCCCCATATCACAATTGAAGAAAGTGAGGCAGAAAGAGGTTAAGTGACTTACTCAGAGTCACATGGGTAGTAAGCATGGGCAGCTAGGTGGTACAGTGAATAAAGTACCAGGTTTGGAGTCAGGAAGACTTATCTTCCTGAGTTCAAATCTGGCCTCAAATACATACTAGACGTGTAACTCTAGGCAAGTCACTTAACCCTGTTTGTCTCAGTTTCCTCATGTGTAAAATGAGCTGAAGAAGGAAACAGCAAACCATTCCAGTATCTTTGCCAAGAAAACCTTAAATAGAGTGATAAAGAATCAAATACGACTGAACAAAACTGATCTTTCTGACTCCAGACACTCTTATCAGCCCTACCACCTAGCTATCTCTTAATGAGAAACTCATACTTGCTTAACAATCGGACTTTTTTTAGGCAGCATAGCCAAATAAGTAATTTTGGGAAGGAGGAGGAGGAGCACCATCAAGTTATAATCCTACCAGGAGTTACCCTTGAAAATTACATCAAGAAAATCCAACGAATGAATCAGGGCCTAGAACTCAAAATATCTAATTTTCAGGTTTCCAGTTAGTGTCCATTTTAATGGACTTAGAGATGAAAAGATTCTTGGAGCCCCTAATCCAATTCCTTCATTTTATAGATGAGGTGAAGGAATACTTTCAAGGTCACAAAAATAGGTAAGTAGAGGAAACAGGTTTCAAACACAGGTCCAAACACAGTTTTCCCTTTACCATACCATTCTACTTATATTTTCTTTACATAGTTTTTGAGAACCCAGGTTCACCTTGATGATGTAATGGAGGAGTACTTGAGTGGAGAAATCAAGAGGGATTTGCATTATGGATGTAAGGACACACACAAAAAAGAGCTTGCTAATATTACGATAGGGGTGGAAACCACCCTATTTGGATTTGGTGCCTTGACTAGGTGTAAAGAGTCAAAGAAATCAGAACTGAGAGTGGTCAGGCAATCAAAGTCAAAGCCACTATGTGAGAGATTGGATTGGATCATGCCCTGAATACTTTATATAAAAGGGAGGCGGTGTCTCAGAATCAGGGAAAAAATATTCTTCAAGAGGCTGGAACAAGCATGTAGCAAAGGGAAGACTGAGCTGTGGCAGAGAAAGAAGATATTGAGGAAAGTCATTGACTTTATTGGAGAGGAGGACCCCGGCTAAGGGAAATCTGGAGAAAAGGTCAACTATTTCCTCAACTTTCCCTCCAGATGATTGTCTATCCGCAGACATCATAATGTAGTCTGCTGTTTCCAATAAATTGAATTTTGCCTCAATCCCCGAGATCAGGGGTTAACTAGAGATAGAGTTAAATGTAAAGTCCGTCATTGAATCAAAACTCTGCCTAAAGAATTTTTCCTAACTGAAGGTTCAGAGTGATTATGAGAGAACATGGATTATTTCATCTAGTATAAACTTCCTGAAGCTGAAGAGAAGGAAAAACTAAGGGAACCTTAGGGGCAGTTATATTTCTCCTTAGGCTTAAAATGAACTAATTATTTTAACAAGATGTTACACTAATTATTCCATCCTTTTCTTATTTTAATTGTTATTTTTATTATGACACAAAACTTGATAATTTCCATGTATGAAAAGAATAGAAAAGAGAATTACTTAGGACATCATAAATTTCAATTTTACATTGCTTGCGTTTTTTAAAGGATATAATAAAATTGATTGGTAATTTCAACACTGTTCTTCAAGTCTGTCCCTCTTTCCAAGCTTCCTCTGCTTTTTTTCTGTGTATTTTATAAATGTTTCATTAATTCTCTTAATGGTGAACCACCACAATTACTACCTTCCTTTCCCACCATAACTTCCCTCCCAAACAAAACAACCAACAAAACACCCTCTCTTGCAACAACTGAGTATACTGTAGTCAAGCAAAATATATCCATCCTTTGGCTATGCCTGAAAATGCATTTCTTATTCTACTTGTCTAGTCCATCCCCTCTCCATCAAGAGGTGGAAAAATATAACTCATCGTTCTTGTTCTGAAATTGGGTTTATTCATTGCATTGACCACCATAATTAAGTCTTTCAAAGTCTTCTTCCTTTATAATGTTTTAATTTTTGTATAATATTCTAATTTTGTTTTCCAGGTTCTGCTTGCTTAATTCTGCATCAGTTCTTATAACTCTGAATCTGCATCTTCGATAATTCTTACATCATGATATTCCATTTTGTTCATATATATCATAATTTGCTCTGCCGTTCCCAAACAAACCATGTTTGTTTCCAGTTCTTTGCTACGACAAAAAGTGCTACTATAAATGTCTATACATTATGGTCTTTTTCTTCCCTCTTTTATCTTTTTCAAATATAAACCTAATAGGAATATTGCTGGATTAAAGGTAGTGATTTATTTTTAGGATTTTAAGATATATTTCCAAATTGTTTTCCAGAATGGAAAAAATGGAAAAAACCCAATAGATCCAGCGAGAATATAATAATGCACCTATCTATTCACAGTCCCTCCAAAACCTGTTGTCTTCTTTTGTTGTAATCTTTGCCAATCTGAGAAATGTGAAAAAAGAGCTTGATTTAACTTTCATTTTACTTATCATAATGTAGAGTCTTCTTTCAAAATGGTTGTGATAGCTCTCATTTCATCTTTTCTTTTAACTACCAAGTCATACCTTTAACCATTTCTCTATTTGGGAATCACTCTTGATCTTAAATGTTTGAAATAAACTCTCTGTCTTGGATATCAGACCTTTTTCAGAGAAGTTTGCTGTTAGTAATTTTTTCCTATTTTTCTCTTTTAATTTTAATGGTATTGATTGTGTTTGTGCAAAACCGTTTTGATTTTACATAATCAAAACTGTCCATTTTATCACCTGTGATTCTTTCTATCCCTTATTTGGTCAAAAACTCTTCCGTATCCATAGTTGGGAAAAGTCCTCTCTTGCTCCTCTAACTTGTTTATGACTTTTTATATCTAGGTTCTGTGTGTGTTTAGAGCTTATTTTAGAGCCTACACCATCTGTGTGAGATATTGGTTTCTATCTAATTTCTGCCAGGCTGCAGGGAATTCTTACCCTGGTCATTGTGGATTCTTGGGTTTCTTGAGCACTGTGTTTAATTATTTCTACCTTATCTGTTCCGTTGATTAACTCTTCTTTTTTGTGTTCAGTGGTTTTCAGTCCAGATCTTTGTGAGACCATTTGGGGTTTTCTTCGCAGAGATACTGGAGTGGTTTGCCATGTCTTTATTCAGTTCAGCTTACGGGTGAGAAAACTAGGGCAGAGTGAAGTGACTTGCCCAAGATCACACAGCTAGTGTCTGAAGCCAGATTTGAACTCCCAAAGATGAGTCTTCCTAACTCCAGGCGTAGCTCTCTATGGACTGTGCCACCTAACTGCCTTTGTTTTCAGCTCGTAGCAAATAGTTTTAATGATTGTTACTTTGTAGTATAATTTGAGATTTAGTGCCACTAGATCCCATTTTTAAAAAATATCCCTCCTATGATATCCCTATGAACTTTTCTCCTCCAGAAAAAATTTTCTTATTGTCCCCTCCCTCCCAGTTCTATAAATTAACTCTTTGGAAATATGATTGCTGTGGCACTGAACAATCACCTTGGGTAATATTGTCATTTTTACTATATTGGCATGACCTAGAACATGAATGATTAATATTCTTCAAATTATTTTGGTCTATATTCCTATAAAGAGTGTTTTGTAATTGCATTGATATAAAGTTTGTATATATCTTTGTAGTTGGACTCTCAGAAAATTTACATATTCTATGCTTATTTATTCTATATTTATTCTAATTTACATATTCTATACTTATTATTATATATTCTATACTCTACATATTCTATACTATTTCTCTCTCTTGTTGGTTCTTGTTTGGTAATATATAAAAATGATGATTTATGTGAATTAATTTTATATTCTGCTACTTTGCTGAAGTAATTAATTGTGAATTTTATTTGATTCTCTAGGGTTTGTTAGTAAGCCATCATATTATCTGCAGAAAACAAGAGTCTTATTTCTCTTCTGCCTTTTCTTTTTCCTCAACTTCTTTTTCTTTTGCTATAGCTAATATTTCTAGAACTCTATTAAAAATAATGGTGACACTTAACATACTTTCTTTGCTCATGATCTTATTGCAAAGGTTTCTAGTATTCCTCCATTACACACAGTATTGACTCTTAGATTTAGATAGCTAGATGCCATTTAGATGAATGCTATCTATCATATTAAATTTATCATAATGACCACATTAAGGAAAGTTACACTTATTACTATTATTTTTAATATTTTACTATGAAAAGTTATTAGATTTCATCAAAACTTTTTTGCATCTGTTGTTATAATCCTATTATTTTTATCATTCCACTGTTAGTATGATTAGCTTTATTAATTTTAGGTTTATTTTTTCTAATATTGAACTAATAGTTTTGCCCCAAAACTAGCCTGCTCAAAATGTATTAATTTTTTTTTTGAAGCACTTAGGGTTAAGTGACTTGTCCAGGGTCATACAGCTGGTAAGTGTCAAGTATCTAGAACAGATTTTAATTCAGGTCCTCCTGATTCCAGGGCTGGTGCTGTATTCACTGTACCACCTAGCTGCCACAAAACGCATAAAATTTTGATGTGCTATTGTAGCCTCAAAAAGGTTATTCAGTATTTTTGAATTGATATGCATTACAGATATTGGTCTATACATATTTTATGCCCTACTTTATTTTTCCTTAGTTTAGGTGTCAGAGTCATATTTATCTCATAGAAAGAATTTGGAAGAATCTCTTCTTTCCATAATTTTGTAAGTAATTTATTTAATATTGGAATTAGTTGTCCTTTGAATATTTGATAGAATTTACTTGAAAATCTGTCTGGTTCATGTTTTTCCTCCGTTAGAAATTGAGTAAACAAACATTTATTAAGCTCCTACTATGTACCAGGAACTAAACAAATGCTAGGAATGGCTTTATGACTTATTCAACTTCTTTAACTAAGATGGATTATTTAAAATTTCTGTTTCTTGTTCTATTATTCTGAGTATTTTAAATTTTGTGAGTATTCCTACATTTATTTAAATTACCAATTTTGTTGACATATGATTGCATGTATAACTTTTAATCATTTTCTTCATTCTCTTTTCATTTGTTGCGAGTTGTCAATTTTCAGTCTTGATATTGGATATTTATTTTTCCTTGTTTAAAAAAACAAGTTAGCTAATGGTTTATAAAAAAAAAAATCAGTGCCTAGTTTTATTTATCGTTTCAATATAAGCTTCTGGTTTTTTTTTTTTGTTTATCTTTTCTATGATTTTCAGAATTTCCATTTTTATGTCTGTTTTTGTTTTGACTTTTCTCTCTCTTTTTTAGTTGTATGCTTAGTTCGTTTATCTGTCCTTTATTTCTTTTGGGGGCAAAAATGTTTAGAAAAATAAACTTACCTTTAAGTAAGATGTTTTTACCACATCCTAAAAGGTTTGATATTTTGTTTCCTTGTTGTTTCCCTTTTGTGGAATTACCTATTGTTTCTATATTTATGCTTTTATCCATCAATTCTTTAGGATTAAATTATTTAACCTCTATTTACATTTAAATTCTTTCCTTAAATGAACTTTGTTAATCATAATTTTATTGGGCTGAGGTCAGTAGAAGGTATTTTAATATTTTTACTTTACTGAATTTTTTTAATTAAATTTTTACATTCTACGATATGATAACGTTTTGTAAAGGTGCCATGTACAATGAAGACTATGTCCATTTCTTTCTATTCCCATTCAATAATTGCCAGAAACATAGCATATCTAACTTTTCTAAAATCCTGTTCAGGTCTTTAACTATTTTTTGTTTTTTTTTAATTTATCTACTTATGAAAGGGGCATAGATTTGCTATTAATTTCTTCCTATAATTTAATTAACTTTTGCTTTAGTACTTAGATGCCATTTGGTGCATTTATGACAATTTTTGACATGATATGTGGTTTCCCTAGGCATATTGAAATTACTTCACATCATTTTTAACCTTGCCTATTTTTTATTATTGCCTTATCTGATATTATGATTTCTGCCTTACTTTTTTGGCATTTGTCTGAAACACAATAAATTATATTCCAGCTCCTCATTTTACTATTTGAAACCTCTTGTTTCATGTGTGTTCCTTGAAAACAATACATTGATAGGTTATTTTAACTAATCCATTTTACTCTTCTCCATTTTGTTAGGGCATTCATGGCTATGAATGTTTTTCTCCATCATGTTTCTCTTCCCTTCCCATTCCCAATTTTCTCCTTGTTGAGCTTAATGTATGTTATACAAACTCTGCATGTGTTTCCCCCTCCTTTGTGTGGTTCAGAAAAGTATGAGGATCATGAGATGTCCACTCCCTTAATCTCTTCCTTCATATTTGTATAGTCTTTTCATGCAACCAGTTACACTAAATAGCAAGTTCCTCTTTGTTCATCATTTTTTTCTTTTATTATTCCTTTCTCCCTTCCTTTACTTAAAACTAACAAAGAAAAACAAAACTTCATCCAGTCCCTGTATTTATATGTTGCTTAATTCCCATTCTATGACCCTTGGAGACAGTACAATTCTGCATACAAATTTGTCTTATCTGCCATGTTAGACTACAAGCAATTCTTTATCATTTACTTCATTCCATTCAAGATACTTTTTTTTATAATTTGTAGAATTATACTTAAATTTGAAAGTAAATTATTCCTGATGACATGCCAAAATCTTTTGAAGAGAAGTCATCCAAGTTCTGGTTTTTGTCTGGAACACAGCCTTCACTGGGATGATAGAAAGGAAAAAGCATGTTGGTAGAAGCAGCCAAACTTTATTCTTTGAGTTTTTGAATATTGTATTCCAACATTTTCTCCTCTTTTTAGTAGTTGCAGCATAGTCTTGTCTTATTTTGGTTGTGGTTCTTTGTCAGTGGCCTCTTTCCTTCTGGCTGCTTTATTTTTATATAATTAGTAAGTTTAGGGTTTTGGTCATTATATTCCTGGGTATTTTCATTTTATAATTTCTTTTAGGAGGTAATTGGTAGATCCCATTTGTACTTTGATCTTTCATTATAATAAATCTGTTCAGTTTACTTTCATGATTTCTTGAAACATGGTATCCAGGTTTTTTGTTTTGTTTTATTTGGCTACAGTTTTTAGGAAGTCTGATGATTCTTGTTTTTCAAGTTAACTGCTTTTGATAATATGTACCTTATATATTCTTTTATATACATATTTATACATGTATATGTATAAATATTTTATATATTCTTATTTTCTTTTTTTATGTTTTTCCCAATATTTTATTCTAACATTTCTTCTTGTCTCATGGAGACACTGAATTTTGACTGCTCCATTCTCTTTTTTCAGAGTCTCTTTCTTGAGTGAGATTTTATATTTTCTGTTCTAAATTACTGATTCTCCTTTCATTTTTTCCTTCAGAGGTACTTATTTCCATCCTAATTTCATTTTTTATGAATTGCTTTATTTTTCTCCAACCAATCTTTTTTCCTTTTAAAAAAAAACATATATTTATTTTTAGTTTTTGACATTCATATTTTATAAGATTTTGAGTTCTAAATTTTTCTCCCCCACTCCTCAAGATGACATGCAATTTGATATAGGCTACACATGTACAATATTTCCAAACATTCTTGTGCCTTTTTGTGGGGGGTATCTCTGTGACTCTGATAGCATTTGTTGTGCAGTCATTCTCTTTGTGTGGGTTCACCTTTCAGGCTTTTCTTAACCTATAGAATTTCTTCATTGTGTTTTTATCTGTTTATTCCTTTTTATCATAATGTGGCCCTTATCCTCAAGTTCACAGGCTTCAAATCTATTTACTGGGGTTTAGGTTGGCTTTTCTGGTGTAACCCATCTCTGAGCCACTGTTTGCTCCTGGCTTTCTTTATTTTAAAGTTCCAGATTGGATAGAGACACTTCAACTTTGTTGTGTTTCCATCTGGTATCCTCTTTTGATCTCTGTTGGGCTGTGTGTAGAATAGTTAGGTTTCTTTACATCTTTTCACATTGTCTTCAGGTCAGGTGGTGGTGGGTGAGGTGGTGTTTGTCAGAGAGCATTCAGGAAATGGGAAACTGGTCCTTGGAGTTAAACCTGACTCCTGGAGCCAACTCACATCCAGATCCAAGTCTGTGACCAGGTAGGTGGTGGTACAGTGAATTCTTTATTGTGGATTATTTTTGTTTATCGTAATAAGATAAAGGAAAAGAGATTAGGCGCAGAGAAAACAGAAAATGAGAGCAAAGGAGAGAAGGAACTGGTCTCTAATGTAACATAAACTGTGATGGATATACCTCCTGATCCTTATTAACCATCCCTTTTCCTCTACTCTAATTCCTAAAGCCATTGCCATAAAATATTAGCTCTGTAAAGAAGTCAGAGAATCATCAGGTTCAGACCTGACTTATCCCCATTTTATAGGTGAGGAGACTGAGGGCTATATTCCTTCATGGTTAGCTAGGTTAAAACAACTTGATTTAAATATATAGGAGTTAATAATTCCTCCATATTCCTCCATGTGTTCACACACATTATGCCACACTGCCATCCCATCACGACCTGAATTCCTTGTTTGTTCTAGGGAGGCAAGTAACTACAAGCTGAAACAAGAGACAACCTGACCTAGTAAAACATCTGGGCAGCCAGGGAATGAGGAATGGGGAGGCCTTGCAAAGTAGGGGTGGGAGCACCTTAACCAGGGAGAGGAAAATTATACTTCAGCATTACTAGTAATTGAGTAAAATGGGGAACAAGCAGGAAGGGATCGTTGCTTTAGTCAGTCACATAATAAATTGGCCTAAGCTTCCTCTCCCTAAGGCAACCAGTTAGATCAATCATTCACCATAGCAACAATAATCAATCCAGAGACAAGAACTGGAGGGAACTAGTTGCTGTCAGGAGGGAAGGCTGGGTGATTCAATGCAACTCTACAAATATTTGAGTGATCTGTATGAATAGCAGTGCGTTAAGTTTTGGGTTGAGTGTAAAGTTTAAATAATGTCCCTGTGAAGCTTCTTGCTACTGTCTGGCAAGAGAATATTAAGGAAAACCAATCTTTGGTCCGAGAGCAGGATTGTCTCTCTGTCTTTGAAGAAGTTAGGGAGAACTTCAGGTCCCCTGGGTTTGATCCTCCACCCCCCCCTTTGAAAAAGGAATGTAGGGTAATTTGTTTTAATCTGTCCAGATATCCCAGGGAAAGATAGGAGAATGAAAGACAGAGAATTGGCATGCCCCTCTCAACTGTAACAATTAACGGGAGGTGCTGCCATGGAACTGAGGTATGTGGTCCTCCATGGGCATTTACTGAAGGGCTCAGTCATATCTGATTCTTCATAATCCTATTTAGGGTTTTCTTGGCAAAGATACTGGGGTGGTTTGCCATTTCATTCTCCAGCTTGTTTTACAGTTGAATAAAGTGTGGCAAACAGGGTGAAGTGACTTCCTCAGGGTCACACAGCTAGTAAATGTCTGAGGCTGGATTTGAACTCAGCAAGATGGTTCTTCCTGGTTCCCAGCCTGGTGTGCCACCTGGTACTCCATTTACTGATGGAAGATGAAGCAAATAGGAAAACAGAGACTTATTAGAGTAGTCCTAGAAAAAGGTACACAGCTACTTGAAGACTCTTTGCATGGATAATGGAATGATGTAACCCAGTTGTAAAAAACACAAAGTTGGAGGCTCTTTTCCTTAGAACTGCTCAAAAACTGCCTAAAAGTGAAGAGGTTATGAATATTATTTGCTGGAACAGAACTGAATACAGCAGGTCTGAGCAACACCCTGGGGAAGAGGATCATCAAGGGCTTGAGGGTGATTTGTGAGAGGAAGTTTGAGACCCATAGCACCTGATGGGAACAGAAGACAGCTGTAAATCAGACAGATCTACTAGAGAGAGATGTATGATGTGTTTGGGGAGGACTAGCACCTCTGGTGTGAGGACTTGCCAAGCCCTTTTCAGGGCTACTCATCCATCTTTGGTGTCAACCGGACTCTTACCTGTAGCAAGAAGCTGTAGCCTGTGCAGCAGCTACACCCTAATAAAACTATTTTGGCAGATGGGTTAAACCAGGTAACCAACAAGCCTCAAACCCATCGGTGAGTTAGGAGTAATGTCTATCCCAAGTATGTGAAGACTTCTCTGGGGCAGAATGCAGGGATGAGAACAATTTTTTCTAAATGCCATGAAGGTGGCTAAAGCAGGTGTGGGAGAGAGCTCAGAGTTTGGTCAGATACTGAAGATGCCAAGGTCATCCACTGCATCCTGAGCCATCACCAGTCATCCTGACTTCTGTCTTGCCACTGGACTTTGATGACTATTGAAGAGAGAGTGAGGTGGATGACCTTGCTCAACTCTATCCATTTCACACACAACTCAAGACATTACCCGTGACATCACTGGTCTTCTTCCAAAATGAAAGATGAATAACACCTAGAGAAGAACTACTAATTAAAGAGCAATGTGGAATAGACAAAGGAGGTGTCGGAGAGGAGAACTTAAATGGAAGCATAAACTCAGGCCTCCCCCTGTCATTTGGGGGGATTTACACAGGGTAGTACTGCAAGTTATAGGTGCTACTTAGGTTTTTTAGGGGAAGGTAGATTATTGGGAGTGGTCTTTGGTCTTCTATAGGCTCAGATATGAGTTCTTTTCATGTCTTTTAATTTATAAATAGCACTGTTTTATGTTTTGAGCATTGTGAATCTGAGTGCTTTTAAGGGGGTTTGGGTGGGAGTAAATTCTACTGGAGGAGGGCTAGATTCTGAAGCCTTTCCAGTTCCACTTTAGTGGATCCCAGCAGAAGAAATACTCCAAGGACAGGTTTCTGTCTGGAAGATGGGCTTGGGAGGTGGGGTGGGGGTGTGTTGAGGGGTTAGGGTATTATTGGAGAAGAGAAGGAAGAATATTGGTTGGAGCTGTGAAACTTTTGATTTTCTCTAGGCCCATTGGCCAATGAGTAAAATAAAGAAATCCATGATCTTAATCAAAAAATTTACATTTACAATGTGAGTTCACATAACAGTCACACATGATCTTTCATCCTTACAATAGCCTTGTAAAGTAGGGAGCATAAGTCTTATGTTTTTTGGATAGATGGGGAACTGAGATTCAGAAAGATTAAATGATAAATGATAGAATCCTAGGATTCTGATCTGGAAAGGTCCCTAGAGATGCTCTAGTCTAACACCCCATTTTACAAATAGAGAAATTAAGGTGATATGACTAAGTGGTGACAGGACTCACCCAATGTCACATAAAGGCAGCTAGATAGTACTAGGTTTGGAGTCAGGAAGACCTGAATTCAAATCTGGCCTCATACACTTACTAACCATGTGACCCTGGACATGTCACTCAACCCTGTTTGCCTCAGTTTCCTCATCTATAAATGAGCTGGAGAAGGAGATAGCAAACTATTCTAGTGTCTTTGCCAAGAAAGCCCCAAATGGGGTCACAAAGAGTCAGATACAACTGAACCAATGTACAGACACTCAGAGGGAGGCTGAGAATCAGAGTTGGATCCTTTGATTCCAGAGCCTGTGCTTACTATATTACACATCTCCACTCTACTACACACATCATTGGTCTCTTATACACCATTAATATCCGTAATAATATTAGACTTATGCATTATTCATATCCAAGTACACAGTTTTGTTTTGTTCGATTTGGCTTTTTTAAAACTTGTTTTGTTTGTTTATTTTGGGTGGGTTTTGGCCTTTCCTCCCTTTCCATTCCTCACCATGGTGGAAGAAGATTCAGATCATGAGGAAGCTGGGACAAATTTCCCAGCAGGCTGGCCCAGAAAAAGCACTAGTCCTTTAGCACCCTCTGCTGGATGCTCCTGGGGTAGTCCCTAGGGATGTTGGAGGCCCCGCCTCTTTTGAACTTCTCTTTGGAGTCTATGGTGGGGGGATAGAGGAAATAGGGCAGTGACATGCAGAGACTTTGGAATGATAGGAAAACATTGCACGGCCTAAAAGTTAGGCCTCCTGTGGTTAAACTGGAATGAACTTAACCAATTTCCCTAGACTTGGGGAGAATTTAAATATTGACAAGATCATTAACTCTATAGATCCGAGGTCTTACATACACTTAATCACTACCATGCAGTGCTTTTCCCTGAGGAGAGAAGACAGGGCAATCACCTCCATTGCCTGCAGGGCACATGGTGCCCGCAACTTAGGATAATAATATTCCCCCAAGACTTCTACCCACATGTCTAATAAAGGATAGATTCTGAACACAAAGTTCATTGACCATTAACCTCTGGATGTTAAGGATGACATAACCACGCTGACATTCTTATCCCTTCTCACCCTAAGGCTTTTAATATTTCTTTCTGAAACTGACAAAGTAGGGTGGAAAGTTTCCTTCTTTCCTTCATTCCCTCTTTTCTTTCTCTCTTTCTTTCTTTCCCAACCTTGTGATATAATCAGTGCAGAGAACTTCTGGTGTGGAAACTCCCTCTACTTATTTGTAATACAGAATCTTAGAGTTACCTGGGGATACTGAGAGTTTAAGGGAGTTTCTTAGAATCACATAGCTAGTATACACCAGAGGTAGAATTTGAATACAGTTTTTCCTGATATCAAGACCACTATGATAAGCTGCTAGTTCCTACCACTAATTTACTACTCATATCTCCATAAGGCTTACTTTATCTACCTCCCAAGTACCTGCAAAGTACTAGAGACATGCCAACTATTATCTAGCTTTCAGGGCTATATCAATTCATTTAGAAAACTATTTATTAAGTATACAAAGGGGGCTGCAAAGATATATATGTAAGGTGCTGGTATTTGTTGCCCATGTGGATTATATGTGTACACAGGGATCTGTCTGGATGTGACTCACAGCTAGGGATGAATAGATATCTCTCTAGGCTCTTCCACCCTTTGATTACTGCCAGGAAGGGAAACAGTTTGGCCACTTTGCTCTCTTTAGAGAGAGTGAAAGCTGAGCTAGAATTATATCCCTCTACCTACCCCAACTCCCCAATATCCTAGTCTAGAGGAAGTAATTTTTAGGTTCAAGATGAGCTCTAATTGCTCAGGGATGGTTGAGCAATTGTTAAGGGATGCCTTAACAGGGAAGGAGTGCCCCAGCTACATGTCCGAAGTTTGACTCCCATCCCGCCAAAGGCCATTTATACAAAGAACACATCTATCAAATAGCAAATAAGTCTTTTTATCCAAGTTAATAGCAAACAGAAATCAGAGAAGTTATACAAATGAAAATATGCCAGACAATACACAGGGTGAATGAGCTTTCTCACTGAGAATGAGATAGCAGTCAAGGGAAGTCTCAGATGTTATTCAAATGGAAATTACCCAAAGTCTCTAGTGTGGTTAGCTGGGTTAAAGTTCTAGATCCTTTACATTTCATCTTCTACCCAGGGTCTTTCTCTTCCTCAAGAATGGGAAGAGAATCTTCTTTCTTGAAAGCAACTATGCATTGAGCAATCAATCTTTATGAATAAGAAGAGTCCCTTTGAGCCCAAGGTAACCTATGAAACATAATCCTTTTCCTTTAGGAGTCTACCATCAAAAAAGGGAGATAACACAGATACAAATAAATAAAATTCAGATACTCAAGGAAACATTGACTATGTGGAGTTGGAATGAGGGCTTGTTCTTCAGCAGTTAAGGATTTAGTATCACTGGAATGGGGAGAACAAGACAGGATGGGAGTATGTTAAGCACTGAGGAAGGAATCCAGACAGAGTAAGTGAGAGCCACGAAGGAAGGAAGGTTCAGAAGGTTCTAGGTTGAGCCTGTAGGTTTCTGTACAGTCCTTAACGGTCCTACCTGTTGTGTTGCTGTGTCCTAAAAGGTATCTGGAAGTGAGCCTTGGGGCTGTGTTCCTAGTCAGGAGATTTTGATAGACAGCTTGGGGCAAACTTGCAATGTTACATGCTTGGTATATCCAGAAAACTATCAGAAAGTAGACAGCCTGAAATCCAGTAGATCTGAAAGACAGATCTTGTTGGGAGAAAAATTAGCAGGTGTCATATCCAAATAGCAGCCCTGAGTGAAGCAAGACTGGCCAAAACTTACCACAATTAGAGCTGGATATATGTTTTTCTGGACTGGTCACAGTGATGGCGCGCACCATGAAGCTGGCATAGGTCAAAGCTAATCTAGTCAACAAGCTTGTATGTTTCCCAAAAGAACTGAATGATGGACTCATGAAAATGCAACTTCCACTTGCAGGAAAGTGTCATACTACCATCACCAGTACCTATGCTCCCACCTTGACAAATCCTGATAAGGTCAAAGAAAAATTTTTTGAAGACCTGAACACCATCATCAATACACACAAATGTGCCAAAAGAGGACATACTTGTGATTCTGGGTGACTTTAATGCAGGAGTAGTAGGCACAGACTACCAAACATTGTAGGGAATCCTTGGGAGGAGTGGAATTGGAAATAGCAACAGCTATGGTCACTTATTACTAAAGACTTGTGCATCTCATGACCTTCTCATCACCAGTTCTGTCTTCCATTTACCAAAACACAATGAAACTTCATGGATGCACTCTCACATCAAAAAGTGGCACTTAATAGACTTTAACATTGTAAGAAGAGACAGACAGGATGTGACAATAACAATGGTGATGTGTGGCACAGAGTGCTGGACTGAAAATAGACTTATCCTCTCCAAGCCAAACATGTGCATTCAACAAAAGTGGTAGCTTGAAAGCGAGGTGTCTACCAGAAGACTCAACATCAACAGATTAGAACATTTCTTCATGTGTGAACAGTGTGTTGCTAAATTGGAGGGAAAGCTGAGTTAACACACAGTTGGCAAGAGTGTAGTGGGCAGCTTTCAGAGATTTAGTATGCAGCATCACATTTACTCAATCTGGTCTGGAACAGTCACCAATATCAAGACTGGTTTGATGAAAATGATTGGGGAAATTTAGAATCTATTAAATGAAAAATGAGAGTTCCATGGGATTTACCAGCAGGATAGTTCATCTGTCTCTAAGAAGGCAGTATTTAACTCCATCAAAAGGAAAGTACAAGCAAAATTTAGAGAGTTGCAGAAGTTTTGGCTCAGTAGGAAAGTAGATTGTCAGTTTTACATGGATGATAACAATCCAAAGCACCAAAATGGTGCCCTGAATGCTATTTATGGGCCAAAGACTTAGGGTGCATCACAACTACTTAGTGCTGATGAAGTTGCATTGATTAGTGATAAAGACATGATGCTAGAGATGTGGGCTGAACACTTCCATAGAATTCTTGATAGACCATCATTAACCAATCCTGAAGTCATTCACCATATACCTCAGGTTAAAGTAAATCCCTGTCTAGCCAAACTTCCCACTGAAGAAGAGGTTTTGAAGGCATTATGTTTCTCTGGTGTGGCAAAGAGCAACAAAGTGCTGATTCAATTCCAGCTGAGATTTACAAGACAGGAGGTCCACTGCTCATATTGACTGAAATCTTCCAGGTTTTGTGGCAAGAGGAGGTTATCCCCCAAGAGTTCAAGGAGTTCAAGCTTTATTGTCCAACTCTGTAAAGAACAAGGGGGTTCCTCTCAGTCATAGAGACAAGATTCTTGCCAGAGGCCTCCTTAATAGGTGACCCCCCATCTGGAAGATGGACATCTACTTGAGAGCTAGTGTGGCTTCAGAAAGGGCTGAGACAAAGTCAAGATGGGGTTTGCTGCCTGGCAACTCCATGAGAAATGCCAGAAATAAAACATTCATTTTACACAACATTTGTCAATTTGACCAAGGTTTTTGATAGTCAGTTGTGGGGCCTTGTGGAAGATCATGACAAAATTGTGTTGCCTGGAAACTTTATCAGTATTGTACATCAGTTCCATGACAGTTCCATGGGTTCTGGATAATGGACAATGCTCTTGTGCTTTCCCAGTCACCAATGGAGTGAAGCAGGATTGTATACTTGCTCCCATGCTTTCAGCAATGTTGACAGATATTTTCAACAAGAACAAAAATAACATTGGATCAGCTATTGCACTGAAGGATCAATTATTTAACTTGAAAAGGCTACAAACAAAGACTAAAGTGGAGAGAGAGTTGGTGCATGATTTTTTTTGTTTGCAGATGACTGTACACCTAACACAGCCTCTGAGGCTGAGATGCAACAGAATATGGATGAATTTGCTGCTACTTGTGCTAATTTTGGCCTGACAATTAACACTATGAAAACAGAGGTTCTCCACCATCCAGCACCACATCATCTATACATCTATACAAAAAACCATCAGTTACAACAAATGGAGAAATTTGGAATGCTATGGATAAGTTCACTTATTTTGGCAGTATATTTTCCAGGGATGTACACATAGAGGGTGAAGTTGACACATGCATTGCTAGAGCTAGCTCAATGTTTGGGAGGTTCCAAAGAAAAGTGTAAGAGAATAGAGGTATTAGGCTGCTTGCCAAACTGAAGGTCTATCCTGTCCTTGTGCTGACCTCATTGTTTTATGCCTGTGAAACCTGGACAGTCTATCAGTGCCATGCTAGGAAACTGAATCGCTTCCATTTGAATCGTCTTAGGAAGATTTTAAAGATCATCGGGCAAGATGAGGTACCAGACACTGAGGTCCATTCTCAAGCTGAACTGCCAACCATTCAAATTCTAGTGCAGAGAGTGCAACTCCAATGGGCCAGCCCCATTATTCAAATGCCAAACATATGTTTACTTAAAAGACTATTTTATGGAGAACATAAGGCACATGTTTACACGGAGGTCAGAAGAAGAAACACAAGGACACTGTCAAGGTCTCTCTGAAGACCTTTGGAATCAATTTGAGACACTGGCACAGGACCACCCAGTGTGGTGTGCCTGCATGAAACAAGGCCTAGTGCTCTTTGAGTAAAGCAGAAATTCAGTAGCTCAAAAGAAATGAGGTGCACAAATTTAGAGACATCTCCACTCCAAATGTTCATATGGACTGCTTGTGCCTGACCTCTGGGAAAGTCTTTGGAGCTCGTATGGCTCTAATCAGACACAGTCAGATACACTATACCTTGATCCTGATATAGTAATGTCATTTTGGTCCTCTTTGAGCATGATAGACCATAACCAATCCAGAAGTCTATCAGGAAGTGATGTTCTGATCTAGAAACCTAGGGAAGAGGAGGGAGGTGGTGTGTCCCAGTTCCCTTGTGCCAACAGATTATTGCCGCATTATTTAACTTCTGTTTCCTCATCTGTGAAATGAGAGGATTGGATCTGATGGCTTCTAAAGACCCCACCAGCTTTCCTTTCCATGGCAGAGCTGTATCACAGCCTGCTTTGTGAAATCTGTGCCAACAAGCTCCTACCCCTCTCAGAAAGGACTTGCAGTTAGGATTTGAATATAGATTTGAATTTCACTGGTGTGACCTTGGATAAATCACTTAATCTCTCTCTACCTCGGTTTTTCTTACGTACCTCACCTCAAACTCACCACCCCACAACAGTTTTATAAGAGGAGCTTTCTGGATGGGAGGGTGAGTCCCACTTCTTTCTATTTTGAACACGAATCAGTTGCCCAAACAATACCTCATCTCAGATGAATGTCCTGCATCCTCCTAGTACAATGGTTCTTACCAATATCATCCCCATTCTCCTGGAGATCCCCAAGATGCTTTCAGAGGACTTTCCAGTTTAAAATTATTTTTATAATAGTACATTGATGTTTCCAAGAGACTATATGACTTGTAAAATAAATATTTAAGTTTTGTTTTAAAGAAAAAGACAATATCTCATCTGCAGAACTGTGCATTTGCCTTACAAATGGATGAATCTTTATATGTGTCTGGATTTGCTCTTTTGCTTACATTTGTGAAATATCAGCACCGGCTAATCATCAAAGAAGAACTTCTTTTATGTGAATATTTGGCAGCAAGCACAAGTGGTGGTAAAATATTCAAAATGTCCAATAAGCTTTTTGATTCTCATGGTTTAACCTGGAACAATAGTGTTGACATTTGCACAGATGGCACAAAAGCAATGGTGGCTAGAACTGCTGATGCCATAGCATGGAACACAATGGTGGCACTTGTACTAGCAGCACTGTATTCTTTACTGCCACACACCTACAGGTTTAAAAAAAGTAATTTACACTTAAAATTTCCTCAGAAAAACAATAAAAATGCTAATTTTATTAAATCTGAACCCTTGAGTACACATATTTTTAATATTCTGTGTGACAAAATAGGAAAGATTATAAAGCATTGTTGTCTTGAGGAAAAGCACTTGTAAGTATCTGAGTTGTGAGCTGAGCTAGCCACTTTTTCAATGGGACACCATTTTTACTTAAAAGACGACTGACAGACAAAATATGGTTATTCAGACTTGCGTATTTAGTGGATATTTTCTCTAAAATGAATAAGAAAATAAAATGAAATGTCATTTTAAGGAAAACAGCTGGCTCTTTGTTGCCAATTATAAAATGTGAGTTTTCTAGCAAAATTTAGAATTTTAGAAAACTTGCACACACCTCCAAAAAAGCCTCAGGATCTTGACAATTTCCCAATATGTAGAGAACTTTCTGATATGATCACAAATGTGGTTTGTTTATTTTTTAAAATATTGTTAAATAAATGTCTCAATATTTGGAAGATCTGCATAACTCTGTGAACCATTATTTTCCAAGTGACCAATGCATGATGTTACCAAATCACACATGTAAAAGATCTTTTCACAGTACAAAGTAGACTAATGCATTTTAATGTAACATACTGTAGTATGAAAAGTTCATTGGTATGGTTTCAGATTATGCATTGCAACTAATCTTTAAGAAACTACCATTTGTTGAATTTGCATGTAGCATCAAAGAAGACTATTCACAATTATATAAAAACACTATTAAAATATTCCTCCCTTTTCCAACTACTACATATCTGTGTGAGGCCAAATTTTCTTTATATGTGTCATCCAAAATAACACTGCAACAGTTTGAAGGCAGAAGCAGACATGAGAATCTGTCTTCTATTAAGCCAGACACTAAAAAGATTTACAGAAATATAAAACAATGCCACTCTTCTTGTTAAATCTTTTGTTTTGGAAAATAGTTGTTTTCCATAAAAATATTTCATCTTAAAATATATTTATTGTGATTTTAAAATGAATGAAATATTTTTAAAATGTATCTATTCTAATTTCAAATACAGTAAATATCAATAGCTATGACCCACATAAATAAAAGCTCTTTGGTGTTCTCGATAATTTTTAAGAGTGAAAAGACATCTTGAGACCAAATAGATTAAGAACTGTTGCTCTAGTCAAGTGTAAGTAAGCTTCTTGAAGGCAAACGTATTGATTGCACTTTTATGTTTGTATTTCCACGAGGCTCTTAATAAATGCTCTCTGATAGATTTATAGAACAGGGATAGTAATATCCAGAGGTCTTTTCTAGCAGGGTTGTTGAAAGGTTTGATGAGATAAAATATACAAAGAACCTGGCAAAATATCCAGTGCTATATGTTAGTTACATTACGGTCATCATCATAATCATGATCATTCTTATCATCATCCTTGTCATCATCAATCACTATTGCCATCATCACTACCACATCATCATCAATCACCATCACCATAATCACTATTGCCATCATCATCATCACCATCACCATCATCACTATCGCCATCATCATCATTGCCATCGCCATCATCACTACCGCCATCATCATCAATCACCTTCGCCATCATCACTATTGCTATCATCATCATCACCATCACCATCATCACTCTCGCCATCATCATCATCATCGCCATCACCATCATCATCGCCATCACCATCATTACTATTGCCATCATCATCATCGCCATCACCATCATCACTACCGCCATCATCATCATCGCCATTGCCATCATCGCTACCACCATCATCATCAATCACCTTCGCCATCATCACTGTTGCTATCATCATCATCGCCATCATCACTATCACCACCATCACCATCATCACTACCACCATCATCATCAATCACCATCGCCATCATCATCATTGCCGTCACCATCAACTGCTCACTCTGTTACAGTAGATTACTTTTAGATGCCTTATTTTCTGAGGTATGTACATGAATACTGCCAGACAGAAAAGTGGGAACAGTATGACACAGTAAGTTTACTGTTCCTCTCCTCTCAGACATGGAAGGGTGGGGTACAGTTGACAGTGGCAACCAAGGATCAACTCAGTCTTTCTTTAATTAGACCCAATTTGCCAGGCTCCTGCTGCCTTAAACCAGTGTAAATAAAGATATAAAATACATCAGAGGTAAAAGATATAGAGGAGGTAGAAATTTATGTGTATATGTGTAAGTAGATATAAATATAAATATGTATAAAGGGGCAGCAAGGTAGCATAGTGGATAGAGTGCCAGGTCTGGAGTCAGGAAGACTCATCTTCCTGAGTTTAAATCTGGCCTCAGACAAGTACTTGCTAGTTGTGTGATTCTGAGCAAGTCACTTAACCCTATTTGCCTCAGTTTCCTCATCTGTAAAATGAGCTGTAGAAGGAAATGGCAAACTATTCCTTGCCAAAAAGACTGCCAAGATCCCAATGGGGTCACAGAGTTGGGCACAATTGAAAATGACTGAATAGAAAGAAATAGAAGCTGTCTTAAAATGGACTTAAAACAACTGTCTTCCTAAATCCAAGGCTAGCCCTATAACATGCTGCCTCTTGCATAGAGCTACTGATATGACCACCACAATAATATAACATGTTAAGACTGCAAAGCACTTCACAAATATCTCATCTGGTCTTCACAACAATCTTGCTATCATTCCCATTTTAGGATGAGGAAACTGAGGCAGGCAGAGGTTAAATGACTTGCCCAGGGTTACCTATGTCACTGGGCAGTCTAAGAGGAGGGACTTTTTCTATAAAATTGACCTAATTATTTTACATGTGATTAAATTTAAGGAGGATCTTCTGAAAATTTCTTCTTGGGACTATGATATTTAAATATACCCTACTCTAGCTTAGTTTCCTGTTGGCTCCCAAATTAATCTTCTTACCATTTCAATGTTTTCCTCTCTATATATTCATGGAACAGTGGGAAAACTTGAGTTTGAACAGCAATACCTCTATCCTACTAGAGACCAAAGAAAATAGACCAAAGAAATCAATGAAAAAGGAAAAGAATCCATATGAAGAAAATATTTATAGGAGAACTTCTTGTGGTGTCAAATAATTGAAAACTGAAGGGATGCCCATCCATTGGGCAATAACTGAACAAGTTATGGTATATGATTATCATGGAATACTGTTGTGCTATATGAAGGGGATGGTTTCAGAAAACATTAGGAAGATAAATATGTGTCTGTGTATGTGTGTGTGTGTATATATATATATATGTATGGGTGTGTATAAATATGTATGTATATGTGTGTACATATGTTATGTATATATGTGTGTATATGTATGTATATATGTGTGTGCATGTGTGTGTATACTGATGAAAAGTTAAATGAGTAAAACCAGGAGGACAATGTACACAGTAAAGGCAAAATTGTGTCAATAATTACCTGTGAAAGACTTAGGACTTCTGATCAATTCAATGATCCAGGACAATTCCGAAGGACTCCTGAGGAAAAGTGCAATTCACCCCCAGAGAGAGAACTGAGGAACTCAGAGTTCCAACTTAAGCATTTTTTCCTCTTCATTTTTCTTGCCTTTATCCCCCCTTCACAATAAGGCTAATGTGGAAATATGTTTTGAATGACTGGGCATCATATTTCTGTCCTTCCCAATGGGTGTGGTATGGGTAGAGGGAAAGAGAGAAATACTGGCTTAAAATCCCACTATCTGTGTGATCTTGGGCAAATCATTTAATGTCTGCCTGCCTCCGTTTCCTCCTAGGTTCAATAAAAGGGGTTGGGTGGGACAATTTGAGCTCAGATCTATTGTCCTATGATTCAGCATATCTGGATACTTGGTGGCACAGTGCTGAACCAGTTCTTCAGGTGGTCTTGATGACAGATCATCGCCCATATCTGGCGCAGGTCTGCGACCTGGGGACAGCAATACTCGCAGAGATAGGTTTCTACTTATTTGTGAGCCTTTGGTGAATCCATTTTCCATTTTCCCTTTACAGGTCATGCTGCAGCATCTCTGAGAGTCACCCTCTAATTGGCTGGCTGGCAGAGGGAGGTGTTCTACTAAAAATTGAAGGAAGCTGCAAGAACAGCAGTAGAAAGGATTGTCCCCAGAGGAGATTCAAGAAGGATGCTTACACCTGGGGGAGGGAAGAAAGCTGGGGACTGGAAATGCAGGCTTCCTGGTGCGGAACATCCCAGATTTTCACAAAGGATCAACCTCCCACCCTTCCCTCTCCTTCTGCATTCTCACTGTGCTTTTTTGGTGTTCTCTCCTACCATCCCCCAGTCAAAAGGGAGGGGTGAAATCTACTCCAAAACAGAGAGGGATAAGGACTTCCTTCTTTAGTCACTGCAGGGGAGCTGATTTTGCTCCTTGTTACCCCCTCAACAGCTACTTCCTTTCCAATAGAGGTCAGGGTGAGTTAGGCTAAAATTAGTCTTTTAATGGCTGGGTCCAAGGGAATGAAATCCCCCAGTGCAAAGCCCCCCTGCCTTCTTCCCATGGCTGAAGATTTTCCAGGCAAGTCGCTACTCTCTTTCCTCCCCTCCTCCCCTCTTCTGGTGGGAAGTGGCCTTGATGACAGGAAAGAATGTACCAAGCCTGTATCAGCACACAGAGTCTGGTACAGCATACACCAAAGGGCTGGTTGCCATGGAAACCCGTCAGCAGCAGCCTCAATATCTGTCTGCGCACGATCCAAGAATGGATTATCAGATCTAACCAAAGGGAGTGTGTGACGAGCTTCATTTGAGGTGGGGGTTGGGGTAGGAGTGGGAGAAGGGGGAAGGGTACTTTCTTCACACACGATTATTTAAATAGCTGTTTGGGATGTCAGGGGCCATCTCCTCCAACCCAGACTGATGAGAATGCCCTCTACCACATTAACAGACAAGTGGTCATCTTATCTCGGCTTGAATGAAGAACTCCAGCAAAGGGGAGCTTCCCAGCTCCCTCTACGACTTAGTCCATTTTGGGATAGTGCTAACTCTTAGCCTGTTTTTCCTTACATCAAGCTTCAATATGCCTCTTTGAAAAGTCTGCCTGTGACCTTAGCTCTGTCCTCTGGGGTGAAGCATAATATGTCTAAAGGCTTCTCCCTTATGACGTCTCAGTACCTTCATGTCTGTCTCACCTACCCAACCCTAATCACTCAACTAACGCCTTTTCTGCTTCATTCTAAACACCTCCAATCCCTTCAATCAATCTTCCTATGTTATGTTTCCAAGGCTCTTTGCCATCCTGCTTGCCCCACTCTGGACACTCTCAGCTCATTAATATTCTTGTAAATATGGTGCCCAGAATTGAACTGCAAGCATGGTCAGACTACAGAGTGTTAAGGAGACTGTCCTCTCTTTCGTTTTAATGCTTCCATCAATATATCTAAAGCCATGTTTACTTTTTTGACTGCCATATTGCAGTATTTACTGACATTTGGCATGAATTTATAACATCCATGCTGAAGGTTGCCCAATGCCATCACATTTGTCTATTTCTACAAATCCCAGCAACAGGGTATCAGCGTCCAGTTTCACTCCCTGACTCAATCCTCAGTGTTTCCAGTTCACTGAGGACGTATCTCCTGGTGCTGCTGAAGCTCAAAGGAAAAGGAGAACTGTTGGCTCTTGTGGTTTGTCCTTCTCCAAGACCACTAATGATATCAGGAAGGTGATGTCTTGACTTGCAAGTAAATTGGATTTAAGTGAAGCAGGCTTGTGCAAAGTCACCAGCCTCACTGTCTCCTCCAGAGTCATTCAATGACTCTGTGACAAGTGGCAAAATATAGATCAGGGTGACACACAATGGCTCCCGGACTACTCACAGTTATGTCCTGCTTTAAATTTTGCAAAACACTTTCCTCATAACAAGATGATGAAATACACAGTGCAAGTATCATCCATCCCATTTTATAGACAAGAAAAGTGAGGCTTGAAATACTTAAGTGATTAGCCTACTTGTCATACAACTAATTGGCGTTGGAACTCAGATTTGCAGGATCATAGTTATAGAGCTGGGGAGCATTGAGCCCAATTTCCTCCTCTAAAAGAGGACACTGAGATGCAGAAAAGGGAAATCATAGCTTCTGACTCCAAATCCAGTATTCTTTCCCCAAATGTTAACTCTGGGTCAGAAGGGTTTACTTTGTGGAACGAAGGGGTCAGAAAGGTGTCCTTGCATGCCAGAATTATACATCTATCAATTGTCTGAGACAACAATATACACAGATTCCATTTGCCAGAGTTGTTTCTCTTGACTCCATCCTCAGAAAGTTGTGGAATCTGCTCTTACTTAAGTGTTAAAATTTATTTAAACATTTTTGAGCCCACGTTAGATCATGTTTCATTGTTGCTCAGTTGTGGGATTCTCTTGGCAAACATACTGGTGTGGTTTGCCATTTCCTTCTCCAGCTCATTTTACAGATGAGGAAACTGAGGCAAAGAGAATTAAGTGACTTGCCCAGGGTCACACAGCTAGTAAGTGTCTGAGGGTAAATTTGAACTCAGAGAGAGGAGTCTTTCTGAATCCAAGCCTGGCATGCTATACACTGTGCCACTCAGCTGTCCTAATCTTGAATAGCTTAGAAACTTTTAGTGGTCTTAACTTTTAATAGGGATATCTAAGTGGTGCTTTGGATGGAGTAGGGTCAGGAAGATTCATCTTTGGGAGTTCAAATCTGACTTCAGATACTAGCTGTGTGACCCAGGAACTGGACAACAAAATGGGAAACCACTTCAGTCTCTTTGCCAAGAAAACCCCAAATGAGGTCAGGAAGAATCAGATATGACTGAACAACAGAAAGATTCTAAGCTATTAAAAGTTAGGACTACATTAAGACTTTTGGCTCGCCTTGTACTTATACGGTGTATTTTTGTATGTACTTGTCTCCATTATTAGAATATAAGCTCTGAGAAAGAAGGAATTGTTTCGTTCTTTGTACTTTGTATTCTCAAGCCTAGCATAGCACCTGGCACATAGTAGGTGCTTAAGCAATACTCATTGATTGATTTAATGGAAAGACAGCTATGCCCTTGACAGAACTAGGAAAGTTAAAAAGAGTTGATTTGGGTAGAAAGATGCTAAGTTCTCTTTTAGACTTGTTGAGTCTGAGATGCCCAAGAACCGGTCACTAGAGATATACAGGAGCATTTTCTTATTACTTTCCTATTTAAAAAATTGAATTTGCACTAGCCAGTGAATAAGTATTTGACGAGTGCTCTGTGTGTCTCTAGCTAGAGGAGACACTGCATATCATACATGAACTAGTTACCGGAGATTCTTATTGAGGAAGGCTAAGAAGGAAACCTCATAGCTTCATAGATCTAGAGCTATTAGAGACCTCAGAGGGCATTCCCTTCATTTTACAGAGTAGAAAACTGAGGCCCACTGAGCTTAAGGGATTTGCCCAAAATAACGCAGATTGTGAGGGTCAGAGGCAGAATTTGAACCCAGAACCTCTGACTCCAGGGCCAGGGTTCTTTCCATGGTATCACCCTGCCTCCTAAATTCTACTCTGGTCTGAAAGTCCTGGTTTGGGATATATCCTCTAGTCTAGGTTGGTGTAAGGGGAAGGTCACATGATAAACGATTACAATTAAGTAAAATTGAATCCTGTGTTTCCTTGAAGATGTGAGTATGTGTAACTCTCCCTGAATGCTCTCTCCAGCTTTGAGTTATATAAAGTCAGTGTGTGTGATTTAGGTGTCAAGAAGCCAATGTTAGGTTGATTTTGGCTAAGATTTGGCGGACGGGGACAGGGATGATGGAGAGAAGAGAAAGGGCAGAGAGTTCTAGGGATGTGAGCACAAAGCCAGTGATTTGTCAACAAAATCTGTCTTCCTCTTTGAGGCTTTCTAGGGCAGGCACATTTTTCCATCTTTAATCCTCATCTGACAGAGAGGATTTTCTAGCCATTAAATCATAGCTTTTCTGGAAAAAAAAGAAAAATAACCACCCAAACCCACAAAGTAGCACCCCAGCCCCTCCTTTCCACTTTCTGCCAAGCTTGGGCAATGGATGGCATAGGGAAGTGGAGGGTCAGTTCTGAGGGATGGAGAAAGCCCCAGGGGGCATCCTTCCAGGTAAGTGATCGATGCTCTGGGTTTCTTTATCCAACAAGAAACAGCTCTTTGCAGAGGCTTGCAGTATATTGTTTTTCTGTCTCCCTTGTCAGTCATTCTGTTTAAAGATGTTAGTCAAGTGCGAACTCAGAGACAGCTGTGCTGATGGTCAGAGTAGCCCCGGGGCACCTCCCAGAAGGGCTTGGAAGGTTGCTGCTGCAGTGTTTGTTTTCTAAATTCCACCACAAAGATGGGGGAGAGATGGGAAATAAAGGAAGAGGAAAATGATCAGAAAGTGCAAGATAATAAGGAAGGGCAGATTTCTCGTTCTAGAGCTGCATTTCTCAAAGAGAGGTTGGGGGAGGGTTCTCCTGAGAGTCCCCAGGTCCTTTTAGGGAATCTAAAAGATAAAATCATTTTCATAATAATAAATAATAAAATTTAAATGAAAAAAATAATTTTCATAATGATATTAAGATGTTTGAATTTCCAATATGGTAAAAATTTATACGATACACAAACAAAAGCTCTCTCTTTTGGGGGGGATTCTCTATAGTTTTTAAGATTATTGAAGGGATTTTGAGACTAAAAAGACTGAGCACTGCTGCTCTAGTTCTAGAGGTCTGTGCAGGTGAGTACAATTAATTACTACTATTAATATGAATAATTATAATACATAGATTTTTATAGTGCTTTATGGTTTAAAAAATGCATTTCAGAATCACAGGATTTTTAGAGTTGGGAGTCACCCTAGGGACCAGCTAGTTCAACCCTTTCATATCAGAGAGGAGGAAACTGAAAGGCTGTAGTGTGGAGCCTGTATTTGAGACTCAGCTCTGCTATATACCTTGAGACCTTGGGCAAGTCACTTTACCTCTTTGGGCCTCAATTTCCTTATTTGTAAAATTTGGGTGGGGTTATTGACTAGCTGACCTTTAAGGTCTCTTTCTGATCTTAATCCAGGACAGACAATATCTGAAATGCCTGGCCTACCTTTATACACTTCTAAGAAGCTCAGGGAGATGAGGTGATTTTATTGACCAGACTCAAACTCCCAGGAAGAAGACTTGAACCCAGAACTGGAATTTGAACCTAGGCCCCCTGCTGCCTGCCCACTGCTTTCTCCTGCTGGGTTTCCTTTGTTTCTTTAGGCACCAAAGTCATGCTGGCTGTGAGGGGCAGCACATGAACAGACTGGAGATGTTTGCCCTCATCTTGAATGGTGAGTAAAAGCCTCTTCTCTTTCCCCTCTTCCCTCCTTCCCTCTACCTCCCTTCCCTGTCCACCTCTCCCCTTCCTTTCTCTCTTTTCTCCTCCCTCCCCTCCCATCTTTCCTCTTCCCTCTGTTTAAATCCCAAGTGCAGCTTTGAATGTTACACGCATGCGTAAGGAAACCAATTAGGAAATGCCTGAAAACCACACATTCTAGCTTTTACCCAGCTAGAAAGTGTTTAAAATGGAGCATGTGAAAACACCACTGGAATATTTCTTTCTGATTAGGTTCCACCGAAAAGTGAAAGAGAGAGAGAGAGAGAGAGAGAGAGAGAGAGAGACAGAGAGAGACAGAGAGAGACAGAGAGACAGAGAGAGAGACAGAGAGACAGAGATAGAGAGAGAGAGACAGAGAGAAAGAGAGAAAGAGAGAAAGAAAGAAAGAAAGAAAGAAAGAAAGAAAGAAAGAAAGAAAGAAAGAAAGAAAGAAAGAAAGAAAGAAAGAAAGAAAGAAAGAAAAGAAAAGAAAAAAATGTAATGGGGGTGTGAGGATGATAAAAAAAACCCTCCAAAGCAAACACTGTCCTCCCCACCACATCACACTCTACCCCCTGCCAAATTCAGTCTTTCTGATTTCCTTATTCCCATTTCAGTTATGGATCCATGGTCCCACACTCACTGAGGTGACCTTTTGGTTACACACACACAGGATCTTTCCCTAAAGAAACAGTCTTTTCAGGCAAACAAAAAGTCCCCAGTAAGTCACTTGCAACATTTCAGATCAGGTAGGGACTGTACCAAGAGAGATAGCTGCTCATTCCAGATAAAAAAAACCTGGCCTTGGAGTATCACAGAATCCTGCATCTGGAAGGAATGTGAGAAGCTGCCTGATCCAATCTGTCTCCGAGAAGAGATCTTCTCTACCTTCTTCTGGTTTATGATAGTCTTTACGACTGGAATATCAATCTTTTTTGCACAGGAAAAAGAATCCTAAAGAATTTGAGTCCCTATTTCTGCAACAAGATGTAGAAAAGGCATTTATTAGCATAGGGAACAAACACTATAACATCAGTAACCTTACTCCTTGTTCTGTCTTTTAAATAATCACTCAAAATGTGTCGAACACTTGGGATGTGTCTCCATACCAGGTGTAAGAGAGAAAGACAGAGTCAAAGAGAGACAGACAGAGACAGAGATACACACACAGATGTATCTTGCTTTCCAGGAGTTTATGACTTTGAACAAGAAGCAAAATAGGAATGTAAGAAACTCCTGGAGAAAGAACATGATAACTTTAGTGACGTGAGCAATATTACATTAGCACAGACAGGAAATACAAGATGATCTTCCCAACACAAGTTAAGTATAAATCAAAACCGATTAATAAAATTCGAGGGGTGGCAGGAGTGGAGGTGCCCAAGGAAAGAAAGAAACCCCAGAAGTCAATGAAGTGGAAAGAACAATGGCTTAGAAATCAAAGTGGGGAGAATGGGAGGGCTTTATAGAGAAGGTGGACATTTAAATTGGCCCAAAACAAGATATTCAACAAGGGAATAGAAGGTTAGGAAGACATTTCAGGCCTTGAGACAGTGTAAGCAAAGGTCAGAGAAGGGAAAGTGTTGGGCATGGTCAGGGGTCTCAAAAAGGAATGTAGACAATATCATTGAACTCTGAAAGTGGGTTCCCATCTAGTAGGGTGTCTCTAGATAAAAGTTCAGGAACCCTGGACCCAGGGTTCTTCACAGTGCTGGGAGTGGACTCAGGATCCTGTGCATTCAGTTAGTGTCCTCTTGATGTCTGGGGACTTCTCCCTGCATCTTACCACTGCCAGGTACCACTGGCACAGAGGTCTACGTAAGGGCAGACCAGACACAGAGAAAAGGTCTCTGACTTCCAAACCATTGTGCCTTCTCTGGATCCCTGCTCTCTCTCCAATCTTGAATCCTTTGGCTCAAGGCTGGAGAATCTTCAGCCTCAAGACCATATGCAGCCCTCTAGGTCCTCAAGTGCAACCCTTTGGTAGAAGGCCTTATGTGGCCTCGGAGCCGCAGGTTCCTCACCCCTGAGTTTTGGCTGGAGTATCAGTGCCCAAATGTTTGTCATACCTTTTCTCATCACATATTCACAGACTTCTCTAGTTAAAAGGGACCTCAGGAACCATCCAGTCAAACATATATATGAAAAGGATTCTCACCATGACTTTTCTGATTATAGACCTCCCAGGAAAGGATTTTCTCCCTAGGCAGTCCATTTAATACCTCTGATTGTTAGGAAGTTTTTCCTGCTAGCAAGCTTAAATTTGTCTTTTTTGCTACTTCTCCTTATTGGAAGTCTCCTGTTCTTCAAGACTCAGCTCGATTCCAATCATTCTTCTGGACACCTTTTACTGTCTCTCAGCTGATAATGTCTCCTCCTCTGAGATGATCTTCCATTCATTCTGTATTAGACTCATTCTATAAATCTCATCCCTTCTTTTGAAGGGATTTGTCATATTTCAAGACAGCTAATGTGTTCCTTCCTTTTTTCTAATTTTTTGGTCTCTCTAGGATAAGTATCTTTCCATCCTCATATGACATAAATTCAAGGCCCTTCCCAAGACTGTCCTTCCCTGGACAGTCTCCAGCTTTTCAATGGAGTCAAGAGGAATTCAAATCCAACCTTAGACGCTGAATAGCTGTGTGACCCTGGGCAAGTCACTTAACTTCTGTTTGCCTCAGTTTCCTCACCTATAAAATAGGAAAAAAATCTAAATAGGAATCCAAAAGTGTAATGACCTGCCCAGGGAGAAAGTGGGTTTCCTCTCCTTGAAAGCTTTTAAGAAAAGGCTAGATGACTTACTCCCATCAGATTCATCTTAAGGAGGGAATAGTATACATACTCAACTGGGAATCTTACCCTATGAGAAAGTAAGGGGAAAGGGGCTGGGGGGTGGGGTGGGGAATGATAGAAGGGAAGGAAGATGGGGGAGGGAGTAATCAGAAGCAAACACTTTTGAAATCAGACAGGGTCCAAGTTGAAAATAGAATAAATGGGGGGCAGGATAGAATGGAGGGAAATATAGTTAGTCTTTCACAACATGACTATTATGGAAGTATTTTGCATAACTACACATGTATAACAGATATTTAATTGCTTGCCTTTTCAATGAGGGTGGGTAGGAAGGGAAGAAGGAAAAGAATTTGGAACTCAAAGTTTTAAAAACAGCTTTAAAAATTATTTTTACATACAACTGGGAAACAAGATACATAAGCAATGGGGTATAGAAATCCATATTGCCCTATAAGAAAGCAAGTGGGTAGGGGAATGGGGAGATAAATGAGAGGGCAGATTGGGGGAAGAGGTAATCAGAATCCATGCCATCTCTGGGTGGGAGGGAGGGAAGAGATGGGGAGAAAATTTGGAACTCAAAATCTTGTGGAAATGAATATTGAAAACTAAAAATAAATTAATTAATAAGAAGATTTTAAAAAAAGCTGGATAGCCACTTACTGATAGGGTATTTTATTGGGGGGCAGTATAGGTTGGATTAGATGACCATTAAGATTCCTTCCGACTCAAAAAATTCTAGTTTTCATCTTTTTAATTGGTATATTGAAAGATTTATTTTTAATGACTGTTTTATCTTAAACGTTCGTTATTAGGTTATGTCTGATATATAGAATATATAATATATATTATATATAGAATATATATATAAAATATATATAGATATATATCTATATATAGAATATATATCTATATATATAGAATATATATACTATATATATATAGAATAAATAGAAATTTAAAAACAGGAGAAAGTATAGTTAAAACAAAATACATCAATCCTTTTAAAGAACAAAATTATTACGTTTCAGAGATTTCTCTTTCCATTACAAGATTCTGCCCAAGAGGAAACAGCTTGTGAGTTATAGTTACATTTAGGACTTCAAGCCAAGCTCCTCTGACTTTGAGAAACCCCAGTGTTCTTTTCACAATCCCTCCCCCACCCCACCCCCAGTCTATTACACTGTAAGCTAAAAGCCAATAAAGTGCTATTACTAAGTGAATTTTAAGTTCTTTCTTGAAGGTAGGAACTATGTTTTATTAATTTTTCTATTTCCCTCACAGTCTGGCATGACTTTACTTTAAGTAAGCACTCATTAAACGATTATTCAAGTTCTTGTTGAATCTTATAAATTCATTTACCCTAGGTATTAAAGACTTAATATCTAACTCGTCTCAAGAGTATTACATTTGCATAAGGAAGACAGTCTTAACAAGAAGGAATATCTCATCAATGGTAGAATATCAGACATTAGCAGAGGAAGTATTTTCTTTGAGGTGGGGGAAGGGGCTCCTACAGGCTCCTTAATTAACACACCAGTCCATATGGTTTTCTTCATCTAATGTAAAGCTAGTCCTGGTTTCTAGCTTCATATACTAGCAACTCAGAGAGGAATCAAGGGACAGTGGGTGAGAACTTACCCCAGAACCAGAGAGACTTGAATGGAAGGCCCCTCTCTTCCAGGGGTGGGAAACCTTTGTCCTCAAGTATGGCCCCTGACTTCACTGAACAAATCCCCTTAATTAAAAGGATTTGTTCTGTAAAACTTGGACTCAGTCTAAAGGCCACACTTGAGGACCTAGAGGGCCACAGGTGACCTCTAGATTGAAAGTTCCCCACCCCTTATTTAGAACTATTGACTGTGTAGCTCTGGACAAGTCATTTAACCTCTCAGTGTTCTAGACAAACTTTCTAAAGCTACGAGTTGCAAAGAAAGTGCCATCTTGCATTGGTAGACCATTACTTCACTAGTAAATTTCTCTGTACCAGAGAAATCAGAGGTCAATTTCCTATCCTAGATTATCATAATCTACCTGGGAAAGACTTGCAGATCAGGGAGCAAAATGAATTTCTTGATTCCAACTAGCTGATAAAAACACCTGAGGGAAACTTTGAAACTACAGTTCTTCACCAATCCCTAGAAAAATAACTGGGTGGTTTCCATACCAAACGCTAACCGGGAGACTACAGGTGGTTTTTGGAAGTAAACATGTTTGGTCCAGTGTGTGCATGTTAAAGAAATCCTCTTTTGTTTAAGAATTCTACTCTGGGTCTCAGCCCAAAAGTCAAAGGTGGTGGTAGGGTTTGGGGGTTGGGGAAGGGGGCAGCTCACAAAGCAGAAGTGGTTGAATAGGTTTAAAAAAAAACCCAACAGAAAATCAAGGCTTCCCCCTTGCTATTTTGATTTTATGAGGCCCTCAAGTAATTTTAAAAAAAGTGAATGATGAAACACTCCATTTTGAGTCTGTGGTTGGAAACTGTGCGAGGAACCGTTCCCTTAGCTAATCTTGCGAGGAGAAAAAAATAATTCCAACACATATAAAAGCCTATGAATTGTAGAACGTGGAACAGCTCAGCTGGTATGGATTAAGATCCTCCTGAAGGGAAAATAGGCAGGGATGGTGTCTGCTGCTCTCCACAGGCTAGTCAGCATACCACCATGGAGAAACAAAAGCAGGAATCCATCATTTGTGCTGTGGTGGGAAACAATTCTACTGAGGTACAGGAAGTCATTCATTTTATTCTTTGCAGCGTTTAATACCCCTTTTAATTGCTTCCATCAGCCCACCTATTTGCAATCAGAAGGCAATTTAGCATTGCCTAATTTAATTTTGTGAATTCAGAGTCTGTAGAGTAACATACTGTACTAGAAGGATTCTTCCTATGGGAAGCTTATCACCATTATTATCGTTAATGATGACCCATCATTGTCAAGGGTGATCCTAGTGGAGTGTGGGGCTCTAACTAGTCCTAGCAGTGGACAAGCATTTCAAGCATGGGCCTGGTGAACAGGACTAGCCTCTCTAAATTCAGAAGGACTTTTCACTAGGAGTTTGGCATGGAGGGGTGGCTGCCAATTGCAACCATGGAGGGAGTACTCATAAATGGTGAAATCCCAGATCCTTGAAGTATTAAAATATTAGTGTTTTCACTGATGTTAAGACAGTATGGTATAGTGGTTAGAAAATTGACTCTAGAGTGAGGAAGTCTGGAATTCAATCCCTGTCCTGTTACATACTGGCCATGTGGTCCTGAGCAAGCCATATCACCGCTCAATGTCCCAAGACAATTCTTTAAAATGAGTATATTGTGAGGCCCTCAGGGGCTAGGTCAATCTTTTGCCTTCCTTTATATCCCTAGCACTTAGCAGAGTGCCTGGCATGTAAAAGGCATTTAATAAATGCTTATTGACTGAGACCATAATGTGCAGGGTCAACAGGAGTTCCTTACTGTTCCAATGAAATCACAGGTCTGCACAAAACAAAAAAAAACCATACTCACAGACAACAATATCTTATACTTTTTACTTTGAAAAGTGATTTTACAACATAATTTCTTTTAAGTCTTACAACAATCCTCTAACAGATTGACTCCCTCTCAGGAAGGTATTATCTTGTTCAGTTGTGTCTGACTCTTCGTGACCCCTTTTAAGGTTTTCTTGGCAAAGATACCAGAGTGGTTTGCCATTTCCTTCTCCAGCTCATTTTACAAATGAGGAAACTGAGGCAAACGAGGTTAAGTGACTTGCCCAGGGTCACACAGTTAGTAAGTGTCTGAGGTCAGATTTGAACTCAGGAAGTTGAGTCTTCCTAACTTGAGAATTCCTGCACTCTATCTACTGCCCACCTAGCTGCCCCAGGATTTTATCATGAAAGTATTAATTCCTTTCTCTTCTTGATAGGTGTGAATTTTCTTTTATTCTAGTGCTCAATGCAGGGGTAAGGCCATTAAGCTCAAGTTCAAGGCTAGTTCAAATACCTGGACAATGGCCTTGCCCTTGGGCTTTATATCCAGAGAGGGATGCAGAATGAGACTTTGTGCAGCCCTGTCTCATTTAAATCCAGCTCACACATAAGTCAAGACATCACCTTCTTCATGTTATTTATTCTTTCTGAGAAGGAAAGATGAACACCACCAGCAGAATGAGAGGGGACATGAAGGCATAGAGGGAGAAACGTAGCTGACAGATGGAGACATGAAGTACCAGTCTGACGGGGAGCCGCAACATGAAGGTGCCTGGGTTTCTTCCTCCAGACATTGAGTCATATGAACTCTATAAGCCCAGAGAGAAAATGGGACCTACTATGTGAAAGGGCTGTTTGACTCCCTACCTGGCAATCTTGAGTTTCTTCCCAGTTACAGAAAAAAAGTGTTATAGAAAAAAAATAGTCCATTGACCATCAATTCCCTTCTATCCCTTCTTCCACATCTCCGATCACTCAGGTACCTTCTGCCACTATCTCTACCCTGGTCTCTGTCTCATGATGGAATGGCCTTACTCCTTACAAAGGCAAACCCTTCTACCATTCAAGTGATGCCATTTCATCCCAAGAGATTGCCCCTCACATCCTCATTCTCTCACTTGTTTTCAATCTCTCCCTTTTTACTGGCTCGTTTCTTAGTTCCGGCAAACATGTCCGTGTCTCCCCTGTTCTCAAAGAAACCTCTCTCCATCATCCTATTTCTCTTCTGTTCTTTGAAGCAAAATTCCTTCACAAGGTTGTCTCCAATAGGTGCCGCCATTTTCTCTCCTTCTTATTACCTGGCTTCTGTCCTGACCATTCCAATGCTGGTATGTTGTCTTCATTTTGTTTTAAGCTCTTTGAGGCAAGGGTCTGTCTTTTGCTTCTTTTTGTATACCTTAGTGCCTAGCACAGGGCCTGGCACACTTACTGTTGTTCACTTGTTTCAGTTGTATCCTATTTGTGACCTCATTTGGGGTTTGCTTGACAAAGATATTGGAGTCGTTTGCCATTTTCTTCTCTAGCTCATTTTATGGATGAAGTAACTGAGGCAAAGAGAATTTAGTGGTTTGCTTACGTGGCAAGTGAGGACCCTTTCAGACATGACACAATAAGTAGGTGGAATGCTAAGGGAAGTGAGCAGAACCAGGAGAGCATGGTATACAGTAGCAGCAACATTGTGCAATGACCAACTCTGACAGACTTAGCTCTTCTCAGCAACGCAAGGATCTAAGATAATTCCGAAGGACTTGTGATGAAAAATGCTCTCCACATCCAGAGAAAGAACCAGGGAGTCTGAATACAGATCAAAGCAGACTATTTTCTCTTTCTGTTGGTTTTTGTTCTTCATGATTTTCCCCTTTTATTCTGATTCTTCTTTAACCACATGACTAATATGGGAATATGTTTAATATGATTGTACATGTACAGCCTATATCAACTTGCATGTTGTCTTGGGAAGGGGGAAAATTTAGAACTCAAAATCTTAAAGAAGTGAATGCTGAAAACTAAAAATAGATTATTATTTTTGAAAGGGGGGGGAACAAGCTTTACAGAATATTAGTAGAGGCACCCAGGACTGAGCTAAGTTTGTGAGAAGCCAAAGATGAAGCAATAGGCCACTGTTTACTACTGTTGTCTATATGTCCAGAACCATATCTACCAATCCTAGTGCCTGGTATAAGCACCCAAAACTGCCCAGAGCAAACAGCGTGAATGTTAACCTCAAATAAACTTTCAAATACAAATTCAGTTGGTTTAGGGCTAAGGAGACACTCTGGGCTACCCTGAGGCTGCTGGAGGAAGGAACAAAGTAGGATGGTTTGGGAAAGTCTTTGGAAATTTCATCCAAAAGATCCCTGATCCAGCTTTTTAAAAACAAAACAAAATTAGTAGGAGCAAATAGCCAGACTGCCAAGCCTTTTCAATTTCTGGACAAGATTGAAAAGGGAAATTGGTTCTTGGATCACACAGTGTCAGTTAATATGTTGGATCCTCCAATGAAGCATTCTTCAGACAGAATACTACATATCCAAAGCCTAATAATTCTTAAAAGTCAGTCCACCAAAAGCAGAGAAAATATAATTGTATGGAAAAAGCAAATGATTTGGAATATAGATGACTTTACTTTATGGTAGAAACACAGATCTTAATCCTGATTTCAGGAATACATTAGGGAGAGTTCTTAAACCATTTTTGTGTCATTGCCTTCTGTGTGGTTTGGTGAAGTCTACGGGCACCTTCTCAGAATAATGTTTCTGAATGAAGTGGAAACTAGAGGGTAGTTACCCGCCCCCCAAGTTTATTTAGTTGATTACTTTCATTTAGTTTAAAAAGAAGTATTCAACTATATTGAAATAAAGTTATCAAAAATGGTTTTTAAGTTCATAGACATCAGGTTAAGAACCTCCCTCTAGAGGGAGAGAGCAGTCATCTACATGTCTGTACACCAGAAGGCACCAAATGACCAACAATAGATAAGTTTAAGGGAAGGAAAGGGCAGGGACGATACTCCTCTGTTCATTTTATGCTCACTACCAGGAAGTCACAGACAATGTGGAGAGAAGGGCAGCCTCATGAATGCTTTGTCAAGAAGAATGAACAGGGAGGACTCCATGTACAGAACTGGCCTGTGAGTGGGGAAGGGTCAAGTCTTGCCCCGATACACACTGGCCATGCGGTTCTGCTGAGACCAGACCCTCTCAGGTTCCCAGACAGTTCTCTAGACAACAGTAACTTGACCCACGATTGCATTGGGAAAGGAAGTTTGTGAGTTCGGTGTACTGTTGAAATCCCTGCTGCAGCCTCCCAAAAGAATAAGCGGCTTTTGGAACTTGAAATTTTTCCAGAAGATGCACTATATTTTGTCTGAAAATTCATATACTTTGCCCAGAATCATTCAGGCTGCCTGGGATTCCCTAGGGAAATTCCTCTCTTCCTCATTTCCATAAATCTAATCAGTTGCCAAGTCTTAAGCAGTTTACCTCCATCACCTCTGGTACCCACCTACTGTCTTCTCTCCCCTCATCCTAAATCAGGCCCTTGTCAAACCTTTCACCTGCGCTGTAGCAGTGGCCTCCTGTCTGTATGCACTCACACATTCATGCTGTTTCCCTAGTTAGGATATAGGCTCATTGAGTCAAAGGACTATTTCATCTGTGTTTATCGATCAGTACGCCGTCCATTGAAGTGTCATTTAATAAACACTTGCTGTCCAACGGATTACCCCAACAATAGTACGCAAACACCACACAATTCACTGACAGTTAGAAATGAATCGTTCCAGCAGCAAACCGGAAGGTTGCGAGAATCTCTTTCCAATTAAACAGAAAAGCTTGATGTACTCCTTGAAGAAGATGAACAATTTTAAAATAATAATTTTAAAATTAAAAATAAAATAATAAGCAATAATAAAATAAAATAAAACAAAAACAAATAACACAAAATAAAAATAAGTTTAAAATAAAAATAAACGAGAATAATAAAACTTATTTAGAAATATAATAATAAAATTTAAAAAAAATAAAAATTTTAAAAATATAGTCCTGGAAGCATTTTTACAAATATATCAACCCTGGAAAATAGGTGCTATTACTATCCTTATTTTACAGATGATGAAACTGAGGCAGACATCACTTAAGTGATTCGACCAAAGTGACTCCACGGCTAGTAAGTTTCTGAGGATGGATTTGAACTTGCGTCTTTCTAACTCCAAATCTGTCCTCTGTGTCATCTAGTTACCTCCATGAAAAACAGGCTGAGCTTTTTAAATTAGAGGGTAGTTACACCCTCCCAAGTTTATTTTGTGGATTACTTTCATTTAGTTTAAAAAGAAGTATACCTATTTGCTTAACTTATCAGTAGAGATAACAATAATATTTGATTTTTTTTATGGATACACAGAAGTCTTAGCAAATCCACTGTTATAGATTGCTACTACTGCATACACTTATGGGATTCTTGTTCATGTCTTTCCACAAACTTCCATTTTAAACCCACCTGGTGTGCTGAAGACCCTCCTCTGCTTCTTTTAATTATAGCATATCTCAGTAAAGCACTTGGACTTTTCATCGACTATCCCTTATCCATGGGCCAGATGTTTTCTTTTCTGCTCATCCACATCCTTCATCATGTGTTTTGTTACTTCTCTCACACAAATTAGCACTCATAAGAAGCTACGGGCAACCTATGCCCACCTAAGCATCTTTTCATTATGATTTGTGTTACTTGACATTTTGATTTTTCTGAGATTCTCATGTTCTCTGAGTCATCACCATATATAATTTTACTGGGAAATGTTGCTAAATATTGCAGGCTTTTTGCAGTACTGAGCATTGAAAGCAATTTTCCAAATGTCTGGTCAGTCCCCAAATTCCTCCTTTCTACTCATCATTTTCGGGCTTAGCATTATTGTCCATTTGAAGTGCCCATCCAGGATACATACAGAATGATAAAAGTTTATAATATATACTATAGTATAAACACACACATATATATGTATATGAATGTATATGTCTGTACATATGCACGCGCACACACACACACACATATGGACTAGCTCATTGGGCTGCCCATTCATCTGTGTGTTCAAGTTTGGGTATCATTTTCAGGTAAGTCCCCCTGCCCACCCAGGATGATTAGACTGATGTCTTTCAAATGACTGTGAATTTAATTGAGGAGGTTTTCCTAAGTAGGTGCAGTTCATGTTCTCTGTGAAGGAAGGTTTTTGAAGAACCTTATCATTGATGCAGAATACTGCTTTCCATGAAAATGTTAAATACTTTCCTATTTTCTTCCTTGCTTTATCACACAATCTTTGAGTTCAAAGAGGTCTCGGAGGATCTAGCTCACACTGGATCTGAGCAGAAATCCCTTCTCCAGCATCTTTGACAAGGGACCGTGTGTCCTATGCTTAAAGATCTTTGGCGATGGAGAACTCATTTCTTCTCATGGCAGCCAAATCCACTTTTGGATGACTCTAAATGTGAGGAAGTTTTCCCCTACAACTAGGCCTTATTCTTACTCAGTACACCCACCCACTCAGTACAATTCATCTTCAGCAGTGTGATCTTTCTGAAAACTTAAAGACTTCTGTTGGGTCTGTCCCCACTCCTAGGGGTCTTGGCTCCTCCAAGCTAACTATCCCCAATTCCTTCTAGCTGTCATTATATAGCATGACCTTGAACTCTTGACTACTCCAGTCACCTCCTTCTGTATGCTCTCCAAATTACCCATGTCCTTCCTAACATGTGGTGCCTAGATCAGAACACAATGCTCCACATGTGAAAACTCCTCTTCTGCATGATGGCCTTTCAGCTACTTAGAGACAGCTATGTGACTAAGGTAGAGTGCCAAGGGCCAAGAACCAACCTCTTTTGTCCTGGACACAATGCAACCTAGGGTTATATTAAAACTTTTTTGGCTGCTATATTGTATTATTGACTCATAGTTGAATACACAAAAACTTCATATCTCTATCATGTGAACTGCTCTCTTGCCACATCTCTGCCATCACATGGTATAAAGGTTAGAGTGCTAGACTTGGAGTCAGGAAGACTTGAGTTCAAATCCTGCCTCGGGTAGGATGCAACCCTGATCAAATCACTTAACCACACAGCCTCGTTTGCTTTATCCAAAGAATGGGGATAAATGAGAGAGGGCTTTGCAGAACTTAAATTGCTTTATGAATGTGAGATATTATTGTTCAGCCTGTACTAAGGTTTTACATTTATCCCCATTAAATTTCAGTTTATGAGATATGGTCTATCAGTATTTTAAGATATTGGTCCTATCATTTTAGTTATGCTAGCTTTGGGTCCTCTGCAAATTTGATAAGTACGCCTTCATCTAAGGCATTCTTTAAAAAAATGTTCAACAATATAGGGCCAAGAATAGATCCTTAGGGTCCAACACTAGAACCCTTCTTCCATTTTGACATGAATCCATTAGTACCTACTTTGGGAGTTCAATCAGTCAAGTTCACCTAACTGTGTTCTTAGTGATCCCACATTCCAGCCAAACTGGACTACCAGGTCTTCCCTGAACTCAAGATGTCATCTCCTCCTTCTGCACATTTCCGCAAGTCATTATTCATGCCGAGAATGTGCTCCTTCCTCATTTAAGTCTTTTACACTCCTTGTATTACTTCAAGATTCAATTCAGGTACCACCTGCTCACTGAAATCTGCCTCCTTGGGTAAACTGTAATTTTGATTTTTTAGAGATTATAATGTTCTAAGATTTTTACAAAATATATCCTCACTGATTGGGGAATAACTGAAAAAATTACACATAAGCATAATAAACTTTTATTAATGTGTGAAGAATGATGAATATGAAAAATTCAGAGAAACACGGGAAGACATCTTTGAAATAATATAGGATGAAGTAGAGCTTAAAGAACTATCTACACAATAACTAAAATAATGTAAACAGGGGCAGCTAGTGACTCAGGGGATAAAACATTGACCCTGGAGTCAGGAAAATCTGAGTTCAAATCCCACCTTAGGCGTTTATTAGCTATGTAACCCTGGGCTAGTCACTTAACCCTGATTGCCTCAAAAACAACAGTACAGGTAAAATCAACATTGAAAGTCAACAAAATGCTAGTTAACGACAACAACCAATGTTAATAGTGTATTTCAGTTCAGCAGATTTTTATTAAACTTCTCTTCCATATAAAACACCATGTTTGAACTTAGGGATACAATGATACAAATGAAATAGTTCCTGCCTTTAAGATGCTTACATTCGATGGGAGAAATAAAAATATACACTGATCAGTGTGCATAACACCTCTTGTCCACTCAGGTTGTGCAGTTTCCTAAAGGACAACCCTATGATGCTATATGCATGAAAGGAGATGACTTCCGATTGGCTGAGAGACTTTTGGCCCCATGACAATGAGATGTGTGTGTGTGTGTCTGTGTGTATGTGAGGGCAGGAATTCAGATTGAATTTTTTCAATTGAAAGACTTTTGAATCGTGGACTGAAGATCTCCCTGGAGCCAGAAGAAGTGGGAAAACCAATCTTCAATATGGCCCTTTATTTTCAGTGCCAGCTAAAAGTGAACCTGAAATACCTTCCCCTCCTCCCCCCACCCCATTATTCTCCTTTCTTGGGAGCTAAACTCTTATTCATTCCTAAAGAGCACAGATATCTACTCATGTTTATTCTTCCATCTGCTCTATCTCCAGTCATCCTGATGAATATCAGGTCACTGGATTCAGATAGCTCTGGAGGAGAAGTGAGGCTGGTGACCTGCACAGCCCTCCCTCTCTCAAAACAAAGTCAAGTGCAAGTTGTGTCATCATTTCTCTGATGGCCTGGTCTTCTCTGGCAACAAAGGTTGAACACAACAACCGATTTTTGCTTACTGCTGCTCACTTGAGAAGTTTTATTAATTTTTTCTGATCCTTTTGGTGTGTATTTGGTAAGAGTCAAAGTGGGCTGTTACCCTTCCCTTGAGATTAATCAGGGAAAGTGGCTTTTGTTATGAACCCTTTTGTCATATCCCTAGATTACTGATAAATTAAATACATGATAGATATTTTAGCTCAATATCTCTCTTGGAGTTAATAGAGTGATATAACTTGGCCATGGCAGTCCTGGAAGCTACCTGCCCTTCCCTAGACTGGTTGTTGGTTCAGGCAAGGACCTCCTTTTACTTTCTTCAAAGGCTGGAAATTATAGTCTCTCTTGAACGACTGAGTCAGATCTCAGGTCAGATATCTGGGATGCTACACGTGGGTCAGCTTTATCTTCATATCCTATAACTACTAATCTCATATGCTGTATACTTTATAGCTGTTTCATGGAAAATTGACAGAGAAAAGAGCATTAAAAAGTGGGAAGATCACCTTTAGTGTGTAGCAGGAAGGGAGATGGCAAAGAATCTTTGTTTAGTATGATTTCCATTGAGAAAACCATATCCATTTCTGAACCATTTGACTATGCTAAGGACTTTGGACCTTTTTTTCTTCTCCTGGGTGATCAGTAGTTGTGGCTGCTTAGAAAATCTTCCCTTTCACATCTGCTATGACTATTGCCAGGTTCTGTCTCCCCCGGGGTGGCCTCTATGACAACAGTTGCTTGAGCAGGATGGAAGGGGGTGGTTGAGGCCTTTCAGAAAATTTTGTTCTACCTGGTATTTTTTGCTTTCTGTTTCTCTCTCAGGATATCTGTTTTAGCCATTGATTAATAAGCCAACAGGCATTGATTAAGCACTTAGGCACCAGGAATGCAAAGCCAAATTCAAGCCATCTCTGCTCTCCATTCTACCCAGTGAAATAACATGCCCATAAATAGGTATATATAGAAGAAATACAGGGTAATTGTTTTGTGGGGAGGGAAGCATTAACAGCTGGAGGTCATCACCCTTCCAGAAACTCAGTTTTGTAACTTTGGTGCCATCCTCAAAGGCAATGAATCTTTTTTTAAATATCATTTCCATGGATAAAACCACGTTGAACCATTTGATAACTAACTGTCTAATGAAACCAATTTCCCTATTATCTTAATTGTCTCTCCAAGGGGAATCTGTGACTTCCTCCATTTTAGCATTAACACCATTATATATTCTAGGCTTCATTTATCAAGAGGATATTGATATCAGTATCAGTCAAATATTTATGAAGCACCTACTATATGAAAGGGGCAGCTCAGTGGCACAGTAGTTAGAGCACTGGGCTTGAAATCAGGAAGACTCATTTTGGTGAGTTAAAATCTGGTCTCAGACACTTACTAGCTGTGTGACCCTGGGGAAGTCATTTAACCCTGTTTTCCTCAGTTTCTTCATCTGCAAAATGAGATGGAGAAGGAAATGGCAAATCATGCCAGTATCTTTGCCAAGAAAACCCCAAGTGGGGCTTGATTAATTGGTTGGATGATTATCTATACTTAAGAAAATGATAAGGATAATGTTAATGACACAGATTAAACTGAAAAATATGTTGTGAAAACATCTTTTTTTCTGAGAGATGGCTGTTACACATTTACCAACACACTACTCTTCCAGACTCTCTTTGGCAAGGAACCTGGAAAGAGAGAAAAGACTTTGATAAGCAATAGATATACAGAGGAGCTGAAGCCTCACAACATCCCAAATTTCCAGCTCATTTTCCTAGAGCCTTTAGAGATTTTCTCTTTGGACATGATCAGGAGTTGTATGGGATTGGAGCAGCTCAGCACAACCAAGAAAAAGAGACACTTCAATCTCACTCAGTGGAACCTAAGCTCTGGCAGAATCTACCATGCTTTGAGGATGGCCTAGGTAACAGATTGAGTCTATTTTCCAAGGACTAACCTAGCTAATTACACAGACACGCCATCAGGAAGTCGACCACCTGGTGAAGAACTTTCTTTTTGGCCATGACAACCAATTAAGCCAAGAAAAAATTTCCAAATGGCCCTCAGTGAGTCCCTTTCAGTTTCTTTGACAGTGGCTGAGTGGCAGGAAAGGTTGCAGAGGAAACTAAAAATCATGGTTTTTAGACAGTCAATAAGCTTTCATTTAATTGTTGGTACTCTAAATAGGAAATCCTTGGTCAATGAGAAGATGTACTGTTAGAGGAATGGAATCCGATCAATGCTGCTATAAACAAAAACCAGAAGAAAAAAGGAAGTTGCAATTAGATGGAAGGATGACTCCCAGGCAGTTCTTGGAGCAGCAAAGAAGCACTGGAGGAAAGGGTTTTTATTACATACCCAGAAACAACAACACCCATATTTCACGGGACATTTTATCATTGCACCAAGATCAGTTACTGATAAAAAAGTCTTAGAGAAATTCTAGGAAAAACTGAAGACCCTAAGATTTAACAAACTCCAAGTGCCAAGGACTGCAATTTTCTGTAGACCGTCATCCTCCTATTTTCAGTTATTATCCAGAAATTCAAACCCCAGTCTTAGCCAGATGGTCACTTTCAAGATCTGCTTTCCTCTTCTAAAACCTTTGCCTTCAATTGGCTACAGGAATGAAAACCCCATCTGCCCTCCTAGGGGGTTTCAGTATCTTACCCATAATAATACTTTCTGGTTTTCTTCCAGCCCGACCTCTTGTGCTTATGTGAATCACCATGAGGGTGTAGTTAGTGCTCAGGTAATCTTGGAGCTGTGACTCTTCTTCCATTTTGGATTGCTGGTTTTTGTTGTATTTCAGTTTTTTCAGTTTGCCAACTCTTCATGACCCCATTTAGGGTTTTCTTGGCAAAGATAGTGGAGTGGTTTGCCATTTTCTTCTCCAGCTCATTTTACAGATGAGGAAACTGAGGCAAATAGAGTTAAATGATTTGCCCAGGGACACACAGCTAATAAGTGTCTGAGGTCAGATTTGAACTCAGGTCTTTCTGACTCCAAGCCTGGCCTCTATCCACTGAGCCACCTAGCTGCCCCCAAAAGACAGTAGATCTCTACTGTTCTTAGATTGAAAAGTTCTTGTTGCAGAACTGCTTCACAAGGCAGGGATCGAGGGGGTGCTATCCCTTCAGTATTACTTAACCTGTCTGCCTCAGTTCCTTTCCCAGCAAAATGGAGATAATACTAGCACCTCCCTTAGAGGACCAGATAAGTTGACATGCATAAAGCTCTTTGCAAACCGTAAAGCACTATTGTTACTATGACCCCTCAGAAGGGCGCCACCCAAGAGCACTGCTTATCTCTTTTTCCTCGTGGATTGCACGATTTCTCACCTGCCGGCACCTGTGGTTAAGCATTAGCCCTCCTTGCAGGAGAAACAGCTGCTTTCTCCACAGGAGGAAGAAGGTCCAGTGTCCTCCTCTTTGGGCAAAGCCTCGTTCCTTCCTGTTGCTCATCTCCAAGTGTTCATGGTTTGTCTCCTCCTTCTCCTAAGTCTGACCTTCATTCACCTTCCAAGCTACAGACATAGATCAAGATTAGCCTCAGACAAATTCCATTCAATTCAATCACGTACTAAGCCCTTACTATGTACCAGGCCCTGTGTTACATACTGGGAAGCCAAAGATAAAAATGAAGCCTTTCCTGTGTAGTCAGGTGGCTAAGAGCACTGGACTTGAGGTCAGAAGACCTAGATCTGAACCCTGGTTCTACTAGCCATGTGACCTCTCTGGACCCCAATTTCCTCATCCGTAAAATGGAGTTGAATTAGATGGCCCCTTAAATTGCTTTCCAGCCCTCAATTAATCATTTCATTCTATTGATGTTACTGATATAACATCGCATATGCAAAAAAATTGAATAGAAAATATATAGGAAGTGAATACAAAGTAATTTGAGGAGGTAGAAAAGTGTGAGCACTGGTACTGGGAGTAGGTGAGAAAAGACAGCTTCTTGTCCATGGTGGTGTCTGACATCCTCAGTTTCTCCTCCTCTTTTGTCTTTTTCATTTTCACTACGAAGCCCAGCCCCTGGCCAGTGGCAGAGACACATGTTCCCCGTACTCACCACACCATACAGCTTGAAAGGTGAATGAAGGTTAGCCTTAGGAGAAGGAGGAGACAAACCATGAACACTTGGAGATGAGCGACAGGAAGGAACGAGGCTTTGCCCAAAGAGGAGGACACTGGACCTTCTTCCTCCTGTGGAGAAAGCAGCTGTTTCTCCTGCAAGGAGGGCTAATGCTTAACCACAGGTGCCGGCAGGTGAGAAATCGTGGGAGTGGGATAGTCAGTCCCTTTTTCCTTCTTGGAAAATTGCTAGGGCAGCTCCTTGGGTGAGGGGTCTCAACTCTGAAAAGGTCACTTTCCTTCTACTTCCTTTTTACCTTCTCCCCTCAGTAGCACCTTGGAAGCCATACCTCACTTCTTTGCCTTACTTCCATCTTGTCTTACCAACCTTCTCCTTCAGCTTTTCTCTTCCTGCTTTCTTCTCCCTTTGTTTTCTCCTCAGGCCCTTCTGCTTGAAGCCCTTTTATTCAGTTTATCCTCGGGTTCTCCACAGTTTCTGTATTCTAAATTCAACTTCTGGCTTTGATATAATTGTGATAATATATTATTGGACTATAGTTTGTGACTCGATTATCTTCCTTTTTTTTTTGAACATTAGGAAGTTTGCCCTTCTCTGATCCTGTAAAGGAATATATAGTGGAGACATTACGTAGTACTCATGGGGGAATTAAATTATCAAGATATCTAAGGGACCTCTCTTCCCCTCTCCTCTCTTCTTTTTTCCTCTCCTCTCTTCTCTTCTTTCAGAATTTTATTTTTTTTTAACTTCCCATCTTTCCTGGGCCGACTTTCCCCCAAAACAATTGTGTTCCACGAGTTCATACTAGCCCTTTCTCTGATGCATGACATGTGCTCTCCCCAGAGCTCAGGTGATGTCAGATTGTGTCCCCCTTTCTTCTCCTCTTCCACAACTTCTCCTCTTCTTCCCTCCCCTCTTTCTCCAAATCAGAAGAGCTAAAATTTTATTGATCTGCCTTATTGAGAATTCTAATTTATTTTATCATAGACTGAGTTCAAGGGGCATACCAGAATAATAATATGCTGATAACATGTCCTTTTAAATATTGTATGTACTTAGAGATATAACCATACTAGTGCATTTGGGGATAATGTTTCCTAAACAGATACCCGGGGTCCCAGCTGCAACTACCATCCTTGCCTTCATGATACTTTGTCTTTTAAAATGTAAAGGAAACAGCAAATGAAACTACTACTTTAGAACCAATTCTCATAGATAAAGAAGAAGTAGCGTCTGGGGAAATGAATCTTGTTGAGGAAGTTAGCACTATCTTAGAATTTGTGAAAGAGGGATGGACACAGTCTGACATGCACCCAAGTTCTGGGGAGAGCAACTGTCATATATTTCAGAGAAAGGATGGGTATGAGCTCATTAACTAAAATTGTTTTGTGGGGAAGTCAACCCAGGAAAGATGGGAAGCTAGAAAAAATAAAATTCTGAAGAGGAGGAAAAGATGGAGTTGCCTATAAATGTTGATATAAATACACAAAGAACTAGTCAATTTAGATTTTAAAGTTATGTACAGAAGATGAACACAAAAACAGAGTGCAGTATCTTAAGATTATTGTCAGAAATGCACAAACCAGGAAGGAGAGGACATTGGTAAGGAAATTGATCAATGACATAAAAAGTATTTCTAAAATCTGTATTGGAAAAAAAAAAAAAGAGGAAGAGCAAAGAGGAGACTGCTGTTCAAGGTGGGTCTGGAGTTCACTGGACCGAGAATCAGGAAGACTCATCTTCTGAATTCAAATCTGGCCTTTGACTATGTGTGTGATTTTGGGCAAGTCATTAGCCCTGTTTGCCTCAGTTTCCTCATCTGTAAAATGAACTGGAGAAGGAAATGGCAAACCACTCCAGTATTTGTTCCCAAGAAAATCCCAAATGGTATCAAAGGAGTCAGACATGACTAAAAATTAACCAAACAAGAACACTACAAGAAAATACAAAATGAAGTGTTCATTTGGAAAAAAACAAAAACAAAGGGAAAGGATTTTTATAAGTGGTCTCTGTCATAAAGGCCTCATTTCTAAAATATAGAGAGAACTGAATCAAATTTACAGGAATACAAGTCATCCCCCAATTGATAAATGGTCAAAGGATACGAATAGACAGTTTTCAGAGGAAGAAATTAAAGCTATTGTCATATGAAAAAATGCTCTAAATCAATATTGATTGGAGAGATGTGAATCAAAACAACTCTGAGGTACCATATCACACCCATCAGATTGGCTAACATGACAGAACAGGAAGACGATAAATGTTGGAGAAGATGTGGGAGAGTTGGAACACTAATTCCTTGGTGGAGCTGTGAGCTGATCCAACCATTCTGGAGAGCAATTTGGAACTACGCCCAAAGGGCTACAAAAATGCGCCTACCTTTTGACCCAGCAATATTGCTGCTAGGGCTGTATCCCAAAGAGATCATGAAAATGGGAAAGAGTCCCACATGTGCAAAAATATTTATAGCAGCTCTCTTTGTGGTGGCCAAGAACTGGAAATCAAGGGGATGCCCATCAATTGGGGAATGGCTGAATAAATTGTGGTATATGAATGTAATGGAATACTAGTGTGCTATAAGAAATGACAAACCGTTGGACTTCAGATTTATATGAACTGATGATGAGTGAAATGAGCAGAACCAGGAGAACATTATACACAGTAGCAGCCACAGTGTGCGAGGACTGTTTCTGATAGACTTAGCCCTTCACAGCAATGCAAGGACCTAAAACATTCCCAAAGGACTTGATGCAAAATACCATCCACATCCAGAGAAAGAACCATAGAATCAGAAATGAAGCAGACTATTTTGTGTTAGGTTTTGTTTTGTTTTGGTTTTTCTCATGGTTTCTTCCATTTGTTTTAATTCTTCTATGCAACATGACTAATGTGAAAATGTGTTTAATAAGAACGTATGTGTAGAACCCATATAAGATCTCATGCTGTCTTGGGTAGGGAGGGAAAAGAGAGGGGGAGAAAATTTAAAACTTATGGAAGTGATTGTTGAAAACTGAAAAGAAATGAATTAATTAAATAAAAAAAAAAACAAAACAGGCAGAGGTTAACTGACTTGCCCAAGGACTAAAAAGGACAGGACAAAAATAAATAATAGGCAGTTAATATCCAAGGTAAGGAAATTGTAAGACAATCAACACACACAATATGTAAAATAGATAATGCATATGTATATACATATCCATTATATATGTGTGTACACATATGTAAATGATGATCCTCTTAGTATACATACATATGAATCTCTTACATATAGTATGTATGTGTGTGATGTATATATGTTTGTACACACATACACACACTCAGGTTTCTTCATGCTTTAAAGAACTGCAGGACGTGATGCTGAGCCACTTTTAGTTATCTTTGACAGAAACTATAGGACTGGAGAAAGCACATGTTTTCCTCTTTTTCAAAACAGAGAAGAGATTGAATACTGAAACCTATATACCAGTAAGCTTGGCTTCAATTTTTGGAAAAATTTTAGAATGTGTTCTTAAAAGGACGATCAGAGAATAGTTAGAATAGGAAGCAGCGACCACAAAAAGCCCCAATGACTTTATCGGAAATAGACAGCGTTTCATTTCCTTTTTTTGAAGGGATCACTGATCCAGCAGATCAATGTGATGCTGTTAAAATATCTTACCTAGATTTCAGTTCAAAGCATTTGACCAAGTCTTTCCTGCCATTCTTGCGGACAAAAGACGAGTAGATGTGGGTTGGATGATAGTACAGTTAGGAGGGTTTGGAATGGGTTGAACGGCCAGACTCAGGGCCTTCATGGCATGTCACTTTCCTGACACCTTAGATGTCTCTGATGTTACACCTCAGGCATCTTTCATTGGCCTTGCACTATTTAAAGTTGGTGTCAGTGACTTGGGTAAAGATGTAGATGGCATGTATAGAAGGTTTGCAAATGACAGAAACCAAGGAAGTTTGTTCAGGTTGGATGACAAATTTAAGATCTGAAAAGAAATCAACAGACTAGAATTTTAGGCCAAATCTGATGAGAAACAACTTAAAAGGGACCGATGTACAGTCTTGTAATGGGGCTTTAAAAAATTGACATCATAAGTAGAAGACATGACAAAAGTAAAATAAGCTGCCTCAGTGAGGTGCTGGGTGTGCCTCATGCCTGGAGGTCTTTAAGCAAAGGAGAAAAGATGATTTGTCAGGGAGTTATGAATTGGACTAGAATTGGGGGTGGGGAACCTTCGGCCTCAAGACCATACGTTGTCTTCTAGGTCCTTGAGTGCAGTCTTTTGACCGAGTCCAAGTTTTATGGAACAAATCCTTTTATGAAGGGGATTTGTTCTGTGAAGTTTGAATTCAGTCCAAGGGCTGCACTTGAGGACCTAGAGGGCCACATGTGACCTTGAAGTCACGGGTTCCCCACCCGTGGACTAGATCATCTCTGAGGTTCCCTCCAATGCTGAGATGAAATGGGAAAGGCTGGCTAGACAGTAGCTCAGCTAAAAAAAGATGGTGTTTTTTTTTCTTTTGTGTGTGTGTGTGTGTGTGTGTGTGTGTGTGTGTGTGTGTTTCTTTCCAGCGGGTAGAAAGCTTACTATGCATCCCCCTGAGCTATGGAAGCTAAATAAGTCTGCAATCAAATTGCATTATGGGAAGCAAAGTGTTCAGAACTAGAAAGATGATTGCTCCTCTGTGGTGTGCCCTGTTTTATTACATTTGTTCACTCTAGGTTATCATACTTTAGGAATGACGTAGATAAATTGGAGAGACTCAAGAGTGTGGTGACCAGAGTGGGTAAGGATTTTTTTTAACATCAACAACATCCATTTATAAAGCATTTTAAGGTTTGCAAAGCATTTTGCAAATATCACATTTTACCATCACAACAATCCTGGGAAGTATTGGCTATTACTATTCCTATTTTACAGATGAGGAAAATGAGGCAGACACATGCTAAATGACTTGCCCTGGGTCACTTAGCTAGTAAGGATCTGATGCCAGATTTGAACTCAAGTCTTCCTGACTCTGGTCCAGAGTTCTATTTACTGCACCACTTAACTTTCTAGTCACAAGAAAGGTTGAATACTTAATCCTAACTCAAGCCACTTCCCAGAACCTTAAGTCTTTTTTACTCCAAAGTGTGCATCAGACGCCCCAGGTACCCTATCTGGTCCCAGGCAGGTTCACCTGCTTTCTACTAACTCAGCCTCTCCTGCTGAGGCAAAGGCTCATGCGTCTGCCATGTAGGATAATAATGACCCCCTTTCAGCCCCCTTTAAGCTAGGTCTAGTAGGCTGAGGTTTAGTGAAAGAACCTCTAGTTACTTACCATTACCTTTCATGATTTTATAGCCTTATGTTCTATAAGGATTCTTGAAAGAACTGGGAATGTTTAACTCTGAGGCTGGCGTGTTTGTCCTTCATTCTCAAAGAGCACCATGACATCAAGATGGTGACATGACTTGCAATTGACATTGATTTGAATGAGGGAGGGCTGTGCGGGTCACCAACCTCACTTTCTTCTCCTGAGCCACCTGGGTCCAGTGACCTGATACTCATCAGGATGACTGGAGATGGCCCAGGATGCACTGGGAGACCCTGGGCCTTTCAGGGTAAGGTCTTATAGCATTCTCACTTTGGGAGAGATACACTCATTCAATGAATAGGCTTCTTTAAATAGCTGCTCAAGGGATGGTCCCATTAATCAAAAAAAAATCAAACTGGGAGGAGAGGACCCTCAGGATTCCTGGGTAAAAGAGAAACTATTACTATTTAGTATTTAAATCCACTCTGGGCTAGGTGAGTGGGGACTTGTTGTCCAGTCTATGAGCTCCAGAGTGAATTGGGTTTGAGGCTTGATCTTTGAGCAGGAAATGTAGCCAGTAAACCCAGAGGAAGAAAGGCAGCTTTTGGGGGTGGAATGGAGGAGGAGGAGGAGGAGGAGGAAGAGGAGGAGGAGAAGGAGGAGGAGGAGGAGGAAGAGGAGAGCTGCTACTCACTCACAGGTTGTTTTTGTCCTTTGTTCTCGAGGAGACCCATGACATCAAGATGATGACAGACTTGCAGTTGACTTTGCTTTGAGGGAGGGAGGGCTGTGCAAGGTCACCAGCCTCACTTTCTCCTGAGTCATCTCCAGATTCAGTAGACTCATAAGGAATGCAAAATGAAGTACTTCTACTGTCAGTCAGTCAGTCAACAAGTGTGCACTTATTATATGCCAGGCACTATTCTAAGCTTATCATTCTTGGGATCCAAGGTAACCCCCCATTTTCCAGACCCTACACTTACTTCCTCATGTTCAGTATTTGGAAGTCAATCTTCCCCACACCAACCCAGAATCTTTGAGGAGGGAAGGTATGGAGGAGGGAAAGGGGATCAATTGCTTCACAAGTCAAGGAGACATTAGCCTTGTTCTCCTTGGCCCCAGTAGGCGGAATTTCTAGTCTTACACATTCCTCCACTTTACACATTCCATATGTAGAAGACATTCCCATCTGTTTCTGTTTGCTCGCCCTCACACGTCTCCATCATGGTGTCTTTCTCAGGTTGGAATGCTCTCTCTCTTCCCTTCTGCCTCTTGGAATCCCATGAAACTCATCATGGAATTACAGACTTCCAGGGCTGAGATTTCAGAGGTTATGTAGTCCTACTCCCCTTCCTAACAATAATTATTAATAATAAGCATTTAAATGTGTGTGCTCATCCTTTTTTTCTGAAGAAGACCATGCCATCAGAGAAATGATGACATGACTTGCACTTGACTCTTTTTTTGAGTGAGGGAGGGCTGTGCAGATCACCAGCCTCACTTCTCCTCCAAAGCCATCTGAATCCAGTGACCAGATATTCATCAGGATGACTGGAGATGAGCCAGGATGGGGCAATTGGGGGTAAGTGACTTGCCCAAGGTCACACAGCAAGTGAGTGTCAAGTGTCTGAGGTGACATTTGAACTCAGGTCCTCCTGACTCCTGCACTGGTGCTCTATCCATTGCACCACCTAGCTGCCCCAAACATTTAAATAGCTCTTTCAGGTTTGAAAAGTCCTTGGCCTATGGTTTCTCACTTGATCCTCACACCAGTCCTTTAAGGCAGACATTACTATTTTACAGATAAGGAAAATGAAATATAGAAAGGGCACGCATTACTTGTCCAGGGTCATGCAGCTGTAATTGTCAAATTTCAGGATTTGAACTCTGGTCTTTCTGACTCCACAGCTAGTACTCTCCAATGCACAACCAAACTGTTTCTACATGAAGGAAAAAAAATCCTCTAAAAATGCAAATTAGCTGAGGTATCCATCATGCTTTGCAACCCTGAAGGCTTTTAAACACAGTCTCCTATCTGTTTGGTGCTCTTACAGCTGTTTCCTTACACTCCCAATTCTCTAATTTTTAATAAAAAAATTTTTTATAACATGAAACTGTTCTCACATAAGCAAGGTATCACTCCACAGAGTTAATAAAAGGATATGAGTTCTCACATCTATACTACAGATCATTTTCTTTTCAAAACAGTCCAAATCACATCTGAAATTTATGTTTCTTCATACACATATATTTAGTGTCTATTAAAGCAAGGTTCTTTTCCTACTTGTATTAAATATCAAAATAATCATCTGTAATAGTAGTTATATCTTACATCCTTTGACAATTAATATAAATCTCTTCCTTTACACATTTTCTGACCCTTTCATCATTAAAATGTTCCTTTTATCTTTTCTTTTGTTAGTTTTCAACATTCATTTTTTATAAGATTTTGAGTTCCAATCTTTTTTCTTTCCCTCCCTCTCCTTTCCTCTCCTGAAGACGGCAAACAATCTGATATAGGCTATACATGTACAATCATATTAAACGTATTTCCACATTATTCATGTTGTGAAAGAAGAATCAGAACAAAAGGGAAAAACCAAGAGAACAGAAAAAAAATAGTATGCTTCAATCTGTATTCAGAATACATAGTTCTTTTCTGGATGTGGATAGCATTTTCCATTACGAGGCTTCTGGAACTGTCTTAGGTATTGCTGAGAAGAATGCTCCATTTATCTTAAAGGAGAGTGTATTTTACATATGGCTCATGATCCCAGTTACCCAGATTCAAAATCGTCTTAGCCCCCTACTCCAATCATTCACTGATTTCTAAAATGTATTATATATGTATATTATACGTAAGTGTACGTATATAAATATACACACATATGTGCACATATACATACATACATGTGTATATATACATATGCATATACATACATACATATACATATATATACACATACACACACACACACACACACACACACACACATATATATATATATATATATATATATATATATACACCCTTTTTTCTACACCCACAGGGCCACAACCATAGTTCACATTTTTATCACTTCTCAATTACTGGAATTAGTCTTACTGCTAAAATAATTTTTCCAAGGCACAGGTGCTCAACATGTCACTCCCCTGCTTAAAATCCTTCAGTGGTTCCCTATTATTTCTAGAATAAAATACAAAATTCTTAGCCTGGCTTTTAAGACCCTGTAAAATCTTCTACCTACTGTACTAAAGAGTATTGCCAAGCCTTAGTGTAGTTTAAAGTATACTACAGATATTATCATTATTGCTTAAAACTATATTAAGGCTGCTGGGGGACATCCTGTATTGCTCCTAGAACACCCATCATGAATTCTGTGTTCCAGCCAAACTCAGCTCCTATCTCTTCCCAGAATTCTGCTGTCAGAGCCTAGGTGCATTGGCAAGGGCTATTCGTAGTACATGGTACATGCTCCTTCCTTGTCTGTACTTTTCGGAATCCATCCTTATTTTTTTTTATCAGTGTTATCACCTCAAGTGATGAGGCATCACATTTTAAGTGTTCCCTGATTCTCCACCTTGGAAGTACTCTCTCTCCCCTCAAATATTCTGAGAACACTTAGTCTGGATCTCCCCTTTCCCCCCATTACTCACTATTCCTGTACGTGATGCTCCCCAAACTCTGTTATTATGCAAAAGCTTCTAGAGAGCAGTCGCTGCTTAATTTTTATCTTTGTATCCCTAGCACCTAGCACAGTGCTCTTGCATACAGGGGGCACTTAATAAATGCTTTTTTTGACTTGAAATGAGGGCTGATCATAATAGCTGACTATAATCCTTTAGGGCAGCAAGGAGGTGACTATAGTATGGATCTTAGAATCAGGAAGACTTATCTTCCTGAGTTCAAATTTGGCCTCAGATATTTGCTACCTGGGGGACCTTAGGCCAGTCACTTAACCCTATTGTCTCAGTCTCCTCATCTGTAAAATGAACTGAAGAAGAAAATGGCAAACCCCTCCAGTATCTTTGCCAAGGAAACCTCAAATGGAGTCACCAAGGGTGGGAAATGACTGAACATCTACATAGTTCTTTAAGGCAGTGTTTCTCAAAGAACAATCCAGAACTCCTGGGGATCCCCCAGGTCCTCTCCAGGAGATAAAAACTATTTTCACAATAATACTGACATTTTAATTTCCAATGTGGAAAATATCAATAGATATAACTCACATAAATAAAAGCTTTTTTTTTTTTTCCTGGTTTGGGTACCTGATTCCTCCAAGGGCTGCAGCAGACCTGAGCTATTTGGGGGTCAGCCTTTTCTTATTATGAATATTTCACTTCAGTAAAGCTGGTTTTCATTACATTCTCCCTGAATTACAATACTCCTACCTGACTCTGGGTTCTGTCTTACGATGTTCCATCTTTCCTTGCAAATTCCAGATTCTGTAAAAACTACCTCAAGGCTTCACAACAACCTTTTGCAGGTATTACTAGTAGCATTTCTATCTGCAAGCTACAACTCAGAAAGGTTAAGCAGCCCATGGTCACAGAGCTAGTAAGTGTCAGAGGTATTCCTGACCCCAAGTTTCACACTCAGTTGGAAGGAGTGGTAAGGACACAAAAGCCCCCAAAGAAGGTTATTGCTACTTCATCACCAATGGAAGTAGGCTTGGGAGTCCACACACATCCCCTGAAAGCCAGCATTACCACTCCTGACACAGTAGGAGTAATAGATTCTCCCAGTGTTTGCTCAGGCACGGGCTCCAGCAATTGGCTAAAAATTAGACTCTTTTCTCTTTCCTGCTCTTGAGGTATAAAGCCGTGAACATTTATGAGGATCCATTCTGCACTCACTCTGTTGGAGGCAATGCAGGGGCTACAGAATCTGACTGAAAAGGAGTTAGGATGTAGTGGAAGAGGAAGGATATGTTATTTTTCAAAAGTTACTAAAGACATAAAGTTGATAAGTGTTCAGTAAATGTTAAGAGAGAAATTAGGATCTTGGTATGCTAGAGCCAGCTCTAGCCTGCTTCCGAGTTCCCTGTCACATTTACACCTCAGAAATCGGGAGTTGCTACAAATAAGGGATTGATTTATTTTACTGATTGCCTAGATTTAAGAAAATATGGATAATTTGATCAAGTTTTAAAATCTTTGTCCATCCATCCTCCAATCCTCCCAGTTTAGTTAAACTTTTACCAGCAAACCCTCATTCTGCCCTATAAACATTGCTGGAGCAAATTTGAATTGTTTTTTTTTTTTTCCTTAAGCAAAGGGTAAGTTCAATAGAAGTTTCTGTCTGGGGAGAAGGGGGGGAAATGGTTGAACTGCCAGGGAGTCATATGATGCTCTCCACTGTTGCATTACATGCATGGCTCAAGGAGATGCCTTCCTTTCTTCCAAGGCTGAACCAATGGGTTAACAATAAAGAAATTATTCTTGGTGCAAAGAAAGTATCTGGAAAAGATTAGTTATACCTACTTTCCACAGCATGGGGCAGTGAGAGAGAGTAAAAGCATAAACCCTTCCTCTCCTGCAATGACCCGGTAGGATCTTTTCACTTTATACAAATAACACCTAACAGAAATCTTGTTACAGTAGGTTTCAAATAGGTGGAAGGGGGAGTGGGGATGGTAAAAAAGCATGAGCAAAAGGGTTGTTCAGTCATGTCTGACTCTCTATGACCCCATTTTCAGTTTTCTTGGCAGAGATACTGGAGGAAATTTGCCATTTCCTTCTCCAGATCATTTTATAGATGAGGAAATTGAGGCAAGCAGGGTTAAGTGACTTACCCAAGGTCACACCACTAGTAAGTGTCTGAGGTTGGATTTGAACTCATGAAGATGAGTCTTTCTGCCTCCTGGCCTGGCACTCTATCCACTGAACCACCTAACTCCCCCAGTATAGGGGTGGTAAATTGAAAAGTATTTTGGAGGGTACAATGGGTGCATCAATTTATTTGGGAGATAAAACCAGAAAAGTGGATGGGATGCCAGCGTTTGGACGTTATTTCATAGATCTGATTGGAAATGCTGAGGTTACCAACTTCTCATCTTTTTTTCTCTCCTTCTTTTCTCTATCCTCTTTGCCTGCTTCTTTCCCTTTCTTCCCAACCCTCTACTGCTGCAAAGTGATTCTCTGCTTCCCCTGTGCCCACGCCATCTGGGCATGTGTCCGCACCTGTCCCACTGGCTGCACCTGCACTCACGAGCGGAGCTGCTCCGTGCTGTGTGACAGGACGGGCCTCCTGCAGATCCCCAGCGAATTCCCCTGTGAGGCCTCCTTCATCAACCTAGACAAAAATGGCATCAAGTTCCTGGCAGAGCGGGCCTTTGGGACCCTGCCCTCCCTCCGACATCTGTCTCTGAATCACAACAATATTTCCTTCATCACTCCAGGGGCTTTCAAGGGGCTGCCTAACCTAGTGGAGCTGAGGATTGCTTACAATGAGGACATCCGCTACCTGCACACGAGGACCTTTGCTGCCCTCCGACGCCTGGTCAGGCTGGACTTGGCGGGCTGCAACCTGTTCAGCATCCCTGACCGCATCTTTGTGGACCTCCCTGCTTTGCAGGAGCTCTCCTGCTTTCAGAACCATTTCCGTCGGGTGCCTGGGGCCGTCAGGGGAATGGAGAACCTGACGCATCTCTACCTGGAACGAAACTGGATTGAGGCTGTGGCCTACAACTCGCTGCAGGGCCTAGGCCGGCTGTGTTCTCTGAGTCTGCAAGACAACAGGATCAGTGTGGTGCACGCGGGAGCATTCCAGGACTGCCAGAGGATGGAGTACCTCTACCTGAATGACAATCTCCTCCACAGTCTCCCAGGGAGCTCCTTTGAAGGGCTGAGCCATCTGAAGCTGCTCAACCTTGGGGGCAATGCTCTGAGCCATGTTTCTAGGGCCTGGTTCCGTGACCTGGTGGAGTTGGAAGTGCTCTACCTGGACAGGAACAGGATACAGTACATTGAAGAGGGGGCCTTTGAGAACCTCACCAGCCTCTTGGCCCTGCACCTCAACAGCAACAACCTCACCTTGCTGCCCCTCTCTGTCTTCCAGCCTGTCTACTTCCTGGGCCATCTCTACTTGTTTCGGAACCCGTGGCACTGTGACTGCCAGATGGAGTGGCTCAAGGAGTGGATGGAGAGCTATGGTCTTGTCAGGGACGTCACCTGCGCCTCCCCATCCTCGGTGGCCAGTGGAGACTTGAGCGTGGTTGACTTTCACCGATCTCACGAGGGGCTTTGCCTGGACCCTGAGGAACTGAACTTCACCACCTCCAGCGAGGCCCCTTCAGAGGGGCCTCCCTCGGCCACTGAGAGCAAGTTCAGCAGCCTCATCTCCAAGCTCTTGTCCCCAAGGGCTCCACTAGAGGAGGGGGCAAATGGCACTGGGGCCTTGGCCAACAGCTCTCTGCTGGACAGCCTTTCTTCAGGCCTAGAAGAAAGGGGGGGAAACAAGGTCTTCTCATTCTGGGCCGCTCTTCACCTATTTCTCTGTGACCTAGTGACAAGACTGAATGTGGAATGAGTTCACAAGGCATCATGGGAAAGCAGATCATTAGGCATTCAAAACAGCACTGGTCCTCAGGTTGCTTAGAAATTGACCTCTGGTTGGCAGCAGATTGTAGACTGGGGACAAGGCAAGAAAGGGAGAACATGTTGGAGAGATAGAAACCTGGGAAATGCTGTTCTGACTTCCACCCTCAACGACCAACATAAACTTAGCAGCTGGAACAGAGAAGAAGATGAACATGGTTTAGTGTTCAGTGTTTTACCCTGGTGGCCTTCTGCATAGATGACACATATAGGTGTTGCTGATTCGTGTCTGATGCTTCAAGACCATGGCTATCAGTGCTGTCCATGGGGTTTTCTTGGCAAAGATCAGGAGTAGTCTGCCATTTCCTTCTTTAAGGGATTAAGGCAATCAGAGCTAATAAGTGTCTGAGGCTGGATTTGAGCTCAGATCTTCCTCCAGGCCCAGGGCTCTATCCACTACTACCAAGCTGCCTCCTATGATACACACACACACACACTCACACATATATACATATACACACATATGATATATGTATGTACATATACATATATTATGTGTATACACACTTATACACATATATTACATATACATACTATATGTGTGCGTACATGTACACACAGACACATACATATAATATACACGCATATATACATATATTATATGTGTATATATATATATATGTACACACACATATGGCAGATTGCCCATGAGACATAGCTGGAGAACTTTCAAAAAGTACCCCTCTCCCCATAACGTCTCCCTCACTTAATGGTTTTAGGGTCTGAAATTCCCACAATAGGAGATATTTTCTTTACATTACCCTCCCTTGGCTTTTAATAAGGGAAGGGGATGGGGGCAGAGTCTGGTCCTTTGCATATTTTGATACTTACCAATTACAGAGAATATATTGCATTCCCACTAGTTGGGAAATGGTAACTTAGAGAAATTTTCATTCCTTGATATTTGATTATGAGGAGGAAGTCCGGACTGCCTAGTGAGTACTGAAAGCCAGCTCTGCACTTGCGCCACCCCTTCACCCCCATCCTAGGACTATTCATGGCTTTTCCCCAACCCTTCAATATCAATTGTCAGAAATAGAAAAATCCAGTAGTTGGAATGAGAATGGACAGAAGTGGGCTGCCCTTGAATAATTCCCAGACCTTGTAACAGCACATCCTGTGGTTTTCAGTTTCACATTTCAGGCACAGACTGAAGAGGGGAGGTTTGAAAATAATATACTCAGGCTGAGTGACCATCCTTCCTCATGTCTGCTTTCCAAGCAGGAAGATCAAACTTTTCCCACCGGCCACTCCCCCAAAACTCCATCAGAGGCTCCTGAGCTGAATGTTCTTGTGTTCTGTTTATCCAAAGTAGACGAAGATCAGTTAATCATTTATTAAGCCCCTACTATGTGCCAGGCACTGTGTTTAGGGCAAGGGATTAAAAAAAGAGGTAAAAAGTAGTCCATGTCCTCAAGGACTTTACAATCTAATGGATTACCAGGTGTCCAAAAAAGTGCTGATACAATGATTTTGGATTTCCAGGATATTTACAAATTAAGACTAAGTAATCTTCTTAATGCATTGGATTCTTCTTTGTATAATGAAAAGCTGTTTTTCAAGGCCCCTCCTAGCTTTGTATATCTCACAGCTACAGGGTTGGGCTGAGGAAGGTCTGAAGGAAATGGTGTTTCATCCAGCCCCTGGAAGTTTAGTACTAGAATTTTTTAAAAGGGTTCTTAATTGATCATGCATTTTTAATAGCTTGTTTTTCTATAGTTTATTACATTAAAAAATTATATTGCGTAAAACTTAAATGCTGAAGGTTAATTTTACGTTTTCAATACATTTTTCCAAGTCTTATTTTTCATGTGCAAGCATCAATGGAGGTCAGAAAAACCATCTATTCCAACCATACACTATCAGAAGCTGTGGGAGGGAGGGGTAGAGTGATGGGGGCCTGTTTTTTGCATCTTTGTAACCATGGAAGTGCAGGAACCTCTCAGTCTAGGTTGCCAAGGTGCAGAATGTCATCTGGAGAAAAATGGTTTTCATTACTTTTGACCCCAGAGGGTTCGCAGTATCAACTTTAATATGTTTTCTTGATCCTGACTGGCTTGCTGGCTGTTTTGCTTTTTAGATACCGTTTTTACGCTGGAAGGTTTTGAATGAGTATCAAAACCTAAAGATCCTCCTGGGAGATTTTTTTTTTAATAAACTTAACCAGAATTCCTGCAGAATCATGGGTAAAATGGGTCATATAACAACGAATCATGAACAGCCTGGAATGAGCTTTTAGTGAACCATAAGCCATTATGAGTTTGAGCCTGGAGGAGAAAGCCCTCCTAGTTTCAGGTATTAATTTTTTTCAGGCTATTCTGGTGCCATTTTGTACCTTGATGATGGAATATTAATATGTTCAGGACACTAAGTCTTCAAAAAATGTCATTAAACCTATAATGGTTAACAACGACAAGAACACTGAGTGGAGGAAAACTGGGGAAAGAACCATTAGAAAATGCCCTCCTGAGGTCAAGTACCACATCTTGACATTTCCATTATACTAGATTTCTCAAGAGAAAGAAAACATGGAGGAAAAGGTTCATATTTCATGCATTACCAACAGTTCCCTTCCCATTTCCACAGCCTCCCAGAGGGAAAGAGCCATATTGGCATTAGTTTTCTTTCCTAGATTATTTTTATAAGATCAAGTCACCTCAATATAAGCAGTGTCGTAGTGATATAGTTTTGATAAATGTTTCTAATAGACAGGGTCTAAAAAAAAACCACAAAGCAAAATGAAGCTCTTCATAGGATGGTGACAGTTCAAATCTTTGGAGCCCTAGAAGCTCAGCGCAGTTATCTCTCCATTTCCTCATGCATCTGGGCCACGTGGGAGAGGTTATGTGTGTTTAAAAGGTGCTATGTTGGGGTACCATTTTGGTAGCTTTGGGTCGCAGACCAGATCAATGCTTCAGACCTTACTTTCATTTGTGATTTAGCTAGGCAGAATTTTGAAAAGCTCAGGGACACATCCATACAGTCACTTTAAAGAAAGTTGGCTAGACTCTCTACCACTCCCCAAAAGAAAGCACATTTCACTGATGACTGACAGGGTATAGAATCTCAGGGGTGGGAAACTTGTGACCTCGAGGCACCACCTTATTCTGCAAAGTTTAGAGTTAGTCAAAGGGCTGCACTTGAGGACCTAGAAGAATACACATGGCCTCAAGGCCACAGGTTCCCCACATGTGAATAGACAATCTATATAATTGTCTTATAGCCAGAGTAATTGAAATTGTAGCAGAGACAGGTCAGAAGGACTAGATAACCTAGTCCTTCCAAACTCTATTTTTAGATCCCATAAGTGTAAGAGTAGCTATTTGTAAATTCTAATATGGAACAGTAGAAAAACTTATTCCTGATATCAGAGAAAATGGGTTCAAGTCCTTCCTCTGTAACTTATTTATTACCTATAAGGGCAATTCACTTCATTTTTCTAGATCCTGGTTTCTTTCTCTGTAAAATGAGTATTCATTCATCTGGAAGACCTCTGAGGTTCCTTCTACATTGAAATCAATAATTTTGGGATCCCTAACCTGAGAATATAGGAAAGTGGACAGCTTGCTCATTTGACAGATCCATGTGGATTTCTTTGTAAAGGTTGGATTTCTTTTTTATTTTCAGGAATTTAGGGATTCAATAGAAAAGCACAGGACCACCTTTAAAGAAACTGTTTTATTTAAACTGTCCTTATTAATATGAGATCCAGAGAAGCAAAAGTAAAAATTCAGAATATAAAAATGAATTGAGCATTGACCAAGACTTACTACTCATGGTAACATTGTATTGAAAACTTTCAAGGTAAAGTACTATTTCTAGGGCACTCAATTAATGAATGTTAGGTTCCTGTGGAGACTTGGCAGAATCTTGCAAGTTAATTAATGTTAATGTTTATTGTCTCTTACACCCAAACCCATTATGAAAGTCTCCAGCGGAATGGAAAACAATGACAGTTGAAATATATTTCTACTGTCTCTTCTCAGTTGCTGTGTGTCTTCAGAGGTTTGCTGGCTAATTCCTCGGGAATCCAGATAAGGTAGTTGAATAAATAACAGGATGAAGAACCTCGGTCTGGGCAGCAAAGTTGTTATTTGGTAGTTTTTCGGTCATGTCTAAATCTTTGTGACCCCAATTTTTTCTAGGCAGATATACTGGAGTGGTTTGCCATTTCCTTCTCCAGCTCTTTTTACAGATGAGGAAACTGAAACAGGGTTAAGTGACTTGCCCAGGGTCACACAGCTAGTATGTATCTAAGGCTGAATTTGAACGCGGGAAGAGGAGTCTCCTTGATTGCAGAACTGGCACTCTGCGCACTATAGCGTCACCTAGCTGCCTCAGGCAGGGAAGAGGACACCCTGACTTAGCTCTTTAAGATTTGCTTCTTAAGGTTACTGATGTTTTGAATGTTCCTCACTCATTTCTTGAAAAAAAAAAGTTTATTGTCTTTTGATTTTTACAGCACACTATTTCCAAGTACACTCTCTCCACCCCACCAATCATTGACTCTCCTTGTAACAAACAAAACCAGGTCAGCAAAATCAGTTGAGTGAGAAATACACACAGCACATGCCAAATCCTCCACCTGTAGTCCCCCACCTATCCGTTGAGAGGAGGCAATTGTTCTTCTTTTTATTTATTTATTTTAACTTTCCTTGATTTTACTTTTTTTTAAAAAAAAGTTTCCTTTTTATTATTATGAAGTTGACACACATATTTCCCCATATAGAGAATATAAAAAGCCTATATATAAAACCTTGAATCTCTACTAGGTAAGTTTGGTGTTTTTTCCTTTCTGTATATTTCAAATTTTACATGGTAGTTCCAACATTGCCTTGTTTGTCTGTCTCCTTCTGAACTTTCTCATATTCTCTTCTGTTTATTTTTTTTTAAATGATTCATGGATGTTTATTTCTTTTCTTTTCTTTTCTTTTCTTTTTCTTTTTTAGCATTACTCTCACCATCCTACCCCCAAATACAAGTCCTGAGATCCCAGTGCTGACTTTTTTTTGTATGTGCTTTCTCCAGTTTTTGGATATTCAGCAAAAAACATCATCTAGTATTAAGAAAGCTTACCCTCAGGGGGTGTAGAAACTCTTCTTTTTCAAGATAAAAAGATAGAATTGAGATTTTGCTTAATGTGTTTTTTGACCCTTGTAAACTAATATCCCAGACTTAGAAGCTGCCTTCCATTAAAAAATTGTAGCCATTCAGTAGTGTCAGATAGAGCCGTAGATAACTATTTACACTTCTGGTTTTATGGATATATGGCTGATGATCTCTGTGATGAATGTAAGTGACAGTCTTGGAGAGCTGCAAGACCAAAAAGTCAGTAATCTGTTTCATCAGTGAACAAGTTTTGTATACCTCCACTTCCTTTTTTGGGAAAAAAATGTCACTCACCTCCTTGGGTTGTTATGAGGAATAAATAACAAAATAACTGTAAACCACTTGGTAAGCACCACGCAGAATACCACTTAGTGGCCTAAAAACGGAAAGAGAAACTTCATTTACTTAAGGGATGGAAAGAGTGCATTGTTGCCAATATAGTTTTGCTAATTAAGAGAAAATAGGCAGCTGAGCATATTTTCCTATAAGGCATTAATTTCTGAAGTGTTGTTCCAACCAGGGTTAGAGAAGCACATCTGGCAAACTCCTGGAATGCCAGTAATTGTCAGGGATTCCGGGCCATTGCTGCTCCTTCCTTTGTCCCTAAAACATTTTGGTTTTTTTGAGTGGTTTTCCCTCACGGTGTTTCAGTCTTAACCAATCACTTTCCATTGTAGACTTTTTCCCAGTCTCTTGAAGAGGTGGTTAAAATAAAATTATTAATTAATTAAAATAAATTTATAAATAAATAAAATTATAAATGAAAATAAATGAACAAAATAAAATGAAATTATTATTAATTAATTAAAATGAAATTATAACAACTAGCAGAAAGCTCTAAAACTGAGCTAAAGCTATAATACATATCATTATATCAATAATATTTAATAATACTATTCCTGTGGAACTAATTGTCCCTTCTAATGTTGTGTCAGTCCTGTTTTCCCCAGAACCAGTTAATAGCACTTGAGAGGATATGCCTGTACATTTCCCAGGTTCCCCCCTGTCCTCTCAGTATTTTACCTCAGACAAGAAATTTGCCTAGATTAGGTAACATAATTTTGAAAAGCAGAGAGCAAGCCCTCTGGAAGATGCAGTGAGAGCGTGGGTGTGTGAGGGGTCTTAGGCCCCCCAGCCCCTTGCCAAGAGAAGTCATAGTGGAGATAAGTAAGTGGGGAGTGATGATGGTGGGAGCAAGCAGTGGAAAGAAGCAAAGGGGGAAAGTGAAGGTGAAAACAGTCTTGGCCTTTTTCACAGTTTGCCTTGGGCTGGGCCTACTCTCAACAAGCAGTTCTATACTTTCCAGATGGCACCTTTGGAACGAAGGTATGAAAGCTGAGAAATCAGTGCATGTCCCATAACTTTGAAAAGGGTGGAAATGAGGGGCAAGAGTCTGGACTGAGACAGGAAAGATGAGCAAGAAAAGATATGTTCTTTCTGTTAACATCATATACCTCCCTGGTACAAATGATAGGCTGCCCTCCTAAAATGAGATGGAAGGGAAGGGAAAGGGAAATGGACAGGTTGAAAAACTGCAAATAAAAATTCACATGCATTTATAGGATTCCTTCATGTTTTAATTGAATAGACCACTTGATAGAACATAAAGAACTCTGGAGAGTTCTCAAGGAGTCAGAAAAATTGGAGTTTGAGTTCCAGACCTCAAGGAAAGTAGAGCGCCTAGTAGCCAAGACCAAGAAAAGCAATCAAGGCAGAAATAAGGTGTTGGGGGTCTAGATCACCACCTGTGATTAAAAAACCAACACCAAACCCAAGACCAAACAAATACTTTTCTGTCGTCACTATTTCCTCATCTCTGTAAAGGGCGATATAATTTCAGCAGGGCATACAGTGACAGGATCTCTTACAATGGAAAATGGAACAAAAATTTGCTTAAAAAAATCAGATTGCAATCTAGTCTTAAAACTTGGTCTGCCCCTGCTGCCTCTGTCATTCTTGGCCAAAGAGGCCCAGAACAGTTAACTCTGCTTTCCTTGCCTGCCTAGTTTGAGTATATATAACTGGGGTAGGGAGGGAGTAAGGCAATGCTGAGAAACGCTGTGAAGCCCAGTGGGCCATCCTGTCTTGCCTAAAGGGGGTGGCCAGGGGAGGGCCTGTTCCATTGTAAAGCTCCCTCAATATCTTGCTGAGATAGACAGGAAGAAGGCAGAAAAAGAGAACTCCCCCACATTATTCTCTCATCTTTCTTTAGGGGGATGGCCCTTTAGGCATGAAAGAATACCCTATTATGCAGGAAACATCTAAAAGATGTGACTTTTGGGGAGAGGAGAACGGTATGCCCCTTACCCCGGCCAACACGTCAACATTATAAAATAAAAACCTGCATGTCACAGATGGTGGAATTTTCTAGCATTAAAATAAATGCATTTATAAAGAGTAATATGGGAAAAGTAGCCCTTATTTCACTCCCATGTGCTATGGCTTAGGGTAGGGCTTCTAAGTTCTAACTGTAGCTTGTGGTGGGAAAGAAACAAAAAGAAACAATGGTGAGAGATAAAGATTTTGTAATTGTTTGGAAAAAGCAACGCTGATAACCTGGAAAATTTAAGAGCCCTACCAGAGGTGAAAGCCAGCGCTAGTGTGGAGAATTCCTTGGAGTCCAGCAGGAAGGGCCGCCATCACTTACCTTATGACACTGGGTTTAATACAGAGAACTTGAGTATTTTAAGTTCCAGTGTTCTCCATGTGTGTTCTTCTTCATGTACGACATTTCCAAGGAACTGTGTGTGCCTTCTGAGATGGTCGAATGGAACTAGACCATCAAAAATAACACTTGTCTTTGGGAGGCAGGGTGGACATGATGGATAGAGTGCTGGATTTGGAGGTGTGTGGGGGGAAGTGACTGGCATTCCAATAAATGGCCTTGGGAAAGTTACTAATTCTACCCTTCTGAACCTCTCCTCCTGCATAAAATCAAAGGGCTGAATTAGATGACCACTAAGATCCATCCTTGCTCTAAACTCACTGGACAACCTGCCATTGTGATACTTTCATTGACATAAAAGAGCAGATGTGACCTGGCTCCAATGGAACCTTTGCAGCTCCCAGCCCCATCCCACAGTTCATTTACCTAGTTTTGGGACTTGTCCTGGGGCAGAGCAGCCCTCCATTCTCTAGCTAGCCCCAGCCTGAGCCTCATTCTATCACCCCTCTGGTGAGACACCTGACCTGGTCAGCTTTCCTTTTGTGGCACACACTTCACCACGCCCTGCTTTCTACTTCTTGTTTGGAGTCTAATTGATCCATTTTCAAATACAGGACTCAAGAGAGGCGTAAAAAGGTGAACAGGAAGAGAAAAGAAAAAGAAAGCTTGTCATTTAATATGGGCAAACTATTTAGCCCCTATATGGGCGTTACCTCCCTCTAAGTGAGTACCTGAAAAGGCCAGTCTAAAAGGCCAAGGTCTCCCATTGCATCTGGAGTCATCTCCACTCATCCTGACGAATATCTGGTCACTGGATCCAGATGGCTCAGGAGGAGAAAGTGAGGCTGGTAACCTGCACAGCCTTCCCTCACTCAAAACAAAGTCAAGTGCAAGTCATGTCATCATTTCTCTGATGTCAAGGTCTTCTTCGAAATCACAGGACCAACACAGACAGACAGTCATTACTACCATTGCTGTGGGGGACGGTGCAGCCATCTCCTAGGTGGGGCTCTAATAGCAATCCCTGCACTTTCCCAGAACAAATTTTCCTTTTCTGGCAACCACTTGCTGAGGTGACATTGTTTCTTCCCATGAGAAGAAAGTGAGGATAGGGTCAGTGTCATTTCTGTATTTATATCCCTAGCATCTAGTACAGGGATGAGACCCTTAATAAATGCTTTATTGAGTGGTCCAGCACTATAGGAATGGCCAAGCTACAACAATGACTATGGTGTACATATGACTTTAAGGTTGGCAAAGAGGTTTACAAACATCTAACTTTATCCTCATAACCACCTTGGGAGGTATGTGCTGTTACTATTCCCATTTGACAGATGAAGACACTGAGGCACAGAGTGATTAAGTGACTTGCCTAGGGTGGTCACATAGCTAGTACCTGAAGAGGATTTCAATCCAAGTCCTCTTTGCTCCAGTTACAGGCATCATTATTATTTGGCAGGGTTTAAGGCAAGCGGTGGTAGAAAGCTAGGAGAATCCTGGGGATTAACCAATAAATCTGGAAATATCTTTATGAAATATATATGTCTAATGGCCAGCAGCACTATATATCTGTGCTGATATTAACTGAACTCATTTTGGGGTCCTACACCTGAATCAAACCAATTATCCAGCACTTAAATGTCACCTCCTGGAATTTCCCTCCTCTTGTCCTCCTTTCATCTAGTACTGACTCTCTGCATTATCAACTCTCTGCATGTACCTGCTATACTTAAAAAGAACAGAGCTGAAATCTAGCGTACATTATGCTATGTTAACAATAATTCTAATGTTCTGGTATCAGAATTTGCTCTTCAAGTGTTCCTGGGACAGTGCTTGGGATTATTCAATCAAATCACTAAAGTGGGGCACAAATGAGAAATATACAGAAACGTAAACATTCATATTCATATTGTAACCTAACTACTAATGTTCAGCATAAGTCCTTAATACAACAAGGTATAGAAAATAAATCAGGACAGTGGGTATATGTCTTGTTTTATATGTATAAGCAAACTAATTCTGGTAGAAGCAAAGTGACACACAAATGTTTTGGGAATTTCCTCTACAACTTGGAAGGAGGTGAAATTAGAAAAAAAAAATCCAAACATTTTCGTGGCTAGATTTGGCCATTTCCATTTGTATGTATGCATTTGCACTTTTTTCATACTGCTCTTAATGCTGATTCCTAAAATTTTGAGAACTAAAATAAATCAAGAGCTAAAAATATTATCTTTTTTAAACACGATTCTCCAGGACTGCAATGAGGCAAAGGCGTTAGGCTGGAGTGTGGCACAATGAAGAGTCTTGGGTTGAAATTCTGCTTCTGCCACTTACTAGGGGATTGAGGACAAGTCATTGAATCTGTCTGGAACACAATTTCCTTACCTGTAAAGTAGGAAAAAATTCTTATCCTATTGTCTGACAGTATCAAAATCACAGAGAGCTGTAAAGATCAAGTGTGATAATATATGTAAAATATTTTGTAAACTTTAAGGTGTCTTTATTAGTACTACCTGTCTTCATGGAGCTGACATGTTGTAAGGGAAAATATACCGTGTTTGTAAATTGACACACATTGGTAAAACTGGTGCCTGTTGCATATACACTTTAAAAATGGAAATGCATCAGGAGCATGGCTTGATTATTTGGATGAGTCACATGGTGGATCTTTTTGTAAAGTAAAGCAAATAATCTCTACTTTATTAATTTCATTAGAGTGAGTCACAGAACTGTTAGTGGGTTATTCCTGTTGATCTTTGTGAAGTTTTATTTATGTATAGAAATACAAGACTATTAAAATTCATATAATCACACTGTGCTCCTTAAGAGCATGGACTGTTTCATTTTTTTGACTTTGTATTCCCAGGGTTCAGTAGGGCCTGGCACATACATAGTAGGTGCTTAATAAATGCTTATTGATTGATGGATGGAATAAGAAATACATGTACAGAACAAGAAACCAGAACTTCTTTCTCCGACTTTAGGCTGAGGACTGAATTAAAATGCACCCATAAATATACAAAAGGCCTCTTTGTTAAGTAAAGAACAATAGTTCTGGATGTTTTTATAGAATAAAAACCCTTGAGGCATTCTATAAAAAACCTGAAGCCAAAGTAAAGACATTCTTGATTCAATAGTCCTTACATCGCTAAAGTCAATCTTTTTTCTATTTTTATATGATGCTGTAATTGTAGTAAAGAACCTAGAGCTAGTTAAAATTTATATCAAATTGACAAGTGACTGAAACATAACAGCTCTTAAATATGGAAATCTTGTAATGGCAATAAGGCAAGAAGACATCTACATAGGTGTTACTAGTGAAGTCGGATGAAATACTCTTTTGGGAGCCACCGAGAAAACTTCTCCTTTGTTCCCAGGCACTGTGATAGCAATTTCTGCTGCATTTTCATACCTGTCTGTACCTGCTAAAATTAGAATAGAGTAGGTCGTGTTAAAATTTATCAGGCTGCTTCTTCTAACCCCTCTGAGGATTTTTGCCTGTGATGTGAACAAACAATTGGTTTTTCGTGTTTTATACAGTTTATTCATACTTTTTTTTGTTCTCTCCAACTTTGAAATGACAAAAGCCCATTTCTACGGTTTCCCATAACACAGCATCCTACAGGTATGTATATTCTACAAATAATACTATGGAGTTTCTCCTCTTCCCTTCTCCACACAATAGATAATTTTATAGGGTTCATTAACTCATTTACTTCTCACATCCTTTACATCAGCTTTAAGTTTACTCTGACAATAGGTCAAAAAAATCGGGAAGGGGAGGGTTGGTATGCTGCTAAGGCATGTAAATAGACACACATAGAAAAAAAGCAGGACATTTACAAAGAATCTGGACCTTTTAAATTCCTTCATTGTCCAAGTGCTGAAGGACATCTCCTGCACAAATGCTATTACATACTAAGGCATTGCTGTACCCTGTAAATACTTACAATTGGATACGGTGAAATTTACAATAACCATTAACATCTCGCTCTTTTATCACTGAGACAATACTTCAAAACCTTTTATAAAAAGGTAATAATACATAGAGAAAAAAGAACACGTTGGTAAAATCTTATGAAAAACAACCCAAGAATTGGGTTTGCAATTGCCACACGCCTTAATTGCAATTCAACAAACATGATGTTGTGTTCTTAGCACACAGGAATTGTGCTACCATAACACGTCACCCTGCCCACTGCACACAGTGGTTCCCCCTGGTACAGATGACATTTTGGGAGACTCTTGAGATTGTAAATAAATCCCCCCAAATTCCTTCTCTTTAAAAAAAGGTGGGGTCCCTGCGGAGGAGCCTCTATTTCGATTCCCAAGTATAACTCCTGTAACACAGACTGCATTTCCTCCTGGTCTAGAGATAAAATCAGTCCAACATCTTGACTATTTCATACGACCCAGTGAAACCAGTGACCACTTGTGCAAACCAGAGATAAGTGAGATAACTTACACAAAAGTAAACCGAGTCCCAGGGTTAAAAGGGGACAGCGGTGAGACATACATGTGTCTATATGTTTAAACACACACCAGTCGTTAGGGAGGTGCACTTGGGATCAGAAACAGAGCCTCCTGCATGGTGACTAAGAACCTTCTCTTTTCTTTTGCTCAGTCCATTCACACAGGTGCAAGATAGTGATGAGGTGTTAGGTGAGTGGTGATGGAAGATCTCTAGGTGGTAAAAAGCAGGACTTTTCTTCCCACTCAGAGATAATATGTCTACACAATGATATAGATTGTTAGGAATTTTACAAACTGTTGCCTTTCTTATTAATTCTAAGGACACATTTTTACTTTAATTTTTAAAATAAAAGTACATGGCAGCAAAAAAAAGGCTGAACTAATTATTTATTATACCACTGGCCTGGCCTATATGTTGATTGACTCCCCTTACCTACTTTCTAGATACATCTGCCATTGAGACTTGCTTTCCCTAACCAAGAAATTGTGACTATAACTTAAGGAAACTGATATATGTCTTCAGAGGGAAAAACTATAGGATTTAAAAGCCACAGCGGTTTAGATCAGAAGCAAACATCAATCTGACTTGGTCCTCTAAATATGAGATTCTTCTTGTCTGATGACCAATGAATGGACATAAGCCTGGAAGAACTGAATTCTATCGATCTGGACGTTCTTGCTATAAACAAAACCAGAAGGAAAAAAGGAGCTGCAGCCATATGGCAGGACAGTTAACAAATACTCCTTGGAGTCCTGCAAAGCAGTTGGAGTGGGTATCACTCTACACCCAAAAGCCACAAGAAACATCATTTCATGGAATACTGGCCACCACATATTGCAGTACTAATGGAAAGTAATTGCAAAAAAGACCACCAGGAAAATAATTGCAGCTGATGCACTGACATGTATTGTTGTGGATGAAGTAGGAGAGGAATTTTATGAAGAATATAATAAGATCCCTCAAACCAAACTATGGTCTATGATACTTGCTGCTGGTAAAGTACAGGTAGGAAAAGGTAAGGATAAGGAGAAATGTATGTGAAAGTATGGTTCAGGAAAAAGAAATGAGAGGCTAATAGCTTGTAGATTATACAGAAGCCTCATGCCTCTATATTATGAACACTTTCCTTAAAAAAGAACTGGTAGGCACCGGACATGGTGAGCATTGAATGAATGCTCATGATTCAATGAATGAATGAAACGTTGATTTTAACCGACAAGAAAACAATGGTTATCGATTTGGGAATTATCCCTGAGTCAGCAGCAATAACTGAATAGTCAAACCATTAGAACTAACATTAGAATTTGTAAAAACAATGAGAGGAAGAATGTGTGTGTGTGAGAGAGAGGGGGAGACACAGCTTCTAAGAGCAACAATAGGACAGAATCTAAACCCACCTGCAGAATCTAGTGATGGGAGATTATGAGCAATATTGTCTCATAAAGCAGAGGAAAGCAGTAACGTATAAAGCCAGAACCAAGAAAACATGGCAAGACATAAAAGTAAGCAAAGTTATCCCAAGGGCATTCAAGGATGAAAATGGAAGGACTGCAAACCAGAAAAACGGAAAAGCCTTACAACAACTATTTTAGGAAACTTTCTGATGTAGAGATAGTAGACCACTCTACCCCTGGCCTCTAATGTCACAGTAATACCACTGGACCACCTGGCCTCTACTATCATAGTCCAAGCTGTTCTTAGAGAGGAGGTAGAAATGGCACTAGAGACAATAAATATGGGAAAAACCATATTAGGGAAGATGGTAAATAGACCAAGTATATATAGATGAAATTTATGCAGAGAGCGACAAAACTATGAGATCAGTGATGGATGAATGTACATGGTATCTGGATGAGAAGGATGAGAGATACCAAAAGTGTGAAAAAAATCTTGGATCTTACTAATGTTGAAAAAACAGTGACCAAGAAAACATCAATAGTACTCTCCCATCTATACAAAATTTTTAATGAGACTCACAAATACACACATTGAGGGTATCCTCAATGAGGATATTAGTAGGAAATAAGCAGGTTTTGGCAACCTATATTCAACAATGCACCACATCTTTACCACCTCACAATTAACTGAAAGAGGTAGAGAATATAAGATTCCATTCTTTTTATGTTTGCCTATTATGAAAAAGTTTTAATGCAGCAGAACAAAATGCTGCCTGAGAGGCTCCTTCACAATGATTTGTCTCCCATCCATACATCAAGGTCACTCAAAATTCCTTGGAAGATGCAACATCTTCTGTTCCCCAAGAACATTTGCCACTGTGGCAGAAGAGATACAGCTCAGAGTCCAGGTCAAGGAAGGACTCTTTGTAGATGATGAGGTCTTCAAAATGCTCCTGTTTACAGATGACACTGTGCCCCTACACTGCATCCCCACAGGGAAAGAGGAAGAATGTCTGTTGCTCAGATTTCAACATGCATTTGGACACCATATAGAGTTTGTCCAATACTATGTATAACTGGGACAAAGAGTTTTAAAGCTCAGCAAGCAGCTGGATTCAGAAGGAGAAAGGATTGGACTGCTTTTGGGAAATTGCAAAGATGTTTTACTGACCCCAATCCTGTCACAAAAGCAAAGGTCCATGTTTTCAGTGATGATATTTTTACCAGTGTTGCTTATACAACAGCAAGACATGGACATTGCCTCCTAAGAACCAAAGATGAGCACCACAAGGTCCATAGGAGGCACACAGCAGTTGTGAGCAGCCTGCAGCACTTAACCAATGAGGAATGCCAAAAAGAAACAGGACCGGAGGGCATTCTTGAAGAATCACAGAACCAGAAGAAAAGATGAACTGATCACATGGCAAGACCTAGGAATGGGCAGGGATAAGAGCCACTGAGTTGCACTGGTACCTTCATGATTTTGAGAAGAAATGAGAAAAGCCTTCATCATGTTGGGTTGGACCCTTTGGGAGAGGATGGATGAGAGAGTCTTGGGATTGGCAGGCATGGAGAGGTTGTCATCTGCATTGTTGGAGAGAACTCCTGAATTGAGATCATGGATCCATGTGAATTTCCAGGGATCACACAGGATATATGGGAAAAAAAGTTACTTCTTGAGGATTAGAAAGAGAAATCTTCTACAAAACCAGCAAAAGCCTAAAGCTTGTGGGCTACTGCAGAAGAATTATCTTTCAAAGAAAAGGATTAATTGGAAGTCCAGAGAAAGAGAAAGGTGGTCAGGCATCTTTAATATCACTGTATTGATATTAATCACTTAATACAAGGATTAATGTCAGTTGTGAGGAAATTTAACTTGTCTTTCTTACTCATCTTAGCATTAAAATCCTTCTGAAAGACGATAGTAATAATAAGTGTATTTAATTGTGAAAGAATCAATTGGATAATGGAAAAGAAAGGCTATTTGAGGAAGAGGCTAGAAAAAAATGAGGATAAAAAGGAAAATTGCTTATGAAATTACAAATCACAAGGTGCGAGGTTTACTTTGGGATCTTTGTTCCAGGAAGACATCACCTGAGGTGCTTTTTAAAAAAATGTATGAAATAATTAATTTACAGGCAAATTTGAACATGTTTTGCCTCAGGTTAAGAAGTTAATCTATTGTCCTAAAATAAAGGAGGACAACATCAGTAGATGAGAGCAATTTGAGTTTTAGTGCCTTGTTCCTTTAAATAGCAGCAGTTTCCTTTCCATCTCTTTTTTACTTTGGGTAACTGGAGTTGTTTTCACCATGGTTGTTACAAATTCTGGCCAAGAAATGAACTTGAAGCTTTAACAGGCAGACAATCGCAAGGGATCTCTTTAGTCTAAAAGATTTTTCCTCTAATTCCTCTGCAGAAATGACAACTTTTATTGTGTATAGGTCTTAAGAAGTCAGAAATCCAGGTCTGCTGTAATTGAGGAAATATATTTAAAACTGAGAACCTCAAGTAATGTGACATTGAGTTCAGAATCCTAAAGACACATGCTGGCTTCATTCCTTAATCCAAAAACTCTTTGATTTCCTTAATTTCCTGCCAGTCCAATAAAACAGACTGAGACAATATCTCCTAAATGTTCACACAAGCTGTTCATCAGGCCTGGAACACTGTTCCTCCTCATCAGTTCAAGGGCTATTACCTCCATGGAGCACTCCCCAGTTCCCCTGGCAGAAAATGAACTGTCTAGTTTGCTCCTTCAAAATTTCCCTGGCCTCTTATAACCTCTTTGCCCTCATCTCGTTTTTTTTTTTGTATTAAATTTAACTTTGTACTTGTTCTGCCTTGAACATAGTAGGTGCTTAATAAATGTTGAAATGAATTCCTTAAGCAATCATCTACCAATCAAGTATCCAAGCAATTATTTAAAAATAGTTCTTAACTGTCAAGAGATATTTAAATTGCATTGGGAAAATGCTCCAGTGTTATTGTTGACCTGGGAAACTTTACAACTATTCAACTGAACAACCTTTTCCTTTTTCATAGCTGTAGCAGTTCATGAATAGAAAAGACAATTTCTTTTTCTAGACACAGACTAAAACATAACAAAAATGCTGCTGTATTATGTATACAATAAAGACTTTTTTGAATAGAGTGGTTTTAGCATTTTAATGAATTTTCAGTTATATATTCCTAGTTTTTAAAGTGAAAGATAATGGTTTTCTCAATGGAATGGAAGCAGTGAGGCTGTTACAAACACTTTCTCTGTCTGGTAGCCAAGTGTGTAGAGTGGTTGATGATGAACCACAGTAGCTAGCAGCAACAACAAGACAAAATTGTGGAATCCAAGTATTTTAATTTTACTAAATAATGGAGATGGTTCTTGAGAAAGAAAGGCATAGTCATGGAAACATACAGTTGTTATTCATCAGAGTGTAGCAGTGCAGTCTTGTGGAAGGAGTGGTCAATAAGGAACTGGCAGACCTAAGTTCAGTCCTAGCTTCCTCTTTCAATAACTCAGTACCTCAGTTTCCCCATTTGCTAACTAGACAAGAACATACTCACCCCTGTACAGCACTCAGGGTGAGCTTGATGAAAAGACAAGGGAAGCATCTGGGTCCTTCAGAAGAAAGGGGCTATAGGAATTCAAGGGATGACTATTTCTTAAATAGAACAAGAATTAATTCTTCATTAGAACAAGCATCAAGTCCTTTCTGATGTTAACAGATGGCAGCACTACTTCTAGAACAGTTGCTCTATTTAATAAATCTAATACGCACACGACAACAACTGAAGATGACCTCATCTGGAAATCTGACCAGAAAGTGGATCAATTTCTCTACTGAAAAAGGAGGGAAGCTGTTTTGTTGTTCGTTTGTTTCCCATTTCATGAGTTGTCTGTTCTTTGTGCTTTGATGGGAAATGAGGTAGAGTAGGCTCGTGAACACTGAAACGAGCCCTGACTGTGGTCAGTACCATTCAGTGAATAACTTACTAGGCTTAAATTTTCTCAGGCTTAACATGACACTAGAATGTACGAAAATACATTTTTTTGATTCACATATAAAGTCAAGAATAAGATCTGCATGTGTACATGTCTAGAGTAGATAAGCAATTTCCAGTACGTCTGTTTTTTAAGGTCATGAACCATATTTAACAATTTGCTTTAGTAAGTTTTAAATTTATCTTGTCACGGCCATTGGCATTGTTAAAAACAATTTTTAAATTGTGCACAATTAATACATTTGGTCCTTTAAATGAAAGGTTTTTGACAGGAACACATCCTGCTAGTCCTGCCAAGGCACGGAGTAACCTAGGCTATTTTCAATACAATCAAGTAGAGGCCATTTTACCTATTAAATTTTGTTGCACTGAATCAAAAAAGGACAAAAATGATGTACCTTTTTTCATGAGCCACATAATACCATGACAAATTTACATTCACAAACACTAAAACAAAACAAAACAAAACTCCATTAATGTATGGGATAAAGGGTATGAGGAATACCAAGCCTCTGACCACTTGCACTGGCAGAATGTGATGTCATGGGAGGGTGATGAGATGGTCAATGCCTCTCAACTGACACAAAATAAAAAATTCACCTGTGCCAAGGGATAAAGCAAGAGGAAGCAGCCTTCCCAGACGGTCCTCAAGTAAATATATGGCTGACTGGTCTCTAGGGGTCAGAAATTGTTCAAGTTGTGCTCTCGGAGCTGTGGGCTGTGGACCCCTGGAGGACACTGCAGACTTGTATTCACTCTAGGGCCTTCTGATGGTTCATTTATCATCCAATGCACAAAATCTAAAGTGTTGATTTTCAAAACTGAACCAATCTGTAATGAAATGAAGGACCCAAAGGCATTTAATTGTTGAACACATAAAAGGAAGTGTATTTAAAAAAAAATTGGTCAAACTGTAGTGTCAGTTATCAGTCTTAGGAATTTACAGGGCTGTCAGAGATGAATCTTTTTGGAATATTCAGTTTATAGCAAATGCCTAAACTGGTTTCTTCATTGAACATTATTTTCTTTTAAATGGGTAAATTTAAAACAATTACATACATCTTAAAAATCTGCATTTCTTTGCTGAATTAAAACGTTAATACTCTCAGACAACACAGATCCGAAATGATGAAACCAGCAATTCCCCCTCCCACCTTACAACAAATTAAATTGAGACAAAATTACAAACACATTTCACTACATGATTATTATTAATAAAAATCAGTTTTTTTTATAAAGTTGCCCAAAATGCAAGGGATGTGCATAGGTTTACAACTTAGTCATAACATTTTATTTTTATTCCCTTGGGTAGTTTTCCCATGAACGGAATGTACTTTTGCTGTAGATTACAGTTTTTTTTTTCAACACAGATACACCGACAGCATGAAAGCTTGCGACTGTCCACATGCATTAAGAGTCAAGACCCAATTTCAAATCTCTAAAAGGTTGACAGAATTCTTCAAAGAGACAGTATCACATTATCTGGATGTTACATAAAAGTACCTAACAAAAATACTATTCTAAAAAAAAGAGAAAAAAGGCCTTTAAAAATGTTTTGTAATCACTAGATTATTTCAAATAAATAAAGGAAAGCAAGATATTCCAATCCATAAAATCAGACTCTAAAAAGAATGTGTAGTGTTCCACCCCCATGTCAAGGTAACAGAATTATTTTTTATTATTATTAAAATAGATTATAGAAAGCAGCATCTATTTTGTGCAGTTTTAAGGGGCCTTTGAAATAAAAAGCTATGATTTCCAAAAATATAACATTCCAAAGGATTGAATAATACATACATTTAAAGATACATTTTTATTAAAGTTTAGGAGAACTGATTAAAAAAGATACTGTCTCTTTAAGTTAGTGCGTAATTTTTTTCCTCCTCCTATCTATCTGGACATGACAATAGTTAAATTTAGGTCACACTACATCTAGGTAGTCTCTAGGGGCCAAGACCTGTTGACACAAGGCCAGTAATGAAGAGGTTTTTTTCACGTATGAGGTGGTTCCCAGAAATGACAAAATTCTTCAGTTATCTGGTGAGAGGCTTAATAGACCCAGGAAACTGGAACCCACTGTGGCGCTGTACAGACGAGCTCAATGGCTTCTTCCAGATGTCTGATTGTTTCATCGATTTCATTGTTGATAATCGTTAGATCAAAGTAGTGTGCATATGTTCTCTGTAAGATATCAGATTCCTTCTGCAGGCGCTGAAGAGATTCGTCCTAAAGAGCGATTTGGGGAGGTAGAGATCACAGACGGGATGGGGAGGGGGAGCAGCAGGAAGCAAAGAAAAGAGAAAAAGTGAGTTGGATTCTTTAGCTCTCCTGATTTCATTTGTTCTGTCAAGGTCAGGCCTCCTAGCCCAGTTCCACTGGGTGAAGCCATGAATACAGTTATACCCAAAATAAACAACTTGCCACACACTGCAGCTCCAGTAAACTGCTGTGTGCAACGGGAGCTGCCCAGCATGTGCCAGGACATTCTTCCAGTTTCTAGGAAGGCTGGAGTGGAGAGCGAGGAGACAATAGCACTGCAAAGAATGACACTCCTGAACAACAAAACCCAGAACTTCGAACGGCTGACCTCTCTAGGAAGCACCTCAAGGGCTGTGGGATGTGGTTTACATAGACAGTGTAAATTCATCAGCCTGGATGCTCTTTAACCATTTCTCTTTCCCCTGTCTCCTCACACCTTAAGTGCTGTCCCACAGTTCTCACCACATTCTCCTGTTTTTAAACCGGGAAACTGAGACATTTCTTGATGTGCGTGATCAGAGATCTCATATTCCCTTTTTCTTGGCACAGGCATGTGCCTGAACCCCTAGCTTGGTTCTTGGCTCCCCAAACCAGAGCTGTGACTGTCCTAGGCAGCCTTCTCTCTACAGTAAACTGCTCCCCCCTTTTTCTATTTAACAGACAACATGTTCCAGGCATTCAGTTACATGTAAAGGCGCCCAACACAAAATAAGAAGTGTTCCGTGTGGGATGGGTCATATCAAAAGTATGACATGGCATCTGCTGGCCTAACGAGTCCATGTGCAAACCTGCTGGTCATTCACAGGTAGTCCGCAGAGAAAAGCTGTTGATGTCAAGGGATACTAAGACACTAGCTGTGATATTTCCTCAAACCAATGTCACATCCAGTTCTCTGGCAAACACCAATAACTAATAGTGAGCCAAGAGCAAATGAAAATTTAAAGAGGACACATACATGTACATGTAACTTTACTCATAACATAGCCCATTCTATTTTGTTGTTTCAAGATGAGGACCTCTCAAGAGAAAAAAGGTTGAATCCACTACAGTAAGAGAAAAAGAGAGGCAAATTTGCTACAAGTTGATCATCATATACATTTTCCTAAGTTCGTTATGCCATACATACATATGTGTGCATGTATATATGTATATATACATGTATATATATACACATATGTACGTATGTATGTCTATGTGAGTATATACACACATACAGAGGACCTGATAAAAAAGGAACCAATCCTTCTGGAAGGCTAGAAATGGTGGGGTTGTGTGGCCTTGAAGGACCAGATGCCATGAGCTCAAAGGGGGCCCGTGTTAGGTATCTTTTCTGTTAAACCACAGGTCAGAATACTCCAGGTAAATCTGGCCTCTGGAAGAACAAGGGTGGAATTAGCTAACTGCAACTGTAATATCACAACCCCCACAGAAAGGGGGTCAAAGCCTTAGTTAGTAATTCCATTAAGTACTTTGAAGATAAAAATTCTGGACCTCTTCTCAGGGCCATCTACTTCTTTCAAAGTAGTTTTGGAAATATTCTCTGAACATCAGGTATGACCTATTCTACACATGAGGCTGGGTTTCACAATTACCTTTTTATTACTAGTGTGTCTAGACATACCTGCTTATCTTTAAAAAGCATAGTCTTTTCACTGTGACTTCACTGTAGGGAAGGGCAAATCTGCCTTTGTTCAGAAGACACTGGGTTACTAGGGAACAGCCTTTACAAAGTCTCTCCTCAGTTTGGTATCAGCAAATCCAAATTGATTAGAGATGCAAAGTGCCCACCGTCAGAGTTACAACTGTCATCTGTTTCCCTGAAATATGGCTCCATGGGAAACAGAAATCACCCTCTTCTGGAGGATTTCTAGGTAATTTTTAATAGTCTTTGTTTTCTGAAAACCACCAGAAGGCTGCTTTTTGCCCAGAAAGGCTGTCAAGTGCGGAGTCAGGAGACTTGGAGTCTGAAGTAGTAATCGTGTTCCAATTTTGATAAGTAAAGTGACAAAATGTTTCATGTTGAACTACAGATCTCGCTGAGCTTGAATGGTAAAATTATTCCTGTTTCTTCCTTTCTCCACAAAAAATAGCCCTTATATGTATTTAACTCAGTACAGGAGTGGGGCTGGAGTCAGTGAAAACAAAATGCCTTTATTCTACCAGTAAAAGCAGCACTGAGTGGGAACAGAACGTCTACATTCTAAATCTATTAAAAGAAACAGGGCTGCATTTCATCAGCTCCTCGCTGGTACTTACAGGCAGTTTTCTGCACCATTTTGGCAGCTTTGGAAAGTTAGTAAAAGGGCAGGGAAAATAGGCAAAAAAAAAAAGCAAAGATGATGATTCAAGAAAACAATATAATGAAAGAATCAAACCATTAACAGATGCTTCTGAAACATTTGCATGTGGAAATAAGTCAGAAAGAAATACACTCTACGCAAATCAATGATGCAAAAACAAAAGTGAACAGAAATTCCCCACACCTCATCTCTGCTGTATGATGGGCTAGGGGAGGTCCTGGGTCCAACTTCTCTGCACCCCCTTGTCAAGCCTAGAGACAAGACAACCGTCTGGGCGAGAGGAGTTCCTGTTCCCTGCTTTCTTTTTTTTTTCTCCATTCCGTTTTCTAAAACATAATTTGCTGCTGTTGCTGAGCTGTTTCAGTTGTGTTGGACCCTCTGTGATACCTCTGTTTCTTAGAGAGGAGGAAAGTGAGACCTACAAGGTTAAGTGACTTGCCCAGGGTCACACAGCTTGAGTCTGAGGCTGGATCTGACCTAGCACCTAACTGTACTCATTTGCTGTGCAAGGGCAAAAAGTAAACTTTGGAGTTAACTAGACTATCTTTGTATTATTCTGCTAAATGAGGAAAATATGAAAGCCACTGCACAGTATGCTCCTCTCTTTGCTAGGCTGGAACGTTTTTTAGTAAGTACAGTTTGACGAAATGATAAACTCACAAATGGCACTTTAAATGGTCTGCCATCCTCCTACAACTAAGTGAGTTGCTATCCTGCCATCATCCAGCCGGGGCTGGCTTCAAGCTTGTCCAACCTACTGTCTTGGAATGTTGGAATCTCCAAGGTTTGGAGTATCTCCAGACCCATGACAGGTGTAGCTGGCCAGGGTGGTCCTTCTTCTGCATATGGGTGAGGCCACAGATAATAACAAATAGTAGTATAGTAGTTTGGGCTCAGAGCAGACCCCCTGAACTACCCCCATGCCCATCAAGTAATAGGATCCAAGGAGTGAATAAGAATATTCCTTGCTCTTTACCACCACATGCAGACTTTCCTTTACTCTCACACAGCAATTTTTCTTCCCTTTAAGTTCACTCAATTATGTTTTCCCACCCAACTCTGATCACAGTGACCTCCAGGTTATTCTTCTGACTTTGTAAGGGGAGTCAAATACTTGTTTAAACATCATCTACTTCTTCTTTCCACCTCCTTATATCCACATTAATGATCTGTCAGACTCCCATACCTCCCCATTGCTAGGTCTCCTTAACTTCTAGTTAAGTGGTACAGTGGATAGGAAGACCTGGGTGATACTGGGCAAGTCACTTAATACATCGGCCTCAGTTTCCTTAACTGTAAAATGGAGATAATAACAGTACCTACCTCTTAGGATTGTTCTGAGGATTAAGTGACAAAGTCCCTGTAAGGCACTTAGCACAGGGTCTGGTACACAGCAGGTACCTACAATAACTTCCTTCCTCCCTTCCTTGACTTTATCCCTTACCCTCACCTCAATCACACACGGAGGGTCCACCCTAGATTTTACCATTAACCACAAACATTTCGCTTCCTTAATCAAAAAATGGGATACTCCTCTGCCCATAACCTCCTATCACTCCATCTCTTACTCAGTCTGTTCATTGCCCTGACCAAGACCTACAATTCCTCCGGTGCTCAGTAGTTTCTCTGATTATTTACTGTCCTTGACCCTCCCCCTCCTTTCCAATCTCCACCATGTAGCTACTTCCCTGTTGTTTACTCTTGAATTCCTCACCCCTTTGTCTGCGGTTTCTCAATCTGTCAAGTCTCACCCCTGGGTTACTCACACCATCTACCTCCTCTGTTCCTACGCATGTACTTGTGAGCGGAGCTAGAGGAATTCACGCACCAACATTTCTGACTGGGCTTATTATAGATTCCTGTTATCTAACCTCAACCGGGCTGTCACCGCAGCGAGACATAGGAGATGCAGCAGAGAAGAAACCTGGGACTTGAGTCAAGCGTCGCTGTTAGTCATTTCAATTGTGTTTGGCAAAGAAACTGGAGTTATTTGCCATTTCCTTCTCCAGTTCGTTTTACAAATGAGGAAATGGAGGCAAAGGGTGCTAAGTGACTTGCCCAGGGTCACACAGCAAGTAAGTATCTGAGACCAGATCTGAACTCAGGAAGTTGAGTCTTCCTGACTTCAGGCCAGCACTCTGTGCACTATGGCACCACCATGACCTTCTGGTCAAGGAGACCCAAGTTCCTCCTCCTTCTTTCTCCTTCCCTTACCTGACTCCCCACTGAAGGTAATCCCATCTCCGCCCTCCTCCATCCTTCCACTCCCTACTTCAGGTCTCCCACCGGTCACAAGATATGAACTCTGCGGTTTTTCTCAAAACCTCTTGATACCATCTCCTCCTCTCTGAAAATGAGCTGGTTCTTTACCTCGTGAGGCCAGCTCCTTGACAGTGTAAGAACAGGAGGAAGGACACTTGGGCGCTAAGACCAGCAACACGAGGAACTGCCCAGAATCAAGAAGAAGAACAGGCAGGGGATGTGCATGTGGAGGCCAGGAGAGGATGGGTGACACACATGGGACCCAAATGAAGATGGACAGAAGTCAGACACATGGGGGCTGGCTGTGTGGACAGGTGGGCAGAGTAGGGCAAAAGTCTCTTCTCAGTCCAGGAAATACAAATAATAGACACAATTAAAATCACTGGTAATTACTCTTAGAGTTACAACTCATTAATTTGTTCATTTATTACGAATGAAGCTCCTACCATCTAAAGAGCACATAGCAAGACAAGCGGCCTAATGACTTAATCAACAAGCATTTATCAAGTACTTACTGCATACCAGGCATTGTGCTAGGTATAGGAGATGCATACACTATTAATGACACAGTCCTTAACCACTAGAAGACTACGTTCTTATGAGACTGAAAAGAATATAGAGAAAAAATACAAATAAAAGCAAAGTGTTAAATACTGGCAGTTTGGGAGTAAAGACACCAGGATTTGAGATCAAGAAAGGCTTCATGGAATAGGTGAGGATTCTCTGAGGTCTAATGACAGAGGGTCAGCTTAAGAGTCAGGAAGGCTCAGAGTTCAAGTCCTACTTCTGACTCATGCTAGCAGCATGACCACAGGCAAGTCACCTAAGCTCTTAGGACCCCAGACAACTCTGTAAGATCACAGACACTTTCAGATGGGTTGTCAGTGTTACTAAGGAAGCAGGAAGATGAAAGAGTGCTTGACTTGGAACCCACTGACCTACCCTAGCCCAACTTCACATAACTAGTGAGTGCTGCATTTGAATTCAGATCTTCCTAACTCCAGGCCTAGTGCTCTAACCACTAAGACACCTAGATGGATTTATTCAAAGATCCCAAGAGGCTGCGCCTTGAGGCCAGGGAAGGGTAGGAAGAGCTCATTCTCAGGCCCTCAGCCACTTCTAAATTCACTACCTTGAGGCAGAAGTCTAGGCGTCATACCTGGGTTAGGCACTCCCCAAGTACAGATAATTTCCTCTGAAATGGAGACAGGAGAGCCTCAGGGAAACCCTCTTGGTATCAAGCTTAATTAGCCCAGCCTGGCACCAAGATGGCAGAGAGAGGTTAAGGGCCTTGCGCAGGGTCACACAACTTGTGATTACCAGAGGTAAGATGCGAATGTGCCCATTCTACCTCTCCCTTGAATTTAGGTCTTCCTGACTCTAGGCACTACAGACACAGCTAAAGGCTAGACTATGAGGCAGTAAACTCCCTCAAGACCTAGGAAGCTTTACCTCCCACCTTCTCAGACCCCCAACTATATGTGCGTGCATACACACACACACACACACGGACGGTTCACTTTAATGTTCCCTTCAACCAAAGTTTCCTTCTGATGTGTCAAAGTGGACAAAGAAAGTGGAAATGGCAGTCAAGGGACTTGGGATCCTACCTAAACTCTGACAATGACTAATTTAGACCTTTTCGAGTCTTTGTTTCTTCATTTACAAAATGAGAAGGTTGAACTTGACTGCTAATTTGCATTTCAGGTGCAATATTTTGTGATTTTACTTAAATGCTACTTGACTTTGATTAAATAATTAGCTTTAAAGTTCTTCTGGAAGCAGCAAGGTAACTCAGTGGACAGAGCTGAGCCTAGATTCAGAAACCTGAGTCCCAACGCAGCCTCAGATACTCACTAGCTGTGTGACCCTGGACAAAGTCATTTAACTGCCTTAATTCACTGAAGAAGAAAATGGCAAACCACTGCAGTAACTTTGCCAAGAAAAACCCGTGGATGGTAGGGTCCAACACAAACATCTTTGGAAAGGCAACTGTGTGGCAGCTGGCCTCAGAGTCAGGGCTGTTGGAGTCCAAATGTCACCTAATACACCTAGTACCCAGATGACCCTGGCCCCAGGCGATGTGCTAAGACTCTAAATTGTATAGAAGGCACTAAACCTCATTGCTACAAGCTTCCTCATAGGGTGTTCCTTATACCAATGAAATCACAGATCCAGATTAAGAAACCAAAAAAATGTACAACCAACAAAACTTCAAATGCACGTTTTACAACTGAGACACAGATTATAGCTAAATCACCACTTCCAATTCACCGAGAGACTTAAGAGTGAAGGGACTTCAGCTTAATAATTGCCCATTTCTATTGCTGACTACTTTAGGGATGACTAGAGGGGAAAACCTAGTCCAAAGGTGGGGAACCCAAGGCCACATGTGGTCTTCTAGGTCCTTGGGTATGGCCTTTTAACAAAGTCCAAGTTTTAGAGAACAAATCATTTTACTAAGGGGATTTGTTCTGTGAAGTTTGGATTCAGTCAAAGGGCCACACTTGAGGACCAAGAGGGCCACTTGTGATGAGGCCCAAGGTTCCCCACTTCTGGCCCAGTCCATCAAAAGGTCAGTTTTCACCTGGCAAGTAGATCCAAAAGCTGTGGCTACAAGTGCAGGCGCTCCTTGGGTGAACTTGGATGAACATGAAAATCAGCCTACATCTGCCAAGTTCTCAGTGCAAAAAGAGGATCTTGTAGTTCCACCCGCTCCAGTGTTTAACTTCACTGTGCCCTCAGCCCTTTATGTACAACAAATATGAATCCTTCAATCAGCACATTTTTATATTTAAAAGTCCAAGTAGTTCTTACCTCATTGATGCCTGGAGTAATCGTAGGTGCAGCAATAAAAACTACAAAAGGAGCAAATTCTGCAGTTCTCAGGACCTTCAGTGCCTGTGTGAAAAGAAACGACTTCAGCAGGCAGAAGAGACAACGTGTCCTTCACACAGGTTCACAGAGAAAAATAAAAGAACTGACAAAGCCTTCGGACTTCGGAACAAACTGAATTATAGTATAAGCACCCCCTTTTCCTCAAAATCATAGAAAATAGCCACCTAAATGAGCTCTAAATGTAGACTTCTTTCTTACAAAAAAATAATCTCATTTGATTACTGCATTGACTCCCTTGTCATAAATAACACCACATCCAATTCAGAAAGTGCTTATATAATGTATATGATGATGTGTCCACACGCAGACTCTCACTCACACCTCCCTACAACTTGGTGAGGTGGATGCCACAGGCATTGTCATTCCCATTTCAGATGAGAGGCCTATTGGAGAGGCTCATTACCAATGGTGCCATGCTAAATATCAGAGGTAGGACCTGACGCCACACAACAAAAAGGAGGAGGAAATAACAGAAAGGAATATCATTCAAATAACTATAAAGTGTACAAAATCTACCAAGACACACTCATGACTTGGATTAATATAATTACAAACACTCCTTTAAAAATGACTTAAAGAATTGAAAGTTTATTGTCTATGTTTGAGTGATACCAATATAATTTTTAAAATCATATTACCTAAATTAGTTTGCAGACTTGCTGTTACACTTTACTTTATAGCCCTTAGCTGATTTCCTATTTTCTATAAATATACTTTTATCTCCCCCAACCATCCTTAACAACTCTCATCCCTTACCTCTCTGCTCTCTTGTGGTCAAAGCAGAGAGAGGTCACCACAGTGGATGCCTCCACTTCCTTTCACACCCTTCTTAACTCTTTATGGTCAACCTTCCACCCTCATCATTCAACTAAAACTACCCTCTCCACGTTACTTCTCTCTTCATTTCTTCCTCATTTCCCACCTGGCTGCACTATTCCCACTTCTCCACTATGCCCCAGGAATGAAATCACCGGGAAAACTCATCTTGTAAGACTGAATCACACGTCATCATGGCTCTCCCTCTCTGACCTGAGGATGAGACCATCAACTCCCAAACTTCCATTTAAGGAAGGGCGTTAGGACAGACACTTCTACTTCCCACATCCCCCTCCTAATCTGGGAGTTTTCTGATTCTGCCACCAAGTCCTGCCCCTCTGCCTTTTCCTTTTGTGTGTTGTCTTTCTCCATTAGATTGGAAGCTCCTAAATAAATATTTATTGATCAACTTAAACACCAAATCTAAGAGTCATTAATCCTTATCTTTTTTAACCTCTGTCACCTTATTTTCTGCTGGTTTTCTTCCTACTCATCTGACTGTTCCTTTTCAGTCCCCTTTTCTGGATACCTCCCGGAGCTTTGTGGGCCCTCTCCTCTTCTCCCTCAATCCTATTATTCAACTCTATGCTGATCATTCTCAAATCCACTTATCCAGTCTTACCCTTCCAGCTGACCTTTAGTCAATCATCTCCAACTGTGCACTGCACTGTCTATTGAGGTGCATGGGCTCTAAACATCTTAAACTTGACATTTGCAAAACAGAACTCACTATTTACTGTACACCCTCCCACCCCACTCTAACTTCCCTCTTACTGTGGAGGCTACCACCGCCACTCTACTGGTAACCTAGGCTCACAATGGAGGGGTCACTCTAGACTCCTCACTCTCCCCTACCTCCCACAGCCACTCTGTTGCTAAGACATGTTGATTTTACCTTCATCTCTAGCATATGTCCCCATCTCTCCCCTAATACTGCCACCATAGGGTCAGTTAGGTGACACAGCGGAAAGAGCCATGAGCCTAGAGTCAGAAAGATCTGAATTCAAATCCAGCCTCAGACACTTGCTGTGTGACCCTGGGAAAATCACTGGGGCAGCCAGGTGGTGCAGTGGATAAAGTACCAGTGCAAGAATCAGGAAGACCTGCGTTCAAATCTCACCTCAGACACCTGACACTCACTAGCTGTGTGACCTTGGGCAAGTCACTTAATCCCAATTGCCTCATCCTGGGTGATCTCCAGTCATCCTGATGAATATCTGGTCACTGGATTCAGATAGCTCTGGAGGAGAAGTGAGGCTGGTGACCTGCACAGCTCTCCCTCATTCAAAACAAAGTCAAGTGCAAGTCATGTCATCATTTCTCTGATGGCATGGTCTTCTTTGGCAGTGAAGGATGAACACACACACACACACACACACACACACACACACACTACTGCTACCACCCTGATGCAGCCTTTATCACCATACCTGAACTACTGAAGAAGCCTCCTGGTTGCTCTGCCTATTTATCACTTTTCTTTTCAGGTTCATTGTCATCTCAGCTGACAAAGTAATCTTGCTTACCCCTCCCCACTCCCCTGATGGCTCCATATCACTCCAAGGATCAAATATTAAATGCTTTGTTTGGAATATAAAGCCCTATGTAACTGCCCTACCTTTACCTCTCAAGTCTTCCTTCATCTTACACCTCAGGGGTGGGGAGCAACCTGCCTCCTCCTCCTCACTTTCAGTCCAATGACACTGGCTTTCTCTCAAGGCGCCCCATCTCTCGACTCCAAATCCCAACTCACTTTCAATTGCTGTCCTGCATACTTAAAATGCTCTCCTTCCCCATCCCTTCTTCTTGGCTTCCTTTAAATACCAGATAAAATGTTACCTACCAGGAAGCCCTTCTCAATCCCCCTTAATTCTGATGCCTTCATTGTCTTATCTCCAATGTATTCTGTATTTACGATGTTTACACATAGTTATTTACATGTTATCTCTCCCATTAGACTGTGAGCTTCTTGAGGCCAGAGACAATCTTTGCATTTATTTACATCCTCAGTGTTGTGCATAATCCCTTACTTAATATATGCTTATTCACTGACTATTTGAACATATTTTCTAGATGCTTGCAGTAATTTTTCTTGGACCCGGAAGTTCTGAACTTTGGGCTTTCTTTTAGGAAGCAGTGAGTGGATTCTTTCTATTTCCATTTTGCCCCCTGGTTCTAAAAGATTTGGGGAGTTTTCTTTCAGGATTTCTTGAAAAAGAAATCTTGAAATCATCAAGATGATAAAATTTGGTGCTGGGAAAGATCTGAATTCAAAAACTTGACACAGATGCCCTTAATACTGTTTTGGTTTGTTTATGTAGGGACTACACTCACTCTGGAGTTCAGTATTGTATTCTCCTTTATGGTGGCATGCGGAGTCAAGCTCTTGTTAAATAAGCATTGTTGGACAAAGAAAAGAATGCTGGACACAAGAAGCAGGACTCACAGGTTCGAGGGTCAGGAACTCAGTGACTCTGGTCAGGTTGGGTAGCTTTTCTGAACCTTAGCTTCTTCAACAACTGGGCTAATAATTAAAATTGATGAAAATAAAGTGATGAAGATATGAGGTAAACTATATAAAGCATCTTGTAAAACTAGAAAGTGTTACATAAATTTCAGTTATGAATGTGATTATCTTTGCCTTTAGAGGGCAAGGGGAGGACAAGAAAATAGTGTGTGCATGTTTGTGGCCTAAGGAGCAACTGACTAGACTTGGAATCAGCTGATGTGGCCGCTGCACTCGGCATCTTACTGCTATGTGCACTGCGGAAACTTCTGGACCTCATCAGAGCTTGGCCTTCTCATACGCTCAACAGGGATAACAATACGTTTGCTGCTTACTTCACAGGGTCATTGTGGGGAACATATGAAACTGAGTTTTCTCTCTCTCTCTGTCCCTCTCATTCTTTCTTCCCATATACATATAATACACATGTAATACACACACACACACAGAAATTTGGCAGATCACAAAGCATTACATCAATTGAAGATTTTTAGATGCTGGAGTTGATAGAATGCTGGACTGGGAGTCAGGAAGGCCTCAGGTACCTGCTACCTGTGTGATCCTAAACCAGTCACTCAACCTCCCTCAGGCTCAGTTTCCCCATCTGTAAGATAGGAAAGACATCAGTGCCTATTTCCCAAGGGAAGGGAATGTCTTACTGAGCTCCATCCTGTCTCCATGCTCTAAAACAGTGTCTTGTTCATAATAAGTGCTTAATAAATTAGTTAAAATAGTTGCTATAATTGTGGAATGAAGGGTAGTTAGCAACCAACTTTTGAAACAGATGTGTGGCAAATCAAAAAGTATTTCCATGCTAAATGTAAATGAGATGAAAACTAGTTTAAAAAATAAATCTGAACTGTTTCATAGAATGAAAGTTTATGAAAATGAGCTTCTGGGTCAATTTCAAGGGGCCAGATTTGTTTTCCTCTAGTTTATAATTGTTTCTGTACAAACACTGGATCCTACAAGTACAACTTTCGAGTATGCTAGAATCTTATTAACACTCTTTGCCAGACTGCGAAATTTATAATAAGCTAGATCACCTTGGAATTCAATACAAGTAGTATCAGATGGCTCTCATCACAACCCCTGCCTCATATTCTATGGTATAAACCCTGAGGACAATTTTTAGTGAGGCTTCTTTCCTCTGGTTAGCTTTGATGCTGACTAAGGGATATTCCTCATTCATCTAAAGTTATTTTAATGTGCAGGAAAATACAAATCTTATGAAGGTGGTAAATAAAAATTATTTTAGAGGCTTGAGATATTGAGTCAAACTGGTCTATACATGGCAGATTTTATGTCAAGTGTTATTATTCACTTCCATGAACATCCTTTACAAAACATAAACCTGTCCCCTGATTGATTAATTTGTGTCCTAACAGGTTAACACAGAAAGCTAAAAACGTTATACTTAGTTCTTATTTATAGGTATTTCTTTGTAAGAATATAGGGAACCCTGTAAAAAACACTGTCCTAGCAATGAATTCATGCTGAGCAAGGAGTATCTATCTTCATTTGAGATATGGCTTATGTGCCATATATGGTATGAAACCTACATGGAACTAAGGGTCTACAGCCCCAAAGGCATTTAAGCATAAGCTATGTCGGACAAGGGCGGGACAAAAGGATAACTCAATGGCCCCTATCTTAATAATAGTCAACACTGCTATTAATTTACAAGACTTTCCCTCACATCAATGCTATGTGTGAAAATGTGAAATGTAAAATTATCATCCCATTTCATAGATGAGGAAACAAACTTAGAAAGGCTAAGTGATTTGTCCAAAGTCACAAAGGATTTGATCTTAGGTTACTGCCTCTAAATCCAATGTTCTCTCCTCTCCAGGAAAACGGAGCCAATGATCCTATTATTTTATTATAACTGAGATCTAGAGAGGTGGGCAGTTGGTGTATTCATGTAGTGCAAGATTCTTACTAAATGTCAGAGGAGTTTGGACATTCTAGGTAAACATAGATTTAATCAGCTGCCTTATTAGATTTCTGAATGCAATTGATAATGAAAGCAGAACTGCTGCTTTTTATTATGGCATGTGTTTATAAGATTACTGCCCTAACTCAAAATGCCAGTCCATTTATGCTCCAGATTTCCCTCTCCCATCCTTGATCACCAGCGCTCTCCAACACTTTTAAGAAGCACTATGAAATGCATTAATGATTACTTACTGCTTTTTTCACCTTGGAATTTCCCTCAAACCCCCATCTTTAAAATTAGTTTCTAGAAGAGCAGGGCAGGAGGTTCTAAATGTCTGGGAACTAATTACCTGAGGTTCTACATCCAGTATTGCAATCAGTCCCTGCTCGTGGATCTTCCGTATTGTCTCCAGTTTTGTCCCATACATGGCATCCTCGTGGCTGCCATACTCTAAATATTCATTGTTAGATATGTCTTGCATCATTTGGTCATGAGATACAAAGTAATAGTTCTTGCCATTTTCTTCATCTTTCTTTGGAGGTCTAGTTGTGTCTGCAGAAGCACACAATGAAAAAGAAGTTTTTTAAAAGCAGGGTCTGCACACTTTATGAAGTCAACTGTTTCAACATTTTCTTAAGTTTCCAAGCCTTTGGCATCATTCTTATGACATCAATATCGTTTTCACTTTCAGCTGATTTTTGACATTGATTTCTACAAATCATGTTTACATGCATATAGGTGAGAATATGTAGTGAATGGTTTTGGTTATAAATTACTGCAGCTTTTAGGTAGAAAGGGATAATTGCTTCAGCACTTCCTGTTATCACCCACCGGAGAATGAGAAGTGTCCTTAACGATGAAAAGAAATGAATAAGTCACTTTGCAGCACAACTTATGTACTGGGCCTTAGGTAGGTGAAGGGTAGGGACTTTGATATGGAAGCTGGCTAATGGCTAAGACCTGGTAGAGGAAGGAGATTCTTATGCTTGGAAGTCTACAGGATTTTCCAAAATTCAACATTAACTTTCATCACACAGAACAAATTCCTAGGAAGGAAGAAGACCATACTACATTAACTGTCATTTTTTTGGGCATCCTAATAAACCATGCACACGTTCATTTAGGTGTATTTCATAGGGAATACATATTTGGAACAGAAATCAAATGACAGAATCATAGAAACTTAAGACATAGAAGGGGACTTAGATATCATCTAGGATTATTCTAGAGCTAACCTTGCATTTTATAGATGAGGAAAGTGGGGCTCACAGAGGAGAAAAGACTTGTGTGTCCAAGATGACACAGTGAGATGACAGTTACAATAACAATAAATGACAGCAATGATAACAGCAGCTAACACTGACATCACAGCGCATCACCGTCTCACACACAACACATAGTAGGCACCGGAGTTCTCAGTCTCCAGACTCTACCAGGTTCACTCTTGATCTGGTCAGAGAGGCAGAAACTTTTGGAGGGGTTAATAATCCACTTTATTGTAGTCCAGTTTTCTCAGAAGGGTTGCTGATAATAACTCCCACAGCATTCCCTAAGCATCCTTCTTGCAGGGCCAGGTAAGAAGGTGGGATAACTACCCCTAGGTCTCAATAGGGTCAACTGAGACAGGCACAGCTTGTGCTTTCCCTAAATCCCCCCATGCCTCAATGGGGCCAGTTGAGGTATGTACATGCATTCCTCTACGCATTATCCATGGTTTCCCCCTCCCTGATGAGTGCCCATCTGCTTTACAGGGCATCGGATAAAGAAGGCATATTGCCAACAATAGTCTCACAGATTAACTTTAGCAATATTGTCATTTGGCGCAAGCATATAAATATCAATTATGTCACCTTCATATCTCACAGAGCAGCCTCAGTAGGACTGCCTATCACTGGCATTCTGGGAATAACTATCTAGAATCCTTAAAACTATTCTGGGAGTTTTTATCTAACACCTGGAAACTAGACATTGCCATGACCATGGATTCTGAGAAACTAAACTCTAAAGGATAACAAAAGCCTCCTGAGATACAATTACAATGTGTCAGGTACTATGTTAAGCACCTCACATTTATCATCTCATTTGGTTCTCATAAACCTAGCATGGTAGGTGCTTTAATTACCCCCATTTTATACATGAGGAAACTGAGGCAAACAGATGTAGTGACTTGCCCATAGTCACACAAGTAGTAAGTATCTGAGGCCGAATTTGAACTCAGGTCTTCTTGACTTCAGGCCCAGCACTTTATCCACTCTGCCACCTAACTGCACATACTCTTGAGGGAATTTTAAAGCAAATTAGCCAGCTAGTTTGCTAAGGTGTTGATGTAGAGGCTTACAAACAAAACATATGCACGAAAGAAACATAGTATCGCCAAAGTCAGTCAATTCAATTAACATTTTTTTAGGCATCTGCCTCAAGGATTTTGCTAGTCAGGGGCTAGGGATGCAAAGGCAAAAATGAAACTGTCTCCATCCTCAAGCAACATAGAGTTGTTTCAAAAGGAAAAAAGAAACCCAGATAAATTATACAGAATAAAATAACATGATTTAAAGCTAGAAAGGCCTTTTTAGAAGCTGGATCATCAAGCCTATAGCTCAGAAAGGGCACCCTCCAACATGCTTGACAAATAGTTACATTTAACTTTTGCTTCCAGATCCTGAGTGAGGGAGGACTTGCTACCACCTGAAGCCGTCTCCCGAGCACCTGCTGTTTTGGGCAAGTTTAAATGTGTTTCTTTGCAGATTCCAACCCCTGTCCTTGGTTCTACCCTTTGGGGCAAAGCAGAATTGGCTCACTTTCTCTCCACGTCAGCCCCTCTACCAAAAAGCAGAAAATCCCTCTCTCCAGGGCTTCTCTTCTCTAGGTTAAAAACTCCAGTTCCTTCAATTAACATTCATATGACATGATCTCAAGTCACTTTATCATCCTGAAAAATGGCTAAAGACTTGAGGAAAGATTTGAATTCAGATCTTCCTGACTATCTTCTATGACAAATTGCTTTTCAGGGAAAAAAACACAGCACTCCACATGTGGCGTGACTAGGGCAGCACAATTTCCTTACTCTTGGATATTACATGTCTCTGAAAACGTGTTATATTTACATAAGAAAAAAATGTCTTTTTTATCATGAATCTGACAAACATCAATAAACATGAACACTTCTTTACACAAAGAAAAGAAAAAAGAATTGTTCAGCACGCTGTGAAGGTCTTATTGTATTTAGTTCATTTCATTTAAAGGCTATATTGAATTTAACATGGCGACCCCAGCTACCTTCGTGCTCATGAGCCTTCTTCCCCTTTTGCTTTTGTGATTTTGAAAGAACATTTTGTTGAAGCTTTTGTCTGTCTTTTGTTCCTCTTTTTGTTGGTATTACTAGCAATGTTAACCTTCTAATCTCACTGATAACATTACCCAACCCACCTCTACCCCACCCTCAAATAAAAGTCCTCCCTGATAACAAATAACCTTAGTCATTATCAAAACAAATGCACACATCATCCAGGCTTGAAAAGGCACGTTCATTCTGCCCCTCTACTTCCAGCACTCCTCAGTCAAGAGATGTGCAGCAGGATCCATGAGCAGTTTTTTACTGTTATCACTTCCAGGACTTTTCTGAGAAGTTGCCCTTTATATGTAATGTAAACTGCTATGGGCATGGACGTCTAGCTTGTTTATAGTCATGTTCTACCCTTAACACTGTGTTCCCTCCACAGAAAGTAAACAATGAGCACTGAAGAAGTCTTCCTTCTCTTCCTTCTTTTGTCATGATTCATCATTACAAGGAGCATAATTTTTAAGTCTTTCAGAGTTGTTTTTCTTTTATTTCTTTTAAGGTTTCTCTGAATCCACCCCTTTAATCACTGTTTACACTGTTGTTATATTATACTATATCCAGATACCAATATTTGTTCAGGTACTACCCAAATGATGGGCACCCACTGTGTGTAGCTTTATGTTACAACAAGAAAGGCTGCTATAAATACATTTTGTTCATATGGGTCCTTTCCCTCTTAAATCTTTTTGAGATATATGCATAATAATAATATTGCTTGGGGCAGCTAGTGGTTCAATGGATGGAGTGCTAGGCCTGGCATCAGGAGGACCTGAGTTCAAATATGACCTCAGACAATAGCTCTATGATTCTGGGAAAGTCACAATTCTGTTTGCCTCAGTCTCCTCATCTGTAAAATGAACTACAGAAGGAAATAACCAACCAGTCCTATATTTTTGCCAAGAAAACCCTAAAAGGGAGAAGAGTCAGACACAACTGAAAATGACTAAACAATAGCATGCTGCTTGGGCAGCTTTTTAGTCATAGCACCAAAGTGCCTTACAAAGCAAACAGATCAATTACCACTCCAGGAGTGACTATGCTCCCGTAGTCCTTCCAGTAACTGTAGTCTTCCCTTTTGGGGCCAGAGTTGCTAATCTAACACGCGTGAGGTGGAGCCTCAGTGTTTTAATTCACGTTTCTTTTGTTATCAGTGATTTCACTCTCTTCTGTTTTCACATTATTATTGTCAATTTGTCTTTTTTCTTTTGAGAACTGCCTGTCCCTATCCCTTGACCATTTATCTATTGGGGAATGGCTCTTGTTGTTCTAATGCAGCTGAATCAAATTTTCCTACATAGCTCGGATTTTTGTTGTCGTTGTTTGGGTGGTCTGACTCTTTGTGACCCCATTTGGGATTTTCTTGGCAAAGATACCAGAGTGGTTCACCACTCCCTTCTCCATCTCACTTTACAGATGAGGAAACTGAGGTAAACAGGATTAAGAGACTTGCCCGGGGTCATACAGTTACTAAGTGTCTGAGGCCAGATGTGAAACCAGGTCTTCCTGACTCCAGACCTGGTGCTCTGTCCACTGTACCACCTAGCTGCTCCACAGACCTTTGATATTTGTTCTTAATCAGACTTTCCCCTAAGTAACTGTTGCCTTTAACTGCATTGAACACTACTCTCTGCCCACTTCCCCCACCCCCAACCCACAACACTACAATTTTCTGTCAACCCTTCCTCTCACCACACGGCCAACTTGTCTTCTCTTTGTGTCACACATTGCTTTGAGGACATCTTTTACTCCTGCTCCTTTTCAGAGTTCCTTGCTTGTCACATGTCACGGTGTATTTACACGAACCATGCAGTTTTCCATTGTCGTATTGTGATACTTAAAGATCTCTTGAGTTCTACAGAGCAGCAGCACTCTGGGCATGATTGCCATAAAGCAACAATGTTTATATTGAAAAAGTGGCTCTTTGCTGTTACACTAAAGTAGGGGCCAGTAAAAGGGTTCTTCACATCACTGAAGCCTTCTGACCCACTCTTCAATTCGGCAGCCAGCCCATTGTCCATATGCACACAACATACACAAACTTCTAAATATTTCTAGAGAGTGACTATTCAGATCCATACTGAAATCTGGGGAATAGACATTCCTTATCTGCTTGGTTTTTACTGGGTGGGTAGACAGACCAAAATCCTTTGAGTGATTACAGACCTCATCCAGGAAACTTGGCAATGTCTTGGGGTTTGATGCAATCCATACAGTCTTCCAAAATGGGGTGCCTGGAGAACCTGATCATCTACTTTGGGTTGCATCTCCTCTCAAAGTAGCAAATACTTTTGAAAGCATACATCTTTCCTACACAGAACAAACCATGAATTCCTGGTACAAATCCAAATGGGGCACAGTGATCAATCTTTTCAACATGTTACTGCAGTCTCTTTGCTAATATTTTATTTAGTATTTTCATTAGAGATATTGGTCTCTAGTGTCCTTTTTCTCTCTAGTCTACTCTTCCATATTTTGCAAACAATTCATTAGAACCAATTATTCTTCTAATGTTTGATATAACTTATAATTTTGTTGCATCCTGGGAATTCTTTATGGTTTTGTTCACTTTCATTTTTCTTCAAGAGTGTGTTAAATTTTCAGTTTTGTAGACAAATAGCTTTTAATACTTTATAAATGGAAGGAGTTGTATAGATTCTTCAAATTGGAACTTTATTTTCCGTGTTTAGAAGCTTTGGGTAGTTTTCTTGTATTATTTTTTTGCATTATATTGTTCAAGTTTTTTGATGTGTCTTGTTCTTCTGAGAGCCTTATAATCCGTAGGTTGTCTCTTCTACCTTTGAGAGTAATTTATTTTGCTTGTATAGAGAATGTTTTCTTTTAATGCTACTGTTTTTAGCTTCTCTTCTTCTAAATTGTCCTTCACTTCTATGTATCTGAATCCCTAATCAGTTGTCCTCTCTAATTTCTTTGGTTAGATTTGTCATCACAGATTCAAGCTCTTTTTTTCCTGCTAATCATTTCTGCTGTGTAGGCCATAAATTCTGCTTTCATAATTATCACTTTTCTTTTAAATCACTCAAGAACAATGTGTTGTAGTTTCATGTCCTTCTCAAATCCAGTTTTCTGCTGCTTTATAGTACTTTTTATATAGACACCCAAACTCATTTATTAGATCAGGAGGCCATATTTCATTCTGCTGTTAATGGTTTAGCTGCTTATGCTCAAGGTCTTTCTCCTGAGATCTTCTCACTGTGCAGTTCACCTGCCTAGGTCTCTGTCCCAAATGTCTTTTGTGGGAACAGAACCGGTCCCAGACGGACTCTGAGCTTTTCCCCTAAGGCTTGGCAGAGTTGCACATAGTTCCCTATACATGGGATCCTGCCTTTTTTCTCTGTTCTTCATTTCCCCACCATGCTGGTCCTACTGAGCTCCATTTAAAGCCCAGATACATCGTGTGCCTCTGCTCTCCTGCAGAGATCTTTGACAGCACAGAACGCTCCCAGTGTGCTGGGTGCTGAAGCCTCAGCAAACACCTGCAGTGCGAAGTCTGGATCTCCATGGCACTGCAAAGGGAACAAGGGACGTTCTGAATGCAGGGCCCATGGGGTGGGTAGCTAGTATAGTTTTACTGCTGGCAGTGTGAAGGGAGGTGGGAGAGTGAGCTGAGTGAGCAACAGCTAAGTTTTAGCTCATGGAATGTTAACTTTATTTTGGATGCCTGGTATCCCAGGCCATGGAATCAGCTGAAGTTGCTTCATCTTTGGCACATAAGTTCTGTTTCAGAGAGGTTTGACAGATTATGAGGATCCCAGAAAATGTCTAGACTTTCCTCTTGGTCAATGTGATTTATTCTCAATGAAGCTAGATAGTCACTAACCATTTATTGATAATATTCTCTGGAACTGTGTAAACTCACTGGTTTACACTTTGTAGGCTCTCCTCTCTTCCTTTTTTGCCTAGTAAATATCTGCCCCGCTCCAATCCTGTGGCGCCTCTTCAGGATTTTTCAAAGACCGCTGATGGTAGCTCGGTAATCACAGCTGCCAGGCCTCTCAGCATCCTAGTTCACATGAGCTTAGAAGGTTTAACTCATCAAAGGAGGTAGATATACTTTCTTATTATCCCTCTACTTGTCTTTGGTGATAGCTTTTGCCATTTCCAGTCCCAAGAATCTTGTTCTTGGTAGAGCTGAATAGATCTGCCTTCTTTTTATCATGTGATAATCACCATGGTAGATAGAAATCTACCATGAATAGACCCTGCCCCATTCTTTAAACCTCTTTTCCCCTACATGAACAAGAATTTCATCTCTTCTGTCATCTCTAGATTTCCCTGGCTTCTGTTCATTCTGAGCTTTAGTACTCTTAACAGTATTTTTTGATAGACTTATGTCTGTGCCACACACTTACTCACATCTCTCATTACCTGCCCTTGTTTTCATGTTCTGCATAAGTTTAAAAAATCTAAGTTGGTTGATGAGTTCCCTGTATATTCCCATTGGTCTCTTTCAACAACTTCCTCTGTACTCTTTTATCAGAATTGTTTGGTGTTTCAAAATTTCATTTTTGAGATCTTTCCATCCACCTTGGGCAGATTTTCCCAGTACAATTTTAATCTATCACCCAGTGTGTATCCTTTCCCTGAACTCTTGGAAATCTATTCTTCTAAACTCTACAGTATCTGTCAAACTTAGTCTTTTTTTCCTCTAATAATTCGATGGAATTGTCTACCTAAGGATCCCTTCCTTTTTACCTTAGAAATCCTTTAATTGAGGCTCATGTGTAGAACAGATGTTTCCTTTGATGCTTTTGAACAAGGAAATTGTCATTAAGTGTCATGTCATTTACTATTTGCTGTACCTTGGGTAGATATTTGTATCCAGCAGATGTCTCAAAAGTTGCAATAACCCAAATATCCCGTATTCTCCTTCACTGCTGGGCTTGTGATTGGCTTCCTCTTTCTTGCTCAGACGGTCTGCAGCATACCATGACAATATTTTGCTTCTTTTCTGGCCTTTACAGACCTTCATCCAAATGCTTTCTCCCACGCTTCCTAACAATAAATCCTGGAGTTCTTTCACATGAGTGTATCTTCTTAATATAAAATAACACACAATAATACTCTACTCTTTGAATATCCTATTTATTTCGAATAAGGTCAATCCCTTTAGTCATATCCCAAGCAACAACTACCAAGTCGTTCATCTTGCATGCTGACATTTTGTGCATATTTGTAGGTATCTGAGGCAGGTAGGTGGTACAGTGGATAGTGCTGCACTTGGGGTAGGGAAGACCTGTGTTCAAATCCTGCCTTAGTTACTTTCTAATTGTGTGACCCTAAGCGAATCTCTGAACTTGCCACTTTATTTTTCTCCTATGTGGAATGGGAATGATAACAGCACTTACCTGAGGGAATGCTGTGATGGTCACAGAGATCATACATGCAAAGTGCTTTGCAAATCTTAAACCAGAGTGTAAATGCACTACAGCTAGAGGCCATGGGTCTTACTGCAGTCTCCATCCGTAGATTCTGTCTCTTGCGAATTTCTGGGCCCTATACTGTAACTACTCTTTATTTTCCTCTCTTCCCTTTCTTCTCAGTTTGAAGCACTTTTGAATTCATCTGCATAGATGAAGCCCATTTGTTAGGTACTCTTTTCCTAGCCAGGAGGCTGTCATTCATCTGTGCTTCAGTCATGGTCTGTCCAGAAGCCAAACCTAACTTTCAGACGCCTTCTTTTTAACCAACTCTTCACTTCCCTAATATACTTCTTTCTTCTGATGCTTCTGAGTATTCAGTTTTGCCCAAAAGTCTGTAATCTTCAGCAGCACTTTCTAGAATCCTTCTACAATACCATTTACAGACATATAAATGACCGGGCAAGGGTAGCTTTCCTGTGGTTCGACATGTGTTGGGAGATCCTTTGTCACATCCTAGATCTACTCCTCAGGAAGATGGCAGACTTCTCTCCTGTCACCAGATGTGCTGACATGTCCTTTAGGAGGCTGTCACTCAGTCGTCACTACTCATCTTTTTATTCCTCTTTTACTGAATGATCTCTCCCTTAACACGCATGGGTGCACATTTTCTTTCTTTGGAGGAAAAAAAATGGCTTCCTCTTCAGAGAGGAGTCCACTCTCTCCTCTTTAGGAAAAGCCTCCTATCTGTTACTCAATAAGTAAAGGTCAAGTATGCCATGCTGTTTAGATGTCACTTGAAGTGGTAAGGAAGAATATGGACTTTTAAAAAGTGTGTTTGTAGGGGATCAGAAAACTGCAGTGATCACAGCCAATGTTAAAGATGTCAATGACTGTTTCTTTAGGATTCACATAAAAGAGACTTACCTGGTATAGGCAGAGACAGAAAGCACCATGCATGTCTCAGTGGTAGAATGTGGTTCTGATACTGCCTTTGGAAGACTTCCTAGGACTCTGATCATGAGAGCACAGTAAAAGAGTTTTCTTTGTTTCTCCTAATGTAAAAGTTCCACCCTCTATACTTCGCCAACAAATAAAGCCACTCCTACCATCTAAGTACTCTAAGGAATCAAATTACAAACTCTGAATAAAACACATACAAACAATCTGAATATGCATCTTTCAGATTTAGTAGTTTCGAAAAACAACCCAAAGGGGTCAGATATGATTTTTAAAAGAAGAGAGTAGCACTTACGTGGGATAGGGTACGCAAATCTGTCTGGGTGTTTTGTAATCAGTGTGTTTTTTATGTGTCTTCTTCCAACACCATGTGCACCTATTTCATAAAACAAAAGGGGATACTTACATTTACAAACTCAAAAAAATCAAGAAAGTTTTGATTATTAAAACTGGCAAGTCAGTTAAGTCAAACTTACCTAATAAGACTAGTGTTTTCCTTTTAAATGCTGGCAGTTTTACTACTTCTTCATATGTAACAAGATCTAATTGATCAAACACTAAAAGGCAAAAATTTGTGAAAAAAGTTACTGAGTTAAAAGAATTCATGTAAGCTTTGTATATAAACATTGCTTTTTACTGTCAACATTATGGTAGTGATGATAATTTTTTAAAAAATTGAAACAAATTATATTCAGATAAAAAATTGAAACAAATTATATTCAGATATATCTGAAATATATATATATATATATATATATATTTACAAAAGGTATTTAGAATTAAAAAACAGATATTAAGTCTTACAAGGAAAATATTCATTTTTGGGTCTATGAATATGTACCTTAAAATCAATGACATCCAAAGATATATTAAATACATGCACAGAAATGTTTTTTTGAAAGTCTTGCATGTTTCTCCACGCAATACTCATCAAATGACACAAACTGATCCACAACTACATGCTTTTCAGATTTCTGCAGTGGTAGAGAATTAGCGATACTATAAAGAAAAAAAATCTATAGATAGTAACCAACATGAACACAATGCCAGCACATCCAATGGTAACTAAAAGTAGCTAAATGCCTCCTTTAGAAAATATCCTTTCCAGAGTATGATGAGAAATGAATGGAGAATCAATCTTCAATGTACCACTTTAAAACTATCCAGATGCTAGCATGCAGAGTTAACTCTCAAATTCAAGAGACACTACGGTAACATTAAATTCAAACCTTTAACATGCATTTCACAATTGCAATTTTAGGTGTAAAATGTTGCTTTAAAAATTTTTTTTATCATGGTCTAGTTAAATTTCTGAATGTTCACTACTCAGCATGAAGGACCCTCCAATATGAAGGAGAGTAAGATGCTTCTCCTGGATGGCACAATTTAATTCTTGTATGTCCATATGAAAAGATGATAGCAACTATTTCAATACAATAAGCATCTTAAATTGAACTGAATTCAGCCATGTGGAAACAGGCCAAAGGCCAGAACAACTTGAGCCTAGAAAGTTTTGCAAACTGGGAGTTCTGTCATCCGCACATTTTGAAAAGAAATACTTCTTTTAAAGAAATCTTTTTGAAACCTTTTTTTCTGTTGTGAAACCAATTTTAAACCGTCAGCTAAAGTTTTCTAAAAAGGCATAACTACTGTTGTTAAAGTTAACATAATTCTAACTCACAGTTAACATAATTCTAACTCACATACCCATTTGAGAACTGATGAAAATTTTTGATTTCATTAGGGTCTAATGTTGTCTATTATCTTCTGCATCCCTCATCATCTACAAAATGTACCAAGAAGTAAGTGCAAATTTTCCTCTTATCTTTTGAGCTACTAATGTTATTTTAAAAGAATTCCAAGGAGTGAGAAAGGAACCAAGAATAACAGAGCTGATTATACAGAAAAGCTTCTATGTAGTAAAAACATCCCTTTGCCAAATGTAGACCTGGATTACAATTTTAATAATAGTATACCTCTAATAACTGAGTATCATCCTTCTCAGAGTAAGACACTTTGGAAATTCAAGTTTTCAGAGGCTACAATGCAATGTAGTGGAAACCTCAAACTTGGTGTTCATGATGTTTGAAAACAGGAAAAAACCTCTGATATTCTAAGGATGGTAGCTCATGGTAGCCAGTGTTTAATGCATTTTTTTTTTCTAACACTGTATAAGAAAAGAGATAAGGGAGTCTTTGAAATCTTGTGTTTTAAAATAACTCAAAGGCTAGAAAGTTTCAAGAGTTTATGATGTTATTTGCACAAAACTCCTGATACTGAAGGAACTATTCTTTTAGGAAGCTCTCTAGGGTGGGAGGAGCATGATGGAGAGTTACAAAAGTAAGCCAGAGGGCTTAGGGTGCTATTTTGGGCATTGGTGGCTCTAAGTAATTTTCAATGAAGAAAAGGCAGGACTGTAAAAGAAATACGACAGATAAGAGTTGACTTTGAAGACAGAGAAGTAGAGTGGGAGGATCAGAAGTTAAGATTCTAAATTCAGCATCTGGGATCATCTATTCTATGTACAGTACTGGCTAATTTGCTTTACTTCTTTGGAAATTAATGGGATGAACAAGAAAATCTAAGGTTTCTGCCAACTTTCAAGCTCTAAGTTATCAAGTGTAAAATATTTAAAACTATTTAATTAAGCCCACTATAAAAGAATGCCAGGTTTTCTGATTGGGTTAAACCAGTCCTTTTACTTTAGGTTTATTCTATCCTCCAACAGCTCATTTAAAAACCACGCAAACATACATACAAACATACGCACAGATGTGTTAGATACCAACAAATAAAGAGGCATGGTATATATTTGTGCCCTAACTAGGTTACTAGCAGCAAGGGAAGGTTTGGTTCTGGTCTAAATGAGATCCATACATGGTTACAGGGTTTCAAAACAAATGAAAAAGGACTTTTAAGTACATAAGAGATAAAAGGGATACAAGGAGAGCATTTAAAGACAGAACTTTTACAGTTTCTGTGCTGCTAGCTGATAAAGATAAGAGTTATTAAAAGGAAATAGTAAGAAGCAAATAAAGAGGCATAGTCACTTGACGGGTTACTTACATGCACAGAGGCCATTGGGAGTGAGACAGCATGAAAAATGTACAGGGGTCATTGAGAGATGGCTTATATTATATTAGTAAAATAAAAAATATAATATGCACAAAATAAACTTTACCATGCAATATTCTAAACACAAGGCAAATAAATCACATTAAGAAATGACAAATGCATTTCAGTAAAAGTCTGGCAATACCCTGGTATACAGCAGTCAGTATTTCTAATGTGTGGTAGTAAGTATAATTATAAGCACTTCAGAAAAAGGTATTTTGAAAAGTCTTACATTTTTTTTTTTGAGAAGGAAGAAGTGAAAAGGATTGAAATTGATACATCAAAATACCACTGAACAAGCCTCTAATATTCTTGAAAATAACTGAATCAGTGAAGAAAATCTTTTTTAGTTCATATTAAAAGCATGATCTGAAACTGACTTATTGGGAGTTCTAAGCACAGAGTATCTTAGCAGATGGTCACTGCCTTTTCACAGAAAATGAAGTCTGTAAAATTTCTAGTTTTGGAGAAAGTACAATTACTTTGAACATCAAGTAATAATCCCATTCATTTCCAAGGCTTCAGAAATATTGTCCAATAAAGTTTACTCATAACATTACTAATGCTTGGCATGTTACTCAAACTTAGCTACTTCTTTTAAATATTTAGATAATTAACTGACTTTTCCATAAGAAAACAATTTTAATATTCATTCTTATTTCAGGAGGAAAAAGTTAAAAATATCTTCAAAATTATATGTAAAACTTACAATTTAAGAAGGCCTTACATATTATAATCAGAGAGAATGTACTGTGCACAACTGAGTGAAATTCTAGGTGTGTGGAACTCCCCTTGCAATTGATTGAGACGGTGACAAGGATGGAGATGGTTTATTAGACATCCTCTACCACTGACACACACTAATGGGTCTCTGAAACTAATGTCTAGCTGCTCTAATAGTGCTATGAATGCATATAACTTTGTATTTGTCACTGATGGGATCTCCTATTATTTGTATACAGGGAACAAGAAAATATCCTCTTTTAATCTAGTGACCATCTCATTTAGTAGTGGTGGGGCTAAACGACCAGCTGATGTCTCAAAAAGCTTCTGGAAAAACACCCATAGAAACTTACTGGAGTTTGGGCTTGAATTTTATTGGCAACCAGTTAGTTCAGTTGGTTTAAATTTTGCTGTTGAGATGGTGTTACTCATTCTAAAAGCATTTGCTAGGTTAATAACAGCTCTTTATATAGATGGCTTATTAAGATAAAGTTTAACATGTGCTGGAAATCCCATTCTGCTAGGAACAGAACACCTGGTATATTCTTGATTTGTCTTGTTGACAGCACCAACCTCTTGGAATGATAAAGAATTAATGAGAATTTGGTTTCTGAATCTGTGAGGTTTAATTATGAGCCACAAGGAACAATCAGGTGGGAAATAAAAAGACAAGAACTTTGGAAGAATATGATAATGTTCTTAGACTTCCTAATGCAGAAAGAAAGAAAGGTGGAGCATTATCAAGCCTATGCCTTTGACTCTGGGGAGGCAGATTTCAGCAAGTTCAGAGAAAAGACTGGTACACTGACTCTTGTGTGTACAGTCATTTGCATGTTGTCTCCCTCATTACACTCTGAACTCCTTAAAGGGGAGGAATGGAGGTTTTTTTTTCTTTGCATCTTTATTGCTTAGCACATAGGGCTTGTGGTTAATAAATGTTTACTTAACTTACTGAGAGCTAGACTCTAAAAGGGATGGCTCAAGAAGGGTTTGAAGTCGTGGAAGACAAATTATGACAATACATTTAAAACCTGGATCCAGAAAAGGAAGAGGTGATTCAACAGAAGACACTAATGAAGTTGTGCAGAAAGCTCTTTAATGAGGTCAAATTAAAAAAAAGGCACTAAGATCTATGTCAGGAAGAGGAGAATGATCTTGAGGCTTGTGGGAAAGGAACAGACTCACTGGGGAGATGCTGCAATGCTAACACATGACAGACAATAAGCAGAATTACTTCAGACTATTTTGTTTCATCTTTTCTTTCAGAAAGGTTAGAAAAACAGTGGCTAAGATAACAAGAAGGTTCATGAAATATAAGGAGATGGTAAGATGACATCTAGCTGCTTTAAATGAGTTCAGATTAACTATGTCTTCGGGTCCTGAAAGAATGAAGATGAACTTACTGAGGTGCTATTGGTAATCTCAGATGAATGATCTGTAAGTTTGACATAGATTCCCAGAAAAATTCTAGGATGGATTATTAAGCAATTTGTGTTTGAGTACTTACAAAGAAAAGAAGTGATCATCAAGAACTAGAACATATTCTCTAATGGCACTGAGAAAACAGAATTTTCTTTTTGTTAGGTTAGTAAATAAAGGGAAAATTATAGGGAGAAAGTAACTGAATTTTAATAAGCAATTTGATAAAGTTTCTAAGTGTATCTATGTGGATGAGAGAAACTGAGATTTCATATTACTGTTAGATTCAAAGATCACTGAAAAAACACGTTGTTTAAAGGGAACCTGGAGGAAGTTCTTGAGTGGCAAGCCATGGGTTTCTGTAGCTGGTTTTGGCCTATTCACAATTTTAATCAATAATTTGATGAAACAGAAGACATATTTAATAAGGGTGGAAAGACTGGTCTAATACTCCAAATGGCACAATCAATACTCAGAAGTAGAATGCGAGGTCAACATTTAGAAACAAAAATTTAATGAAGACAAGATATAAACTTAAGGATATAGGAAAAAAATTTCACCATATACACAAGTATAGAATAAGAGAGACCTGGCTTAAACAGCAATTTTGAAATCTGGAGTTACGCTAAAACGTATCGAGGGATTTAATTGATTATAAGCTCAATATAAGACAACAGTCTGACAAAGATGACCCTAAAGTTAGATTAATCTTAGGCTGAATCAATATAAGTACAGGATATAAGGGATAACAATTGTCAGAACACATCTAGAATGTTCGTTTTTAGACGACAGATATTTCATGAAAGAATCAGACAAATTGATATGCACTTTGAGGAGGGTGTCTGCCTCAAAATCGCCTCTGGAAATGAGAAAACTTAGAGGGACATGATGGCTGCTCTCCACTATTTTACAAAGCTGTCACTTGGGAGCGGGTGAGGTCAGATTGCTTCTGAGGTCCTTTCCAGCACTGTTCGAACACGGCTAACATGGAACTATGTTGTATATGATTCTACATGTATGACTGAGATACTGTCTGCCTTTTTAGTGGGTGGGAGAGGGGCTGCAGGGAAGAAGAGAACTTAATTTAAAAAAAGAAATATTAAAAAATAATAAATTTTAAAAATGCAAAAAAAGGAGGAGTAAGACAAGGAGGAGGAGGAGAAGTCAGCATGGATCCATGGGGATCAATGATTGTCAGGCAGGAGTTCTAGGGCTGCGGAGTTTCAACATAATCTAACAGATATTTAGCAATGAAGTAGGAGGTCTTGGGAGAGAATGAATTTTTTTCAAAGGAATATTAATAGCTCACATTTATATAGTACTTTAACTTTTGAGTCATTTCCCTCACCTGAGAGGTGGTACGATTAATGTTTCAGTTTTACAAATTAGGAAACTAAGGCTGATATTAAATGTCTTTCCAGAGTCACACAGTTACCAATTGTTGAGTCCTATAATCCAGATTAGGTCTTTAGGGACTTTTTTCTACACTAGTGGTGTTAAACTCTCAAACTGTCCCCCAAATCCAGAACTCTGAGGGTCATGTATTAACTGAGAAAACCATACATTAACACTCATTACCCATATTTTGTCATATTTTTTAAAAAAATTGTTAAAAGATTTCCCAATTACATTTTCATCTGGTTTGGGCTGCACTTGGGAGTGTTCCAGACTTTAAATATAACATCTCTGTTCTACACCATTTTGTTTCATATCAAAACAATGTTTTACTAGAATTTGTGTGAGTACAAATCCTGCATGTTGCAAAGAGGTTCAAGATGATTCCTGGATGGGAGGCCCTAGATTCTGGCTTTCTCTTACCTACTAGATGTGTGACCTTGGGCAAGTCGTTAATCTGCTTTTGGCCTTAGGTTCCAAATTTATAAAATAAGGGGGTTGTATATATGGTCTCCAAGGTCTTTTCCAACTTTAAACCTTGATCCTGTCTGATCCTACTAAACGCAGACAACCAAGCCCAAGTTTTCTAATCTGTAAAAAGGGATCAAAGGTGTCTGCATTGCCAATTTCACAAGATTGTTTGGAGGACCAGATTCAGACAGTATATAGTTCACCTTTATAATGTGCTTCAACTTTACAAAACACTTTCCCCCAGGACAATTCTGTGAAATTGAGGAAGTATTTTCCCCATTTTATAAACAAATAAACTGAGGTTCAGAGAATTTGTGGCTTGCTCAAGGTCACACATACAGTAAATGGCAGATATAGAAGTAGAACCCATATTGTCTGATGCCAAGTCTTTCCAGTAAAGTGTTATATAAACTTTTAAGTTATCATCATTAAGCAGTATTACTGGGTAATATGGTAGACTGGATAGTTGAAAGGTGGCTTTTAATTCTGATAGTATAGTATTCTTTAATAGTCTATAATTAAAAAAGAAAATCCTCAGCAAAAGAACACTCTCATACATGTATACCTCAAGACTCTACACAACATTAGGTCTGGTTTTGAAGGTGTTCTTCATCACCATCTTACCTCCCTGGGACATTTAGGAGTTTCACCTGTTTTCAGGTGTGAGGAAAGGTGTCTCTAGTCTCTATCACAAGAAGATTACTAGGGAGGAGGTGAATAAATGGGAAGTGAAGCACTGGAGGAAGGCAAGGTTTCTGGCTATTTTGTTTGTCTTTCATTAAAATAGTATTTCACAACTGCCAACAGAACACTCCAAACAGTTTAAAAATTGTGGAGCTAAGACTTTTCAATCCATATTTAATTTAATTTCCTGTTTTTGCTTTTTTTCTCAAATTTGAGAACACTTAGCAATTTAATACCACACTCTACATACCCTTCATTTGTTATGCATTTAATTGTGTAAACTGGGCATGAACTGACAATGATAACTAAATGATAAATTGACAATAACTAAAACTTGCTTTCTAAATTAATTACAATGCTATTTTAATAAATTTTTGCGTTTCAGTTGTTTTTAAGCATTATAATGTATTAACTTTAAAAAATTACGGATTTCAAAACTGTTCCTTGTAAACTGGTAAAACGTCTGAAAATACAGTCAACAATAGATTTAGCAATATTGCTGGTAGTTTGGGTCAAGTATTTCACTGAAACATTCTTAGCTATTGCCGCTTTAGAACTCCAACTGACACTACTCGAATGTTTAAAATGAACAGCCATAAAGCTACATTCATTCTGTCTTATAATATGGCTATCAAATATGCAGCAATCACATGTAGGGTAGGAACTTCTGCTCTGGATGCAGCAGCTGCAGTCAATCACATCATGTAGAAGACTCGCACACCCAGCACATGACAGCTGTTTAATAAATGGTGAACTGAATTGTTGAAAACAAAAACCAATGCAGGGTAACTAGAGTGAAGGAAAAAAAACTTCAAATTTCAAATTAAATTATGAAGGCTTACCTATTACACATTATATTCCCAATGATCATTGCTGATTTCTGAGTAAGAAATAAACTTTTAAGAATCCTTAATAATTATCCTTGCTGAATAAGTATCATGGGAACAATTATCTTTTAACAGAGCACAATGCAGTTCGTATTCCACTTAAGTATCGGAAATAATGTATTCTCTTATGGAAAAGGATTACTGGATTTTCTTATGTTTTACTGTTATACATTTAATATGTAAGACAATTTCTGAAACCTTGGGAAAAAAATCTTATGACAACATCAGTTCCTCATAACAATTCCCTTATTAGAAAGGGTTACTAATACCCAAGTACCGAAAATAAAAGAAATTCCACTCTTTATGTCATTTCACACTTTCTTTTAGGTGAATCTATATTCTGTCATTGTAATGGGAATTCAATTATTGTGCTATAATAAAACTCATACTTGTTTTAGTTGCAAATTCTGGACACATATATTTGTCTAAAAAGCTGAATGTTTCATAGTACTCTAATGTTCCTTAAAACAATGGACTACAGATAAATAAGTCAACTTGTGCAATCTGCTTTAAAAAAAGTCACACCTGCTCAATCCTCTTTCCAAATGGAAAGCAAACTTTCAGGGGTATGAGACTGAACATTGCAGAGCTCACTTTCTTCCATATACAGCAAGTACTTCCACAAACGCAAAGGACAAGAGTGATCTACACAGAAGAGCCAGGGGACCAGGAATCTGGAAGAAGGGCTTCTCTGGAGGGATATTTCCAAGAAGTGGGCTAATCACTTATCTGGCTGTGGTGCAGTTTCATTAGTCTTTACAAAGAATAGGACTGACTGCTGTGACACCCCTTACACTCCTTCAGTGAAGACAAATGAGACTTTTCCATAGAACTGGAAAACAGAAGTGGACACAAGTTTTCCACAGGAAGCATTTCAGCTTTTGAGCTGGGACTGAGAGCTCGCATTTAATCTGGATCGAGTGCCATCCGGCATGGTCCTACCTGCATTGTGCTTTGCTAAGTATTTATCCTTGTACTGCTTCTTCTTCTTCCCAAACCATGTACAGCTAGCCTGCTGCTCCTGCTTGGTCTTCTCCATGGCGATACAAGCTACTCTCCTGGCACAGAAAGAGAAAGACAATTTAGCACATGGGTTCATCCTGGCATAAGCACTGCTGAAAAGACAAAGGTATTATTTAAGGGGCATATGATATGCTGGTATTTATTTTCTGTGTAAAATCAAATTAAAACTAAAAATCATTTAGTCATTGAATTAAATTATCTTACCTATAGTTTAATTCAAAAATAATTTAGGAGGTATGAGATGTAGTCTATGAAAGTTTCCTAATTATGTTTTTAGCTTAGGCTAATATTAAAACAAGTGTGAATTTCCTCACAAGAGAAGGTGCAAAGTATGTATTATAACATGGGAAATTACACATGATCTGGAATAAAAGTTTTCTGTAACTTATCACATAAACTGTGAACTGACTGTATTCTGTTAAGAGTTCTTGGCATGTCAATACGCGGTTGATGCTTACATATAGATATTCCAGTAGGCATTAATGTTTTTTCCATATATTGAGTTTGTGGGATCAACTACATTTCAGCAAAACCTGCAGGGGAACCCGGGTGGTGCAGTGAATAGAGCCTTGGCCCTGGAGTCAGGAGGATCTGATTTCAAATTTAACTTCAGACACTTGACACTTGCTAGCTGTGTGACCTTGGGCAAGTCACACTTAACCCCGATTGTCTCACCTTTCCCCCCTCAAAAAAACAAAAAACAAAACCAAAACCTGCAGAATTACATATTTAGTTGAAGGACTGGGCAAACCTTGTAGTGCCCTCCCATCTATGAAGGGTCCTATAAGTTACTACTAGAGTGCGGCTCGTGAACTCCACGTTTTTAGTTCTTGAGTCCTTTCAAAAATCAGGTTTAGATCTCAGAAGAAATTGTTCACAGCTCCACATTTCCAAAGTACTGTATGGTTTGAGTTTAGGCTATCTCTCGACATGGGATGCCTCTATAAAATAACATGAGATCCTTTGAAAGGAAAATATAAACAAGGATACATGTGAAAATAACAATGGTGGCCCACAGTCATGTGGTCTTAACAGAAAAAGTGAGCTCTTGCTCAGTAGATTAGTTATGCTCATCATATAATCAGTAATTTCTACTGTCCGTTTGTACTGAAAATAAGAATGCTCATACATTGAAAAAGACCCCTAGGGTTTTACTGTATAAAATGTATGAAATTTATGCTCTAATAGAACTTCCATGGAAAAATGTTTCTTATATAATGTTACTGTCTGAGGCTATCCTTCTTTAATTACTCCTTAAAGTTTACCTCAAAAGCAGAGCCCAAAGAGGCTTTCTTTAAGGTTTTAAGAAAAAAAGTTTTCATAAAATTATGTTATCACTAATGAAAACAGTTATCAGGTCTCTTAAATACAGCTATAAAACTGTTTAGGTGAATGATGTGATTGGCAAAAATGTTTGGAGTTCACAGAATGACTTAATGTTATGCTTATGATATTTAAAACACTTTCACAAACATGGCTAGCAGTAATAACATGACTAATACACGTGATTAGAAACCATGTTCCTCGCTCCCATGTTTATGATTCCACTTATCTTGTTGCAAATGGAGCTGCTAACATGGCCACCACATCTGACTAGAAAGTCAAAGGTTGTTCGATTACCCTGGAACCACAATATGTCGAATGAACCAGAGGGTCAAAAAATGACAGCGCTCTCCGGGTCTGTGAACAGACTTGTAGCAAGAAGAGCTGGAGATGGTTAAAGAATTAGGGACAGACTCTTTGTAACAGCTTAGCCATGCTCATACAGTTCTCTCAGGCAAGTGTAAAAAGGTTTGAATTTTTTTTTGGAGGGAGAAACTGAGAAATGCTTATCTTTTCACTTGAACCTTATTGGCACCGTGCAGCAGGACACAGTAGTTAGGTAACGTGCACTGCAGAGACAGACAGCCATGGTAATAGACTGTACAAGGAGCCTGCGTTTTACATCGTCAGCCTTCCTTTTGCAGAGGTTCAGAATATATAACCACTAAAAGTTCACTTTGCTCATCCAGTTCTTCACTGTCTACAATTTTAATACTTTTCAATACATGATACATTTTTGAGAAAACTGGTAAACACAGAGAAAATAATTTGATTATACTTGAGGGCAAAATATATTTTAAACCTAAACATTTTAAATGACCTAGACTCAATGAATATGTGGTTTTTAATGAGGGGGAATAGGAAAGGGAAATAGTGTATAATTTAAAAGTCTATAATAAGTAGTCAATAAAATTTTAAGACTGTCATAAAAATGGTGAATTCTCCAATTCATCATTAAGGGATTGATGGGACACGGCAGATCTGGATTCCTTAAATTCCTAACCACAAACCTTTTTTTGGTCAGTAAGGCAAAAGTACCTAACAAGTTATATAGTTATAGTTATATAGTAAAACAAATTTATAAATGGTGCCAAAAGTGAAACATACGGCTTTCTTTGCGCAGAAAACAAAAGCCTACCATTCTTGAAGTTCCGGAGAAGGAATGAGGCCTGCGGTGCCATTTTTGGAGTTTTCCAGTTTACCCTGCCACCAATTGTGGTCATCCTTACTAATAATCTGGATAATGTCACCGACTCTAAATCGGATACCAGCTTCCTTGCAGGGGATGAGGTCATCCTTTGCTGGGTCATATTCAAATTGTGCTCTTACATAGATCTACAAAATAAGATTTTGTAAGAAAGAGTGCCACAGAATGTTCCAGCAATCACATAACACTTAAAAAACAAAAAGAAACTAAAAAGATGAAAGCAAAAATGACAGATGAAAATGAAGAACAGAAAAGTCTCAAACCAGAAGCTAAGTGACATTACTGTAATATGGATGACCAGGACCTGGTCACCCCTATGACATTACCTTTCATACCTAAAGGTTATAAACGTAGCAGATAGAAACTTTCTCAGCTTAATGCTGCTATCAGCTTTTATACGAACATTTAACCATCCAGAGTTAATGAAAGTTTTCCTACTGAAAATTTTATTTGTGTGTTACCCTTAAAAGAGTAAGTCTTAGTTTATGGGGAGGGCAGTTTCTAAATACTCAGAAGGATTGTTAAAGTTTAGCATGAAACCTGTCATTTTTAAGTCTAAACATATCTTAATGGTACTAGTATTAAAACAAATGATAACATTCCTTATCAATACTCACTTTACCCTTAAGTCATCCTATACAGTAGAAGAACTGTAGGTTATAATCACATCAGAATTGGAAGTGTTTCCAAATAATAAATACCATTCAAGGTGCAGGTCCTTGTGTTATTTTGCTTTTCTGGTGGGTAGACAGATTTTCCTGTTACTTCTTTTTTTTGATGTGCCAATGCAGCCCCTGAAACATCCCCTAGGCTATATAGCTTGAGGGCTGATTTTCTAATGAAGGTAGCCTGACACCGTGAAAAATGGGACTAACATGGAGTGCTCATCCTAATTTTGAGTCCTGATTCTGTAACTTATTACTTGTGTCACCTTGGACAAGTCATTTAACCTCCGAGAGCCTTGATTTCATTATCTCTTAAAAGAAGGGGTGGCGCTGTATTACTTCTAAGGGGAGTATAAGAGTGGGTTTATCCAGTGAACACTGTGAAGTAAAGTAGATAACACACCTGGACAGCATTTTAGAAATAGAAAAATATATAAGGAATTTCTGTTGTTGTTCAGTTGTGTCCGACTCTTTATGACCCCATTTTGGGGTTTTCCTGGCAAAGATCCTAGACTGGTTTGTCATTTCCTTCTCCAGCTCATTTCACAGATGAGGAACTGAAGCAAACAGGGTTAAGTGACTTGCCCAGGGTCACATAGCTAGTAAGTGTCTAAGGCTAGTTTTGAACACCGGAAGATAAATCTTCATGACTCCAGGCTCAGTGGTCTATTTCCTGTGGCACAAAGCTGTCCTAACCATTGTAATTACATGGTTGGCATAGGAGAAAGGTGTGCAATGACAACTTTTCCCTAAGGATGTTAAAATGCAAGTACTTCAAATCAGGTAACAGACAACTAGAAAAGGAACAAAGAAAAAGAAATTCTGGGAATCAAGGACTGATTAAAACTCCTGTCCCAGAATACTTTACTAAGAGGCTGGTTAGGCCAGGGGCGAAATATGAGTTTTCAATTTATATAAAACAATTTTACAATTCCATTATTTATTATTAAATCTCAAATGAAAATCCAACAAAGCTGTAACTTGCATAATGACACCAAAATGTTAATGGTTAGGTCACTGTAAAACCAATCTGACTATTTCATTATTTTAAAAGTTTGCTTCTCAGAAATTCAGCCTGTAAAAGTAGCCAAAATCTATATCTGTACTTAAAACCCTGTGCTCTTTTAAATGTTAGCCATTGGAAAACGGTTTTCCTGGTGGTAAGCACTAGGAAAAGCATATTTTGGGCATTTGTCATGATTGAAACTGTTAAAGAAGGCAATTTTGAATCTCTGCCCTGCTGACTCTGGTCTGGTATAGAAGCTGGGATGTCTTTCATTCTTAATTTTATTTTCTATTTCCAAAAGACTTTTAAAAGTCCCTTTTAAACTTAAGAAAACAACTTTGAGGTTTCAGTCAATGAATGCTTTAACAATTGCCCTGCTTGGTGTTCTGTTCTTATAATAATACTGTTTACCACTGGATTCAAACAAAGGATTTAGTTTCATTTCCACCTCAAAGTCAATACACAAGGCTGAATTCTTAATCAGAAATACCAAATGTCAGGTTGAAATTACAATACCGATCAGTTACATATATGTACATGAAAAAACTCATGTGAAGAATTAGTCATGTGTAATGTGTTAAAATGAAATGATACCAGCTTTTGAAGCTTATGTTATACATCAATATGCAAAGGATATGGGATGGAAAAGAATAAGAAGGGACTGGCTATTAGCAACTAAGTTTAGAAAAGTTCTACAGAGGATGTCTATTCACCTGTCGTCCTTTTGGTTGGGTAGTTGATGGCAAGTCCTGTAGAATAAAGCCAACCCAGGTGAAAATTTTTCATTTTACTTTTCAAGAGCACAAGGCAATTTGTGTGTTCTGTTAGTTATAAAATGGTAAAACACAAGCCAGATTTATATTTTAAATATGAAGTATTTCTCAGAAACACTTTATTTAATGAAGAAATAAAACCCAGGCCATTTAGCAGCAAGCTTGAAGAAAGCAGGTAAATTTAAGCAGACAGAAAATGTGCTTTTAGGAAAAATTCAGCATCTTCAACACAAAAGCACCTGCAACTGAAATTCCACCTCCCCGCTTTGGATAAAAATTAAAAAATAAGAAATAAAAGAAAAGATTATTGCCCTTTTCAACTCAGTAATGGTAATGTATTGGGTTTTAAGAAAATTCATTATCTATATTAATTTTTACAATCCGAAATGTATTAAATATTAAACGAGCCATAAATTACTGGATATTTTGGAAGTTCAAAAACAGTTGACAAAATTTTAATTATTCTCTATAATTCTCTTTTTTTCACAATGCCTTAATATGAGTACCATGCAACTGAGACTATTTTTAAATTGTTATTTTTACATGCTATTTGCAAATAGCTGTTGACATATCTGAGGACATTTAAACTGCATTATCAGGGTGCTAAGTATTCAGAATCAGGTGAATGGTAGCAACAACACTATTATATAAGGTGTGTACTGCCACCTAAAATGACTGCATACCTTAAAGTACTTAATAAAAACCACTCCAAATTTTAGGACAGCTTTTTTTTTTTAAAGAAACACTAAAATCTCCATATAGCATCTCTGTTCCCCAAGTTCACATGGAATATAAAGTACTTTGTGTTAAAGATGTGATGATAGCTTGGCTTATAGTGCAATCTGAAGCCAACTCCTTCTGCTTTTCATATCCAGGCAAGGCTGAGAGTTCACAAAAACTGTGCACGTATCACAGCAGCAGAGGGCACACCAATTCGTAAACTTAGATAGCGGAAACTAATACACACTGGGAATTATCTTTCCAAGCATAAAACTTCAAAATATGAGAACACCCAAAAATGTCTGCTCTGCAACGTACTTTTTTTTTACTTGTTTAAAAAAAATGAAAAAAATAAAAAAGTCTTTGCTTAGTTTTCAGAAAAATAATACCACGGGGTAGGCTGGGAACATTTTTGGAATGTCTACAACTGGGGTGCATTACAGTTCTTTGAATTTAGTTCATTACAGTCTTTTTTAGTGAGAAGAAAATGATGAAATATTTTCCAGGAACAAACCATGTTGCAGTTGTCGTGGCCCTTGTACATTAGCAGAAGGACAATATTCCCACTGAACACATATGACCAGAACAGTGAGCAGGTGAGCACCAACAAAACGTTCACACTTTGGCTGTGTGTAACTAGAGGTCTTACCGAAACAGAATTGTTGGTGCTGCTATGACCATTAGCTGGGGACTGTCTGGAGGTAGAGGGGGACTCTCTCTGAAATAAGACACAAGGTTCATTAACACAACGCTATCACAGGAGTACAGATATTCACATGAACAGTTACAACCACAACCTGACAACCATTTTGGGAGGTTTTATGTATGGCATTTCCACCCAGATTTGCACAATTTCATAGAAGCACGGACTGATGGTGCAAAAATGAAGATTACACATTTCTCAAGTAAATGAAGACCTCATTCATCAACCCACCTGTTTTATTCTTCAACATTTTGTAACATTTGATTTCCTTAACAGACACCCAGGAAAGTGACAGAGATTAAAATCCCGACAAGCACAACTGAAAAGCAAACCTAACTATATGACTGTTGTGCTAAGATGTTAAATATGATGAGCTAATGCATTCAGAAGGACTCTATGAGTATTTCTAAATTTTGAGATCCTTCATTGTTGAGGCATGCCAACTCCTGAAAATACTGGCAGTATTTCAACTTGCTCTGAATTTCCTTCAAAGATAATGCTAATTTTATGAGAAAATAAGGGTAAAAAGAAGTAGAAGCACTCTTTTAAAAAATGAGCAGACTGAGTAACATTTCCAGTTCTATTAAAATGTCTACTTGTTGTTTAAGTGCTCAGAAGTAAAATCCACCTATGCTAATAGAGCTTTGTCCTACTGATAGCACTGACAGTCAAAGTTATCACACTTAGAATTACCCTCAGGCCCTTTCCTGCTCATTTTACAGGCTCCGGTTTTCTTGATCACCAGATGAAATAAAAGAGAACAAAGCAAATGAAGGAAAAGATCATCAAGTAATCTGGTTTTGTTACCAGTTTTCTTCACTGTTCTTGGCAATGAAAAATTAGCATGTTACATATCTGAGAATATTGCAAAGATAATTCCTGTCACTTTTTTTTTAAAGAGGGAGAAGTACCAAACCCTTCTACAGAATCCCTACACAGGTATATATATATGCTACAAATTATGTCTGTGTGTGTGTGTGTGTGTGTGCGCGCGCGCATGCGTGTATACTTGGGGAAAGGGAAAGTGGAGGTGGTGGCAGGGGAGAGAGGCCGTGTAACAAAAAGAATGGGTCTCTAAGTAAGTAGCCTTTTTTTCTTAGAAGTTCAGAATTTTTAACACCTTATTGTTGCAATGGACATAAACCCCCACCCCAAACTTTGATCATATTATGGTACCAACTAAAAGTATCTTTTCATGAATACTTTAGCTTCTCAAGAACGTTTAAAATTCCTTACATTTTTCACCTTTTCCTACCTACCTGTATTGTTTTATTCTGAACATCAAGTTTTACATAGTCCTGGATTTGCTTTTAATCTTTGGGGATATACCCCTAATTGAAGTTCCAAGAGCAGCCACCATGAGGCGCTCAAGATCTAATACGGCAGAACCCACACTAGATCTGTTACTAATAAATGTGTTTATGGCTTACTAAAATCTACAGGAAAAAGATACACTCTATATACAATTTCTTTTAGATACCTTGAAGTCAAATATTAAGTCCTTTGTCTTTTTCCTTTTATAATTTGTAGGGTTTAATAGAAAAGAACAGAAATAACATTATTCCCTCAAATTCCCATATACAAATTCAATTCTCCAAATAACCTCCAATAAATTCATCATTTAAAAATCATGAATTCACACTTCATACCACTGTACATAAATACGAACAAATCTGTAAGACAGTCCTGGTGTGAGAGTATCAGTCAAACTAAATAAATGTGGAATATGGAGATTGGTACCATTTACATAACTTATGTCAGACTGTACTCCTAAATATGAAAAACATCCTGTCTACTAGTCAAGCCTTTCATTTTATTCAATAACTAGACTAAAATTGGATTAATATCACACATGGGAACTACTTTAACAAATTTAATTTTTCAAAAACATTATAAAACTAACTTTTTAGCAAATCCACAAAAGGCCTGTATTATCTATCTTCTTTTAGTAGTTTTAGGTCATCGATTTAGTATTATATATGAAACTATTCAAGAAGAATTAATTGTCACAATTATTTGAATAAAACTCCTGAAACTGAAACAGGATGTCAAGTCAGCTCTTCACATTATGAGATCACTTCTCACGTTCTTGGAAAGAAGAACTATTTATGAGCACTTAACAAGGAAGTGAAAAGTTCTTCCTGGAAATATTACTGCAATTATGATCTTATTTCTTTCTCAGACAATCTATCTATTCTACCATAAGTACCAAATCATTACGTAAGGACTGTCTCCCTTTAGTTTAGATTTTAGGTTGCAAAGCATTAGTTAAGGTGCTGATGAAATCCATATGGAGCTTTCACTGAGTATTCGGGTGGGACCCACTCCTCTGTTCCGTTATCTTTGTTGTAAAATTGGTGTGCGTGATCTCACAGCACAGGCAGAAACAATTTTCCAGAAAGCAATAACATTCAGCCATCAGCAGGCAGTTAGTTACAGGACTGAGAAGAGATGGGAATGGTTCATTAGGTTCATTACCTCACAGGACGAAGACTGAGTGCGGTAACTTGGCACAATCTTGAACGTAATACTCCCCCGCATTTCCCTCTGGAAAATAAAAGGTTTTTTTTCTTTTCAAATAAATGTTGCAGGAAAAGAACCATTCTAAAAAACTACTTAACATTTGTGAGACAGTCAATGAAGGCCTCAGCACAGACATTGCATTCATTCTATAATAAAAAATGAAATGGTAAAAAATTTTAGTTTACATTGTATCCTATGAATATAAAAACTAAGGTTTTTATGAGAGAGAGAGAGAGAGAGAGAGAGAGAGAGAGAGAGAGAGAGAGAGAGAGAGAGAGAGAGAGAGAGAGAGAGAGAGAGAGAGAGAGAGTTAGTTCTTCAGTTCACAGTCAGTTAGTTTCTAGGAAAAGGTCCTCAAATGATCTAACTAAAAATTGATTTCTTCAGGGAAAATGATATAATAGGAGGTTACATTCTTAACTAATTTTACAGAAATGATCCAAAACACCAGATCTAATCTGCTACAGATGCTTGCTAGTATTAACATTTTTAAAGATAAGGTCACTTGATAGTTTTTAAAGAAACTGATCTGGGAAGCAATTTGTCTCTTTCTCCCTCATAAACTTGGAGTATGAATGGCTAAAAAGGAAGTTTACCTTATGCCCACCGTCTCACAGAATAAACAAACTTCTTGCTGTGGATGATGCAGCTGATTATAACCAACATGCACTCAGTCAACCAGCATTTATTAAACATTTACTACGTACCAGGCACTGTGCTAAGCAGTGGGAATACAAAGAAAAAGGTAAAAACAAACTTCCTGCACTTAAGAAGCCAACATCAGAAGACAGCATGTCATAGCTCTAGACATGAGATATATACAGGGAAAACTGAAGGTAATCTCAGAGGAAAGAGGGAGGGATGATAGTGGGAGAGGTGGAAAGGGGGCTGGCAAGGCCCTCTTTAGAAGGGATTTGAACAGAGTACTGAAGGAAGGCAGGAGGTGCAAGTAAGAAGGAAGAGCATTCCAGGCAAGGAAGACAAGCAGGGGAAAGGCCCTGGTGTGAGCTGGAGAGTAAATGGACCAGGGCAGTGTACAAGAAGGGGACTAAAATGTAAGAAGACTGGAAAGGCAGGAAGGCGCTAGGCTGTGAAGGACTTTAAATGCTAACTAGAGTACTTGATACCTGATCTAGGCAATAGTAGGGAGCCAGCGGACTTTGCTGAGCAAGGGCTTTAGGAAAATCACTTTGGCAGCGGGGTGGTGGGGAGACCAACCAAAAAGCTACGCTGTTAGTTCAGGCAGGATGTGATAAGGTCTTCTCTTGGCCTGGCCATAATCATCAATCTAGATAATCGTAAAGGAGATTTTCTACAATGTTGGTGGCAGGAAAACGGAGCACAATAAGTAACTGACAAGTACAACACACTGGCAAAGTGGGCTTTATATTTTTGTTTGGTAAAACAAGGATGTACAGAGAGTATCCAAGACAAAAATGTTCAGGAAGAATAAATGTTTCTACATTCTCTTAAATGAGAACCGTTTATCAAGTATCTGCTGATATGAAAGTCAAAGTCCACACTGATAAAGCTAAAAGAAAATACATGATTTTATGAACTTGAAAATAACCTCCCCACCTCCCTGCCCCAATCTTAGAACTGCTAGCTATTTACTTACAAGCATTTTTTGCAGCTGTTCCACTGTTTGGTTTGCTACACTGATACCATTTATTTCTCGGATTTCATCACCTACATGAAGTGTACCTAAGTAGTTAAAAACAAAGTTTTTATTTTGATTAGGATAAAATGTCATACTTTCATAAAAATTTGATTTAAATCAAATAAAGAAAATGAAAACACCAAAATACTAAAGGAAATTATTTTAGAAAGAGACTCCAATTTGTCTCTAGCACAATGAGAGGCACTGTGACAACAGGAACTAGTCAGCACTGAAGTCAAGGAGACATAAGTTTGAACTGGGCCTGTGACACATATTGGCTGGGGGACTTTGGACAAACCATTGTTTACCTTGTGTCACCCCAGGCAACTAAGTTTAAAACTACAGGTTGCAGAGCAGTGCTGATTTGCATTGGTAGAGGAAGTTTTGTTAATGGCAGTTACCCATGCCAACGAAATAATAGATTCAGTTTAAAAAACTGGGTGTAGAAAATACTAAGGTAAGAAATATGTATTTATAGACTGTTGAAAGCAAACCAAAGTTTAGTCAACTTTGTCATTTAGCATTAAAGTATTGTTTAATCAAATAATCTGGTGACATGATAATGATATTCAGAAAAGGCATTAACATATGCTTTGCCCTGTATCCTAAGAACCACTAGATCTTTCCATCTGATTTGCAGGTGAAACCTTCCACAGGTGTGTTGCCTTCACCGTGATAAAGTGAGACTGGTTTACTTTTCTTATTTGTATTTCTACCACTTAGTACAGTACTCTGTACATAATAAATGCTCAATCAGGTAATTAACCTCTCTGTGGAGCTCAAACACCCTCTCCCATATTTCTATCCAGCAGTTCCCTGCCCCCCCCCCCCCAATCCCTGGTCACCTTAAACCTCCTATTCTCCTGTAACCTCTGATCCTATCACTAAAGAATTGCCATTCATCCCAGAACTCTTATTTTTTAATCATACTTTTCTTAATTTGTTATGCTCACGGAAATCTTGCTTTCGTCAAAAGATACCTCATTCTTTGCCACTTTCTTCAGAGCTGGCTACTTCTTCTTACACATTAATATCTTCCATCATCACTATCCCACCCTAAAATGAGCTGAAAGTCGGCCAAAGCCTTGCTCCCAATTGTCATTTCAAAACCTTCATTGTGCTACTATTACTTATCAGCTTCTTATCCTGACAATTCTGAACTTCTGGTTGCCACTGTTCAAACCCTGTTTTCCATCACTTACTAGAGACACCCTAATTTCCATCCTTCTCAAGCCATCCCACCAACTCCCCACCCTAATGCTACCCACCTCTTCCACTGTGCTCTCTGGAACACCTGTTCCATAGGTAATAAACTAGCTTTCACCTTAAATCTTTTCCTTTCTCACGCCATCTTCTTACTTGCCTGAAACCTGGCTCTGTGATGATAACTGCAGCCACTCTTTCTAGGACTGGTTGTACTTTTACGTGCACACTGACCCATTTGTTGTGGTGGATAAGTTGGAATACTCTGTAATCCCCATTGCCATGTTCAGGATCTCTCTCCCTCTACCACTCTCACTCAAGAACTTCTCTTCCTTGGAAAATACTCAATCCATATCTACTATTCAATTAGAATTCTGGTAACTACTGTCTACCAGTCTCCAGTATATTCTCCTTCCTTTCTCAGTGAATTCAATGCCTGGCTTAGAGCAATTTTCTCCGCCCCCCCCCCCCCCATTCCCCCACAACTCCTATCCTCACACCAGGGTACTTCCAACATACACACTGATATTCCCTCAAATACCCTGACCTCCTCAATGTACTCATTTCCCATGACCTACTCCCCCAGCCCAACTCAGGTACAGTCATATTCTGTGTCTAGCCTTTACTTACAAAGTGCTCCATTTCCACATTCATGAACTCTGAAATTCCTTAATTTAATCACAATCCATAAATCTGATTCTTCATCCTCTACTGCAATTTCCAGTTCTTCATCCCCTCTATTCTTCCCTAGGCCATCACCACTGGAAAGAACTGGCTACATTCTTCTCCTTTCCCGATCCTGATCCCTCGGTGAACCAATTTAACCCTACACTATCCTCTTCTCTGGAGTCCCTTGCCCCCATATCCCATTACTGATCTTGCCTTAGCCTTGGATTACTTACGCCCACCATCTGCTGTCTTGGCTACAATTCACAGACTGCTGAACAAAGCTAGAGAAAAATCATGAAACTGGGCCAAATCAGTCCACTATAAATTTGTTACGTAATCTTATCCTTATCTCTTCCTAATCAACATTATCCCACTCACCACAGCATCTTTTCCAAATCTCCCAACACTCCTCTCTCAATCCTGCCTCATATTGCACTCATTCACCAACAGGTACCTCTTCTTCCTCATCTCCCGTCACCTAGATGCCTTCTAGTACTCTCCTCCTTTACCCCTGTCTCGCAAGAAGAGGTGGCCCTTCTTGCAAAGGCAAACCTCTCTACATACAGAAATAGCATTACCCTGATAAAACGCAAGTTTTCTGAGGACAGAGACTATTTTGCTTCCGTCTTTTTAACCCCAGTGCCTAGCACAGTATCTGGCCCATTGCAGAGACTTAATCAATGCTTGTTGATTGAATGGGAGCTGCTAGAATTCTGATCTAAAAAAAGTGTCAGATCACTGGAGTACTAAATCTTCTATAGTCTGATGCTACTGAAATTATACAGGTTTTCTTTTTCTTTCGGGAGTCTCTTTAGCAAAAACTATTAAATAGCAATGAATGTTGATGCTGAGATGAAAAACATCTATTTTCACCTGTTATATGGTTTCTCTTCAAGGAACATAGGCTAGAGATACTAGCACTAAATTATCTTTTGCTTTAAAAAAAAAACTGACACAAATTCAGCCAATTAGTTCTTGCAGTTTCTTACATAATATAAAAGTGAGATTAGAGGTCAGAATGAACTTAGGAGCAACTGAAAGAATGGAAAAAATGATCCTGTACTTTTGAGTTAACAAGTTTAGTATCAGGTACTATGTACAGCTTGTCTCTGGGAGTTGTTCTGATTACAGCAGAGTAAAGCAGGTCTGTAGTAGTGTTAAGATATAGAAAAATTTTCAAAATTTCAAAGGTGATGACACCTTACTCGAGTGCTTTCATTGGACATGTAACTGCTTAAAACTTTGTTTTAACTTACTCATCTCCAGATTTTCAAAAATGAGTCTTTATACTAACATGAAAAAAATTATAGAAATTCAAAATTTCCAAAGGTTTGGCCTCAAAACCTCTGTAACAACCTAAATGTGAGAATATCCCATGATTGCTACTGAATACTAAAACTGGAAGTTCTAGTAAGAAAGAAGAGAAACGGACTTATAAGACTACCATAAAATAGTGAAATGAATAAAAATCCGCCAAGCATTTCACTGATTTATTAATTTAAAATAATTGGCATATATAGCATCACATGTCAAGCCAGGGAGTTTTAGAGCTTTGTCTCAGAAAAAAGGGGACACACCTGACCTCTTCTATATCTAAGAATTAAAGACGACTGGAAGCTCTCATTATATAGCTGCAGTCAAGAAGACCTGCTATGGTTCAATGTCCTCTTTCCTTGCGTGTTGGAAATGGCTCTTTGTACTCTTCTTTTGCGAAGACGGCTAGGTGATGCAGATGGAGAGAGCACTGGGCTTGGAGTCAGGAGACTCGACTTCCTGAGTGCAAATCTGGCCTCAGATGCTGCCTACCTTGGTGACTCTGGGCGGATCACTAAACCCTACTTGCATCAGTTCTTCATCTGTAAAATGACCTGAAGAAGGAAATGCGAAAACTCTCCAGTACCTTTGCCAAGAAAACCCCAAAATGGGTCATGAAGAGTCCGACACAACTGAACAACACAATACCACTTTCTCCTATGAGGCCACATACTTAAAAAAAAATAGATTCCACCTGTTCAGTGATCTCTGACGGGCCTGAATGAGCACACAGAAGAAAGAAGGTCATAATGCAGCACTCAGTGGCTTCATCCCCTATCTTTCTTCTATCAGTCTACAGTCTTTTTTTTTTCTTTTTTTGGATTTACTGCCAAAAGGTTAAGTTCTCGGACTGAAGGAAATTCTCCTTCTGCACAACTGCAACTTGTGGCTTTTATGTTTTTCTACAATATTAACAATGGCTTAGCACTGCGGAGGAGACAAAAGCCACAGTATGGCCCAGACCACGAAGAAGGCAGCGTCTATGTAGGAGGCTGGACATGGTGGGGGCAATTTTAACTTTGTTACTCTGCTTGCCAAATGTTCCTTAACAAAAGCTGATAATTCTCTTTTCACCTCCTTTACTGCTTCATCACGATCATTCCATATGATTATTTTTGTGTGTGTCTGATCTCTCCTATTATACTGCAAGATATGTGAAGGCTCACAGCATCGTAGACTTGGAGCTGGAAGAGGCTCTGAGGTCATCTAGCATGTTGACCTTCCCGCCCCAGCAGGTGCTGAGCCTCACGAGGTCCGGCACAATACCCTGCATGTAGCAGGCGCTCACTGCTGAAATGGTTGGTCTCACCACACTTCAACCACTTCATAAACACATGCCGAGTAATGTGCATAGGAATGTGCTTCGGGCAGAGCTCTTGTATCACTGCCACTTTTCATCCTTGGACTGTTACGTACAAGGCCCCACCCCAGTCCATCCCTGTGGCATGGAGGGGACAACGGATTCTCAAAGGCTGACTATGGCTCATAGCACAGCAATGTCAGAGAATGAGAGATGGTGCAATAAGGGAATTCATTACTTGACACAAAAGATCTTCCATTAACTATGGCATAAATGGAATGTTGAAGTAAAAATCAAGGCAGACTACAATTAGAGCAAAATTTATTCTTCTGTTAATTAAAACCAAAATTTATTATTTACTAGGGCAAAAGACTACTAAAAGAAAATTAAAAACACTGTAGAAGTAGAAAATTTGATCTAGTCTTTAAAAATCACTTATTTCACATAACAGGCACAATTATAAACTGAGTCAAGACAAGAAAAACTTATGTGCCAACATTACCTTGTCTATGAATCATTCCCCCATGCATAATTCTTGCTACAATGCAGTGGTTTAGTTCATTCATTTTCAAAGTGATTCCCTGTTGAAAAAATGCAAATAGAATAATTATTTGAATAAAAGCCTTATCTTTTCAAGATAAGTTATTTCTTACAGAAAAGACATTCTTAAACTAATAATTGGTTGTAATTAAAAAACTGGATTAGAAAATTCAGATAATTACTATATAGTATATTAAACATCAAGTGTGAGTAAAATGGTTTAAGTATAAGAATCAGTCCATTAACCTAAGTACATAGAAAGCCCAAAGATCTTAAAATATCATTGCATGTAAAAACAGTACTAAAAGTACACCCTACCAGAAAAGGTTATTTGCTAATAATAACACTACTATCTCCCTTTTATACAGTGCTTTAAGGTCTATAAAGAGCTTCCTCACAACAACCCTGGGAGACAGGTAGTTCAATCGTTGTTGGACCTTTAGTTTCCTTACCTGTAAGACAGGGGACTTGTTCAGTAGGTTCCTTTCAACAACAAATCTACAACTCTACGATTCATTCCAAATCAATAAACATTTATTAAACAACTACATGGAAGGTGCACTGCATGAATCTAGGACTCGTTTGTAGAAGTTCGAGAAGCTGGGACTTGATTTTATGTCCTAAGACATGTAGGAGAGCTGGGATTCCAACCAGCTTTCCTAATTCTAGGACACAAGAAAGGAAAAAGCAGGCTTTGTGAAAGTCAGCAAAGCAAAGTGATGCCCAATGGGGAAAAGATACAATTTCATGGACAAAGGCTTTCTGGGGAAAATGCCACTCTCTCAGTTTTCTGTAGCTTTATACAGCTCGCGTTATATCATTACAAAATGCTAAATTTCAAGCTAGTAGAGGTGGTTGTATCTTTTGAGTCCAGCACCTTCATGATGCAGATGAGGAAAGTGCAGCTCAGAGAGGCTGACTATCCCAAGATTATACAGTAAAATGGCAGGTCAGGGTTCTAACTTGGATTCTCTTACTCCAAAGGCAGTGTTCTTTCCATTGTGTAAAACTACTGAGGATTATTAAGGTGTGATAATACATAAAGAGAAGAGTATTTTTGAAGGTCAGTAGGAGCAAAACACAGAGCTTTATATGTCACTGAAAATATGAATTATACTTCAAAACAAAAATGTCCAGATCTCAAACTGATAGTGGCAAAGGAAAAATTCAACTGCTTAAATAAGGAGAATTGATTCTACTTTTACCACATTCTTTAGGCAGTTTCCCTGGCCTTTCAGCAATTTATATCTCAGTTAAAAATACAGTCAAGTTCCTTGCTCAGAGTGAGAAGAAAGGGTAAAGGTGAGAGGCAGGTTTTTATTTTATATTCAGATTTGAAACCAAACCCAGAGATCAAGAAAATGATCCCTAAAGTGTCTCTAGAACTGCTAGAAAGTAAGGTCAGGGGCATTCCTACTGCTACAAAGAAGAGCAGGATCCAACAGGATGTACTAGGTGGTGTCTAATGCCTCCACGAAGAGGCCTTAGCTACTGCTGCCAAAAGAATGGCAGTGTGTCCTACTCTGGCCTCCTGTTCCTTCACAACAGTGGCAGAGCCTGTTCCGCTCTTATCTAATGCATTTGGCTTATCTCAGAATCTGGTAATCTTAACATTCCTATACTGAGAACTTTCTGCAAAGCACTGGGTCTAAGAACCTAATGGGCAATCTAATGAAGGATGTGGCTTAGGTCAACTATGAAAGATGCAGGAAATCAATTTAGAGTCTGATGATTTTATTCAAGATAGAAAAACTCATAGTGAGGAAATGTCATCCTTACGAAGGATTGCAAAAAGTTTGGAAAATGCTGAAATAATTTCAATCAGTTTTATAGGCTATGGCTTGAAGGAAGCAAATTTTAAGAATTTTTTCCTCTTATTCTCTTATCAGTAAAACTGAATTTACACTAAAAAAAAGGCGAAAAAAGGAAATCCCAAACATTACAAAAGACTAAGTGATTAATGGTTAACCAACATTATAAAAGGAACAAGAACATTATCATGCTAACACTGAGAATTCAAATACATTGTATGCAACATTCTACAGTTAGTAAGTTATTAAACACTCCTGGGAAAGTTGTATTTAGATCAGATGACTATGACAATATCTTCAGACTTATGACTCAGACATATTCCTAATTTCTACAATTCCATAACTATGATTTCACCAGCTACTGTATTTGTTATCCTTACAGGGGAGCAGATAACCCATAAGAATAATGAATTTATCAAAATATTACTAGTTTACTACCCACATCTAACTTCAGTTTTGAAATACAAGAAGTTCCCACACATCATGAAAAAGATTCCATGTTTCCATAGAAAGAGGCAAAGTGGAAATTATGGTCTTGACTGAGAGCCTGAAGGTGAATTTCTATAGAAGTATTTATTCATAATGCAATTCAATCAGCCATAAATCATATACCTGAATAGCTCAAAACTTTCTAAATTAAACATTTTTAATTGCCTATTATGTGCAAGGTACTTTGCTAGAAGCTGGGGTACAAAGAAAAAACCCCTAAATATTCCTTGCTTTCAAAGGGCTTACATTCTACTGAGGCAGTACCATACAAGCACAAATAAATGACAGAGCATACAGTGTTATGCAAAATAACTAAGCCAGAAACTACTGGGTTCAGGAAAGACTTCCTGAAGTGATGTGGCACTTGAACTGTGCCCCGCAGTAACTGGGGGATTTGCATTCCAGGCATGGGGGACCCCTCATCCAAAAACATGAAGAAAGGAGGTGGAATGTCTTGCACAGGACATGACTAGCAAGCTAGGGATCAGAATGAAAGGTGTGTGAAGTGGAAGACTAGAGAAGTAGATAGGGACCCAGACTATGAAGGGCTTCCCATGCTGGGCTGAGGGTGTCACTCAGTAACCACCAAAGAGGTGGATCTGGAGACAGAGAAGCTCTGCCACTGACTGCCTTGGTGACCTAGATCAGGTCACTTAATTGGGTCTCAGTTTCCTCAATTATAAGATGAGAAAGTTAGATTACATGAACCCTAAGGTCCCTTCTAGATCTAAATCTAGAAGATTTAGAAGACACTGGAAGACTTTTGAGTAGAGAAGTGACAGTTAGATCTGTGTTTTGGAAATGCCAATTTGGCATCCATGTGGAGAGTAAAATGGAGAGAGGAACTACTGGAAGAAGGCTAGTTAGAAGGTTACCCGCTCCTGTAGTCTAGCTGAGAGGTCATGAAAGGACCGGAGCCAGGCTGGTGGATGTGTAAATAGAGAGAAGAGGTGGACCTGAGGAGTGACAAGGACTGTCACTTGCTTAGAAATGGGGGTAAGTAAGAGTAAGGGGTCATGGATGACACTGAAGTTGTGAACCTTGTTTACTATAAGTATGGTGGTGCCCTTGACAGAAATAGGGAAATTTCCAAGAGAAGTAGTAGGTTTAGGAAAGATAATGATTCTGTTTTGGACATGTTGAATTTAAGATGACTGATTGATGTTAACGGGACATAGAGGTAAAGATATCCAGCAGCCAGTCAGTAATGTAGGACTAGAGCTTCAGAGAGAAACTAAGGCTGGAGATATAGATCCAGCAGACATCTGAAAAGAGAGAATTGACCCCGAGGGACCTAACAAGATCACTGAGAGGGAGAATATAGAAGAAAAAAGAAGTCCCAGGATGTAGAATAATATAGTAGAATATTATTATTAGTGGAATAATCATTAGTAGAATAATGACCTAGCAAAGAAACCTGAAAAAGGTCAGACAGGCAGGAGGAGAACCAAGAGACATCAGTATCCCAGAAGCTAAGGGAGGAGGTAGGTGTTGTGAGAGGGATATCCAACAATGTAAAATAACTGCCGAGATAAAACAAATGAGCCTTGAGAAAGGCCACTGCATTTAATTATTGAGAGGTCACTGGCAACTTTGGAGAGAGAAGTTTCATTCAAGTGTTTGGATCAAAAACCAGATTGCACGTGAATGAGGAGAGAGAAAAGATGTATGGTAATAAATTGAGGCAATGGCAGGTTCAAGTGAGGGATTTTTAAGGATGGGAGAGACTTGCATTTGTTTGTGGGTGACTGAGAAGGAACTGCTGGTAAAGGGAGACTGAAGACAAGGTAAAGAGAGAAAATTATCAAGGGAATAAGCTCCTGGAAAAGGAAGAAGGAAACTGGAACATGAGCATTAGTGATGGGTCTAGCCTTGGCTAAGCTACCTTTTTGTCAGAGACTGAAACAAAGGAGACAAGAACAGGGGATAATGCACAGATTTTTGTAGGAGTGTTCAGTAGTACACGAATAGTAACAAAGGAAGCAAATGGGGATTTGACAAGGCACAGCTGGAAACTGAACTGTTGTACCAGAGACTGAAGACTGTTACGGGAGACCAGAGCAGGGATGACAGACTGGGAAAAGAAGAAAACAAGTGGGACTGCTGCTGATGGTGAGGATGACGGCTGCAGCAGAAGAAAAGATGGGAGGATGTGAGGCCGTGTATGGAGGGGAGAATGCCCGGAATTCTGCATCTTGGAAGCAGAGTGGGCGATAGTCAGACACAAGGTATGGCCGCTTCTCAGTGTGGCCAATGGGAGAGGCTATGGGAGGCTGGTGACACAGAAGGACCAGGTGTTTGAGAGGCTGATAACACAGAAGGACCAGGTGTCTGAGGGGAAATCAACACATATATTAAGTTCCTAAGTGGGAGGGCAGGAGTTCGGGGGGAGAGGAAGACTAAGTCAAGTACAAATCTCCTTGAAAAAGAATGGAGGTTAGTAGATGATTATGAAAAGGTGCTGGATTGATTAACAAACTGGATGAAGTACATTTCAAAGGCAGACATTACAGTGGCAACAGGACTGTCTAGCATTGGGAGTGAGGATCTCTTGGCCTAGTAAACAGGGGGAGAGCAAAGTGTCCAGCACATAGAAAGACCTTGTCACACAAAATTACATTTAATATCATATTAGTATTACTGCACAAAGTTTCTAAGTTCTCAAAATCCTTGGTTTATTTATTTTTTTGCTAAACTAGTCAATAAATATTTATTAAGTGCTTACTTTGTGCCAGGCACTAATGCTAAGCACTGGAGATACAAAGAAAGGTAGAAGACAGTCCTCATCTTCAAGGTGCAAAGATATTTTCCCCCACTGCCCTGCCTGTTTTGTTTGACTATGCATAATTGTTAAAAGTGTCTTGTTTGTTTTTTTTTTTTAATAGAGCGGTAGAGAAAGAATAGGTTAGTTAACTGAAAAAAAGAAAAAGGTGAAAGCACATCTTCATAAAAGTTGTGGAGTCCACAGGACAGGTGTTCCACAGGAAGACCTTTTCGGAGAAATTTTAAGGAAAGCTTTTGGCTTCTAAAGAAACTGATGCACAGATTTATTTTGTTATTTTTTTCCTCACTATAAATCTATGTATAGCAAGCATAAGAATTAAAGATCAAGTTGCAGATTAGGAAGAGAAAGCATTTCTTCTTTCTTGACGTATCATTTCAGCACTCCAGCATCATCTTCATTTGGGGATGATGAAATATGATCATTAGGGACAATCCTAGGCAACCAACACGGGCTGACAAGTCAGCTGTTTCCTGGGAAGCATACTGGCTTGCTTTTTGGGTTTTTCTGGAGAGCATACAATGTCCCCCCTAACACATACCATTGGTTCATCTGTGTTTTTCTGGAACTGTACAAGCCGTACTCGAGTAACATTCTCCATATCCATGTCACCGTTGGCACTTTCTGGAGAATCTCCGTTTAAGTATGGAGAGGTGGGAGGAGGTGTAACTCTCAATGCCTCATCACTGTAAACTTCATGTGCCACTACGTCATGAGTCTGAAGTAAGGCCTGCATGAATTCATGAAGAAAATCACAATGATCATCAACTTCAACAAATATTTACATGCCTATTACGTGAAGAATGCTTTATTAGTAGCTGGAAAAGACACGAAGATTCTAAGACACAGGCACTGCCTTCACACGACAGACTACCTAGCAGCAGTATATTAATGTACACATGAAATCATTCTCTCCATTTTCTGTGGCAGGTTTCATTCCAAGATCTTCCAAAGCACATTACAAAGGAAGTAAAACTTGATCTCCCTTTGCTAAATCACGTTATTAAAAAACAAAACAAAGCATGAACACTTCATTATCCCATTTCAAAGCTGATTGATTAGAAACCATGGTACTTACTTAAAGTTTTTTCCAGTAAGCTGATTTGAAAACTCAAAGTCTTTTATAAATATGAGGCCAAGTTATTCTGAAGGGAGAGCTACCTAACAATTAGAACTGTCCAAAGGGAAAGGATTGCCTGGATAAGTAGTGTTCCCCATCACGTGAAGTGTTCAGACCCAAGCCAGGTGACCATCTGTCATAGATTCTGTAGAGAAGGCTGAAGGGTTAAAGGAATATAAGATCTTCCCTGTCCATTTATAGGCCTATGTAACCACATGTGTTCCCTTTTTTCCTGGGAACAGGGGCTGTGTTCCTAGGTCTAAAGGTACACAGATGTGATACATTTCATGCTGAGTCACATAGGCTTTCACACCTTTTGGCATTGGGGCAATTAGGTATCGAGTCATGTGGGCTGTGATGCCCTCTGGCTCTGAGTTGAAAACTACATATATTGGGAGGTTGGTATTTTATTTTGGGGCTCACTAATGGGAAGAAGGTTTCTTTGTGATTTCCCAGATGAGACTCTGGGTAGCTGTTGTTAAGGAGTGCCCCTCCCCCCAGATGTTGGTGCTCCTTGGACTGGTGATTAGATATCTATTACTTTATTTAGCCAGTTGCAGCCCTGTCTACTGGATCCTTTCTTGGATACTCACTTCTTTCTACTTACATATCTTCCTCATTGTTTAATTAAAGTAAGATTACTAACCCCTTTGATGCTGTCTTTACTCTAGAAAGGCAGATCAAGAACCTGTGTTAGCAGCCCTTTTGTGTGCTGGTGTTAACTGGTCTTACACCCCCACAGCAGGTGCTAGTAGCATTCCTGCTATAAGGGTTCACTTTTCAGGTAAAAAGCTGGAACTAGTTGAACTAGAATGATTACTGGATCTAAGGTTCTTTGTTCCTGTTGGTGTTTCTTGTCCCTATACTTATAACAAGCATGTATATTGCTGTCAACACTGAAAGAATTTTCTAGTGGTGTGAACTTGAGATCAGATCCCGGCCTGGTGCTGTACAACAATTTAAAAAAAATAAATGACTTGAATGATGGTATGGATGGCATGCTGATCCAATCTGTAAATATCACAGCCTCTGTGTCCCAGGCAACTATCTATCTAAGACTCTAAGCGTTAGAACAGGTACTTATCTGGATTGGCAAAAGTTTTCTCAGAGGGAATTCTCTCTACCAAGGAAATCACAAGCTTGTTTAACTTTTTTTAAAAAAACAATATATATATATATATATATATATATATATATATATATATATATATATATATATATATATAGAGAGAGAGAGAGAGAGAGAGAGAGAGAGAGTAATAAGCATGTTCTGACCACAGGATATTAGATTTAGAATTTGAAGGAACCTAAGAGGACATATACTCCATCCCCTTAATTTTAAATGTGAAGAAACTGATGTTGAAAGGTTTACTTGTGCAGTCACACAGTAACTGTCAGAGGTAGAATAATTTGAACCCAGACCTTCATGATTCCAAGTCCAGCACTCTATCCACTTTACCAACAATGTAGTTTTTAATAATGATGGTGTTAACATCTCATATAACTCAATGATTTCATCTAATGATTACAGATGATTTAGCAATGATAATCCACAGAAATCCTATTTAATGCCTCATTGTGCTATAGATTTGACTTTGGGTTTTTGAAAGCTATGCTCATAGAGGAAAAGTTCCGTTCAATTTTACAAACTTGGAAAGGCTGAAAGTACAGAACCTATGACAGAAAATGTTTCTATCAGAAAAATAACCTAGCACTAAAAGGCAGAGAAATTCCTCACAAGAGGCTTGGCCAAGAGGTGACGTCTTTTTTGGTCATGCTAACTCATACAACAAAGGAAACTATAAAAATGGCCTTTTATCATCTGCTTCTGTATTAATAAAGTGACAAAAATATCAAAGTGATATTTAAGATGCAAACATTAACTTAACTGTTGGTAATCTTAAATGTAAGATTCTTGTCCAATGACCAAACAAGTGAGGAAGCTAAACAGGATGTTTAGCTGTAGCTAAATGGAAACACAGCTAGACACGTTCTCATAGGAGAGGCAAATAAGGATGTAGGCACAGCAGATAGAAGGTACTGGATTGGATGAACCCTGAACACAATAAAAAGTGAATCTGATTGTATATTATTAGGAAAGGAACAACTGCTGGTGAGTCATTTTAGAGTCCAGTTTCAGTGTGTAGTCAGACCATGGGTTAGTTGGAAAAAAAGGTCATAATTAACACCGAATGAGAGGAAAGGCTAAAGATGAGAAGACAACATAGCATATACTAACGGATCCAAAGTGGCATATTCAAACAAACTGTTGGTGATACAAAATCAGACACAGATGATAGAAAATACACTGATTCAGATTATTAACATATCTTATAAAAGTTTAACTGATATAAAGTATCTCTAGAATGAAACTTTAGGAATTAACTCTGCCAGCAAACATTTGTACTCTGAATAAATCAAGACTTAAATATCATGGGATTCCTCAGTGAAATCCATGACCACAAGAGATGTCAATTTAACAATTCACATAGGAAGAAACAAATGGATAAAGAATACTCAATATTCGTTCCCTGATACACCCACCCGCCCACCCATATTCATCCTCTTTCCTTGATCGCCTCTACTTCCTCCCAATCTTAGACATGTACTGTACACAGACAAGGAAATGAAACCACGTTGAACTGGAGGGACAGAACAAGCTGTCCTGTATTTAGTGAATTTGTTGTTGCTGAGTTGTTTCAGCTGTGTCTGACTCTGTGACCCCTTTTGGGGTTTTCCTGGCAAAAGTCCTTGAGTGGTTTGCCATTTCCTTCTCCAGCTCATTTTACAAGTGAGGAAACTGAGGCAAACAGTGTAAAGTGACTTTCTCACAACTGGTACGTATCGGAGGCCAGACTGGAACTCAAGAAGCTGAGTCTTCTTGACTCCAGGCCCAGGACTCTATCCAAGGCACCACCTTCCTGCCCCACTTAGAAAGTTACACAAGAGCTTTCAACAACCTTAATCTGCTTCCCAAACAAAAAAAAAAAAACCCCAAAAACCCCAAAACTTAAAAAAAATCAATATTATTCTATTGGTGCTAAAAGAATAAAAGTTGTGGGTTAACCAAAGAATGATACAGAGATACATAGTGGGTATAAGGTAGAACATGAAATGACTAAACAAGAAGTGTCATAGAATATGCTGATTGGGAAATGTATGCTAGGAAAAGGAGGTGGAACAGTCATGCAGCAAAATGACCCACTGCTAGACCTATATCCCAAATAAATCAAAGAAAGAGGAAAAAGACTTATATGTATAACATGTTTACATGGGTTTTTTTTGCAATAGCCAAGAACTGGAAACAAAAGGGGTGCATATCATTTAGGGAGTGGATGAACCAAGCATGGCATGTGAATGTAACAGAAATGACACAGGGACACCTGAGACCACTCGACAAAACTCGTACGAGGGGACGAAAAGTGAAGTATGTAGACCCAGGATGACAATCGCACAGTAACAACGATGCTGTAAAGAAGAAACCATTTCTAAAGACTTTAGAGCTTTGGTCAATGCGCTCTCTAACTCCTGACAAAGGGACAGAATTAGACACATATCCTGAATGTGGATAATGTGCGGATTTGCTTTGCTTGACTTGCTTATTTGCCTTTTTAGGCTTGTGTTTTTCTTTTTAACGTATGTGAGGAATTTGGGGACGAGGGGGAGAGACAGAAACTAATGTCCATAATAGTGCCAAAATAGTAAGAGGCCCACTGGAACACTTTGAAAAAAGATAACAAAAGGAAGTTCAGAGGGAAACACAGACAAGCAGGACAGTTCTAAAAATAACAATATTGACTTCATTACATACCTAAAAAAGCAAGCTGCATGTAACAGATTCATACATAATACTCTTGTTCTGTTCTCTTTTATTTATGAAAATATACACACTTTTTGGCATAACAGATGGAAAGTCCAAGTGCTGAAGAATATTGTAAATAGGATATTTTCCCTTGACACAAAATTCATTACATTTAAATAAGACATTAAATGTATGCAACAAAGACAGAAAGCTCTGAGGCACAGCCCTCAATGTCTTATGCAGCATTACTTATTTGCCTATGCTCTGTAGATTTCTGATTTCTGTGTGCGTAGTAACTTTACTCTCTGAGGTGAACTGTAATGCCCCTCAGTGTGAGGAGATGAGCTTTCATGAACTGCTATGGTAGAAATTGGCTGCCAACCTTCAGGTGGTGAAACTTTTTGAACTTTGGTTGTTTTTATGGACAAATAATTACAGATCTATTTTAAAATAATTTTCAATTTAGAATTATTTGGCTACTTGGTACAGATTTTGCTCTGATACACTTAACTTTTCTTATTTGGTCTTTTTTGCAGCCAACAGCACACATTTAATATAAGATAAGCTGGTCAGGGTTAGGGATGTATTATATTTATATACAGTGATTTAAAACTTGTAAAATGCTTTATGGTGTTTCATGAAAAAAAGTGGATATAACATTATTAAAACCAGTATTGGAGATCAGAACTTGAAAAATATTTCCAACTATCTAGATACTTATATTCAGTATTGGAAAGCTAAAATATCTTTATTATTTTCATCAAAATTTTTTTTTCTCTTTTAAAAACACACAGGAAGGACCACCAGCATGGGGAGATATGTTGTCAAAAAAAACCAAACAAAACCCAACACAAAACACTTTCACTTCCCTGTCTATACTAAGGATGTCAAATATTCTCTCTCTCTCAGATGAGATGGCTAATCCAACTACTGTCCAAAGTTAAAAATAAGTGCTGAGTCAGAATAAAATAAAGGGGAACTACTGGAATGTTAAGCTTAAAAAGGTCACTAATCACCAGAATCAAATAAGTTGAATAACTTTGTTATTAAACAAGATCTATTTTTAGAAAAAAAAATCTTCTTGTTATCCTATTTCTGGGGATATAAATCTTGTATTCGATCAGTTTAATTTTGGATATCTTAATTGTAATTATCAACTTTTTAAAAAAAGTAAGCAAATGGGTCTTTAAAAGCAATACTAAACATTTTTTCTCAAGAGAAGTAATTCAAAAGACTCAGTTGGCATAGTAACATACATACAATGACTTCTAATAGAACCAGCTGTATTTTAGTCATTCAAACTATTTGTTTTTAGTAACTAGTAACTATTTGGATTTTAAAATGTTACCTACTTCAACATTAAATTATATGAAAAATCATGCTAGGATGGGTCGGTGAGCATAGAAAGTATCAGATTCAGCCCATAATCATTACAATGACTTCCTATGAAGTCATTCAGTTGACATATAACAATAACTTCTAAAAGTCAGCATTTTAATAAAAATGTCTCATATTCTTTAAAATATTCTATAAGAAAACAGAACTTTTAAAATAAGGATGTCTTACAAAAGACATCAGAGTTACACTACTTAGCTAAAATTTTAAAGAACATTTATAACATTTTGTTCTCTAATATGGATTTTGCCACTTGAAGAAAAACATAGCTATGAAAAAGTCAAATGTGCTCAGCTAAAGCTCATTTTAATAGAATGAGAGCAAAAATCAAATAGAGAACTGGATTAAAATCATGGCTCTCCTCTTGACTAGGGATGTGACCTTGGCCGCATCACTTCTTTACCTTAATTTAAATGGGAAGATCTTTCCCATTCATTAACAGGCCCATGTGACCTGCTCAAATCCCACGGAAGCCTAAGTCCCATGTGGAAGGAGGAGCTTGCTGCACAGGTGGAACAGGAAGAGCAGAGCAGAACTGGGAGGACGTTGGTGAGAGGATGCAGGCAGGTATAGCTAGCTGTTCGTGATGCCAAATGTACTGCCAAGGCAATATTCACAGCACCAAGGGCAACTATGAACATGCCAAGTGTAGTTCTGAATTGTGAAGTATGACAGACTCTCCATATAAAAGGCAGAAGAAAAACATTTATTCAGACACCAGAAAGAAGCCAAATTCGTCATAGTAACCAAGAAGTGAATACACGTTAGCACTGCAAGGGACAAAGCACTGAACAGCTGACTTTGGGCCATGAGGTAATATTAAGGCCTGGAATCCCAATTAGGACCTGGGTAATGAGAACCCCGGCTTCTCACAGAACTGGACACATGCAAGAGGCCGGCATAATTAAATGGAAATGGTATATTCAAAATAGATCTAAAATAGGCAAAAATGGAGTTTCTGCTTTACATGAATTTATAGCAACCATAGATATTGAGGGATATGATGGATTAACTGAGGAACAAAAGAGACCTGCATGGTTTACTGATAGGACAGCAAAACATTTGGGCCACAAAAGACACTGGAAAGTGGGAGCCTATAACCCATGCACCAGGCAGACTTTGGAAAGCCCTAGGACAGGTGGAAGCAGTCAATACACTGACTTTATGGCAGCACACCAAGTTACCAAAACAGAACAAGGAGGACAGGGCCATACATTCACTGATTTGTAAGCCGTAGCTAATGGGGTAGCTACACAGATGCCCATGTGGAAAAATCAAGATTGGGAAACTCATGGCAAACAAGTCTGGGACAAACAATTATGGGAAGATAGATGGGACATGTCTTTGGTTATTAATTTGTCTGTTTTTCATGCAGATGCTCACATGGCCCTCACCATGCTGGAACATGAGTACAGTGCAAACATTGACCGACTAGCAAAGCCTGCCACTCAACATACTGTCCCTCCTCTGACACCAAGTGATGCTCTGGTACTAGCAAAATGGGTCCATCAAATGGCCAGTCATTTAGGGGTGCAGGCCACACATCAGTGGACACAAAACTGAGGTATCAGTATCTCTCATTCATTGTTAAAACAAGTAGCAGAAGAATGTTATATATGTCAGTTGGAAAAGGAATGAACTGTCCCTCAGATAGTAACTAGAGAGATAGAAAGGGGAAAAGTACCAGCCCAAATTTGGCAAATGGATTATATTGGACCCCTACCCCAAGAAAAGGATGAACATATTTATGTACTTGTGCTGACACCTATTCAGGTGTACTAGTGGCTTGTCCCTATAAACATGCGACCCAGAAAAACCCTTGTAAAACTCTAAACATCACAGGTCTATACTATGGAACTCCAATGCAGATTCAAAGTGACAAATGGGTCACATTTCAAAGGTAATGAAGAGATATTGTGTATTACACAATACAGAATGGATATGTCATATTCCATATTATCCACAAGCATCTGGGTTAATTGTAAGAATGAGTGGATTATTGAAAGAACAGTTAAGGAAGTTAAGTTCTAATAATTCTTTTCAACATTTGCAAGATGATTTCTTCATCGCTTTAAGTAATTTGAATAAGAGACCACTGAGAGGAAGTGCACCTCCAGCCAGAATGATGACCCCAAATCTGCAAATTAGAAAACAACAAACACAAGAGATCCCAAAAGCTGACTGGACTGTGGGGCCAGATGTTCCAGCACTGCATCCACGTATATCTGGCTCAGCAGGATAGGATTTACGTTGTTTAGAGAACTTCTGGGTGGATAGAAAAGAAGTAAGAAAAATCTCTACTGGGATAGGAGATATCATTTTGGATGGATATTACCTAAACCAGATTAGCAGCTCAGGGAAAACATGTACTGCCTGGAGTAACAGATGCTAATTATCAAGGAGAAATTATTGTGACACTCCAAAATTTAGGTAAAGAACCCATCCAGTTTTGTAAAAATGATAGAATAGTTTAAGTGATTATTATTCCTTGTGAAACAATACCCCTTGTGAAAACTGACCATCCTTCCTAAATAACTAGCAGAGGAATGGAAGGGTTGGGAAGAGGATAAAATTGGGAGCTAAAGTACGAGTAAAACAGAAGCCAGATGATGTTCCAAGGCTGCAGAAGTTATAGCACATGGGAAAGATGATACTGTAACTGCTGTTTATTCAGGAGAAGATGATTACCACATTGTACCCTTAATTCATATGTTCTACTGCGAATGAGGCTATGATAGTGAGTTCATTGACTCCAGAGGCATGACTGACCCTACCTACCCTGCTTCTGGGTATTACCTCCTTGTTTCTTTTTGGCTTTTTGTCTGTTAAACTTGTTTCTTAGATTTGTTTCCTGCAGGCTTAGTACCCTCTACCTGCAGATGCTTGATTGCTTAAGCCGGATGTCACTCCCTGTCTATGACTGTGATGCATCCACCCCTGAACCTGGTGTCAATCAAGCTCTGGATGAAAGCTAAAGAACTGACCTCTCGAATGGGACTTCTTGGGGCAGGGATAGCTCTACGTCCAATTTTAGCAGGAAGGTGCTATAGAAGAAGAAACCTTCGCTCCTTACCCCAAGATTTTAGGCCTCATTCATTCAAAGGAACGATGGGATGCTTACGCACAAGCCCCACCCTAAGATATTATTTTATGTGCTTATTTTGTGTGATCCTTGTTATACTGTTGTAAAGTTCTGTTAACACCAGTTGCCTAAGATATTATTTTTTAATGTTTATTTTCTGTTACCCTTATTCCAGTTCTGTGGATACCACTTGCCCCATCAACCTATGTACTGAATATGAAAGATTCAGAGGCCAAATATAATGGTAATTTAAATGGCAAGATCTTTCCCATTCATTAATAGGCCCATGTGACCTGTTTATATCCCATGGGAGGAGCTTGCTGAACAGGTAGAACAGAAAGGGTGGAACAGAACTGGTAAGCAGTTGGTGAGAGCTGTTAGGGCGGAGAAGAGGATGCAGGAAGGTAGGAACACAGCCAGTCTTGTGAGGATTTGCTTGTGGGAAGGCCCCAGCAGCAGCAGGGGAGGCTTGGGAATGGCAGTGCTAATGTGTACTAACTTCTTGGTTACTATGACGGATCTGGCTTTCTGGTGCTGGGATCTGGCTTTCTGGTGTCTGAATAAATGTTTTTCTTTTGCCTTCTATATGGAGAGTCTATTATACTTTGTGACTCAGAACTATGCTGGCATATTCATAGCTGCCCTCAGTGCTGTGAATATTGCCTTGATGATACAACCTCTCTGGGTATACATTTCCTTATCTATAAGACAAATTGAATAAATTAAATCTAAAGCCTCATCTAGCTCCAATATAGTCCCATAAAATAACTTTACTATAATAAGAAATAATCATCGCCTTAATTGATCAGGTCTATATACCCATACTTGATGTACTTTTACCATCAAGTTCTTTTTTTGGCAAGATGGTGACTAAAAATCTATTTTTATGAAGTTGACATTACTTTTATTTCATTACTATGGGTATTATATCTTTACCACTTTTTTTGAAATGTTGGCTTTAGTTCCAAGAAAACTTTAACTGTGAAGTTACAGCACTTACCATGAAATGAGGTTGTGTTAAAATACGCTTTAACTCCTTTGCATCATTGTTTTCAGGGTAACATGAAATTTCTTCCAATACCTATAAAGTAAAGGGTATATAATATAAACTCTACAGTATCACAGGCATACTAAGAGATTCAGAAAATATGTAAAGTTTTTTTTCCTTATGAAAAGGAGCAAAATTACTCAAATTTTCTGGCAGATAAAATAATGATTTTTGAAAATTTCATCCTTTTATTTAGATTTACTACTATAGAGGATTTATACGCATGGTAAGATTTTCCCAGAAGTTTCTGTCTTCATTATGTAAAATATAATCCATGAGTTTAATGAAAAACAATGAATATAATAAATAGAGAAACATGTTGGGACTTAGGTAAACTAAAGGACAATGAAATTAAGAAGAATCATGAAAACGTGTTTTACACACGCACACACGCATACATGCACACACACACGCATACATGTACACACACACACGCACCCATGCATGCATACACACGCATACACAGACGCACCCATGCACGCACGCACACACACATGCACACAGGTATATACCATAACAATATAAATGGGGCAATAACAGTAAAAATTAAAACTGACTCTAAACTCGGTCCTAAAGAAGACATGAGAGCTCCCCTCCCTGCTCCTGGCTCCTTTTATGCAGAGGTGGAACAGGGGAGAGGCTTATGAGTGTGGAACACTAAATAATCAATATCAGACTTTGTGCATTGGCTAATTTTGTTGAACTTTTCTCTTTTGTCCTAAAGAATAGGTCTTTGAGAGAAAGGGGAAAAATACAATAGGAAAAATATTTGATATAAAAACATTAAGCACCTGAATGTTAATTAATATCAATAAGTGTTTCCAAATTCAATGAAAATACCGCTGCAGAAAAGAACAATGAATAAAAAACAAAGTAAAATCTAAACTGAGCAAAGTTAACATGATTTTGAAGAACGAGTGAACACAAAAATCACTCCAAGTAGACCATCCTAAGAGGAGGTCATAAAAGTTAGTAAGTCTTGTTGAATATTAACAAATGGCAATTCCTCCACCCAACCCCAGCAATACCCCTCCCCACAGAACTACAAATCACTCAAAGTAGAAACAATTCAAAGTAATATTCTATGAATGGGATGAAAAAAGCTCTAAATTTTTACTAATTTTCTTTCCTACCTGATATAATCAATTTATTCTCCATGCAACCCCTCCAGGTTAAAAAACAAAACCAAAGCCCAAAGCCCCAAAAAACCTGAGGAGTTTCCTTCTGGTAATGGTTCCCAAGAGTCATTGACAGGGAACTGAACACAGCAATGTGGCTTTTCATTCTCCTATTCTTATTAGCCTTTAAATTAATCCCCAGAAGGGCAGATAGTACTGTTATCAAACAATAGTATTTTGCAAAAGTTGCATCTTTCTCTTTAGATGAACTCTGTCCATTTTAAAACTTAGTTTCATAATATGGCCCAGAGGGTGAGTCCATTCTCAGGATAAGAATACTATTGCTTTCTAATTTAATATACTGGGCTCTCTACAAGATAATTTTAGACATGGCAAGCAACTATTTTGTTATGTTTAAAACCAGTCTGGAGTTAAGTTTTCCATTACCATAAAAGGAAGTCATAAGGGAAAAAAAATCATCAATGGGACCTAGAATCTCTCTAGACCTTATGAAAATACTAATTGATGCACCATATATACTTTGAAGACAGGAAGCAACATTACCAGGTTATATCTACTCTTTTCTCTTTCCCTTTAATAATCTGAAGGCACAAAAAACATGGTCTCATATTATTTTTAAATACAACCAAAGAAAATACAGAAGTTATTTGAGAAACAGATACCATTTCAGCTAGTGCTGGCTGTACTGTTAGTTAACACATGGTATTTCTGCCACAATTATTAAAATAAACCATGGCTGGCAAATCACTTAACCTATGCCTACATGAGTGGATTGGGCAGGATGGTTTCTAAAATTACATCTCAAAAGCTTTCAAAGTTATTCAAAGTCCATGGACTTGGCTCTATGTTGAGGTTGATGTTCTTCATCAGAAATAGGACTCAGGCTACCAGAAAGAAACCATGGCTCAACACACCTTGACACTTAGAAGTAAACAGAAAATAATTAGTTATTGTTTTGTGATTAATTGCTTATCATCTACAAGTTTTTGGTGGGTTTCAGTTGAGATGACAAGCTGTTAGTTTTGCTGCAGAAGCAGGAATGAAGGCTTCTGTATTCTCATGATACCTAATTCTTTTCTCCACTCATCCACTTGACCTCTGAATTATAAGGCTTGGATATTTGAAACTTTTAGGGAAGGATTTATGTTCTTTAAAAATACCTTTACCAGTAGAACAAGTTCTGATGCTGACATAACATCACAACATGACTTGTCTGTAACGCTTCTGATCGTTTAAGAATTGTAAACATTTAACTAACGCTTACAGCCTTCCTTTGAGCTTTACTGTCTTCAAAAAAACAGCTAAGATTTCCACAGCAACTACATTTCCAATGGATGACATTAAGTGCTTTAGAAATAAATGAGTAAAACTATTAACAAACTGTTGACAGAATATTTGAGAAGTTACATGGCTCAAGTTTACACAGCAAGTTTGTAATAAAAGGACACAATTCATTAGGTAAATGCTATTGACATTTTTTTTCTATAAAAATACTCAGTGACCAAATTTTGGTGACTTTCAAATCTGAATGTACTTGCATTAAATGGCTATTCTGATTAAAAATCAATCGAACAAATCAGAAAACCAAGTAAGGCTGAACAACCAGAAGAACCATAAACACACCAGAACAGGATGTAAGAGAAAGCAAGGACGTAAATGATATTTTAAAAAATTATTACATTTATCATCGTTACATTTAAATTCCAACATAAAAATGTTTGCAACTAACCTAATGATTGGATTATTCAAACTTGACAGACTCAAGCAGGTTTAAAATATTACCTCTTTGGCTCTCTGTACAGCATCACTGGGAGGATTCCTGATATGTGGTGAAGATTTTGTGTTAATTTTGTCATAAAGCTGAAAAAGCAAAGAAGAAAAGCCAAGAATTACATTCTATTTTGATGTTTGACAAGACCCATAATTCTTCAGTTATTTGCAATAGTGTGAAAACGTATTTTTCCTTGTTATAAATTAAAAGTTTAATGACTGAAATTTAAATGAACAAACTTATTTACAAGACAGAAGGATCTCAAAAGAATATCTGAAGATTTCAGTAGGGTACTTCTGTTATTTTCTCATTTATTTTTAATGGACATAACAAGGGTTGTGCATACTTCTCTGTGATTACTTTCTATGTAAACATAATCCTGTATTTTGAAATTAAAATCTCATTGAATCACTTTTTCTCTTGCATGTATTTTCTCATTGGCAAATCTCTGAACATGAAGCTAGAATTAAATGAAGGGTATGTTTCCTGGCACAGATAAGTCAGAATAATTATCATAGAAACCTAAATCTTGGAAAATGAGCAAAAGCAACTCCTTTGAGGAAGGAATGTTTTCACAAAAGGATTATGTCTCATGTTGTGGGATTGTTTATTAATAACAATGATGCCAGCATATTTTAGGATGAATTAAAAGTTACAAACATTTCCTTTTTTGATTTTTAATTCAAACAGAAGTCTCAATATATACCAAATAAAACATAAAACAGCCAAAGGAAGTAAATGATGTCTTTTCCTAGGGAGTCCATTTCTTGCTTAGTAAATGATCTTCCTAATTTTTTGAAAGCAATCTACTTCAATTGAAATGTATCAATTATAGAAAAGTCTACTTTGACAAGAGGTGTAATGTAGCATAGGGGTGTCAAATTTACAGGTGCCCCCAGGTAGCTGAACCAGGTTAAAATGTAATTGGAAACTATTTAACAAAGTAAATAAAACACATATAAACGTTAATAGATAATGTTAATTTCTAAGTTAATAGTGGTGGGAGTTTGACACTGCCATTGTTAAGTGGATAGAGAACTGGCCACAAAAACAAACAAGACCTGGGTTCAGATCCCATCTCTAATAAATACTGGTTGTATATGACCAAGAGAAAGTCACTTAATATGTTACTGCCCAAGGCAATTCTCTTAAGAATACAAATCACAGAGAAAGGCTATTGTTAGAAAGAGATCTCTAGACCATAAAATGACAGGCTCAGGCCCTATCCCTGGTACTGAAAAGTCAAAAGGTAAATTTATTCTGATCTGATGGCTCCAGACATTATCTTGGGCTGTCCCCCATGCCTGCTCTTCATCTTCCACTCCATCGTCTGATATTCTTGGTTTCCTTTAAGTCCCAAATAAATTTCCACCTCCTACAGGAAGCCTTCCCCAACTCCTCTAAATTGCAGTGCCTTCTGTTAATTATTTCCTATCTGTCTTGTATACACTTTGATGTGTGTATGTATTTGTTTGTACATTATGTTCCCCCATTAGACCGTGAGCTCTCCGAACTATCTTTTGCGCCCTTTGTCTCACCAATGCTTAGAACAGTGCCTGGCATGTAGCAAGTGCTTAATAAATGTTTACTGACTGATTTTTTACTCCTCTGCCAAGTAATTTTAGTTGAAAAGTCTATGACAATGTATAATTTTATTACTGAAAATACTGGTTTACATCACATATTGGAGTTTTAAACTTTCTGCAATCACAGAGCCTTTTACTTAAAAATTATTTTGGCAGAAACCTTTCAGTTAAATCTTTAAAAATTTATTGTAAAAGATGCTAATGGTATTAAAAACATATGCTTAACTAAACAACTTTTCAAATCAAATTTATGCTAAATGTAGTGATATCAGAAACGGCTTATCTACTGAGATGTGGTTACTCTCACTTAGTACAACCTTTTTATTTTATAGATGAGGAAAAACAGAGGTGCAGGGAAGTTAGGTAACTTGCTCACTGTAACATAAGTAGTGTCAGAGGCTAGATTTGATCAGAATCCTTTGATTACATAACCAGTGCTCTTTCTGGTGTATAATTTTCAGTTTACCTCATTTTTACTGAAAAAAAATGAGCTTTTAATTATAAAATCTGCTTTTTTGTGCTTTAGCAAGAATCATAGAAGTATCTTCTATAATTTGGTAACATGAAAGATACTGCATATCTAGATTACTACCAGAAAGAAACCCCAACTGGACACAGTAATCAAATATCAATCAATCAATCAGAAAACATTTACTAATCACCTACTATGTTCCAGGCACTGTGCTAAGTGCTCACAATATAAAGAAAGGAACAAAGTCGGGGTCACTGTCAGTTTTTTTGGGGAAATATCTTTGCCCTTTCACATTTCAGCCAATGACCCAATAACTGGCACTAGTTGAAACGTATTTGTCTTAGACATACCCCTAAGACTCCAAGAGAATGAGGTCTGTCCTCTTAACTCCTTTGTGATCCAACTGGTAAGTCACTTCTTCGGGCCTCAGTTTCCTCACCCACAAAACAAAGAGGGTGAACCAGAAACGTCTCTGCTCTTTCATCTATGAGTCTACTTTACACATAATCCAGGACTGATATATCAACTGATTTTGCATCGCACGTTGTTGGGTTTAATGACTGACTCTGAGATCCAAAAGTCCACTTTTCATTTGCATGATAGATTTCCACTGACTCTGACCTGGCTGAGCACATTTACTGTGTGTGATCAATACAGATCCCAGCATGGATGTGTGCTAACTGGCTAGTTCAGCTTGTTCCTCATGGAACTCCTTGGTGTACTTTGTAGAAGCCTGGTTTGAGAAATGCTGCCTAACCTAGACAGGCTAACTGGAACATAGAGAGCTGTCCTTTCCCCTATCTGACCTTATTTAACAAAGGACTCTGAACAAATATATAGTATCCTAATGATTGATTTAATACACGAATTTAATCTTTTAAGGTTTTGCTGACAATCTGATGATTCCAAACTGAGTCTGTTCAAATCTCTGCAGAATATAAACAGGCAGCTTTCAATTTAAGAACTTGGTTGTATTCCAAAAGTTTATTTGTAAAATCTGCTGTTTGGAACCAGAAGTGCATTTTCCCATGGAAACACTGTTTTAAATGGTGATAGGTTCTCAGGGTAGTGCACAAAAGAGGTAGAAAGAAAATATGTTTGAGTCATGTTTTTCTTTTAAATGGCAGAAAATATATTTAAAAACCTTCACAAATACAGTTTTTTGACATGCTGTGATATTAATTAGACAAAATAAAAAGCCAAAATTGAAAAAAAACCCTTTTGTACCTTGGATTTTAGTACTTAGAAAGCAGATTTAATTGAAAAGGATGCAGAAGTACATGGTGATTTGTCTGGCAAATTATGAAGAGAACTTCTGAGGTTAGTAGCACTGGTTTTCTTTTTAAATGATTTAAAATTTTGTTCCAATATACACAGCCTTTCCTTCCAATGACACAGGACACTGGCTGACTTTCTTCAATCATCCTCAGGATAACTTTCTTTTTCTTTAAACCCAGGGAAGGAGCCTGGGGGAGAAGACAGGATAACAAATGGAATGGGCACCTTCGCTCAGAAGGCTTGGGCTCTTTCCTGGGTACTTGTGTTTCTTTCTCTCTGAGGTCTCAGTCTCTATGTCCTAGATTATAGGTCAGAGTTTTCAAACTAACTGAGATTCTGCACTCTGACCACCAAGTAATGGTATCATAGTCCTTAGAACAGATTTCAGGATTTCAATAATTATACACTGGAGTGAGGATCCAGGCTGGATGACTGAGCAAGGGTCTCAGCAGCTTTTTGCATGGTGAAACCTCTAACGGACAAAATTATACATTAGAGTCTAGGAGGAAATGGGAGAGGAAACTCTGACTCAAAGGAACTGTGTGGGTGTGGGGGTGTGGGTAAAGGTTAGTGTTTCCTAAGTCTTGGTCTTTACCCTTGTTGCAGAAGAACCAAGATACTACTTTTCATATGGAAGGGGATTGAAGGGATGGGTGGGAATCTATGGGGTTCTATTTGATTCAATCAACAAGCATTTATTAAATAATGTTCTAAGTGCGGGGGATAGAAAAAAAGAGAAACACTGTCTTCAAAAAATTTATGTTCTGCTGCAATTGGGAAAAACCAGACTGCTAGCCTATAAACAGAGATGGGAACCTAGGCACAAAGGGAAGGAAAGAAGAATTTTTGGCATGGAGAGAAGTGAGTCCTTGTCTATAATTACAGCTGTTGGAGCCATTTGTAAGCATTGACCAATCAGCTAGAGACAAAGGTTCCTGTTTGACAAAACATCTAATATATGCAATCCATGTACTGAAACAACTTATACCTGAACCCACACTTCTTTCTACCGACTAAGGTCCCACACTGCTACCCAAGGAAATCTTTGAGAAAAACCTGGAGCTTTAAATATTACCCATTTAAAGGAAGAAGCTGTGAAAAGCAGGAACAACTTAGGGGAGCAGATTTGGGAGACAGGGATGGGGCAGAGTCCCAGACAAGTCTAACCTTTTGGTTGTGGTCTCTCATTCCAAAAATATCTTCCCCACATAGCAAAAGTTTTCACTTCATTTTGTTATGCTGCCCAAAAACTTACCAATTAATTATGGACAGAGAACTAAGCCTGGAGGCAGGAAGACTTAGTTCAAATCCAGTCCCAGATATTTAGTAGCTATATGGACCTAGGCTTAACTCTATTTGTCTCAGTTTTGGTAAAAATGAGCTAGAGAATGAAACGGCAAACCATTCTAGTATCTTTGCCAAGCAAATCCCAAATAGGGTCACAAATAGTTGGACATGACTGAAAATGACTGAACAAGTTGAGAGATTACGTGACATGCTCAGTGTACACTGATAGTATCTGTCCATCAGGACTTGGATCCTGGTCTTCCTGGTCTCAAGGACTGCCCTCTTCCCATCTCCATGCTTCCTTTTACTATAGCTGTCCTTCAGCTTCCCAACACACATGAGAAAAATGTCATATTAGAGAACAATAGCTTTTTATTTTCTCATTCTTATTGCTTATTTTCATGTTATGCTCTCCCTGCAAATGACAATACATTAAGCAATTCATATTTAGGTCTGAAAGTTCAATTCATTCAAGGGACACAGTCCCTGACCTAAGGGAGATCACATTCAACTGAGGCAATATGCACATCTTTATGCACGCTGGGGGCTCTGAACCATCCCAACCAAAAGAGCAAACTAGGTCTTAAGGAACTTTCTATAACCTCATCACAATGTGTAGCTAAGACCTTAATCAATCAAAAGACCGTAGGAATCTGAACCATTGGATGAGATAGGTGACTGCACACAGGAAACATCTTGTGATTCACTGAGAAAATAAAGTCATATGTCTTGGGCAATGTACAAAAGACACTACATCCGTGTGACACAGGCGATGATTAAGTTAACTGGAGTCAAGACCCTGAGAGGGAATCACCTGGGAGGAAGGGGGGGATTGGTAGAGGCATTTTAGAGGGGTGAAGAGTCCATGGGTGAGTCAATGTCTGTGGCTGTCTCTGTCTCTCTATACCCCATTTCCCGAACCGACCATCTTAGTGGAGAAACTGGCCCAGGGGAGACAACACATCCAGTCAAGAACAGGGAGAGATCACCACTGTGTTCTTTCATTGTTTCTCTGGGCAGTGACCAGCCCTGAAAGGGGTGTGAGAGGGGATGCTCTGAGGGAGTCTGGGAACACAAGGTGCTTGTTTTCTTGTGTTTATTCTTTATTGATCTTAAGTGAAGAACTATTTCAAGATGGGAAAGCCCAGTTGACCTGGTCAGTACAGAAGAATACAACTCCTATTACAGGTTCCACTAATGGCAGAGTCAGCAGCAAGGGCTGCAGGAGTAGTGGCTAACAATAGTGGAAGTGCCTGCAGATGGAGACGGGTGACAATTTCAGGGAGTGAAACCTTTTGTGGCAGAGACAGAAACAAGTGCTAGCTGTGAATTCAACAAAAGCAGAAACCTCTGGAGGCCAGCAAAGATCTAAACCTAAGGGAAACTGCAAGAGTATTTGGAAGGAACTTCCAGTAATTAGGAAACGTGTGCCTCTCTACCACTGCGCTTTAAGTGTGAGCCCACTCTCCCTGGGGACCCTGTATGTACAAAGGAAAAGCGTACCTCCAGTTTAGTGGAAAATATTTTATATCAACTGTGTTACAGATTTTCGGCATATCTCTTTTCTAAACTTTAATGGAGTTTTGGAAAGGAAGCAGACCAGCTGGGGCTCAGGAACAACAGTGCTGGAAGTCATAACTGCTGAGTAACCCCTAGAACCCTGAGCAGGAGCATTCAGTTGCCCTCTGGGCATCCCAACCTATGATCGTGAGTGGGAACTAAGGAAGTAGTTCTACAAACGTATACACACAGGGGTGTGCTGGAGCGAGCTCATAGAAGCTCGAGAGGGTAAATCACACCTTGGAAACAGGCAAGTGATACACATCAGGGATCGATTTAATATTGACTGTCCTAGACCTCAGAAATGATAGAGAAAATGTTAATAATGCGGATTAAACTCACAGGTGTGCTGTGTGCCCTTCCCCTCTGGAAGGCGAGTCGCTAAGCATTTGCCAGCATATGAATGTAAAGGAGTTTCTGGAGAGAGGGCACTGGCCGCCGAAGGGTAGGGAACGGGGCAATACTAAGGGCTTCATGTGGAAGGGCATGTACAAACTGAGTCTTGAAGGAAACCAGGGATTCTGAGAGGTAGAGGTGAGGAGGGAGGAGTGCTCCAAGTAGGATGGGTAACTAGTGCAAAGCTATGGAAGTGAGAGAAAGGGTGTCTGCAGAATAAGCCAGTATGGCTAGAACATAAAGTGAGTGTAGAGGATCAATGTGTAAGAAGCCTGGAAAGACAGGAAGGGGCCAGGTGGGGAAGAGCTTTAAACACCAGAAAGAGGAGTTGATATGTGAGAAAGGCTAAGCGATGAGATGTGTGGGATGAGAGAGAGAGAACACTTAGACAACACTGCAGCAGCAAATCTAGTTGACTGGAAGGGTTGTGGTACTCTCAAAAGCAACGGTGAAATCTGGAAGAGGGGTGGGGAAAAGGGAAGTTAATTAGCTATGTCAGTTTGTTCAAGATGAGGGGCAGGAATGTAGGGTGGGATACACAGATGTGGAAATCATTTATATGGAGATAATGGCTGAACTCATAAAAGCTAACGAGATCCCAAGCAACAGAGCACAGAGAAAAAAAGAGCAGAGGGCCCAGTGAGGAGCCTCTGAGTTTTGTTAATGGAAGTGGGAGGATTTCTGTTAGTTCTTTCCCTCCCCTTCCCTTTATGTGCATGTATACATATATCAAACATTCATAATCTTTGAGTTGTGTCATAGGCAAATGTTTAGGATCATAGGACTCAATATGTACTTTTAAGTTTTGTTTTTTGTTTTTTTTTTTACGAGGCACTGCAGTGCAATAGGAAGAGCACTGAATTTGGACTCAGAATCTGTGTTCGAATTCCTGGCTCTTCCTCTTACAACCTATGAATTTGGGCAAATCACTTAATTTTTTCAGGATTCAGTTTTCCCATTTGTAAAATGAGGGGGCTTGAATTAGAACACAATTAAGATAGGATTCCCTATTTACAAGAAGTAAAATAATTGTATGAGCAAAGTTTGGTTTAAATAAGAACCATGTGAATATTTGTTGGTTAGGAATGCTAGAACCAGAAGGGACCTGAAGGGTCCTTCAAAGTCAAAACTATTTTCATAATAATTCTAAGAAATTAAATTTGTTAATGTGGTAAATACTGATTGATAAATAATCCACATAAACAAAAGCTCACAGGGAAGGGAGTCCAATCATTTTTAAGAGTGTAAAGGGATCCTGAGACCAAAAGTTTGAGAATGACTGACCTAGTCCAATCTCATGGATTTTACAGATGAAGAACTTGAGGTCCAAATCGGGGAAGTGACCATTTAAGGAAGTGAGGTGCTGGGAAATGAAAACAAAAACGAAAACAACAACAGCTCACCTCACTCCCAAGCCCCCAAATCAGGGCATACACCAAGGAAGGGCAAGAGGCCCTGTTCCAGCAGGACATAAACGCAAGCGCCACTTGCACCCTACTCAATTGTACTCCAAAGGAAGCTGATAGAAATTTCCTAGGAGGTTTGTGGCTAAATACAGAAGACTTTAGTAACAACAGTTTTAGATAAAAGAATCCAGAGATTCCCCTTTTAGGTAGCTTGAGAGAAAACTCCTTAAATATGAGAAAAAAAGGAGCAACGAATATGCCAAATTTCCAACTATATACAGAATCTGTTGGAGCAGTATAAAACATAGTAGGAAGAATTCTTCTCAAATCTGACTCTTCAGGCTTCAAAGTTCCCTCATGAATGATAACAGTATCTAAATCTTTCTTTAGGACTCTCCCGGCAGTCCCTGACTCCCCCTTTACAACAAAACAAGGACTCTTCTTCTTGTCACTCTCAACGGTTTCCCTTTCTGTCTTCCCAATTGCCCCTCTATCATTGAATCTCTCATCTATGTTCCTACTTCTGATTTAGGGTCAACATAGGATGGTATCTGCGGTGGTAGGACTGGCAATGGCAAAGATAAGGGAGAAAACAGTCTTTTCCTTCCATTCTTGCTGATGAAGGCAGGTAATCTCACTTGCTAAAGGCTACTGCTACTACTAAAGGCTACCAGAACTTCATAATAATATCCCCCACCCCAATTCCAAGATCCTGTCATGGAATACTGTGTGTGTGTGTGTGTATGTGTGAATAAAAATCAGTCTATTTTCCATTCCACTGCAGGTGAATCTTAAGCCCCAAGCTAACTTGTCTTTCCTAAAAGAGTCTAAATGGAACATAGGAAAGGAGTCTTCCTTTCAATTTCCTTTATTCCTACCAGTAAAAAAAAAAAAAAGGCAGAAACAATAAGCAGAGGTCTTGGTGAAAGGGAAAACAGGTGAAAAAAGCAAACCAAGCTGGGGCCCAAGGAAGAAAAGAAACCACTGAATCAGAGCTCTGGGTTTGACAGTCATTGGATCTGGTCCTTCAGGGTGACAGAGACCCAGGCTTCGGATCCCTTTGTCCCCTGTCCTCTGTTTGCAACTGCAGTTAGAACACTTCTAATAAAAAGAACGACCCTGATCACATATACTGTTATGTAAGACACTATATAAGTGATGTTATGAAGACATAGTACCAGTCTACAGGACTTTCATCATCTAAGAAGAATCAAGATGATAAAATGTTATGTTTTCACTAAACATCTCCTACTCTTCAGCTTGAAGATTTAAACTCTGGGGATAAGGAGTTATCCTGAGTGGTGGGTTAATATGAACAAATTTACTCTTTCAGCAGTTTTCCCTTAGCATTTACCTAACTTCAGCACTTATTTTAAAACAACAAAACAAGGAAATGTGAACAGCTGCAAATGGAACAGATTATTTTAGACTGTCCCATGATCAACTCTCTACTGCCAGTCTTTTTGGCAGAGTTACAAATTTTGCCATGTACTAAGCTCTGTGGATAGAATTAACCTAGATATCTGAGAGCTGCCTCATAGTTTAAGAATCACATGCTATGAATTTAAGGTACTTTTTTTTTTTTTAAAGTATGGGTTATCTGTTTTTTGGTGGGTTTTTTTTTTAAATCACAAGGAATATGTTTGGTAATACAGACTTCACCTTGGAGCTTGTATTTTAAACTATGAAGGCAATCCATCTTAGCAATGTTTTTAGTGGCTTAAAAGTTCAAATTAAGTTTCTAAAGATTTATTTTCACTCCCTACCCTACCCTTCTTTATTATTTTACATTCTATTTCATTTCAAAGCTTTCAGAATGAAGGACTGATTTTAGTCTAGGCTCTGAGTATGGCCTTTGATGAAACTAATATGGGCACTTATGATGAAAACTGGCACTTAAGAACTGTGTGACCACAGACAAGTCATTTAATGGAACTAGACCTTAATTTCCTCATCCGATAATAATACTAGCCTGTCTACCTCACAGGATTACTGCTTATTGTGAAAATTACTTGAAATAATGTACAGGAAAGCGCCCTGTAAACTAAGAAGTGCTGTTCCAATGTAATATCGAGAATAAAAATGATTCAGTAAATAAAGCACTATTAATTTTAGGTTTGTACACAAAAGTCCTTTCTGACAATTAACCAAGAGTTAAATGAAAAGTTTGTGATATCCTAAACTGTTAATAATAATTAACCATTTAGTAAGTATACTACACACAACTAATGGAAATGAATTGCTTTGATAAGTTCGGCATTGTTAAATAATGTCTTTCCTCTTTAAGTGATCTGTGTACTAAAATCCAGCAGATCATAAGACTAAATTCCTGTGATTGTTTCCTAGTAAATCTAGTAGTCCTGCTACTGATATTCACAAATATTTTGCAAATGTTTTTCAAACAATTTTTAGATGATAGAAAACACAACTTATGAAGCAGAATGAAATTCAATCATACTGTTGGATTTTTGAAGTCTTGGCTCTGAATTTCTTTTTAAAGCAATCTGATATTATGGCATCTTGCCTTTATTCTTATATAAACCAAATGATCTCCCTTATGCTAAAACAATGACAACAACAAAAACAACTTTCATAAGACTCTATCTTTGGTATCTTTAAAGAGAAATTCAGGTGAATTAACATCTCAGAGAAGAAACGTAATGAAACCCACTAGATAGTGTAAAAACTGGGCATAATTAGTAACAGATGAAAAACTTCCTAATTGCATCCTTTAGGAAACAGAAGTCCTATGAAAATAACATATAATGGGTAACACCATGCAAAACAAGTAACATTTAGGAAAATTAAATAACTACAACTAGGTTCAGATTAGCAATTATGCTAGATTTTAAAATATTTCTATTAAATCTCTATTCAGATTGTATTTATATTAAAAAAATTTGGCAATGACAACTGAGAAAAATGTAGTACAAATATCATAAAGCATAGGACTGACGTTAAATCCTAAAAGAAAATCAAAACATAACAAAAACAACACACCTCAAACAATGTGATCCTAAGACACCCCCCAACCCCCAAAAGAGAACATGATTCTTTTCCCCATCTATTTTGAAATTTCTCTCTTGCAATGCAGAATACATGAGAACCATGAAGCAAGCAAAAATGACCAGAAATGATAAGGACTGAAATGCCATCATTTCCCTCTGGTTTTCTTACCTTTAACTCTGATCTGATTACAGCAGATTCATTTTAAATGACATCAGTGAAAAATCCTTACATATTTTCAAAAAAATTTAAAAGTAGGAATATAAAGTACTAATTTAGATAAGGAACCAGTACTACAAAAGTGGAAAAATTACATTCCGATCACGATGTTTATAAGAAGTTAGTTTAATCAGCCTGTTCCCTAAAGTGCCTGAAACTATTTTAGCCAACTCTGTGGCCTGGCTCAGAAAAACATGGAAAAGACTGTTTTTCCACAACAAATCAACCTTACTCCATGTCAGACGACTGACTCAGTCTCCCTAGGGAATTAAGTTTCTGACTGTAATAAAGGAATCTGATTCTTTTGGAAAAATTTGGGTGAGCAGCATATTCAACTGGATAGAATAAGAAAACTTGTCGTGACGCATTGCTGTCGAAAATAAATTCTTATTTCTTCAAAGCAAGGCTGGCATGAGAACCAAGAACTCACTTGGTTTAACATCTTGAAAAATCAAAGGATATTACATGTCTGGCATTTCCCCCCAAGAAAATAGGGAATCAGTAATAAATGGACTTCTATGCTTATATAACTGGGCATCAGAACAAAATTTTAATGAATTTTGTAAAGAGTTGTTGTTTAATAATAGTAAAAAGAATAGCTAACTAGTATTTTTTTAAAGATACGAAAAAATGATTTATAGATACTAGCTTTTTTGAACCTTACACCAGCCCTTTGAGGTAGGAAGGTCCTACAAATATAATGTTATTCCAAATTTACAGATGAAGAAACTGAGGATCCCAAATGCTAAGTCACACAGCTTGTGTCAGAAGTAGGATTCAAACCTAGGTCTCTTTTGACTCTAGATCTAGCATTCATTCCCCAATACTATGCTGCCCCCACCATGATTTGTTCTGTCAAAGTAACATTAAAAATATTTTATTCAAGACCCAGCTCATTCTAGATTAACTACCTAAATGGTAGAGTGTAATTCTGTCCTGAAAAAAATTTAAATGGAGACCTTGATAATTTTCTTGCCACTGGGCAACAGAACTACTTTACATATTTGCCAATTGGAGTATCTCTTGGTTAGTTTTCGTTACTAATTCTTCCATCAATGACAGTTCTGTCTTTACCATTAATAAAACCAATCTAATGAGAGTTTATTAATAAAAATGTGCTATCCTTTGTATATGAAGGTGCTGCTGACTGCCCATCGTGCCATCAGTTCTGAATTTTTTCCAGCAGTGGTAGTAAACTTGCATTCCACTCCAAAAACATAGGTTAGGGAAAAAAATAAAGTTTAGATTAAAAAAAAAAAATCCTGGTTTTGTGATACTTACAAGTACTGTGATGGAAAGCAGCATAATGAGGAGCTTACAAGCAATATGATGGAAAGAGCACTGGATTTTGAAATCAGAAGACTTGGGTGTGATGGAGAACAACTTCTGCTGCTTTCTAGTGCAATGAAAACTGCTCTAGAGACGATCTGCCTTTTACCTTTATATTCCAGTGTCTTGTACTTAACAGGTGCTTTACAAATGTTTGTTCAACGGAACTGGCTACCAACATCGTGCTGATTAATGTTGTACCCAAAGTCCACAAAATCCCTGAAGCTTTCCCCCCAAGAAACTGCTATTTTTACATGCTTCCCTCACCTGGTATTTATGTTTTGAACTCAAATGTATAACTTTACATTTAATCATCTTATGTATCGTTTTATTAGATTTAGACCAATGTTTTAGCCCATCAAAATCTTTGTGGATCCTGACTTTATCAATTTAACATCAGTTATCCTTCTCCGCTTTACGTCATGTGTGAATTCTATAAGCATGCTGTACCTATTTTATCTGTGTCACCCACAAAAATATGAAATGGCATAAGACAAAGAAGCGATCTCTGGATTATTTCACTAGAGAACTCTATGAAGTTGGCATTGGGCCACACCAGCACTAAACCAATGGTTCCAAATCTTCCTAACCGTATTATAATCTAGTCCTCTGAACCAGTCAGTCTGTGGCTTGCTTTCAGTCTTTCCAGAAATGATTTTTTGAGGGTATTGTGATGTGAAGTGAGGAGGGGAAGGCAGGGCTGCTATACCATGATGCTTTGTATACACAGACTCCTAAATTTAGAGCTTTATTTCTGAAGTCTGATTCCAACCTTTCATTTTACAGATGAGGAAAATGAATGAGGCATGCTTGATGGCTGCAAAATTAGTAGGTGCCTAACTTCAAATGCAGGTGTTCTTGATTTCAAGGTCAATATTTTATCCCCAACATTATGGTGAGGAGCCATATGAGCTGAACTTTGAAAGACAAAGTTTCTGAAAGGTAGAGATGAGTGGGGGGAAGCAAATTCCAGGAAGGAGATGACTTATATAAATACATGGAGGTGGGAAATGGACAGTCAAGTCAATTTAGAATTTGTCCTGCATGGTCATATTTCTAGCCCAGTTAGGATAAAACATAGCACAAAGGGGATTAATACCAAATTCGATTAGAAAGCCATGTTTTGACCAGACTGTAGGTCTTATACACTAGGATGAAAAGTCCATCTTTTTTATCTAGGAGGAAAAGGGGCTACTGAACATTTTTGAGCAGTGCAGTGATGTGGTCAGAACACTGTTTTAAGAAGATTATTTTGGTAGCTATTTGGAGGATGAATTACAGAAGAACAGAGACTAGAAACAGGTATATCAATAAGGAAGCTGTTACAATATATAGAAAATTAGTAATGAGGGTTTGAATGGTAATTGGGTGGTGGTATAAAGTGAGAAGATGGAACTATAATGACAGATGGTATGAGTGAATTTATAAAGAACCTATTACATAAGTATAAGGTAGGCAAGGATTACGGCCTCTAAACTTTAGGGATTAGGGAACCTGGTTGTAGTAATTTGCCAGGTGTAAGAACCAGTCAACTGACACTAATACTTCTTAACTTTCCAGGATCCTGTGATGAATGCATATGACATCAGTGGCATCTGCTGCCATAGCTTGTTACTCCAAACACCAGAGACATGAAGGCAGAAACACAAAGTTCTACAGTAGGGCCTATGTGTCAATAAATATGTGGGACTGAATTCTCATTAGCACTTGTTCTGTTGTCTTATTCCAAAACGGTGGAGGAAGAATGCCCACAAGACAGCTGACATGAGGAACACGTGACAGCTCTAGACTTTTACAGATCTACTATTGTCTTGGACTGTATTAAGAGAGTGAAAATGCTCAGAATTAGGAAGGATGTTAATCTTGCGATATTCAGCCCAAGTCAGACCATACCTGGGCACCGCATTTTGTAGAAAGGACCCTGCTAAGCTTCAGAGACCAGAGGAAAAGAACAACCAGAATGACGAGCCTCAAAACCATGGAAGGACTGGCATGGAAGCCACCTTCAGACATGTGGCTAGAAGAGAAGCCACGCAAGGGCTTGGGTAAGGAGAGGAGGGAGGCTGCCGGTGGCTTTGAAGACAGCGATCTTCAATGGTTTGATGTCATGTAGAAGAATATTAAAGACTTGTTTTGCTTGGCCACAGAGGCAAGATTAGGTGGAAGTTGCACAAAGGCACATGTTGGCTGTGCATAAGAACAAATTCCTGGCGAATAGAATTATTACACAGGTGAAATGTGCTGTCTTAAGAGTAGCAGGCTTTCTTTTACTTAAGTTCTTCCAGCTAAGACTGGATTATAACACACGACAGATCTTATACATGGTCTTTTCTATCGGGGACAACTAAAGTGTTATCCAACTGTCTGATTATGTGTACAGTTCTCCCTTCCACACTGCAGGGTTACAGGCATGGCACACTGTGATCTGGAAAATCAGTGTGAAATGTTTTGGCCCTCCCTTCACACCAGAGAAGAAGTATGAGTTATTATGGTATTAAAAGATAAAATATGTTGAAATACACTACTGTGTACACACACACACACGCATAATGCACTTCTGAGCTTCTAAACTTTTTCTGTGTCATTTGCTAGCCTTTGTATGTCATCTGTTGCTTCCGCAAAACTCCTAAAAAATTCCCTTTTAATTTCTTATGCCAACATGCAAAACAGGGAAACCATGATGGGGAAAGTAAGGGAAGGGATAGCTATAATGTGATTTCGGTTTTACAGACCCAAAATGCTGCTTATTGATTCTTAGATGGCTCTCATCTGAGAAGAGACAAAAGGCCAACAGGAGTTCATGGGAAAGGCGATTTCCTTAGAAAGGTAACAAGGACTTAAGATGTTTAACCAGAAGCTCTACATAGTGACAACTGGCAAAACGGTTGGGGGATAAATTAGCATCTCCAATAGGGCCCAGAGAGGTGGAGTTGTGAAGCTGTAGAATAGGTAGAGAATTCTTTAAAGAAGTTGCAGCTTGGGGAAGCTGACCCAAGAAAAGGAGCAAAGGGTGAAAGGATGAATTCAGAGAAAATTCTGACAAAAGAATCCTTGGAGGAGGCAGTCAAGGTTCAAGTCATTAATTTTGATCTGTGTGAACCAGTCTGTTGGACAGTTCCTTTCTGCCTTAGTGACAAAGGGATATGAGAGAAATAACTCTGACCTTGGACTAGGGTTGAAAAAAAAGCTAAAATACAAAGGCAAACTAGAAATAACTGTAATGGATGTGGTTATATGAGAACTTGTGCCATACTGCCTAAGCTAGTGAACCTCTGATTTATCTAATTATATAGCTAATACTCCAAGACTTCATTACACTCTAGTAAAATTAAGCACATTGACTTAGTTTGACGTGAGACGCTGTGTTTACTGTTCTCTTGGTTCTGCTTGTTTTGCATCATTTCACAGACATCTTTACACGCTTCTCTGAATTCTCATGGTCATTTCTTACTAGTCAATTCCATTCTATTATGCCCACTGTTGTTGCTGAATTGTTTCTGTCCTGTCTGGTCCTTCATGACCCCATTTTGGGGTTTTCTTGGCAAAGATATTGGGGTGGTTTACCATTTCCTTCTCCAGCTCACTTTCCTTAGTTAGTAAGTGTCTGGGATCAGATTGATAACTAGGGAAGATGAATTGTCTTGACTCTAGGTGAAGCGCTCTATCTGCTGGACACTGTAATTTTCTAAGCTGTTCTTTGATTCATGGCACCCACTTTTCTCCCATTTATTTGCTGCCATAAAGAGAAGAGCTACTAGTATTTGGTACATGTGGGGGCCTCTGCTTCTGACCGTCTTAGGGACACTCTTGTGTCGGGGGGACAAGTTGGTCACTCTTCTTGAACAATTCTAAACTGCTATCTGGGATGGTTGGACTATTTCCAGTTTTATCTGGGGAGGGTTAAAGTTTCAATGTGAAGGAGTTACCCTATTAGATGATCCTTGCGTTCCCTATGACCACATTTTCTGTGCAAAAACTATAACCCTTCCTGATGGTATTAGTAGGAAGGAGGTACAGACATATGCACTCGGCTGAAAATCACAGAACTTTAAATTAATTACTGTCCTGGTCTTTAACGAAGTTTAAAGTATTTTAGGGTTCCCTGATGATGATGAATATAATAACGCAGTTTCCTACGTTACAAATGAATACAGAAAATCTGTATTCACAGACTAAAAATTCGTGCTTTCAAATATTCTGTTGGACTTAGTGTGGGGTAACTAGGTTCCTCTGCCTTCTCTTTGGTCCTAAATGAATCTTGCCTCGCTAACATTCAGTGGCTACTTTTCTAGATGCTTGATGAAGAGTCTAAAATTTAAGGTATTCTTTATTTGATGAAAGTTAAGACTGACAAGTGTAAAGATCCAGAGGATTAAGTAATTGAGCCTGACATGATCAGAAGAGCCAAATGATTATTCTAAAATGGAGTACTCTAGGGTGAAAAGTGAGCAGCTTTTAAAATAATTTTTTATTGGAGACAATCCTAGATTTGTCTATCCTTTGGGCTCTCCAGAACCTATTTTCTTTTCCTCTTTTAAATAATAAATTTTTTTTTGTTATTCTGAAATCGAAAACACCCACAAATATTTGTATCATAACATGGAGGGATCAGAAAAAAAGGACTGTACATGAAACCACTGATTTTAATTACATATAATTTGTAGGATACATTTTCCATGAAGGAAAATAAGAGCTGCTGTACTTGCTCCCTTCAAAAAAAACCAATTTCCGGTGGAAGTTGGAGCAGTATCTTCAAGTCAGTTTCAAGATATCAAAGTAGGGCCTGAGACAGAAATGATAACTTGGTTTAGAAAAGGAGAATCTCAGGCCAGCTGGCAACAGTATTTTTAAAAAAATATGAAAATACCAACCCAAACTAAATCTGTCACATAAACATCCATGTAAAAACAGTTGCAGGTGGAAAAAATGAAAAATTAATTGGCTGGGGAAGGTAACCTATCTCTAGGTAACACTTAAATTTATTAATTCAATGTTTGTTTACCACCTAAATAATGTAAATGCTACGATATCTTTAGAAATAACGAGTTTGATTTTATGTTATGCACATTTTGGAAGCTAAAGGGTCATATTATCACAGCTTTCATTTGTTCTCCAAAATATCAGATGTATTGGTTAATTACTGGTAAAATTCTTGTAGTCAAATTATTTGGAAATTTATTTTTTTATATAAGAATTTACAAACATTTTGATGGATTATACAAAATAAGCAAATGCTTGAACAACATATTGTGTTGGTGCGTTTTCTAGCCTCAGGAACTGTCTGCAGGCTCATAGCATAGGTAACATATACTCTAAGGTATGAAATACTAATTAAAAAGCCGAACGAATATCAACCTGTTTATTGTCCCGCTAGCTTGTCTTAGAGTCTAGATACTGGCTCAGGAGAATTAGGAGTTAATTCAAGCGATAAACAAACTTTGGCACTTTCATTCTTCATGAACTCATGACCACCTGTATAAAGGAACGGTCCCAAGGCTGTGCCAACGTTTCCACGGTCCAGTCAACCCAAGAAGAACAGGTCCCTATTTCTGCCCGAAATAAGCCTTGAGATGAGTCAGACCCTCTTCCTTGTTTGCCACATTGACTAATTACAGTGCTTAAAGAAACCAAAATTGAAGCGGGGGTAAAAGATAATACTTTGCTTCCCCACAAGTCCTAGGAAGAGACTGACAAGCACCTATCAGAGAAGGAAGCTTTCTTGTACAGAAGGGTGGCCATCTTTGTGACCCTTCTCACCCTGTCTGAAGAACTGCTGGAGTCATCTGGGTGGTTGGCTTCATTTCACTGTAAAGTGTATCTTTTAATACATTTCATTTGCATGTATGAGCTTTGAGTTTTCTCTCTCTTTTTTAAAGTCCTAATCTGCCACAGAATCTCTTACTTGGAGAGACATCTGGTCCTAAACGTACAATTTTTAAAGGGCAGAACAATTTGATTCTTTTCATTTTAAGAAAAATCCTATACATTTAAAGAAATAGGATTCACATAGAGTCCCTAATTAGGTTGTTGTGGGAAAAAAAGTAGTTGAAGAGACAGTTCCTCTTCTTTTGTTATTTGCTTTTAGATTACTGGCCTCAATCTGAACGAAGAAACATTACTAAGTAGTCACTTCACAGTCCACAATACATGAGGTAAAACTGCACGTTTTCTTTTCAGTGACATAATCATGGGAATTATTTCCCCACCTTCATTCTTAAGGATGGGGCTCAGCTGGCCTGGATTCTTTTCCCTTCTAAACAGGCAACTTTATTTGGCAATTATGAAGAACCTGAAAATTCTGTCTAGCTGGGACCAGCTCTCAATCCAAGGGGAGTTTAAAAGGCTGAGTTACAATATCAATTTTGGGTCCTGGGGCTAATTTCCTGTTTTGGATTTTGTCTACAGATATTCTTTCCAGTTGAGTCTCTCCCATCCTCCCCCTCCTCTGACTACTGCACAATGGAGGATTTATTTTTGGGTTTAAGAAATGAAGGCTTGCTTTGACCTTCTAGATAAGACTAAATATGTTTACATTGGCCTAGCAACATCTAAAACGTCTTAGTTGAGCTTCTTCCTGGTCTGACACAGCTCCTTCTAAGGGCAGTCGCAGTAACTCTAGATGACACAGCTTGACTTGTCCCTTAAGCATTTTTCCTTCTCTTTAGAGCAAATAGCTTTTAAAATTAGGCCTGGATAGGTCAGAACCATTCTGGGGGATTCCAGCTGTAGAGTCCCACTGTAAAATCAAGTACATTTTATTTTCTTCAAACTATGGTGTTTCTTGATAGTAAATCCAGAGTTTTGATGGCTGTGAAAAGTTCTCCCTATGTTCTGAACTCCTACTGACTACTTGGTTTTCCCACATGTTAAAAGCTGGGTCACCCATTCCTAAATCCTATGGGCTTGAATGGCAGAACCAGCTCTACATCATATGATCTCTACTTCAAGGAGGAAATCTTTACTTCCTAGCCTGACCACCTCTTAAGCTCTTAATACTTAAATCATGGTTATGTTGAAGTGACTATACTATTTATCATTTTACTAGAATGATGTTTTAGGAACAGAATGCATTTGTGTAAAGGTTCTGAACATCATATCTCTGGGCTAGTTACTGACAACAATTGTTGGATTTTGACATGGTCAGGAAGTCTACCATGGCAAAAATTAATTTTTCTGTATCAGTCTAACATAAAAGAGCATAAATATTGTCTAACAAACTACTGACTAATGAATGAATGATAACACTAAGTCAGATTTAAAAAAAAGAGTTAGATTTGGAGTCAGAGGACTGGGATTGAAGTTTGGTCCTGCTAATGAGTGCCTATAATAGGATCTTGGGCAAGTTATCTCCTCTCACTTTATGAAAGGGGGGGGTCTGATTGATCTATAAGATTAACCCCCGTATCCTAGCTCTAACCCAACCATCTAATACTTTCTGGGACAGAAAACACAGCATTTAATACAATCATGAAGAAGGATCTCTGCTTTTGTACTTGGAATGCATCTCAAAATTAATTTTAACTTCAGGAACTCTCATAACAGTGTCATGAAAGGATTAATTTGCCTTGCATGGCAGCGTTAAGAGCTACATTTAGTCTAGGTCACTATTTCAAGCCAAACCCGCTGACGGGCATTTCTTAATATCAGATCTGGGTTTTTGATGGTTAATACTTTTTCCCTGGTTCTGGGAGCAACTCTTGTGAGCAGACTCAGGAAACAGAAGGCATTGCTACAGTTAATAATATTCTTCAAGGAAAGTATACTATCCTTTTTAGGAAGACAATTTACACAGTAGCTAAGCAGGGACATAAAAATAGCAACCCCAATCAGAATGGAACAAAAGCTATGCAGAAAATCCACAGACATATGTATTTTCAGTTCTTGGTTTTCCTTACTGAGCACTAGCCTCATTTAAAAATAATTTTGTCAATGAAACTGATGTTTGGGAGATAACAAACACATAGGTAGTAGAAGAACATAGAAAGCATGAAATAGAAGATGTTCTAGAACATTTTTCCAAAAACAATACACAAAATAAATTTTATTTAAGTCTCTAAGTAAAAACCAAGCTGAGAGTTCTGGATTTCATACAACTTCACATATTTGTCAGTAGTATAGCTCTGGGCAGATAAATATAATTTTAAAGCTGGATTGAAAAGACATAGGAAACAAGCATGGAAATTGCTGGTCAGAGCAATTAGTCACAAAGGTTAGCTAGGAGAACTACCAAAAAGAAAAAATGAAACTGAGGTTATTGGTCTGGCAATTTGGGAAGATGAAGATGTCATAGACAGTAAAATAATGAGAAGAGTAGAGGGTTTGGAGGAAAGGTAACAAACTCTGTTTTGGACCTGCTGAGTTAGAGTTGTCCAAAAGGCAGATGGTGACATGTGACTGGAAGTCAAGACAGCACCTAAGGTTAGAAACCAGTATCTGGTGTTAGTTATGAGGATCTGAGTCTGAATCTTGCTTCAGTCACTTCCCAGCTGTGTGACCGTGGGCAAGCCCCCTAACTCAGCCTATTTCCTTATGTTTAAAGGGGAGTTGGGACTCTATGGCTTCTAGGGTCTCTTCAGGCTGCAGATCTGAGCCTGTAGATATGACATCTCTGGCTCTTCCAAAACCAGAGCAGTTAATACATTACAGCTTCCCTTAAAGATGATTCATTTTCAATCTCAATCTCTGTCTCTCTTTTTTTTTTCTCTCTCTCCATCTCTCAGTTTCATTAATATAGGGAACTGTTCCATAAGGGAAGGTCTCAGGTCTCTTTACCACAGCTAGTCAAGCCATTTTTCTGCAACAGAGAGTCTTACCTAGTTGCTTAGAGCATTGACACATTGAGAGAATTATCCAGGGTGTCAGAGGTGGGACATATACACTCACATATACACACATGAGTAAACACTGAAATGCCTGCACACACATCTATAAAACCTAAGCATGTGCATACACAATACACACACATATTCAAATACTACATGTGCACACACGTACACAAATGCATAATACACTCTTTCGCTATGGACATAATAACCACTTGGACATAGGGTGCACTATCTCTGTGAGAGCAGATTTCAAAGGATTTAGAAAAAGGGTCAGGAGGATTACATAACCTAATACTTTGCAGGGGAAGTTAACCGAAGAAGAACGGGAAGCTCTTGTGAATTAAAAGCTACAGACAAACAAGAGTGATTCAGATGAGGAATGAAAAGGAGGAAGCACCAAGGGAGGCTGGTATGATAGCATGCAGAGGCAGTCAACTAATTCAGCCTAAAAACAAGAACATAAAAAGGTGGAAGAGCAAGGGCCACTAACTAGAGGTGATAGGGTATTATAAGAAGAACATCAGGAACTTCAAAGTTAAGAATGATCAGCCACGAGATGGAATGTTAAGGACAATAAAAGGATTACTTTAGCTCTATCAGGAGGATCAATGAATGGACAATGACTAGAACATGGGGCAAATGTGACAACCATAATGTACAAAAATTGAACTTCTTAGTTTTATTTTGCTTCTATTTTCTCTTCTAAGGAGAAATCAGGTAAATCAGCGTTTGTTGAAAGAACTTACTATGTGTTAGGCACTGGGGATACAAATAAAGGTTAAAAACAGTCCCTGCCCTCAAAGAGCTCAAGTATAACATAAGAGACAACATATAAAAAATTACGTACAGACAAGACATACATAGGACCAACCAGGCGTCACCTGAGAGGTGAGCAGGAAAGACTTTTTGCAGAAGGTGGGATTTTAGCTCAGTCTTGAAGGAAGCTAAGGAAATAAAAATAAGGGAGGACACTGTAGGCATAGGCAATGGCTAGTGAAAGGCAGGGAGCTGGAGATGGAAATGCCATATTTGAGAAATGAAAAAGAGGTCATTGTTGCTGGATCACAGTGTAAACAGTGTGAGTAAAGTGTAAGAAGCAGTCAGGTCAGGAAGCGCTTTAAAAGGCAAATGGAATCTTATATTTGGTTCTGAAGGTAACAGGGAACAATGGAATTTATTGAGTAGGGGGCTGACATAGCCAGATGTACACTTTAGGAAAATAACTTTGGCAGCTATGTAGAGGATGGATTCTCCAATTCTCTTAAGAGGACAGACCTGAAGCTTGAAGATAAATTAGATGTCTACTATGACAGTTCAGGCAAGAGGTGATGAGGGTCTGAACTACTGGCCACAGCTTAGATACTGAAGAGAATATTTTGCAGGGAAAGGCCCTCAGTAGAATTGGAGGTGCAGCTGGTTAAATAGGCATGTCTGTGTTCATCCAGGCCTGGATGAACTTGAACTCAATGAAAGAGGTCAGAGCACAAGGACACAATGCTCAAAAGCTGCTATCAAGAAAAGGCTTTGTGCTTTAGTCTTTGAACTATATCCTAGGTTACTTATTGAAAAAACTGGCAGATGTAATTATTGAGAAGTTGCTGTGGTTTCTGAGGTGGAGAGCACATTTTAGGGATAGGGTTAGAATGTGACAAAGACTAAGAAAAGGTAACATTTTCCTCATTTTCAAAAAAAAGGATGAATGTAGTGTCTACAAACTATAGGCCAGTTAACATGTCTTCTATTTCAAGTGAAAATGCAGAATATATTATTCAAGGAATGATCTGTGAATACCTTATGAGGGAGAAGCAGTGATCACTGAAGGCCACCATGGCTCTAGTGTCATGGAAGACTAAATTCCAACAAAGCATCTGACAGTTTCTCACGTAACTTTGTGAGACAAGGTAAGAGGTTAGAGATTAGCACAGCTGGGTGGATTTGGAACTGGTTGAATGATTCCAAGAGTAGTAATTATTATCAACTTGGAAAGACGTCTCCAGAGGATTGCTTTGGTAATCTGTCTGTGACACACTGCTTTTCAACTCTTAAAAATCACAGACTAATAGATGCAGAGCTGCAAAAAGTCTTGGTGACCATTTAGTTCAACTAATCATCTTACTGATAGGAAACTCAGTTCCAAGAAGGTCAAAGTGACTTGCCTAAGGTTCCACAGGTAACCAAGAGAATTGTTAAATATTTGCAGCTGAGCTCTCTGCTGTGTGGATAGTTTCTCTTCCTGTCTTGCATGGCCCAACTTGGAATTGGAGGGGGCACTGAAAAGTCATCAAGCAGCTCATCTTATTTACTTCTCACAAAGAGTTTATTTCAGTTATTACCGTGCAAATTAACTGTGTAATGACTGGCATGTACTGAAATAATCAAAATCATGACAATGTTATTAACTCATTCCTGACAAAAATCTTTAAGACGAGCACCATGAAATCATGCTGTAAGTCATCGTTCCCCTTTCATAAAGTTTCTTAGTCTCAAAAGACGTTATTCTCAAATATGATCTATTATTTTGCTAGCACCTTATAAAATGGAAAAGTTAATCGTTAAGAAACCAAACCTGTCTGCTTCCCATGGCGGAGAAAACCCTTAAAAATTAAAACTCAATCCAAAATATGGGAACATCTAAAATTTACTTCCAATACAACATTTAAAAAACAATTAGTTGCTTATTAAAGTCTAGTCATTAAAAATTATGAAGAGGAGGGTGCTATGTTAAGTTGTTGCTGCAGATTAGTTATATATTGAATTTTTGATTGGGAACACACTAAAATTACAATTACTTTCACAAAACAATTTTAGGCCTTATCATTAAAAAACAACAACCAAAACCCTTAATTAAGCAGCGCATCACATTTACCATGGAAACGGTGGTTTTGGACAAACGCGACAGATGTTCCAAGGTGTGCCAGATGGTGGACAAATGTTAAAAAAACCAAACAGCAAAGCTAGCTTATCAAAGTTTGGCAAAGGAAGACAAAGAAAGGGGTCATTATCGTTGTGTCAACACTGTTGGCTTACCAACGTAAATACCTATTCTACAATAGGAAAAGTTTCTGTAAGACAATGTAAAGAGGGAAGATAAGTACTCATTAACATTTTCAGAATTATTCAGTTAATCAGCCTTTCATCTACTGTGAATAAAACCCCAAATCCCAACCCATTTAGATTTTTAATAGCAGAAATGACTATTAACTGTTAATTGTTCATAGCATCAAATTACAACGTAGACTAATTAAAAATAATATTTTAAAAAGTGTTAAGTGATGCATTTCAGGAAATTTTAATCAACAACTTGAGTTAACATTTCATTATTTTAATATTACATTTCTACACAATTTTCACCATTACCTAGCTTCTCATAATTAGATAGCTAATTCTGGGTAAAATTATTTTTCCATGTAAAAGTGTGCCCCACTGACATAGATAATGAAATTGTATATAAATAAAAAAACAAAGAAATCCTTTATAAATAGTCTACTTCAATGCTGGTCTTTTTATTTGCAAACAGTTCATAGGAAAATGAAAATCTCATGCAGAAAACAAAAAAACAAGCAGAAATTATTGTATCAAGGGATAGCATATATTTGGTCAGGACTACAGGAAAGGCTAGATATATTTTTATAAGAACTCAAATCTGGAACCATTTTTTCAGAGGAGGAGGAGGAAAAGAAATTGAGGGCAGGAACTCAAAATCTTTAGCTTTCCATTTTAACCTGATCCTTTGATCCCCTTAGCCAAGACTCCTGGAATGGTTTTCTATTATATTGAGCTTGTGAATATTCAAAAAGCAACGAGAAAAACTATGAAAATATCACATCAGATGAGTCTACATGTTCTGTAAACTGAGACCTTAAGAGACAAACCTTTGAAGTGTTCAGCTTAGTTATTATTGCAATGCTTTATAAAAAATTTAATCCTTTCCAGTGTGAGCCAAAAATGTGACAGTAAAATTTAGAACACAGATAAATAATTAAGCAGCTTTGAGTTTCACAAAATGATCCCTAAAACATGTTGTACAGTTTGGTTTTAGATAACAAGCAAAAATGAAGCACCTCAAAAGAAACAGTCCAAAAAACATTTATTAAGAGCCTACTACGTGCCAGGCAGGGATTGTGCTAAGTTGAATATGTTGAAGAAAAACTTCAAATCCAAGCAAACCAAAAAGAATGATCAAAGACATGCAAAAAATTGCAACAGATCCTACCTACCACTTTCCATTCTTTCTGCAAAACAAAGGATGAAAACAGAACTTGGCTTTTTCAGTAGAGGTTGGCTCCACTAAAATACTACTATGATATCTTTTTGTAGTGTAAAGATGAATCTGCCTTTTCCAAGGTTAAGCTAACTGAACACAAGCTCTGACAGATTCTACACATCAAGCTGGAAATGTATAGAGTATAGGCCCCATAACATGTTATATTTCTGATTCAAAACCAATCTAGTTAACTTTGGACTAGTTCATCACTGCAGGGCTGGGCAGCAGGTGATGCATTCTTGTTGGACACAGCAACTCATGAAGTTACCTACTCAGGTGAGGACAGAGTTGGGATCTGCGGCAGTGGGGGAAGTGTCCACCACTTCGCTATCACAGATCCTTGAAGCATAAGCAGACACTGGAGATGCTCTCCAGATTTTGCCCCCTCCCCATTAATAAATCTGAAGAACAATATCTTGCGTTTTATCCCTGTAACATCATCCATAACATTAGGAGAAAACACAATAAAACTATAGTAAGTGCTCCAAAGAATTGCTTGTATGGCAATGGCACGAAAGAAAAATAAAGAGAACTCATTTCCATTTGTTCTCTTTGAGAACTATATTAGCTTATGCACCAAAGTTCATGTTCTTAGGTTGACAGAAAATAGTAATTTTTAAGATGGCAAATGTGTAAACAGAGGCCATATTCTGATTCAACACACAATTATAACAGGTAATTTTCAAAAACAATTATCAAAAATCAGAATTTAATAGTATTTTCAGTCCCTCAGAGAAAAATCTTCAAAGAAATAAATTATCTGAATTAATATTAATCTGAAACATTTTTCTAAATTTATGTATAATTTTAAAATCCCATTAAAAAGTAGCAGTTTTACAGAAAGTACTGAAGCTGTCACATTGTATACACAATTAACAGAACTACATGTGAATTAAAATAGAAATTACCTTGACTAGAAATTTAGATAGGTTACTATGTCAGGGAGTATTTTGATTGCTGGAAGCACTGTATAATTTCTACAATATAATCTATCCTTCGCTAATGACTGCATCATGGGTTCAGTTGCGGCGCCTGCCCAGATGTATGACCTGAGGGACTAACTCAAGGAGCCGCCTATCTAATAGTATATCAGTCTACACATTAGCTTTCTTTTTCCTTCGTTATTCTTTTTTTCCCTGGGAGGTCTATAGATTCACTTCTTTTAAGGAGTCGCTGATGTCCCTGAGGACACCGTACTTTTGTGGGGTTGCAATGGAACGCCATGATCTTTGAAAATCAAAACTGCAGGTGACCTAAAGGACAATGGAGAGACACACTGTTACCAAGAAGTAGCAGAAAACCCAAGCAAACAAAGTGCTATCCAGGAGATGAGCCATTAGAAAAAGAGGTGACAGCTGGTTGTCCAGTGAGAACAAGGAATTAAAAATGCACAACGCTGTTCTACACGGATGCCTGTGGAATGCAGGAAGGGGCTGCTAGTGTGTTTGGCAGAAACTATTTAGAAGATAAGTGGAAAACAGAGTTTAAAATTGTGCATCTATAATGAGGAGGAATCTGTACCATTTGAAGAAATGAGCACAGACCCAGGTCACTAGTAGAGAGCAGTGGAATTTACTGCAACAAGCAGAAAAGGGCAGCACGGTGAGGGGGTACAGAACTGGTCTTGGTGTTTAAGAGGAGCCTCCAATACTCGGAGTGTAACTCTGGGCAAGTAACAATGTTTCAATGCTCAGTTCACTCTCTAAATATAGGAGATGTCGAGAAAGCACCAGCCTACTCTTGGAAAAGAAGCTCCTTCCCGTGTTGAAACCATCTTAAAAAAAAGAATTGCTATATGCATGTCTGATAATGCAGAAAGTCCACTCTAAAATGTTCTTCATAAAACTGGTACATTTGGGTATATTAGGCACTCAGAGACAGAGCCACTTCAATGATGATTCCTGATAAAAATTCTGTAACTTATTTTTTATCTAACAATTTGGCCAATAGATAACTGAAATACAATAAATTCATGCCTCTAAATTGACATAAGAATTTCATGACAAAGTGTGTTTTTAGATCAATGTTTAAAATAACTAAGTCCACATCTATCTGGCTTACGCCAGGCAAAGGCAGAAAAGTCAGCAGCACAGAATGGTCCCAACTGCACAAAAGCCAATTTCATTAGATAGAAAAGATGAACAAAATCACCAAAAGAAGCTGTCCTCAGCGAGGTCAATACGTTATGAGTCTTTCTGCTCACATCCTTTAAGAGAAGTCGAAGTCAGCCGTCATCCTCCCGTTTTACTGCGTCTCGCCCCTGCCATTCTCTCTAAGTTCTAAGCTACAGTTTGCTTCATTGTAACTGTACAGCAGAGATCAACAGAACGTATCTCAGAGCATCGGAAACCCTGCAAAATCCTGGAGAACGAGAGAATTAAAATAGCTGGCTGTGGTGAGAGAGGATGAAGGCCACAATGAGGACACTCCACGGGGTTTTTTATTTTAGATCTTCTTTTTTTGGTTGGATTTTTTTTTTTTTGGAATGAAGAGAAGAATGACATATTTTTCTCACACACCTCCATTTTACAAGGAAAATTGGGCAGTGGAACTATGGAAGGGAAAAAAAGGGCAAGACAGACCATCCGCTCAGCTACACTGGAGCGGATTCCTTTCCTACCAAGTTTTTCCTTTTGTTCCTTCTTATGTTAAGGAGCATTTTGGGACCACTGAAAACGCCGTGTTATTTCCCAAATAAAATACTGAAGGAAGTGTTCACATGGATGAGGCCATATCTGCCAAAACAACAACATACCAACTACCTGCTTTTACCAATAATAAAACTGACACGCCACACCCTTCATGTGTGTATGATAGTTGTACTCTCAAAAATTTCTGACCATTATTTCTTTGTGTTCTGTACATTCAAACAGACAAATGCCACTTCAAAGGTATTCTGAACTGTTAATAAAATGAAAAAAAAATTGGCCCACTTCCGTGAATTCCTAAAGAAATTAAGGACATTTATTTGGGAAAAGAAGACTTAAGGGGAATGTGATTATAGTTTATCTGAAAGACTGTTGAGTAAAAGAGAGATTAGCCTTGTTCCCCTTGGATCCAGAAGGTAGAACTGGAAAAAACAGCTGAAAGGTAAAGGAAGAAAGACTCCATGTGTAAAATGAAAAGCCTGAACTAGAGGATCTTGTCAATGTCTTTCCATAAGTTCACTAGAAGGTGTCCGCTCAATGTGTTGGAGCCCTTGGGCTTGGGCACTCTGGCGATTCACCTGTCATCCCTTAAACTTGTCACATCACCAGTTCTTCTCCTCCTCTAATACAATTCCTATATAATATCTTTTATATCCTTAACTGCATTTGTAATGAGTATTTAGTCAGGCATCTTTCCTACTAGTATTCTTTAAATCGATTTTCCTTTCTACTGATTCTCTGAATATAACTGTCTGTCATTGTTTTTCATAAGATTTTAAAGGTAAGTTTATATTCTAATCCAGTGTTATCTTTAGCAGCCACTTCTACCTGACCAGCAAGCAAACAGATGTCTGAGATTAATGCGCCTTCTGTCTGATCTATATTGGGTCACCTTTTGTTGGTCATTTCCAATTTGTAACTGTCAGCTCCTTTTTAAAACAGTTCAGAATTCAGTGACTGCAATCATGGCATGTCTCTTCTTCTCCTTCTTGCTTTTTTACTAATTCCTATCTTAGCTCTGAGAAGTTGATGATTTCGTTGTACAGATGATCAACTCAGAACACTGTCTATACCAGCAGCGAGTCTTTTTCTGTCTGTTAAACCATAATCTCTTTTTTTCTGAGGGGGGTGGTGGTGGTGCCTGTGATATTATTTGGTGTCTAGAGCTTACCAATTATTTTTTGGAAGAAAGCATATGGTATAAAGACATGACATTTCAGTGTAATTAATATATTTTGGAGCTCTCTTACCCTTTCTTCTGGAGCTATATTTTCTCATGTATTTCTTTCTATCCTCACCTTTTCCCACTATTGCAATTAAAGTTACCAAGCATCAGATTGAATGTTAATTTAATTGGGAGCTTTTTGTCAGGTACTTCACTGAATTTTTCTAGTGCATACACAGCAACTGAGAGTGGTACATAGGGCTTCAATTATTTGCATGGTGGTCTTTTCCGCAAATACTTATTATTAGTACTATAATATATGAATAGATAGTCCATTAAATTAAATATTCTATTACCTTTGGACATATGACAAAATTCACTTCGCCAACTCTATTTTGGAAGTGCTTATAAACCATTCTTCCATTTAGCTCTAAGTTTTTTTTTTCTGGTTTCATTCAGAGCAAGAATGTAAAGATAAATATTACCGAGCTCTTTTAGTAATATTTCCACTTTAAACTGATCAGTAGACAAGGATCTTCCATTTGTATAATCAAATAAAAATTTATAGGCAGAACATGTGTTACTTGACACCTTCAGTTTTCTTTCCTGTCATTCTAGCACAATAATTGTACAAGCAGAAGGGGCCACACAGGACTAAAGACCATTTTGTATTGCTCTTTGTTTCATGGGTTGCTTGGCCAACGCCATTCCAATTCAAGTAGACAGCTTACTGGCTCTGAGTCTCTACGTATTATTCTAGCTCAATCCTCAGAAAAGAGACTCGTGGACTTTTGTAGGGGTCATCCTCAAAGGCATTCCTGAATAGCAGCATGTACCACTCTTGATGCTCAATTGATACAGCCTTTTAGGATTCAGATTCAATTCTATTGCCTAAGCAGGCAACATAGTAGTACTTTAGGTAATATATAAGTGAGTATGTGTAGAATAAATACAAAATAAAATATAAAGTAGTTTAGGGATACAGGGCAAAAACAGTTAAAGGTAAAGAAAAAAGACCTTTTTTGAGGTGTATATTGAAGGAAATGAGGGATTCTATAAGACAAAGGTTAACAGAGAATGGGGGGATATTCATTACAAAGGCATGGGATCAGGAGATAGAATGCCCTGTATAAGCAACATTAAAGGGGCTAAGCTTGGCCAAGTTGTAAAGTGAAGGTTGGGAGCTATAGGATTAAAGAAAGGGATTGATGGGATATGTGAGATGGTAAAGAGACAGAAATGAGGTGAACCTGGGAGACTGGAAGAATAGTGGCAGTTGGAGAGAGGGGATAGGATGTTGAAGATAATGAGCTCTGTTTTATACATGAAGAATCTGAGATTATATGTGGGCAATCTGGAATGTTTAACATGAAGCTGGTGATGTGGAGCTGGAACTCAAAGAGTTTTACTGAGGCTGAACATACAGATTTCACGGTCCTCTTCAGAGAGATAACTTATGGAAGCTGACAAAATCATAGAGAGAGAGAGAGAGGGAAGAGGGGCCCAGGACACAACTCTGAGGTACTTCCACAATTAGACAATGTGACATGGATGATGATTCAGCGAAGGATAATGAGAAAGAATGGAGAGGAGGGGTAAGAAGGAAACCAGGACAGAACCAGTGTCAGGAAAACTCAAAGAGAAGAGAACATCTAGGAGCACAAGGTGATCAACAATTTCAAATCCTTCAGAGACTAAGAAAGATGAAGAATAGGAAAAGATTTTTAGAACTGGTAATTAAGAAGTCACTGGTAAATCTGGAGAAAAGTTTTGTTTGAATGATGAGGTATAAGCTAAACAGCAAAGAGCTGAAAAGTGAGTGAAAAGACGGGAAGCAGAGACAATGAATTTAGATAACTTTTTCTAGAAATCAGGCTAAGAAATGGATGACAGCTTCACAGGACAGAGGGAGGCTGTGAAGATTTTTAAGGATAAAGGAAATTTCGGTATGTTTTATGCATCAGGAATCAGTGTATGGGGAGAGATGGAAGATTAGAGAGAGTGGAGATGACAGAAAAGTCAAGAGGGGATAGGATTAAGTATACATGCAGAAGAATCAAGCTTTCAATGGCTAAAGGACTACCTTTTTGTCAAAGATGAGTAAAGAAAGAGAAAATGGTGGATGATGCAAAAGGATTGTGAGGTAAAGGGTACAAGAAAAGAAACTCAAATGTGAGTAATTATGACCTAAGTTCTACCTCTTCATTTTATAGATAAGGAAGCTGGAGTCCAGAGAGTTTAAGTAATTTCCCTCAGGTGACACAGGTAATCATGAACAAGGCTGGGATGAAAACCCAGATCTTCTGTCTACAAATTCCAGGCTCTTTTCATTATACCATCCCATTATGCCTTTTGTCATAAAAGTCTTAATATTAAAATATTTGAAAACAGATGGTTTTCTTTTTGTACAGCTGGATATTTTCTTTTCAAAATATTCTTCTAAACTGAAATATGTAGTTAAGTCTGAGGAATGGAATGTCACTGGAGAAATTAAAGCTGTATTTTAGCATGGTCTTTAACATTCTTTTGAATGAAATAATTTCAATTTAATATTCTTTAATGTTTAATGAACAACCTGCAGATCTCTATTTTAATTATGTGCAAGTTCCTTTTTTGTTCCTGTTTCATTTCATTTTAATTACTTTTCTTTTTCAGTTGTTTCAGTCACTTCTGACTCTTTATGACTCCATTGGGGGTTTTCTTGGCAAAGATACTGGAGTGGTTTTCCATTTCCATCTCATTTTACTGATGAAGAAACTGAGGCAAACAGGGTTAAGTGACTTGCCCAGGGTCACACAGCTAATGTGTCTGAAGCTGGATCTGAACTCATGAAGATGAATCTTCCTGACTCCAGGCCTGGCATTCTACCCACTAAATGGGCAGGACACAAAGAAAGGAGGAAGGCTATTGAGAAAAGAGGCAAGGATGGGGATTATAAGGGTATCTAGCCAATGATCTATTAATGTTATTGGATGATTGCTCTAAAAATAAGGATGATCCTTAAGAAAGACTAGGATGTGAAAAATTCAGTATGTAGAGAAGTCATTCAGGATTAAGAATAGTTTTCCATTCCATAGATCCCACAAAGTTCTTTGCTTTCTTGTGTTGGGGAGGTGGCTCTAGGTTCTTGAATGCCCGGTCAAGAAAAAATAACCTCTAACAGATTCTAATAAGCTGTTTTTGATGACTGGCATACTCAGTGTAGCATCATTACAAGCAGACAGTTCACTTGGTGATGGATTCCTTAGCCCTTGGAAACCTATGGAGAAGAAGGACTCAGAATGGGACATGGCAGTTGGCTTCAGTTGTTTGAACAGCTATGGTGTAGAGGAGTAATCCCTCATGACTTTCCAACTATAAATAAAATGAGAAGAAAAAAGACAGATGATCATGTGGTGAGAGCAAGGGATAACTGCTGGATGCCTTGTGCATTCCACTGGTTACCTTGTGACAGCAGCTAGGAGCGGAAGGTTCTCAGGTGCTGGGTGAATCCTCTGCGGCCAACCTATGGGAGGACATGTGCAAGAGCTGCACAGGAAGGCCAGGCACGAGAGGCCTGAGACTTGCATCAAGGCAGCAAGTAGATCACAAATGCCACTGAGAAACAGATCTGACGCTGATTTGAAAAAGGACTGACTCCACTGTAGAAATCTTTCAAAGTACTTAGGATGCCTACATTAGGATGCAATGTACTTAGGATACAAACATATTGTAACGACGGCATGCTTAAAACAGATCCTGCCAAGTGGAAGGAACTTTGTTTTGTACAAAATTATCTTTCTATTCAAATAGAATTGTAATAAGGGATTATCATTAATATGAATGTACTTAAGTACTGTTCATTGCTGTGCATAATAAAAACTTGAAAGAGTTTGGTCAAGTTGGTTATTAAGCTAAACTTGGGGCAACTGCTTGAATGATTAATTACTAGATTATTTAAAATGTTCAACTTCCCTCAATGTTGCATGACCCATTTTTCTTCATATGTGTCTGTGTATATAGATGTCTATCATCCATCTATCTATCTATCCAACTGTGTCTCATAGATTAAGAGCTAGGAGAGACATTAGAGGTCATCTAGACTAGGAGTGACAAGGACCTTTAAATGGTCAGTCCAGTAAAGTCCATGGAGGGGTGTGGCAGATCCTCCTCAAGAGGTGTAAGCTCCTTGAAGTCAGGGAGTCTCATTTCTCCCTTTGTTTACCCAGCATCTAGGATGCAGTAGGTACTTAATAAATTGTTTTTTATTATGTTTGTTGCAGATGAATGGTATTCCAATTTTTCCTGGAAGATAATTAGATGGTAAGCTGCTTAACAGGGTTGTTGTGACAAAAGTACTTTTTGCCAAACTTAATGTTCTACAAATTTGAGTTAATGTAATTACAATCAGGGACTGGGTCTTGTTTATCATTGTATCTTGCCCCCAAAAAGGCATTTTCCTGACTTCCTTTGTTCATACTGTTTCTGGTAACTGGAAAGCCTTCCATCCTATCGCAATCAGAATACTGAATTTCTAACTATTATCTAAATACTATCTCCTCCATGAAGCCCTCTCTGATTCCCATTACCAGCAATGACCTTTCTAGTCTGTTATCTAACACAGCTCTTTACCTATACTTCTCTTACACAGTGATCATATATTATTATTACCTGTGTAACATTTTTCTACTAGACTGTTATCTTCATGAGAGGAAAGACTGTGTCTAAATTCCTTCTTTCTATCAACTCCTAAAGCAGTGTTGTATCTATAGAGTAGACTCTTAAAAACTGTTGTTCAGTGTAATGAATTATTGATTTTGTATTTTATTTTTATCTTTCAACTAACAGAATAGATAGATGGATTGGGTGTTCAGGGCTTCATGGGTACTGAGAGTATTAACATATTGTATTACTGATCCAATTAATGTACTGCATACCCACCAAAGCAGTTCTCCCACATGTTATTCCCAAACTCAATAAACTTCAATGGCTTCCTATTACTTCCAGGAACAAACATAAACTTTATTTAGCATTTAAAGCCCTTTCCAGATTTACTAAACATTCCTCCCCTGGTTCAGTCAGACTGGCTTTTGTACTGTTTCTCATACACTGCACTTTCTATTCTGTTTCCATATCTCTGTAGTGGTCGCACCCCATCCCTGGAATGTACTCTCTTCATCCCTGTGTCTCAGAATAGCTACTTTCCTTACAGGCTCAGTTCAAGTGTCTTTCTCCATGAAGCTTGCCAGTCTTCTTCCTCAAAAAACTTTTATTTTGTATATTCCTCTATGTAGGTGTTATGTCCCCTGGCTAGACTGTAAGGCTCTTGAAGGCATGACTGTCTCACCTTTCTCTGTATCTTCAGCACAAAGTGTGCTCACACATGCCAAACAGGTAAATGCTTACTGATCAATTAACAAAATGGTCATATAAATAAATATAAAGTGATGAAAGAAATTCTGAGCAGCTAGGAATTTAGAAACATCTTGAAAAAGGTGAACTTTCATGGACAAAGAAGGCAGCAATCACCTTGCTTACACAGATATTCAATATATGCTTCATTCCACTTAACCACAAATCTTTTAGCTGTGCTGTTATGATTTGGTCAGCTCTGTGGAAGTATCATAGAACTTCATGAATTTATGTGAAATCCATGTAAACATATAATCCTTTGCAGGTTTCAAAACACTTAGATATAGAAACTAATAAAATAGTATGTTGTCCACCATACACTATGTAGCAATAGGATAAGCAGACCCCTGAATCAGTCCATTGGCACAGATATACTGGATATATTGGACTTCAAACTGACAATGAGTTGGGCCTAAAATGCATACCAGGCTGAACTGCTTCGGGGACACTGTGCAGTGCTTTCAAAGATACTAACTACACTAACGTTCAGTTTTTAACACCAGTATTCTCTTGGTATTATTACACTGTGACTTCAGAGAAATCCTAACTGTGCGTGACCAAAAGGGCAATGAAAGGGCACATGGAGACCATGATTTATTACAAACAATAACTTGCAAGCATGGTATAAGAGAACGTTAAGATCATGAATGAATTGAGAGGAGGTGGGGGGATCAATTAACAAGCGCAAAGGACAACTGATGGATAACATAAGTGTTCTACAAGTATCCATCAAACATTAAAACGACATAGAGGAAGGCCTCCAGTGGGATAAGGAGAACTTCTACGGATTTATGGAAGGAAATGAATAAGAATTGCATAAGATGACAAAGTATGGATTATTATGGTGGCTAAAGGAGAAGCTGCTCTAGAGCTGGGGCAAAGGAAAGGAATGAGTTAAATGAAAACCCAGGTCTAGGCTTAGAATGCAAGGAAAGAGGCCCTTTAATAAAATATTCCACAACCTAGGTTAAGATGTTAATATGTTAATGCATCATTTTAAAATACAACTTTATTATACTTGGAAGAGGTAGATTTTAAAGAGGAATAAGGTTCTTTATCTTAGAAATTGATTTGAGTTATTCCAAATACCTTCAAGGAGGATACAAATGCCAAAACAATTATAAGAAGGGCAATGGGAATACAGCATCTGCAGAATTCAAGATAGGGTGGAACCATGGAAACTGAGGAAGGACTTAGAATTAACTTTAAGGCAGTGATGTGCAAATACAGTGGGACAGTTACAACACAATAGAGTTTGGACTCACATTGGGCCAGTGCGAGACTAAACAAATTACAGCAAAAACTGAGGAGGATATTAACTGGGCTAGAGCAGGGGATAAGATCTTTGGGAATTACTGGGATAGGGCAAAAGTGGAAGGTAATAGCATAATAAATGACTTGAATTCGGATACTACAGGTGAACCTGGAAAATACTTGCATGGAAGGCCCATTTACTATGTGTAGGGAGAATTCACCTTTAAGATGCAATTATACAGGATCAATAATGTACTTAAATAAATCCTGGTTGCACTTACCCTGGGTAAATCATGATGGAGGTATAGAAAGGTAACACCTTGGGTCACATTGTCAGTAGGACTGTATACCTTTACGAAATTGATTGTAAGATTACTTTGGTAGGAGCCTATAAGACTTGGTGAGTTGCTAGAACCTTCATCATGAAAGTGCATGAGACAAAATCTAATAAGGGCATTATTAATATTCACAGTCCTCAACCAAAGGTTCAGATGGAGCATAGGGAAGAACTTAAAACAGGACAAAGAGATATTTGTCCTCAGAGGAAATTTGAAGGTTTACCTGATGAACACTGCAGATTTTACAGTTTGAGTAAAAGATGATAAAAAAAAAAAACCAAAAAAACAAGTTTATTTTACTGAGTCCTTGGATTTGGGAATCTTGGAAAGTGGATGACCAAGGATAATGGCAGAAAACTAAAAGGGAGGAACAGTTGAAATCTGAAGAGGAGAAATGGGGTCAGGGGCTAGACAAGTTACAGAGAGAAATAAACTGCCTTCATCAAGAAAATAAGCTTTTAAAGCAAACTGGTGAAGGAGACAGGATAACTGAGGAATGCTATAAAGGGAACATGACTTAAATTAGGAACTGTAAAAAAATTTTTTAGAGGTGTACACACTGACATGTCAAGGATTTACTTAGTACTCTCTCCCTACTCAGTCACTAAGAGCTAAAGGGATAAAACTTCATGAAATTCTAGTAGGCTAGAATGAAATTGTGTGTGTGCGCACATGTGGGAGCTAATTTGGCACCATGGACCATCATTTTACATTTGGCTAAAATAAAATAATGATTTTCAGTTCCCAAACTAAATTATGGTAAGAAGCTAAGTAGGATTTGATTGCATTTTGATTCTATTACAGGAATTCCAGCGTAAAGGATCAAGCACTGTGCTAGGAGTCGGGAAGAAATAGCTTTAAATCTTGCCTCTGAGGCACATTTTCCGTACCTTAGAGGACTCTGGCTAGGACTCAACACTAAATCACAGAGGAGATAAAAGTTTATATTGATGGAGAGAGTTCTCACACCAGGACTGACTGTTCTTCAAGGAGCCTGCTTCAGCATGGTGCATTCTGTAGATTCTTTTATAAGCATAATTTTTTCAATATGAGTTTGATGCACTATAAATTATAATGGGTGATAAATTGTGTTTTGATATGATTCTAATTTGAGGCTGTTTCATAATATTGGCAATTAAAATTAGTTGTCAAGGTCAAAATTAGATATTCTGCCACTGAAGGGAAACAGGGTCCCACTGATTCAGAGAGCTTCTATATGTTTAATTTGATGTTTTCCGTGCTGGGTTTCTGTAAGCATCTGAGACTGTCAACGAAGAAGGAGACATCAATGAGGTAGTTATGCCATGTGAATAAATCAGACACTTGCATCCAGCTGGACTACTCCTAGAACTCAGGACGGCAGAAAGGGAGCGGGGTGATGATGTGAGGAATTAGGGTTTAAAATAACTTGTGTGGACAAGCTATTTTTAGGTGTCAAACTGAGAAACTCTAAGTCAGCTTTTGACAGGGCCTGAAATTTGGATACAACTAGTTTTGATATAACATCCTGGGGATACAGGCACTATGAGAAAGTTATGGACACAAAAAATTCTAGCTGGAGGCCAACTTAGTTGTAGTTGAGGTGGAACTGGAAAGATTTCATGAGAAATGGGAAGAAGGCACTGGACTTTGGAATCAGGAAGGCCCTGGCTTAAATACTGCCTTATACACTTACAAACTGTGCAACCCTGGTAAAATTTCAACATGAGTGTCAGTGTCCTCACATGTAAAATGAGAGGTCTCTAATATCTTTTCTAGATTTAAATATATAAGTCTATGATTTATGACCTTGGTTCTGGTTAAAAATCAACATTCTCCTCACGGAGAAGTACCACTTGATATAAGGAAATACGCAAATGGACATTGGACTGCCGGGGTCAGATTTTTGTTATTATTCTGTTATTATGTCTGATTCTCTGTGACCCCATTTGGAGTTTTTTGGCAAAGAGCCTAGAGTGGTTTTGCCACTTCCTTCTGCTCATTTTATAAATGAGGAAACTGAAGCAAACGGGGCAGGTGACTTAACCAAGGTCACTCAGAGCTGGTAAGTATCTGAGGTCAGATTTGAGCTTCCCTTCAAGCAGTCCATGTTTCAGGCAAACCTGCTGTTACAGTGTTCTCCAAATCAAGACTCCATCTCCCCACCACTCATTTTTAAAAAGGCTGGAATGCCTCCTTTCCTGATCTTCGCCTTTGAGTCTCTATCTTCCTCCAAGGACAAGTTCAGGGGTCACTTCTGAAAGTCCCCCTTTCTCCAATCTCCCTAGTCACCCTCAAATCTCTTCTCACTCAAATCATCTTGTATCTATCAAATCTCACTCTCTTCTCCCTCAAGTCATCTTGTATCTATCTACATATGTATTCTCAGGATAAAGGACATGTGCTAATGACAAATTTGTTCTTCATTTTTGTTATGTTATTTCTAGGGCTTGGCACAATGCTTGAACTTAGCAGACACAATAAATATTGACTTCATGAATTAATGGTAAATTATATACATTAATGCTAAACATGTAATGCAGTCTACATGTTCCTATACTCTTTGATACTGAAGGCCATCAAATGTTTTCTTGTTAAAAACACTTACTGGTACAGCTGTGCTAAAATGAGGCAAACCATTAAAAATAAAAACCTTCAAAATAGGTAGGAAAAAGCTGAAAGAATATGAAATAGGATAAGGCTTAATTAGCTGACTGAAGAAAATTTTGAAAATTCAACAAAATGATTCAGAGTTATAAAAACCATATACATTAAAAAAAATTGACTGCTTCTATTTCAAAATACTAATGGAGTATCAGTGAATTAATCACCAAAGAACTAATAAAGTATTTACTTCGGTAAGTGCTATTTAACTACAGGATTTAAGGTATGCATGACCAAAACATCTAAACGGCTTCAGAAACCCTAGCAAATGGTGAGAGTTCTTGAGCGTCACTGTGACTGGCCAGTGCGCTTTATGTTCACAAGATCCAGCACGTATAATTAACTGCTTCGATATTCAATCTATGCTGATCTTTCCACATTCTTTCTTATAGGATGAGGACAAATAAACAAGATCTAGAAATCTGCTGAAAGTAAACTGGCATGTTAAATATACAAGTTACGGATGGAAAGGGACTTACATCTAGCAGTGTGTGGAGATGCTGATCCTGGAAAACACTGTGTAGAAAATCTAAGTCCTTCTCACTGCAGTCTGTCAGTGCATGAATTTCCTCCAGGCTGTCTAGCACCTGCGAGACTGCTCCTACAGGTAAACAAACAGAAAATAAATCGCTAGAACACAGTCATTGGTAAACTAATCTTTGGAACAGAATCTTCCACGTTGGTGCAAAGAATTAACATCAGAACTGCAGAGGCCAGAGCCTTCACTGAAGGCTACACTTCTTGAGCTCTATAGTACTCGATGATATATATATAGTCACTGCATTTCTTTTTAACAATGGTATAGTTGTTTTGGTTTGCTACAATAACTTTTCTAAAGGATCTAGATTTTTGTCTTATCTGGATACTACTACTGCTTCCTTATTTCACCTCATCAACTAAAGGTAACTTACAAAGGATCTTTGTGCATCAAATGATACTGCAAACTAGGTTTAATAACCTCCAAAATGATTGACTTGAAGGTAAAAACAATAAAACACAAAGATAGGATTGTTTTGTCTGATGTCAAATTTCTCATTTTGCTACCCGGCATAAGTACTAAATAAGTATAATTATTGTATGTCCTCCCATGTCACTTTTGTAATTCACTTTTGATGTGTCCATAAAGTATCTTATGATTCAATTATCTTCAGGAATGATGAAACTATTTAATCTTTGTTCATGAAAATGATCTAAGTATCTCAAATCACCAACAGATAGTTCACAACGTATACAATAAAATCATGGACTAAGACTGGAAGGAGTATCCAGTCCAACCATAGGCAATTGTAACTACTCGTTTTGAGCATTTCTGTTAATGACTCCCTCAATAAGGGTTTTCTTGAGAGAGAATAAAGTTGACTGTATATAGAGCACACAATACTTATTGCTTTTAACCAAACTTGAGTTTTCTTATTGACCAGCTTTAATGGAAAATATAGCTGCTTTACTTTGCTACCATTAATATGCAAAGACAGGGAAAACAATTTCTGTTTTATCCATCTCTGCCTATTCAGTACAGAATTACTGATATTGCAGAATCCCTGGTTAATACTATTAGCGGGAATGTAAGTTTAGCAGTCTTTGTAAGCAAGGATAGTCGTCACTTTTTGATTTCACACCTACAAACCAAGGATGTTAACATAAGAGAGATGGCATTGAAAACAAAAACAAATGCCAGACAAGCGATTCTGGTAGATGGTGCCCAAATTCAACGTCATAAACGTTATTCTTAATCTCTAGATTACAAGGTAACATGGGAGATTTCCTATTGTCAAATTAGAGTGAATGGGGAAAAAAACCTAACAAGTTCTGCTACCTTGTCTGAAAGAGTTGAGTTAAAATGAGTCCAGTGAATTCAAGTATTCAAGCCAGCCTTTAACACACACAGGCTCTGTGACCCTGGGCAAATAACTGACTACTTTTCACTTTTTCAGGTCCCCAGGCAACTTTCTAAAACTATAAATTGCAGAGAAAGCACTCATTGGTAGAGGAAGTTCCTAAACTTCATATAAATGTGATCTATCAAGAAATACTAAAGGTAGCATCTCTACTTACGGTCTAAATGGCAAGAATACTAAAGGGTGAACATTCAGTGAAAAATAAAATCTTTAAAAATCTAAAGTAGTAATTTTTTTTGAATAAAAGTTAATGTCTAGTATTCTAACTGTAAGAAGGCTTTCCCTAAAACTAAAATAGCTACAATTTACAAAGTTCTCTAGTTTTTTTTTTGTTATTTCTTTTACTGACTTATCTCACTGAAGGAAGGGGGGAAAATATTGCTTAATAAGAATTAAGAAAATAATCTAATAGGATAAATATCTCAATTTTTTAAAAAGCTATATAATCCAGAGGGCATTAACATCTTTTCAAGGTACTCTCCTTACACAGGTGGAACTGTCTTCTGAAGTACTAGTAATCATGAGCATATCTTAACTTGATAGAATTCCCTTCTCTATCAGCTGATCTCATTGAGGAATTATATTACATTAATCTACATTGACACCTAATTTTAGTTCCAGATCTCTAAAGTTTCCTGAGTGTAAAAATGGTTTTATTTTATTTTTTGTATCTGAATCTCCAATTCCTAGCACAATGCCTGGAACATAACAGGTTTAATAAATACTAACTGATTCCAGCAAAGAATACTTCCTACCTCAATGAAGAACAGTAACTACTCTCCAACTCTCATTCTTAGAGGTCTGACTTGGGCACGGAGAGGTGAAGCGACTTTTCTGGTTTTGGATGCTCAATATATGTCAGAGATGGCACTTTAACTGAGACGAGGACTCTATCCACTGTATCACACTGTCTCCTATAGATAAGTATTTTTTATGTGATAGACAAACTCTACTGTAGGTTGACCTTTCTAATTGTTCTTACTCATATCAATTAATATGATTTTGGGTCTCTTGAACACATAGTGACTGGCTGATTGGGAATTCCATAAAAGTGCTGTCAGGATGAGGGCAATTAAAATTTTAAGGTAAAAAATAATTTCCATCATAAAAAATCTAGATCTTTGTAGTATTTGTATAACCATTTGAGTTGGAGACTTGAGGCTTGAAGCAAAATGACTTGGCTATCCACATTAGGGATTTAACATAGTTGATTTTAATTCAAAAAAGACAATCAAACCTGCAGAATAGATGATAAAAAACTGTCACTTTTTAAAAATTCAAATCTGATTTAAAAAACACCATCACCATGACAACTGTATAGGAAATGAAGCTATACAAGGGAAGTCTGTGCTTAGATTGGCTGCTCTTTCTAGAGTGGTATGGACCTGCCCAGTTCTTTCTACAGTTCTTTTGGCCCTCTATTTTCTTCTGAATGGATGAGGAAGTAAAGCTGGGAATCTCTTGTGCCTCTCTCTTCATCTTTTTAGCCCAGGAAGGAGAGAGATGACACTGAAGATGACTTTCATTCTCATTCAGCTGTTAAAATGATCTTTCTAAAGCACAGGTCTTCCCAAGTCACCCTGCTACAAAATAAACTCCAGTAGCTTCCTGTCTCCTTCAGGATCAAATATAAAATACTGACATTCAGGTTGTCCATAATCTGTACCCTTCCTTTGTCGTCTTCTTACACTCACAGCCTTCCCCACTATCTGACTCTGATCCAGTGACACCAGCCTACGTGTTGTTCCTTGCACCAGACATTCACCTCCGGACTGGCTATCGTTTATGCCTAGAACACCCCCTTTCTCACCTCTGCCTCCTTGACTTCCTTCAAGTCCCAGCTAAAATCTTACCTTTCACAGAAATCCTTTCCTAACCTCCCTTAGAGGCCTTCCTCTATTGATTGTTTCCAAATTATCTTCTACGTAGCTTGTTTATACTTAGTTATTTGCATGCGATCTCCTTTATTAGACTGAACTCCTCATGAGTAGGGATTCCCTTTTACTTTTGGTATCTAACAGCACTTAGCACAGTTCCTGGCTCACAGTAAGAGCTTAATAAATGTTTACTGACAGGTTGATTAAAAACAGAAGTCTCAACAGGCAATGATGCAATTTTCATAAGTTACAAGATTTCTCAATGTAATTCTGTATTTTCTAACTTCTAAAACTGCACAACAAATCAAAACTCATTGAAAGTATTTTTAAGAACCCAAAGAGATTGAGGGATAAAAAAAATGCTACAGACTCAACAGGAAAAAAAATCACCAATTTTACTTTTAACTTTGTTATCTGAATGACTTTTAATCAATATAATTGTGAATCATTTGGTTACAAAATTTCCACTATTTATATCATACCTATGTCAAGCAATAATTTTCTGATAGATCACTAGAAGAGTAATTTTAAAAGAAAGCCTGTTCATGAATGAATATGCAAATGAAAAATAATTACATAAAATAATGTAGAGCATATGATTAGATAAACATCTAATGAATTTTTCTCATCTTGAAATTTTTGCCTTGCTGATGATTTCAACTTTCAGAAGGTAGAAGAAACAATATGGGGAAGGTCTATTTCAGATCTGATTCTGACCAGTGGAAGAAAAGCTGAATAATGAAGTAGAAACCTTGGGAACAGGCCACCATGCCCCCAGAGTTAATTAATTATAGAGGAAGAGGTGAATGTCAGGCATGATCTGAATTTGAGGAAAGTGGATTTTAAAAAGTTAAGTCCTGGTACTCTAAAAAGAAAAGTCAACTGAAAACGAATGGGAGATTCTCAATAATGAAATTGTTACAAAGTAGGCCAATATGATTTCAACATGGAAGAAAAGGGTAGCTAAAGATAAGATGTGGCTCTACAGGGAGGTTCATTAATGAGATTATAAAAAGATCAATAATCAAGATGAAAGGAAAAACAAATAGCTGGAGACAAGAATAAAGAAGTGGCTCAGTCCTATGGGTAAAGAGTCAGCAAATCTAAAGTCTAGAGTGGGCCAAGGTTTACAAAAGATGCTAAAGAAAACCAAAATGGCTTTTAAAAACTATATAGTGAAGGCAGGAGAAGCAGACCGCCGCTTGTCCAGGATGACTGAGAGAAGATGAAGGGCGTGGCTCTCATCCTGTAAAGGCCATGATCCTCAGACTACGGAGAACAGGGAATGGAAAGCCAAAGTCAGTGTGTCCTCAGGGAGTGCAAGTCACTACACTTGGGTGAACTGCTTCCAGAACATGCGCTTGTGGAGTCACTGCTATGAAATCACCAATGGAAAAACGTAAGGAAAAGACAGCCTTGCTTTCAAAGACGGGAAGATAGACCTGTCACACCAGAAAGGCCGATGAGCCTAATGCTGACTTGGGCTAAAGTTCTAGAACACATTTTTGAAAAGGATGGTTTGTGAGCAGTTAGAAAAGGAGGTAACGATCAGTACAGACTGATTCACTGGAAAGTCATGCCAGACTCCAGCAGTTTTCTTTTCTTTTGGGCCTGTCTGTCAGGGTAACGCCTCCGCATAACCTGACTTCAGCAAAAGATCCGACCAAATTTTGTGTAATATTCTTATGGACAAGATGGATAGATATATTAAAGACAGCAGCTTAATCAGATTTGGGATTGGTTAAATGAGTGCGAGTGAATGGAGCGATCTAATTTTGAAGAGGGTTTTCTGATCTTATTCTGTTTATCATTTGTGACTTAGACAAAGGCATAGAGGTGATGCAATGGCTCAAGTACTGAACCTGGAGTAGAGAAGACCCAAGGTTAAATCTAGCCTTACTTACTAGCTATGTGACTCTGCTCAAGTTGTACGTGTGTGTGCATGAGAGAGAGAGAGAAAGAGAGAGAGAGAGAGAGAGAGAGAGAGAGAGAGAGAGAGAGAGAGAGAGAGAGAGAGAGAGAGAGAGACGGACAGACAGACCAACCCAAGAGGAACCAAGGGCAGAAGTATAGGGATGGCCTTAGGGAAGAGGGCTATTGTATTTCCTCTGTGAGCATGAGGAAAAAAAAGAGAGAGAAGATGTTGAAAAACTATGAATTAGTCATTCAGACAACAGACATTTTTTAAGCCTCTATTATGTGCCAGGAAGCCTGATAAACAGGAGATGCCAAGAAAGGTAAAAGACAATCTCTTCCCTTGAGAAGCTGACAATTTAATGGGGGAAATGACATGCAACCACTATGCACAAGCAAGCTATGTGAAGGATAAACTGGCAATAATCATCCAGAGAAGGCACTAGAATTAAGGGCATTCCTGTAGCACGTGGGATGTTAGTTGAGACTTGAAGAAAGTCAGGGAGGCCAGGAGGCAGAAATGAGAAAGGAGATCATTTCAGGCATGGGGGACAGCCAGTGAAGATGCCCAGAGTACGGAGATGAGGTGTCCTGTGTGAGGAACAGCAAAGAAGCCGATGTTACTGAGTCAGAGAACATGTGGAGGGCTGGTGCTGGTGTGAAGTGGAAGACCAGAAGGGGTATGTGTGCATGAAGTTATGTAGTAGCTCTGAACTCCAAACAAGAGGATTTTATATTTGATCTTGCAGGTGACAGGGAGCTGCTAGAGCAGCAGTGACATGGTTAGACTTTCACTTGCAGGCAGATCAACCAGAAAGCTATTTGCCTGGGTGATAAGGCACAAGAGTGATGGCAGGGTCAGAAGAGGGAAAAGGGAGCATATGAGATGTTACAAAGGTAAACTGACAGGTATGAGCAACAGATGGGATATTTCTGTGTGAGGGTAACAGAATGAGGGGTTAAAGACAACACCTAGGGTCACAAGCTGGAAGAGGGTAAGATTTGGGGAAAATTCTTGTCTAATTGCTTCAATATTTTTAGTGAATATTGACTAAATTACTACTATAAATATGGAGGATTTGGAGGAGAGAAAAAGGTTCTGAATATTTATGTGAGGAATGATCATAAAATCAGAGTTGGAGCTGAAAGGAACCTAAGACAACATCTCATCCCCCTCCTATTTTACAGATGAGGAAAGTGAGACCGTAGGTAAAGCAATTTGCACAAGGTCACTCAAGCAGGTGTCTGAGACAGAATTTGAATGCAGGTTCTCTGACTCCAGAACCAGTGCTCTTTTCACTGTACCATGATAGGGAGTCAATAAGAACCAAGTAGAGGAAGATCTAGCACTTTTGAGGTCTTAAACTAATACATCACAAATTTGTAACTCAATTTCACAACTTTTCTTAGGGATGCTCAGCCACACAGTAGCGAAGAAATTGGATGATGGGGATTATCCAGGGATGAGGATAATAAATTTGGGACTATTGGAGAAGAGTGGGGAAAGGGATTGTAGGGTGAGGATTTCTGGGGTCAAATGTGAGTACTGAGGCAAGGGAAGTCGGATTGGGGAAGACAGTCTGGAGAAAACAGGGAAAGATCAAGAAACCAGGTAAAGAAGGGGGGACAAAGCATGTTTAGTATGAGTGTGATAGGTGAAATGATAAGAGGCTGTAATGAGAGTAAGGCTATGAAATTCAGGACATGTGATATGGTAGAGTTTTATAAGAAGGATAGGTCTAAGGTAAATTCAATGGAGTCAATAGATTTGTTGAGGTTGAAGACTATATGGCCATGATAGCAAAGGTGCCAGTATTCCTAAGGATCTGGGAGTGATTTTAGTTGTTGGGGATAGAGAGGAAGATAGTGCAATAACATCTACGAGAATTACACAAATGAGAGAGAATCCAGTTACTGTTTGTAAAAAGAAACCCCAAAAGATTATCACATAAAAATCTCCACACAAATCTGTTTGTAGATGGAGAGAAGCAAAATAAACCAGTCAATCCCAGAGAGTATTCTGAGCAAATTAATACAGAATTAAAAATTAGAAGGAAAAGCTTTTAGAGTCATTTCCCAAATTTTTTATTCCATTTTAAAAGCCTTTTAATAAATGTTAAAAGTTTTTCACCCCAAATCATGTTTCCCAAAGCAATTACCTTTAGGTAACCAATATTTAATAATATAATGGCTTCTAATTTTTATTTACTTTCTAACTTCAAATGCACTAATCATATATGGTTCATTTTATAAAAATAGTCAAATCTATCTTTACTGTGTATATAGACAAACTTACTTAGAAAGCACTGCCTTTAGGTGTTTCCTCATCCAACCCTGCCCTCCCCATTTTCCTCAATTTTTTGCATAATTCACATTCTCATTTTGCATAATTAAACAAATCAGATCTGTAATCAGGCACTTATTTTACTACCTCTAAAATACTGACTGGTATAAATGGCTTCCAAAAGTTTTCTGATATCATTATGGAGAAAGTATGAATCTATCTATTAACTATTTACATTTTTCCTATTCTACTCTATATAATAATTGTATATATTCTTACTTTTGCTGGTCTTTAAAGTTAAAAGGAGCTTTTAGTCTAGGAAATTTTGATTATAAAAGGGAAAAAAAATCAAATAAGGGAGGAGAGAATTCTGGGCAACTAAAAATAACTGTAAGCAAAGGCAGAAAAACAGGGCAAAATATTTAAACAAAAACTTCGAGAGCACAATAACATAGAGAGAACATGTCTTGCATTTCTCTCATATTCTCCAGTGACAGGCATAGAATCTGTGCTTGATATCTGATTAAAGCAATGTCTACACTTATAGTGATGTATTAAAAAAATCGTTGTTATAAAAACAACTAGATTATTTTGGTAATTTAAAAAGTTTGCTTCAGTCATCAAGATAACTACTTTGATCTACTCCGTTACTTTGCAAATGTGACCAATACTAAATGAATTATTACAGCATGTTATCATATAGGTAGTTGACAGGCTATGGTTTTCTTTAAGTATTTCATACGCCATGGTTATAATAGTCACATTCAATATTATTGTTACATAGCATCCTGCCAAAACAGCCTATCTTTTTATACAGAAATGTAAAAGATTTCTCTGTAAGTAGATAAACCAGGGGCACTAAATGCTTTGCTGACTCAAACAAGCCAAAGGACATAAATGCCCATGTTAGCCTAGGAGAAAGAAAGCTGACCCGGGAGCCACAAGGTCCGGGCTCAAGGTGTAAGACTTCTTCCTGTTTGACTTCAGGCGAGTCACTTAACCTCCCTTGGCCTCAATTTCCTCATCTATAAAATGAGCTGGTTGGACTAGGTAGCTCCTTTCAGTTCTAGATCTATGATCTTATGAAACGAAGTACAACGCCAGATTCCACCTGCCTATTTCCACCTCCAAATGTCATGACAGGGTTTACTGATTAAATAAAAATCAGAATAGTTAAAGCATAAATTAATAAAACCATAGCGTACAACTGGAAGAGGCTCCTAATTCAAACATAAACTGAACTGTGGTCAAAACAACAGTATTTATTTGATCAAAGTTTGATGACATTTTGATTTTTAATCAAGCCTAACTAATGAAATCAAGTTTAAAGAAACAATAAGTTCAATCCTTCTAACCTTTTTGTGTTGTAATTTAACCTTCAATTTCTTGACATACTCAAAGCACATCACTTTTCAATGAAGTCTTGTTTCTCATGTTATTGTTTACGAAACCAATTACCTTATGGCTCAAACTCTTTATGGACACGATACCATAAATACATTGAATAAATCCATATTAATCTTTAAACCAACAGCAAAAAAATCTAGCAGGGATATTAAAAGTTATTTTAAAAGTATCTAATGACATGAATAGATCACTTATATATACATTTACTCACTCTGAAAAGTTTTCTTGAAAACAAACTAGAAAAAGCAAGCATATCTTCTCCCTAATATTTATTATATATATATTCTTGAAATTTAGATGAGTAATATTAAATGAAGTTAAAATTTTAATACTGCCTGTGTCCATCAGATGTGTTGTTAAAGATGTTATTAACTTTGATTCATTCAGTAATGTCTTAAAAACTGTATACTTATTAAACATATATTATTTTTCATTTTGTTAGTAGGCAGTGTTAAAATTTAAATCAAACATCTAACAGCCAAGGAGAAATCAAGTTGAATATTTGTAAACATGCAAAGCCAAACACTTGCAGAAAGATAAGCCTTATAGGAAAATGAAGGGATACCTACTTTCTGCTGCTAGAAGTCCTAGTAGGAAGGCAGCATATAGACAAACAACAAAAGTCTGATTTCAGATCAAGCAAGTTATAAAGCCAGAGTTGGGCATGCTAGATAAGCCACAAAAAGCTGGATCCAACATCTCCCAATAAGATGGGACCCCTGTGTTACCTGAAAAAATTTACTGGGATTAAGAGAAAAATCTGTGAACTTTACACATCAAAATTACTAGCATCTGATTCTCAGTGCTTCTTTTTGCACAGGAGGACAGAATTATTATTTTTGAATCATTATTAAATAGACTAAAATTAGATAAAAACAGATAAAAAATGACTAAAATTAATGTTAGACTGTGTACCACATAAGACAAAGTGATTCTGATATAGGAAACAAGAATAAATATTAAAATTTCAGTGGCTAATGAATGCACACGAAGAGGGAAAAATATTTCCAGAAAATAAATTTTTCCGCTGCAAAAAATAATACTAAGCTAGACTTTTCTTTTGTTATGAAGTACGTATTTGATCAATTCTTAAATGAATTTTTCAAATGAATCTGTAATTATTCCTTACCTTAATCGGTTAATACAAAAGAGAAGTTGCATTTAATGACCTGCTAAGGTAATTGTACCACACAGCTCAAAAGACACTTAGGAAATGTTGCAAGAAACTTAGTCTCCTGCAGGGTAAGTTAAATTACATTGATAATGTTCATCCTTGAAAATAACACATGCTCTGCAATTAATGTATGGTTAAAAATCATCGCATAAACTTTAATGGAAAGATGCAGTAAAATGACTGCTTTCGTACAATCAAGTAAGATAACATACTTTTAAATTCTAAAATGTTAATTACAAGAAAGAAAGAATTGAGGCAGAAAACTGGAAAAACATGGTTATAAATAGAGGGCAATTTAAAGTAAAAATTAAAACTCACATTCTATGAGTTCAGACAAAATAAATCTGCATCCAGAAAAACTTATTTTGGTTTCTTTTCTGTAAACAACAGTAATAACTGTTATATGACTCATTTTGGGTAAGAAAATTACCACTACATACAGAAGGACATTTGATGCACTTGTATTGGTGAGAAAACACAATGAAAAGTAAAAATAGCTAAATGCTATAAATTAGTTAAATAATATTTAAAGGTAAAGTTTTAGGTTGCTAAGATCATTAAAGTCCAGTAAAGAATATAAGAAAAAAGAAACCAAAGATGTGATCAGTTTAAAGAATTCAGGAATTACTAACTACACATAACAACTGGCAAGTCATATACAAAAACACTTCTTCAATGCAGATGGCAAGAATACTGCTCTAATCTCCTGCATTTGGAAATGAAATTTAACCAGCTGATGGGGACACTGGGATTTAAGGATGGTCAAGCTAGACAACAGTCTAAGGCACATGAAGGCAGCATACAGTAAGAGGCATGTTTTAATGAATTCACCTCTCTCTTAATGTCAGAAAACTCCCCTCTCTAGAGACCACATTTACTGTGTAACTAGTCAAAGTGCATGCACTGCTGGTTCAAAGCTTTGGGCAGACAACACCAGGCAGGAAGTGCAATTTTCTGACCCAAGCTGCATCCCACAAAAGCTCTGTTACAGTTCTAGGTATCAGGAAGTATTTGAAACTAATTAGAGATTTTCCATGATTTGTTTTTTTTCTATTAAAATACACTATGCAAATGAAATAAAGACTTTTATTTTTAATAAAGGAGAAAAGTCTTACAGAAATGAAATTATTTTAGAAATGGATTCAGATATAGTTCCAAGGCACTTTAAACAGTATCCTGGAATAGACATAAGAAAAAAATTTATTGTAGTGTTAATCCAATTCCCCTTACACTAACAACAATAAAATAGATGTTTCTTAATGCCGTATTTTATTCTATGCCAATTATTTAGCTAAAAATGACATTAAGAGATCAGTCTAAAACTTCAAATACATGTATTCTAAATATAGTAGAACAGCAAAGTATAGCTTCATGGAAGAGAGTACTGGATTAGCTATGTGGTTGTGGGTATATCATTTAAGCACGTTTCCATCTGTAAAATAGGATTAACAAGTACATGCCAGGAAGGATTGGTTGTAAGGAATGTATTCTGTAAGCTGCAAAGTGCTATTAAAATGTATTATTACTATTATGCTAAATACAATTTCTCTACTGCACTGATGTCCCCTTATACTGTGGAGGTGATTCTGGTCTATCAGAGTTTAAGTTCTGAAGAATCTGAACAAATTGGAAAGGCTTTAAAGCATAGGCCTAGTGAAAGGCTGTATGTCTGTCACTTGAATATCAGCCTAGTTAAGCCAGAAAGAGTTACCACCAGGTTGGCAGAAATGGAATGAAACTTTCAATCATAACATCTCTAAGACCCTCTACTAACTCAGAGAAGATAGGATTTGCACAGATGGGATAACCAATTCTAATGGAGTAAAGAGCACAAATTTAATCCATTTAATCAATATACACATGACTTTGATATGTGGGTTACTATCCCTTGAGAGGGGAGGAAAAAGTCTTGAGGAAAAAGAAAGGCAATGAAAAATGGAAAGGAAGAAGGGGAAAGGTTTTGAACAAAGTCTATTAAAGAGAGGTAAATCTTTGGTTTCTAAGAGGCAGCAAAGCTCAGAGAAAAGAACACCCCAATAGGAGCTGGGAAAACTAGATTCTAACCCTGGCTCTGCCAATAATTAGTTCTATTGGCTGTAGTTAAGCTAGTTTGTTCTGGGACTCAACTTTCTTATCTGCAAAACAGCAAAACTAAGCTAAGGTTCCACTGAGTTCAAAATAGAACAGAAATCATTCTAAGTTCCTATACTCTCCTAAACAATACTTTTTTGCTTTACTGAGTCTATAATCTCAGTGGTAGGTACATTTTCTTCACTAGTCCTAAATATAACCCATTCATGCTTTTTCAGTCTACAAAGCTCCTGCCAATAGTTTTTTAAAGTTCCTCCAGAGAGCATTCACACAATATACTACAGGTCTTCTCCAGGTAATTTGCATGTCAGGGATTCCCATAGAGTACCTGAATTGTCCATCTGGTTTTTTCCCTTTCTCCACACACAGAAGTCCTCTAGTCTTCTGATTATATACAGGGCCATAAGATTTAGAGCTGGAAGGTTATCTAGTCCAGGGTTTCTTAGACTTCATTTCTTTTGGCCTTTCAGCCCTGTTGGCTGGTGCTGTGTGGCCCAAGGGCATGCTTTGTGTCCAGAATCAAGGCTGCAGTGAAGTTGCCCAATGCAGCACAGGCAAGCACTGCCAGAAACACCATAGATTCATCACGTGTTTGATTTTTAATTCATTTTTGATCACCGCCATTGCCATGCTGGGTGGTGGCCCCCCGTTTACAAACAGCTGATCCAACCACCTCATTTTACAGAGGAAGAAACAAAGATCCAGCTAAGGAAAGCACCTTGCCAAAGGTCATACAGGTATTCAAGTGGCGAGACAAAATCTGGATTAAAACTCAAACAAGTCCCACCTCCTCACTTTTATAAATGTGGAAATGGAGGACCACAGAAGCTAGGCGCCTTGGCCAGATCACATAGGGAGGAACAACAAAGAGATCTGAATCGAGGCCAGCTATTTGTTCCTGGGAGCAACTCATCATTTACCTGCCTTGTGTATCTGAAACATACATGTTCAATGGCAAACTCAATGGACTGGTCATCCAGATGCATACTATAATCTGGACAACCTTTTTTTTTTTCTGTTTAATTTTTTTTTATGTGCATTATTAGCGTGATCTACTAAATAACAGTAACTCTCACTGAGGCAATGCAACCCAATCTCTTCTTCATGTTTAATTTTGGCTCCAACTTCTTGTTCGCTTACAATGTCTAAGATATCTTTACAGACAGGTAAGTTTTACAGGTTGTCCATCTAACTTAATATCATTATTTGGGCAATAGACATTCTTTATCCACTTGGTTTTTTCTTTGTAGATAGGCTAAATTCTTTTGAATGGTTACTGACCTCTTCCAGGAGGCTCAGCAGTGTTTCAGGGTTTGATGTCATCTGTAAAACCTCATCATTTACAGGCTATTCTCTGCCAATTTGGACATTATGTTGGATTTGTTCTGTAAGAGTGGTAGATACCTTTGGTATAACAGACATGTCTCCTTGATATTTATAATTAGGGAGATGATCATCAGACAAGGCTATCTCTGCTACTACATTTTTCAAGGAATCTTGAAAAAATTTAATTATGAACAGGAAATTCTTTATTGTCAAAAAACCAAAGCCTTGCAAATGTGCTATTCTGTTCTACCAATTAAAATATTTTTTTCTATTATCAACTAATAAGTAAATTGGATCTTGTAATCTTGGTTACATTTTTCTGTATTACAAATGTCTAATATTTTTTCTATGCCTTTGATATCTTTCTTTACCACATATACCTTACAATCAATCCCCCAAAGCCCTAACAATTGTTGCTTTTAGTACCGATCTCTTCTTCGTATGCTTGGTGTATTTCAGCTGTTTGTATTTTCCTGTCTTTGCACTGGCTGTACCCTGTCTGGAACGCTCTCCCTCCTACCCCCTGCCTTGTAGTTTCCCTGGTTTCCCTCGAGACTTAGCTCGAATCTCTTCCTGCAAGAGGCTGTTTTTGGTCTCTTCCAGCTGTGAATGCCTTCCCTGTGTTCCTAGTGCTTAGCACAGTGCCTTGCACAAGAGCAAATGATTAATAAATCATGCCTGAATAACTAAACCATCATTGACTCTGGCTGCTACATCTCTCTGTTTAGAAAGTTAAGTGTTTTGAGTTTTTTTTTTAAGGTTCTTTAGGCCTCGTTATGGTAATTGATTTACATTGGCTAAACTTCTATATGAAATTACATAGCCTATGTCTGTCTGTGTCTTCTTTCCATTATCATTTTTTTTAAATTAATAGGTAGTTTGAGAATGTCAATATTGAGCTGTTTCAATTGAACAGCTTATCATTTTCTCTGATTTGTACTAACTTTGATCTAGGAAGTCAGTAGTACATGGAAAGCTGATTTAGGGTTGTCTCTCACATTAGAAATGATTTGTTGCCTGTCAAAATGCAATCAAGTTCATTTATTGTGAGCTCATGTTGTGCTCACCATGTTCAGTTCCTACCAATACTTTTCGCAAAGAAAGTATGCATGATAATTTGTGTGAGGCTGCTCTCTGACAAGTCTACAGATCTTGTCCCCTTTCTCACTGCTTTTTCCTGATCTCCATTTTCCAGAATATCTTTTGGATATCTAATTTTTTACTGAAAACTTTAATTTAATATGCTAATTGAATAGGAACCCTCTGTGGAGATTATTTATACCTTCTTCTTCTATAATAGATTTTGACGTATAAACTCCAAATATTTTAATTTTGGTCATTTTGCAAATACTTCTTTTGAGTACTGCAATACAAGATGGGCAGATGTCCCATAAAATGACGTTTCTCGTTTCCTCTGGCCCTTCGATGAATCCAGCTCCACTGAGTACTCTATCTGCTTCCCCAAAGATGGTCAGCGAATCATCCTTTCATTTCTCTGTCATTTCCTCTGAGTGAGAATGCAATGGCAGTTGTGACTGACTTCTTCTAGTACCATACACATCCACCGATCACTGGAAAAAGGTCAGGCATTCAGAGTCTCTGCCAAGTCAAAGTTTAGAGCTGCTCTAAAAACTGTGACTCTTAACACCTCCTGATGCCCTGTCAGCTCTTCTGTCATTACCAATGCAGAAGTGATGCGAAGGGACTACAGAGGGCCGAGGGCCCCTCACACTGCAGCTCCCTGGGTTGCCTGGCCAAGCATTCACCACCAAATAGCCAGCCTGGCGGTGATGAGCCTCTGTGAACTTATCTTGATTTGTCTTCAGAAAGCAGAGAAGGTCTGTTGCTTAAACTGTACCGAAAGCCTTTCCAGCATAGTAGAATCTGCCAGAGTTTATGCTCTGCTAGAACAGCCTTAGAGAACAGGGGCCACTTCCACCCTGGGATGAGATATAGAGGCCTCTATGGGGGCCTGGCATGTAGCATTTGCCAACAAATACTTGTAAATGAATGTCTTATACAAACACATGTATATGCAGTCAGACACACATACACATATACAGCCATCCACAGACACAATGTCCCTGAAAGACACACACAAATATATGTACACACACATACAAGTATGCAGACACAGACATACACAAATAGAGGCACGTATATATATAAAATATACAGAGAAATGGAGATATATATATACACAATACATACACACACATAAACTGGCCCACATTCAAACAAGGCCACAAATATACAGATATACACCAACACGCATAAAGAACACATACAGATATCCACACATATATGTGCCCAGAGAAATGGAAAACATGTAGATAGCCATACTCACCAAAATACATAGCTACAAACATGCATACCAGACACACTGTGTGTGTGTGTGTATCCACAAAAATTTTATCTATACACATAGCTGGATACACACATACATACTAACCAACAATTATATATAGACAACACAGACACATCCTTGTAACATCCAGATACGTACACCCACACACCTGCATAACCAAACACACCTATACATGCAGGGACACACATTTCTAAAGAGACTATGCCTATACCTACAGAGATGTGCATATATATACTCCTAAACATAGTCATACATCTATAGCCATTAACTTATACTCACATACTTATACCGATAAGTACGTAGAGGAAACATGCATGAACACACCTAGATATATTGGCACATGTACAAAAACTGTGCACATATACACATCACGCACACCTATATAAATGTCAATCATATATGCATACACCTTCACATATATATATATATATATATACACACACACACTTATACAATCATGTTAGACATGCACAGATCCACACACCTGTATATAGTCCAATATAGATATAATAAATGCAATATATCTACATATAAATATACATATGTATACCTATACATTTATGTGCACAAAGATTCCCCCTATACATACCCAGAGACATATATCCTTGCAGAGCAAAAAATAGCTCAGTGATATATACCTAGAAATGCTCACAAAGACACCTCCACATATAATACACACAGATTTTTATGTGTCTGTATATGCACACACAGCTACACAAATCAATCTAAATAGAGGCACAGATATACATATACAGAAAGATTTACTCATTCACAGGCACACTGTACCAACATAAATCAAAAATGTTTATAAAATGCCAGAAAGGTGCCATGCACTGGGCTAGGTGTTAGGAAATAGCTATAAAGAATTTAATTATTTTTTTCTCAAAAGGACCTCACATTCTATTGGGGAAGGGGGCACAAAGTCAAATTTATGTAAACATAGGGACACTAATACACCTCTAGAAACATGCACCTACAGAGACATGGACAGAGGTACATAGATACAAACATACATATACACTCAGATATATAAACATGAGGGTAACAAACGGTTCTAGAAACCTTGCCCTTCTTGCCCATGAACATCCAGATGCACATTACCCACACACATACAGATACACACCCATAGAAATAATATGTATAGATGGTACACACACACACACACACACACACACATACCCTAAAGAGAAACACACATACACACAGACACAAAGTGACATATACCCAGAGACATGCACATATACACCCAAGGATCCAGGCCCACATATATGCCCTCAAGGCTCTTCTAACACATATAAGACCTAAATATACCATGAAACAGATACACATACCCTCCTCATATACACACCCATCTATGGACAAAGAAACTCATGCATATATTTATATGCATTTTCACAAATTCACATTCAAGAAAAGCCATGTGTACAGATATGAAGACATAATCACACATAAATGGGCACATAAATACAAGAGCACATATCTACATAGAAATATTCATGCATACAGTCAAAACACTCCTGCATATACACATACAGGCTTTAATACCTATATGTTAACATTCAAGCATAGATGCATATACACACATACATGTACAAATACACAAATGTTTTCTAATTTCAGCTGAGTTTTTATTTGCTATAAGACAAACATCCTCTTTGTCCCCTAAACTGATTTGCCATTCTACTCTCCAGTCTACATTTATACACCAAATACAAACCAATACACATACATCTTTATAGACAGATACCTATACCTATGTGTGCACAGATGAACACTATGTACATATATAGATGTAGGCAGGAACACATGCATGCATACATTTACCTATGCTTAGAGACACGCATAACTACATATACTCTTATAAATATGGAGATTTATTTGTATAACATACTTTTATACATACTCATAGCTAAATAGACACACTTGTAAATATACACATGCATACCTCCATTTGCATATATATACACCTATCTACATACATACATATGCTCACATGTACAAACGTACATATTCAAACAAATGCACTCATATATGTAAACAGAAAACACTTGTATAAAGCACACAAGCACATATATGCAACAATATAGTTTGTCATATATATATATATACACAAATATAAAAACATCCACACATACATACGTAAAAACACAGTTTGCATATATAGCTACATATACTATATGTCATAGATGTACATATTTACAACTTACAATATATAGTAACACACATACACAGCCACCCACACCTATAAAAACGTACCTATCCATAGATACACAAATTCATGTGTCACACATACACATGCATGCAGAGACAAACACATATGTATATACCAACACATACAGACATGTCCACATACATCATAGAAAAAAGCACATATAAACATTAACACCATCTCATGTAGACAGTATATAAATACACAATTATACACTGATATATGTATAGAGGATACACAATGAGACAAATATATACAGGCATAAACACATGGCATGCACACATAGTCAATAATTAAAAAGCATATACAAAGTGCCTATGATGTGCCAAGTATTGTGCCAAGCGCTGGGAATCTAAGAAAGGCAGACAATAGTGTCTGCTCCCGAGGAGCTCACAGTCTAATCTATATACATGTTTACATTCTCAAATACAGACTCACACAATACATAGACAAAACACACATATCTACATTCGTACAAATAGAGCTTTATTGTGCTAAGATGTATATGCATGCATCTATGTCTATATGTGTGCCTACAGGTTTGTATATGAATATAAGTGTGTATATCACTCTTTGTATGCATGTGTGTATATGTGCATGTATGCATATGGTCTGAGGCCCTGAGATACTAAAACCAGTATGCATTCTAGTATATCATGTAGTATCGTAAAGTGGGAGGTGGGGGGAGAGAAGAAGAGCTTTCTAAAGTCTATTTATAATGAAACAAAAGTGATGTGATAAAGAAGTATGCTTTAATGAAGTTACCTGAGGAGGTAGGATCTTCAGAGAAATCTGGCAACTCTTCCGGGGGATCCCCATAGAATGAGTTGAATTTGTGGCTTGATACAGCTGCCAGTACTGCACCCTAAAATAAAACACAAAAATTCAACAAATTTAAAAATAGCACCTACAGTAATCTGCAAATAAAGCAAACATAGCCATGAAAAAAGTTTAGGAAATAACAGTAATCTCAAGGGCAAAATGGGGAATATATGGTAATTCAATATCTCCTTGTGCATAGTGTGTGGGACGGTGAGACCCCTACTCAAAAATCACACCTTCATTATTTACTGAACCCATCTGAGACTGACCCATTCAGTCATTCAGTTTCCCAAGTCTCTCAATCCCATTACTCAGATTGTCTAGTTCCTTCACATCTTTAACTATAACTTTCTTCACAAGAATCCCCTTCTAGCTTAAAGCAAAGAAGTTAATTCTACCATTATGTAGTGAACACATCAGTATTTTCATCACTTATCAAATTTTTATCGCATCCTTTTTAAAACCCCAATTCACATATATGTACATCAACAGCATTAAAGTAATGTTACACCTAATTTATACCCATCTTTATACCTTTTACAATCATTGTGTGTGTTTGTCCTTCGTTGCCAAAGAAGATTATACCTTTTACAATCATAAATGCCAGATAATAATATCTTTTTCTACCTAATCCTGATAGGAAGAGCATTTTCAGATGCTGCTTACTATTCCTTCAGGACAAATTTTAACTTAAAATCATATGAAACCTGAATTTTGTAATCACTAATGATAAATATCTTTTACAATCAAATACTTTTGCTACTTACAAGAAAACTTTCTGCCCTCCAGTTCATGTCTCACTGTGCATAAGGCAAGAAATGATTAGATGCTAGTTAGCCTGGCTTTCTTTTAGTCTGACAGGGGGAGATAAGCTCCCCTCAGCCTTCCTGCTCTTACTGGCTGGCTGCCTCACAAAGTGCAGAAGAAGACAGAGACACAGACTTTCATTCACACACAACACATACAGACAAAATACTTAACAAATCATTTTCACCCAATTTTGAATTTTGATTTCCTCATCCTCTCAGGTGCTGACCTATAGAGTATAGGTGGGCTTGTAGGGTGTCCCTCACAAGACTTCTGTTCTGCTTTATCAACTCAAAAGAATTCTAGGTAGGTGACTTCCTCCAGGCTACTCAATTCTCAGAGGATCCATGCTTTGGCCAGATCTTGCCTCCCCTCCACCCCATATCTTTATCACCTCATATAAAACAACAATACTTGATCATTTTCTTTTTATCTTTTCCTTGTATTGTAGTACCTCATTCCAATTCTGTAATCTATTTCCCAAGGGACTGTTTACCGGGTATGCTCTGACTCTGTTCTGAAGCGTGGGGTTTGGACTGCTCCTTCCCCATTTTGCATGAGGGCTGCTGTGCAGACATCTTTGAGTCTAGACACCTCATATCTAAGACTCACTGGAATGGCATCCCAGGCAAAACCACAGTGGGGGTCACCCGCTCACCAGCAGTCACCTGGTAGTGCTCTCTGAGGGTCCTTTCCCTTGGGGTTTACAGCCCAGGTATCTGGTTGGAAGCTGTCCCCAGTCTTCCCGAGTCTAAGAACCAACGAATAACCCCCAGACCCAGGAGTGCTTACTTTCGGGTTATGCTTGCATAAGTTACCTGACTGTCAACCAACACCCACGGGTTGGACTTTCGATTTCTTCAGAGCTTCAGAGTGTCAGAGTCCCTATACTTTCTGCTTCTACTGAGTTCCTCTGCTTTGGGTTATTACTTCATAGAGAGGGGCGGTCCGGTGCTCAGTTTCAAAGACTGTTGGAGAAAATCTCTCAATGGGAACCTGCCCCTAAACTGAGGCACTGACTGTCTCCCTGGGAAGTCACATGATCCTAGACGAGCCCCCCCAGGAACTGTGTAGGATGGTGAGACCCCTACTCAAATTGACTACTCAGAGGCATCTCAAAGTATAAACAGAAAAGTCCTTTATTCGATTCTCGAAAGAAGCGGACTTCACCCTCTGCCAAGCCTATTGGAGGAGTGGAAGTACCTTACAGAAGCAGATGCAAGGTTATATAGCAGAAAACCAACCCCCCTCCAACTCGATTTTTAACTCTACTGGTTAACATTTTGAGCAAGAAGCTTACTCTCAAAAATTTGCCCCAAGTACGGAATCAAGAAAGAAACTGAACAAGCATTTCCCTTGTTCTACAAGGGGTCCTGATTGTACAATATAAGGAAATGGGTTAAGCAAACAAGGGGAGTGGGGTTGCAGGTGGTTTTTCACCTTTAAGTTTCCTCACATCATATGACTTCTGAGAAATTAAAACTCAGGCCTTACGTCTGCTCTATTTAGATGAGTGTCTCCTGAGAGGTCTTCACTTTATCCCACTCAATAGCATAGATATGCACACCAATACAAAGATAGTAGAGGTCACACAACTACTGATAAAACTAACATCTTGGATTTTTTTTTTTGAAAGGTCAGGATGGAAAATGATTATGGTTCACATGTTTTAGCAATGTCATAACTTATTAATAACAACCTCTTTTTTGTCTTCACAGAGAAGCCTGCCAATTTAGTACAGACTATGGATGTATGTGTCCAACATTTACATTGTGAAACCCTTTAAGGCCAACTAAGTTGCTTTTTACCTTTTTTCATTCCTATTACTTAAATAAGTGAACTAATTCAGCAAAAGGGTAGATTCCAATTCTAAGAAGAAAGATTACCACAAAGAATTCTTAAGTATAATTAAAATAATACATATTTTTACTTAAAGAGACAAAAGATCGATTTTCAAAAAGAAAGATTTCCATCTAGTTGTGTTTGGATTGAATCTGGAAATCAAGATATAAGCCTTTCAGAGTCTTGTGAAATTAAACCTCTGAGCTCATATAAATATATCAACAAAATTATTAATGAAGGAGCACTAACAATTGAATTGAGAAATATTGCTGATATTAAGATGACATCAAGAAATACTTCCTCTTCCCCTTTCCTTAACTTTGGTAAGTAACAAAGCATTAAGTGTAAAGTATAAAAGCAAGATACATTTATGTGAAAAACATAATTCAGGGGTTGTCATGGATAAAACTCTGGAATTCCTCAGATATATAGTGAAATACATAACAACAGTACATTCATTAGTGTGCATAAATAGGAGTATAAAATAGGAAACTGGAAAGTGACCAGCAAGACTGTAAACACTTCAAGACTTTGAGGACATCAAAGCTTAAGGGATGTGGGGAACTTTGGGAAGGGAAATAGAAACATAAAAATGACCAAAGCACTGGAAAAACATCCCAGTGAAGAAGAAATGTGGAGGACTGTCAAACCTAAAGGAGGTAAATATTCTGCATTTCAGTCAAATTAGACCAGGAAAAAGCAAAGACTTCTAGAATTTCCTTATTGTGAGAACTGCTCCCTAGAATACTGTAGAGACTCCTAAATACCATTCACAAACATTAGAAAAAGAAAAAATTGGCTTAATTATTCACACCATGCCAAGTGCATAAAGAACAGTTGTCATCCAGATCATGATATGCAACTGGATGAACATCAATGAACATGAACTTGGAGAGATGACCAAATGACAATGAGATGGCAGCAGAACTGAAGGAGAGGACTTTCAATTATTCCAAACTTCTCTTTAAGACAGAAACATATCTTTTTAACATCAATAATCTTTTCCTGGATCAAGCTATATTAAACTGCAGGCATCCAAAGTATACACTGAAATGTATGGTGGACAGAAAGAGACTATGGTACATCAGTAATGAAGGACTGTGCTCAAGCAGGTATTAAAAGGAGAAACAGTGGTATTAAGGGCTGGGCCCAGAAGCAGCTCCGGGTTGAAATCTGACCTTAGACCCTTAAATACTATCTGACTTTCTATCTGCAAAATGGGGTTCATAAAAGCACCTACCTCCCAGAGTGCTTGTGAAGATTATGTATCTGTAAAGCTCTTAGCACAGTGCCTGACATCTAGTAGGTATCTGATAAAAGCTTGTTTCTCTCCTTCTCACCCACCTGTACTCCTCTGGACTTTTCCATCCTGTCCCCAGGAAGCTCATCATTCTGCAAGATGTCATCAGGCTCGATACTCAAACTTGTCAGTACCTTTCATCCTGAGACTCTTCTGACTAGAAGAGAGCCTGAATAGCTCTTCCCAAAGCTTCCATTTAAGGAGGATCCCTAGACTAGTACATCTTCAGACTTCGCATCCCTGTACTGGGTACCTTCCACCCAAATAGAGGCCGTCTTCCCTTCCCCTCTCCCCCTTGTATTTGTACCTAGCACAATATCTGTGGTTAGGCACCTAACTGACTGACTGATCTTTATTCCTATGAATACAGAAGCACATGAGCTAGGCATTTGGGAGGACATGGTAAAGGAAGAGAGCTCCTGGGCTGCATTGGTGGCCAGACAGGCCTATAGGCAGGCTTCCAGAACATGGAGTGGATATCCTATGAGAACAAGGAACAAGAGTTATGCTGCATAGGTCAAAATGGATTAGATCCAAGTTACACCCTAAGAGAAGCAATTACATTGATGAAATCACAAATCTCCTGGGCTACTAAAATATTAAGGTTACTGAATGAGGATTATAAAAACAGGAATGGTTATTTGTCTGGAATGAAAAATGGTCTTGTATACAAATAATTCCATGAATATATGAAAATGAAACAAGCTGATATTACGTCTCATAAAAAAAGAAAAAATATCCATTTTACGAAGTTCTTCCCCCATTAAATTTAGTTAGTATAATCCAAATGACCTATTATGATACAGTGAACTCTTGAAGAATCACTTGTTAACAGAACCTCTTCAAGCTGGAGGATATAATGTATAAATGTAATAAATATTGTACTTCTTAATACAACTTTTTATATGCTTTCTCCCCTTCTATTGCCATTGTGCCTTCCTCACAATTCAGAACAAACATCTCTGCCCTGAAACTCCACAACAAAGAAGCAATGATGCTGCCATACAGAGTCTAGTTCCTCCTTCTGCCTGGCCGCCACGGCAGCAGGGAACTCTGCTTCCTCAAAGGAAAAAATATGATTCCAATATAAGCCATCTTTTCATGAAATAATATATGAATGACCTTAGTGTTCCTATTGATCCAGATAAATTATTCTGTTAACTAAAAGACCTAAAAGACCACTAAATACTGACAACTCACATGACTTTTCTCATTTCTACAAAATTTTGAGAATAAGGACTGACCTACTCTAGCTCTCCTCCCATAGCCCATAAAATACATCTAAAAAATGACTCCAAACAAATTCTAGAGTATAAGAAGCCACAAAACAATGGAGTGAAACACATTTCCAGCCTAAGATGGCCTGGAAGGCCGATAGGAAGGGTCTATCACAACGGGTTCAGAGCACAGCCCAGCCTGGACCATGCAGCACAGACAGCACTAGAGCAGGCTTCAAGGTGTGGAACCACAGGTGGCAGCTGAGGTTTCCAGATTTCTCAACCCACCAATGCCAAAGACAGCTTCAAAGGTCAGTAAGAAAGCTCTTTGACATAGGTGAGAGAGGAGCATGGTCCAGCCACAGCCCTGGCTCCAAGGCAGGGACAGCAACACTATGGCAGAAGCATCCACTTTTGGAGTCCTTGGCCAAAAGACCATGGGAGAATCAAGCAGTTGATCTGGGTCTCAGTCCTGAGTGAGGTTCTGGGGTGAGGAGGAGCACTGGCGTGGTGGAGCTGGTAGTGGCTGTGGAGAGGGAACCCTAGCCACAGTTCCAGAGAAGAGAAGGGTGCTTGTGGTTGCTCACAGACTAGAGCACAGGCCAGGAGAGGAGTAAACTCTTCTCCCTTGATTGTGCCACTTTGGAGGAACTGACAACTGACAGATCCCTAGACGTATCTCAGAAAACAGCTGCATAAAACCGCTGAGGTCTAGGGTAGTACACCCTCCACCCGACAAAGGACTCAAAAGTCAAGTAATTGGCTGGGAAAATACCCAAAAAAGGGGGAAAAAGTAAGACTATAGAAGTCTACTTTCTTGGTGAAAATGTATTTTCTTCCACCCTTTCTGATGAGGAAGAACAAAGCATACCATTAGAGGAAGACATAAAAGTCAAGGCTTGGAAACCTCCAAAAAAAATACGCAATGGTCTCACGCCATGGAAGAGCTCAAAATTTACTTTTGAAAATAAAGTAAGAGAGGTGGAGGAAAAATTTGGAAGAGAAATGAGAGCTATGCAAGAAAATTATGAAAAGTGAGGAAACAACTTGCTAAATGAGACCCCAAAAATACTGAAGAAAATAACACCTTTAAAAATAGATTAACCCAAATGTTAAATGAGGTCCAAAAAGCCAATGAGGAGAATACAGCTTTAAAAAGCAAATTTAGTCAAAATGGAAAAGGAGATTCAAAAGCTCAATGAAGGAAATAGTTCTTTAAGAATTAGAACAGAGCAGCTGGAAGCTAATGACTATGAAAAACCAAGAAAGTATATAAAACAAAACCAAAAGAATGAAAAAAAAATAGAAGACAATATGAAATATCTTATTGGAAAAACAACTGACCTGAAAAATAGAGCCAGGAGAGACAATTTAAAAATTATGGGACTCCGTGAAAGTCATGATCAAAAAAAGAGCCTAGACATCATCTTTCATGAAATTATCAAGGAAAACTGCCCTCATATTCTAGAACCAGAGAGTAAAAATAATTATTGAAAGAATCCACTGATCACCTCCTGGAAGAGATCTGAAAAGAAAAATTCCTAGGAATATTGTAGCCAAATTTCAGTGTTCCCAGATAAAGGAGAAAATATTGCAAGCAGCCAGAAGGAAACAATTTGAGTTTGTGGAAATACAATCAACATAACACAAGCTCTAGCAGCTTCTACATTAAGGGATCGAAAGGCTTGGAATATGACATTCCAGAAGTCAAAGGAACTAGGACTAAAACCAAGAATCACCTACCCAGTAAAACTGAATATAATACTTCAGGGGGAAAAATGGTCATTCAATGGAATAGAGGACTTTCAAGCACTCTTGATGAAAAGACCAGAGCTGAATAGAAAATCTGACTTTCAAACACAAGAATCAAGAGAAGTATGAAAAGGTAAACAAGGAAGAGAAGCCTTAAGGAACTCATTGAAGTTGAACTGTTTACATTCCTACATGGAAAGATGTTATTTGTAAACTCATGAGACCTTTTTCAGTATTAGGGCAGTTTGAGGGAATACATGTGTGAATATACATATATGTGTGTGTGTCTATGGGTATGTATGTATGTATGTGTATATTATACAAGTGTAGGTATGTATATGTACATGGGTGTATGTGTGTATGTATATATGTGTGTATATATGTATGCGTGTATCACACATAGTCAGAAGGCACAGGGTCAGCTGAATATGAAGGGACAACATCTAAAAAAATAAAATTTACTGTTGAATGGAATGTTCTAGGAGTTAGAGAAAGGAAGAGGTAGAAAGTAACAAATTATCTCACATACAAGAGGGAAGAAAGAGCTTTTACCATGCAGGGGAAGACAGAGGAGATGAAAGGAAACAATTAAGCTTTACTCTCATGGGATTTGGCTTAAGGAGGGAATAACACATTCAACTGTATATGGAAATCTATTTTAGGCTGCAGGAAGGCAAGGGGAAAAGGGATAGGGGAGGGAAGATTATAGAAGGGACAGCAAATTGGGGAAAGGGAAAATCAGAGGCAAACACTATTGTGGGAGGACGGAGAATGGAATAAATGGATGGCAGGATAGGACAGAGGGAAATGTGGTTAGTCTTTTACAACATAACTATTGTGGAAGTGCTTTGCATTGTTATACATGTATGACCTATAATGAATTGCTTGCTTTCTCAATGAGGCTGAGTGGGGAGGGACAGAGAGAATATGGAACTCAAAGCTTTCATAATGAATGTTAAAAATTGTTTTAGCAAGCAAGTGGAAATTAAGCTATATGTGTAATGGAGTATAGACATCTATTTTGACCTACAGGAAAACAGAGGGGAAGGGGAATGGAAGAAAGGTGGGTAATAGAAAGCAGGACAGACTGTAGGAAAGGGTAGATGGGGTACATGCTGTCCTGGGGTGGGGGGGGAAGAAATGGGGAGAAAATTTTGAATTCAAATTCTTGTGGAAGTGAATGTTCAGAACTAAAAAACAAACAAATTATATATTAAAAATAAAAATGAACTGGAGAAGGAAAAAAAATTTCGAGAATTAAAGTGCAAGAAGTAAACAGATTAGCTTAAATATTGTCTCTTATGTTTTACTTAATACCATGTTTTTAAATCAATTTTAGTTTTGAATGCATTCCTCCCACCATTCCATACATACTGTTTTTCCTTGCACAGAGATTAAAAAATGAGGAAAAAATAGCAGTTTAGCAACATGTCAACCGTGCTTACCAGTACACATGCTATTCCACTCAAAACCCCTCCCTTCCACAGTAAGTGGAGGAAGGCATATCTTTTTGATTCTTCTTTAGAGTCAAAGCTCACTCCTATAATCACAGAGCACCTGAAGCTTTGTTCTTTCCATCGTTCTTGTCCAGCTTGCTTCTCTCTGCATCAGTATATGCCAATCTTCCCATGCTTCTCAGATGAGCCAAATTCATTATTTCATACCACACAGTGGTACTTCATTAAATTCATATAAATTTTATTTAGCTACTGCCCAATCTTATGGACATGTTTTGTGGACAATTTTTTGCTGTCACAGTAAGTGAAATTACTGTACTTAGGCATATATGGGACTATTCTTTCTGTCTTTGATCTCTTTGGAATATATGCCTAGGTAGAGGTAATTCTGGGTCAAAGAATATGGATATTTTTGTTGTTTTTTCAGCATAATTCCACATTGCTTCTCAGAGTGTTTGGATCAAATCACAATTCCACCAATATTCCATTAATGTGTTTATCCTCCCACAACCCCTTCCCAAACTGACATTTTCTTCTTTAGTCATCCTTTCCAATTTGTCGGGTGTGAGATAAAAACTTGAGGTTATTTTTATTTGCCTTTCTATCAGAAAAGTCACGACACTCTAATGCTTATGACTTGACTCACTATCTCTGTGATTCATGTATCGAAACTTCTTTCCCTGGCTGTATTTCCCAACATGTAGAATATTCCCCATCTTAGAACATAAGCTTTTGGGAACAGGGATGATTTCACTTTTCTATTTGTATTTCTGTTGCCAGTACTCAGTAGATGACTAATAAATACTTGGTAACTGATCACTGATCTTTGACCTCTCTTTATTGATTTGGCTTCTTCCCTTGTGCCTACAAACATGCCCAGTTCTCCCCATCCTCCAAAGACCTTCACTGGACACTGTCATTTCCTCAAGCTCACCATTTTTTATCTTTCCTCTCTTTTGTAGCCAATTTCTATAGATATTTATCACTTGCATTTCCTCATCTCTCATTCACTTCTTAATTCCTTCAAATCTGTTTTTTTTTTAAATATCTGTTGTAGTATGTTTTTATTTCTTCTGTTAAACATTTCTCAATTACATTTTAATGTGGGTTGGGCCTGATTTGGGAGTTTTGCAGGCTGCATATGCAAGTTTGACAGCTCTGCACTATTCCATATTATACTGAATTATAGTTGTACATTTCTAGCAAAGAACGATAGTCCATTTTCCATTCCTTAGTCAGTGAATATTTGCTTTCAAGATAACTATGTTCTCCTTAGTACACTGGAGTTATAATGTAAATGTCCTAAATAAGGAAGGAAAGAAGAATTTATTAAGCATCTACTATGTGCTGGGAGGTTTTAAAATATTATCTCATTTAATTCTCACAACAATCCTGGGAGGCAAATGCTACTATTATTCCCATTGTACAAATGAGGAAGCTGAGGCAGACAGATTAAGTAACTGGCCAAGGATCAGAGAGTTAGTAAATGTCTGAGGCTATGTGGGAATTGAGGTCTTCCTGATTTCAGGCCCTGAGCTCAATAAATAGCCCCCTTCTTTCTCCATTTATTTTATACTGTACCCATATTATGTTAGATACTTTCAAATGCTTTCAGTGCATTTACTAAACTGTTCTACTAAAAGACTTACCACATATGGTGATCTCATATAAACATTTGTGGAATATAATCTACACTTTTCAAATGGAAATTTAAAAAAATACTCTCCATCCCCACTTCAGTTTATTTATTTTAGTTTTCAACAATCACCTCTACAAGATTCTAAGTTCCAAATTTTCTCCTCATCTCTCCCTGCCTCTCACTCCATGACAATGTATATTCTGATTACCACTTTCCTCAGTCTGCCCTCCCTTCTATCACACCTACCCTTTTATCCCCTCCCCTTCTATCTTCCTGTAGGGTAAGCTAGATTTTCATACCCCACTGACTGCGTGTCTTATGGAATTTCTCTTTCAAAGACTACGAATCATCCCACAGCTGCTAAATCCCATAGCCTTTTCTCAGCGCTCATTTTGCTAAATCACTCTGCATCTTTTTTAGATGGTGTATCACACTCTCCTCTTGCACACTTTACTTCTGGTTTCCAGGACACTTTTTTTTTTCTTGAGTTTCATTCTTTTTACCAAATACTCCAATCTCCTTTACGGAACTTCAACTGCCTATCAAGCATGAAAAACCTCCGAAGTTTTTTCCTGGATATTCTTCTATTTTCTCTACCTTTTCTCTTGTGATCTTACCAGTTCTCACTGGTTCAAATGTTGATATTTCATCTCTAGACAAATGTTATCTCTATGCAGCTGCCTTTCAAATCTATTATATCCAGCCTTAATATCTCTCCTGAACTACAGTCACAGGTCATTCACTCACTGCTAGACATCTCCAAATGACTGGATATTGGATTCTTTACCTATCAAGATCAACATATCCAAACAAGAGCTTATTATCTTACTCCCTGAACTCACTCATCCTTTAAGCTTCCTTATTTTGCTGAGGACACTTATCATCCTTACAGTTGCACAGCTTTGTAAAGCTCAACATTGTATTAATCAAGAAGTTATAGTTTCAGATTGTGGTTTTTAATGTGAAAATCTTATGAAAGTTAACTGTGGGAAGTTATTAGAGAGCTTCATTCTCTAGAGACATATTCTACACTGTTTTCCTTTTTTTAATTGAATCAACTTTAAAAAAAGTTGTATCACCTTTCCAAAGCAGTTAAAATAAGTAGAACCACTATATTACATTTACTAAATAAAGTTGCACACTATTCAGTAACAACCAGAAGCAGAGATAATTTGGAAAGCGATGCACGATAATGTTTGAAGATGAAGATTCCTTCTCACTTCATGTGAAGTACTTCCTCTTTACACCCCCATCCCCAATGCCACCATATCCTCTTCCTTCCAAGATCTCAGAGGGTAGAGCTACCCAGGTTTGATGAAAGCTCTCACTCAATACCCTGTCCTACCCCTGCCTGTCCAGATTCCACAGATCATAGGTGTGAGTTTCTTTAGGCCCCTGGTTACAACGATGGACACAACTGCCCATGTCACTTTGGTGACAAAGAGCTAACTATATTCCTTCAATAAAATGAAGGACGACTAGGCCTTATGCAATTTGTCCTACTACTATGCCCTCCATCCTTCTCATCAAAGTTAGACAAGTCAAGCCAACAGGCATTTATTAAGCATTTTCTATATGCCAGGCACTGTCCCAAGTTTGAGGAATAAAAATACAAGTGGAAAGAGTTCTTGCCCAACCATTTTCAGAGGAAGAACTTAAAGTTATCTAGTCATGAAAAATGCTCTAAATCAATATTGATTGGAGAGATGAAAACCAGAACAACTCTGAGGTACCACATCACACCCATCAGATTGGCCAACATGACAGAACAGGAAGATGATCAATGCTGGAGAAGATGTGGGGGAGTTGGAACACTCATTCATTGTTGGTGGAGCTGTGAGCTGATCCAACCACTCTGGAGAGCAATTTGGAACTATGCCCAAAGGGCTATAAAAATGTATATACCCTTTGACCCAGCAATACTGCTTCTAGGACTGTATCTCAAAGAGATTGTAAAAATGGCAAAAGGGTCCCACATGTATAAAAATATTTATAGCAACTCTCTTTGTGGTGTCCAAAAACTGGAAAGTGAGGGGATGCCCATCAAATGGGGAATGGCTGAACAAGTTGTGGTATATGAGTGTAATGGAATACTATTGTGCTGTAAGAAATGACAAACGACTGGACTTTAGAAAACTCTGGAAAGACTTATATGAACTTATGCTGAATGAAATGATAGTACACAGTAACTGCCACAGTGTATGAGCACTGTCTCTGATAGACTTAGCCCTTCACAGCAATGTAAGGACTTAAAACATTCTCAAAGGACTCTTGAGACAAAATGCCATTCATATCCAGAGAAAGAACTATGGAATCAGAACACAAAATGAAGTAGACTACTTTCTCTTGTGTTATGTTTTGGTTTGGTTTTTCTCATGGTTCCTCTCATTCATTTTAATTCTTCTATGCAACACACTAAAGTGAAAATGTGTTTAATAAGAATATATGTGTAGAGTCCATATAAGATTGCATGTTGTCTTGGGAAGAGAGGGGGAGAAAATTTAAGACAGAAATGATTGTTGAAATGGATTATTGAAAACAAATAAATAAATTTTTTAAAAAGTTCCAGCCCAAGAGGAGCTTACATTATAATGAAGGAAAACAACAATGAAGCTAAAAAGGAGAGAAGACATGAAGACTTCCTCCCTTCCCCAACATGAGGTCACTGTAGAGAAAGTTCAGAAAGTCAGGAATTGAGCCTACAGAGAAATGATGTCATGGCCAACCTGGGCATCCTTCTTTAAAAAAGGGTGCTCAGGAGTCAGAGTTCTACCAGGGTGTAAGTCCAAGTGTGGAGTGAACTTCAAGGGTCATGAGGTTTCTGGGCCATCATGGAGAAGATGACAAACACAAAGTATTGATTCGGGGCTCAGTATGCGTTGGGCACTGTGACAGGTACTGGGAATGCAAAGTACAATCAAAAGGGCTCTCATGAACTGTGCACCTTTAAGGTTGATAAAACATGTGCACATACAGGTATATATATAAGCCACAAATGACACATAAGGCAGACTTGGGAGGGTGAGGACCCCTTAGCAACGGGGGAGCCAGAGAAGGCCTCAGGCAGTAAACCAAGGATGCCAGAAGCTGAGTGAGGAGGGCAGTCATCCTGCCTGGCGCTAGGCTGGGGAGGAAGCCAGCAAAAAACTCAGAGGCAGGAGAGGGAGGGAAACACTTAATGAACAGAGAGTATGAAGGGAGGGAAGTTGACTGAAAGGGTAGAAGGGGGTTAAGTTGTGAAGAGGCCTGAAATGTCAAACAGGATTTTGGAGATAACAGGAATCCCTGTGCAGGGGATCACATGATGGGGCACATCTCCACTTCAGAAAAACCACTTCAGAGCTTGTGGAAGGATAGATCAAAAAAAGAGAAACATCTGAGATAGGAAGAGCAAACGGGACACTGTTACAGCACTCTAGGAAAGTGCTGATAAAAACATGAACTGCCATATTGGCTCTGTGCATGGAGGAAATGAAGCATATGCAGATCTGACAACTAATTAGATATGTAGGGAGAGTAAGAGTGAGGAGCTGAACATCACATGAATGTTCTAACAAACCAGGTTACCAGAAGAATGGTGCTATTTTCAACAAGAACAGGCAAGTTAGAAGAGGGGGTGGGTTTTCTGATTAGGATAATGCGCTCCATTTGAGATGCCTCTCTAAGTAAGCCATCCTCTTCTATAATGGCTAATACAAAGCTTCTGATGAAGGACTAGATAGAGAAAGAGAGTAAAGCCATTTACAGAACTCCAGGAGATACCTGCATAGACATGATCATTTGATCTACAGAACTAACGAGGTCACCAAGCGAGAGAGAATAGAAAGAAAACAAGTCCCTGGAGACAGCCTTGGGAATACACGCCTACAAGTAGGAGGCTCGACACAGGCAACGATTTAACAAAAGAGAATAAGGAAGAGCGTTCAGTCAGGAAAGAAGAATACCAAGTAAGACCAGTGCCACCACAAAACAGGAGGAGGGAACATCAGGAGGAGAGCAGATGATAGTATCAAATGCTGGGGAGAAGTCAAGAAGGACAAAGGTTAAGGAAAGACTGTTAGATTGGCAATTAAGAGGTCTTAGGAAAGAGCAGTTCTGACTGAGTGTGGGGGACAGAAGCCAGATTACAGACCATTGAGAAGAAAGGAGAAGCACTCAATATCAAGAAGGTGAGCCATGAAGAGGGGTGGAAATCTAGGATGGTAGCTAGTAGGGATGATAAGACCAAGGGAGGGGTTCTTAATGACAGGGGAGACAAGGCAGTGAAGAAGACAGTACAGCCAGTTCTTGCTTCATATAAGTGGGCCATTCCACAGACCTTCTCTCCCCTAAAGACAGTGGTTATAATTGTGGGGGAAATCTGCTGGGAAACATGAGGTGGGATGGGATCAAGCATTAAAGGGGCTGGACTTGGTGAAGAAAACTGTCTTATCAGATGCTAAGATAAGGGAGAAAGCACAGAAGATGAAATCTGAGTTGGAGGGAAGGGAAAAAGAGAGAGTTTGAAGTGAATGGCCTTGAGTCTTTTCATCAAGTATGAGGTGGGTTACTTAGCTGAAAGGGAGGTACTGTATGAATCCTGAGCTGAGAAGGTCTGAACAGCCTCTAGTACATGGAAATGGTTGTTGCCTGTTCTCAAAGAGAAACAAAATGATGTCACCATGATAAAGTCAAGTTTCAGTGTGTTCGACGGTGGCTGATCAGACCAATACGAGCTCAGAATGCTGTAGCACGGACTGGGCACAGATAGTCCCATGAACATTTAGGGTGAATACTCCAAATTTGCGCATCCTACATTTCCTTTGTGCTGTTTCAATTCTGCTTTGCTCACAGAGCACAGCACCCTTTCTGATGTGCATACACCATGTAAATATTCGCATTCACCAAAAGTGCCGCCCCCAAGGCAAAATGACTACGAGAAGAATTAATGTCAAGGCAGACATTAATCTGAGGGTCGGCTGAACAGTAGCACCATGAACTCCAAACCTTCACCTGAGGAGGGAGCTCTGCTCAGAAGGTCTTACTGCTTCCCCGGCTGCACTATTCCGGGACTTCTCTGACTTTCCCACCAGCCCTCCACCCCCTCTCATGACAGACTGTAAGCTCCTTGAGGGCAGCGACCATTTTTCCCTTTTGTACTTAGCACAGTACCTGGCACATAGCAGATACTTCATAAATGTTTACCGACTGAATGATGGACGTCTGGAAATGATAGTGGATAGCCAGGGTCGTCCTGACTACCTCTGGAATGCCCGTGGATTAAGCGACCCTCTGGACATTCCGCCTAGAGGGGTAGCATCTTGGGGACTTTACTCATTCATTTATCGTTTATTTATTTACCGTTGCTTTGCTAATACTAATTCTCACTTCTAGGACAGGATTTCTTCCACTGAACGATATTCACACTACCTCTTAAAAACAGTCAGAACCTGTCCAGTTCATAGCCTAGGGAAAACGATTACTTTAACAATAAAACAAACATTCAACAAAGGAGGACTGATTAGTTTTAAAGTTACTGAATTTTATCTTGCATGAAATTAAAGCGGACCAAGTAACATCTTTAACTTAGTGTAATGTATTATTCAGAGCCATACTTGTGATTATCTGGAACTATAAAAAGAAGGCGATAAAGCAAGAGGCCAAGGAATCAAAGTAAGATAACATGAATACAAAAAATAATATCATTTCAAATGTAAAAGTTGCTTTAGTTTGTATTTCTTTAATTACGAGTGACTTGGAACATCTTTTTCAAATAGTTTACACAAGAAACTAGCTAGTTATGTTAATTAGGTTACTTTGTCTTCACTAATTTTTATAAATCTTACCTTTAGTTTCCTCCTTGCGTTGAACTTGCGCAGTTGTTCTACTGTTTCAGGAAGATGAATCTTGTAGGCATAGCGATCTCTCTCCTACAAGAGATTATACATTTACCAATATTTAATCACATGAAAAAGTTAAGAAGTGTAATCAAAACCAAACTACAAAGTCAATACAATAGATGAAAATTAATATGTATTTTATCAAAAGGACACAAACTAGCTTAGTCTATAAAAAGGAAGAAAGTTCAGGATTGAAATTAAAATGGTATTTTGTATTTTCAATAATGAAACCAGAATATAAAAAGACTGAATGATTTTTGGAATCATGCATTTTTAGTTTGGTAATTACATGTCTTAAATAACATTATTCACAATCATTGTGGCCATTTAAAATTGGATTTGGGTTAGTTTCTGTCAAAACTAGCAGATTAATTCAACCCATATGATATTTACAGTGTAATCTCGGGCATACTATAAGCTATGTATGTTATCATCAGAAGTCTGCTGGCTATAAATGTATAATTTAATCTAATTATAAAATCCTAGAATTAAGTTGACTGAGTTCTAATGAAGCCATGCTCGTTCTTTGCCACTACTGCTTCCTTTATAGATGATGAAGATGACTTTAATAAACAGTTCTAGAATTTTCCTGGGAATGGAAGTCTAGCTTACTGGTCCACAGCTTGTACATTTTATTCTCCTGGGACATCTGGCCTCTCCTAGTCCGGTGATCCTGCTCACAGTGGCTTAGAAAAAAGGCTGTCAATTCTTTAACTGCCTGAGGATATCATTCATCTAGGTCAAGAGGGCTGTGAAGGGTGTTCAGGTGTTTTCTTACCATCTCCTTACTTATAATGTGCATCACCCTCCCTACTAGCCATTTCTGTTCTGTCCCCTAACATTGAAGGACATTTTCTTTGGCAGAGAAAACAAACAATATTAGAATTGAGGAGTTCTGCCTTTTCTCTTTGGTCACTTGTCCACTTGCGTGGCAAGCCCCATCCCTCCTTTGATTCATCTCTTTCCCAATAACTACCCTGTCCCTCCCCCAGTATGATTCTGTGACAGGCTCGTGATTTGTTTTCCAAATTCCTTAGCTATTTTCTTGGTGTATTCAGGTGGACTTTAGTATATTGTGATGACAAAATTGCTTCTGGTTTGCTTCTGCCCCACTCAACCAAATGGTTTTCATCATGCTTTCCACCCTCCCATTTCTCCTTCTTCCCCTTATAATATTTCCTCATGATCGAATTTACCTCCTTAATTTAGGAAGGAGTTCTGATGGCAAAGGAAACATTCTATAATAAAATTCCTATTAAAAACTCCACTGATTAAAGTTAAATAAACTCAACTTCAGTAACTCTCCAATGCCTCTAGAATTATATGCAAAGTCTTATGTTTAAATTCCTTCATCTTTGATTATCTTTACAGATTGATTCTGAATTACTTGCACACTGTACGTTCCAAGCCAAAGTGGGTTATTTGCTACTGCCGACAATGACACTCCATTACCTGTCTCCGTACACTTATACAAAGTGGCCTTGTGAACAGAATTCTGTCCTTTTGTCTGCTTCTGGGGACCCTTAGTTAGGTCCGGCTCAGAGGGAACACATGGCCTTTTCTGATTCTCCCAGGAGCTGTCTGCCAGAAACAACTTTGTATTTACGTTATATATACCTTGTACTCACTTCTCTGGCTATGGTTGTTCTTCCTTCTCCCTCCTCCCCGTCCCAAGAGAGAAGAACATAAGCTCTATGAAAACAGAGGCCACTTCATTTTTGTCTTGTGTATCCCCAACACCTCACACACAGCCTGTCATGTAGTATGTGCTTACACAGTGCGTGGTGAACTGGATTGAATTCTTTCCTCAGTATAGAAGGAAAAATTGCATGTCCAAATAAAACCACTTTTCATCTTGACAATGTATGGTAAATATTTTGTAAATGATTTTGTCTTCTGGATAGAAAAATACGAAGCAATAACCTCTTTAGCTCTAGGCCGAATGCAAAAAAAGGTACCATTTAGCAGTTACAAGAATATGATTTAATAATGAAAACTGAGTCCACTTTATATAATAGAACACATATAATGAAATCTCATGGTTTTTTTTATTCTTATGAATTATAAGTATATAAGTATAGTTCATTAAGTACAACATATGCATACATATACATATATACCCACACATATACATAACTGGTGATACATTTCACCAACTCACATTGAAGAGTAAACACGAAATTAAGCTTTGAATTATGTATTAAAACAAAATCCATTTGCTTCGCCTCATAATTAAACAAAAGAAAGGAACATACTTGCAACTGAACAAGAACAAAAACAGTAGACAACATTTTTCTTCTGATTGTTGTCTCACATTAATTAAGCTCAATAACTATTCTATTAATTAAAATATGAGGACCTCTGAAATAATTTTAGAAGACAGATTTAAATAAGCTAAAAAGAGTTTGCTGGAGATGGAATATTTTCCCATAAAATTTATAGATATGAAGAAGAAATTAAAACTGGATACATTAAAACCACACTTAAGAATAACTCCAGGGTTATTTCCATTCGATGTTGCCAAAATTTCACCCATAAGATAGCATCTTCCTGAATACAGACACTAAGAGTCGGCCCTAATAACGTTATAAAAGTTGATCAAATTCACTCTCAGATACCTTGTAATGCTGGAATTACAAAGTGCAGGCCACAATCACTAATTTAGCTAACTCAGTGTCCCAACAGCAGGTGAATGGAAAAATAGGAATGTCTGACTCCTGCAAGAACATCTTTAGTAAGGCAGCTTAAAAATTAACATAATATGCCTCCCTCCTCTAGCAAGTAAGATGAAATACTTCATCTTAAGACAGGTAGATTTAACTTTCCCCAAGCTGAATCACAATACCCTCCCTAGAGTTCTGCTATAATTTAAGTATGCTGAAGATTTAAAAGGCAGATAGCCAAGTGACTCCAGTACCTCTCTCATTATGCTCCAGATATCTGGTCCCATATTTCTGACTGCCTGGTGGGCCTGGACGGTTTCCTAACAACTTTGCCCTTACCACCCTTTAGTTATCTCACCTTTTGCCAAGTCCTATTTCCTTCCTGCTTCATATCTCTCCCACTTCTCATTGTCACAAATCTAACTCAGGCCCTCCATCCCTTCTGCCTGACATACTGCAATCGCTCTCTTAAGGGTCCCTCTCCCCACTTCAAATCACTTTGTCTTCCAGCACTCAGTTCAGTCAACTAATGCAATAGCTTCACTTCCCTATGAGAAAACCTTCAGTAACTCCAGCTGCCCATAAGTCACGTTATTAACTCCAAAGTAAGTATGCTTTCTTCCATACCTACTCGAGTCAAAGTGCTCTGCTCAATGCCCCTGAGGGGTCGTTTTTGTTTCTCCACCACTTTATTTTTGTTCATTCTATTTATTTCACTTGGATCATCCCTCACCTTCCTCTTGACAGATCCAGATCCTCCTCTGGCCTTCTAGATGCCACTAAAAATGTCTATTTTCAGTGAAACCTTTTCCTGATTCCTCCAGTAATCTTCTATCTCCTTTGGACTCTTGTGGCATTTCAGAATATACCATCAATCTGACAATTATGAATTCCTTTGTATCACTGCTCTGTCTTATCTCAATGCCACTTGAAAATCCACTTGATTACATAACAGTGACTTTCCTTCTTTGCATGAAATTTGAAGTCAGGCTTCAAAAGCAGGTGGTAAATTTTTCACCTACTGTTAATTCTACAAATATTGAGTATACAACTTTTCTGCTCACCAATCACCAATGAATAATGAAAAAGGAAATACAGAAGAGTAGGAAACTATGATTTTGGATCAGTGACTTTGTTTTTCAACAGAAAAAAAGGTGATTATTTTAAAAATCTTTTAAAAAGAAGAGCATTATAAAGAACAGAAAACCCCCCACCAAATTAAATTTTACTTATTTCTAAAACCACCATCCAAACTGATAATTTTTCTGACATTGCAATAGCAAAATTTTCTCCATAACTTAGTGAACCATCATGTTATAGTACCTTGCTCATCAATAAATATTTGATTTAAATAGTCAACAAATATTTATTGAGTATTTATCTGTGAAAGCTTGGTGCGAGATGGTACAAAGGACATAATGGTCTTAAGGAGCTTACAACTTAGTTAAGGAAATAAGCCATGCAAAAAATAAATACGCCAGAAAGCAGACGATAACATGTATACAGGAGAATACAAACAAAATGCTGTAAGAATTTAGAGGCAGTGACCAGGATTTGCAGAAAGCTTTATGGGAAAGTTGGCAAACAGTGTCTTCCAGGAAAGTGAAATTGGTTCAGATAACAGTAAGTCATCCAGTTTGGCATGGAAGAAAGAAATGTGATATAAATTTGGAAAGGTAGGCTAGGATAGGAATGTAGACTGCCTTAAGGGGCTTACATTTTGTGTTAGATGCACCATGGAGCCTCCGAAATTTTTTGAACAAAACAATTATATGATCAGTCCTGTATCTTGGAAATGTGTGTGTTCGTCCTTTGTTGCCAAAGAAGACCATGCCATCAGAGAAATGATGACGTGAATTGCACTTGACTTTGTTTTGAGTGAGGGAGGGATGTGCAGGTCACCAGCCTCACTTCTCCTTCAGAATCATCTGACTCTAGTGATCAGATATTCATCAGGATGATTAGAGATGACTCAGGATAAGGTAACTGGGGTTAAGTGACTTGTCCAAGGTCACACAGCTAGTGAGTGTCAAGTGTCTAAGGTGAGATTTGAACTCAGGTCCTCCTGACTCCTGCACTGGTATTCTATCCACTGTACCACCTAGCTGCCCCTTTTCAGAAGGATGGACTGAAGCGGGAAAAGTCTAGAAGTCAGGAGACCAATTCATGCAGGTCAAAAGTGCTGAGTGAAGATGACAGCAACATGAGAACAGAGATGGAAATTCAAGAAATATATTAAAATCAACAGGAACCATGGATTCATGGAAGTTGAGAGTCAGTTGGAAGGAATCTTAGAAAAATCCATACATAAAAGGTATCCACTTCTATAACATATTCAACAAGTGATCACACAGCTTCTGATTGAAAACCTATAAGATAGAGGAACCCATCACCTCTCAAAAGTAGCGTATTCCACCTCTGGATAGGTCTAATTGTTATGAAGTTTTTCTTGACCTCAATCCTTGATGTGTCCCCCACCCTGTTCCCCCTGAAGATTGATAAGACAGAATGTAAAGCAGCTGAAACAAAACTCAAATCCTTCTAAGCACAGAGTCTATTGAGTAAAGTTCTGACTCCTTTTTTTTCTTTACCTTAAGCCAAGGATGATTAAGTGCCTCATAAACTGTTATCCTTTCAGCTGGATCCAACATCAACATTCGGCGGACCAGGTCTTTGGCACTTTCAGAGATATGGCTCCATTGCCTGGGATTCATCTGAAAAATATTAAAGATGAAATGATATAACTAATCATTTAAAGGAAAGAAGTATCCTCAATGATATATTAACAATTACTATAGTTCCATAGTGCTACAGTGTAAATAAAAGTACTAAAAAACCCCAATAACCTAGAGCCCATCTAAGGGCTTGCCATGTAATGAAGGAGAGGTACAATACAATTTATTTCATTTTTGCATTATATACTTAATTAAAAAAATCTTTAAAGTTTGCCCACACTATTATATAAACTCACATATATTCAAAGTATATACCAGGTGCAATACTTATACTCTTTTCCAGTTTTTAGTTCCTACCCAGAAAACATTTATTACATGTCAACCAAATGTAAGGTGTTATACTAAGCTGTTGGGGACATAAAGACCAACATGATGGCCCCAGCCGTCAAGGAGGGCTTCTATGAGAAGGACTATTCTCCACTAACTGAAGAAATGATCAGGGAATGCTTCAAAGGAATCAGGTCCTGAGATAAGCTTAGGAGAAATACAAGGCAGAAAGGAAAGCATGCCTGCCGGAGATGGAGGACAGCCTGCATGACCACAAACGAGAGCCAGGGGAGAGAAAATCTAGCTTTGGGAACAGTCCAGTTTGATTCGAATGTAAGAGTTTAGGGAAGGGGAATAAATGAAATAAGACTGCATATATCCAGTAGTATAATAAAAAGTCAATGAATTAAAAAAAAAATCACATTGATGTCCTCTTTCAAATGGCAGAGTTTGAAATCTATTGATATTTCTCTCATTCTATGTAATTCTTGTTTATATCCTCCCATAAATCCTTCGTAGAAAAGTAAACACATAGAGGCTGTATTCTTTATCTTTTAACACTGAATTCTACACTGGGAGTGTAGAAACTGGGTTTAACCACATACTGCATCTTTTGCTGTCACTACATGATCAGTCCACCACGTTTCTTGTTTGTACATTATTTGGACTTATACTTCTATGCTATTACCTGCTTACAAGCTACTGTTGGTGACTTGCTGCAGCTTACTTACAACCATGGGTCTCTCCACAGCTTGTCTGGATCACTTTCATTACTTGGAGACGGAGGAGTTAGCCTGTCAGCAGTTAGGAAGCACCACCAAGATCATCTCAGGAATTCAGGGCAGTAAAGGGGCTTCTCTGAAAGGCCTTCTAAACCACACTCACCCTGTGCCTCAGCACCCCTAAGGTAATGGGGGAAACTTTGCTTCTGGGGACTCCGATAGGAGCTGAACTTCCTGGGTATGCCTTATCCTCTGCTACCTTGGGAAGGATCGAGGAAGGTGATGTAACGCATGAGCTCTTTTCAGCCATAAGAGATCCTGGCCTTCTGGTGGTCAGAGGTGATGAAGGAGTCAGCACACAGGGAAGATCACCTCCGTGATCTGAGCATAACGCACAACCACTGTGCCACCATGACCCAAATCTCTAAAACTGCTCCTTACCATCCCTTCCTTCAATCTTCTCTTCTGTTTCAATCCTCCAAATTTCTTCTTCTTCTTCCATTCCCTCCACACTGTGTTCTTCCAATCTATCTCACTTTCTCTGGCCTCAATTCTTCCCTATATAGTCTTCACAATATAACTGGTCTTTACCTATTACCTATTCTTGAATCTCTATTACCAGTCTCTTCCTGACAAACCCTCTTGGCTACCCCAGCAAACACTTTCTGTTTCTGCTCAAGTGCTTTTGAAATTTCTTAGACATTGTCATGTAACCATGTCAGCTGTGTTCACTGCAAACACATGCTACCGAGTTTCTACTAGGACCGCATGGCTGCATGGCAATCCTTTTAATCTTCTCTGACTGATTCTATAGGAATTTCTCCATCTCTTCAGATTTCTTACACTACCCTCCTCCACTCCAATTAACAGAAGACCTCGTCTCCTCTTTACTAAGAAAACAGGTGCTACCTGCTAGGAATTCCCCTTCTCCCCAACCCCTCAGTCTAATCCCCCATTTCATAATCACTCCTTCTCTCCTTTGCTCCAGTCTCTGAAGAGAATTCTCTTTGCTAAGTTTCATGTGTCCCTGATCCCTTTCTCTCCTTCCATTTTCAATCCTTCCTCTCCATTGGTTGATTCCTAGCTACCTACAACAGCATGGATCTCTCTCTTTCACCTGACTCTGCCATTTCCTCAAGCTATCATCTTACATCTCTTCTATCAATGCCAAACTCCCAGACAGATCTCCCACTGCATCCTAGGCCACCTTCAGTAGTCCTGTTCAATATCTGGTCACTGAACCAGATGGCTCTGGAGGAGAAAGTGAGTGGTGACTCTGCACAGCCCTCCTTCCCTCCAATCAAAGTCAATTTCAGATCACATCATCATCTCTCTAATGGCACGGTCCTCTTTGAGAACAAAGGACAAACCGCAACCATAACCACAATACAACACTTCCACATTAGTGAAGAACTCCTCTCAAGAGCTAACAAAGATCTCTTATTACGTCTGATGGCCTTTTCTCACTACGCACACTTTTCTCTCCTTTGCACCTTCCAGATTGCTCTTTTTAAATCACTTCATGTCTAACTTGGTACCTCTTCTCTTCCCCCAGATAATCTTTCCCCTAGATAATCCCTCAATCCTTAGATAATCTGACCAATTCTAAGTTCAATGATCAATTTTATGCACATGATTACCAAAACCTGCCATGTAATCTGATTTTGGCTCTGTATTACCAGCTACTTGATGGACATTTCCACCTGGAACTCCTGTGGAATCTTAAATTCAATTATGTCCAAAACAACACATTCTATTTAGACCTCACACATCCCCCACCCATCTTGCCTTTCAAACTTTCCTATTTCTATTCATGTCACCATCATTCCTCTAGTCATCCAGATTCCCAACCTTGAAATCATCTCATCTTCCTCAAACTCCTTATTTCTTCAGTTGCCAAATATCATTGTACTATTTATAGACTTTTTCTCCCATTTGTCTTTTATTCAGTCAACAAACATTTATGACTAAGTGTATATTATGCGCTGAGTGAGGAGGGCAAAGGAAAAATCCAGAGAAAGTACATTAGAAAAATCTCACAGAATTACAGAATCTGAAAGCTGGAAGGCAATGCATACCTGCTTAAGAATCTTCCTACAATTTAAGAAAGGAGAGAATTTTCTCAGATGTGGAAGGATTAACAGATTGAGGAAGGTTCAATTTAAGTTCTCTGGGCCGAAGAGGTAATGTGGAACGGTGGAAAGAGTACTGGACTTAGTATGCCTTAGTAGAGGCATAGTTTTAAATCTCATTGTGTGCATAACTACAGCCACATGACTTAATCTTTCTCTGTTTCTTGATATGGATAGTAACAAACCTGTAATAATTGCTTTTGCAGGCCCTTTGGAACAATTAATCTGCTATAATAATGCTCTCTATAAAGTACAATGATGCACAACTAAATGATGAAATCAGGACCCGAGAGATAAAGTTAATGGTCTACAGTCACTGGGCAAATCAGCAATAGAATCAGGAAGAGAAAATGAATCTTAATCTAGTAATTTCTCTTCTAGAACACAAATGTTCCCTTTTAAGTTATGACAGAGAAATGAATTTTGACATATACTGTATTTCTATATACTGTACTATAAAGAGCACATTGTTTAATTCTTTCATTTCCCTCTCTAAATACATCCATGCATTGAGGGAATTAGAATGACTATACTCAAACTTATGGTAGAATTGCATTCCCAGAAAACTTATTTCAAAGTTGAGATACTTCCCACTGAAGCAATGTGATAGACAGGAATCACATTCCCCATCTACTACTGAACTCTAAAGAATAATGACAACATACATATAAATTGATATATCTTTCATCTCATTGACATGGGTGCTCTTTCCAGAACACAGGTCACCATCCATCCATCCTTCTCATCCTGTGTGGCTCTTGTCCGTACTTGCTTGTAAATTATACAGTTAACTCTTTATGTTCCCAGATGATTGGCTGTCTCCTTTTCAAATCCTCTATCTATATGGTGATAATCTTTATACACTTTCTACTGCCGAGTTCATTATTTGTAATGATGCTCTCTCTACTCACACCCACTATGTCCTTTTGGTGACCCACACTTTAATTCCTTTCAAACCGTCCTGCTTCCTGACTTAGTATCAGATGGTACCCATGGAAGAATATTAATCCTTGCCTTTGCAGAGAACAAAAGATCATAGATTCGGAGTTAGAAGAGACTTCACAGACCCTTCACGAGAAACTTGTGGTCATTCGGACTATTGTGTACTCTGCCTTCTTTGCAGAGGTGGAGGACTTGGCATGGATATAATTAGCTGATGTGCTGGTTAATTTTGCCTAACTTTTTCCCCTCTTTTTTCATCATTTGTAATAAGATATAACTTTCTAGGAAAGAGACTGGGAAAAACACACTGAAATGTAAAAGCAAAAGGTTGTCAATAACATTTTCCAAAAAAAAGTTCCAACCACTATACACTTTCTAGTCAATTCTCTATCCAATTCATCCATTCATCACACCCATAGTTTCTGTCCAAGATATACATTCTGACAGATCAGGCTTATGGAATGCCCATCTAACATCACATCACAGCTTACATAAAGGAATGCTTTACCTGCGTGATTTTTCCTGTGATACGCCAAATACTTTAGAGTGATTAAAGATCTCAAGTTGAAGGTGTTAGTATTCTGAATCTTGATGAATTCAGTATAGTATTATTCACAAACAGGAAAATACAGAGGAAACTTACCACTCATAGGGAATATGTGTTACATCTTTCAAGAAATCTGGTGTGATTTTGACACGTTCAAGTAGATGTCCTGCTAGAGGACGACTTTTAAGATGGCATTTTATTCTAGTCAATAAATTAATGAACACAGAAAGACTCTGTATTTTTAATCTGTTAATTAACTGTGTGATTGAAAAGATGTGGCTGACTGTAGAATATTGTTTGTAAACACCTGCCTGCTTCCTTCTCGTACACTCATCAAGAATATTTTTGATGAGTATAAATAGAATGCTCATAAAACATTTTATAGAGGTAGGAAAGTAGGCAAGTGGGTAATTGACACATTATCGGCTACTTTTTTGGGGAAGGATAATAATGCCTGGGATTTTTCCCCACTGATGATTTGCATACTCTTTTAAAAAATATTTAACTACACTTAAGAATTTGAAGGCATGAGGTTAATCTGTTATTTAACATAATTCCTCATTTGTACTACACTCTCTTATGGTAAACCTACAGATTGCTAAATAGCTAGATTTATAGCAGAGTTCCAAGTGAATGATTCATCTGATAGCTCTTTAGATGAGAGTTACTGAGAAAATTCTTAGTCTCTAAGCATACTCTCCAATACTTTTATGGTAGCCCAAGACATCTAAAATGGAACCAAATGAAAATATCCATATTTTATAAACTATGACTGTTGGTAATTGATCTAATTATTGTTCCACATTTCACTTTTATTTTACTATTTAGCAGTTTACTTGACTTTTAAAATGTACATCAGAGAATACTTTTAAAGTAAAATGCACAAGACTAGTCATTATTAGTACATTCAAGTTTAATGGATCTTTTAAATGGACAAGTAAAAAAAGTCTATTTTCTAAAAGACATGTCAATTTTGACAAATACATCTCTTACAGAATATCACTGGCTTCCAACTGCCATAGTTTTCTAGACTTTCATGATTATGCTACTGAAATGAGAGTGAATACAGTTTACAATCCTCTTATGTCCAATTATTCTACAGTTTACTTAGTCTTGTCATCTGAAGGAAGAAAAAAGGATATAATGGATTCCCCTAATGAAAAAGAGGATAAAACTGTATTTTAGTTATTAAACTCACTATCCAGATATTTTCCATACAGTAAACCAAGCAATTATGAGAGCCACATCAACTTCTGGAATAGGAAATATTTATATACATCAAAACTTAAATGGATCTGTCATCACATTGATGTAAGTTTCTTTCTATTGACACAGATCATAACCCACCTTGTTCACTTTTAGGGAGTCCTCCTGATTCTTTCTCCAATATTATTTACCACTTACAAGTCCAAATGCTCAAGCAAATCTGTGAAATGATTTTATCTGACAGTTCAAAAACTCTTCCAAGTAGCCAAGGAAGTAGGCATATGCAGGTTATATATCTTATTGTTAACAGCCAGAATTTGCTGAATACTAAGGCTAAATTCAGAAGAAAACATTTTAAGAGAGCTAAATTGTAAAATGATGAGCAGCATGGCAAGCAGTGAGGGTAACTCAGCTAAATCAGTTTTTAAAAAGCTTACCGAAAAACTCAATTAAACAAACTCATTCCAAGAGCATTTAAGGATGAAAACGGAATAATAGCAACACAGAAAAAAAAGGATTAAGATTTATGATTATTTCTACAATAAATATTTTTTAAGCCATCAAGATGATGAAGCACCTACACTTGGACTCCAACACTGCAGGCCCATGTGTTTATAAAAAGCATTCCATAAGTGGAACTAGAGAGAAGATAGGAAAAGTAACTTAACCACATTAAGTGGACAAAGAAGGATCCAAGCAAGGGAAGACAAAACTGTGTTTTGGGGGATTGGGTCCCAAAGTATTCGAAAGGGAAATATGAAAAGTATGGAAGCAACTTTGGACTTTATTAATTTAGTAAAAAAAAAAAAGTGACTGAGAAAACAACTATTGACTCACACATCTTTCCTACCTATTTAAATTTTTATAAGAATTATCTATACTTGATGGAAAGCAACCTTGGTGAGGTTATCTGTAGTAAACAAGCAGGCTTTTGCAAGTAGTATGTCATAGCGGACCACATTGAATACTGTTTTTGATTATTTTTAAAAAGTATTTGGTTTGGAAAAGCAAAATGACATCCTAAAACCCTCTTTTGATATTAAGTTTCCTGATTATCAAAAGATTTCTTGAAAAATGTAATGAAAATAACCTTATTTGACAGCCCTTTGATGATAAATAACAGGAGAGACATAAAACAAAGGGACAAATGCTTGCAAAAGGTGTTTACCACTGCCATGAAGGAGGCTCAGCAAAGAGTCCAAGGTCAGGAGAAATGTCCAATGGATGGCGAGATACTCCAGATACTCTTGTTTGTGAATGAGACTGGACTACTTGCAATAAAGCCCCCAAACACCACAGAGTCACCTGGAAGGGATCTGTGACCACTCCAAAGTAAAGGGACTAATTATATGCACAGAAAAGGCCAAGTGGATAAAAAAGCCTACTGCCTACATTACAATGGATAGTTGGAAGGGCAATCTACAGGACCATGCATACATCAGGGACAAACAGTGCAAATGGACAACTGGTCCAGAATTGAATGGGAAGGGAATGGGTTGGCTTGTCTTCTGGAAATTACAATGCTCCCTTAATGACCGCAAACTTCTTCCAGAAACAAAAAGCAACATTAATAATGTTTTTTTTAATATATTTTTTTATTACTTTTTTTAATGTTTTACAATCATTTCCTTAAAGTTAAGATTTTATCCCCCCCACCCTTCCCCCAATACCGCCCCCTCCCCATGACAGCATACAATTCTGTTTAGGTTCTACATATACTTTCCTATTGAGCACATTTTCACTATAGTCATGCTACGTAGTCGAACTAAAATAAATGGAAGAAATCATATAACAAATCAAAACATAATACACTAAAACCCACCCACACACAAACATAATCTGCTACATTCTGCAAATGACTTCCATATTTCTTTCTCTGAGTGTGGAAGGCAATTTGCCTTAGAAGACCGACATTAGGATTTTTTTTTTTCTCAGTAAGTTCTTGTGTAATTACAAAGTTCCAAGTCTACCATAAAAAACTCTCGCACACTGTGGTCGTTGCTGTGCACAAAGTTCCCCTGGTTCTGCTCCTTTCGCTCAGCATCAGATCATATAAGTCCTTCCAGGCCTCCCTGAAGTCTTCTTGTTCATCATTTCTTATGGCACAATAGTACTCCATTACATTCATATACCATAATTTATTCAGCCATTCCCCAATTGATGGGCATCCCCTTGACTTCCAGTTTTTGGCTACCACAAAGAGTGCTGCTATAAATATTTTTTTACACGTGGGACCCTTTCCCGTTTTTATAATCTCTTGGGGATACAGTCCTAGTAGTGCTATTTCTGGGTCAAAAGGAACATTAATAATGTTAAGAGTTATTATATGGTTTTGACCACTACAGTCTCTGAGGAATTAAAAATATCATAATGAAGAAGCAAATGGTGTGTGTGAGCAGGCTTCCACAGGTCACAGATAAGGACCTTTGCTGAAGAACTAGATCAAAGGACATCATGAGGGAAACTGATGATGGAAAAAGAAGACTGGCTGTTCACATGACAAAAGAGAGGAACAACAGTTCATATGTTCCCTGTATCTTTGCAACGTCAGGAGAAACTAGGAAAGTTACTAGCATGTTGCACAGATGAAGTTTGGAAAACTTATGGTTGGGGATATGGGAAAATATGGTGGTAAAGTGGTAAAGGATGGGAGGGCTCACGTGGGTTGCAATCTTCATCTCCTGACTAAAGGTACAACCAAACAGCTCAGAGATCTGATCTGTTTTAGTACTTGAGTATAGGAGAAGATGATATGAAATGAAGCCTGAAGTACTAGAAGAGCTTTGAATAACATCGTGTAATATGGTGATCATGTTTACAACACAGTTAATACTAAAATACAAACAACACTTTTGTAGGTAATAAGGAAGAAAGCAGGTCTGGCTAGGAATACAAAAGCAAGTATAAGTGACGTGCCTCACACAGAATACAAGAAGGCTAAAAGGAACCGAGCAAATAAAGACTGAATTTAAGGCTGAGGTGAAGAATAGCTAAACTTACAGAGGATCAACATTTCTAATGCAGTTTAACTATAAAAACAGGAATCAATAAAAGGATGCTGTGCCCTAAATTGCTAAACCATAACCAGTTAATGTTTTAATTTTTTTTTCTGTATATCCTTATTGTCAAACAAGTTAATTTTGATATTCAAACAGAGTAGGTTAAGTTCTATCTTCCGGTTTCCAAAGTTTAGAGCAAGGATGGGCATCTAACAGACACTTTATCCAGGACAAAACCGAAAACAAAGGAAAAACTCATTTACAACAAATTCCAAGGTACTATTCAAAGTCTTTTTTATTCACCAAGAACTCTACTATTTGAATATCTTTTTAAGTAGCTAGAGTTTTAATTTTGCTGAGGTTTAGAAATCTACTGGTTACACAGACAGCTTTCGTGTAATGATATTGTTTGTAAAAAATCTGATCCACACTGCAGGTTTGTGAAAAATCCAAGGAGTCAAAACCTACTTAGAAGTCTAGTGCTTCCTATTCTAGGTTACTGGGGAAAACCAGTCTTATGAGAGCCTAGTATTATGTAAAAGGATTCACTTTAATAAGATGTAGCTTCAGGAGCAAAGACAAAAACTTGTACTGACAAATTTCATGTGAAAAAAGAACCAAACAAGCAAAAAGCAAGGTGACATTTTTATCTGAAAACTGAAATCCAAATAATACATAACAGAATGGATAGTCAGGAAAGAGACCAGGGAAGTAATATGGAAGTCCTTGTTAAGACTATCTTCTTTTCCTATAAACGCGGGTGACACTATGGTAGGAAAGCCTTTACTCAGGGAAAAAACAATGAAAACTCTAACAAAGAGTATCGATGACACAATCCTGCTGACTTTGCTAAAGAAAGCTACCGACCTTGTGGATCCCTGTGAAATCTTAACAACAAGCAAACTAAAAAGAAGAGTAACAGAAAATATCATTTAACAGCAGATTTTAACTTTTGTGGAAAACCAATCACTGGCATTTCATGTACCTTATATTTTCCTTTAATAATGCCTTCAAACAATCTCTCCTTGGTTCCGTAGAAAGGCAAACAGCCACTCAGCAGGATGAAGAGGATCACCCCGCAGCCCCAGACGTCCACAGGCTTCCCATAGGGCTCTCTCTTGACCACTTCTGGGGCCATGAAGTGAGGCGTTCCCACACGGCCTACGAGGAAACACACGCAGGAAGTAAGGTAGGTTTTATATTCCCAAACTGAAGCTAACGGAGCAGTAAAGAATACAACATTCAAACAAGTTTTTATATCATTATTATCGTTTCTCCTTTTCTTAGAAACATAGATTACCAAAGCTGAAAATTACTTCTTTTTTCATTGTTTGAAAGCAATGTAACTTCTGAAGGCAAAGACCTTATCTTCTCACTTTCTGATATCTTTGATAGGACCTAAGATATTTCTTGGGCAAAATTGGGCATTTACTTGTTTATTTTTCTTGGGTTTAAGTTTCAAATATCAAGATTTTAAGATGTTCATTACATTATTAAATATATGGGGTACATCAGAAGGTTACCTAATGAGTTGGTTCTAGGAAACCTCATGAATTTATCAGAGTTCTCTTTCTGGATTTTAGATTTTTTAAAAAATCATCAAGTAAAGCTTCTTTCTTACCTCCCTCCCTGAGGCTCCCAAGATTCTTATCTTCCCCATCAAAACATTCTTGAAAAAAAGAGTTCATGTGAAGGTTTTCATAACTAGTCTTTTCTGGGGACATTTTCAATTTAGTAGAGATTCAAGTAACGAATGAAAGGAATGAAGCATTAACAGTGAAATCTCAGAAAACCACAGGGGTAGGGGTGTGTGTGTTTTGTGTATGATTCTGGGCACTTCCTATTCATTATCTCTGAAACCACATTATGAAGGTAATCACCTATGAAGGTATAAAAACAGCCCTAATTATTACAAATGTTGTACAAGTTTATGGAAACCAAAGCTACGCCTTGAACTATTATCTTAGATAGAAATAGCAAAGTTTGAGGTCAAGTGGGGTGACACTGTGATGTTTGAACCTGGAAATTATATTCTAGCAAGGGACTAAAAACCACTGTGACCTCACAGTAATGGTAGTAAAGTTGAGACTATATTATAAGGCTCATATGCTCACCAATTCAACTGAAACATTTGTGAAGTTCCTATTATGTCAAATGCACTCTGCTAGGTACTGGGGATACAGACATCATTTATTAAGCACCTACTATGTACAAAGCACTGCGCTGGGAACATAAGGACCAAAAATGAAATAGTAATTCCTGGAGGTGAGAGAGAACTACACTTGGGGAAGATGAGAAAACAACAAGAACTTATTAAGTGTCAGTCATGTGCTGGGTATTCCTGCCAGAGCTGACACTTGGGCTAACATGAAGAGAGAGGGCATTCGAGGCTTGGGGGGGCAGGCTGCAGAAAAAACACCTTTAAGAAGACACTGACTAGGGATATGTGTCATGCACATGAACAGGAATGACAAAAAGGCAAAGGACTGTTATCACCAAAACACACTACAAATATGAAGAGGGAGAAATAAATAACTTTACTGATGAAGATCAAAGTGGCCTTCAAGGATGAAACACATTTGAGCTGGATACTGAATGAAGAGAAGTACTTCAACAGGAGGAAATGTGGAAGATGGAGGCAGTGCAGGGTGGGCAGTTGGCATCAATGGATAGATCTCAGAGAGGACAGGATGAGAGCAGGGCTGAGGTAGTGAAGTAAGCTGGCTTAAGGATAGTGATGGGGAATGGAAAGAAATGAGCCTGGGAAGACAGATTGAGCCAGACTGTAGAAGTACTTAAAACACTGTGCGCCAAGGTTTTGTTTTTAATTTTAGGAGCAAAGCAAGTTCTTAAATGTTTTTGAACAAAACAGTGATAATGTGTTATGATGACTGCTTTGGCCGTAATGAGGATGGACTGAAGTGAGGTATGACTGGAGAGAGGGATTCAGTTTAAATAACTAAATTTTTAAAAAGAACTGAAGTGATTCTTTGGTAACAGCTGTACGAGCAGATAAAAGGCAGATGCAGGAGAGAGTGAAGAGGCACGGAAGGATGTGAAAGATATTTGACGGAGCCTGAATGGGGTCCACGATGTACCCCAAGTTGTACCAAATACTATACTAGGCTAGATTACACAATAGTGAGGCTCATTAAAGTCCTATGTAGAATGCATCAATTTTAGTTTCTGCTTCTAAATTAGGATTCTTTTAGAGCATGATTAAATTCAAGAAACATATATTAGTTTCTGCTAAGTGTTAAATTATATAGCACTACTGTACCTGAGTGCAAAATATATGTGATATCTTCTTACTTAATGAAAAAATCATTGTTTGGATTGAAATGCTGGGTGATATATTAGTTGCATGAATTGACAAACCTTCAGAAAATACTTCAAGGATTGTGTGCTTGCTCTCAAGAGACTTACAATGTGTTACACTAGTAATATCAGCACCTGCATTTCGAAGGGGATATGCAATTAGGGTTATCTAAAGCAGAATTAAAACCCAGCATGGCTTTTTTGGAAAATGACTCTAGAAGTGACAGGCGGCAGAATCTCTAAAAGAGAAGACGGTTTCCAACAGAGCAGGAGCGCATTTAACCCCAAACACGAAGTTATCATTGTTAGTTTTAAAATGTGGCCTACAAAACAAAATCCTACGGCTGCCACTACAACATGGGAAAATATGACACTCCTGTCAGTAAGGCGACAAGGACTTTCCTTCCACTATGCCAAGTGCTTCATGAATTCTTTTATCTCATTGTTCCTAATCTTGGGGGTCAAAAGATAAACCACTCAATATGAGACCCTGAGCGTCAGTCTCATCCCACTGCAATCACTCTGTATTTATTTTGCATAGCTTCTGTATTTACTTACCTGTAAACATGTTGCATTCCCCTAGTGGACTGTAAGCTCCTTGCGGGCAATGGCTGTCTCACTTTTTATTTGTATCTCCAATACTTAAGACAGTGTGCTTTGAATATAGCAGGCACTTAAATGTTTGTTGACTGCTTGCCTGATACACAGTAGGTGACTAATTAATGTTTGTTGAATTATTTATTGACACAAAACTCAGTATTATCCCACTTGATCATCAATACAATCTTTAGGAATCATAAATTCAAATTGAATTCACTGATCTTTAGGAATCATAAATTCAAATTGAATGTCAGATCAAGAAGTTAATGGAGTCAGGTAACCGAATAGACTTCACAGACTTTCAGAGCTGGAAGGGACTTTAAAAAAATCCAACTGAATAGATGAAAACTAAAATGAGAATCATAAAGTAACAGGACTACTTTCAGGAAAGAAAATTTCCTTTGAAACTAAAAATTAAATTCAATAAAACTGGCACATTTAACAAAATGTCTTAGAAGTATTTAGAGAATCAGTTTCATTTACTCAGCTTAGTTATGGCTAGGGGTCATATTAACCAGTAATCTCTAAGTTCCTTCTTAGAACTGAACATTTTTGACAACTTAACATTTTATTACATTATCTACATTAACATTATACTTTAAGAAAATGAGGTAATACTCCAAAGCCATGGACATAAATTGGATGAAGAAAAGCTACTCTGAATAACAAAGAATAATTCTTAAATCCATAAAAAGTCTAAGTTGGACTTTGAAACTGAAGTTGAAATAGTAATTGTGCCTTTGCAATTTTTTGGGGGGGAATATGGTACCAACTGAGAGCAACTGCTCATCATTTCCTGTAGGCTGCCTACCATACCTAGATTTCTGATACTGATATCTGAAGAAAATAAGCTCCCCCTAGAAAAAAACATTATGACCAAAATCAAGGAGAAATTTCTTCTCATTGTAAGAGAAAGTTTCCTTATATAAAGGCATTTTATTCCACCATATATGAATTTGAGGAAAGTGATTAACTTCTCCCAGAAAAATCTACAATTAAAGTATCATCTTTCATTGTAGATTGATAGACTCTGTTTCTTATTAAAATGATTTAACATTCTACCTTTGAATAGCGCTAATCACCAGGAGGTTTTTTCCTCATATTTGGCCAGGGCTTGCGTTCCTCTTTGAGACTTCAACTCACTGCTCCTATTTTGCCTTCTGGGACAAAATAAGAAATAAGAAGTCTGATTTCCTTTCCACATGACGATCCTCTGGATCTCTGAAGTCAGCTATGATGTGAGTTCCTCACTCCCTTCATTATTTCAGTGTCATCCCCAGTTTCTTCAATGGAACTTCAAGGCATAGTTTCACTTCTCTCCGGAGGGCCTATACTAGGTACCTCTCTTAGATACACTTCAACTTGTCCATCCCTAGCATTTGGAATTGAACCCAATAGTGCAGATGTGATCTGACCACAGCAAAACATGATAAAATCATCTCACTTGTTTAAAAATATATTTGTTTCACAGAAGCACAAGACGGAAGTTGTTTTATTCACTGCCAGGTGACCACAGTGACTCATATTGAGCTCTTACTTTATTAAACTCTTTCAGTATTGTTCACAGTATCTGATGTCCAGTCATGTCTTCCCCATCTTTGTATCTGTGTGGCTCATTTCTGAATCCAAATATAAATCTTTATGTGTACTCTTGCTAAACTTCAGACTTCTGAAGCATACTGAAGGAAGAACAGGAAAAGACAGGGCTGAAGACGGATATGAAGAAAGAAATCATGGAGGTGTTTGGGCTAGGGAATTAAGTCAGAAGTTGAGAGGTTGAATCTGGCAAGCAAAAATTTGGATAAATTTTGGAGGAAATTTAAAGGAAAACAATCTCCAGAACCAAATACTGTCAAATTCTACTTGAAGCCAGAAGAAGAGCGATATCAAGGACAATAAAAGGATCAAGAAAGATTAAGGAAGACCTAGGAAGAATGAGAAGAAAACCCAAAGAAGACTCAAGATGGAAAAGGACAACACAGTGGCAAGAAAAGACAAGATACACAACAAAAGGTAATTGGAAGGTAAAGCAACATGAAAAAGTGGATTTGTGAGTGGAACAGAGTGATGAAAGAACTGCACAGGTTCCTTTATGGCTGATGGAGAGGCAGGTGTCCTTGCTGGAATGAGTGTTGAGTCTAAGGAAAGGGGACTGAGCAGGACCATCAAGTTATTGAGAAGTCATAATTACTTGTTAAAGTTTTAACAAGTGGATAAGGTAAAAGTGTAAGTATCTACAAACAGGAAAAAAAAAAAGAAACTGAAAAATCTCATTCAGTCCAAAGAGTAGTGGAGATTTTGCAGTGACTTGCATGAATGTGCCTGTATTTCATGCACAGAAAAGTGACTGTTATCCCTGTACCAAGTATAGGCTGATCTTTCTCTGGCACAGAAAGTGAAGGAACTTGAAGAAAATGGAGATATGAGGTAAAAGTGAGGTAGATCAAGAGAAGGAAAAGGAGAGATGTACAATTAAAGCATAAAGCCAGATCTGACACTCTTTCTAAAGAAGGGAATGCTCTAAGAAAGAAGAAGCTACTTGTCCTTCAGAGAATGATACAGCATAAGAATATGAGATCATTTAGTGAAGGCCTCAAAGGTATTTAGGAAAAAGAATCAAAGAGTAATAAGTAATACAGTTTAGTGAATTCATGCTCAGGGGTGTTTAGGCCATTATTTAACAACAGAGGTCTACTATCTCCCCAAGACATGTATGTATGACATGTCAGACAACCTCTAAAGATTTATTAAAATAGATGATGATTACTCCTTTTTGTCTATTCACATGGATACAAATACCATTGCAGAAAGAAGCTAAAAAGTACTGCTAATGATTACTGAGAATGAGAAAGAAAGTGAAGCTCATAGGGGAACAGGTTGTATTTTCCTCACTTTTGACTTCTGAGGCAAAGGATGATGGAGAGAAATACTCATCTGTCATTAAACAATTGGCTTAAGGAGGCAGTATCTTAAGATGGGTGTAGGACTTTTGTACTACAGCTTAAAATACTGGCATGACAGTCTCCTGACTTGAGTTAAGAGCCTAACTAATAAAGGCTGGTAAGAATGTATTTGTCAAGTAGTCTTGCAAATCTAAATCTAGTCTTTAAATGAAAAGGAATGAGAGTGGGAAAAGACTGTGTGTATGTGTGTATGTATACACTCTTCAAGATGGATAGCATGGAGAAAGCACAAGAGGACCCCCAAAGCAGTTAACTTTAAAAGAACAAGATAGGGAGGGGCAAGGCTAGACAGTTATTTTGGAAAAAAAAAAAAAAAGATTGAGGAGTAGCAATATGAGGAGGCAGCAAAAAAAAAAAAAAAAAAAAAAGGGACTAAATTCTTGGTCTACATTAAGAGCAGCATGGCTTCCAGACAAAAGGGAGTGATGGTGCCACTGTCTTCTGCTCATGTCAGACCTCATTTGAAGTACTATGCTTGCCGTTCTGGAACCATGGTTAAAGAAAGACGTTACTATGCTGGATAGTGTTCAGAGAAGAGGAACCACATTGGTGAATGACCTTAAGTGACTGTCAGTTGAAGGAATTGGGGATTTTTACCCTACAGAAAGATTAATCAGGAGAACCATGACAGCCATGTTCAAGTATATGGAGACCTGTCACATAAAGGAGGGATCAGACCAAGTCTTTCTGGCTCCAAAAACAATATTATGTCTTTTCTCACTCATTTATTTAGAGTGTATTTTCAAGTTTTTTTTATAGACTATTTGACATTTAACAACACATTTTCACGATGGGTTAACCATCAGGAAGTTCTTCAGACTTACATGCGAAAAACTGAATATTGAGAAAAGAAAACGTGACCACATGCAGCACATAGTCATCACGCAGGGTTTCAAGCAATTTAGCAAATAAATGAGCATGGAGAAATATACAGATGTTCAAGAAGTCTAGTTAAATGCAATAATTACTACAAAAGGCAGAACTGATCTTAAAAACTAGGTCTGACTTTTTGATTACTAACTGAAAACTGAACTACACTGAGAAAAACAGAAGGTCTATCTACTAAGTAGGGTTATAATGTATGAAAACAGTCTGTGGTTTCTTTCTAGTTTCTAATATTTTGGAGGTATCATCAGTAGAAACTATCAGTTTACAATTTTGGTATCCAAATTAATAATTTTGTTCTTAGACCATGGTTCAATACTCAGTCACCAAACAAAAGTGTTAGAATTAGTGAAAATGGCAAATTTCATAATTTTTCATCAGCTTCCTCTAATATTAGATCCAATTTTGTCTTAGACAGGAAAGAAATACTTGTTTAACTCCAGGTTTTTATGCAGTTGGGCTTGATGTCGGGATAAACAGCATTTTGTCTATCTCCTTTCTTAGGATGCAATGCTCAAGCATCTGGCCTGAAGATGCATGCTAGGTGCGGGGTAAGTGATAAGTTACAGTGAGTTCTGTTAAGTAAAATAACATGCCTAAGAGAAGCTCTCACCAATCTCTGCCATTGTGGAAATTCTCTAGAATAAAACCTTGCTATTTTGATGTTTCTCACCTGTGGTGTAACTAGGTGTGAATGCAATGTAAGAAAAAAATTTAAATGTGACAGTATTACAAAGGCTTATGTGCTGTTTCTCTTTTTTTTCCTTTTTTTCAGAGGGGGATGTATTAAATTCTACATAAGAACAATGGTTCTTATGGTTGGTAGGGACCAACTGTACTAATGATTAGCCATTGTTGGCCAAATCCCTGATCTAGTCATTGGAAGACTGACAACTGGAAGACAAATGTGGGGAAAAGTGCAGAGGTAAAGGAGGGAAAAAAACTAAAATGGGACAGATTTTTAGATGGAATCTATTAATAGGAATGAATGAAAAATGAAGTATATGCGACTATAAGAAATATCTCCCCCTATAAATTGTGTTAATGTTTTTATTTCATATGTAACTGCTTTTGCAAGAGTTTTTTTTCCTTCCTATTTAGGTTTTCCCTTGACTACTATTTACATCAATTTGCATTCCCTAGGCATACAAAAATGGATGGTGTGCTTAAAGGAGAAACTCTAGGTTCAAAAACTGCTTGGAAAATGCACAACAGAGACAATCTGTACAGAGATAAGTGAACACTTATTGTGGACTGTGTTTAACTTGCTGTTGTTGAGCTGTTTTCAGTCCTGTCTTGACTCTTCATGACCTTTTGGGGATTTTCTTGGCAAAGATATTAGGGTGGCTTGCCATTTCTTTTTCCAGCTTCATTTTACAGATAAGGAAATTGAGGCAAACAGGATTAACTGACTTACCCAGGATCACACAACAAGTAAGGGAAGCCAAATTTGAACTCAGGTCTTCCGGCCTCCGGGCCCAGCACTCTATCCACTGAGCTACTCAGCTGCCCTTTTAACTTGTAGAACAGCAACAGATGTGGGGAGACATTTTAACTGCCTAGGAATGTCATTGCCATCGCACAACAATACTGGAGGACACTGATCTGGGTTAAGAAAAGATCTCTTGCCTTCAAACAGCTTTCATTTATTTGGGAATACACAACAGCCAAATTTAGAACTGTTTGTTTACATGGGGGGGGTGAGGTAGGGAGAATGGGAGCCAGCTGGAGACCCTGAGGCTAGAACAATATTTGGTTTAAGGGACTGGTAACTGGTTGAAAGTGGATAGTTTTGAAAGCTGTTTGTTTTTTCAAACTTACCTCCAGCAACGAGTCCAGACTCGCCTAACTGAATGGCTACTCCAAAGCCTCCAAGCTTAACAGGTGCTGAGTTTTCCTTTGAGGCAAGGAGGACACAGTGTGGCTAAAAAGAAAACCAAAGGAATGACTGATTATGTTTTAGATTCAGTACAATCTGCTCACAGAATTGAGTGAAATAACAGCAGTGAGTTCCAATTTTCACACAGAGATTTCATCTTCTCCTTCACAGTGGCCATTGGCCTTTATATACTTGGATTTTCATTACTTGCTGTATTTTCCAAAGGCTTGCCTGTCATAGCCCAGATTCTTCAGGAATTATTTGCTCCCAACATTAGGCTCACTTTGTAACTAATTTGAAATTACACACATTCATGAAAGGCAGTCAACTTTCCTCCCTGTCCACACAGTACTCTCTCCCTTGGTAAAAGAGTAATATGCTTCATTTTCCAAAATATTTTCCTTTCTATTTATGTTTTCCCTTGACTATTATCTACATCAGTTTGCATTCCCTGGGCATACAGAAATGGACGGTATGCTTAAAGGAGAAACTCTAAGTTCAAAAACTGTTATGGAAAATGCACAACATAGACAATCTGTACACAGATAAGTGAATACTTATTGTGAACTTTCAGAATATTACAAAACATTCCTTGAAATTCCCTCATTTGCTGTTCTAAAGGACAGTCATTTTTGGTGGCCCAATTTTATGAAAATGCCCCTTCACTCTGGGAAGATAAAAGTGGCTGCTTCTCATTCTGCCCTATGCTATCACCTCAAGCATAAAGCATTCATGTTTAGTACAGAGGTATGATCACAGACATACAAACATAACATATATATGTATATGTACTCACTAAATAGTAAAAGTTTCTCTTTTACCCAGGGAACCCTAAGGATCTTTCCCTTACAGCTTGACTTTTTTTTTTTTTTTTTTATTAAAGGGGCCATCTCTTGAGTAACTTAAAGAAGCCTATTCATTCAATGAGTGTATCTCACACAAAGTGAGAATGTGCTAAGACCCCTGAAAGGGCCAGGGTCTCCCTTTGCATCCTGGGCCATCTCCAGCCATCCTGATGAGTATCAGGTCACTGGACCCAGATGGCTCAGGAGAGAAGGCGAGGCTGGTGACCTTGCCCAGCCCTCCCTCACTCAAATCAAAGTCAACTGCAAGTCATGTCATCATCCTGACGTCATGGTCCTCTTCGAGAACGAAGGACAAACACACACCACCACCACCAACAATAACAACATATGTACAACAATGTAACATAATACACAGATTTCTAAATAATCAACTAGTCAATAATTTTGGCTTTGACTGGTAATATTTAGGTAGTCTACTATCATCCTTACACTACAGCAATAACTTCAAATTTTGTAGGGAATATCTTTTGTAGCTACATAGATCTGTAATATTTGTATAAGTGGCAAAGACAAAAGGAAGTCTTATTGACAAAACAAAAAACTGTACAAGTTACTTAAAAGTGAAAAGAAATGCCAAAGTAGAAGCTGTAAGAAATTTCTAAAAAGGAACAGAAACAAAAGAAAAGCTAGCATGTAGGAATGAGTAAAGCCTGAAAAACCAAAGAAGGAAAAAGGTAATATGCAAATGACAAGAAGGGAAACATATTTTTAGACTCAATAGGAATGAGAAGGAAAAAGGGAACTCTAGCCTTTTATTATATAATAATCACAAAAATAATAATAGTTAATATTTTACAAACATCATTGCATTTTATTCTCTTAACACCCTTAGAAGACAGCATCATCTCAATTTATATCTCGTGTTTTCAGATGCCTGGTTCACCGATTTCTCTGTTTACAGGAAGGAAGAAAAAAAGCATTTCTTAGACATCTACTACATTCCAGGAACTATGTTTAGGGCTCATTTATCTCATTTGCTCCTCACCACAACCCTGAGAGGTAAGTGCTATTATTAATCCAATTTTATTTTTGAGGAAACTGGGGCATGGAGGGTTAAGTGACTCTTCAAGGTCACTCGGCTACTAAGTGCCTAAGGCCAGGTCTGAATTAAAGTCTTCTTGACTCCAGGTCTTGACTCCAGGTCTTGTGCCCCTTTTAATTGCACCACCCTGTTGCCACTAAGGGAAAGATAAACACCAGGAATGGATGAAACTAAATAGGATAATGAGTTCATTTCCTATTTTCTAATTCTATCTTAATTCCTCCTTTCCCCGCCCAAAAGTGGAGAAGGGTGGAAGGGAGAAAAGTAAAGTGGTTAGTATAACTAGAAGGCAGTTTTTCTTTCTTTCCTAGTTGAAAAGCATTAGCTATTACCTTTAAGAAGTACATCTGCCCCTCTCCCTCAACCAGCCTATTGGCAACCCCTAAAAGCAGGGAGCGCACTAGCCACTCCAGTACTGGAGGATGGAGTGCAGGTGCAGGGAGCACGGTGGTAGCTGGGCAGTGCAGTGGGCAGGGCACTGGACTTCTGATGGGAGAGACCTTAACTTCTCTCTGCCCCAGATTTCTCATCTGAATATGGTGGCAAGAACACCAACTTCACAGGGACGTTGTAAAGATCAAATGAGATGATATACGCAAGGAGTTTGGCAAACCCTACAAACGACTGCCATGACGATGGCTGTGCCAAGAGAAGATGGGGAGGGAGGTCAAGGTCAGGGATTCTGTGGCATGGCTTCCTTCCACGTATTTCCTCCAGCACTGAGCACAGAACTTGGTCCAGAGCAGGCACTTAATAAATGACTGTGCCTGCTATGGGGCAGATTCTGTGCTAAGTACTTTACAGATGTCACATTAAAGAATGCAAACAAATAAACTAAAGAATCAACAAATTAAAATTGAGTCAGAAGGCCAGCAAGTGCTTTGTCCGTGATAATACTTTCTCATTCATTCATTCTTAGTGATTATCTGTACCTGAGGCTAGGGAGTCCAAATGAAGGCGAGGGAAAGGAAAAGAGACACTGAGAGAGGGCAAAGAAAAGAAGGTGGGGGAGGAGAGGGGAAGGGAAGACAAAAGACAGAGACAGGCAACACAGAGTTTAGGTAGACCAGGAGAAAAGCTATGCTGGAGGAAAAGGAAAAGGAACAAGTATTCATTAAGTGTTTACTCTGTGCTAGGCATTGTGTGAAGCACCTTACAAATATCACATTTGATAGGTACTGGTCTTACAGCCATTTTATATTTGGGGCAACTGAGGCAGGGGTTAAGCACTTAGCACACTGCCTAGCACATAGTAGGTGCTTAATAAACGTTTACTGACTGACAAGTTCAGTGACTTGGTCCAGGGTCACACAGCTAGCAAGTATCTGAGGTCCGAAAAAGAGCAATACTGATTTTACTCAAAGACTGATGACTGCAATCTAAAAGCAAGACAGAAACTAGCATTACCACTACAAAGCCCCCGTTAGCATTTTGAGACCTTGGAAGGTAAGTGAAGAATAGAATAGAAGTCTTAAGAGATGACCGACAAATTTTGGATAAGAAATTTATCTTATACACAAGGAAAAAGTGGTGATAGCTTTTAAAAAATAAAATCTAACATATTTTTCATTTCTCATCTGATTATTGAGCTCCTTCCTTAAGAGTATTCAAGATGACTTTGCATAGTTTGGTCTCCTGATAAGCTTTCCTGAATGCCTGCTATCTTAGAACTGTGCAGAGATCTCACATGATAGGAAAAGAAAACTGATGTTGTGAGAGCAAGAAATATCTGATGCACAACTCATGGTGGGGGGGGTGGGCAGGGAGAGAGAGACAGACAGAGAGATTTCCAGCATGTTGGGTAAATCTGCTATGGAGGATATGTGAGAGGGCATGGATAAGTCAGCCAGGATAAGAGGACATAGATACTTTGTAATTTGCATTACCAAAAGGAATACTCATATTTATAAAGTCACAGATCTATCTAAGTGTGTCATAAATATCCAAAAAGTTAAGTTACTTAAATGTGATTTTGTAAACAATATACTAGTAAGATTAACAGTCACAAAGAACAAACAGAAAAAGTAAAGAGTTGTAAATTAGCAAGTTAAGTTTGAGGTTAACAAAGAGAATTTTTATTTTTTATTTTCATATTTATATATAAACTAGGAAACTCTGGAAACCATTAAAAGTGCAATATAAAAGCCACAGAAATAATTAGAATGATTAAAGATTATTTCATCTAAAAAAGACAAAGCTCCAAGGTGATGACACCCCAATACAAGATACAACAGCTAACTCGTCTTCATCTTCACTGACAACAGAAAAGAAGAAACAGTCCTACTGCAATGAGGTATTTAGATAATGCTTAAAGATAATCATTAAACACTGGCGTGGAAGATAACAGGGAAACTCTGGAATACCCTCTAACACTGGGATAGATTAAGTGTGATACTGTTTAAAGGGGGACAGAAACACCCATTAAGGTGTCTATCAACCCTAAGATTCTTGATAAGATTGAATTCCCACCCCCAAAAAGGGGCAGTATCCAATGAAACTGACATGTTAAAGGATCAGGTGTATAAATATATATTATACAAATTAGGAGCACACATATAAAACAAAAACCCTTTATTTTATGGCCCAGCAAAACAAACTTCTGAAGTCCCAGGTTTGTTCATCATAGAACCTTTAAAAAAAAAAAATAAAGGTTATCATCACACATGCAAGCCTGACCAATTGCTTCACCAATGGAAGGAGGAACACAAAAAGTTAAATAGCTGTAAAGGAAGTTCAAACCACTTTAGCTAAAGAAGCACTTGGTTTAACTCCTGTTAGTATTGGAGAACTGCTGCAAATGACTAAAATGTGAGTATTTCCTTTGATTTTTAGATAAATGAAAAGTTTTCATCTAAGTATTTTTTTAACTAACGATAAAAACTACACTTAATTCATGGTAATGTTACTTTACCATAATAATATTTTGGTTTTAGATATAGATGCTAATTTGATTAAATTTTACACCCCTACTTTAAAATACACAAATGTAAATTATGCCCATTTTCATTTATAATTATGTAAAGAATATTAGATAATTCAAGGCACCAAAACCTTGAAATTAATACTATAAAAATGTTAACATCGTTTATACAGTATAGTTTGAAAGATACTTGAACATATTTTTATTTTGTTCAAATCAATGGATTTTCATGAAGAGGGTAGCTTCAATGACCAATCATTATCAAGTTAGCCTGGGTGGTATAGTAGAAAGAGCTATGGTATGAAGATAAATGTTTAAATCCTTAGCCCATCAATTTACAGGATAGTTTCTGGGCTCCAGTTTTCTCATCTGCAAAAGTGTCAGAAATATCTTTCATCTCTAAAATTGTATGATTCCCAAGTTAAAACTAAAATCTATTTTGGAAATGTTTTCTATCATTACCATAAAAAAGTATATATATATATATATATGTTCTCATGTATTAATATGAACTGTAATCAGGATGTACACAGGAGTGTTTCCACAAATCTACAGACATTGCACTTGGAAAATGTCTATTGGTCTAAGGCTATAGCTGTGTTCACAACTATACTGTCCAGACCACCATATTTTAACTGAAACAGAATTAGCCACCATGTATTATTGTCTGCTTTTGTTTTAAATCTTTTGTGTTCAGGAAAAGCTGTATGAATATATAACCCTGCAATTTCCTAACAAGTTAAGCCTGGATACTATATAATTTTAGAGATCTCCTAATCTAATTGTTCCTTTTGGTAGGGCAAGAGAGCCCCTACAGAAATTCGCCAATTCTTCAGTTATATTGTGAAAATGAAATATTCTCTCTCCCCCACAGACATGCACACAGAACTACAATTAAACAAGTTTTCTTTGACTGTCATTTATCGCATTTCTAATACCAAATGAGTGTACCTCTATATAAAATGCAGGACAGAAAAACAGCAAAGTAATATTCAAGTATAGTAGCTGCACATGTCAGTTATTGTGTATCAACAGTCATAATTCTAGCAGGTAGTTTGGATACTTTTGTTCTCAATCAAATGTTTAACTGTCTCTATGAGGAGCTCAGCCTGTCTTGTCCCCACCCTCCTAAAAAAAAGTATTCTACAATTTCTAAGCGTGAACAGTTCAGTTTCTTCAACACCCCCCCCTCACCGAATATATAAAAACCAAAGTGTCGACATAAACATAATCTACTAATTTGCTGATTATTAATCAACTTCAGCTATATGATACATCCATGGCTCTCAGTCATAAATCTATATGCATGAATGTGAGTCAACTACACACCAAGTTCATTATTTTGAAAATTGTGATAACTTTAAAAATGGAATAAATGAGAACAGCAAACATTTGCTGTTAAGACTTCTTCTCAAACCAGTACAAACAATGTTTCCTTAGCTCCTGGTTAGGAAGGCAAGGACACGGGTTCATGTTGAACAGTTCATGAGAGAGTTTATCAGCTAACATTTTCCTAAGCTCAAAGGTAAGCCCTGGAAGTGGATGTCAGTGGGTGTGTTGGGCTTCTTGATGACTGTTTATTAACTGGTTAACTAAGTCTTAACTATGGAATCTTCTGCACTAGTAACTTGTCTCAGTCCTTGTCACTCTTGACATCAGCACATGATGATCACCAAGCTCTTCTCCTAAATCTCTCAGATATTTTCACTTCCTTAGTTTATTTTGCTTCTGTGAGACTGGAATGCAGGAAATAAGCAGGCATTTATTAAATGCTTATGGTGCAGGCATAAGAACAAGTACTTGCTAGGAATACAAAGGACAAAAACACAGTTCCTGGTCTGAAGGAGCTTACATTTTAATGGGTCAAACCACATCTAAACAATAATGGAGATACACGGCATAGACAGAGTACAGAGAGAGCAGATTTTGGAGCCAAGAAGACCAACGTTCAAGTCCTCCCCTTAATAATACTTCCTATTTAAGGTTAGTAGTTGAACACAAGGTGCTGAGCTGTATTGGTAGAAGGTGTTTTCTCACCTAAAAGTTCCCAATATCAGGGAAATCACAGATCCAGTCCACGTCCCTATATTTTGTATTTTCTTATCTGTACATGTTATGTCTCCTTCCTCTAGTACATAACAAACCCTTTCAAGGTAAGGGCTGTCCTATTCTTGTTATGACATTACCAGTGTTACGTACAGTGTCGGACTCGGAACTGAACTCAAAATGACAGTGTGTACTTTTGGAATCGTTCTTGACTCTTCTTTCTTTCTCCCACTGCTACAACATTTCATTGCTGTTTTTCTCTGTAACATTCAGACTCTCAATTATCTCTAACCTAGATTTTTGCAACATCTTCTAAACTGGACATCTGGCCCTTGGTCTCCTTTCCTCTTTGATCCTCCCTCCACACAGCTGCTCTGTGTCCCTCCCCTGGATCCAGAAACTTTCATGGTTTCCTAATAGCTCTAGAATAAAACAGAAACTTTTCTCTTTTGACTTTAAGTCTTTTCAATCTGGTTTCAGCTACCTTTGCAGTCTGAGTGTTTATCATTCCCCATTCATACACTCTTCATTTCTGACAAACAGGCTTGCTTACTGTTCTCTGAACTCAGCACATCCTCTCCTGAATCACCCCTTTGCACAAGCTATCTTATCCTTATGCCTGGAAGGAACTTTCTTACTTCTTCCTCTTACAATCCTTAGTTTCCTTGAAGGCTATGTTCAAGAAAATAGGAAAAAAACCTTTCCTTACTCCCTAAGCTGTTAGTGCTTATGTGTGTATGTGAAATAGTGTGTATATGTGTACACGTACACACACACACAAGTAAACTGTTTCTTTTTTATATGGTGTATCCCTGCTCCTACTTCCTAGTAGAATGGAAACCCCTTATGGACTAATTTTCATTGTCTTATAGCCTCATGTCCAATAAAATGCATTGTATATAGAAGGCACAAAAGGGCTTGGTGAATAGAATTTTTACTCTGATATTTATTTCTCAGAACACATAAATATTTTGTTGTGTTTTCCTTATCTAGTATACTGGGCAAGAAGCCTATCACAGGGAAATTGTTATAGTAACAGGATTAATTTCCTTTCAAAAAAAAGAATTCTGGCATAGTCTATTCTTGGAAATATCATGATAGCTTAGATGAAAATGACGAAAGGTCTTCCAGCTAAGTCAAAATATTAGTATGACACACAAGTTAACATTTCTAGAGAAAATATTGATCCTATAAAAATTAATTACACCTCACCTTATGCAAAAGATGTACTGGAAAGTTTCATGTAAACGAAAATATATTTTAAATGCTCTGGGGAGCCTGGCTATTTAAGATATTTTACGCTAAATGCTTTTGTAAATGAAATAATCAGCCTCAGATTTGTGTGAAAAAATTAATTTTTATTAATTAATCAGATGAGATTAAACCATACACTTGACAGATGTTTTCCAATCATATATTAATCTTTAAGTGACTAAGTGGTGAGAATACTGTCATCTGGTCAGATTGCCCCCTCCATCTCCCTGATTTTTCAGGATTCAATTTATGTCCTTTTTCATCAATTCAATTACTCTGGTCCATGTTGATTCTTATTTTTACTTTCCTAAATTTTTCTATTTTTTTGTTTTATAAATTTAGCTTGACTTCATACACATTTTGTTGCTGTAAATCTATGTAAAATCTAGTCTTTATTCCCATGTGTAAATTAGGTTCTCCTTCATCTTTCTGCATTCTTTCCTTTTGGCCTGAATTCATTTCATAGGATACTGTGGTGCATGGTAGGATGCTCGATGCATACTGGATACTTAGTGACAAACTCTGTCACCACGTCTCCGTATGATCATTTAGTTATTTGCTGTACCTTCATCCATGTCCCACCGAGGGGGTGTACTCCAAAGTTCTGACTTGGGACTTTTTTCTCTTTTCTCTGTGTACTCTCTCAGTTGGTGATCTTATCAGCTGCCAAGTGTTTAATTGTAATCTCTTTGTAGATGATTTCCAGATCTATAAATGCAGCTCCTTTCTTCTGTGGTCTAGCCCCACATAACAGACAGCCTACTAGCCATTTCAAACTGCAAGTTCCATAGGCATGTCATATGAAACCTCTTTTGGCCCAAACCCAACAGTCTTCTGAAATTCTCTAACATGGTTAAAGCCCTATCCAGTCACTCCACGCTCACAATCTCAGTGGCATCTTCACCTTCACGTCCCCAGGTACTCTACTAGTCGCCAGATACTGTTGATTCTCTCTCCATCATGTAACTCCTGCCTCTGTGCCTTTGTCTTCCCTTGCACAAACCGTCCCAGCTCAGCACATCCCCTCTTAGCTGGGCTGCCGCCATAGACTTCAAATAGTACTCCTGCCTTACGTCTTGCCTTTCTCTAATTCACCTTCCATGTAACCACCAAAATGATTGTCCTAAAGTACAGAGCTGCCTGAGGCACTTCTCCTACTCAATAAACTTGAGCAGCTTCTTATTACTTCTAAAATCACATATAAACTCCTGTTATTCACAATGAACTTTTTATTCCTTACTGTCCTACACACACCAACCACACTGTCCTACTTCCTCATACACACCACCCCATCTTCCATCTTCCCACTGGCTCTTTCCCCATCATTCCCTTACTTTCCACCAGTTATTAATGACTTCCCAATCCAATCCACCTTGTATGTATTTCATATGTACCTTCTACATACCTGTTTATGTTCATAGCGCCTCCTCCATTAGAATGGAAGCTCCACAAGGACAGAGACTGTTACTCCCCTTTCTTTGTATCCTCAGAGTTTGGCACAATGTCTGACATATTATATGTGCTTGTCGATTGATTTAGTAATAAGATTAACTTAATTAATTAATTTAGTAATTAGACATAACTCAGCTGTTGTTGTGCAGCTATTTTTCAGTCATGTTTGACTCTTCAGGACCCAATTTTGGCAAAGATATTGGAATGCTTTGCCATTTCTTTCTCTAGCCCATTTTACAGATGAGGAAACTGAGGCAAACAGAGTAAAGTGACTTGCCTGGGGTCACACAGCTACTAAGTGTCTGAAGCCAGATTTGAACTCAGGAAGATAAGTCTCCTTGACTCCAGGGCCAGCACACTGTACACACTATGGCACCACCTGGGGGTATTCAGAATTCTTGAATTACATGTGTTCTCCCATATCCACTATGACACAAGGACTGGATTACAGGCACTATAATTGGGGATGGTGAGCTTCTCATAATTTGAGAAGCACACTTCAGGTGCTCAACAAATATTTCATTCAACTATCAATTATTTATCATTATTAAGTGCTTTTAACACTTACTACAATATTTTGCCAGCGATAGGAGATATGAACATACTTAAGACATGGCCCTGAACTCAAGGAATTTATCACTGAGCAAATCACAATGCTAATAGGAATGGAAAAAGCTAAATGAAGGCAATATACACACCTTAGGGTTAAGTCAACATTTTGATTACACTATCTAATTTTTCACTAATGGAATAATTAGAGCCTAAATAACTGACACTTGGCAATTCTACCGTCTTTCTTGGTTTCACTGCCATTTTTTCCCTCAATTAAATATTTTAAAGTAATGACTAAGACAAAATGTTAAACATACACTACCATCAGAGGAAGAGTTATAATAGGATGTGTTGAACGTATTTATCTGATTGTATTACAGATGCAACAAAAGTTACAGACAAGTGGTCCTAATGAGCAAAGAAATATCCAAAGTAAACCTTATGATAAAGTCTGAAAATGAAACTTTTAAAAAATGGCATTTTGGCCTATAGGAGGTATGCCTTTAAATTACCAAATGATTTTATTGCTTACGTTTTGTTGTAGGCATAATACGAAAGCATGAAAACTTCACTCAAGAAAAACACTGGATCATTTTTGCTTTCCATAACCATATAGAAGAGAAGTTTCAATGACTTCAACTTCTACTCGCTCCCTGCCTTGTGCTTCCTATGACATCCTCATGAATAATCAAAGCAGCCAGTGCCAAAATGACTCAACAGGGACACCAAATGCTACCACCTGTCCTATGAATGAGCAACTACTGTCTGCTGCTTTAATAATTTTTTACTCTGTTGTTTTTATTGTGGGACTTGTTGGAAACATTATAGCTCTTTATGTATTTTTGGGAATCCATCGGAAAAGAAACTCTATTCAGATTTACCTGCTTAACGTAGCCATTGCAGACCTCCTACTCATCTTTTGCCTGCCCTTCCGAATACTGTACCATGTTAACAAAAACATCTGGACCCTGGGTGTAACTCTCTGCAAGACAGTAGGAACACTGTTCTACATGAATATGTATATCAGCATTATTCTCTTGGGTTTGATCAGTTTGGATCGTTACATAAAAATTAATCGGTCTACCCACCAACATAAAGCGTTAACAACCAAGCAAAGCATTTACATCTGTTGTGCAGTGTGGGCAGTAGCTATAACTGGATTTTTAACTATGATTATTTCAGCACTTAAGAAAGGAGGACATAATTCTACGATGTGCTTCCATTATAGAGACAAGCATAATGCAAAGGGGGAAGCAATTTTTAACTATATTATAGTGATCGTGTTTTGGTTAATTTTTCTTCTACTAATCCTTTCCTATGTTAAGATTGCCAGCTATCTTTTGAGGATTTCCAAAAGGAGAGTCAATTTCCCTAATTCTGGAAAATATCATACCACAGCACGGAATTCTTTTATTGTGCTTGTTATTTTCACTATATGTTTTGTTCCTTACCATGCTTTTAGATTCATTTATATCACATCACAGCTATATACAACGCCTTGTTACTGGAAGGAGATTTTCCACAAAATCAATGAGATCATGCTTGTACTCTCATCTTTTAACAGCTGCTTAGATCCAGTTATGTATTTTCTGATGTCCAGCAATATCCGCAAAATTATATACCAACTTCTTTCAAGAAGATTTCAAGGGGAATCAAGCAGAAGTGAAAGTACTTCAGAATTTAGAGTAGGCCATTCTCCACATGATACTTCTGTCAGTGTTAAATTCAATCAACATTTAAGAGTACTCTGAGTTGAATGTGTTACAAAGAATTATGAATCATTGCCTTTTACCAAAACCATTTACTAACAATAAATCCTACAAGTATTAGAAAACTACCACATTCAGTACTGATAATGTTTCTAGCATTACCTAAAAACAAACAAAAAAAAAACCCTCCAAAAAAACCCCAAAACCAAAGCAGTATTTACTGGATTTTTTCATTTTGTAAATATAAATGCTGTGTTTCATTTCCTTGACTTGTCAAATAATATGTTGAAGAAGAAGAAAAAGCCAGTCACTACTATATGATTTTAAATCTATGGTATTTCAGTCTAACACCTTTTAAAAGTGTTAATGTAAAGCATTGTTATATTTGTAAAAATGGACTGCAAAAGTATTTGTTGGAATTTATAACCTTAATAACATAACAAGCTGAAGAGAATTGTAGTTTCCCCAACTGGTAAACTAGTGCTGGCATATGTTCCAGACTATTTAAATGGTGTACAATGAATAGAGGGGATACATGTCTCAGATTACATTAGGTTGACAGAAATGTGTTGTAATTCAAAACTCTGTCACGTATTCATGTTTTTTTTAAAAAAAGTAAAATGTGAGATTTTCCAGTTTCTATAAACATCTATATGGTTATGGTGGTTGAACTGATACCTAGCAAACTAAATACTTTTTTTTTTAATATACACACAGACATACACAAACCAATTACCATTTATTCCTCAACTACATGGTAAAATAAAACTATGTAAGGAATAAAGAAATTCTAAAGCTTTGTCCATGTTATCTAACAATAACGCCAAACACTTCTCAAAAAACAATCCTGTGATACAACTGAAAGTAGGAGAAACTGAGACTACATTTAAAAAGCACATGGATCTGAACACAAAATAATCGGATTTCTAAATCAAACAAACTTGTTCAAGAGTCTCTGGGAGAGAGATTACAGGAACAAGTGACATCACTACTATATCTTAATTATAAGGAAAGAAAAGGAACCCAGTACGCTCAATGATTAGGGAATAATACAAACTGTAGCACATAAATATAATGAACTATTGCTTTGCCATAAAATGTAACAAATATAAAGAAAATGTAAACATGAACAAAATGTAAGTGAAGTGGTAAATGAATGAAGAGCCTCAATCACATACATCCTGAATATGACTAAATGAAATGAACCAAGACAGAATTAAAAAAATACAAAGAAGAAAAGGGATACCCGAAGGGGCTACGGGAGCCAAAAGGATATTCTATCATCATTTTGTTAAAGTTAACATTTACTTAAACCGAATTGCAAATAACTTAGAGCTAACGATTTAGGTGCATTTTGTTTTGTTAATCTGAATGTTTTACTGTTTATTAAGCTGAGAATTGTTTTCAAAAGAAATTCTAAAAATTAATAAAAAATCATAGAATTTAAAAGTCATAAGGGACATGAAAGAAAAAGGGATATTATTAATATTAGCCCCATATTGCTCTTCCTTTATTTTTTTCCTTTTGGGAGAAGACTAGTTGAAACCTTTTCCAGAAAAAAAGCCCGAGAACAGTAAAATCCTATGCTGACCTTTTTTTTTTTTAACTTCTTACTCAGTTTCCACTGACTTCTATTGAAACTGGAATGCCAGTGGGCTCCCAGAGAGCAGGAATCATTTCCTGCACACCTGCACATCCATCAGAGTGTAACACAGTAAGTGCTTAATACATATTGTTGAAGAGGATGTTTCCCTTCCACTAGGTGTAAGGAGACCTTTAAAAGTGACAGTTACTAGAACTGAGTTCTTTCTAGTCCTGCCCCTGTTACTAACAAACAATGGGAAAACTAGCCATCCTGGGACTTAGTTTCTTCACCTGTAAAACAATGGAACAGGGATGTAAGATTTCTAAGGACACTTATGGGTCTGAAATACCATAATTCTATCAGTCATTTGGGTTCTTTCGGCTAAATACTGATTACATGATCAAATGGGGCAGATGCCCAAGGCAGCTGATTTGTCTAATTTTTAGATATGTATTCGTTTGGAAAAGACAGAATGCTACCAGCAATATAAATTAAACTTTGTTATAACGAATTCCAAAACCTTGTACCATGCAGTAATGGTATTTTTTCTTGACATGAATGGCACATTAGCTAGGGCTACAAAATCTTTTTATTAAACAGAATGGAGATTTTCCCATGTCTCTGTCTATAATCTTCAAGAAGCTTAAGCCCCTCTGGCTCAGAGTGAATGTAAATAGTAACTGTTTCTATTTTGAACAGTCATCCTGAGGGTCTTCCCTCCCAGTTAGATTTAAAAAACTTTTTTTTATTAAAGGGGCTATCCATTATTAAAGGGCCTACTCCATGAATGAGTTGTGCCTCACTTAAAATAAGAACCTGAAAAGACTTCAGCTTAAAAAAGGCCCAAGTCTCCCACCATATCCTGGGCCATCTCCAGTCATCCTGAGGAATATTTGCCATAGGACCAAGATAATTCTGGAGGAGAAAGTGAGGCTGGTGACTGTGCACAGCCCTCTCACACTCAGATCAAAGTCAACTGCAAGTCACATTAGCATCTCCCTCATGTCATGGTCCTCTGAAAATGATGAACAAACCACACACAAAATTCTATATATATTGAGTTTAGTGGCTGCAGCTAGAATTCATCACAAACACACACACACACACACACACACACAATCACTCACTCAAGAATGGTACTAAGCAGAATCTCAGAAAATATAAGTAAATACAATTCAGGGAACAATTCTAAAATAAATCAGCTGTAAAATCAGAGACTAAGGGAAGGAAAAGAAATATAAATAGATCATTTTTTACTGTCACACTAGCTTGTTACTTTTTTTTTCACTTATCAAGTACTTGAATGTATCTTAAGAGCTAGGAGGAAAACAGAGGAGAAGGGACGAAGAGAAAAAGAACAGGACATAGCCATTGCCCCAGTGGAGCTCACAGTGAGTAGAACTAAGACATGCATACAAATCACTATAATAAAAGGCAGATTTGGAGGTTGGAAAAAAAGGATGAAAAAAGAAAGAGAAGAGAATTCTCAATACAAGAAATCACAGAAATGCTTAGGAATAGCAAGTAATCCAATTTAGCTGCAGCAAAGGGCTGTGATCAGATTATGGAGGGTCCTGAACATCCAGTGAAGGACTTTAAACTTCACTTGACAGGTAATGGATAGCTGCTAGAAATGTTTTTAACAGTGATTTTAGGAAATTGTGGTCATTTTATGATTCTGTAATATGATGATTTAGATTTCCCCTTATGTTCTCAGACTCACCTTGTAATTTTCATGACATACACTGTAAACACTTCATAAAACTATAAGTAATTATAAATTATTGGTGAAGAATTTAAATCTAATTATAAATAACTGAGTTTAAGTATATAACCTACAAGTTCTTTTGCATGAGTCATTTTATAGGTTTAAGGAATTAACCTTTTAAAAGAAAAAATAAACACTCAGACCTAGAAATAACATATTGTATATTTAAAATAATATACTTAAATTTTAAAATACTTATAAAATCCAATCTGAATAAAAAAAATCAGTTAATCGGCAAGCATTAACTAAGAATGTTTGTTAGAATCCTTATAGCGAGCAGATACAAACAAAAGGCAGTAAGAGACATATATTTTGCATCTTGTTCAAGGATCTTGCTTACTAAGTAATTAAAAATTATGCTATAAGGCAGTTTCACTTACAATGAACTTCTACAACCTGGAGAACTTTTTTTTAAAGCAAGGTTGCGATGCTTATAATTTTTGGAAAATAATGCCCAGTTTTAAGAGTATGTGTTTCAGGTACTGGGGGTGGGGGTGGGGTACAGGATAGAAGAAGACTTCAAGTTGAGGTAGTCACAGAAAGGGGAAGCTGGTTTGAGGGAATCTGAGTCACAGTTGAGGAAGAAAAGACATACTGTAAAACTAACAGTAATCAATTACTAAGCATCTACTGAGTTCTAGACACTGTGCCAAACCTTTGGGAGACACAAGACAAAAAATAAAACAATCCCTACTCAAAGGAACTTACATTCTAATGCAGAAGACAGGAAGTATATAAATTTGTAGAGAATAAATACAAAGTATATAAATACAAAGTAGTTAAATACAAGGTAGTTTGGAGGAGAGACCACTAACAGCTAGGGGGTAACCATAAAAGGCTTCTGCAAAAGATGATGCTGGAGCAGAAAAGAGGGACTCTGTGGAAGTGGTGAGAGGGAAGTTCATTTCAAGATGGGGAGATGCAAAAGCACAGAAACAGAAGGTGGAAAGCACTGTGGCCAGTTTGCCTCTCCAGACAGATATGGGCATGGAAAGGTAGTCACTCAACTTCAGAAGCAACTTTAGGATTGTGACCTCTGAAGGGAGAGAGGGGAGCTGTGGGTTCAAGGGAAAGCCCAGACCTAACAAGTGAGGATCCATCTGCAGAAAGGATTAGCCCAGGTTTCTGAATGGAATGTTTTATACCACGCCATCCCAGTGAATCACTTTGCTGTGGGCTGATCCTGACTATGAGCTCATCGTAAGGGGCTTGTGAATGAATGATAGTTCTAGGAATGCCAACCAACAGGGCACCTCTCGGAATTTGGAGCTGTCCCAGTAGCTGCCCTCTGGAAAAGTAGCCTAAAGGAAGTACAGTATTTCTAACCATCTGGTTCTTACAAATAGGAAACACTGTTTCCTCTTTTTCTCTTCCCCATGGGTCCCATAAGCATTTAAAAAATAGAAATTCAGAACTAAGCTTATATGAATAAATGAACAAAAAAGTAGTTTTATAGAAAGTGCTTGCTGTGTGCCAAGAATCGTGCTCAACACTAGGGAGATAAATACAAAAGCAAGACAATCTCTGCCCTCATGGAGCTTCTATTCTAATGGGGAAACACAATGTTTCCTAAGGGAGGTGGTCTGAGAAGTTACCTGAGATGAGGAAGATGAAAAAATAGAAAAATAAACTGAAATGACATTTTCCAGAGGCAATGTACACACACGCAGGCCAGTCCTGGCTTTAAGAGCTGAGAAGTTTCTGTTCCGTCTTTGCTCAACCTCTTTCTGGACAGGCCCACAGCCTGCCGTATACATCTCAGTCTCGGTGCTGGAGCAGCCCTCTTCCTCCCTGCCTTTTACCACACAGTGTTCAGGCAGAGCTGGCAGTGGCAGAACTGGAGGCATTAAGGGAGAAGGGAAGCTGTCTCACATCTAACACACTAACCCCAACTCTGCTCTTGCTTTCCTGACACAATCCCTGTGATCTAGCAGCAGAACCTGAGCCGAAGCTTTTCAGAGGTAGCTGTATCTTACCACTTTACACCTTCTGTGTATGTGACTTTAAGGGAGAAGAAACAGACACAGGAAGGAGACTATTTTACTCCCTTGTTGTCCCCTTCTGTTGCTAGCATAACAACTATTTTTTTCCCATAAGAGTACCGTATATCTTGTGTAGGCTTTCGTTTCTGCAGTTAAGACAAGAAAGAATCCAAGTCCTCGTCAGAAGTGACAGAAGTTCTCTACCTTACTCCTGTACCCAGCTTGGGGGATTCTATTTCCCCTAAACATGTATGGATATGGCATATGAGCAATATACTACCCACCAAGTTAGTATTCTGGTCTTATCACTTGTCTCAGAAACCTTTAAACTTCAGCCTTTGTAGTTTGCTATTCAATCTGGTCCTACTTTTCCAGTTTCCTCAAACCTAGCCTTCTGACTAAACCGTGCTGTGGCCCAACTGGGACTTACTTCTCTGTGTCCTGGATTTTCCCAGTTCCATACCTTTGTTCAAATTCCCTTTGCATGGAATGTTCTTTTTACTTTTCTTCACTTGTTGAATTTTTATGCATCCTTTCAAATTCACCTCAAGCCCCATCTCCTTTAGGAAGCCCTCCAGGACTTTTCTTCCTTGATTCCCCACCAGACCTACATATCGTTGTGCTATGTGCCTTTCTAATTTTCTCTTACATTGTATAGTTATGAGTGTCATATCACTCATAATGATGATGATGATAGCTAACATTTATGTAGTACTTTAAGGTTTGCAAATGTACCTCATTTTATCAGAGCCATGAGAAATAGATGCTATTATTATCCCTATTTATAGATGAAGAAACTGAGTCACAAAGAGGTTAAATAACTCGCCCAAATCACACAGCTAGTAAGTATGTGAGGCTGGATTTGAATTTGTGTCTTCCTTAGTATGGCTCCAGCACTTCATCTAATGTATCACCTAGATTCGCGTCTTATCTAGTTTTTATATCTTACTCAGCAGAGTACACTCTGTATACATAATGTGCTTAATAAATGTGCTGACTAGATTATAGTTTTAACAAAACAACCCACATACTTAGCAATCTGGTAACTTTAACACCCTGGGGAACAGTCGTTAGCATGGCTGTTCCAGTTCTTATATTTCCTCTACATAGACATTTTCTGTCTCTCTCACACCTCCCCACACATCCGCCTCCCCTCCCCCCCACCCCCCCCCACTGGCACTGTGCTGTTCTTGTGTTTTTTTTTGTCCTATTTATAGCATCAGTCCTTTTTTTTTTTTTTAATCTTTCCCTTTTCTTTTTTTGGTACTCAATAACTTTGCTTCCTCTTTTTGATAATTAGTTTTGTTTTTCTTCATTTCAGTGTTACATTATCTCACAATTTATCTTTTTTTCCTCCCCCCTCTATATAAGCAAATGCTTTAGATCCATGTATAAATGCATTTTGTACTCAAGAGGAAAACATTGCTACATGAAAAAAAACCCAACTTTCAGCAGGTTGCAAAGGGAACTGAATGGGTTTGCATGCAAGCTCATATTCAGTTCCTCTTTGTGGCCAAATAGATTTGAAAAATACTAGAACACAGGGTCAGCTTTAACTAAGATAGGATGAGTGAGTTCCAAGTTACATAATAAGCTAAAACCTATTATATAGTGGTGCATGGTCTGACAGCTTGATATCAGTGATCTTGAAAATAAAGAAAACTTGAGTCATAAGCAAATTAACTGTATAGCCTATCACGACAGAGACTTTTAAGCTTTTTATGCTACTAAAATGACAGAACTAAAAGATGGAATAAAAATTACTCCTTTTAGAATCCTTTAGGTCAACGAATTTGATAGGTAGCAGAAACTAGAAATTCATTCAGTCATCTTGAAAAAATTAGATTAATGTGAGAGAAAAGAACAGTTATGTTTTCTTAACAATAACTGATTGATATGGTTGTTTTAATGTGTGTAAAACACTTTACTATCTCATTTAATATTCAAAACAACTCTGTAAGGTAAGTACTCTTAAGCCTCATCTCCATTTTATAATGATCTTAGGGAGCAGAGAGGCTAGGGGCCTTCTCCGTGATTATACTACTGTTAATACAAGAGGTGAGATATGAATGCAGGTCTTACCTAACCAGACGAGTAACCCTCTTCTGCTGTACTTCATTGTCTCTTTTCTTACAGAAAGTTAAAAAAAAATGAAAATGGATGAAAAAGGAGAATATAGGAAGGATTTGAGAGTTAAGATCAAGGAATTACATGAAAACTGGGACCTATTGCATCTCAGAATTGGAGCAGGCTCTGATCAGGCCTCTTTTTTTTCTCCTCTGAGCCCCAGAAATGGATTAGTTTACTTTTTCCCCCACTAGAACTTCTGCACTTCTGACTAGGCCTTTGATTCTTTCTTCACCAACTGCAGAAAAGAAAACCTACACACGATATAGGGTACTTTTTTAGGAAAAAAAAGTTTCATTGTTATACTACCAAAAAAAGGGGACAACACTTTCCAAAGGGGGTGGAGCCAAGATGGTGGGAAGAAGCTCTTCTCCCACAGACCATAAAATACCTGTAAAAAATAACTCAAAACAAATTCTAGAGCAGCAGAAGCCACAAAATGACAGAATGAAAGAGATTTCCAGCCCAAGACAGCCTATAAAGCTGGAAGAGGAAAGGTCTATCGCACCGGTAGCGCAAAGGAACACAGCACAGCATAGGCGGTGCCACGGCTAGGACTGCAGCAGCCTTCAAGGTACCACTGGCACCAGCTGCAGGTCTCAGATTCCTCAACTCACAAATGCCAAAGATAGCTTCAAAGGTCAGTGCGAAAGCTCTTCCACTTGGGTGAGAAGAGAATGCAGTGACCTAGCCCTGGGCCCAGGCAGCAGCAGCTTCCATTGTTGGGGTCCTGGCCCTAAAGCACCTGGAAGAATTGAGCAGCTGATCTGGATCTCAGCCCTGAATGTCAGCCCTGGGGTGAGGAAGAGTGCTGGCTGGTTGGTGGAGCTGGTAGAGGCTCTGGAGAGGGAATCCTGCTCACAGTCCAGAGTACAGGCAAGGAGAGGAGTAACTCCTCTCCCTTGATTGTGCCACCTTGGAGGAACTGAGAACTGACAGGTTCCCAGAGTACACCCTTCTCTTGACAAAGAACTCAAAAGTCAAGTAGCTGGGTGGGAAAATGCCCCAAAAAGGGGAGAAAAAATAAGACCATAGAAGGCTACTTTCTTGGTGTGCAGGCATTTTTTCCACCCCTTTGAATGAGGAGGAACAATGCATACCATCAAAGAAAGACCTAAAAGTCAAAGCTTCTGCATTCAAAACCTCCAAAATAAATATGCAATGGTCTCAGGCCATGGAAGAGTTCAAAAAGGATTTTGAAAACAAAGTAAGAGAGGTGGAGGAAAAATTGGGAAGAGAAATGAGAGCAATGCAAGAAAATCATGAAAAGCAAGTCAATAGCTTGCCAAAGGAGACCCCAAAAAATACTGGAGAATTTAACACCTTTAAAAATAGGCTAACTCAAATGGCAAAAGAGGCCCAAAAACCCAATGAGAAGAATGCTTTAAAGAGCAGAATTAGCCAAATGGAAAAGGAGGTTCAAAAGCTCACTGAAGAAAATAGTTCTTTAAAAATTAGAATGGCAAGAAAAAGCTTTTTCAATGGAGGGGAAAAAGGGGAGGTGAGAAAGAAAAAGTGAAGCTTACTCTCATCACATTTGGCTTAAGGAGGGAATAACATGCACCCTCAATTTGGTATGAAAATCTATCTTACACTACAGGAAAGTAGGGGACAAGTGAGGTGGGGGGGAATGACAGAAGAGAGGGCAAAGGAGAGGAGGGGGATAATTAGAAGTAAACACTTTTGGGGAGGGATAAGGTCAAAAGAGAGAATAGAATAAATGGGGGGCAGGATAGGATGGAGGGAAATGCTTACACAACATGACTATTATAGAAGTCTTTAGCAAAACTACACACATATAGCCTATATTGAATTTCTTGCCTTCCCAGTGGGGATGGATAGGGAGGGAGGAAGGGAGAGATGTTGGAACTCAAAGTTTTAGGAACAAATGTTGAGAATGGTTTCTGCATGCAACTGGGAAATAAGAAATACAGGTAATGGGGTAACAGAAATCTATCTTGTCCTACAATAAAAGAGGAAAGATGAGGATAAGGGAAGGGTGGGTGTGATAAAAGGGAGGGTAGACTGGGGGTAGAGGTAATCACAATGCAGTGTTTTGGGGTGGGGGGAGGGGAGAGATGGGAAGGAAATTTGAAACTCAAAATCTTGTGGAAATGAATGTTGATAACTAAAAATAAATAAAGAAATTGGAAAAAAATAAAAGAAAGGACATACCCCTAAAAAAGGGGGGGGACAACAAAAGGACAAAAAAACCCTTTACTTCCTATGTCTGCTTCTTCTCCCTTAGAGAAAGTCATATACATAGAAGGTGTTAATGGAAGGTATATTTAAAAGTAGGTAGGACTTAGCTACCTCTGAAAAGATTAGGCTCAGGTTCTGCTAGTAGATCACAGGGACTGTGTCAGGGAACCAGGAGCACAGTTGGAGTTAGAGTGTTTGTTGTGAGACGGTAGTAATCCTAAGGTGAAGTTTCCCTTCTCCCTTAATGCGTCCAGTACTGTCACTGAAAGCTCTGCCTGAAGGCAAATTAAGGAGAATGTGGGGTGAGGTGGGGTGGGATGGTAGAAGCAGTGGAACAGAGATACACAATAGGGGAATACTTTTATAAAAAACTGGTAGTATAAACTTCGCTTTTTTCAATTAAGAAAACCTTTATTAAATATTGCTAGGCACAAGGCATTTTTTATTACTGAAAGTATATTAAAACATAATGATAGCTCCCATCATGGAATTATATAAACACAAGGCACATTTCTATCAATATAGTACCTTCTAACTTGAGTACCTGAATCCCTCTTTTAACTATAAGATGGAAATGAAAGGCAATTCCTTTTTTCTCATACCAACCATAAATAATGGGTGTAGGAAGCATGAATTTTATTTTTACTCTAGATAGAGGTTAATACAAATCACATTCACACATCTTAGTTGAGATGTTAAGGTTATGGTCAAAACTGAATAAAATGTAGATCAATAATATCATCACATACTTTTATGAACCAGCTAGAAGTATAGAATCGGTAACATTAATAATGGAAAATTTCACAAGTATAATGTACCCTTTTAGGTACATGGAGGGTAAAGTTATTCTACTAACTGAAAAATCCCACAAGTGTTCATGATTCCTTTATTTCTTTCTCTCTCCCTTCTCTTGTTCAACAGTTTGGTTCATAATGAATATCCCTGGCTACAAGTTTTGTGTAAGTCATTCATACCTCACAGAAGGTAACAAGGACTAGTAGTGGGAAGGATGGACGATGAGGAACTTCACCAAGACTGCCAAGACAAAAAGAACTTGGAATTACTGAAAAAGATAGGGGAGAACAGCTATAGGTCTAGGGAAGAAAACGGGAACTACTGCTCATTTAGCCTCTACACTGGTGAGTAGTTGTCTAGGGTAGTTCAGTGGATAGAGTGTTAAGACTCACCTTCCTGAGTTCAAATCTGGCCTTGGACACTAGCTGTGTGACTCTGGTCAAGTCACTTAACCCTTTTTTTCTCAGTTTCCTCATCCGTAAAATGAGCTGGAAAAGGATATGGTAAACCACTCCAGTATCTTTGCCAAGAAAACCCCAAAGGGGTCATGAAGAGTTGAACATGAATGAAAAAACAAAACCAAACCACATGCACAAGAGTTATCCGCATATGCCCTGCATGACTCATTTATCCCCAAATAACTGTACAGGAAAAAAATCAGAGGGAAAGAATTGGGAATCTATAGCTACTTATGTTAATAAAAACAAAAACACATCTTTTATCTCATCTGAATCTAATGATTTCACCAGTTTATAGGAAAACAGATTGAGAACTCAAGGGAGGTTAAGTGACTTGCTCAGGGTCACAAAACTCCTATGTATCTTTAGGATTTGGGCCAAGGTCTTGCAAAAGGCTCACCCAATTCTTTAAGTTCCTCTTCCCTTTCCCAAAAGACCTCACTGTTCACTTCCAATATAGGTGATCTAAATGAATAATAATGGATGAATGAGATGGAAGAAAATTTTAAAATGACTTACATTAGATGGGTGAGGGGTAACAGTCTAGAACCAGAGAAATGAAAATTCTATATAAATGTGACCATGATTATTTAAAAAAAAATAAATTGGATGTCACCTTGGGAAAAATTCCAAAGGAAATAACTTGGTTACAATAAAATTGAATATTCATATGCATTCACAGGCAAGATGAATTTAATCAAATTTTCTATGTTAAAAGTGAGTGATACTATAACAATTTTATTATAAAATGTCTGGTGCATAGGAATGGAAGTAAATAACAAACCTGGTAAGTCAGAAATAAAAATACAGAAGGATAGAGTAAGATATTTTATAAGAACATAGAATAACTGCAATTATGACATTAAATGACCAAGTAGCTCAGACACTCCATTACCATTTTGAAGCTTTGAGGACTTGAGATACGAACATTGTCAGAAGGAATATAAATATTAATTACGACCTCTGACCCCTACTGAACAAAACAACTCAAAAGATCAGACTGGTATTAAGACAGCACCACATTAGTCATATTTATTTTTCTTAGTTGATTTTTTCCCTGTTTTTAAAAGTTTCTCAAATTTTCTATTTCTTAAGCTGAGAAATACAACATATATTTTTCTTTTCAGTCATTTGTCTTTTTACTTCTGTGAAAATGAGATAAATTTCTGGAGCTTGTCTTTCTATTGTTACAAGGATCAGACTTAAACGAGGTTTCTCTAGTCTGGTGTCTAGTTAAAGAAGTTCTTACAAGATTTAGTCATATACTGCCCCCTGCTGGCCAACGGTGTACAAAGTGACAACTAAACAGATTCTTAACCCTTTTTGTTTCTGGCATGGATTTTGACAGTCTGATGAAGCCTATGGACTCCTTCATTTGTATAATGTTTTTACAATAATTGAAGGAAATGCTAAATTTGAGTTAAGATGTTAGTGAAAATTAAATGTGATTTCTACACTCCCTTCTCACCGTGCAATTCAAGAAATCCAAAGGGTTAAGAACCCTCGTACAAAAGTATCCTTCAAATATCCTAAGATATTTAATTGTTTTGCCTTTTTATTTAGTTGTTATTTTGGATAAATAAGAAATCATTTACAGTTACAGTTTCAATTGTATCCTCAAAGAATTAAGTAACTTTTTTAGGTTGGTCTTTTACTTGATTAGGATAAAGGAAAGAGCTTAAATATTGTCATTGAACTGAAAATTAGTCATACATACTCTCATCTGATTTGTATTAAGCATAATACAATTTTAAGGAACAGCTGAAATTACATGATTTTGGTAAGAAGTTCTTTAAAATTTAAAAACTTTAAAAATTTCTGGTCTGTATAAACAGAATTTAAATTAGGGAAAGAGGGAGTGTAGTGGAAACGAGTAGATAGTAGGCACTTTAGGAACTTCTTAGATTTGAAGTTATGATTTTAAAAAATAATAGTTCTTAGACAAATCTACAAACATCATTCTGTTCTGTGGTCTAGAAACACTCATGTTTATTTCCTTTTAAAAAAAGTTTTGACTAAAATATCTGCAAAGATCCGACAAAAATGCAAAACCCTTAAGGAAAACTTCAGAGAGAAAACAACAATGTTTTAAATATATTCCAAAACACTCTAGCTGAAAGACAACACATGCTAAATGATATGAGTCCCTACAATAACCATATGAATGCAATAAATATCTTTAGTTTAGAACCTGAATTTAGACCCATAAATCCCCACCCCTAAACCAAACAAAACTGAGTTTAGATGAATTGATAAAATGGGCCAAATTAATTTTTACATCACCTGAAGGTTTGGAAAGGGGTGAATATTCACAGAGAAAGAAAACAGAGAAAGGTAATTGGATAAGTGAATGTGACCTGATCTATCTGCCCTACAACAGAACCTCCCTCCCTATATGTACTGTCTCCCTAATTAAGGGATATCCTTGAGATCAGGGACTGTCTTTTTTAACTCTATCCCTACTGCTCATATAATTCCTGGTACACAGTAAATGCTTTTCCATTTGCAATTCACTTGTGAATATCATTTCCATCAAAAACTTGCTCACGGACCAAGATTTTCGTATATCATTAATATTTACTTATTAATATTAAATATTATATATATTTCATACATATCATGTATATTCACACAGATAAGTAACTGAAGATAGACAGTTAAAACAAAACATGTGATGGATCTAAGACATACCACATACTCACAGACTTAGGATAGTTTCCCATGTCACTAGCCAACTATACTGGTGACAGCAGCATTTACACAGTGCTGACCATGTATGTGCTAGGCAGTGTGCTGAGTGCTTCACGATTACTATCACCTTTGATCCTCACAGCAACCCTGGGTAGGAGGTGCTTCTGTTATCCCCATTTTACAGATGAGGACACTGAGGCAAAGCTTAAGAGACTTGCCCAGGGTTACACAGCTAGGAAGTGTCTGACACCTAGTGTTCCATCTACTGCGCCACCAACCGCTCCGAATATCTGCTACTAGGTAACAGACAACTAGTGTTAAACTGAAGAGACAAGGAACACAGATGTCTACTTTAGGAATATCATTTTGGTACCTGTTTGGAAAGTAAGAATAGGGAGAGATTTGAGGAGAGGAGGCTATTGTAAGTGCTCAGGCAAGAGGTAGTAATTTACAGAATTAGATTGGTAGCTGTTTGAGTGGAGATAAGAGGAAATATGCACAAAACTGGAAAAAAAAACCCAGTAAAATTTGGCAACTGGTTCTGTGCAGCGAATGGAAATGAGAAGCTGAAGTTAGCATAGTGTCTGGCATATGGAAAGCACTTAATAAATAAATGCTTGTTGACTGATGGTGAGGTTGCAAATTTGGGCCAGTAATTTCTAAAAGAGTTACTATGTGCTGGGAGCTATACAAACTGACAGGAATACAAAGACATAGCCTCTGGTCTTGAAGAGCTTATAATCTAATGGGGAGACAATGAGCAAATAACTATGTAGATAAAGATGTAACAGTGTAAATGGAAAGAAATTCCAGTGAAAGGAGTCAATACTGCCTATGTAGGTAAGGGATAAATGAAACGATACAGATACTAAGTACCACAAGATTTTAGAGAAAGAAGAAATAAGTGTGGATGACAGTGGTTAGATAAACTCTTTGTGAGGAAGGTGGGATTTGGGCTGAGCCCTGAAGGATTCTGATAAACTTAGAGAAGAGCGAGCATCTTCCAAGAAAAGTGAGAAGCAGGAAGAAAGTCTCAGAGAAAGAAAGGAGCATGGCACATTCTATCAGAGAGTTCTAGCTAAAATGGAGGGTACTAATGGGAACAAGTAGAAGATAAGGGAGATTACAGAGAATAGGGATAAATGATAATGTTTTCCATTTTATAATGCTTTTGAATATTCTCAGAGTAGTCACATCTCATTTTCTTTTTCTCTTTTAATACCTCTGTACCTAGTCAAAAATAATTCAGTCTAATCATTTCAAACAGATGATAGAAAGATATACTATGACTTCCTTCCCTTTTCAAGGTCAATTCCATCTCTGGGCAACACTGCCTTTTAAATTTTCTAACAGTAGAAAAGTTATATGGAACCTGTAGAGTCTCAGAAAACTTGAGAACAAGAATCTAAGAGAGAGAACTAAGCGTATCTTAATAAGAAACATATTCTGAATATCTCAACAGTACTAAAATCACTGAGGTCCTATAACTCGTGGAACCTGGGAGTTTCAGTACTGCTGTTATTGCCAAGATAAAGACATGAAGTCACTATTTTATGACACAGGATGAATTTTCACAAAGGATCTGTTTCATAAATAACAATTGTGTTGCAGAGTAATATTAGTAAGCCACATTATTGGCTAAATAAGCAGGAACCTACTTTTTCAGATTTATGCATTACTTCTCTTCATGTCAAAGGGAAAACTGTATCAGATTTCCCTCGTAGTCCAGCCAAATTAGACTTGTAGCTGTTTTGCACACTAGTACCATATGGCCTCCCTGCGCTGCCCTTTCCTTAACTCTGCCTTGCAGAATCCATCTTTTCTCCAGCGCTCAGAAGTCATCTTCTCCACACAAATCCTCTCCAGATACCTTCTCACTTCTAGTTGCAAGTGCCTTCCCCTCACATAATATACCTTGTATTTATTTTCTACATTTTTTATATGCTTAAATAGGTACATGCTGTCTCTCCTGACAAAATGTTGATTTGTCTTTGCATTGCTAGTGCCTAGCATAAAGGAGGCACTTATTAAATGCTTGTTGATGATTACAACATTCCTATGAGGATGTGTCTAAAACAGCTGAATTATAAATAACATTTTAACACTTTTTTCGTTTTCTAATTTCTCCCTCCTTTATCATAACTGAACAATTAAAAAACAAAATTGTCAAAACATTCAGAGTGCAGCAAAATAAATATTTATTTATATAATGGGGGTAAGGGGGAGTTGTCCATTCAGAATGGGTCAGAGAGAATTCAGAAAGACAAACCCAGGGCTCTGTAGTGATTTTGTTTTGTTTTGGTTTTAGGAAAGGAAAGAAAAAGGAAGAAGAGAGGGGAAAGGAGGAAAGAGAATGAATATTTATATAGAGCCTACTATGTGAAAGGTGTTTTACAAATATACATCTGATCCTCTCAACAACTCTGAAAGGTAGGTGCTATTATTACCCCCATTTTACAGTTGAGGAAGCTGAGGCTAACAGTTTAAGAGACTTGCCCAACTAGTAAGTGTCTGAGGTCAGATTTGGAGTCTTACAGACTCCAAGGCCAGTACTCTACCTACCATGCTACCCAGGAGAAGGGAATAATACTAAGGAAGAAATAAGGAAGAATGAAGTAAATATTGTATAGTGGTGATAGCACTGGAGTTACAGTCAAAGTGATTTTGGTTAGAATCCCACCTTAGACACTTACTACCTGTGCAACTCCGCAAACGTGTTTGAACCTCAGTTTCTATTAATTTTATTTATTTTTGGTGTTCTACAATCACTACCAAATAGCTTAATTTTTTTCCTCTCCCTCCCCCTATCTTTTCCTTCCCTCCCTGGGACAGCATACAATTTTATATAGGTTCTACACACACATTCCTATTAAATACATTTTCACTATAGTCATGCTATGTAGACAAATTAAAATGAATGGAAGAAATCATATAACAAAACAAAATGTAATATGAAAGAAAATAATCTGCTATATTCTGCAATTGAATTCCATAGTTCTTTCTCTGGATGTGGAAGGACCACTGGAAATTTTTTAAGTCTTTGCATTGCAGCAAAGTTCCAAGTCTACCAGAAAAAGCTCTCATACACTGTGGTCATTGCTGTGCACAAAGTTCTCCTGGTTCTGCTCCTTTCGCTCAGCATCAGCTCATATAAGTCTTTCCAGGCCTCTCTGAAGTCTTCCTGTTCATCATTTCTTATACCACAATAGTACTCCATTACATTCATACACCATAATTTATTCAGCAGTTCCCCAACTGATGGGCATCCCCTCGATTTCCAGTTTTTGGCCACCATAAGGACTACTGCTATAAATATTTTTGTACATGTGGGACCCTTTCCCATTTTTATGATCTCTTGGGGATACAGTCCTAGAAGTGATAGCCCTTTGGGCGTAGTTCCAAATGGCTCTCCAGAAGGGTTGGATCAGATCACAGCTCCACCAACAACGAACTAGTGTTCCAACTCTCCCACATCCTCTCCTGCACTTATCATCTTGCTGTTCTGTCATGTTTGCCAATCTGATGGGTCTGATGTGGTACCTCAGAGTTGTTTTGATTTGCATCTCTCTAATCAATAGTGATTTAGAGCATTTTTTCATGACTATAGCTATCTTTAATTTCTTCCTCTGAAAAATGCCTGTTCATATCCTTTGACTATTTATCAATTGGGAAATGACTTGTATTTTTGTACATTTGATTCAGTTTTCTATATATTTTAGAAATGAGACGTTTATCAGACACTAGCTGCAAAAATTCTTTACCAGTTTTCTGCATCCGTCTGAATCTTGGTTGCACTGGGTTTGGTTGTGCAAAAACTTTTCAGTTTAATGTAATCAAAATTATCCATCTTGCACTTCATAATGCCTTCTATCACTTCTTTAGTCAAAAATTCTTCCCTACTTCATAAATCTAATAAATACACTATTTCTTGCTCCACCAATTTGTCCATAGCATCAATCTTTATACCTATATCGTGTGCCCATTTGGACTTTATTCTTGTGTATGGTGTCAGGCATTGGTCTATACCTAGTTTCCACCACATTGTTATTCAGTTTTCCCAGCAGTTTTTCTAAAACAGTGAGTTCTTATTCCAGAAGTTGGAGTCCTTGGGTTTACTGAACACTACATTGTTATATTCATAGACTACTGTGTCTTGAGTACCTATCCACTCATCTACCTCTCTATTTGTTAGCCAGTACCAAGTGGTTTTGATGATTGCTGCTGAGATCTGGTAAGGTTAAGCTACTTACCCTGGCATTTCTTTTCATTAATTCCCTTGCGATTCTGGCCCTTTTGTTCTTCCACATGAATTCTGATATTATTTTTTCCAGCTCTAGAAAATATTTGTTGATAGTTTGATTGCTATGCCACTGAATAAGTAAATTAATTTAGGTAGAATTGTCATTTTTATTATATTGGCTCAGCTTACCGACGAGCAACTGATGTTTTTCCACTTACTTAGATCTGACTTTACTTATGCAAAAAGTGTCTTATAATTGTGTTAATATAGTCCCTAGGTTTGTTTTGGTAGCTAGACTCCCAAATATTTTATAGTGCCTAAAATGGGATTTCTCTTTCTATCTCTTGATGTTGGGCTTTGTTAGTAATATATAGAAATGCAGAAGATTTGTGTGGGTTTATTTTGTAACCTGCAACTTTGCCAAAGTTATTTATTATTTCAATTAGTTTTTGACTTGAATCTCTGGGATTCTCTAAGCATATCACCATATCATCTGCAAAGAGTGATAACTTAGTTTCTTCTTTGCCTAGTCTAATTTCTCCAATTTCTTTATCTTGTCTAATTGCTACAGCTAACATTTCTAGTACCAAATTGAATAACAGTTGTGATAATGGACATCCTTGTTTCACCCCTGATCTTATTGGAAATGCATCTAGCTTATCTCCATTGCTTATAATGCTTGCTGAAGGTTTTAGGCAGATACTGCTTATTATTTTATGAAAAGTTCCCTTTATTCCTATGCTCTCCAGTGTTTTTAATAGGGATGGGTGTTGTATTTTGTCAAAAGCTTTTTCTGCATCTATTGAGATAATCAAGTGGTTTCTGTTAATTTTGTTGTTGATATGACTGATAATGCTAATAGTTTTCCTAGTATTGAACCAGTCCTCCATTCCTGGTATGCATCCTATCTGATCATAATGTATTATTCTCATGATAAGTTCTTGTATTCCTTTTGCTAAAATCTTATTTATAATTTTTGCATCTATATTCACTAGAGAAACTGGTCTATAATTTTCTTTTTCTGTTTTGTCTCTTCCTGGTTTAGGTATCAAAACCATATTTGTATCATAAAAAGAATTTTGGAGGACCCCTTCTTCCCCAATTTTCCCAAATAGTCTATATAATAGTGGAATTAACTGTTCTTTAAATGTTTGATCGAATTCACTTGTAAATCCATCTGTTCCTGGAGACCTTTTCCTAGGGAGTTCATTGATGGCTTTTTCAATTTCTTTTTCTGCGATGGGGTTGTGTAAGTATTCAACTTCTTCTGTTAATCTGGGCAATTTATATTTTTTAAAATTCTCATCCATCTCATCTAGATTGTTGAATTTATGGGCATAAAGTTGGGCAAAGTAATTTCTAATTAGTGCTTTAATTTCCTCCTCACTGGAGTTGAGTTCACCCCTTTCGTTTCTGATATTGGTAATTTGGTTTTCTTCTTTTTTCAATCACATTGACCAAAAGCTTATCAATTTTATTAGTTTTTTCATTAAACCAATTATTAGTTTCATTTATCAGTTCAGTGGTTTTCTTAATTTCAATTTTCTTAATTTCTCCTTTGGTTTTCAGTATTTCTAATTTGGTACTTACTTGGGGATTTTCAATTTGTTCTTTTTCCAGCTTTTTCATCTTCATGTCCAAGTCATTGATCTCCTCTCTCTCTATTTTATTCATGTAGGCATTCAAAGATATAAAACTTCCCCTAAGAACTGCTTTTGCAGTATCCCACAAGATCTGGTAGGTTGTCACATTACTGTCATTCTCTTGAATGAAGTTGTTGATTGTTTCTATGATTTGTTGTTTAACCCACTCCTTCTTTGGGATTAGATTATTTAGTTTCCAATTAATTTTAGGTTTATCTTTCCATAACCTTTCATTACATATAATTTTTATTGCATTATGATCTGAGAAGGATGCATTGACTTTCTCTACCTTTCTGCAGTGGATTGTGAGGTTTTTATGCCCGAGAACATGGTCAATTTTTGTATATGTGCCATGTACCACTGTGAAAAAGGTATATTCCTTTCTATCCCCATTCAATTTTCTCCAGAGATCTATAATATCTACCTTTTCCAGAGTTTTATCCACTTCCTTAACTTCTTTCTGTGCTGTGCTGTATGCTGTGGGTTTTTCCACCCTGCAGAACAGATCCTTCCCATTGACCTTGCAGTCTGTCCTGGGCTGTGAATCTGCCACAGTCTGTCTCCTACTGGATTTTGTACCTCCAAAATTTGGTCAGATTTTCTTTTTAGAGGTATCTGAAGGAGTCTGTATAAGAGGTTAGGTGAGTAGTTGCTGTCACTCTGCCATCTTGGCTCCTCCCCTCAGTTTCTTAATTATGTAAGATGTGAGGTTTGGTTCTGATGATCTCTAATTGTCCCTTATAGTTTTAAACCCATGGGCCTTATGATCTTAGATATACTAGGGAAGAAATGGAGAAATGGAAGGAGGTATCATGCCACAGTAGACAGAAAGTTGGTCTCAGAAACAAAAGAGCTGGTCTCAGGACTAGGAAGAGCTATTGACAAAGAAGTGATTACCAAGTTTAGTATCCAACAGGGGCTGCAGGATCCAATGAAAGATGCTTACCCTCTTAGTACTATTGGCAACTCTCTAACAACATAAATTACAGAGAAGATGCTGGCCTGCATTGTTATAGACGGACTTTCCTCATCCAAAGAGTCTCCACTATGAATGAAATCACACATATACTCCTACATCTCTGAGCCCTCCTCAGACTCCATATCTTAGAAACTTATTATTTCTTATATTTTGGGTTTTCCAAAGGAAGAATACAAAAACATAGAAGAAAAGAGGAGGAAAAAGGCATATCATGATCTCATTCTTATATGAACTGGATGAAATAGGACTGAATATATATAAATAGAATTTGTTATAGAAATATGTTAAACCGAAGAGGTAAACAGATGAGGACGGGCACAGGGTATAGAAGTAGAATGAAGTAAGAGAGGAAATAGTTACAAGTAAAAAAGTTCCCCTTTGGAAAGCTGATCATAAATAGGGAAATAAAGAAAAAGAAGACAGTGTTAGAAAATGGATCAATTCTGAACCTGATGACGAAATAAGAGAGAAGAACTGCACCAGAACATTTCAATTATACTACAAGGATGGACCACAATCCTTCCTTCTCTATCTCTTACTTGGTAAAGAGGAAAGAGTAAAAATGATACGATGAAAGAAAATACACAACTGAAAAATTGTAACAATAAGCATAAATGGGATGACAACCTCCCCCATGAGAGTCACAAAAAGGATTAATGAGCAGAATTTAAAAAAAAAAAAATTTTAAACAAGAATCCCCTAGGTAACATGAAAAATTCATTAGTTCAGTCAAATTTTTAAAAGTAGGGTTAAGAGTCATCATGCAATGGTAAAAATAAATATGATTAAAAGACATAAACAAGGAAACTATACTATGTCTGAAGGTACCATGGATAATGAAACAATAAGGTAAGGAGTAGAGACTGGATTTATGATTTCATTGGTATAAAGACTTCAGGATGATGAAACTACCTCTTCATCAATGCAGGGGAGCATTTTTTTTCCACCTTGTAATCTTAAAAGTATTTTGCTGGATTACATACTAGCAAAAATAAATAGAATTGACATTTATAAAAATATAAAATACCTAAATTATCAGAATAAGAAATAGAGAATCTGAGTATTCCAATTTCAGAAAGAGAAATTTGGCAAGCCACAAATGATTTCCCAAAGGCAAAAATTCCAGGACCAGATGAATTTACAAATTAATACTATCAAATATTCAAAGAACAATTACCTTCCCTTTTACATATTTTAATAGGAAAAAACTATCCTAAAAATCTATCTATGAGGAAAAAATGTTTTTGATATTGAAACCAAGGAAAGATAAGTCAGAGGAAAGAAACAATAAGTATCGCTAATGACCATAGATATCAATATAATAAAATATTAATCGGCCTAAGATTTTTAAAAAGATTCTGTATTAAGAAAAAGTTGGACTTACACCAGGAAACTAATGTATTATTATTGGTGGACTTGAGAATTGGTTCAACTGTTTGTCATTTGGAACTATATCACCAAAGTCTCTAAACCGTATATATTCTTTGATCCAATAATACATCTAGTAGGCTAATACAAGAGAAGAAAAGGACACAAATGTACACAAATATTATTGCCAGTACTTTCTGTTATAACAAAGAACTGGAAACAGTTGGTGTACATTAATTGGGGAAAGGTTGAACAAGTTAAGAGTATATGAATGTGATGGAATATTATTAGATTGTAAGAAATGGTGAAAAGGACAGATTCACCTAGGAACTGTTATAAACTGAGTTAAGTAAGCAGAACCAGAAGAACTACTTATACAATAATCATAACTGTCAAAGACTTAAGAACTCTGATCAATATAGTGACCTAGTACTACATCTCTGGATGATGAAGAATGGTCTTCATCTCTTAAAAGAGAGGGAGAGACTGGGAAGTGCAGAATGAGAGGTGCATTTTCAGGCATGGGCTATACAACACAAATTTATTTTGCTGGACTATACTTTTCTATGACAAGAGAAAAGTTTTATTTCTGGAGTGGGAAGAAGTGGGAAAGCCACTGATTAAAAAAACACATCAGTTAAACATTTAAAAGTACATAGAAAAGAACAAAATGAAGTTCATAAAGGGACCCATACAATAACATGTATATATAGGCACATACACACATACTTATATGTATATTCACACATATATATGTATATATACATTTCTTTAAATCTATATTTTATACATACTCATGTACAATCCACTTTTTGCATAAAGAAATGTCCATGTTGATTATTTTCTAGTTCATAACAAAAAAAATTTAAAGTGGATATTCATATTGATTTACAATTTAACTATCAGGGTATATATAGCTCTTGTTCTTAATTTTCTGGATCAGTTGTCTGTACATCCGACTTTCTCAGAGAAATTTACTGCACACATTTCCCCCAGTTAACTGGTAACCTTTTCCTTCTAATTGCACTGAGTGTGCAGATACAAGGCTTTGCAATTTCATGTACTCAAGAGTGTCCATTTCATTTTTCAAAAATCATCTCTATACTTCATTTGGTTAAGGATTTTTCCCTATCCTTAAATAAAAATGATACTTTTTTACTCATGAACTAAGTTTTTAATAGGCCATATAATCTGAAACTTACTGTGGCATAAGATGTGGAATGCTGTTCTAAACCGATTTTATGACCATTCACTTTTCAGTGTCCTAGAAATTTTTGTTGTTGTTCAGGGAAGTTTTTATCCCAGTAATAGGCATTCGTTTGTTTACTGAACACTATGACACTGTTCTACTGTGACAGACTGCTTCTGGGTCTTGTTTATCCAATTTCTTCCAATGATCAACTTTTCTAATTTTTAACCAGTACCAAATAGTTTTATAGATCACTGCTTTACAGCAGAGCAGTACAGTACAGTGTTGTATGGTATGGAAGAGTATGGTACAGTATAGTTCTATCTGGTACTACAAGTCTCCTCTGTTTTGACATTTTTCATTATTTTCTTTGAGATTCTTGATCTTTTGCTCTATCAGATGATTTCTCTTAATATTTTACCTAGCTTTAAAAATTTACCCTGCGCTTTGACTGATATGGCAATACATTTTTTTACTTAATTTAGATACTACTGTATCATTTTCAATAAATTAGCCCAGCACAACTGTTAACAAAAAAGTCTCTCCAATTCCTTCATTCTATGGAGAATACTGTTATTATTTATGTTACTCTTTTGTTTATGTTGGTAATTGGACTCCTAGATATTTTATACATTCTTTAGTTACTCTGAATCAAATTTCTTTTGCTATCTCTGCCTGTCATGTTTTGTTGGTAATAAAAAGAGGCTATGTTTTTGTAGGTTTATTCCTGCTATTTAATGACACTGTTTCAATGGTTTTTGTTCAATCTCTTGGGTTATACAGGTTAAAGACCCTATCATCTGCAAAAAGCAATGATTGTGTTATGTCTCTATTATCCTTCATGCTTTGTTATTTATCATGCCAATGCCTTGTTTTACCTTTTAAAGCCTCCAGCTTTTTCTCCATTACAGATAGGTTATATGTTACAACCTGCTCACATCCACCATTTATCTTTCCATTGTCTTCTTTATGATACTTATCTTCCAGTACAATGTTGTTAATTTAAAAGATAATTTAAACTATAATTATATAAGTGAATGTAAAAATAACATAATTTGGGAGTCATTCTATTTATCCTTATTATACAATCTAGCTACCTGTTGCAGTCAAGTTCAGTACAGAGGGAACTGAACTCTAGGCCGACTCCCTTTCTTTCCCAAAAAGAAAACCAATTTTTAGCTCATACTTTTGGCCTTAAATATCCTTGTTGATGGTCACTCACAAGTTGGACTTTCCATGACTTCCATCTTTACATTTTACTACAAATAGAAATGCTATCATCATTACCCATTTATGTTTATTTTCATGAGAAATAATTTTAAGAGTGAGAAATGAGAAGCTCTACTGTACAGCCTCCTGTACACCTGAGGTGAGATCATGAGAAGGAATGGATAAGAAGTGTACAGGATGGGAAGGCATGGATGGGTCAACAAGTTGCATCGCTGTAGACAATTTCCAAATTTATGAGTTAAAATATTCATTTAAGTATTTGACTGTATATGAATTCTTATCAATTCATACTTTTCTACCATATTTGTATCATTATTTCTCAGTCTTCAAGATAAAATAATTTCTCCTCACCTCTAACACCTTAAAATCAGGAATCAATGCCACTAAATTTACCAAGATTTAGGCCAAGATTGCTGAGGACTGTAATTAGCATTATAACATTTTTTTAAATCTATTTCTTATAAGTTGGAAATGCTTTTGTAAAGTATTTATAATTAAGCATCTGTAAATGCTTGATTTAACTGCAACTAGTATGTGAAGACTATTGAAATATGATTTAAAACATAACCTGGTCTTGCCTTTCATTATTTCCACTACAGAACTTTTATTCTTACCATTTTCTTAGTGTCCATCAAATAAAATGCATTTATTTCACCTCTGGGCCTTTTTATGGATGGTTTTCCTACCCTGGAACACACTTCTATTTCTCTTCCTATACAAATCCTCTTATTCACCAAGGTTCAGGCCGAATTTCAGCTCTATCATTGAAGGCTTTCACAACTTTAGTCTGTACTGCTTCGCCTGTTCCCTGATCTTAAAGCACTTTTCATCTACAAGTATTTTTAAAATAGGTTACCTACTGGCTTATATTTTTATTTAACTGTTCAATGTGTCCTTTCTTCTTCCCAGTAAAATGTAAATAAATCCTTTATGGGCAATGTCTTACATTTTTCAAAAGTTCCTCCAGAGTAGAGGTGTCAAACATGCTGCCCTCCCAAGGACAGCCACAACCAGATTAGAATATAATTGAGAAATATTTAGCAAAAGGAAAAAGAATACAAAACAGATAAATGTTACATTTTAAAACTGTCAATATGTAGCATAAATTCAGAAAAGTTAAAGCATCCAAAAGCCAAACTGAAATGATCCACATTACGCTCCTAATTTCATGGAAACTTTTTTCCTGACAATTATTTCTCTATTAACAAGAACACCTATTTTAAGAGTATCATATTAATATTCATAATATTCCTATGGAACTGTCAAATTTTGAAATACCATTTATCTGAATGGAGATTTAAATTCTATTCATCAGACTTCCAGTATTAATTGTATGAGAAATCTTTGAAAATTGCTTATATGTATATGGTAAACTAGAGAAAATATCAAATCACCAGAGGGCAAATTAAAAAGCACTTTAAATGTCATTTACCAACATTTTAAATGAGAGTTTACTGTAGTCATCATTTACAGATGAAATAATTTCAGTGAAGTGGCATCAAAAAGTCATTTTGTCAGTACGGAGAGCTTTATAAGCCTCTGTTATCATCAATGGATGTGTGACCTCAGTAATTCCTTCTAAAGGGTATGAATCACAATGCATCTATGCCTTTCTCAACCTGTGAAAATTTTTTCTGTATTCTCCTATAAACCTTGTGCCACACACAGAAGGAATTCTATAGCTTATAAAACAAATGAAGAAGTAGTCTTTTAGATCTGTTTTTTAGTGTAGCTCTATGGCTGTTATTCCTTGTTCTCTGGCCCATTTCCTTCTCCAACCAGATATTGCTTGGATATTTTTAAAGCCACATTTTGTGCATACTACAGCTTACTTATATGAATCTTCTTTATAAGCAGTATAACTTAATCCAATTAAACTACACTGGATATAAAAAAACCTTGACATTACTCTGTGTTTGTTAGAAGTTAATGGTTCATTCTTTTTAATGTTCACCATTATTTTATTTAGGGAAAGTCCTTTAATACTGTGCCAAAATTTTATGTTTAAGTAAATATCTCCAGTTGTATTCCTTTTTTTATTTAATAGCTCAAGTTTCATTTTTTCTTCCAAAAATCAATAAGAAAAACAGGGATGAACATTAAAACTTCATTTTATATTTCAATAACATAAAGGATTAAGTTGTTTGCTTAATATTCCGTAAAAATTTGCTTTAAAATTCAGTAAAAATGAAGACTATGAGAGCTCTCAGAATTCTCATTGTAAGTAGAAGCAAAGTTGAATATCAAGATCCCAAATCAAGAAATATTAAGAGTTCAATATGATGGTATTTCTTCTATTGTCTAAATTTGTAATAGGAGAGAAAAGATCTTGGTGGTGTAACTGAAATGGTCAGGAAATATTTTTTGTATGTAGGGAAGGGTCTTCTCTATCATGTCTAAGTAGCTTCACTGGGCCACTGGAAAGTTGAATTTTCATAGTTTTATGTATCCAGAGGCCATAGCAAATAAATATTGTTTGACCCATCATCCATCTGTTGACACAGTTGTACTTGCAGTTGTTATAAATCAATCAAAAGACATTTATACCAAGTGTCTACTATATGTCAGTTACTGTGCCCAGTAAGAGGGATATAAAAAGAGGCAAAAGGTATTTCCATCTTTTAAGCAGCTCACATTTTAGTGGGAGACAACATGCAAACGTGTGTGTGTGTGTGTGTGTGTGTGTGTGTGTGCACGCGCGTATGTGTACGTATGTTGTAGCCAGCTACAGCAGGATAAATAGGAAACAATTAAGGGAGGGAAGGCACTTCATTGTCTTTATCAGGGCTATACTAAGCCAATCAACTGAGCAAATTCTTGAGATGGGGAAATGACTGTGTTGAATTCCCTTGGCCAAAATGAATATGCAAATATTATAAGAACCTTTAATGACATCTGGTCACATCTAGGATTAAAGAAAAACTTGTCAGATTCACATCTGAAACCCCCTTCCTAAATGTGTTTCCTGCTGGCTTTTCTAGGCTTACGACACTCCCCTTTATAGTCCAGCCAGAACGGCCTATTTGCTGTTCCTTGAACTAGGCCTTCGGTCTCATCTCAGAGCCCTTGTAAAGGCTGCTTCCAGGGACCAGAACGTGCTTCCTAACTCAACTCCAGATTCTAAAACTCCTGTCCTCCTTTTAAGGATCAGTTCAGATGCTTTTTCTATGGGAAACCTTTTCTGATTTTCCAAGCTGTTAGTACTCTTGCCCTTTTTGAGGTACATTTTCTACCTCATAGAGTAACATAAAGGATTAAGTTATTTGCTTAACGTTCAGTAAAAATTTGCTTAAAATTCAGTAACAGTGAAGACTAGGAGAAGACTATGCACATACATATATACATACGCACATATGTATTTTTTGCTTACATGCTGTATTCACTTGGCAATAATAATAAACATGATAACAACAGCTGGTATTCTTATAGTGCTTTAGGTTAATGAAGATGCTTTACAAATATTATCTCATTTGACCCTCACAATAATCCCGGAAGGTAGCTGCTATTACTATCCCATTTAATGACAAGGAAAACATGACAGAGGTAACCTGACTTCTCCAGTCACACAGTGAGTAACTGGTTGAAAGCTGATTTGAACTCAGGCCTCAGAATTTTAAGCTTCTTGAAGGCATGAACTATTTTCCACTTGATCTTTGTATTCTCAAGTCTCGTCCAGTAGCTTGGTACACAGTAAACACTTAGCATGTGTTTGCAGAAATGGACAAATATTGAACATACTGAGAACTAGTAGCTTTACCTACCTAATACAGTACTTTACAGATATTTTCCCAAATTAATGAATCCTATCCCCTGGCCTTAATGAAAATAATTTAAAAAATTATGTTTTTATTATTTTCCTATTATTAGGAAAATTTTACTTTCATTCCCATGCACACAGCACAACAGTGCAGCAGGAAGAGAACTGGGGTTAGAGTCAGAACCTAGATTCTTATCACAGTTTTTACTACTGCATGACACTGGATAAACCACTTAAACTCTCAAGGCATGTTTCTCTTTATCTATAAAATGACGAAGACTACGTAATCTCAAACAGTCCCTCTTCGTGCTAATCTGTGACCCTAGGAAAGCACAAAGAATAAAACTGGAATATATATACTCTTGAATGTGGATACCTGAGGTCACAAAAGGTAAGTAGGTTTTAATGTTACCATCTGGAGTACACAATGATCATATTATATAATACTTTTATTCCTGTACAGAAAGATTTAGGATTTTGTTATATATAGTTTTATTTTCAAATAGTTCTCTGTATGTAAATCTTGCCTCATAGATGTCTGAGTTTCTTTTTAAGAACCGTGATTGTCCAATGCTCCTCTGTAACCCATAAAAGCCCCTTCTGAAAGGGTGTATGTAGCACAGCACTGAACACAAAGTGGATACATATACTACACTCATTAAATGACTGCTGTCCTTCACTTCCTCATTACCTTGCCACTTCCTTACTTCTCAAACCTTCGCAATGTGGCTTCTAATCCCATGGCTCTGCTGAAAGTCTACACATCACAAATGACTTTTTATCGCTAAATCCCACGGACTTTTCTCAGTTCTCGTCCCTCTTGACTGTCTGTGTCATCTACTCTTTTGGTCACTTCTGGGTCTCTGCCAATTCACTTTCCTCTTCCTCCTGCTCCCTAAATAACTGGGACAAGACCACCTTCCCCTCACCTCCGAGCCTCACTTGTTTTCTGAGTGATCTCATTTATCCTCATGTCTTTATCACTTCTGTAGACCCCAAATCTACATATTGAGTCCTAAATTCTCCCTGAGAACTGGTGCCTTAAAGTCTACATATTCAAAACTAAACTCGTCATCTTTTCCCTTCTAACTTCCTCATTTATGTTCCCAGTATCACTATTTTCCCAGACATGTAACTCTGGAGTCATCTTTGACTCTCTGTACAATTCTGCACCTACAATCTCACTTGTATCTGCCCTTTCTCTCGACCCACGCTGCTAAATTTTGAGCACATTCATTACCTTTCATGTGGACTGCTACAATACCTTCTCATTGTTCTCCCAGTCTCTAAGCCCTCCCAGCACTCCTTCACACAGTTGCCAAAATAATCTTCTTAATGCTTTCATACAAGCATAATAACCCTGCCGTTTCTTCAGAGAAAAAATACTAGGGAAAAGAAAACTATAGAAGTGGCATGTAAAAGTTATTGGAATTATGGGAAATAATAAAAGAATTAAAAAAATTCCAAATGGCAGGATTACTGCATTAATTTAAATGTGTAAGATGATTGAAATATAGAACCCTATGTAACAAACAGATTCAGGACACCGTCTGGTCACTTAAGAAGGCAGTGTGGTGGCATGGAAAGAATACTAGATTTCGAATCACAAAGTCCAGCCATGAATCCCACAGCTGCCAATTATTAGCTCAGCAGCCTGAGAGAAGTACTGTAAAATCATCAGCTTCAGTTTCCTCATTTTTAAAATGGGGGTGGGGGGTGGGTGGTGAATAGGGGATCTCTTGGGTTCTCTCCAGATTTCACACTCTATACCTCTGTGTAAAAGGACAGTGTTCATTACCAGATATAGCTTTCCAGCTGTATTTATTTACGTTTGGCAGTCTGTAGTTAGAAAGTTGGGTGGAGCTTTTATTAAATCAGTATTAGATTACCAGAGTAGCCCCTGCCTCCAATTTTTTATATCCACAAGTCTAACCATGGCAACTTTTTTTTAAAATGAAGATTCCTATATATATAAAAAAAATGCTGGCATTCCTAGAGACTCCTAAGATTCATTTGGGAAAGGCTGGGCTTAGACTCTGGAAGACCTGAGTTCAAGTCGAGCCTTGAACACTGAACTAGCAATCACTTTACCTCTGTTTGCCTTAATCCACTCCAGTATTTTTGCCAAGAAAACCTAGAGCATTGGTGTGCTAAGGTCCACAGTGGCAAAAGTGTCCTGTAGGCACAAACATGATGCGGGGACAGACAATTTGAGTCCCCTCCACATTAGTGTCAATTCCCTCTGTAACTCATTCTATGTGACGACAACATAGTGTGTAAGATTAACCAAGTGTGCAACACCAGGACTAATTTGGTCCTACTCTTAACTAGCTTTTTAAAAAAAAGCATAATTTGAGGTAGATAACTAACCAGAACTTAAAAATAGCCAATAAGGAACTAACTAGTTTGTTAACTTCCTCCAACCTTAAGAAACTAAAATAGATTTGTTTTCAATTTTTACGTTGGACCTGTACACTGCACTGTAGGCTCTGAGCTTGTTTTTTAAACATCCTAATTTAGGATACCTCAGTCTTCTGAGAAGCTACATCTACTGGAATTTTAAAAGAATTTGCCTATGCTTTTCTGGAATACAAGAATTTTGGAACAGTGACTGGAGAAACTGAAGTCTAAAATCCATTGCTGGTGAATCTAAATATTACTGCATCTAACACAGGTAAGGTAGATTGCTAATTTATCTAGTAGATAACAAAAATGCTGAAAATATTGAAAAGGAGAATTTTTTAGAACTCTAAAAATGCTCACGAAAGGATATGTGATTATGTTTAAAAATGCTTCAAAATTTAAACTTAATTTAAAAAAGTGTAAGTCTTACAGGTTTTATATCACATGATTCAATTCAATCAAACTCAAAAAGCACTTTTAAAGTGCTATGAGTTAGGCACTGTGGTGACATGTTACTATTTCACCTTAAAGCAGAAAGATGAACAGTAACCTCTTACTAGAAAATAATATATACAACTTACTCTTATACTTTTGTCTTTACACAGAATTTTAAAAATTTCTCTTTGTTTTAGTTAGACATTTTTTAAATGAAAAAGAATATGGAAGAAATTTAAAATATTAGTTTGCTGTTCAATACATACATTGAAAAATTATATACAATCTTTGTCTCTCTCTACAATCTTCAAGAAGCTTATAAAGGCGCTCAGATGACATTTTTTAACAAGGTAGAGTAACACACAAACTGAACTTTGCTTGACAGGACTAATCAATTCTATTTTCCCTTCCTTCTCCAAATACTTTCATAGTACTTTTTAGGTTACAAAAGCACTTTACAAACCTGATGTTCTCAACCACCTCTAAGGTAGAGAATATAATGATTAGTACAGCCATTCTACAGGTGAAGCAGCTCAAGCACAGAAAGGCTCAGCATTTTGCCCATGGCCTCACAGCTCATAAGTGGGGGAGGGAGGTTTAAAGCCAGGCATCTCCTACTCCAACAGTAGTACTCTTCTTACTACACCACGTCTCCTTCATTTCCTGATGGTTCTTGCAGTTTTAAAAGGGAAGCAAAGTCACAGAGCTAGAGAGCAGTCCTACATACTGTTTCACTTATAATAAGATTCTCTCTACCAAATGAAGCAGCATCAGAGATTTAGATTTTGCTTAAAATAAGAATATGTTCATTTCAACTTCTGTGATGTCTAAATCAATCAAGTTATAGATTGAGAGAGAGCACTGTATAGTGGAAAGAAAGGAAGATACATAACTTTCAAACACTTACTAGATAATGGACTATGGGGTTCCCTTAGGCTCAGTAAGACTCAATTTCCTAGTTTGTACAATAGGGACAATACTTCTATTTACCTTATTGTGAGCAATAAACATAGATAACAATGTACAAAATGGTTTGCAAACCGCTAAGTATTCTCTATCAACTGTTCTTATTATAGAGTAGGTTTTATATATTCCTACCTACATCAGGTTTTCTTAAAACTGTTAGGACAATAGAATTCAGGCTCAAAGTTCCAAGGCTATGGTGGATTCATATAACCTCAAGTGAGGTATCTCAATAATTTTCCAGATATAAATTCCAAAGCTAATATTCTGATCCAGAGCATATATGGGTGGTATTGATAGAGTAGCTAGGTGATTTTTGGCCAGGATAAATAAACACAGTTGAGAATGGGGGCTGGCAAATTATGGTGCAAGGGCCAAATCAGGATTTCTGTTTCTTGTATGTCCAGTAAGCTAAAAATAATTTTTACTTTTAAAAATACAACAAAACTTATCTTAAAACGTGAAAAGTATTACCAAGCTTGCTGCATAAAAACAGGCAACAGGCTAAAAATTTGGCCTGTTGGTCATAATTTGTGGACTCCATTTCTAGAGAATATAAGTAGAAATGGGCATATTGTAAACTTTAGTCTATCAGCAAAACAAAGTGTTCTGTACTCTAGTTTATTTTCTGAAAAGAAAAATAGATCTACTACCTAGATCAGGCTATTTTTCTTTCACTCTAGTCTTACTCTGATGCCTCATTATGCTGCTGAGGTGACTGACCCTATGTTCCCCAAAGTTATGCTGGTAGAGTACAAGCTCTGTTCCACTCCAAGATTAAAAGGCTTGAATACAAGAAATGGTGGCAGACAACATCTGCCTTTTGAGGACTAGTCTAAGTTTGAAAACACACATCACCAGGAGGTCAGCTACCAGGTGACGAACTCGTGAAGACAGTCAGATGTTTTGAGATGGAACAAGCACATTAGCTAAACTGAAGGAACACTGGGGAATCTTTTGACGTCTTGAAGGTAACAGTCTCTTGACATCCCCCTCTGGACTCTGCTCCTGTGTCCCAACGTGGGCACCTTCTTTCCTCTTTCTTTTTCCTTTCAGTTCTCTGAAGTAAGGGACTGTCTTTCTTTCCCTTGTGTTTGCATCCCTGGGTCTTACTAGCGTGCACAGTACATAGGAAGTGCATGGTAAATGCTTGCTGCCTGCCTGCTTCAAAATGAGTATAATTTTATGAACTAGAATCTTTTAATGTAAGACATGGAAGCACTGTGTATATAAAATGCATAACAAAGGAAAATGGAATTGCAAATGTTTACAGTGTTAACATTTTTTCTTTTATTTGAGAATAAAATTTTAGAAAAGAATTCTTTAACAAACTTAATACTACCTAAGTATTTCATGATGATCAAATTTCACATTGCACTTTAAGAATTACAAAGCACTTACTTTATGCTACTTACATGGAGACACACACTGTTATACTGAATAAATAGGGATACTGAGTGCAGGTCAATTTTTTGTCTGCCCCAATAATAAACCTCAGTTCAGAATCTCTATTCCCCCCGTCTTTTCCTCTGTCTTTTCTAATCAACCCTTCTCTAACCTCCTATAATAAGAGTGGATAAGTCATGATAAAAGACTTACAATTCTACTCTTCAAGGATTCCTGTGTGGCCTTTGAAGAGAGAAGAAGAAAAAAGTACATATGCACTGTTGCTGTGATTAAAATAGTTTGTTTTTTTGAAAAACCTCAATATTTCAATAGAGACAGGCAACTCCCAACCATCAGTAGAGAAAAATCATTTCTGTAGTAGTATTTTAGATATTAAAACTGGATTTGGGGAAAAATTATTAAGAATGTTTGTGGATGATAAGTGCACTGTAACTGACCAGGCTTCTTCGTCATCCCTGTGATTTAGATTTTATCTGTTTCAGATTAGAACTCAATTTAGAACCTGGATCATTTTCTGCTCTTCTGCAGTGAAGTACAGTCTTGAACCACAGAAAAGGGGTTTTCTAAACAACAACAGCAACAAAATTAGCTTAACATTTTCTTCATTAAATAATGAAAATAAAATAAGTCTTTCCTTCTTCTGTGCCACAAAACGCTGTAATCAACTCTGGGGACACAAGCCTTTTTATGGAGCTTCCACTGTAATAATGGAGACAGAAACGTAAGGCAGTGGTAGACTTGGTTTGGGAAGTCACACAGATGGCGAGTGGAATCACAAGGAAGGTGACAGAAAAGGCTTCCCTGCATCAGTGGCTGCACTGAGTTGACTATAGTTCTATGGCTGGAATGGGACAGAGGGAAGGAGTGTCAGGTTACATGTGCCACAGGCAACGGAGCAGGACAATATCCAGTGTTCTGGAGGTGTGGCGACAGGCTCCCCCTCAAGTCATCAGACTGAAGCACCTTCACTTGGCAACACTACACCAACTTTCTATCACTATCAACATGTGCTTGAAAGCAACTGGACTGCATTACATTTGTCCAACAAATGTTTACTGACTTGAATTTAATTTATTTTTAAAGTTTAAAATTATTTTAAGAACTTTTAAAAAACTGATTCAGATGTGGCCTCTCTCTGATTAATAAGAATCTACCATAATAATTTATTTTTAAACAATTACTATTGTTTACTACTCAAGTAAAGGAAATTATTACTATCATTAACTATTATAAATGAAACTTGATGAATTTAAAATTTAATTTTTTAGATAGCAGTATTTCCCACTGCAATAATCACTGTTAGTTGTTCCTCATTCAGCTCAACAACTTGGAATAGAAAAGACACTAATGTTTTTATTTTCCTATTTTAGCAGCAACATATCCTATATAATTACATTATTATTTTTTCCAAATATTTATTCAAAACTATAACATGAAATCAACTCTTGTGTACAATTCTATTCCAGATCCTGCACCACGTTCAAGAAAATTTGGTACAAATGGATAATAATTCAACATATATTAAGCCATCAGAGGCCACTTTATTTGTCTTACCGATCATTTATATCTTTCTATGCATTCTGGGACTTTTTGGAAACATACTCTCACAATGGGTATTTTTAAGAAAAATTGCTAGGAAAACATCAACACACATGTATTTAATAAACCTGGTGACGGCAAATTTGCTTGTATGCAGTGCTATGCCTTTTATGAGTGCCTACTTTAAGGAAGGATCAACGTGGATATACAGTTCAGCAAAATGCAAGGTAGTCAATTTTTTGGGTACTCTGTTCATGCATGTCAGCATGTTTGTCAGTCTCATCACTTTAAGCTGCATTGCCATAAGCCGCTATGCCACCCTCATGAAAAAAGACCTCACCCAGGAAGAGACTGCCTCATTCTATGAAAAAATATTTTATGGACGCATACTAAAAAAATTCTGCCAGCCCAACTTTGCCAAAAAGCTGTGTGGTTTTATATGGGGGGGTGTACTGGTCACAATAATTCCAATTACTATATATTACTCTGCTGTGGAGCTTTATGAAGAAAATGAGAAAATGTGCTACAGTGAAGTGGCAGAATGTGGGACTGGTTTTTCTGGGACTGCAAGACTTGTTGGAACTGCATTTATTGGTTTTTGTTTGCTAGTGGTATTTCTATCCTATTATTCTTTTGTCAACTATCTGAGAAAAATAAGGAAAAACACATGTATTACAAAAAAATATTCCACTTACTGCTTAGTGAAAAGACACCTTTTAGTCATTCAATGTCTACTGATAGTTTGCTTTCTTCCATACAGTATTTTTATGCCCATTTTTTATGCCCTAGCCAAAACAAATGACAGCCAGCAGCTAGGGTATTTGGTAGAAATAAAAAATTTCCTCATCTGTCTTGCTGCTGCCAGAAGTACTACAGATCCCATTATATTCCTTTTACTAGATAAAACATTTAAAAAAACACTATGTAATCTCTTTAGAAAGACCAATTCACCACATGAAAGCAGTTGATCTTTACATCAAATCTACCATGGAAATGGGGAAAGTATACATGCAAATGTTAATGACAAGTTGGATGATTGACTTGTAGCTCTGCTGATACAATAAAGTGCAAAAAAGACATTTGGCATCTTAAAAAAAAATCACAAAATTTAATTTATAGTTGTGGTTTTTGCTACAAAGAGCTGAGCCTGTGGTTATTGTCTGAGTATTAGCTCAGAATTTCAACATAAAAATGAAACAAAAGTAACTTTATTAATCCTGTGTAGAAAGTGTTTAAATAACTAGAACCTAATCCTATGACTGCCAACACAAAGGTTCTTGAAACTCTTGGAGTTCAGAATATTCTTTCAAAGAAAAGCCTGGTTTTTAAACATCTCATATTGCTTACCAAGACATGGTTAAAATGTGAACATGATTAACATAATGCATGATATCATAAGCAAATTAGAAAAGTATGGAAAACTTTACCAGTCACATCTATGAATAAGGGAAGACTTTGCGATAAAATGAGACAGAGGACTATGGGAAGTAAAATGGGTAATTCTTATTACACTGTATTAAATTACAAAGTTTTTACACAAAGCCAATGCAGCTAAGATTAAAAGGAAAGCAGCAAACTAGGAAATATTTTGAGTAAATTTCTCTGAAAAAGGCCTAATTTCTCAAACACACACACAAATATATATAATTTGTGTGTGTGTGTATGAAATTTACAAGGAAGTTTTTAGAAGAAATCAAAGTTATCTATAGATATGTGAACAAATGTTCTATCAATTAGAGAAATGCAAATTAAAGCAATTGTGTGTTACTACCTCCTACCTATCAAAATAGCTAACATGACAGAAAAGGGAAATAACAAATGCTAGAGGGGATATGGAAAAATTGGAACATTAATTCACTGTTGGTGGAACTGTGAAGAGGGGCAACCATTCTGGAGAACAAGTTGGAACCATGCTCTATAAAACTGCGCATACCTTTTAATCTAGCAATACCACTACTAGATCTGTTTCCCAAAGAGATTGAAAAAAGGAAAAGGAAAAAGGACTTATATGTTCAAAAATATTTCTAGCATCTCTTTTTGTGGTGGTAAAGATTTGGCAATTGGGGAACAGCTGAACAAATTATATTTTATGACTGTGGTGGAACATTAGTGTACTTTAAGAAGTGACAAGCAGGCTGGCTTCAGAAAAACCTGGACGACTTGCATGAACAGATGCACAGTGAACAGAACCAAGAAAACATTCTACACAACAACCACACTGTAAGGATGGCCAGCTGTGAAAGCTCAGCTCAACACAACAATCCAAGATAACGCAGGACTTGTGATAAAAAAAGTGCTATCCTCCTCTGAGAGGGAAATGATGAATTCTGAGTAGGAATCAAAGATAATGCTTTCACCTTATTTTTCTTGCTTTAAATTTTTTTTTACAATGACTTATATGTAAATGTTTTGCATAATTTTGCATGTATAGCTGATTTCTTGTCTTTAAATGGCTGAGGGAGAGACTTCAAAAAATTTTTTAAAAAAGAATGCAAAAAATAATTACAGAAAAAAGAAGGTCTTATGGAAGAAACCCTAAGTTTCTGGCACTTACAGTTAATCCTAATTAAATTTCTATATTTTCTCCCATGGTTTGCTATTACTTATTAAAAAAAAATACAAACTCCTCAGCCTGACATTTAAGGTTCACCAAAATTTGGTTCTCACTCAACTTTGCAGCATTGTTTCATACTATTTCCATTCACAAACTATGTTCCTCCACTGAATTTGATACACCCATCTCCTAAAGCGCAAACCATTTCACATACCTAGAATACTCTCCCTCCTCTTCTCTACTTTTTAGAGCCTAGCTAATTGATCCACTTGTGATTTTTCAATAACCATTGTGAATTGTATGTGACTTTATTATTAGACAGAAAAAAACTATCAGATTCATTTATTTATTAAAAGATAATCTTCAATGGTTGAAAAGTATTTTACAAATTAATGGAATAATTCTTACCATTTAATCAAACTGATCTTTGAAGTCTAAATTCAATTGTGAAATTTCATTGTACAAATTTCCTAGTGTTATGTGTTAAAAGCAATTACTTTACTTTTATGCATATATATGTGTATGTCCACGTACATTTATAAATATAATTATATGTCATCTTCAATTTTTTTTTGAAAAAGTAAATTATTTAAATCCATCAAAGCACAGTCATTGTTTTACTGAGTTGAGTTTTTGACTGCTTATTTGGCAGAATAACAAAGAAACAAAACAACTTGTACAGGTACCGAAAAGCGAATGGAGGTGTCTTTATGGAAATATCAACTATAGAGTAATTAGTGAATTAGATTAGAAACTACATTTCAACTTATTTCCAAGACATTTCTCTTCCCCTGCAGCTACACAGGCTACTCTTTCCCCCAACTTCTTTTTTTTTTTAAGCAGACATTTATTGAACTAAAAAATAAATAGGCTAACCAACCAGGATTTCTGTAAGTACTATTTAAACCTGATCAACTGTTCAATTCAATTTAACAAATTCAACAAATACTGTGTTAGCTGCAAGAAAGGTAAAAAAATATAGATGGTAATTCTACAATTCTTTGTAGCTGGGAAATCTATTGAAAAAAAAGAAATGAGTCAAAAAAATAAAAAAAAATTTCAAACTGTAAATTCTTTCTCACCCTGTACATATGTTGGTGGCTATTATTTATCCTGTCCCATGTCTTTCTCAAATAACATCTGGTTCATTAATCTTCTTCTTCATTCCAATTCTTACCCTTCTACTTGAGGAACTGCCTTTTCCAGTCTTGTTCCATTCCATGGAACTCTAAGGCCCAGACAAGATGGCTTCTTGTTAGTTGTCTATGTCTATGTTAGGTTCCTTTGCCTCAAATGAAGTTGGCTCCACTTCTGCTCCTTGGAATCCCTTCTTTTCACATTCAGCTCAAGTTCCAAGTTTTACGTGAGGCCTTTCCTGGTTCTCCCAGATAGTAATATTTCCCTCTTCTCACCCCAAGTTACCTTGTCTTGCATGTTTTCTTTCTTTCTTTCCATCCATCCATCCATCCATCCATCCATCCATCCATCCATCCATCCATCCTTACTGTCTCCTCTAGAATAAAAATTCCTGAAAGGCAGGCACCATTTCTCTTTTTGCTTTGTCTCCCATCTATGAATCAGACTAACAGCTTCTTAGGTGGTTTCTTTGCAACCATTTTCTCTACTCTCCAATTCATCCCACAGGTACCTAGGTGGTACATTGGAGAGATGGCTGAACCTAGCGTCATGAAAATTGAGCCTCAAATACTTACTAGCTGTGTGATCGTGGACAAGTCAGTTAATCTCTTCTTGCCTCAGTTTTCTCCTCTGTAAAATGAGGATAATGGTAGCAGGTGCTACCTACCTACTTACCTCTCAGGGTAACTGGGAAGATATAATAATTGTAGAATGCTTTGCAAACTTCATAGTGCTATTATTATTCTTTCTCATCACTGACAGAAGTTAAATTGATATTATTAAAGTACAGGTTTAACTATGTCAGTTTCCTGCTTAAGAAAATTCAGTTGCTGGGTGGAGCCAAGATGGTAGAGTAGAAAGACGCATAGACTCTAGCACTTCCCCCATAGCCCAGAAAATATCTGTAAAAAATGACTCTCAACAAATTCTAGAGCAGCAGAAGCCACAAAATGACAGAGTTAAAGAGATTTCTAGCCAAAGGTAACCTGGAAGGCCAATAGGAAAAGTCTATCCCATGGAATGCTGAGCCAAGCAGAGCCCAGCCCTGGTCATGTAGCACGAAGAGGAACAGGACCAGAACAGGCCTCTGGGACAGAATCCCCAACAGGGAGGGTCCCAGATCCCTCAACCCACAAGTGACAAAGAAAGCTTCAAAGGTCAGTGTAGGAGGACTTTTCCAACTGGGTGAGAAGGGAGCAGGGTCTCCCCAGCATTGGCCCCAGGCGATGGCAGAGGCAGCAGCAGCAGGGGGCTACAGTGGCCCCAGAAGCAGCCTGGGTCCACTGTCTAGGCAGATCATCTTAAAGCCTCTAGGAGAACTGAGTAGGGGATCTGAACCTCAGTCCTGAGTGGTAGGCCTGCCCCCACCCCAAGCCCCTGGGCAAATTGAGCAGCTGATCTGAATCTCAGCCCTGAGCATTGTCCTAAGGGAAGAGGAGCACTAGGACCCTCCTCTTGACAAAGGATTCAGAAGTTGAGTAACAGGCTAGGAAAATGCCCGCCAAAAAGGAAAAAAAAATAAGACCATAGCAGGTTACTTTCTTGGTGAACAGGTATCTCCATCTTTTCGGGTAAGGAAGAACAAAGGATACTGTCAGAGGAAATCAAGGCTTCTGCCTCCAGTACCTCCAAAATGAATATGAAATAGACTCAGGCCACAGAAGAGCTTGAAAAGCAACTTCTCCTACCTAAAGGAGAACCTCTCCTAAAGGAGAACCAAAAAGAAATGCTGAGGAAAATAACACCTTTAAAAATAGGCTAACTCAATTGAAAAAGAAGTCCAAAAAGCCAATGAGAAGAAGAAGGCTTTAAAAAGCATAATTAGCCAAATGGAAAAGGAGGTTTAAAAGCTCACTGAACAAAATATTCTTTAAAAATGAGAGTGAAGTTTGGGGAAGCTAATGACTATACAATGAACCAAGAAGTTACAAAACAAAATCAAAAGAATGAAAAAAGAGAAGATAATGTGAAACATCTCATTAGAAAAACAACTGACCTGGAAAATAGATCCAGGAGAGATAATTTAAAAATTATGGGACTACCTGAAAGCCATGACCAAAAAAAGAGCCTAGAGATTATCTTTCATGAAATTATCAAGGAAAATTGCCCTGACATTTGAGAACCAGAGGGCAAAGCAAAAATTGAAAGAATCCACCAATCACCTCCTGAAAGAGACCCGAAAAGAGAAATTTCTAGGAATATTGTGGCCAAATTTCAAAGTTCCTAGCTCAAGGAGAAAATACTGCAAGGAGCTAGAAAGAAACAATGTGCGTATTGTGGAAATGCAACCAGGATAACACAGGATCTGGAAGCTTCTACATTAAGGGATTGAAGGGCTTGGAATAGGATATTCCAGAAATCAAAAGAACTAGGATCAAAACCAAGAACCTCAAGGGGAAAAAATGGTCATTCAATGATATAGAGGACTTTCAAGCATTCATGATGAAAAAATCAGAACTGAATAGAAAATTTGACTTTCAAACACAAGAATCAAGAGAAGCATGAAAAGATAAACAGGAAAGAGAAATCATAAAAGACTTTCTAAAGCTGAACTGTTTACATTCCTACATGTAAAGATAATATTGGTAACTCTGGACACTTTTCTCAGTATTAGGGTAGGTGGAAGGATTACTTACACACACACACACACACACACACACACACACATATAGACAGAGTATACAGGTTGAGTTGAATCAGAAGAGATGATATCCATAAAAGAAAAATAAAATTAAGGGGTGAGAGAGGAAAATATTGGGAGGAGAAAGGGGAGAAATGGAATGGGGCAGATTACCACTCATAAAAGAGATAAGAAAAATCTTTTTCAATGGAAGAGAAAAGAGAGGAGGTGAGAAGGGAAGAGTGAAGCTAACTCTTTTCACATATGGCTTAAGGAAGGAATAACATGCTCACTAAATCTGGTGTGAAAATCTATCTTACACTACAGGAAAGTAGGGGAGAAGGGGACAAGTGGGGTGAAGGGGATGATAAAAGGGAGGGCAAATGGGAGAAGGGAGTAATTAGAAGTAAATACATTTAGGAAGGGACAAGGTGAAATGACAGAATAGGAAAAAAGGGGGGACAGGGTAGGATGGAAGGCAATATAGTTAGTCTTACACAACACAGACTATTATGGAAATCTTTTGCTAAATGACACATATATAGCCTGTATTGAATTGCTTGCCTTCTCAGTGGGGATGGGTGGGGAGGGAGGGAGACAAGTTGGAATTCAAAGTACTAGAAACAAATGTTGAGAATTGTTATTGTATATAACTGGGAAATAAATACAGGTAATGGGGTGCAGAAATTTATCTTGCCCTACAAGAAAAGAGAGAAGATGGGGATAAGAGGATGGGATGTGATAGAAGGGAAGGCACATGGAGGGAAGGGGTAATCAGAATGCAAGGTGTTATGGGGTGGGGGAAGGGGAGAGATGGGGAGAAAAATTGGAACTCAAAATTTTGTGGAAATGAATGTCGAAATCTAAAAATAAATAAATAAAGCTAAAAAAAATTCAGTTGCTACTAGGGTAGAATAAAAACTCTCCTCCCCTTCCCTACCCTCACCCCTTAAATGCTTTCACTATCTGGCTCTAGTCTTTGTTTTCTAGACTGATTATACTTTATTCTCCTTCCTGTGTTCTATGTTCCCATAAAACTGGGGTATATACTGTTTTCTAAACATAGCACACAGAGTATCTTCCATGCCTAGAATGGTCTTCCTTCTCACCTCTGTTTCTTGGAACACCCAGCTCCTACCTCATTCCAGTGACTCTTCCTGACTGCCAAAGTTATTAGGAAAACTGGAAGTTCTGAACAGGAAGGGGAAGTTTCCCCCAATTCTTTCCAACAGAAAATTTTAAATTCAAGAGTTAGGCTTAAACACACTACAAACATGTTTTTCTTGAGATAATATTCCTACACTGGCATATATAACAGATACGATTCTAGAAACTGCATATAAAACAAATAATAGTTTAGATGCATGGAGGAGATGGCTATATCATGCTATTTTTGTAAATTATCAAGCCTAAACTAAAAATTTGGACTTGCGTACCTTTTTTAAGTGACATATTTAAGTAAACATTTTTTTAAAAGAAATATATATGCCTTGTGGATTAAGAAATACAAAACACTTCTCAGAAAAGAAATTTTGTCCTTTTAACTTCACTTCCCTCTTCTTCCACTCTTTCCAAAATAACTTTTAGTTAGATTTCCATAAGTCACTGGCACTCCCATTGATACCACCCTCATCTTCAACTCCTACTAGTATGAGCCTAGACAAGTAACAACAAAAATGCATAAATTAACCTAGAAATTATGTCAAACTTGCTAGCTCTGTAGATTAGGGGTCTCTAGTCTAATTTGGAGCTGTATTGTAAGGAATAACTTTTCTCCTCACGTCAAGTGTCTCAAGTGATGAAGACAAGTGCTATGAGATAGGTGAAAACGTATATATCTTTCCTCTCCCCCTTTCTCCTTTCTCTTGCCCTCTCTCTCTCCCTTCTTCCTATTTGCCTACATTAGAAAATCCTGCCAGCAGGACAGAAAGTACATTAGTGGCAAGTTAACCTCATTAGCTTCATACCTGTTGATTAAAATATTTGTAGGATATAAGACATGAGGGGTTCGGTGTATGTTTACCAAAAGTCTCATCCCCCTTCTTTAAGGCCTACAGAAGTGGGAAACATCACAGAACAGTAGGTCCTATCTTGCTCCCTGTAGTCTTTGAGTATTTGAGGCTGTCATTTTAAGGGAAATATTCTGTCTCTATCTTTGTCCTCCTGCTAAATGCTCTTCAAGCATCTGAGACTGTGGAATTCCAGAAAAGGGTATGTAGGAGAAATGCAAGGTGGCTGCGATCAAAATCCACATGCAACCAGTTGGAAAGTCTGAATTGATCTACAGGAGACCCATTACAGAGGATTTTGTGGGAAAATGAGTAGTCATATATTAATATTTCCTGGATAGGTATCAGGGAAAGCAGCTAGCATTATTCTGTATCATGCATCATTTACTCAGATGATTCACATTTAAGGGATTTCATTGTAAGTAGTTTGTAAATTGCTTATTGGTAAGATAGATATTACTATGTCAAATCTGAGTAGAAAAATTAAGAATTTTTCTAAAATAAATATAGTTAATACAATCTGCCAGATCTATTTGACTTAGTTATTTCAAACTCAGTAAGCAAAACAAAGAAGCAAATCTTATTAGCAAGGTAGGTAGAAGACCAAATTATAGCAGGTAAAGGGATCCCATCCAAAAACCATTTTTAAAAATTTAAGGTTGTGAGGAAGGGGGGGAAATGAAGGAGGGATTCTAAAAATATACTATTAATCATTTTGCACATTACTATGCTTTAAAGTTTTTTATAAGCATTATTATCAAGAACTCAACTTTCCACGTGAATTAAATTCAAGAACTTTACTAATGTAAGAGGGACAATTAATGAACTCTCTGGAGCACAGAACATGTCCAAGAACATTACGGTAGTTACACCAGAAACCACTGTTAAGCATTAGGGCACATCTAAAAAGAGCACAAAAACTAAAGGCAAGAGAAGGGACAATAGATAACAGTATTATTTGTTGCATACACATTTCTAATAAAGTGCTAAATTGGAAGAGCAGGGGCAGGGGAGAGAATGAGGGACAAAAAGAACAAAGAGGGGATAGCTAGCCATCAGCCAAATATAAAGATTAGTGAAGAAACCTATTCAAAGAAGCACACCCACAAAAACATTTAAATAGGAAGTTTCTGAGAAAAACTAATACCAAAGCTGTAGAAAATGAAAAGCACCAAACTATCCTACACAGACATGACTCAGACAGAAAACCACCACTATTCTCTGTATAGAGATGCTGCTAATTCGTGCTATTTTAAGATGGCTCGATTTAAATCACAAATCAATACAAGACAATTGGTAGGAATTAAGGATGGAATGCCCATGCCTCATAAACTGCCAAATGCTCAGCACACGGAAGGGAAATTCTAGCTAAGGAGGAGAGAAGGAGGATAACAGGAACATTGACTCCAGTTCCTTCCTCATTCCTCCTAACATAGTTTTGTAATGAAAGAAACAAAATGAGAAAATACTGAGATGTAATACAGGCATATCTGCCTACATACTTTTTAAAAGTAATAGACAAATAGACATATTAAAGGGGAAAAAAGTCACTGCATGGCTACATGAAAATCTAAAGTCTCCTTCAAAGATACATCTTCTTGAAGATACGAATTACACCGACACTTATAATTAATTTCACGGTTACACTGATTTTTGCAAAAGAGTTTCCATACCAACAGTCATAAATTTTCCTGCTTACTGAAATTTCATTTATTATAACTGAGTTACAATTTTTAGACTCATGATGCTTTCCAAAATGAATGCGTACGAAACATGCATAATTACTATGAATCACTCTAGATAGCAACAGAATTCCAATACTATTAGAAGATTATTTACTAATATTAGATAACTTAACAATGTTAGACTTAATGAATGAAACAATTTAAATACTAAGAGGAATAGGCTTGAATGCTAATTTCCTGTAGCCACAGCAAAAAATTAACAAATTCTTCACAAACAAATAAGCACAAAATCCTGAAATGGACAGTCATGACAGTCGGTAAAAAAAAAAAAAAATAAAAAGTACAGCCTGTAGACAGGCAATCTATAGACTATAATTATAGTTGTAGCCTAACCTGAATGGCAAAAACCCCTTGAAATCTGGGGCAAAGAAGGAGTGCTTAATACATTGCTTTTAAAATCCTTGTGGAGTTGTACTGAACAGGCGGTAATGAAGACTGAATGAATTCCAAGCAGGATGGGAAATAGCATCCTGAGTTGAGGAAAAAAACAGTACTAGTTTGTCTCATAAAAAGTCAATTATTTTTATAGGAGTGCCATCCAAAGGTGATAAATAGGCATACTACTTTTGATTCCCATTCAGCAATAATTAATGGTCAAAGAGTAATCATACCTAACTTTTAAAACACTCTATTGAGATCCTCAACTTTTGTCTTCATTTTTTTGGTAAGATTGGTCTAAATCTAAAAAGGACAGATGGAGGCCCCCAAAGTTTGGTTATCTACAGCTACCTGTAATTCGACTAATTTTTCCTTCAAGTACTTAAGTGTTATCCAGTGCATAAATGCTATATTATTTCATTACCTATGGTGCTTTTAAACACAATCTAGTTTCTCTGCTCCTCTTAAACCACATTTTTTTTATGTTTTCTCATTTGAGATGACTGCTGTCTCTGCTTTTTAATTCATCTGCTGAATAATCCAACCTCTCCTAATAACTCTCTTAAATGTTTAACTCTGAATGTGCTTCAAGTGGATTCTTGTAAATAATATATTGTTAGATTGTACTTTCTGTTCAATTATGCTGCTCTCTTTCATTCTGTTGTTGTGCTCAGACCATTCATATTCAGAGTTGACTGTTAATTGTGTTTTCCTTTCATCATATTCTCTTACAATTTTTTTTCTCTTTTGCCCCCTTTTCTCTTTCTTTAAAAAGCAGATAAAAAAGATGGGATTTACCTAGTGATTTATCATTGAAGTGGCAGGATCCCCAACCTTTGTCCCTGCTCTCTTCAACTAATCCAAAATTCAATCACTGACTGACTTTTATACTTTCCTTTCTCCATAGCTTGGTTTCTGTACTTGTGAATATTTTCTCTTGACTCTACTTTCCCTACTTCTTGTTTCTCCCTGTTTTTCTGTTGAATTTAATGTATTTCTTACTATTATGTTAATGCATATGCCAAATTCTATGTGTGTGAAACTTTTTTTTATTTAGTTCAAAAAGGAATGAGTTTCAGGAAATGCCTGCTCCTCTCACCCTCTCTTCCATAATTTTATGCTCTTCTCCTGGCAAACCTTAATTAAGAGAAATAATAAGTCTGTAAGAACATATATTTGAAGCTGAAAGGGATAACGGAGGTTATCGAAGTCAAACCCTGAATTTTAAAGATGAAGATATTGAGACCTGGAAAGGTTAGGTAACTTGTAGAGTGTCACACAGCTACTAAGTGTACGTAGCAGGATTCAAACCAGTCATCCTGACTTTGAGTTCAGAATTCTACCTAGTAAACAAGGCTTCTAACTTTTTTCTTAGTGTATTACATTTTCTCTTCCTTTTCTTTCCTCTCTCAACCCCCATTCACCCACCAAAAGAGAACACCTTATCACCCTAAGGCCCTTTGCTTATCTTTCTTAATTCCTTCTCTGACTCTTGAAGACTGAGGGACCCTGAAGAGACAAACATCACTTCTCTCCCCATAAAAAATGTAAACACTTCATCATCTGGCACCTTTAGATTGTTCAAATATATGTTTCTTGTCTCCTACATTTAAGTTTCAAAGATTCAATCTATTTCTGTCTTTACATCAAGAGTGCTTAAAAGTCCCTTAGACTATTAAAAAATCATTTTTCTCCTGTAGGACTTATTCAGTTTTGCAGAAGAGGTTATTCTTTGTTTCAACTTTTGCCTTTTGGAATGTGGTATTATATTCCAATATTTCCCTTTCTACACAGTGATTACAACATAGTCTTATGTAATTCTGTGAAGTTCCTTGGCACTTGAATTCTTTCTTGCAGTTGGAATAGTTTCTCCTCCCTACCCCTTTAGCTGGAGGCTACAGCTTTTGGGGTGTGACATTCCTGGATGCTTTCTACAGGTTCTATAATCGTTCTCTTCCCCCACCCCAGGAGATCACTGATCGATAGCTAAGGCTATTCTCACTGCCTTACAGTTCTAAGGAATGTGAGATGTTTGGTTAGGTTTTGGGTTTGTTGTTGTTCCCCTGAAATACGGCGTTCAGATCTTCTTTCTGATTATGGCTTTAACAGAGAGCTTTGATTCTTAAATTACTTCTACTTGACCCATTTTTCAGGTCAATTGTTTTTAGAATATGCCCTACAAGTTCTTCCAAATTTTCCATCACTAACTTTAATATTTCTTGTGTCATGGAATCACTGAGTTCCATTTGCTCCATTCTACTTTTTTCAGGGAGTCCACAACTTGACTGATGTTTTCAACATGTTTTCTGAGCTACTTATTTTTTTTCAATTTTTTTTAAGCTCCTGCTTTACATCCTCCTGTTCCTAATATTTTTGTAGTGAAGTTACTCTTTCCTCTAAGGCTCTATTTGTATTTATTGATAAGTTACTCTCTTCTCCTCGGTTTATATTTTGGCCTTTTCCCCATTAAACTCTTATGTTCTCCTGGGGTTCTTAAATATGACAGACTAAACATATATTCTATGCCTGGCTTGACTCCTAGTTTGTCAACATGGCACCCAATTTTTACTCCCTGAAACCCAGATACTGTCTGAAAGGATCCTGATTCCAATCTCAGCACTCTTTTCACTACATCATGCTGCCTCTCTGCCTAACAACCAAAGAGATAATAGTATGGATTATCTGTGGTAAAATTTTGAACTATATTCTCTCCATCTTTATGGGCTGCCTCCCCCAAATCAGCTGCTCTGTGGCACAGGTAAAAATAACAATAATTAAAAAAAAACATTCATTAAAGACATACTATGTGCTAGGTATATTATGCTAGGTACTTGGAACTTTAAGAACAAATAATGAAACAATCCCTACTCTCAAGGAGCTTACATTTTAAGTGGGTAGACCAAAAAACATAAACAAAAAAAATGACATGTACATTCAGATAAATTTAAAAATGTTTTAGCTTATCCATACCAGCCTTCTTCGATTAACATAAATAAATATTTGAAGAATGACAAGTATTGAGGCAAATATGTTGTCAGCTATTATTTATAGCACATAGCAATTATTAACTATACCAATTACAAATACAATGTTGAAATTATTGTGAATTAATAACTGTTAAGTTGTTATATATACACCAGTGTTTAAAAGTGATGTAATAATTTCATTTTCCAAGTAAGTTTTCAAGTTACTGAAATACATACTATTTGGGATATAAGGAGAGGAGGAAAAATGATTTTTTTCTCTAAGAAAAAGTATGCTTTTTTCCTTAGGTTAACATAATTGAGCAATACTAGGTATGCTGCAATTGTTTACTGTTTTTCCTCTTCCACCACATGTTACATTTCCTTCTCCTCTTAGATAGCTATGGAGCACTCTGCTACAGTGTCACATGGTCTTTAAATTTTTCCATGATGATATCTAATAAGATGTCCCATTTTCTTGCAAATTTAATTCTTACATGAATGTTTTAAATTATTTACAGCAATGTAAGTGATATACATTTAACACATCATTTCACTGACCAATATGACATGTCATTCTAGTAGATCCTACCTAGAATTGCTATAATTCTGTTCAGCTTTCCCTAAAAGAAATCACATCTTAAAGAAAATTCAACTTACAATGATTTACATGAATTGAAGAGTCCTGACTATCACAAACACAGAGGGCAATGAAAGCTTTTTTTATAGGAAAACTATGTCTGGGAGATGTAGAAGGAAGTAAGATCAAAATTGTATGTGCAAAATAACTCATGGAGGTGAACAGGAAAATGGAAAGAGACTAGTTAACTCCTTCCCTTCCTCTCATGGTCCTATTGCTCTTCTCAACACTCTGAATTTAAGAAAGGACCTAAGGGGTCAAGGTTCCAAGTAAAGTGGATCATGCAGGGGATTCCCAAGGGCAGACAAAATTTTGGTACAGTCACATTCTTATTTTTATAGAATGCATGATAATTTTATATGTGTTTTTGAATGGTATTAAATGCAATAATTAAATGTAATAAAAACAAACCTAATATTATGGTGAATATGTCAAATAATGAAAGTAAAAACAAGTAACTTTAACACAAATTTTAACTACCTAAAATTATTTTTTCTAATTATTTTTGAATTATTTATTATTTCTTGTTATTTGATGGAGTCATTCTCCTTTTTAAAGTGATAATGGATTTCCAGTGATGTCTACATTTTCATAAACCTTAAAACTAAAGTAAAAGAAATTGTTTTAAAAAATGTTCACACTGAGAAACAGAATGAATGGCCTTCCAAGTAACGTGTAGTCACGCATTTTCATTTTTAAGTAAAAATGTTAAAATGTTTGTTATATCTTACAAAATTTTCCTTAGGTTGGCAGGATTATATTCATTAGTCTTTACAAAAATCTACTGAGTCCTCAAACTGAAAAAGAGTCTGTGTCTAAATTTTACAGTGATAGAGATAAATGACTTACCTTCACATCCCTGTGAATTATGTTATTATCATGACAGTAGCGTAGTGCTTCCAGTATCTGTCTCATGTAATGACTGTAAAAACAAAATAAATCTAAGACTGTATAAAGAACATAAAAAAACCAACTTATAATAGACACAATGTCTGCAATTAAAAACTCAAACCTTTATATTGCTTCTCTATAGACACATTTCACTGGATTGAAAAAAGATTGGTGGAAATCTAGCTTTAATAAAGATAACAAAAATTTTAGAATGTTATTCTGCAATGTTAAAGCATATAAAGAACTTAATAAGTTTTCCAATCTTCAATTAACTTTAACTACATTAAAAAGCAGACTATTAAATAGACATGCTCATTGTTGCTGCTCAAAATTTCAATGACACAAAAAATTTCCAGTTCACTGACCTCTAATTTGTAATCAGCCTGTACAGACAAATGTCAAGCTGTCCAGGTCTCCATTTTGCCTACAGCTACAGAAAGAGAGCTATATGTCTTTCATCTGTTACAAACATGTTACTTTATGACAACCCGACTCTTGATGTTCTTGGTATCCCTTTCACACAGCCCTGTGGTGGCCACTGAAAAGTACATACATATTTGTGAAACTCTCCCTCTGAGTATGGCCACATCCCTGGACAACTGCAGTTCTCTAACGAATGTCAATAAGACATACAATAATGTTAACTGGGTTTGCATTCTGTCTTGATTAAATCACAAAACCCTCAAAGGTGTTATATAGAAGCCATGTGTCTCCTAGCCGTCTAGTACAATGCTCAGAACCCAAGAGATGATTAATAACAATTTAAGAAAGAACACTTTTAATGAAATTTTAGAAAAAGAAATTTTTTTTCCTCAGAAAACATGGCTTCTTATTTGTGGCCCACATTAATTAATAGTAAGATGTGACAAGAAAAACTGATTGGAACTTTATCCTCTAATGAGCTGGACTCCTTCTCTCTAGTACTTTATCAGACATGTATATAGCTACTCTTGTAGCTTGTCTTTCTCCCTCAAAAACAGAGTTTGCCCCCTCTTCTTTTCCCCTTATTTACACCCTCCCCAACTAGTGTGGAATATGGAACTGAACCAAACTTAAAATTACATAATTAAGTTGGCTTTTCCTTCAATGTAGTTAGTCCTCAAATGATGTGTTTCTGTGGGTTAAGAGAAATAAAGAGGGGGAAGAAGACCTCCCAGCTTGCTACCTCACTTTAATCCATCTCCAGGGCTGCCTCCCTATTCCCAAGCTCCAAAGTTCATGTCATGCACATGAAAGGTTACAAAAAAGAACAGAGAGCGATGGCACACAGTGAGAAGAACACTGGCTTCGACACGAGAGGAGCTGGTTTCAAATCTTGTCTCTGGAAGATGGACTCTTTCTGTGTATATGTATGCATGTATGTGTGTGTATGCATGTGTGTATGTATGCATGCGTGTGTATGTATGTATACACACACACTGCAATACGATATAAAAACAGATACCATACCATTTTGTAGGTTATTTACATTCATCAGAGTCACAGAACACAATGACTATTTGAAGCACAAAGGCTCTTTGTGGATGTGTCCTCAAGTGGCACACTGACCACACTGGGAATTATGGGGGAGAGATGATCAAAAAGTCAAGCTTTCATGAAGTGATGTCCCTTGCCAAACCCCAGGTCTGGATCGATCCTCACTCCTATCCGTGTACTTGTGCCACTGAGCTAACTTGGTCAGGTCAATAATCATTTACTGTGTGCTCACTGTCTCCCAGGAACTGTACAGGAGTTGGATATACAAAGAAAGGCAAAAAAGAATCCCTGCTCTTAAGGAGCTCACAGTCTAATAAATGAGAGAACATATAAACAACAATGTATGGTCAAGATATATACAGGAAAAACTGGAGATAACCTCGAAGGGAAGGCACTCATGTTGGGGGGTCAAGGAAGGAGAGATCTAATTTAGTAACGCCCTGGGGACACAGGAGCAGGCCCCGAAGACTCAGGCGTGACTGGTTAGTAGGGACAGGAAATGAACTGCACTCCCCAAACTGACCAGCGTCTCTTAGCTGCCAAGTCATTTACTCTTTCAGTCCAGTCCTTTCCGATCTCACTTGATGCGTCTGATACTGGTGATCTCTTCCTAGAGAGACACTCTCTCTTTTCTAAATTTCTGTGGCACTATTCTCTCCTAGTTCTTCTCCTACAGTATTTGTATAACGATTCCTTCTCAGTATTCTCTGTTGGGTCATGATGAATATGTTACCCCCTGTGATGTTACCTAACGCTTCTCTTCACATTCGTTCCCATGAGTTTAATTATCATTTCTATGCAGATAACTCAACAGACAAATATATCCAGGCCCCAGTCTCCTTCTTGAGCTCTGGTACCACATCACCAGCTTCCTACTGGATATTCCAAACTAGCTGTCCACACAGACAGTGACTACGATATAACAATATATACTAATATGCTCTAGCAGCAGGGTCCAAGAATGGCACTTAAGGGGAATTGTCTGGAAATGTATGTATTTCTTCTGTCCTGCCCCAAAATGATCTGTTGCTGTCTCTCATTAAAAGAAGGTCAACAGTTTGACAGTACTATAATCAAGAACAATCGAAATGCTTAATTTTAGCTATGTTCATATGCTTACCAGTTATTACTCAACAATTTTTTAGGTTCAATTTCTTCCTTTTTTACCTGATCACCCTAAGCTTTCTCATATACCGAAGTTGATAAAGAACTGCCTCTTCATTTGATCTCTGTCAATATGCATTTGATTACATTATATATTAACACTTCAGGATTCACTAGAAAGGGCTCGTAATACCCACATTTGATTTATAAAGATAAGAGTTTAGAATTCTAATGATCTATAGGCCTCACCTTTAGATACTCCTAATATTAAAAGTAAGAAATTCTAAGTGGCATATTTGAACAAAGTACAGAAACACTGAATTTCAGTTAAGAAACAAATGAAAACATCATAGACTTTTAATGATTTGAGATGAGAACTCTTAATACAAATTCATACTCTAATTAGCAGGCTGTTTCTCTCATTTTAAGAACTACCCATACATGTATAGTATTTTAAGATGTCACCAAAATATTCTCCCTACAACAATCCTGCAAAGCAAGAATTGAAAATATTAATCTCACTATGCAGATAATGAAATGAGGCTCAGAGACTTTAAATAATTATATAAAATTATACAACTTGAAGAAGTCACAGCTGGGTTTCAAAACCAGTTCATTCCTAACAGGTAGAGACTTGTTTTCACTGTACCACTAGGAATCTCAATTCATTTTCAATTACTGTAAGACATTATATATGAAAATGAATTCACTACCATTACATTTAAAATGATGCCTCCAAAGCCTAGAAATCTAGATAACTTAGAGAAAACTGGTTTCAGTTATTCGGTAAGAAAAAAACCCCAACAAAACCATTTCAACAAAATACTTAGAATGGATTGCTATATACTGATTTAAAGTAACAGTCTTCAAGAAGCAGAAATCTTTGTCAATCAAATAGTCTAAATATCACACATTAATTACAACTACCTTTTGGCTAACCTGAATTTTCATATCATAAAGTGTAGAAACAGGATTTTGAAAGGAGAAATTTACTACTGAAATAATGAGAGCAACATTGCTACCTCAGGGGTACTACCTCTGACAGAAATAAATTTGTTCAAGTATTCAGGAAATAGGTTAACAAAAAATTTTCCTCTTTAAAGTTGCAGGAATTTCTGTGAAACTAGGAAGAAATATCAAGGTAGGTATACACAGCTGTATTTAGATCATTAGAGGGTATCTCTATAATTATATGATTCAATAGATTATTAAGTTTAGGTTGCAATCTGATGGGTCACAAAGAATAAGCTAAAATGTCTCTCTAAGAACAAAAGTATAGAAGGGTAGTTTACAAACTCCATTCCAAATCAATAAATTACTATGGCACTGGCTTAATATAAGCCAAAACACAGACACAGAGTAATGACAAAGAAGATACTTCTCAGTGCTGACTTGACTGACAGGGCAAGCAGATAATGTGCCAACCTGGTCTTCGCTGCATTTCAGAGACACAACATTCCTGCCCTCAGGTTTTCAAAGATAACTCCTTAAAAGCCACTTTCAGACATGCTATTCTAGTAGACTGTCAAATTCCCTAGATTAAGCTGGTGACAAAAATAAGGGTTTGGTTTTTTTGTTGTTGTTTTATTTATTTTTGTAAAAAGACTGTTTTCTTTCAGCATTCTAAGGAAAAAAGTAAAGCTTTCCCTTAGTGACTCTCTTAACCAAACTTTCTAACTGAAATGGGGTGAAGTGAAGATCTCCACATAGAGCTCCTGTTGTTTCACTACAGCTCAGTGACACATTGCGGCTCTGTCACTATTCTCTGTGGACCAGAAAAGCTTCACCCTGATTCACTAGAGACCAGAGCAATCATCAATAAGATGACTAACAGCCAAATGCAGTTATATTTGATGCTATTTGCTTTGCTGCTTTTCCAGATGGTCATAATATAATTAGTGAGTCAGAAAGAAAAAGACAAACATCAAAATGCTTTTGTTTTAATACGAGTTTTATGTCTCATCAGCATATTAGTGTGAAATTAATGGAATGGTGTTTTCACAGAATCATGGATATTTACTATTTCAAGGTCCCTTTGGGGGTCACCCATTCCAGTCTTCTATCCAGTGCCTGACACTGCCTGACAGATCTGTGTAAACACAAAGGGTTCAACACTTTGTAATGCAACATATTATATTTCATCTACTGTTATAAAGCTCTTAGGAACTAAATTTTCCCTTTGAAAATTCCACAGATTAGTCATGGTTCTGCTTGCTCCTCAAAATTTTTTTCACAAAGTCATTATAATCTTTATTTTCAGTCACAATGCTCTTTCTAAGTTAAAAGCTAAATACAATGAATAACTAACATAAGTATTTTCAAATCATTTCATTTTCATATAGCAAAGTATATTAGCAGCTACCTGTTTCCTAAAACTCAGATAAATAGGAGAAATCTTACTGTTTTAACACTATGCCATTATGTCAAGCTTTTAATCTTACACTCCTTGAGAAAGATACATAAATTGGATGTCTAAGACAAGGAAAAATCAAAGAGTGCTGGGAAGTACAGGATTACAGTGGTAACTGAAACTGACACTAACCATAAGTATCTTCAAAGCTGCACACTATAAGTACTATGAGCAGCTACATTGTGTAGCAAAAAGAACTTTAGATTTGGAGTTAGAGGCCCTGAGTTTGAGTGCCTACCCCATGACTTAGTAACTGCTGTGTGTCACTGAACAAGTCATTTAACCTCTTAGCCTCAACTTCTCATAGGATGGTTGTTCTAATATGGAAAATGCTTTATAAACTTCAAGGTACCATATATACTATTCGCAAAATAAGCACTTTTTTTTTGTTTCTTGAAATTAAATACAAACGCTGTGCTTCTACTAAAAACCAAGTAAGTCATACATTGTTTACCTAGAACTTTATTACTTCATGATAACATTTTAAAGATTTCCCTTTATAATGTAACGAAGTTAATTTTCTTATATTTAACATACAGTGGTATCTTTAAATTTTATTTATAAAAACAGTATTGATTTTTTCTCTTAAAGGTATTCATGTTTAATGTATTAAGTGGAAAGCAATATGGAATTAAGTCAAAAAGTTACTGAACTGTGCATATTCTTTGATTCAGTGATACCACTACTAAGGTTGTACCTCCAAAGAGATCAATGAAAGAAGAAAAGGATTCGTTGCACAAAAATGTTAAAGCAGTTCTTTTTGTGATGGCAAAGAACTGGAAATTGGAAAGAGTGAGGAGAAAACTACTGGCAGAATGACTAAACAAAGTATAATACATGAAAAAGAATATTATCATATTGTAAAAATGATGGAATGGACAATTTTAGAGAAACCTAGGAAGAGTTTTTTGAATTTATAGAAAGTGAACAGAACCAGATGAAGAATTTATATAAAAACATTGTAAAAATGAAGAACCTCAAAAAACTTAAGAACTCTGATCAATTCGATAATCAACCATGATTCCCAGGGACTGATGATGAAGAAGATGATCTACCACCTGATGGAAGTTGGTGCACTAATTATGCAGAACGAAACACATTTTTGGACATGACTAATATGGAATTTTGTTTCGTTCGACTACGATGATTTGTTACAAGGGTTGGTTGTTCTTCTTAGTGGGGATGAGGCAGGGTGGTAGAAGGGAGGAAAAGAATAAAATTTAATATAAAAATGTAAGCATACAAAGAAATAAAACTGAAGTGTGGTATGTAAGGAAACAAGTGGACAAATGTGATGTACATCTGTGACAGTTCTAATTTAATCATTGTAATTACTGCCTTTTTAAAAATAGTACGTTTTAAAGGACAGAACACTCTACTCAACATAGAAACCAAGATGTGTAGCTTCACATCTTCAGTGGATGCCACATAATATGAGAAAACTAATGATACATAATAGTCAAGCATTCCATATAAAGTTAAATTTTTCAAAAAGATGATTCCACTATGCTTTTCAGGCTATCAACAAGCATTAAATGCATCTCCTAGTAATACATTAAAACAACTGTCAAAAAAAAGTATATAATTTCATCTGTGTTATAGTGTTTTTTTATCTAGCAAATATGACAATTATTAGCCCTTGCAGGCTCATTTACCTTCAAAAAACCCCAAACATATAGAGTATGTTAAAATATTCATATGGAGCTAATTTTCGGTTGTATTAATATAATATTCATGCATTCCATGTAGAACAAAAGTAGTACCATTTCTATTGTACAATCTAACACCAGGCTCTCTAAAATAATTTCCATACCATTTTCTTCTCTATTACCTTCCCCCCAGCCCCTCAACATTAGTTTAAATTACATACCTGGCTACAGCTTCACTGTATACAAAACCAGCATCTGCTCGTTTTACAATTTCAAAACATAGATCAGCTCCATCCATACTATAAAAGAGAAATATTAAAAATTAGCTAAGAAACAATAAATACACCTTCAAATTAAACACTGGAAGTAAACTAACTTGGATATTTATTAGGTATATACAAGTACATAACTATCACTTCTTTCACAGGAATAAATGCATTAATTCAAAATTATGAGTGACTTTATAAAGATATTTCATCATTTTTTCCAATAAGAACCAATGAAGACAGCAGAACAAATCATGTATTTTCTTGGTAATTTCATTGTGGTTTTGGATTGTGTTACAATGAGCAGTGCATGACTTGTCAGGGATTGTTCTAGAGCTAATTTCCCATTTTTTCCTCATCTCCTAAGCATAAAATGATGCCCATTTTAATACAACTGCGAATTAACATGCATAATACATGTCACAATTAAAGGCAAAAATTCTATAAGTTATGGCTAGGAAGCATGATTAGGAAAGCCATGAATTTATTTTAAAATGTCTATTTTGTAAGCCAATATTTTTCAGTTTCGTGTGCAATAAGCACACATCTGTCCCAACAATCAATCAAGCATCTGTTAAGCACTATATGCTGGGGTAATGGAAGGAACCTTGAAGCTCTTCCCTGCCCCTTAACAGGCCCCAGCCCACAGCCTGAGTCACATGGAGCCAATGGTGGGAGAAGCTCGTTGAATGGCTGGAGCAGAAAGAATGAGACAGAGTTGAGGCAGAGCAGCTTTAATGAGAGAGGGTGGAATTTGTTTGTGGGGAGGCCTAAAGAAAGGAAGGCTTGGGATGGCAGTGCTCATTTATTGGTAATATGTACAAACGTAGCTGTTACCATGGTGGAACTGGCTTTCTGGTATATGAATAAACATTCTGGTTTCATCTTTGAGGAAGAGGCTTTATATTTTGCAAATTTACCCTGGAGATACGCATGTGTATCCATGGCAGCTGCCGTGGTATCACACTGGCATTACAGCTGGGCACTGAGAGTAATGTGCAAACTAACAGTTTTGGTTCAGCCTTACATGAAAAACTGAGTTTCAAATCAAACAATTTTTTCCTAATCATCAGCATTCCAATCTTTGTAATTGTATATGCCCAAGATGAGCACTTTTTCTTTATATGGACATTCCCATAATGAATGTTGTTTTTCTTCATAGCAATACCTAGCAGGTCAAAAAACAAACAAATCTTATTTTTATCAGCTTCAAGAAGCTTATGTCACATTTTAGAGGAAATAACTCAATTGCTGCAACCATTTGAAGGTCTTTGCAACAATAGTTTGTCAGTTCTTGGTATTTTCTCATTTCGACAATGCTAATATTTGTGCTGACTTGTGTTTCACTGTGGGCTCGAATGATCTTTGAAATGCTTGACTCTACAGAACAATAGTCCTGGCAATATCTCTAACAGTCATTGAAATGCACTCTTCTAAGAACTGTGATTTTTGCAGTTTCCTTAAAAGTAATAGCCATGCTTAAAAACACAACCAAAAGAAAACACATGTTTGGGAAAATACATCATTCAACTTACAAAATATTAACTAATGATGAAAAAACTAATTCAATATGATTTCACTGTTTAAGACCAGATGTTCTGAGTCTTTTTCACGTAAGTAGAATAAACATGACCACAGCTGTCACAAAGTGAAAATTATTCCTTATCACAAGTATTTTGCACACCAGTGTAAATTCAAAACATGCAAACAAAAAGTCAAAACCATCCTTGCCCTCAATGAATTTACATTCTTTTTTTAAATAAGATTTTAATTTCTATTTTTTTGTTTTTCTATTTTTCTGTTCATATACTTTGACAACTTATTGGCGACTAGGTTTTGGTCATAACAGTTGTAATAGAAATACGAGATACAAAGACTTTCTGCAGTTGAGTACTTCTCTTCTTATTCTATACATATTACTTTTATGCCTATAAAATTCCTTCAATGTCACGTAATACAAGTTACCAAGTTTACCTTTTATAATTATCTCTAATCCTCATCTTTTTTTAAGAATCTACTCCCTACTCAAAGCTGAAAAAGGAAAATGAACTGGTTTTTTTGAATTTTTTTAATTGAATGATCTTTAAGACGCAGGTCACTTATCGATTTTAAATCTAATATGGAACACAGTAGAAGATACTGATCTAAATCTTAACTTCTGAAAGACTGTTTCTCAGTTTTCCCACAGTTCTTATCAAACAGGGAGTTGTCTGGTCAGTAAAGAAGCACACGGTAAGCATTTATTATATGGCAGGCACTGTGCTAGGCCTTAGGAATACAAAAAGGCCAAAACAGTCTCTGCCCTCAAGAAGGTCATTCTAATAGGGGAGACAACATGTAAATAAATATGCTAGAAGGAGGCTGAACTGGGGCTTCATGTGATTCCAAATCTAATGTAGCTTTCATCTGCACCATGCTTTCTAAATCCAAGATGTTATAATATAAAGGTCATCAATCAGATGTTCAAATAGAGAATGACGGCAAGCAATGGGATGGAAAGGACAAAGACAGTAATGGAAGGCAGTGATAGAGATGGCAGTGCTTCTGGGAGACTGGTCAATGATGAAGACAAAAATGAAGGAAATGGTAAAAAAAAAAAAAAAGAAAATGGGGAAACCTTCTAATGGAGAAGACAACACGTAAATCAATATGTACATAAAGGATAAAAGAGTATATGGAAAAGAACCTTGAGAGTAGAAAGCTCTAGCAGCTACGCAGTGCTTGAAATTGGATTTGAACATAGGCTTGATCTGAGCTTTCATTTACACCACCCTTTCTAAATTCAAGATGTTCAATTCACTGGAGATGATATGGTAAGGACAATTATAAACTAGAGGCTGAAGTCACTGGCCAAGGCGGCAGAGCCTTTGGGAGACTGAAGGTTGATGGAGACCAGGATGAAGAAGACGTAAATACAAATGGAGTATCTTGGGTTTAAAAGAAGAAAAGTTATGGAGAGAGGGTGGTAGGAAAATGGTCTTGATGTTAACAACAGGGGACAAGAAATATGTGAACCTCTGCCTTGAATAGGGGGCATTGGAGAAGGAAATTCTGCTGGGGACTACTTCACTGGAAATAGCATATTCTGAATGAATACAAAAGACAGAATGGGAAAAAAAAGTGGAAGCAAGTAAAGCAGATTTGATTTTAGTCTTAGGCTAGCAAGTTATACTATTAGTGTACCCACAAGCCATTCTTTCACAGTAAGGTTTTCTGTCATCTGCATGTTAATCTGTGGGGGAAAATGCAATTAATTTTACAGAAATAAAGTATCATAGGAAACGTGGCAATAAAATAAATTATAAATCTTCATTTTCCCACTGATTCTATTAAAAAATAAGAAACATTTTCACAAGGGAAATGTCCAATAGACCAAGCTGAAACTTTTTGAGAGGTGAGCTTCGAATGAGGAAAATACTAGTATGGAAATAAAGCAATTTGGCTTCTAAAAAAAGTAGTGCAAAGGCCACAAATTCCACCCAGTCCTGATTCCTCCTGGCCCTTTTCAGTCTGTCTCTGAGGGAATTTACATGGACAAGAGGCAAGAAGGGGAAAAAAGGAGGAAAGCAATTTCACTACAGTTCCCTGTTAAAGTGGATTTCATGGAATGATTTTAAGGTATTCCAGACAGTGGTAATTCTGGCTGGTTGATTGATTCAGGTTCAGGTTTGGAACCAACAAGACACTTGGGGGACCACAAATAAATGATGAATGAATGAATAAATACTTATTACCTGCAAAGCATATGGAAAAATAAAACAGTCTCGACTTCCAAAAAGCTCACATTCTTTTCAGTAAGATAATACATATGGGAGGTTTCAATTACAAATCAAATGGAAAATGCCCATGGTACTTATGGTCCAAAAGAAAAGCAAAAAGTAATTTTCATTCTTCAATATCATTTCCACAGATAAAATCCTATCAGCTTTTGATGTTGAACCATTGACAGTGCCAAGGACTTGGGTGGGCAAGAACTTTCTGGGTCTGCAGTAGCTAGGGCTGTGGTACCTGCAGGAAGAATTGCTAGACTGCATCTCCCCTAGGGCTGCTTCACAGGATGATCGCTGCCTGGGCTAGGTTTGGGAGATATTATCATCCCCGGAGGTCGTGACTGTTGGTGGCACATGATCAGCAATTGTGGCTGGAGGTGATGAAGGAGACTTGTTACCTCTCTGTAATGATTCTGCTCTTCAGTGGTTGTGAGGGCTGGGCTAAAATTAGGTCAGGAGAGAAACTGGTGGATAAACAGACCTGGAAGTCACTGGCATAGAGATGATAATTAAACTCATTGGGAACTGACAAGATGAAGTTACCAAGAGCCAGAAGAAGCTTTTTTTTGGGGAGTGGGGGGGCGGGGCAGGTGAAACCCTCTGTAATTGAGCTATCTTTGTAAGTTGGGAGTATACAAACATAAGCCCATGTGCGTATCGAATTACCATGTATTCAAGAAGTAACCACCAGGACTATATAAGATGCTACAGCATCTTTGTAAAATATTTTTTAATACAAATCCATTCCTAGTTACAGGGTAGCATGCTCTACATTTAACCCTGTGTTAGAATCTAGCTCCACTCATAAATCAGGTACGTTATTGAGTTCTCACAACTCGCAGAGGTACTTCTCTTTTATCATACAGGTAAAACTCTGGTTATGACTTGTTAAAAGTTCACAGGATAGCAAAAGATACAGTGGAACCAGAATCCATGTCTTTGACTCAATACAAACACTCCACTATATCCCACATTTTGGATCATTTGCTTTTATACAGTATACGAATACGTTCCTCTTTAAGAATAATTGTTTTTTGTAAATGTTTTCTTTCAGATCTTCAAATGCAGTCTTCATGTGTGGATCTGTAATATGAATTCAAAAGACAGACAATTTTGCAAAGCATGCACTAAAACTTAACCTGTGTATAACAATGTGCCAAGGTCAACTTGTATCAAATTTTCTCTTCTACCTCTCTGAAATTTCATTAACCCTGTGAATTCCCAAGAGATCATGGAATGATCAGGATGTTCCTGAATCATTCAAAAGAGAAATAAGGGAAGGAAGAGAAAGAATAAGCATTTATATGGTGCCAGGTACTGCACTGTACTTTTACAAAAATTATTTGGTCCTCAATGTTGTGAGGCGGCTAAGTGGCTCAGAGAACAAATAGCTAGACCTGGAGTGAGGAAGACTTGAGTTCCAATCCTGCCTGAGACATATACTAGCTGTGTTATCCTGGCTAAGTCACTTAATCTGTTTGCCTTTATCCACTGGAGAAGGAAAGGGCAAACCACTCCAGTATCTTTGCCAAGAAAACCCCAAGGACAGTACTGATGTGCCACTAAGAGTTGGATGCAACTGAATAACAAGTTGTCAGCTGCCCTGTGAGGTAAGTACAATTACCACAATTTTCCACTGAGGAAACTGCAGCAGAAAAAAGGAAAAAGATTTGTACCCAGGGTTATATAGCCAGTACATGTCTGAGGCTTTATTTACACTCGGGTTTGCCTGACTCCAGGCTGAATATTCTGTCTAGTGCAAAATCAGCTGCCTCTAGTGAGGCAATAAAAATCATGAAAGTAGAAATTAAAGTCTACATACACAGCAGAAATAACTGGTAGAGTAGAAAAACTTAAATCCATGACAATAAGTCTCTCCAAAGAAGAAAACGAGAGAACAATTAATTGAGAATACAAATATGCAGAAGCAAAGGACAATCCGGAAAAAGTAGCAAAATGCAGTAAGTAGCATTTAAAAAAAAAAACATGCAATCTTCAAATCAGCAAAATCCAATAACATCAAGGCACAAAGTAGAGAGAGAACGTAAAGACTGTAGGTCATCCTAAAGAACACAAGTCAACAAAATCTAAACACCATGATGCAAGAAATAGAAGAAAAATGCTTAGAATTTCAATATAGCAAAGTACCGATCAAAATAAATTCTAGATTGCCACCAGGAGAACAAAAATAAAAATCAAACCCTGGAAACTCTAAGATACACATTAGTTAAATTTTACATATTCTGGTTAAATTGTGCAGTGGACCAACAACAAATTCTGCACATGAATGGAAGAAAGATCTTTAAAAAAAAAAGGTAGGAAATTAAAATAACACAAAATTATTCTGAAACCAGAGAAGGGAATGCAATAAAGTACTCCAAAGAACAAAGGCACTCAAAATGAAACCCAGGGTGTAATACCTTGAAAATCTGAGCCAAATACTTTTAAAAAGAGGCATTTGATGCTTTCCTACCAAAACAAGTATTTCAGCATTTATAAATAAATACCAAAGAAAGGGCAAGTAAGCAAATATACCTTCTCTAAATATCATCAAAAGAGGGTAAAATACCCAGAAACTGAAAGAAACCATGGGGCTAAAACCACAAAAATGAACCAGTAATAGAGGAGCCATTAAGAACGTCTTCCAGAGTCTAAATGTAGATTGAAGTATAGCATGTGTTCTCTTTCTTTTTTGTTTTGTTTCTTCTTTTTTGTGTTGCTTTTCATTGGTCAAAATTCTTTTTTACAACATAACTAATGTGGAAATACATTTAATATGAATGTGTCAGACTGCAAGCTGTCTTGGGGAGGGAGGTGGAGAAATTTAGAACTCAAAAGTTTTGTGGAACTGAATGTTGTAAACTAAAAATAAAAAAAAAAAGAATGCCTTCCAGAATGGGGTATAGTACATCACGAAGAAGACAGAGAGTAAGTGACTTTCATTCAGGGTTACGTAGCTAGTTTCTGAGGCAAGAATTAAATCCAGGTTTTACCGACTCCAGGTCCAACTGAACTCTCCTGACATCCCTTTGTAAACAACTTTAAAATAACTTCGCAAATCAAACTTTGGAGGGGGCAAAAGCCAAGGAAAGATCAGACATTGTTTACAACCTAAGACAACTCAGGATATTGGCAGGAGAAGTCTGTGGCACCAGGCTGGAGGGCAGCCAGGACCTACTTTGGGAATTCTCAACCAAGAGACAGACAGTAAGGTGGTCAGGAAACAGATCAGAAAGAGATTAGAGGGGAACTCTTTGCTGGTTATCGGGGGAAGCACATGCTGATTGGTAGCTCTACTGCCAATAAGTAATTTTGAGTTGTAGTTCCAGAGTGGAGAAAAGTGTTGCCATCGGAGGCCTTAGGGTAGGAGGGGCACCCTTCCTAGGGTAGGACCTGAGCAACAACCAGGAGTAGTGACAACACCTCTTGTCATATCACACCAACCTGGAAGCACCAAAACCTTGCAGACTCCTAGAACTAGCTCTGAAAGCAAGAGCAACACCAAAACGTCTAAAGTTTGGGATGGTGCCTCCCCATCCCAAGGTGAGCAGAGCCTGACTTGAACACAAAGCTCAAAGTCAAGAAACAGGATGGAAACATGAACCAACAACAAAAAAATAACTTGGCCAAAAAGAGTGACCAAGTGCCAGGGAAGACTACGACATAAACTCAGAAGGCGGCGACAATGGGAAACCCCAACAACCAAAGCCTCAAAGAAAATACTGACCACATCAAAGCCCAACAAGAATTCCTGGATGAGGTAAAGAGAGAAATACAGGTAGAAGAAAAATTGAGAAAAGAAATGAGAATGATACAAAAAAGTTATGAGGGCGGAGCCAAGACGGCGGAGTAGAAGGACGCACGTTTACGAGCTCCAAAACCAAAGCCCATAGAATTAATGTAAAAAGAGACCCCCATAACTTCTGGGTCAATACAAGGTGTGCAGAAACGGAGTGGAAGAGATTTCCGTTCCAGGGAGCCCCGGAGACCCGTCCCCAGGGTCCGTCGCACCCCGGAAAGTGGACCCCACCCCCAGCGCTGCCCTGGCCGCGGCCCCAGAGAAGCTGATCTGAGCAGGCTTCAGAGACGGAAACTCCGGCAGCCGGGAAGTCCCTCCGCCCACAGAAGCTACAGGTCAGTGAGAGAGAAGGCCGAGCTGGAGGAGGGGAGCGGAGCGTCTCCGTTACTTGGGCCCCCTCGGGAGGAAGCGGAGGCGGCAGAGACGGGGGCAGGAAGTGGCGGCGGCAGAGATGGGGGCAGGAAACGGCGGAGGCAGAGGTGTGGGCGGTGGCTGAGGCTGCAGCGGACCGGGACTCAGGAATCCCCCAGCAGCAGGCAGGATCTTCATTACGGGAGGTTCCTGCATAAAACCTGAGGGAGCTGAGCCTGGGAGACAGCCCTGCCCCCACCCCGCTCTATTACTGAAGGCTTCTGCATAAAGCCCCTGAGGGAACTGAGCCTGGGAGGAGGGCCGCCCACCCCACCCCCACCTGCTCCATTCCTGAAAGTCTCTACATAAAGCCCCTGAGGGAACTGAGCCTGGGAGGCGGCCCTGCCCCCACCCCAGCACCTGAACTAAAGCTCACTGATTGACAGCCAGCAGGAGGAAAGCCCATTTAAATCTCAGAGGCCAAGCACTAGCTGGGCGGATCCAGGCGGGGGTGGAAAGGAATCTCAGAAGGCAAGTAACTGGCTGGGAAAATGCCTAGAAAAGGGAAGAAAAATAAGACTATAGAGAGTTTTTTTCCAACAAATGCAAATGATCCCGACCTTCGGATCTGATGACGAGGATGTATCCTTGCCATCAGGGAAAGACGTGGAGGGCGGGGCCTCAGTACCCCCAGACACCCCAGGGGGGGTGGCGGGTGGGCTCAGGCCCTGGAAGAGCTCAAAAAGGATTTTGAAAAGCAAGTTAGACAGGTGGAGGAAAAAACTGGGAAGGGAAATGACAGAGATGCAAGAAAAGTATGAAAAAACGGGTCAATACCTTGGTAAAGGAGACCCAAAAAAAATGCTGAGGAAATTAACACCTTGAAAAATAGGCTCACTCAATTGGCAAAGGAGGTTCAAAAAGCCAATGAGGAGAAGAATGCTTTCAAAAGCAGAATTAGCCAAATGGAAAAAGAGGCTCAAAAGCTCACTGAATTTAATAGTTCTCTCAAAATTAGAATGGAACAGATGGAGTCTAATGACTTTACGAGAAACCAAGAAATCACCAAACAAAACCAAAAGAATGAAAAAATGGAAGAGAATGTGAAATATCTCATGGGAAAAACAACTGACCTGGAAAATAGATCCAGGAGTGACAATTTAAAAATTATGGGACTACCTGAAAGCCATGATCAAAAAAAGAGCCTAGACATCATCTTCCATGAAATTATCAAGGAAAACTGCCCTGACATTCTAGAACCAGAGGGCAAAATAAGTATTGAAAGAATCCATCGATCACCACCTGAAAGAGATCCAAAAAGAGAAACTCCTAAGAACATTGTGGCCAAATTCCAGAACTCCCAGCTCAAGGAAAAAATCTTGCAAGCAGCTAGAAAGAAACAATTCCAGTACTGTGGAAATACAATCAGGATAACCCAAGATCTAGCAGCTTCTACATTAAGGGATCGAAGGGCGTGGAATAGGATATTCCAGAAGGCAAAGGAACTAGGACTCAAACCAAGAATCACCTACCCAGCTAAATTGAGTATAATACTTCAAGGGAAAATATGGTCTTTCAATGAAACAGAGGACTTTCAATCATTCTTAATGAAAAGACCAGAGCTGAAAAGAAAATTTGACTTTCAAACACAAGAATGAGAAGAAGCATGAAAAAGTAAACAGCAAAGAGAAGTCTTAAGGGACTTACCAGAAGTGAACTGTTTACACTCATACAGGGAAAGACAATATTTCTAACTCTTAAAACTTTTCAGTATCTAGGTAGTTGGTGGGACCACACATACACATGTACACGCATGCACACACATACACACATGCACACACATACAGAGATAGAGAGCACAGATTGAACTGAATAGGATGGGACCATACCTTAAAACAAATTAAGGTAAATGGTGAGAGAAAAATGTAGGGGGAGAAAAGAGGGGGAAATGGAAGGGGGTAACTATATGTCATTTAAGAGGCAGGTAGGAGTTTTTCTTAGTGGAGGGAAAAAGAGGAGAGCTGAGAAAAAAAAAAAAACCAAAAAACAAGAAGTTTACCCTCATCACATTTGACTAAACGAAGGAGTGAAATGCACACTCATTTTGGTATGAAAACCTATCTTACAGTATAAGAAAGTGGGGGAGAAGGAGATATTGCAAGGGGGGGGGGGATGATGGAAGGGAGGGCAAAGGGAGGAGGGAGCAATTTGAAGTCAACACTTGGGGAGGGACAGGATCAAAAGACAGAAGAGAAACAATGAGGGGCAGGTTAGGAGGGATGGTAATCCAGTTAGTCTTACACAACACGACTATCAGGGAGGTCATTTGCAAAACTACACAGATATGGCCTATATTGAATTGCCTGCCATTCCAAAAGGAATGGGTGGGGAGGGAGGGATGGGGAGAATTTGGAACTCAAAGTTTTAGGAACAACTGTTTAGTATTGTTGTTGCAACTAGGAAAGAAGACATACAGTTAATGAGGATTAGAAAGTCATCTGGCCCTACAAGAGAAAAGAGAAGATGGAGACAAGAGAAGGGAGGGATGACAGGAGAGAGGGCAGATTGGAGATAGGGAAAATTAGATTGCTTGGGGTATTGGGGTGGGGGGAGGGGATAAAAGGGGAGAAAATTTGGAACCCAAAAATTTGTGAAAATGAATGTAAAAAATTAAATAAATAAAAAAAAAGTTATGAAAAGAGAATTAATAGTTGGATAAGAGAATGACAAATGCTGGAGAGGATGAAGGAAAAATGGATATACTGATAAATGGTGGTGGAGTTCTGAATTGCTCCAACCATTCCGGAGAACAATTTGGAACTATTACCCAAAGGGCTATAAAACTATTCACACCATTTCACTCAGCAGTATCACTGTTAGACTTTACCCAAAAGAGATAAAAGGAAAAGGACCTCTATGTACAAAAACATGTAGAGCAGTTTTTTGTGGTGGCAAGAAAAAATTGGAAATTGAGGAGATGCTCATTAACTGGGAAATGGCTAAACAAGCTGTGGCATATGATGGTAGTGGAGTACTGTTGTGTGGTGTCAGAAAAACCATGGCAAAACCTACATGGTGCAAAGTGAAGTGCAAAGAACCAGGGAATCGCTGTGCATAGCAACAGCAATGTTAGAACGATGCTCAACTGTGAAGGCTAAGCCACTTTGATCAGGGCACTGCTCTAAGACGATTCCAAAGGACACGTGATTTTAAAAAAAACCGCTGTCTACCTCCAGAGGGAAAGAACTGGTGAATTCTGAGTAAAAACTGAAGTATGATTTTCTCTCTTTTTTTTTGCTTTTTTAAAAATATGGTTAATATGGAAATATGATTTTGCCTAATTTTACATATATAACTGATATTATATTGCTTGCCATCTCATGAGTAGTGGCTAGGAAGGGAGGAGAGCATTTAGAACTCAATTTTTTTTTAAAGTCAAAATTAATAATTTTAAAGAGAACAATAAACATAAAAGAGAGAACCTTAGATTTTACATCAAAGCCTCTGAGTTCTAATCCTTGTTATTCTACTTATTACGTGAGCTCGGCCAAGTCACTCAATGTTTTAACCACTTTATCTGAGGAGTCTCTCTTGTTATCCACAAAACTGGAGAGGTGGATTAGAAGACCTCAAAGGACTACTCCACTTCTCAATCAATGATAAATGTTTTAGTGCTCCTTAACTGCCTCTCAACGGTATGAACAGCAAACAAAAATGCGATTGATTGGTGATACACAAAGGAGCTACAGATAGAAGGAAACATATCAAAATGTAAATTTCACATCTTGGCAAAGAGTTTCAACCTCTTCCACAAAATCTTTTTCAGACCTTCAACAAGATAGCAAAATTGATCCATCTTCATTTCAACTATTTTTCTTTATCCCTTATTTCTCCCTTCAAAGCAACCCGGAAGAGTAAGGAGGGAATCCTAATGACATGAAAGTGATTACTAGATTGTTGGTCCCTGAATGAGAGAGAGAGAGAGAGATGGAAGAAGGAAGGGAGGAAGACAGACAGACAGACACAGAGAGTAGCCTTCTCTTACAGCAGGACATCTGCTTCAAACACTCTCTCACTTAACCAGTAGGTGGAAGTACATACAAACTAAAGTATGAAACCTTGGGTTAGCATCACTTTCCACTTTATTTGGAAATCTGTAATATTCAGATTTTTCCCATGCTTTTTCACTGCTACTTAAGGGACAAAGCCAACTATCAAACAAAGTCCAAAAGGTAGAACAATGGCAAAACAAGGCATTTACCACGCTATTTCATTAATTTTTTAAAAATTGTTTTATTTTTCCCAATTACATACAAAAACAATTTCAACATGGTTTTTTTAAAAAAAATTGAATTCCAAATTCTCTTCCTTCCTTTCTCCCCCCCTCTAATTGAGAGGCAATTAATTTGATATAGGTTATTCATGTCCAATCTCACAAAACATTATCACATTAGTTATGTTGTGAAAGAAAATATAGACACTCAAAAAAAAAGAAAATAAAAAATATGCTTTCAATCTACATTCAGACTTTATCAGTTCTTTCTTTGGAGACTGACAGCATTTTCATCGTAAGTCTTTTAGAATTTTCTTGGATCACTATTGCTGAGAATAGCTAAGCCATTCATAGGTGATCATCTCACAATATTGCTCTGTGTACAATGCTGTCCTAGCACAATTCATTTCACTTTGCAATAGTTCGTATCAGTCTTTCCAGGTTTTTCTTGAGAGCATCCTGCTTACAATTTTGTATAGCACAATAATACTCTATCACAATCATACCACAACTTGTTCATCCATTCCCCAAGGGTTGGGAATACCTTCAATTTCCAATTCTTTGCCACTGCTAATAAACATTTGTGTACACATAGTCCTTTGATTTTTTTTTTCTTTTTAACTCTTTGGGATAAAGACCTAGTAGTGGTATTGCTGGGTCAAAGGATATGCAGTTTTATATCCCTTTGGGTATAATTACAAACTGCTCTCCAAATGGTTCAATCAGTTCACAACTCCAGCAACGCCAACAGTGTTATAATGTCTCAATATCTCTATGTTCCCTCCAACACTGGTCATTTTCCTTTTTACATTAGCCAATCTGACAGGTGGAGGGTGGTATCTCAGCTATTTTAATTTGCATTTTCCTAATCAGTAGCGATTTAAGGCATTTTTCCCCATATAACAATAGACGGCTTTCATTACCCTATCTGAAAGCTGCCTATTTATATCCTTTGACTATTTATTGATTGGGGAATGACCTGTATTCTTATAAATTTGACTCCTATATATTTGAGAAATATGACCTTTATCAGAGAAACTGTAGAATCTTTTTCATTAGTTAGGATTACTAACTGTACTTCCCTCCATTCTATTTTCTCCTGTTCATCCATCTTCTTGCACCCTGTCTATCCCCAAAAGGGCTTTGCTTCTGACTACTGCTCCCTCAATCCACCCTCCCTTCTATCAGATCCTCTCTTATTGTATCCTCTTCCCTTCCTGTGTTCCTGTTGGGCAAGACAGAATTCTACACTCGGCTGAGTGTGTACATTACTCCCTCTCTGAGTCAATTCCAATAATGGTATGGTTCAAGTGCTCCTGCCTACCTCCCCTATCTTTCCCTCCACTGTAAAAGCTCTTTGTGTCTCTTTTATGTGAGATAATTTACCTCATTCCACCTCTCCATTTCTCCTCCCAGTGCATTTCTCTTTTTCACCCGTTAATTTTTTGAAAAAAAAAATCATTTAAAAAAGATAATCATTCCATCATATTCAACTCACACTATGCCCTCCATGTATATTTCTTCTAATGTATAGTTCTTCTAATTGCCCTAATAATGAGAAAAGTTCTTAGGAGTTATAGTATCATCTTCCCATGTAGGAATGTAAACAGTTTAAACTTATTAAATAATAGGATTTCTCTTTCCTGTTTACCTTTTTATACTTCTCCTGAGTCTTGTGCCTGAAAGTCAAATGTTCTGTTCAGCTCTGGTCTTTTCATCAGGAATGTGTGAAAGTCTATTTCATTGAATATCCATTTCATGCCCTGAAGGTTTATACTTAAGTTTTGCTGGGTAGGTGATTTTTAGTTGCAATCCTTGCCACTCCTTTGCCCTCCAGACCATCACATTCCATGCCCTTAGATATTTTAATATAAACACTGCTAAATCTTGCATTGTCCTGACTGTGGCTTCAAAATACTTAAATTGTTCCTTTCTGGCTCCTTGTACCATTTTACTCCTTGACCTGGGAGTTCTAGAATTTGGCTATAATACTCCTGGGTGTTTTTCATTTTGGAATATCTTTCAGGAGGTAATAGGTGGATTCTTTCAATTTCTATTTTGCCCTCTGGTTCTAGAATATCAGGGCAGGTTTCCTCGATAATTTTTTGGAAGATGATGTCTAGGGGGCTTTTGTTTTTTTGAGCATGGCTTTCAGGTAGTCCAATAATTCTTTAATGATATCTCCTGGATCTATTTTCCAAATCACTTGTTTTTCTAATGAGTTCATTCTTTTGATTTGGCTTTATTGTTTCTTGATGCCTCATGGTATCATTAGTTTCCATTTGCTCAATTCTATTTTTTAATGAATTATTTTCTTCAATGATCTTTTGTATCTCCCTCTCCATTGTGTCTTTAAGGAGTATGTTTTTCTTCAGTGAATTTTTGTCTGTCTTTTTTCCATGTGGCCAATTCTCTTCTGTGAATTTTTGTATTTCCTTAACCAATTCTGATTTTATTTATTTATTTAACTTTTTACAATCATTTTCACAAAATTTTGGGTTCCAAATTTTCTCCCCTTTTAACTCCTCTCCCCACCCCAATACCCCAAGCAATCTAATTTTCCCTATCTCCAATCTGCCCTCTCTTCTGTCATCCCTCCCTTCTCTTGTCTTCTCTTTTCTCCTGTAGGGCCAGATGACTTTCTATTCCTCATTAACTGTATGTCTTCTTTCCTAGTAGCAACAGCAATACTAAACAGTTGTTCCTAAAACTATGAGTTCCAAATTCTCCCCATCCCTCCCTCCCCACCCATTCCCTTTGGGAAGGCAGGCAACTCAATATAGGCCATATCTGTGTAATTTTGCAAATGTCTTCCCTGATAGTCGTGTTGTATAAGACTACCTGAATTACCTTCCATCCTACCCTGCCCCTCATTGTTTCTTTTCTGTCTTTTGATCCTGTCCCTCCCCAAGTGTTGACTTCAAATTGTTCCCTCCTCCCTTTGCCCTCCCTTCCATCATCCCCCCCCTTGCTTATCTCCCTCTCCCCCACTTTCCTATACTGTAAGATAGGTTTTCATACCAAAATGAGTGTGCATTTTATTCCTTCCTTTAGTCAAATGTGATGAGGGTAAACTAATTGTTGTTTTTTTCTCAGCTCTCCTCTTTTTCCCTCCACTAAGAAGTCTCCTACGTATCTCTTAAATGACATATAATTACCCCATTCCATTTCACCCTCTTTCCTCCCACTACATTTCTCTCTCACCATTTACCTTAATTTCTTTTAAGATATGGTCCCATCCTATTCAATTTCACTCTGTGCTCTCTGTCTCTGTATGTGTGTGCATGTGTGTATGTGTGTGTGCGTGCATGCGTGTACGTGTGTGTGATCCCACCAACTACCCAGATACTGAAAAGTTATAAGAGTTACAAATATTGTCTTTCCATGTAGGAATGTAATCAGTTCACTTATGGTAAGTCCCTTAAGACTTCTCTTTGCTGTTTACTTTTTCATGCTTCTTCTCATTCTTGTGTTTGAAAGTCAAATTTTCTTTTCAGCTCTGGTCTTTTCATCAAGAATGATTGAAAGTCCTCTGTTTCATTGAAAGACCATATTTTCCCTTGAAGTATTATACTCAGTTTAGCTGGGTAGGTGATTCTTGGTTTGAGTCCTAGTTCCTTTGCCTTCTGGAATATCCTATTCCACGCCCTTCGATCCCTTAATGTAGAAGCTGCTAGATCTTGGGTTATCCTGATTGTATTTCCACAGTACTGGAATTGTTTCTTTCTAGCTGCTTGCAAGATTTTCTCCTTGACCTGGGAATTCTGGAATTTGGCCACAATGTTCCTAGGAGTTTCTCTTTTTGGATCTCTTTCAGGTGGTGATCGATGGATTCTTTCAATACTTATTTTGCCCTCTGGTTCTAGAATGTCAGGGCAGTTTTCCTTGACAATTTCATGGAAGATGATATCTAGGCTCTTTTTTTGATCATGGCTTTCAGGTAGTCCCATAAGTTTTAAACTGTCTCTCCTGGATCTATTTTCCAGGTCAGTTGTTTTTCCCATGAGATATTTCACATTCTCTTCCATTTTTTCATTCTTTTGGTTTTGTTTGGTGATTTCTTGGTTTCTCGTAAAGTCATTAGACTCCATCTGTTCCATTCTAATTTTGAGAGAACTATTAAATTCAGTGAGCTTTTGAGCCTCTTTTTCCATTTGGCTAATTCTGCTTTTGAAAGCATTCTTCTCCTCATTGGCTTTTTGAACCTCCTTTGCCAATTGAGTGAGCCTATTCTTCAAGGTGTTATTTTCTTCAGCATTTTTTGGGGTCTCCTTAACCAAGGTATTGACCCGTTTTTCATACTTTTCTTGCATCTCTGTCATTTCTCTTCCCAGTTTTTCCTCCACCTGTCTAACTTGCTTTTCAAAATCCTTTTTGAGCTCTTCCAAGGTCTGAGCCCACCCGACATCCCCCTGGGGTGTCTGGGGTGCCGAGGCACCACCCTCCACATCTTTCCCTGATGGCAAGAATATTTCCTCATCTTCGTCAGATCCGAATGTCGGGATCATTTGCATTTGTTGGAAAAAACTCTCTATAGTCTTATTTTTCTTCCCTTTTCTAGGCATTTTCCCAGCCGGTTACTTGACTTCTGAGTTTCCTGTCCACCCCCGCCTAGATCCGCCCAGCTTGGACTCTGAGATTCAAATGGGCTTTTCGCGCCGCTAATCCATGTGAGCTTTAGTTCTGGCGCTGGGGTGGGGGCAGGGCCGCCTCCCAGGCTCAGCTCCCTCAGGGGCTTTATGCAGAGACTTTCAGGAACGGAGCGGGTGGGGGGGGACCGCCTCCCAGGCTCAGTTCCCTCAGGGGCTTTATGCAGAGGCCTTCAGTAAAAGAGCGGGGTGGGGCAGGGCCGTCTCCCAGGCTCAGCTCCCTCAGGTTGTTTATGCAGAGACCTTCCGTAATGAGGATCCTACTTGCTGCTGGGGGGAGTCCCGGGCCAGCCGCAGCCTCTGCTGCCTCCGGTGCCGCCCACACCTCTGCCTCCACCACTTCTTGCCCCCGTCTCTGCCACCGCCGCTTCCTCCCAAGGGGGCCCAAGTCACGGAGACGCTCCGCTCCTCCTCTCGTCCAGCCCAGCCTTCTCTCTCACTGACCTGTAGCTTCTGTGGGTGGAGGGACTTTCCCGGCTGCCGGAGCTTCCGTCTCTGAAGCCTGCTCGGGTCAGCTTCTCTGGGGCCGCGGCCAGGGCAGCACTGGGGTGGGGTCCGCTTTCCGGGGCGCGACGGACCCTGGGGGCGGCTCTCCAGGGCTCCCTGGAACGGAAATCTCTTCCACTCCGTTTCTGTACCCCTTTCAGTGGTCCAGAAGTTATGGGGGTCTCTTTTTACATTAATTCTATGGGCTGTGGTTTCGGAGCTCGTAAACGTGCGTCCTTCTACTCCACCATCTCGGCTCCGCCCCCCACCAATTTTGCTTTTTAAGGTGTTCTCTTCATTGAATTTTTGCACCTCTTTTATGTTCCTGGTTCTTAAGGTGTTATTTTCTTTAGTGGTGTGTGTGTGTATGTATGTATGTGTGTACGTGTATGTATATGTGTGTGTGTTTGTATGTGTGCCTCCTTTACCAAGAAGTTAAATCTTTTTCATTATTTTCTTGCATCACTCATTTTTTTCCCCAATTTTTCCTCTACCTTTCTTTTTGATTTTGAAAATATCCCTTTTGAGGTTGTCCAGAATTCTTTTTGGGCCTCAAACCAATTCACACTTTTGAGATTTAGATATAGCAGTTTTGAGTTTGTGTTTTCATCTTCCCTGTCACCATAGTAACTTAGTATGGGTTTGCATCTTTCCTGTCACCATAGTAACTAGTATGGTTAGGATGCATTTTTGTTAGGTCTGCTCATTTTTCTAGTCTATTTCTTGACTTTTAACTTTATGTTAAAGTTGAGCTGTGTTCCTAGGGCTGAAGGAGCACTGTCCCAAGCTTCAGGTTTTATGTGCAATTGCTTTTAGAGTTAGTTTTGGGGGTCCTGTAAGTTTTAAGCTCTTTCAAGTTGGTATGATCTATGGAGAAGTGTGTTTACTACTCTCCTGGACTGTGTTCTCATCTGTGAGACTGCAAACATTCTTTTCTGCCTGGCAACTGTGACCAGGGTCCCCACTCTCCTATGGTCACAAATTCTTGTGTGCTAAATGCTCCTACTGCCCCTGGGATTGAAACCGAGATCCATGTATGAGCCAATGCAACAGAGTCCTGTACCTAGTGCCAGCAAAGAGGCTCCTGCAGTCTCCTTCTGACCAGCTGTTTGACTCTCTTGCCATCTATCTGTTGGCTAAGAGTTCTAGAAGTTGCCGTTTGTGCCAACACACTATTTCATCTCTGAACACTTTACAGAAACTATGAAATTAAGTTAATAACTCACTTCTAGGCTTCTTGTCACCTAATTCTGTGAGGATATATTTTCAGTATTTATGAAAAGCATCCCTAATATACAGTATTATCCAATTCAAATCTCTTTTTTAAAATGTAATTTCAAGTGATTTGGATTGACATAAAAAGTATTTCCTTGGTAAAAACTGAACTTTAATGAAGTCTTAATGTATGAAAACCCTGCAATTTAATTACTGCAAATATAACATTTAAAAAATTAGCTACGTGAAATCCTAAATGTGCTACCTGCTCCCGGAATGTGAACTAATATTAATCTGCTATATAAATAGCAAACACAATGAAATTCTAATATTAAATATAAAATTTCCTTAATTTTCCCCCAAAACCATGATTCATAAGAATTACTTTCAAATATATCACAATAAAATTTTAATAATAACTTTAAACAATGATACTAATCAAGTATTCTCTGAGAATAAAAATATAAACCAGTAAAAAATTGAAACAACATCAAAAATGAAAACTTCAGTGGTTATCTACTCCAATTCCCTCATTTTACAACTGAGCAAACTGAGGTATAAAGAGATACCCGGAAACACAACCAAACTCCATCTTCACAATATTCCCAAAGTCTCTAGGAACATAACAGTGGCAAACCTTGCTCATACTTGCTGCTAAGCAAGGTTTTCCTCTGCAACAAAACTCTTGTTAGGCTCCCAGAGGCCATGGGAAACCACACTACCAAGATCTGTTTCCCATTCTAGGCTTGGCTCTAATGCCCTGACATACCACTTCCGGATCATTCTCTTGCTAGAAAGAGACCCAAATTCATATCCATTTCTTAACACATAGCTAGGACTCTAGAGGCACAGAAACACAAGCATTACATTAAGTGCATCCTACATATTCCTGGCAGTGAGCTAAGCACTGAGGATACAAGGAAAGGCTAACCACTGAGCCTTGCTCATCTTCCTCACTACCAAGAGTCCCTGAACCTTCTAAACACCTGAATTCATCATGGGGCCAGCTCCAATCCATTAACCCTGGTTAACATGCCTTCACCCTCTCTTCCTCTCCCAGTGATCTCACAATACCTGAAGCACTTCCCTCCCCAAATCCAGTTGTCTGCACCATCATTCCTATCCCCTTCAACTCTTCTCAGGTTAACATTCAACTACAGAGCTGCCACTCCATTCTACTATGCACTCTGAAATTCTTGTACGTATGCATGCATGCATGCGTGTGTGTGTGTTTGTGTGCATATGTATAGGTGTATGTGTATATGTATATATGTATGTATACGTATATATCTCAGCCAACTTTCTTTCATTTTAGACCACTTCCTTTCTAGAACCTCCCAGCTTCTTGCAGTCCCTAAGACCTAGCACCTCTAAATGACGATGCCTCCCCAGACATCCTTTCCAACACTACCTTGCCTCATACCACTCAACTCATTAGTCCCACTGTGTGAGTGGGAACATTCCTTGCTTACCTTTACTGTTTCCCTCTCTGACTTGTCTGTTCGTTAACAATACCCCCCCACTACTTTGCAAGTTGATGCTCCAGGCCCTTTTTTGTTTCTCTATACTCTCTCAGCAAGCTCATTAGCTTCCCATCATTCAGTTACAATCTCTATGTAGATAACTTTTAGACATGCAAAGCCAAATCTCATCTTTCTCCTGAGTTCTACTTTTGAATCATCAATTGCTTCTCCGACACTTAGACACTACATATCTCAAATTCAAGATGACCAAAACATAACACCTTGTATTCCACCTCCCAAAATTACCTATCTTTTGAATTTGCCTATTAACATTCAGGGCACCATCATATCATGCTTCCATTTACCCAAGTTCTCAACTTTGATACCATCCTCTTCTCCTCACTTGCAATCACCCTACACAACTAATGAGCTGCCAAATCTTGTGTTCTCTATATCCACGACATCTCTTACATATGTCCTCTTCTCTTGATTCACACAGTCACTAATTTAGGACCCTAATTTATGTCTTTATCATCTTCTACTAACAGTATTAAAACTATCTATTTGATTCCCCAGACTCGAGTATCAACACCACTCCAAGCCACCTTCTACAGTGGATGGTAAAATAATTTTCCAAAAGCAATTTTTACCATATCACTCCCTTATTCAGTAAATTCAAATAGCTCCCATTACTTCCACGACTACAGAGGGTTAATGATGAAGCATGCTATCTATCTCTTAGCAGAGGTACAGAATAAAACATACATTTGCAGGACTGGTAATTTGTTTTGTTTCACTATGCTTATTTCTTACATGGGCTTAGTTCTCGTTTTTTGTCTTTGCTCTAAGGTTATACAATCCCCCAAAAAAGAAAAGTAAAGAAAAAGGAGGCTCTTTAAAAAAAAAAAAAATCTGCTAATATAAAGAATCACCAACAAGTAGGATAGCTTTGAAAGCTATCCTCTATTTATTATGTAATTTCATATGTAATCTTCTTCTGTTCCATGCATAGAAATGCCCGTTTTATTTAGTATTTATTAAGTTCAGAATAAAAAGAAATAATTTGTTAAAAAAATCAAATGCCACTTTCAGAAGTGGCCTTCCAAAACTGGGAACCAGACAGCTGCTAGTATCTTCCCTTCTAAAGCTTCCTAAGCTTACAACAACTGGAAGCTAACTACAGTTGGTGTCTGCATGCTAACCTGGGGAGGCCAGTGGCTCTACGGGAAACATGTGATAACCTACTAAGTAGAGCTTAGGCACCAGTGAAGAAGACAACTGATTTTTTTCAACCCCAGTACCTGGAAAAGGAAAAATCAGACATCTTTTGGAAAAGAATGCTGCCTTAATGTTGAAGCCATCTGGCACAGATGTGACTGAGGTAAAGCCAGATTATGAAGGATAAAAGAAACTGCTAGAATTAATGTAAAACAACTTTGAATATGTATTGTACATATCTATTGTTATTCAGGCCCACCCCCACCCCCACCCCCCAATCCTGCCCTGAGTCTCCTGCTTCTTGCTCCTAGTAGAGGTTTTCCTACTTCCCAATCCTCCCTATAACTGCTAAATATAACCTTGTTAAATCACAGTTTTGAGAAAGTCACTTCTCTCAATGCCCTTCATAAACTAGTCTCCTTCTATCTTTCCTGTCTTCTTACACCTCACTCTCCTTCAACACATAAACTTTGATCCAGTGACAGGGGCCCCCTGGCTATGCCAGAAACAAGAAACTGAAACCTTCTGACTGGATCCTTTTCTCTAGCTGTCCTCTATCCTCTCGGGTAGAGGGAACACTCTACTCTCCCTCTTCTCTTACTGCTGACCTCCCTGGCTTCCTTTAAGTCCCAATTAAAATCTTACCTCCTATAGGAAACCTTCCCCAATCTCTCTTAATTACAGTGCCTTCCCTCTGTTACTTCATATTTATCTCATATATAGCTTGCTTTGTATGTATGTGTTTGCATGCTGTCTCCCTGATTAGATTTTAATCTTTTCAAGGGCAGGGACTATCTTTTGCCTCTGTATCATAAGAGTTTAGCACAATGTCTGACATATACTAGTCAATTACTAAATGTTTACTGATTAATTAAATATGTACCAGTGACTCCAAAGCTGCCTTTAAGATAAAATATGAACTCTTTGACTGGCATTAGGGTTCTCTTCAATCTGTCTACAAGCTACCTTCTCAACTTTATTTCTCATTTTTCTTCTTCAGGAACTCTAACATTGAGCACAAACTGGATCACTACTTATTCCCCAGATTTAAAAAGCTATTTCTCACCTGTGATTTTTCAAAATGGACAACTTCCCTATGCTTGTAACGTATTCTTGCTTCACCTCTACCTTTCATACCCCTTGCCCCCCTCCTTCTGCTCAGTTCACTTGCCACCACCTCCATAAACCCTTACTCCCCACTTAACTGTGAGTATTCTCTTCCTCTTTAAATTTTTCCAAGACTACTCTGTCAAGATATCTCTTTTCTGCCATTATACATTCTAGTCTAATAGTATAAGCTCCTTGAGGGCATTGAGGGGTTTTTTTTGGCTCTTCTTAGCACAACTCTATTTCATGTCCCTGCCCAATACTATGTAGCAGTTCCATGTTATCTCTGAGATAAATATACAAATTCTTTAGACTGGTATTTAAAGTCCTGTACAATCTAGCTCCAAATGACCCTCTCAGTCATGGAAGTGAAAGGAGGGAAGGGAGAACATTATTTAGTGAGGAGATCAAAAACGGCATCATAAAGTAATATGTACTAGAGCTAAGCCAAAAGGAGAAACTAAGAATTCCAAGAGTGGAGAAAGAACATTTCAAACACTGAGAAAAAGCCCACATAAAGGTTCTGAAGTAGCTGAGGGTGCAATGTATGAGAACAGTAAGTAGACCAGTTTGACTGTACAAGGCAGTATAATATGAAATAAATCTGGAGAAAAAGCCTTAGGAAGGACTTGAAATTATGAGCCAATGAAGCTTCTTGAATAGGGAAGCGGCAATGTCAAGTTGATATTTCAGGAATATTAAGTGGATAACTAAATGGAAGATGGACTAAAGAGCGGCAAGACTAGAGGAAAGGAGACCAGTAGGGAGGCTAATCCAGGAGCTGAGATAACAATGGTGAAGACTTTAACTGGAATGGCAGCTGACCTAGGGCAAAGGAGGAATGAATGTAAGATTTTCTGTCGGTAGGAGAGAATTAGCAAATATTTGGTTATAAGAGCAGGAGAGGGAAGGGTTGAAGATAATCTCAAGGCTATGAACCTAGGAGACCAGATGGCAATGCTCTCAAGACAACCAGGTTAGTTAGGAGAAGAGGAGAATTTGGGAGCTGGAGGAAGGAATTCTGTTTTAGACATGTTGAGTCTAAGACGGCCAAGTCAAGATGTCTAGGAGGTAGTAGTACAGGACTAAAGCTTAAGAGAAAACTGCACTGCATTTACTTTGCAATTATTCTATATATACTTATCATGTACATATTTAAACATGTACATATTGTCTTCCTTAATAGAATATAATTTTCCTGAGAGCAGCAGCTGTCACTTTTTTGTCACTGCATCTCCAGAATATAGGTGCTAGTAGGAACTTTTAAAGTATCTGTTGATATAGCAGCCATCTATATATATAGGACAGGATTTGAACTCCGTTCTTTCTGACTCCAGGCCCAGCACTCTATCCACTGACTACCCGGTGCAGCCATCTACACAGAGATAACAGTAGAGTTCATGGAAGCTGAGAAAGGAGTATGGAGGTGAAAAGCAAAGACAGGATAGAGTCCTGTAATACATATGGTATCAGAACATGGAAACAAATAAAACTGAAAAGGAATAGAGGAGGACCAAGACAGAGTAGGATGGATACAAAAAGCTAGAGAAAGGTAGAATACTCAGGGCAAGGGGATGGTCAGCAGTGTCAAAGGTGCAGAAACGTCAAGAAGGACAAGCACTAAGGAAAGGCCACTGAATCTAGCAATTAAGAAATGATTTAATCTGGAGAAAACTTTAAAACACAATAATTATAATGTCTGACTTGTGTAAATATTGTAAGATGGTTTGAATGTCATGATTCAACCTTTCATTAAGTACAACAAATGTAAACTTTCAGCAGTAAATGATCAGTATTTTATTTTTCTATTATTTTTTTCACTCCACTTTCACATTATTAGAGAAGCATTCTCAATTTGGTTATTTTATTTAAAAAGGAAAGTTCTTGGTTTTATCCCAGAAATCACTCTATTAAAAAAAAAATCAATCAAGTTAAAACTCTTTACACTTACAATTCAAAAACCATATAAAGCATTCCATCTGAGCTATATGTCTCCAACAGTTCCACAATATGTGGATGCTTCAGCATATGACAGATACTGGCTTCCCGTTTCAGATCTGTAAGACAAACAAACAAAAAGTTTCATTAGTTTTAAATGAAATGTGGCCCAAAGAGACTCATGAATAAATGAATAAATGGCATCATGATTTTCTAACTAAACAGCCCCCCTAAAAAGCTTGCTATTTGACTCAACCTAAAATGCTTCCCCCTCTGAACTGTTTAGAACCATACTTTTCATACCTTCTACCACCTTGAAATTGCAAGCTATTTCTAGATAGCATATACCTAACTCTGGAATATTCGCAGCACATTAAAAGGAATTCTGGATTGAATATGCAAACAAAATCTATAGTTTACTTCTGAAAAACCCACAGTAATTTAGTCAAGTGTCAACCCTAGAATCTATACATTTAATTCAAATTACTTCACTTGACTTTCCTTGCCCTCCCCACTTTATGCCAAGAATGACAAAATAATCAAAACTGTCACAACAAAAAGGAAAATAAGCATAGCACCTAATCAAAATCAGGCAGAACAAGAGTTGGCAACAACATCATTTTTAAAAGATTTTCAAAGACTTCCTTTACTTATTACATAATATTGATACTTTCTCATAGTACTGATGCTTAGTGACACCTGATTTAGCACTATTAAATCTTTAGTGCTATTAGAAATCTTCTAGGTTAAAAAAAATAGAATCTTAAAAAATTTCATCGATCGTAAGAGGACTGCCAACAAAAAGGTATAAAGATGCTTTCCTTTCTTCCTGGAAAAATTCCCTTGGAATGAATAACACAGATGTGGAAACAAGCTGAATGATGGAATCAAGTTTCTTGACCTTCAGTTGAATACATGTTCAGATATGTGTATAAGTATGTGTATGTCCATGTATGTATGTGTGTGTACACACACAACCTTAAATTTAAAAAGAATCGAAGGAAGCTATCCATAGCTGCTAGACAGTATAATCAAGTTTTATTGTGGCTAACAGTTAAAAATTTCCTGGTGTTTGGTAGATATCCAATAAATACCTGCTGGTTAGTAAAGCTTCAGCTGTGAATTAAGTACTGTGTTAGGAGCCACAGATAAAGTCCTTGAGGAACCTATAATTTTACTGGGAATACAAAGTTTAAATATAAGATACTAGAAAATAATGCATTATAAAATTGAGTATAAAATTATATATTTCAGATTATTAATGTTATAGGAAACCAATAAAGAGGCATTATTTGGTTTCACTTTATTTAATCCTGTAATTTATGCTTTGCTTTTGTACTACATTTATAAAACTCAGTTAAGGTTTAGGTTGACTATAAAAGTGGTTTCCAATTTTCATTCTGTAATACATGAGAGTATTTCTAGCCACTTAAAGGAATAATCTAGCCTAAGATTCTTAAAATGGTTGCAAAACAAATGAGATTTAATTCTCTGTAATTTTAAAATTAATGTACATCTTGTTGGTCATCTCATAAAATTTTGTAACTAACTTGAGTACTTTATCTCATTTTTTACTATGTCACAAGATGGTGAAAACGGTCCTATACTGAGCTTGGGTGTAACACATAATTTATTTCTATTCTCCTCTGGTCTAGTCTTCCTTCTTATTTAAAAATTCACAATTCTAGGTACATTATACTCTTAGAAGGAAGGGCAGCATTGACAAAGCAAAATTAACCCTGAAAAAAGCAAGGTCAGCATTGGAATTGAAGGCTTCTGAAACAAAGGCTTGAAAATAACTATATCCTAAATAGTGTCATGATGAAAACGTAGTAGAATTGTGAGATCTCATTATTTGTTAAAAGAGAGCCTATAAACAGCAAAAATGATGTTCTCAAGTGACCAGCACAACTGGAAAAATCTTCCAGTTTAACACTAAGGATATACTACAGAAAAACTGGTTATATACATTCTCTCAGTTTATGTTCCAAATAAGCTGTTAGGTAATAATGAGATTTTTCTTATTTGTTCTATGTATTTCTATAATCTATATCCTTTAGAACTAAGAGACAGGGGGGTGGAGCCAAGATGGCGGAGTAGAAAGACTCATGTATGCTAGTTCCGAACCCACAGCCCATATATTTCCTGCAAGAACAACTCCTCACAAATTCTGGAGCACTGCAAGGCACGCAGAAACACAGTGGAAAAAATTTCCGTTCCAGAGAGCCCTGGAGAGCCGTCCCCAGGGGTCCGTTGTGCCCCAGAAAGCGGAGCCCACCCCTGTGCTACCCTGGTCACTCGGCCCCAGAGGAGCAGATCCGAGCAGGCTTCAGGGACGGAATCTCCAGGGCCGGGAAGGTCCCTCCACCCACAGACGCTACCAGTCAGTGAGAGAGACGTCTGGGCTGGCCGAGAGGGGAGCGGGGTGTCTCCGTGACTCAGGCCCCCTCAGGAGGCAGCAGAGGAGGGAGTGGCAGAGGCAACCGCGGTGGCCCGGGACTCCCAGAGCAGCAGGCAGAAATTCAGATCTCTGCATAAACCCCCTGAGGGAACTGAGCCTGGGAGAGGGCCCTGTCCCCCCCCCCCCCCGCCCCATTACTGAAGGTCTCTGCATAAAGCCCCTGAGGGAACTGAGCCTGGGAGGCGGCCCTGCCCCCACCTGAGCACCAGAACTTAAGCTCACATTGAATAGCAGCCACGCCTGCCACGGAAAGCCCATTTGAATCTCAGACCCCAAACACTAGCTGGGCGGATCTAGGCGGGGGTGCAGAGGAATCTCAGAAGTCAAGTAACTGGCTGGGAAAATGCCCAGAAAAGGGAAGAAAAATAAGACTACAGAAAGCTACTTTGATGGGGTACAGATGTTCCCTGATGATGAGGAACTACTCTTACCATCAGGGAAAGATGTGGAGGTCAGGGCCTCTGCATCCCAGACATCCCAGGTGGATGTCTGGTGGGCTCAGGCCATGGAAGAGCTCAAAAAGGATTTTGAAAAGCAAGTTAGACAGGTGGAGGAAAAACTGGGAAGATACATGAGAGAGATGCAAGAAAAGCATGAAAAATGGGTCAATACGTTGCCAAAGGAGACCCAAAAAAATGCTGAAGAAAATAACACCTTGAAAAATAGGCTAACTCAACTGGCAAAAGAGGTTCAAAAAGCCAATGAGGAGAAGAATGCTTTCAAAAGCAGAATGAGCCAAATGGAAAAAGAGGTGCAAAAGCTCACTGATAGTTCTCTCAAAATTAGAATGGAACAGATGGAGTATAATGACTTTACGAGAAACCAAGAAATCACAAAACAAAACCAAAAGAATGAAAAAATGGAAGAGAATGTGAAATATCTCATGGGAAAAACAACTGACCTGGAAAATAGATCCAGGAGAGACAATTTAAAAATTATGGGACTACCTGAAAGCCATGATCAAAAAAAGGGCCTAGACATCATCTTCCATGAAATTATCAAGGAAATCTGCCCTGACATTCTAGAACCAGAGGGCAAAATAAGAATTGAAGGAATCCATCGATCACCGCCTGAAAGAGATCCAAAAAAAGAAACTCCTAGGAACATTGTGGCCAAATTCCAGAACTCCCAGCTCAAGGAAAAAATCTTACAAGCAGCTAGAAAGAAACAATTCCAGTACTGTGGAAATACAATCAGGATAACCCAAGATCTAGCAACTTCTACATTAAGGGATCGAAGGGCGTGGAATAGGATATTCCAGAAGTCAAAGGAACTAGGACTCAAACCAAGAATCACCTACCCAGCAAAACTGAGTATAATACTTCAGGGGAAAATATGGTCTTTCAATGAAACGGAGGACTTTCAAGCATTCTTGATGAAAAGACCAAGGCTGAAAAGAAAATTTGACTTTCAAACACAAGAATGAGAAGAAGCATGAAAAGGAAACAGCAAAGAGAAGTCAGAAGGGACTTACCAAAGGTAAACTGTTTACATTCCTACATGAAAAGAAAATATTTGTAACTCTTAAAACTTTTCAGTATCTGGGTAGCTGGTGGGACCACACACACACATGTACACACACACACACATGTACACACACACACGCACACATGTACATGTGCGCACGCACTTACACATACACACATGCATGCACACACAAAGACAGAGAGCACAGAGTGAATTGAATAGGATGTGACCATATCTTAAAAGAAATTAAGGTAAATGGTGAGAGAGAAATGTAGTGGGAGGAAAGAGGATGAAATGGAATGGGGTAAATTATATCTCATTCAAGAGGCAAGCAGGAGACTTTTTAGTGGAGGGAAAAAGAGAAGAGCTGAGAAAAAAAACATGAAGTTTACCCTCATCACATTCGACTAAAGGAAGGAATAAAATGCACACTCATTTTGGTATGAAAACCTATCTTACAATACAGGAAAGTGGGGGAGAAGGAGATAAGCAAGGTGGGGGGATGATGGTAGGGAGGGCAATGGGAGGAGGGAGCAATTTGAAGTCAACACTCAGGGAGAGACAGGATCAAAAGACAGTATAGAAACAATGGGGGGGGCAGGATAGGATGGAGGGAAATACAGTTAGTCTTACACAACACGACTATTATCGAAGTCATTTGCAAAACTACACAGATAGGGCCTATATTGAATTGCCTGCCTTCCCAAAGGGAATGGGTGGGGAGGGAGGGATGGGGAGAATTTGGAACTCAAAGTTTTAGGAACAACTGTTGAGTATGGTTGTTGCTACTAGGAAATAAGCAATACAGTTAATGGGGAATAGAAAGTCATCTGGCCCTACAGGGCAAAAGAGAAGATGGGGACAAGAGAAGGGAGGGATGATAGAAGAGAGGGCAGATTGGTGATAGGGAAAATTAGAATGCTTGGTGTATTGGGGTGGGGGGAGGGTATAAATGGGGATAAAATTTGGAACCCAAAATTTTGTGAAAATGAATGTAAAAACTTAAATAAATAAATTTTTATTAAAAAAAAAAGAACTAAGAGACAAGTTTCAAGAGGAAAAAAGAAAGTTATTATATAGATTCAAGCAATCTCAAAATTGGAAGGGACCTTGGAGGCTAGTCTGTCATCCTATCTAATACAGGAATTACCACCTCTGCAGTCTCCCCCCACCGCGATCTGACACTGTTCAAAAACTTTCCTCAAGGGAGATGCCTCACAAAGGCATCCATACATACATTCCACTTTCAAACAGCTCTTCATTCAAGGCTATGGGGCAATTTTCAGGTAGCTACCTAAACTGTGCGAATAAGCTATTGCCCATTTGCAAAAGTAGGGGAGTCTGAACATAATTGATTCATTTCTAGTGACAGCCTTTCATCTCTTATTCTACTAATTCCCTTTCCAACATGACCCCTTTCTACTTTACCTAGTCTCTTCTCTCCACTTGAATGTCCTGATGGCCAAATTAGGTGTATTATCCTAGCTCTGCTACTTCTTAAATAAGGAACTTCAATACCTTTGTGATCTTGGGCAAATCAGTTAAGTTTTCAGGGTCTGAGTTTCCTGGCTTTTAAAATCAATGGGTTGTACAATCTAGAGGTAGAGGTGTCAATGGCCTGAACCATATTAAAATGTATTTCGAAAAACTTTACCAAAAAAATACAATAAAACAGATACTACATTTCAAAACTAACTAACTCAGCATGTGAGCCAGAGATTCTTATGTACGGATTAGTGGCCCCAGTTTCTATCTGGGGTGGGAAAACATGCTGCAAAGAATTTAAAGTTAAAGGATTCAAAATGGAAGAGACAAAGGAACCTTGGCATTAGAGGCAGAACCTCAGTTCAAATCCTTAAATTGTGCCTGCAGGACTTTGGGTCAGTCACTTCACTTCTCTGGTTCTCAGTTGCCTCGTACATAAAACAAGGGGGCTGGACCAAATGACCTCTTTAGTCTCTCCCACACCTCAACCTAGGATCCTATTAACAATAATAAAAAACAGAAACAAGTACGTGTGAAAAATACAACCAAATGTCTAGGTGTGTCTCTACTCAGGCCCATTACCTCTTCTCCTGCTCACAGGTGGCTGAATAACCATGGAGAAAACTCACAAAACAGTGCTGACTGGGTCTACTACAAATAATCTCAACTGCCCTCACTGCAAAAAGACAACCTTCTTACAAAAATCTTCCCTATCCGTTCACCATCAGATTCACCACAGCGGCTTTTCCAAAACTTTTCACTCCTCCTCAACCCTCCCATAACTATTCTTTCTCCCACTCTAAGCTCAGAATCAAGGCTCTTCTCCAAGAAGGCTCTCCCTCCCTCCCTCCCTCCTCACTTCGCATCAGTGAGACATCTTTCACAATTTCTCCTTCTTTCCTCCTGCTCTTCTCCCTGACAAGGCTATCTATGCCCCCGTGATCCATCCTGTTTAACCTTCCCCAGAACGCTGCCCTCACTCATTTCAAGTAGCTGCTTAGAAGCATTCCCATGTTTTTTTCATACTCAAAAAATCCTGATTTGGTCCATCCATCCCCTATCTCTCTCTAAAAAAGACATCTACAATCAATGACTCCACTTCTTTCCTCTCAGTCTTAACTCTAGTATTCCTTCCAACTTCATTATTCAAATGAAGCTGCTCTCTCCAAAGTTACTAGAGGAAGTGAAGGTGTACAGTGGAGGAAACCGATGAAGCTAAAGTCAGGAAGACCTGGCCTCAGATCGTAAGGAAGTCACTTCAACTCTACCTCAGTTTCCTCATCTGTAAAACGAAGATAACGTCTATTATTATAACATATTATTACACTATAATTATTTTATTAAATCAATTATTTTGTTATAATTATATCATGGTATATTATAGACCAATTGTAATAATCTATATCAGCATATGCAGCATAACGTATTATCCCAACCTCACCTAGGGTTATTGTGAGGATAAAATAAGATGAACATTTGTAAAAGTTCTTTGCCAAACTTAAAGCATTCTTCCTCTTCTTCCTACTGCTCCTACTACCAGCACCAGCACATGACCTTTCTAGGTTTACATGATACACACTCTTTGGGTTCTCCCCCTGCCTACTGGAAAAAGCTCCTTCTCAACCTCTTTTACTGGATCTTCATCCAGGTTGTACCACTAACCGTGAGCGTCCTCCACGGCTCTGCCCTGGGTCTAACTTCTCTTTTCCCTCCATATGACTTCATCAGCTCTCATGGTTCACTTTATCACCTTTGTAGAGATAATTCTCTTATCGTTTATCCAGCCCTAACTACTCTTCCCAACTTCCAATCTCCAACTGCCCACAGGACATTCTGTTCAGATGTCCCTTAGATATCATAAAACCCAATGTGTCCAAAATAGAAGTAATTATTCCCCTGCCACCCCTCCACCACCCAAAAAAGGGAAGCACAGCTGCCTTCTAGGCACTCAGGATCACATCTAGGAATCATCCTTGACTCCTCTCTCTCACCTTTCATATTCAATCTGTTGACAAGTCAAATCCAGCTATCCCTTGTACATCTCTCGTATTATTTTCCCTACTCTCCTCACATTGCCTCCACCCTGTCCTCATCATCTCAAGCCTTGATCTGTTTTAATAGCCTACTAGTCGGCCATTCCCCACTCCAATCTATCATTTATTCAGCTGTCACACTGATCTTCCTAAAGCACAAGCTTGGCCATGTCGCTCCACTATTCAATAAACTCCAGTGTCTCCCGATTAACCTCCAGAATCAAAAATATAATCTTCAGCTTGACTTTTGAAACCTAAATGCTTTCAAATGTTCCTACACTTTACTCCCTTCTATGTACTCAGTGATCTAGTAATACAGGCCTTACCCACTCCTCCAACACAAAATGAATCCCAACTCCTTCCCTTTTGGCTACCTCCTTGCCTAGAACACTCTCCCTCCTTGTCTCTGCCCCTTGGCTTGTCTGGTTTCCTTCAAGTCAACTAAAATCTCAACTTTGAAATTCAATTTTTCAAAATATTTGTTGACTGATTTATATTACATCTTCTGGTGTCTGATTTGGTTTGCATGCCCCTCTAGAACACTGCACTTTCCAATTTGAGATAATTTCCCTTACTGAACCTTTCAGAAAATTTCCAGACTTTATTGCAATTTTAGTAATCAAATGGTTAACCAGTAACAAGTTCTGCTTACTTTGTGGAAGGTTTGAGGGGTTGCTGAGTAATGTCATGTGTCAAGACACAATGAATCAACACATGTTTTGGTTGTTTCCCTTTTAATGAATAAGAGCACTAAAACAGATCTCTAGAATACCTTGGTCCCAAATCACTTTTCATTCATCTATTCTTAAAAATTTTCCCTTACATAAAACAGGGACAGTTTTATAATCTATCAAAGTCAAGAGTGAGATGCTGATTTTAAAGTTCCTTTAAAATGAAAAAGAAAATTTTGTTGATGACAGTATTGTAATAATAATTCCTTACAGCCATATGGAAGATTTTTAGCAATGTCAGGACCAGGATCTAATATGATCTGACACTGGAACTTCATGAGCTGGAGAAAAGGGATCATAGAATAATATATTTAAATGTATAAGAAATCTAAAAGGTCTAGTCTCTTGTTCATTTTACTGATGAGAAAACTGAGGCCCAGACATATAGCATAAGTGAATGCTCCCAAAAGAGTAGTTTTTTTTAAATTTAAGATATAGTGTGCTACTCAGGGTTTTCTATGTTTCCCAGTTATTATGTTAAGAATTTTAAATTAAAATGCCTGTTGAAAAGCATAATAAAACTGACATGGTTGTGCTGGGTCTGCAAAACAGTATAATTACTAGGAAAAAAACAAGTAATCTGCAATGGTATTAAATTGGTTTAAATTCCTTTTACAAGCACTTTAATTTTTGTTCTAATATTACTTTAAAAAATAAACTTTGAGAACCAAATAATAGTAAAAAAATGTTTAAAAAGAGGTATGTTACTTTGAAATTACAGTACTTTCTGTAGCTCTATCATTTCCAAGATTTACTAGTGTGGACTGACATTCTAATTTAATAGGTATCCAAAATAAAATGCAGTTTGTTCAACTGCTAATGAAGTATTTTAAAGTATTACTGTAATGTGTTTCCAGTTTTTGGTTATTTACAATACAAAAATGGACCATTTGAAACAATTCTTTTTTCAGTCTATTTTTGGTTTTATTCAGTATTTCTTCTTTTTCAAGTTAACATAACTCATTAATGCCATTAAACTTCCTGGTCCTCCAAATCCTTTTCTCCCCTTGATGGGGTTTTCATGAAGTTATCCTTAGGTAAGGTGTAATTTTTCTGCTGAGCGCCTTAGAATCATATTTTTCCTTTCAGAAGTTGCTTTTCCTCAGTGTGTCTAGCTGTCTCTCATTTAACCTTTCAATATTTGATTCCAAAGAAGATTGCTGGTTTTATACATGCCCCTATCATAAAGCATAAGAAAGTCTTCTCAACTAATCCAAAGGCATTTCTCATACAACATCATTCCATTTATTCAATGGCTTTTCAGGACTTATAAACTGATAAATAACTTTTGAATATTGTTTAAAACCTCTGATGGATTCAAGTGAAGTATTCTCATCTGGTTAAGTATATTATCTTCTTACCTATTCCTCATCTTTATAACAGGATCATAAATCTAGAACTGAAAAGGACTTTAGTTATCATCTAGAAAAACCTCTCTTTTTATGAATCAGGACACTGAGGCCCAGAGAATAGATGCCTACTGTCTCTTAGCAAGAAAGGGAGAAATGGAAGAGGAGAAATATTGAATCCAATAGAAGAAAGAGATACATGGAAGTTTAACATGGAGAAATGGGAGAGAAGGGAAAGAACATCCTGCAGAAAGGAGGAGGTATGTGCTGAGTTTGGGAGAAGATTTCATGACTCTTTTAGTCTGGGAGGGGATTCTGTGTCTCCAAGGAAAAGGGATGAGTTGCTGAGGCCAGCTGGTATTCTACTGGTGGAGGAACAAGAGAGGAGATGGCATAGTCTTTGGGAAAGGTACAGATTATTTAGAAAGCATAAGATAGGGCTGGCCTAAATTAGAGACACAATGTGATTTCTACTATAAAGACCTTTTTCTGTTAGATAATGCTTCCCTCATAAATTATTATTTCTAAGGATGAAGAAGAGGAGAAAAAGAGAAGATGATGCAAGAGTTGTTTTTTCAAAATAACATGCAGTATTTAGTTAGAAAAGGGAGCTTAAAAGAAATACTCTCCAGAAATTTTAACCTTATGAGGGACAGAGAGAGAATAAAAAGAAAACAAATGAAGGTATAGTCCATGAATCAGAAAATAAAACTGAAAGAGAATTAATGAACCAAACTGTTTTTCCTTTTAAAAAACTACATGGAAAAGAAAATAATAAAAATACGCATTTGAAAGGAGAAAGGGTAGCAGAGAAAATTTTACACTAATCACTTAACTGTGTAGGGGAAAAGAAGGGATAATAAAAGATGGTGAGACATACATAATTAGACAAAAGGTGGATAAGCAGAGACTGAAGGACCTAATAAGGATAAGATTAGAAACAAAACAGGTTAAGGAAAATGAATGAGGGAAAAATACTGTCATAAAAGAGGGAGGGGATTTTTTAAAAAGAAGAAAATGCAAACCTAACAATCATAACTTTAAACAATTCAATAAAAAGATTAACAATGAATAAGAAAGTAAAATCCAAAATGGTGTTTAAGAAATGCATCTAAAAAGAAAACATACACAGAACAAAAATTGGAGCAAAATTTACTATGCACTGAGTAAATACAATCCAAAATAATTAGCTGGACCCATTCTATGAAACAGCAAAAATACAAATTTGTAATTTCAATATTTAAACAAGTAGACTATATAATGATTAAAGGAAACACAGACAATGGACCAACATTAATACTAAACATAAATGCACCAAATGGAATAATGTCTAAATTCAAAAAGTAAAAATGAGCTGAAAAACAAAGTAGTAACAATAACTGCAGGAGATTTTAATATCCCTCTCTCAAAGCTGGAAAAAGAAAAAATACATATTTGAAAAGGAAAATATAAATCTGAACAAAATGGTGAACTAGAGTTGAAAGACTCATACCATTTTCTGAAAGGCGATGTTAAAGAATATACCATACAGTATGAAGGAACCACATAGTTCCCTTTAAAAAGCAGATCATTTACAAGAGCAAAGAAAAATTATAAATCATTTAGGGGGCACAGTGGGTAGAATACCAGGCCTGGAGTCAGGAAGACTCATCTTCCTATGTTAAATCTGACCTCAGACACTTGCTAGCTAGGTGAACCTGGGCAAGTTATTCAACCCCACCGGCCTCAGTTTCCTCATTCTGTAAAATGAGCTGCAGAAGGAAATGGCAAACTAACCCAATATCTGAGGTCACAGAGCTGGATACAACGGCAACGAAATGAAAAAGCAGAAGCTAAACATCAAGGACTTTTGCCTCGTAAAGAGCAGCAGACAGCGAGTGGGGGAGAGTGACGGACCCCCTCCCCCACATGTCCCCAGAAGCCACGCCTAACAATGCTGACAAGGGATTCCTGGCTGTTCATGGGATCCAGGAGGAATGAGCACACACCTGGTGAGTGAGGCAGCACAGAGGGCTAGAACATTCTGGGGACAGTGTGGCTGGGGGCCCGGGAGGAAAGGAGTCCCTGGGATTGAATCTCTGGACAGAATTCAGAAAATAACAGTAAGGAAGACTTGCGGCAACGTTACCCACAACTTGGGAATAAAATCTGATTATAATAATATAGTTCCAAATAATATGATGCTAAAAATAAAACAAAAAGATACCAACCACAGATGGTCACTTTGGTGTAAAAGAAGATTTGGGCTCATATTCAAAGGAAGATAGTAAGGTTAAAAAAAACCATTCTTACCCCAAAGAGTAATATCAAATTACCACAAGCCCAAAAAGAGTTCTTGGATGAACTTAAAAAGGAATTCAAAAATCAAGTAAGAGAAATCAAAAAAAATTGGGGGGGAGGGCAGAGAGAAAGCAATTCAAAAAAAATTACAAAAAGAAAGTTAATCAATTGGAAAAAGAGGTACAAAATCTTAAGGAAGGAACTCCTTGAAAACTTTAACTGGATATGTGAAATTAAATGACATTAAAATCACCAAGAAATAATAAAAATAGAAAAAATAGAAGAAAATCTGAAATATCTCATTAGAAAAACAACTGATCTAGAGAACAGATGGAGGAGAGACTATAAGAATTGTTGGACTACCTGAAAGTTACAATAAAAAAAAGAATCTGGATACAACAATACAAGAAATTATTAAGGAAAATTGTCCTGAAGTTCTGGAACAACAGTGTAAAGTAGAAATAGAGAAAACTCTGCAATTCATCACCTAAAAGTTTTCCTACCAGCAGGAAAACTTACAGGAATGTGACAGCCAAGTTTCAAAACTCCCAGGTAAAGAAGAAAATATTGAAAGCAACAAGAAAAAAACAACATAAGTATGGCGGAGCTACAGTCAAGACTTCATAAGACTAGCAGCTTCTCCTCTAAAAGACCACAGATCTTGGAAAATTACATTTTGAAAAGCAAAATAGCTGAGGTTGCATCCAAGAATAATTCATCTAGCAAAGTTGAATATAATCCTGCATGAAAAAAGATATTTATTTGATGAACTAAAAGACTTTCAGGTATTTGTGACAAAAAGACCAGAAGTTAACAGAAAAGCCAATATAAAAGATCAAGAAGAAATACAATGAAAACATTAAAGACTTAATGCACTCATTAAGGTCAAACCGCTTACTTATTATATGTATGATAATCTTATCAGTATTCTTAAAAAACTATCATTCCTAAAGCAGTTTGAAAGAAAGATTGGGACCAAGTTGTGTATGACGGGGCGATTCTAAAAAACAAAATTCATTAGGAAAAGGTAAAAGGGAGCAATTACCTTGTAAAAATGAAGTATAAAAGGATGAACTAATACAGAGGAAACGGGAGGGCGAGAGCTGGTAATGTTAGAACCTTATTTTCACCTGGATTGAAGAGTAAACCACATGTGCATCTGGAAGGGTGTAAAAGTCTTTTGAACATGTAGAAAGGTGAGAAAACAGACAGGGCAGGGGAGAGACTTTCAAAAGGGTGTGCAGACTGGGATTCAGGAGCGTGGGGGAGAGGATGAAGGGTATGTAGAATGAGATTGGGAAGTGTGGAAAGGGGATGGGGGAACTTTTGGAGAGGGGTAAAGTAGGGGTCAAAGAGTGAGGGGAAATGATGAGGTAACTGGAAAGGGGTAAAAGGAGAGGATGAGAAGGAAAAACACTAAGTAAAAATAAAATGAAGGGAAACTCACAAATAGTAATTTTAACTTTGAATGTGAACAGAACGTTTACAACAGCTCTCTTTGTGGTGGTGAACAACTGGACATTGAAAAGATCCCCATCAACTGGTGAACAGCTGAACAAGGCGTGACACATGGTTGTGATAGAATACTACTGTCTACAAAAAATGATGAGCCCAGAAACTCTAGGTGATCTTAGAAATGCATGGAAAGACTTGCACAAAATGATGAAGAGCAAAATGAGGAGAACCAAGAGAATACCGTATACAGCAATAGCAATGTCGTTTTAAGAATGACTCAAAGTAAAAGTAGGGACTTCCCTGAGCTCTCCCCCAAAGCTCTCCAAGTACCTGTAAAAAATGACTCTAAACAAATTCTAGAGCTACAGAACCCACAAAATGACAGAGTGAAACAAATCCCCAGCCCAAAGCAATCTGGAAAGTCAACAGGAAGGTTCTATCACACTGGGTAAGGGGCAGAGTGCAGTCTGGTGTGGGCTGTACTGGAACAGATGGGCCAGAGCAGGCCTCAGGGAAATGAATCATTGACATCTCTGGCAATTTTCAGACTTCTCAACCCAAAAACACCAAAAAGGTCAGGGGGAAAACTCTGTGGGGCCTGGGTGAAAGAGGAACATGCTGTCTGCCAGAGTTTGGCCCTAGCCCCAGGGTGGTGGGGTAATGGCCAAAGAGGCAGGAGGCCAGTGGCAGTAGCAGCAGCAGAAGCTAAGGCTGCTTCCAGAGCTCTGGGCCCATGGATGGTGGGGGACTGAGGGGCTGATGCAAAATTCTTAAAGCCTGGGACAGTATACATAGCCACCCCCACCCCACCTCCATTCCCCCTGGAAGCTCAGTCCTACTTTGACAAAGAATTACACAGTTAAATATTTGGATGGGAAGATGAGTGAACATAGTAAAAGAACTCAGACTACATAGAATCTTACTGTGGTGACAAAGATCGATAGATACAACTAGAAGAAGACAACAAAGTCAAAGCTCCCACATCAAAAGTCTCCAAGAAAAATATAAATTGATCACAGGCCATGGAAGAGCTCCAAAAGGATTTCAAAAGTCAAGTAAGAGAAGCAGAGAAAAATTGGGAAGAGAAATGCATTGAAAACCATGAAAATTGAGTCAACAGCTTGCTAAAGGAAACCCCCAAAAATACTGAAGAATATAGCACCTTAAAAAACAGACTACACCAAATGGCAAAAGAAGTCCAAAAAGCCAACGAGGAGAAGAATGCCTTAAAAAGCAGAATTGGATGAATGGAAAAGGAGGTCCAAAAGAAGAAATAATTCCTTCAAAATCAGAATGCAGCAAATGGAAGCTAATGACTTCATGAGGAATCAAGAAATTATAAAATAGAATCAGAATGAAAAAATAGAAAACGATGTGGAAAATTTCTCACTGGAAAAAGCACTGACCTGGAAAACAGAGGCAGAAGAATTTTAAAATTATTGGACTACCTGAAAGTCATGATTAAAAAAAAGAGCCTAGAAATCACCTTTCAAGAAATTATCAAGGAAAACTGCCCTGATATTCTAAAACCACAGGGCAAAACAGAAATCGAAAGAATTCACCGATCACCTCCTGAAAGAGACCCCCCCCAAAAAAACTCTAGGAATATTGTAGTCAAACTCCAGAGTTCCCAGGTCAAGGAGAAAATATGGCAAGCATCCAGAAAGAAACAATTTGAGTATTGTGGAAATACAATCAGAATAACATAAGATCTAGCTGCTTGTACATTAAGGAATTGAGAGACTTGGAATATGATATTCTGAAAGTCAGAGGAGCTAAGATTGAAATTAAGAATCAACTACCTAGTAAAACTGAGTATAATCCTTCAAGGGGAAAAAAGGAAAGTCAATGAAATAGAGGACTTTCAAGCATTCTTGATGAAGAGACCAGAGCTGAATAGAAAATCTGACTTTCAAATATAAGAATCAAGAGAAACATGAAATGGTAGAAAGGAAAGAGAAATCATAAGTGCCTTATTGAAGCTGAATCATTTACATTCCTACACAGAAGATATTTGTAACTCATGAGACCTTTCTCAGTATTAGGGTAGTTGGAATAGACATATAGATAGACAAGACAGACGGAGAGATAGACAGATGACACAGGGTGGCCTGAATATGAAGGGATGATATCTAAAAAGTAAAATTAAGGGGTGAGAAAGAGATATATTGGGAGAAGGAGAAAGAGAGAGACAGAATGGGGTAAATTATCTCACATAAAAGAAAAAGTTTTCACAATGCAGGGGAAGAGGGGGGAGGTGAGAAGGAATGAATGAACCTCACTCACACTGGATTTGGCTTAAGGAGGGAATAACATACACACTCAACTGGGAACCTTACCCTAAAGGAAAGTAGGGTGGAACGGGACAAGAGAAGGAGGATATAGAAGGGAGGGCAGACTGGGGGAGGGAATAGTCAGAAGCAAACACTTTGGAAAAGGGACAGGGTCAAAGGAGAAAATAGAATAAATGGGGAGAAACATAGTTTTTCACAACATGAATATTATGGAAGTGTTTTCCATATCTACACATGTATAACCTATATTGAATTGCTTGTCTTCTCAATTAGGGGGAGTGGGGAGGGAGGAAGGGAGAGAATTTAGAACTCAAATTTTTAAAAACAAATGTTACAAAATTGGTTTACATGCAACTGGAAAATATATACAGGCAACGGAGTATAGAAACTACTTTGCCCTTCAAGAAAGTAAAGGAGATAAGAGAAAAGATGATTAAAGGGAGAGAAGAAAGGGAAAGGGTATTCAGAATGCATGTCATCTAAGAGGGGGGAGGGGAGAGATGGGGAGAAAATTTGGAACTCAATTTCATGAAAATGAATGTTGAAAACTGAAAATAAGTTTTGAAAAATAAAATTAAAAAAGTAAGCAACTAAGTAATTTTGACTATTATAAACATGCAAATTAAAAATAAAGGACATATGCAAAAAGATGCTATCTATATCTAGAGAAAGAACTGATAAACAGATACAGGCATAGAATAATTTTACACATATATACATATATATATACCTATTTGTGTCTAATGGAATTTATCCCTAGGGCCATACTAAGAGGGAGAAAAGGAAAAAAAAGAAATGTATATGATAATTGTGCTGCATATTTGGAGGTAATTAGCACAGATCTGCAGTCTCACATGCAATCATCTTTTTTTTATTGTACTGTGTTATGGAAATGCTTCTTTTGTTCCATGAACTGAAAATAAAATATTTTTTTCAAAAAAGAAAAGAAATAATGATAGACATTTAGCACTCATGGCTATCTGGAGCCAATGTAATAAAAATGATAATACCAACATTAATCACAGACTTGGCGATATACCAATCAAACTATAAAAAACACTATGGAGTTGGTCAAAATGGCAAAATTCATCAAGGGAATAAAAATTCTAGACTTCTAAGAAAAATTAAAAAATAGTGAAAATGAAGGAATATTTCTACTAGACCTCAAATTATACTATAAAGCAGTAATCGTCAAAACTATTTGGTAAAAAAGATGGAAAGGCGAACACAACCCAATATTCAATGAACCCAGCATCGCACAGATTCCTTAGGGAAGGCCGAAAGTCATTTCCCAATACATAAGGGGTCAAAGGAAATTAAAAGTCTCAGAGGAATAGCAAACTATTAACAATCATGTTAAAAGAATATTCCATATCGCTAACAATAACAAAAGACAAATCACAGCAACCTCCAAATTTTATCTCAGATCCAGAAAACAGGCAAAGCCAACGAAAGACAAAGACAGAAATGTCAGAGGAGTTGTAGAAAACCAGGAACATAATGTACTCTTTGTGGAACCATGAATTGACTCAACCATTCTGGATAACAATTCGAAATTATGTGAACAAAGTGACTTTGATCCAGAGATACTAATGCTAGGCATTATATATACCACAAGGAGGTCAAAAGACAGAAAGTTCTGATACACAAATATGTTTATAGCAGTACTTTTTCTAGCAGCAAAAAAAAACAGGAACAAAGAAACACCTATCAATTAGCAAATCGTTAAACAAACTGTGGTAAATGGATGGAGAGCACTTAATAAATGCTTCATTCGTTCATTCATTCGTTCATAGCCCTACCTTGGGCCTAAGCCTGGTTACTATAATTTCAGAGCATTTGTTTCCATTTTGTTCTTGTTGTTCTTTCAATTTACATTGTTTTAGGTATTGTATACAATGTAATGAGAAGTAAAGGGAAATAGGAGTCATCATAAAAAGAGGCTAAATGACTTTTAAAAAGAGGTGAAGACAAAAAATGTGATTTTTTTCTATTAAAACTTCAGTCTAGGGTCAAGTTGTATTTACCTATCATTCTCTAAGAAATCACAGAATTTTCTAATTTAATTTTTTTAAATAAAAAACTGTGAACTTAACAATAATCAGTACGAAGATTTCTATAATGCAAAACGTAATAGGGATTTGAGAACTAACTAGAAGTACAGGATTTGCAGTTCCACAAGCATTTTCTTAAACCCTTGAGAAGGGTTTTGAACTATCTCAACATTTCAGTTATAAACGAGACATGAATCAAACCCAATAATTTTAAAAGAGATAACGGCTTCACTCTACTTCTCCTAGTTGAGGTCCGTTTGGGTCTTGGCACTACTTGCATCATAGCCTCGCTTGGCTTCAGCACTTAGAGAGTGACGGGGGTGGGGGTGGGGGTGGTGTCCTGGAGCCTTGTTATCCTGTCCATGGTGGAGCCTCAGGCTGTGAAGTCTCTTCCTTCCGACCCCTCCACCCTCCCATCCCCTCCATCTCACCACCCTCTTCATGGAAACCCAGCTGCTATTAAGCATAGTACAGGTGGGCTTCTAGGCAAGATGTCCTTGCCAACTGGAACGCATCATGGAGCATTCAGTTATGATGATGTCCTGGAGGATCTCTCACCAACGACTCCACTTTCATCTGACATGTGCAGCAAGATTCTGTGGAAAAAGTCAGCCATCCCAGATCGGAAGTACCAAAAGCTTTCCAAGACTGAGGAAGAAGAAAATAGTTTCTCTCTAACTCCCTCAGCTTCCAATGACCAAATGAACAAGGCCCCAGTGGGGAAGGCCAAGGTATGCATGTCATTATGAATTCTCTAATTACAAAACAGACACAAGAGAGTATCCAGTGCTTTGACAGATACCAGATACACTCTCTATAAAGGTCTCACCACAGAAGAAACCAAAAATCACCTTGTGGTAGAGGCAGTCCATAAAGTGAAGTTACAAAATGAAGAAATGACACAAGAAGATAGACTGATTGCTTCAACCCAGTTTTCTCCAAGTAGTACACCCCATTCTTCTCCCAAGCAAAATCCTACAATCTGATTTATTCATGGACCTTCTACTTCCTTACCTGACTTAGATGTCAGTAGCATGAACTCTGGAAATGGAGACAGAGACAAACCCTCATCTGAAAAATGGAGTCTTTTTGGACCAAGAACCCTTCAGAAATCCAACTCAGGTTTCAGTGTCCAGTCCTACAGAGGTACTCACAAGCCATCACCAATGGAGCTCATTTTGGTTCAGGATACTAGAACTACAGAAGACCCAGCAACCTTCAAGTCACCTAAGATGGACCTTCCAGTGATGGAGGGCAATAAACAACCCCCACGAACCCACAACATCAAACCAGAATGTACTGACTCCTATAGGGTTCTAAAGCTCCCTTTTTCATGAACAAAGTTGTTTTGACTGGTGAACTCACTGTTATTTAGTATCTTAGACTTTTTTTCTTCCCATCCACCTTGCACTTGACATAGGAAATAGGTCATCCATTTACAACTCTGATGAGGATAATATTCCTGGGGAGGTAACGATTGTCTCTTTAAATATGTGTGCCAAGTTTGAATCTTTCTAACTCAGGAAGACCTATTAGGTAACATCCCAACGTTGTTCTGACTAACTTCTGAAAGTACAATTGACCACAGTCAATTACTGATCTACAGAACTAGACTGCGGGAGGCAAGGGAAATAATTAAAATCTAGTAGACTATGTTTTGCATTTTTTATCCAAGATAAAAAAAAAGAGAGAGATAGATAGCCTCTTAGGATATGAAGGGATGAAGAAATGTTCACAACCCCACCCTAGGATTTAAACAAGTGGTTACATGGTCTGGAGATGACCTGATGAAGGCTTGGATCCATGGTGAAACCCTATTTATAGAAGCCTAAGGTGGTTCCAGGGGCAAAATCTAAGTTTCTCATGGGGAAGAAGTGGGGATATAGCACATGTCCATGGTCAGGAAGTGAGGTGAAGATCTGGATCTGAGGAAGATAAGGGAACACTTCTCTCCTATCAGAGCCTAACGTGGCACACTCTAAATCATCCCCCAGGGACAAAAAAAAACAAAGCATAAAGTGTGAACTTCAGTTACGTACACTGTTGTTTTTTTTAAAGTATGCTTACTAATATAATTTACCCAACAAAGATGACTAAAAGGAAAATAATAATTGCCAGAAATGTTAAAAGAAGAAACAGGCACACTTACGTATTTGCAGCTACAAATTAGACAAACTATCCAACGAATAATCTGGAACTATACCCATAAAGTCACATTAAACAGAAAATATAATTGTGTTTCAAAAATATGATATATTTATTCTTCACAAAAATCTACTGACCTAATTGACTAAAAGAGACTACAAGTTCTCAAATGCTATTCCAGTAAATCATAAGCCATGAGTTCCTTCCATTTTGGAAATGCTTCTAGCACAAATCTGTTTGTAATCTATGTGTATGGTACCTACAGATCAGCCTATCTAAATTCAAAGAGGTTCATCACTGTATTTGGACACAATGTGATGAATCTTTCATCCACAAAAACATGCAAAGATCTAGTAATTCAAAAGAGTGGAGACAGTACCTACATCATCATCATCATAATCAATAGCAACAGCAGCTAAAAACAACAAAAGAGATCCTTGAAAGATGGAAACAAATATCCTATTTATAGAATTTAACTCCTCCTTATCTAAAGCACCATAAGTTCATGAGTGCGGCAGCTAGGTGGCACAGCAGACAGAGCACCAGTGCAGGAGTCAGGAGGACCTGAGTTCAAATCTCACCTCAGACACTTGATACCCACTAGCTGTGTGACCTTGGGCAAGTCACTTAACTCCAACTGCCTCATCCTGGGTCATTTCCAGTCATCCTGATAAATATCTGGTCACTGGATTCACATGGCTCTGGAGGTGAAGTGAGGCTGGTGACCTGCACAACCCTCACTCACTCAAAATCAAGTGCACATCATGTCATCATTTCTCTGATGGCATGGTCTTCTTCAGCAATGAAGGACAAACACACACATAAGGACATGAAAGTGGTATTAGATCCTTAAAGGTTATACTGGCACAAAATAATTTGCTAGCTCATTTTACACCAGGTAGAACAGACTTAGAATAAGGAACTAGCAATTTAAGGACCAGTCTAAGTTTAGAGAGGCTCATTAGCAGGCAATTGAGCACCAAGTAACAGATTTTAGAAGCTACAGAAATTCATAAAACTCTTGGTTTACTCAATAGTAAATGAAGGAGACACTGGTCAAATAGAAGGAACCAGAGATGTTCAACAATAAAACAACGGAATTAAGTGTCTAAAGCTGGATTTGAACTCAGGTTATTTCAACTCCAGGTCCATCATTCTGTCATCTGCATCATGGAATCTAGCTTGCCTACCCAAGTGCTCATAATTTGTATTCCCTCTTTTGAGAACATCCATTAACAATTTATCAATTAGAAAATTCTTTGGTCTTTTGTATAAAAACCTTTTAATTTTATATAACTAAAATAAGCTATTTTGTCTTTTATTTCCTACTTACTTTGTTTAGTTCTGAATTCCCGAATCCTAGCTGAAAAAGGTACTTCCTGTTCTCTCATTTTCTTTTTTAAATGATGTATCCTTTACCTCTAATATCCATTTGGAGTTTAGGTCATATATGGTATAAAATGCTGACTTAACCTGATTTCTGTAAAACTACCATTCAACTTGGATAACTAAAATGTGAAACAAGATCTGCTGATTCTATAGTCAGTGCTTACACCATCCTCTCACTCCGCAACTAAGGTGGCTTATTAGTAGGTTGGTCCTGTCTCATAATGTGAGCAAAATTTTACAAGCAGAGAATGAGACAGCAAATGAGCACGAGAAATTTAAGTTTTGGTCATACCAGGTGGGAGCGGTATCTGATCAGATTATAGGGAAAGACAAAAAGAAAAAAAAACTATAAATTCAGTAAGTATTCATTAAATATTAAATAGGGCTAGGTAGGTGACACAGTAGATAGAGTGTTAGGCCTGAAGTCAGGAAGACTCATCTTGAGTCTGAGGAACCCATAGCACTGTAGGATGGCAGCTCAGGGTGAGAGCCAAGCAGAGCCGAGTGAGTGAAAACCATGGACAGAGCCCCAGGAATCTTTGCAGCAGCTGCGCCTGAGACTTCCAGTCTGCAGATTAAATGTCTGTAAGTCACGTACATGAAATTCCAGGAGCCAAAATGGTGGAGTGATTGGCAAATGCTCTCTCTCCCTCCCCTTGTTGACCCTGAAAGAACCACAAACTACTTCCTCAGAAAAATCTTGGATCGCTGCTATCAGCAGAAGGGTCAGATGGTCTTGTAGCACCTGAGTCTAGGAAGAATGGCTACAGAGTATTCCTCTTACTGTGGCGGAGGACCAGAGTCCCAGTGGGGTGAAGCCTCACACTGGAACCTCAGACTTGCCTCAGGGGAAACAGGAAGACAATACAGCAGCCTGGATCACCAAGCCCTGAGCTTACCTTTGCTTTAGCTCAGCTAAGGAGAGATCTTCCATGACAAGACCACTCTCTCCCACCCTTAACAAGCTAGCTCCAGGGCTAATCCAGGGGAAAAACAAATAAACAAAAAAAAGAATCTAACCTGCCTATGCTTTCTCACACCAGCTAGCTCAGCACCAGGTTCTTTAGCTTCTAGCTTAAAGAACCAGAGGCCACAAAAGACAAAGCCTCACCATCATGAGCAAAAAGCAAAGGAGGAAGGAAAAGACCATAGAATCTTTCTATGGGGACAAGCAGCAAAACAAGAATACCAAAGAGGTCAATATTGAGACTGTACTCCCACCTGAAACTTCAGAAGGGACTATGAACTGCTCGCATGCACAAAGAGCACTCCTGGAACAGCTGAAGAAGGAAATAGAAGAAAAAATGGCCAATGACTTTAAAAGTATGAAAAAAGAATTCACCAAAGAGAATAGCTCTTTAAAAAGGAAAATTGAACAAATGGAAAAGGAAGCACAAAACATAACTGGCAAAAGTGGACAAATGGAAAAGGAAGCATAACACCTAACTAGGAAAACTGGACAAATGGAAAAGGAAGTACAAAAACTAACTGGAGAAAATAATTCTTTAAAAGAAATAATTGGATAGATGGAAAAGGAGATGCAAAAGTTAACTGAAGAAAACAATTTCATAAAAATTAGAATTGGACAAGTAGAAGCTCTATAAGACATCAAGAATCAGTCGAACAAAATCTAAAGAATGAAAAGATAGAAGAAAATGTAAAGTATCTCATTTGAAAAACAACTGACCTGGAAAATAGATCCGGGAGAGAAAATTTAAGAATTATTGACCTACCAGAAAGCCACGATGAAAAAAGGAGTCTAGACAATATCTTCCAAGAAATCATCAAGGAAAACTGCTCAGAAGTGATAGATCCAGAGGGCAAAATAGTCATCGAAAGAATCCACCTTCCAAAAGGGATTCCAAACTAAAAACACCAAGAAATACTCTTGCCGAATTCCAGAACTATCAAGTGAAATAGAAAATACTACAGGCAGTCAGAAGGAAACCATTCAAGTATCGAGGAGCTACAGTCAGGATCACAGGACCTTGCAGCTTCTACATTAAAAGATCGAAGGGACTGGAATATGATATTACATAAGGCAAAAGACCTGGGACTACAACCAAGGATTAATTACACAGCAAAATTCAGCATACCATTTCAAGCAAGAAGACGGACATTCAAAGAAATAAGGGATTTCCAGACCTTCCTGACAAAAAGGCCAGAACTCAACAGAAAATTCGATCTTCAAATGCAGGTCTCAAGAGAGGCACAGAAAGGTAAACAGGGGAAAAGAAACACTTATACCTGACTTTGGGCTAACTGTTTACCTCCTTATAAGGGAAGATGATACTTGATAATCTTGAGAATTGTGCATCTATTATGAAATATAAAAGGGATATATATAGATAGAGGGAATGGGTATAAAGTAAATGATGTGATGATAAAAATGTGATTTAAGCATGCGAAGAGACTGTAACAGGAAATGTGAAAAGGAGGAAGCAGAAAATGATAAATTATATCACAGGAAAAAATACAAAATTATATTACAGTGGAGGGAAAGAGGGGAGGGAGATGAGCATTGTTTGAGAAGTACTCTCATCTAATCTGGTTAAAGGAAGGAATAACAAATTTAATTAAATATATAAATCTAACTAGCTGTATAGGCAGTAGGAGATGAAGGGAGAAAGAAACAGGAGGAGAGGTTAAAAGGGAGGGAAGAAGTAGTAAGGGTAAAGGTAGTAAAAGGGAGGGAGGCTGAAAGAAGGAAGGGAAGACTGTGGGAGGTGGTGGTTAAAAATTAAAACTATTGTGGAGGGGAAGGGAGAGAAGAAGAACTAAAAGCACAAGTGGTGGGAAAGAGGATGGAGGGAAAGACACAGATAGTAATCATAAATGAATGGGATGAATTCTCCCACAAAACAGAGATGGATAGCAGAATGGATTAAAAGCCATAATCCAAAAATATGTTTTTTAAAAGAAACATATCTGAAGTGGGGGGATACACACAGGGTAAAGGGAAAAGGCTGGAACAGAATATATTATGCTTCAGCTGATGTAAAAAAAGCAGAGAGAGCAATCCTAATCTCAGACAAAACAAAAGCAGAAATAGATTAATTAAAAGAGATAAGGAAAGAAACTATATCCTGCTAAAAGGCACCATAAAATATGAAGCAATATTATTACTAAACAAACATATATGTTCCAAGTGTTATAGCATCCAAATTCTTAGAGGGAAAGTTAAGGGAGTTACAGGAAGAAATAGACAGCGAAACTAATCTAGTGGGGTACCTCAACCTCCCCCTTTCTAAACTTGATAAATCTAACCTTAAAATAAACAAGGAAGAAGGTAAGGAGGTGAATAAAACTCTGGATAAAGTAGATATGAAAGATCTCTGGAGAAAACTGAATGAGGATAGAAAGGAATATACTTTTTTCTTGGCAGTACATGGCACATATACAGAAACTGACCATGTACTAAGGCATAAAAACCTCACAATCCAGTGCAGAAGGGCAGAGATAGTCAATGCATCCTTCTCAGAACATAATAAAATAAAAATTTTATGTGATAAAATGCCATGGAAAGATAGATCAAAAATTAATTGGAAACTAAATAATCTAATCCTAAAGAAGATGTGGGTTAAACAAGAATCACAGAAGCAATCAACAACTTCATTCAAGAGAAAGACAATAATAAGACAACCTACCAAATCTTATGGGATAATGCAAAAGTGGTTGTTAGGGGAAGCTTTATATCTTTGAATGCCTACATGAATGAAATAGACAGAGGATATCAATAAAGTGGACATGCAACTGAAAAAAACAAGAAAAAAGGACAAACTGAAAATCCCCAAGTAAATATCAAATTAGAAATACTGAAAACCAAAGGAGAGATTAATAAAATTGAAATTAAGAAAAATATTGAATAAATAAAAATAAGAGTTGGTTTTATGAAAAAAACAAAAAAACTGATAAAGTTTTGGTCAATTTGATTAAAAAAAGAAAGAAGAAAACCAAATTACCAATACCAAAAATGAAAGGGGTGAACTCACCTCCAATGAGGAGGAAATTAAAACAATAATCAATAATAATAATGCCCAACTTTATGCCCATAAATTCAACAATCTAGATGAGATGGACAGATATTTTAAAAAATATAAATTGCCCAGATTGACAGAAGAGGAAGTTGAATACTTAAACAACTTCATCTCAGAAAAAGAAACTGAAAAGGCCATCAATGAGCTCCCTAGGAAAAAATTTCCAGGGACAGATGGATTTACAAGTAAATTCTATCAAACGTTTGAAGAACAGTTAATTCCAACACTGCATAGACTATTTGGGAAAACGGGGGATGAAGGATTCCTCCCAAATTCTTTTTTATGATATAAATATGGTTTTGATACCTAAGCAAGGAAGAGATGAAACAGAGAAAGAAAATTATACATCAATTTCTCTGATGAATACAGATGCAAAAATTTTAAATAAGATATTAACAACGATAATACAGAAACTTATCACGACAGTCATACAATATGATGAGGTAGGATTCAGACCAGGCTGGTTCAATATTAGGAAAACAATTAGCATTATTGATCACATCAACAACAAAACTAACAGAAACCACATGATTATCTCAATAGATGCAGCAAAATCTTTTGACAAAATACAACACCCATTCCTTTTAAAAACATTGGAGAGCATAGGAATAAAGGGAACTTTCCATAAAATAATAAGCAGTATCTACCTAAAATCTTCAGCAAACATTATATGCGATGGAGATAAGCTAGATGCATTTCCAATAAGATCATGGGTGAAACAAAGATGTCCATTACCATCACTGTTATTCAATATGGTACTAGAAATGTAGAGCTGTAGCAATTAGAGAAGATAAAGCAATTGAAGGAATTAGAATAGGCAAAGAAGAAATGAAGTTATCACTTTTTGCAGATGATATGGTGATATACTTAGAGAATTCCAGAGAAACAAGTAAAAAACCACTTGAAATAATAAACAACTTTGGCAAAGTTGCAGGTTACAAAATAAACCCACACAAATCTTCTGCATTTCTTTATATTACTAATAAAGCCCAACAGCAAGAGATAGAAAGAGAAATCTCATTTAAAGCTGTGGTAGACACTATAAAACACCTGGGAGTCTACCTGCCAGAACAAACGCAGGAACTATATGAACACAATTAACAAAACGCTTTTTGCACAAATGAAGTCATATCTAAGTAAGTGGAAAAACATCAGTTGCTCGTGGGTAGGCTGAGCCAATATAATAAAAATGACAATTCTACCTAAATTAATTTACTTATTCAGTGGCATAGCAATCAAACTACCAAAAGATATTTTCTAGAGCTGGAAAAAATAATATCAGAATTCATGTGGAAGAACAAAAGGGCCAGAATAGCAAGGGAACTAATGAAAAGAAATGCTAGAGAAGGTGGCCTAGCACTACCAGATCTCAAATTGTATTATAAAGCAGCAATTATCAAAACCACTTAGTACTGGCTAAGAAACAGAAGGGGAGACAAGTGGAATAGGGTAGGTACTCAAGACACAGTAGGCAATGAATATAGCAATCTACTGTTTGATAAACCCAAGGACCCCAGCTTCTGGGATAAGAACTCACTTTTCGAGAAAAACTGCTGGGAAAACAGGATGAAAGTGTGGCAGAAACTAAGCATGGACCAATGCCTGACACTGTACATAAACATAAAGTCTAAATGGGTACATGATCAAGGTATAAAAAGTGATACTATAAACAAATTAGAGGAGCCAGGAATACTGCATTTACCAGATTTATGGAGAAGGGAAGAATTTTTAAGAAGAGATAGAAAACATTATGAAGTGCAAAATGGATAATTTTGATTACATTAAACTGAAAAGTTTTGCATAACCAAATCCAATGCAACCAAGATTAGGAGGGAAGCAGAAAACTGGGAAAGAATATTTGTAATGTGTCTGTGACAAAGGCCTCATTTCTAAAATACAGAGAACTGAATCACATGTACAAGAATATAAGTCATTCCTCAATGGTCAAAGGATATGAACAGGCAGTTTTCAGAAGAAGAAATTAAAGATATCTATAGTCATATGAAAGAGAGATGCAAATCAAAACAACTCTGAGATGCCACATCACACCTATCAATCAGATTGGCTAACATGACAGAACAGAAGATGATAAATGTTAGAGAAGATGTGGAAGAGTTGGAACACTAATTCATTGTTGGTGAAGCTGTGAGCTGATCCAACCATTCTGGAGAGCAATTTGGAACTATGCCCAAAGGGCTACAAAAATGTGCATACCCTTTGACTCAGCAATATCTCTTCTAGGACTGTATTCCCAAGAGACTATAAAAATGTGAAAGGGTCCCACATGTACAAAAATATTTATAGCAGCATTCTTTGTGGTGGCCAAAAACTGGAAATCAAGGGGATGTCCATCAACTGGAGAATGTTTGAATAAATTATAGTATACGAATATAATGGAATACTATTAGACTATAAGAAATGATGAACAGGAAGACTTCAGAAAGGCCTGGAAAGACTTATATGAACTGATGCTGAGCAAAAAGAGCAGAACCAAGAGAACTTTGTACACAGCAATAGCCACAGTGTGGGAGGATATTTTCTTCAGTGCAATGCAAGGACTTAAAAAATTCCCAATGGTCTTTTAAAGCAAAATGCCTTCCACATCCAGAGAAAGAACAATGGAATTCATTCACCAATTGTGGATCATTTTTTTTGCATTTCATTTTGGTTTGTTAGATGACTTCTTCCATTCATTTTAATTCTTGTATACAATATGATTATGGTGAAAATGTATTTAATAGGAATGTATGTGTAGAAAGTATATAAAATTGTATGCCTTCTCAGGAAAGGAGGGGGAAGGTAGATGGAGGGAGGAGGAGGGAAGGAAAGAAAAAATCTTGGTTATATGGTAGTGATTGTGGAACACTGAAAGTAGATGAATGGATGGATGGATGGATGGATGGATGGATGGATGGATGGACCAACCGACCAACCAACAGAGAAACAGATAGATAGATAAAAGAAAATTGTAAAGGTCACTGGATTTAGAAATAAAGTAATGACTAAGGTACTTGGAGAGAGTAGTGCAAGGTGGAAGACCAGAATGGAAAAAGTTATCTAGTGACTGAGAAGCAAGAATGAAAATTAAAGAAGTTCAGGTAGCATTTGCTAGGAGGCTGCAAGACAAATGAGGTGAGGTGGGTGTTGTAGACAAAAGGAAAGGACAAGAAGAGATTGTGAATTAATTCCAAAGGAATCATGAAGGAACCTCCAGAGAAAGAACTAGAGAGTCCAAATGCCTGCTATTTCAATTATCTTTTGATTTTCTACTTTAGAAGTCCAATCCCTTATAATGGATCACTGTCTTGTCGTGGGGGAAGGGATTTATGTCAATGAAACTACGAGCTATGTTGTGCAGGGTTACTCAAGACAGATGGGTCATACTGGGGACCTCTGACAAAAGGTGATCCACTGGAGAAGGAAACAGCAAATCACTCCATATCTCTGCCAAGAAACACCCATGGACTAAAATGATAAAAGAGATGACAGTGCAAGATGAACTTCTCAGTCAGAAGGTATCCAGTATGCTGCTGGGACATACTAGTGGAAGACAATTAGAAGTAGCTCCAGTACTAATGAAGCAGCTGGGCCTAAGATGTGTCCAGTGATAGAAAGTTCAATGCTGTAAAGATCAATATTGCATAGGAACCTGGAATATAAGAACTATGAACCAAGGTAAGCTGGCCGCTGTGAATCAGGAAATGGAATGATTAAACATCAATATCTTGCTTGTCAGTGAACTTAATGGACAGGAATGGGTGAATTTAATTCAGCTGATCAGTATGTATACTACTGTGGGCAAGAATCCCTTAGAAAAAATGGAATAGCCTTCATAAACAAAAAAAGGGTAAGAAAAGTAGTAATGTGGTATAATCTGAAAAAATGACAGAATGACATTTGTCCAAAAACAAGTTAAACCTTTCTACATTATAGTAATATAAGTCTATGCTTCAACTTTGCCAAAGTGGCCAGAGTTAATCAGTTCTATGAACAACTGTAGCTTCTAGAAATAACACCAAGAAAAGATGTTACATTCATCATAGGAGTTATGTTTTGTTTGTTAAAAGAAGAAAGAAAAGAGAAGAGAAAAAGAATAAACAAAGAAGATGAGGAAAGAGCACCAGAGTTTATAATCTTAAATAATATCGGTTCACAGAGATAAATGGTGGGGCAAGTGAGATCACTTGAACCTTACTTGTACCTGAACTAGTCAAAGGATAATAGAAAACACATCCACACCCAACAAACACAGAGTTTGGTATATAAATATATTCAAACCAGCAGAAAAAAAGAAGGAATCAGCAAAAGAGGTAAATAAAAGGGACAGTAAACACAGGGACACACCAGTCATAAGTGAAATTAACTCCATCCTCTAAGGACGGAAACTAAAGTGAGGTGAAGGGGATTAAAATGGAAAAAAAAAAGAAACTGACTGAGGTACAGACAAGGAGAAGAGGAGACAGGAAGGGAATAAAAGCCCTAGTACTGTATGCACTATTCTCTCATTACTTTTCTTCTTTATTGAAAACAGGAAGGGGTGAGATGAGGATTAAAAAAAGGAAACTACAGGAGATGATATGGTTTAAGAAAATACAGAATTAACAGTTTGGAACTATGCTCAAAAGGTTGCTTAACTGTGCTGACTTTGATCCAACAATACCAAAACTAGGCTTATGTTATAAAGAGACTGAATAAAGTGAAAAAAACATTGATGGCGGCTCTTTTTGTAGGTACAAAGAAAAGAAAACTAAAGAGATGCCTAGCAATTGGGGGGATGGCTAAACAAATTATGGTATGTGAATGTAATAGAAATGATGAAAGAGAATTGTATAAATAGAAATGCAAAGACTTGTATATACTTATGAAGGGTAAATTGAGCAGAACTGGCAGGACAATTTAGATAGTAAGATGAAAAACTATAAAAGATTTAGGAACTCTGTTCAACACAATGTCCATCCACTATTCCACAAGTCTAAAGACGAATCAGCCTGACTTAGCCCTGATAGAGTTGTAAAAGATTCAAGATGCAGAATGAGACATACATTTTTAGTCAGGGACAACTAAGGGAATTTGTTTTGCCAGATCATTCACTTCACATATGCTAACAATGGAGAGCCCCACATCCCCTGAGGTCCTCTTCTCCTGTTGTACCATTTTTTCATTTGATGATCTCATCAAAGACCATGATTTGAATCATCATCTCTATGCAGACAACTCTCAAATCTACTTATCCAACTATCTTTTAAAAATCTCAAACTGGATACCCTCTAAGCATTTTAAATTCAACTCATTATCCTTCCCTCCAAACCCTCCCCACTTTCTAACCTGCCTATAACTTTTGAGGGTACTACCACTGCTTCAGTCCCTCAGTTTTACAACCAAGGTATCATCCTCAATTCCTGTCTCTCACTGTCTATATCCCATTAGCAGTATGAAACCAAAGCCCATTCACTCAATTTACCTAAGGAAAATCAATTTAAGCAACATTTGTGAATATCATTAGCATAAAAATTATGGTACATGAATAAATCCAAAATTCTGAGGAAGACCATGATTGTAATTATGACACTTTAAATGGAACTTGATAAAAATTAATCTTGCCAAAGTAATGAAAATTTAAAGTAAATTCTACTGAGAACAAAACAAATATGTATAGGTATAAATTGATGCATAAGTAGAATAACAGCAGGAGAAGTAGCAGAGAGGATGAAAGAAAGAAGAAAACTGATGAGTGTCAGATTTAGGGTCATCAGATAAAGATTTACAGCATTTCATTTTCTCCGCAGCATTTTCATTTCTTTTTCATTAGTACTCCTTTCTCACTGGCATCTTATTGGGAATGTTACTTTGCGAAGTTGCCAGAATGACCCAAACTATGCTGTCTGAATAGCCTCCAAAGCGCTGTTTTTATTGAGCACTGAGAGATGATGCAATCATGACAACTATGCCATTTAAAAGATTACTCTAGAAACCTGTGAATTCTTTGAATGTTCTCTATTAAAACAAATAACTGGTCAACATGGAAAAGAGCCAATATCTTTGGTAAAAATATTTTCTTTATCAATTTCAGAACCAACTATTTTTAACACTTTGTGAAATCAACAATGAAAACTACACAATGTATTTTATTCTGCTTACACTTGAAGAGTCAAAAAAAAGTCAAAAAATCTCTCTACTCATGTATGAGATTATTTTTAAGCATTTTAATAGGAGGATACTTTTAAAAGATTGTACCACTGTAAGTTGACAAATGTCCTTCCAAACTGTTTTCTAATCATAAACCTCTTACTTTCTATTTCATTTCAGAAGGTAATGAGAGGTAAATATTTTACAATCCAACAGACAATTGCTACCTGTTTCCTCTAAGTACTGTGTTTGGAGAGAATTTTTCAAATATCTAATGACATTAAGCAGACGCTATCTCAAAATAGATTCTAAATCTTTTAACAACAAAAATGATTTAAATTGTTTTAACAAGCACTATCAGATTGGACTTTAAGTGGTCTCTAGTTACAGAGCATAATATCCTTATGCATACTAAAGCGTGTGTATTCTTCATGCATACCTCTGTTAAGAGTAACAATTTATTTCATAATCCTGTCATATATCCCCTGAACTAGTGTTTAATGAGGATAGCTGGCAGTGTGTTGGAATTTTATCAGTATGCTTTGGACAAGAATAGTGCTACATACTATAGCATCACTCAAACATTAGAAAGCCTTATGGTTTTAAAGGTATATGTGTGTGTGTGTGTGTGTGTGTGTGTGTGTGTGTGTACAAACACTGTATAATGGCCTCCATTTCGTCAACTGTAAAATAAGTAGGTTGGAGAAGATGATCATAAAATTCCTTTTCAGCTATAAATCCTAGGGAAAGCCTGTATTTGTTTATACATGATTTCTTTCATGAAGGAATGGGAAGAACGCAGAAATTTCAGCACTTCATAATCTCACAAGCTGCAACCTTTCTGAGATATACTTATACAAGAAAACTTTGTAATTTTTTTTCAAAGGAAAGTACCATATTTCAGTATATCTTCCGGTATAATAGGAGCTGTGGCCATAGGAGGGCTGGTCTGAGCCTTCATGAACTTCCACTTTTTTTTTTTTATTAATTTGTTTTCAGTTTTCTACAGTCACTTCCATAAGGCTTAGATTTTTTTCCCTCCCCTCCCCTTCCTCCCTCCCCAAGATGGCATGTAGTCTTATATGGGTTCTACACATACATCTTTTAAAATCACATTTTCACATTACTCATGTTGCATATATGAATTAAAATGAATGGGAGAAATCATGAGAAAAACCCAAACAAAACATAACACAAGAAAAAATATTCTCATTCATTCTGTGATCCAATTCCAAAGTTCTTTCTCTAGTTGCAGATGGTATTTTCCCCCAAGAGTCCTCTGGGTATGTTTTAGGTCCTTGCATTGCTGTGAACGGATAAATCTACCAAAAAAATTCCTCGCATACTGTGATTGTTGCTGTGTACAAAATTCGTTCTACTCCTTTCACTCAGCATCAGTTCATGTAAGTCCTTCCAGGCCTCTCTGAAGTCTTGCTGCTCATCATTTCTGCACAATAGTATTCTATTACGTTCATATACCACAACTTGTTCAGCCATTCCCCAATTGAAGGAATCCCCTTGACTTCCAGTTTTTGGCCACCACAAAAAGAGCTGCTATAAATATTTTTGTACATGTGGGGCCCTTTCCCATTTTTGTGATTTCCTTGGAATGCAGTCCTAGAACGGGTATTGCTAGGTCAAAGGGTATGCACATTTTTGCAGCCCTCTGGGCATGGTTCCAAATTGCTCTCCAGAATGGAGAATTCACGAACAATGAATTAGTGTTCCAACTGTCTCATATCTTTTCTCAAATTTATCATCTTCCTATTCTGTCATGCTAGCCAATCTGATAGTTGTGATGTGGTACCTCAGAGTTGGTTTGATTTGCATCTCTCTAATCAATAGTGACTTTATTTTTCATATGACTAGGCACAGCTCTACTTTCTTCCCCTGAGAACTGCCTGTTCATATCCTCTGACGATTTACCAATTGGGGAATGACTTGCACTCTTGTACATTTGACTCAGTTTTCTACATATTTTAGAAATGAGGCCTTTATCACAGACACTAGCTGCAAAAATTTTTTTCCCAGTTTTCTACTTCCCTCCTAATCTTAGTTTCATTTGGTTCGTTTGTGCAAAAACTTTTCAATTTAATGTAATCAAAATTATCCATTTTGCACTTCATAATGTTTTCTATCTCTTCTTAAAAATTCTTCCCTTCTCCATAAATCTGGTAAATGCAGTATTCCTGGCTCCTCTAATTTGTTTATAGTATCACTTTTTATACCTTGATCATGTACCCATTTAGACTTTATGTTTATGTACAGTGTCAGGCATTGGTCCATGCTTAGTTTCTGCCACACTTTCATCCTGTTTTCCCAGCAGTTTTTCTCGAAAAGTGAGTTCTTATCCCAGAAGCTGGGGTCCTTGGGTTTATCAAACAGTAGATTGCTATATTCATTGCCTACTGTGTCTTGAGTACCTACCCTATTCCACTTGTCTCCCCTTCTGTTTCTTAGCCAGTACTAAGTGGTTTTGATAATTGCTGCTTTATAATACAATTTGAGATCTGGTAGTGCTAGGCCACCTTCTCTAGCATTTCTTTTCATTAGTTCCCTTGCTATTCTGGCCCTTTTGTTCTTCCACATGAATTCTGATATTATTTTTTCCAGCTCTAGAAAATATCTTTTGGTAGTTTGATTGCTATGCCACTGAATAAGTAAATTAATTTAGGTAGAATTGTCATTTTTATTATATTGGCTCAGCCTACCCACGAGCAACTGATGTTTTTCCACTTACTTAGATATGACTTCATTTGTGCAAAAAGCGTTTTGTTAATTGTGTTCATATAGTTCCTGCGTTTGTTCTGGCAGGTAGACTCCCAGGTGTTTTATAGTGTCTACCACAGCTTTAAATGAGATTTCTCTTTCTATCTCTTGCTGTTGGGCTTTATTAGTAATATAAAGAAATGCAGAAGATTTGTGTGGGTTTATTTTGTAACCTGCAACTTTGCCAAAGTTGTTTATTATTTCAAGTGGTTTTTTACTTGTTTCTCTGGAATTCTCTAAGTATATCACCATATCATCTGCAAAAAGTGATAACTTCATTTCTTCTTTGCCTATTCTAATTCCTTCAATTGCTTTATCTTCTCTAATTGCTACAGCTCTACATTTCTAGTACCATATTGAATAACAGTGATGGTAATGGACATCTTTGTTTCACCCATGATCTTATTGGAAATGCATCTAGCTTATCTCCATCGCATATAATGTTTGCTGAAGATTTTAGGTAGATACTGCTTATTATTTTATGGAAAGTTCCCTTTATTCCTATGCTCTCCAATGTTTTTAAAAGGAATGGGTGTTGTATTTTGTCAAAAGATTTTGCTGCATCTATTGAGATAATCATGTGGTTTCTGTTAGTTTTGTTGTTGATGTGATCAATAATGCTAATTGTTTTCCTAATATTGAACCAGCCTGGTCTGAATCCTACCTCATCATATTGTATGACTGTCGTGATAAGTTTCTGTATTATCGTTGTTAATATCTTATTTAAAATTTTTGCATCTGTATTCATCAGAGAAATTGATGTATAATTTTCTTTCTCTGTTTTGGAAGGGTTTAGGTATCAGAACCATATTTGTATTATAAAAACACTTTGGTAGGATTCCTTCACCAGTTTCCCCCAAAAAGTGTATATAATATTGGAAGTAAGTGTACTTTAAATGTTTGACAGAATTCACTTGTAAATCCATCTGTCCTTGGAGAATTTTTCCTAGGAAGATCACTGACAGCTTGTTCAACTTCTTTTTCTGAGATGGGGTTATTTCAGTATTCAACTTCCTCTTCTGTTAATCTGGGCAATTTATATTTTTTAAAATATCTGTCAATCTCACTTAGATTGTCGAATTTATAGGCATACAGTTAGGCAAAGTAATTTCTGGTTATTGTGTTAATTTCCTCCTCATTGGAGGTGAGTTCACCCTTTTAATTTTTTGCATTTGTAATTTGGTTTTCTTCTTTCTTTTTTTAATCAACTTAACCAAACATTTATCAATTTAATTGTCTTTTTTTCATAAAACCAACTCTTATTTTTATTTATTAGTTCAATAGTTTTCTTAATTTCAATTTTTTTAATCTCTCCTTTGGTTTTCAGTATTTCTAATTTGATATTTACTTGGGGATTTTCAATCTGTTCTTTTTCTAGCTTTTTCAGCTGCATGCCCAATTCACTGATCTCTTCTTTCTCTATTTTATTCATGTAGGCATTCAATGATATAAAACTTCCCTAAGAAATGTTTTTGTAGAATCCTGTAAGTTTTGGTAGGTTGTCTCATTAATGTCATTCTCTTTAATGAAGTTATTGATTGTTTCTATAATTTGTTGTTTAACCCAGAGCTTCCACTTTCAATGATGGATGATGCCAAAGTCTGAAGTTATAGCTGTCCAATTTAAGATTTTGTCAGCCTGTGCCTACAAAGAACCTGCTACTATGCAACAACTCAAGGCCACAGAAATTGCCAATATTTACTGTTGCATTTATCTTTCCCTATCAGCTCTGTGATTTTATTAAGTCATTTTGCATAGCACAGGGGTATTTAGGAACACATGTCATATTACAGCAGAACTAACTATGGTTTTGTTTTATTCGTTTCCTTTCTTTTATATGAAAAAAGTCTTTTTCCTGTAGCTTGAATAATTTGTTGACTGTCATATGAATTGCTAAATTTAACTTCTATGTGCCTAGGTACATAAGACTATCCTCTCAGCATTCTGAAATTGAAATTCCTGAAGCCCAGTTTCCATCATGCCATTATTCTGCTCAAGGAAGTTCAGTGACTCTATAACAGAATTGCCTCTAGAACAGAATATAAACTCCTTTGTGTGGGAATATAAAGCTTTCCATATATGGCTCCAGCTTTGGAGTTGTAAAATAATAGAACCACAAAGCTGCACAGAATTTAGAAATTAAGTATGAAAGTATATCTAAACCCATAAATGAACTGAATATACTAAATGCAAGCATTTTATGTGGGTAAATAAGATATGATCTAAAACTGACTATAAGGGTCACAAGCCTGGTTGCCCTGGAAAAAGAAACTTCTGAAAGGGCCCCATATCAGGGGTGGGGTGAGGAATAAGCAAATGTTGGCTGATATCACATTAGTTCCAGTGGTAGTTGTCTACAAATCCCTGAGACATAAACCTGAAACCTCCATATGGTAGTGAACTGCCAGAGCAGCTGAGAACTGCCAATATTTTGAGGCTCATTTGTGGATTTTATTAATTTTAAATAGAAAATCTTCCTTACTCTCAAAAAAAAGTTTCTAGATTAATTAATTTCTGAGTATTTCCCCTTACTCAGTATACACGGCAGGTGAAGTGGTGTACTCATAATATTAAATCCCTCCTTGTACAAACTATCTCTTTTGCATAGAATGTTTTCTCCTTCCTCACCTGAACCTCTTGGAATCCCATACTACCTCCCCAACGAATCCTCTCAGCAGTTAGTGCTCCCTCTACCAAAATTATTTCTCATATATATATATATATATATATAGTATGTGTGTGTGTGTGTGTATTTTTTAATAAATGTAAGTTCTTTGCTAACAGATACTTTTTTGTTTTTGTCTTTATCCCTAGTATTTAGCACCATTCTTTAAATTTAACAGACAACAACATAGGCAACCTGGGAAGCTTTAATTTTTTCATTAAAAAGTACCTTATTGTAACTGGTGTACCCAATCTCATTGTTTGCAGTACTACTGATGTATTTCTACCTACAGAAGTGAAAGCTTGTATGATTACTGTTGCTGGTGCTGTTATTGTCGCTAACTTTATACAGGAACTCTAAATGCACCCCCACCCCCATTTCAGAAGACTCCTCTCCTAAGGACAAGAAATGGGTTTATTGAAATCCTTTTTACGGTAACAACAAACACTCTTGCTGTTGCTGCAGAATTGCCACTTCTAGTCCTGTATATTTGTCTGTCAAACCCAGCAACAGGTTTTTTTCCCCTTTTATTTTGCTTTTGCAAAAGATTTCATGTCATCCCTCCCCATCTTAAGATAACTTTTGCATCAAAGGCATTCTCAGGATACATATTCCGATTCAGTCAGTCAAAAACATTTAAGTGCCTCCTATATGCCAGGCCCTGCCTGTACTAAACCAAGGAGCCTGCTCACCCTGAGAGAACTGCTACTTACTTACCATACAGTATCCTAAGATTAATTATGGGAACAGCTTTATCAAACATTTCCACTAGACAAAACGTACTTAGATGTGAGGCCACTAAAAGTTGTAACCAGTGGGTACAGGAAGGACAGTAATTATAGTTAGGTTCATGTGCTCTAGCATTCCAACAAAAGCGCTCACAAGGCCAGGAATTTGCTACCACGCCAATTGGCACCCAATTCTTTAAAATCTTTCAAGAGTGAGTGGGACTCACGGTTAAGTACAGATGGCTGAAACAGATTCATTTCCTCTTTCTCCCTCATTTTGTGTGCACACGCATGTCTGCATGTTGTGTATAGATAGAGACAGATGTCAGCAACCCAGCCTCAAACTACACCATTGTAAAAGATACTTAGCAACTCTTCTATGCTAATAGAAACTCAAGTTGTAAGAATATTCTCAATCTTAAAAGTATCCAAGGGGTCAAAAGCAAGTTAAATTCTAAGCATAAGCTATTTGATTAAGATCAAGGTATTTGTAATTCATTTCCAAATAACTCATATCCTTTCATAAATCTGATATATATGAATAAATGTATATACATATATGCAGTGCTTTGAATTTTACTTTCACTTTTAATGATTAATGCATAGAATTTACCTCACAAATCACTATATATCACTTACTTCTACTATTAAGGAAAGGGTAGGAGAACCTGATCACCTTTCTACACCTTGGAGATGGAATGATATAAACTTAGAGAAGGCACTTAGTAGACACTGTTGAATAGAAGTGTTTATTGAATTCTTACTTCTTTAAAGTAAAAAAGAGATGTGTTGTATGCAATTCATAGTCTTAAATTTAAGAAATTTTCAGTTTGAAGTATATCACATATTAACCTACCACTAAAAACATAACCCAGCACAGAGCACAGTACCTGGCACATCATAGGTATTTAATAAATCTTTGCTGATGGCTTTATTTTTACAATAATGTATTAGTTTGCATTCTAAGAAAAATAAAAGGGCATTTAAATTATGAATGTCAAAGATGTTTAGTTATGAAATTTTAAAAGTTAAGATAGTGTACTCCACTTCAAAGTAAAAATGTATAAAGCCCTTCAAGCTCTATATAAATGCTAACTACTTACTACGCTTGTTGGTGTTGCCAAAAGATCTAGAAAAAGGGCCCAAGCAGAATAGGTTGACCTCTTGCAGAGGATAGATACATATGGAAATGACATGAGCAGGATAACATGTACAAGGATTACAATTTGTACAACTGGAATTAGTATGCAAATTGAGGAGATAAGAGATCCATCGAGGTAAAGTCCCATAATGCAATTCCACATTGCTTAATGAACTTCATTCTTAAATGGATCTGTGATCTCCTTAATTTTCATGATTCCCCATCATGTGTAACTTTTGTTCATGTTTCCCCAAGAAAGGTATCCACCCAACAAGCTGGAGATCTGAAATTCTTTCTAAACCTGCAAGGAAACTATGAGTGAGAGTAAGGCACTGGAAAGGTAGGAGGAGGCCAAGTTGTGAAGGTTATTTTATATTTGATCCTGGAGGTGACAGGACACCATAGGAGTTTACTGAATGGGGGATGGGAAACATGATCAAACCAATGCTTTAAATAGACCAATCTGACAGCTAAGTATAGTACAGACTGGAGTCATGAGATACTTGAGGCAAGGAGACCATAGTACAGTGTTGAGGTGATGAGGGCCTATGCTGATGGCAGTCAGAGGGATATGGAAGGGTATATATGAGAGATGTTATGAAAGCAAATCAGCCAGATTTAGCAACAGATGGGGGTGGGGGAGAGAGAGAGAGAGATGAGAAGGACAGGTTTCAAGTCTGGGTGACTACGAAGATGGCTTGGCCTCAACAGGAACAGGGAAGTAATTTATGAGGGGACAGAGTTTGGAGCGTCCACTTTAATGGGGGCTGCGACACATTGTGAAGATTTCAGCTGCCAGTCAACTGTAATCCCATGGTCCTTGAGGTACAGCAGTAGAACATGTAGTGATACTTCTTTAATATCATTTCCACTGGAATTCCTATTCATTTCTGTTGCTGAATCATTTGACAGTGCCAAGAACTCTGATGATAAGAACTTTTCCTAGGTCTTCAGTATATAGGGCTGTAGCACTTGCAGCAGCAGTTCACAGGCTGCATAGCTAGAGGGGAAGTTTTCCCGGCTGATGGCTGCAGATGCTGGGGTATCAGCGCTGCTATTCCTAAGGGCCCAGGATGCAAGGTCCTTAGCTGCCTCATGCAGAGTCCTAGAGGAAATGGTGGTCAAGGTGGCAGTCATGGTTCATGTCTGGCACATGCTGCCTCCAATCTTCACCTCAGGGTGCCTCAGTGCTTCAGTGAGGCAAAAGATCAAATTACAAACTCTTTCCCAATAAAGCATCTTCCATCTTAGCTCAATAGTGAGCGCTTGTATCCTTAGCAGTTAAGATATTGTCTGGCATATGGTAAATGCTTCATATATGCTTTTCGTTCATTCATATAAAGAAATGGAAATTCCAAAATCATTAGATTTCACAATGCTTCCACAGTTTCATGTTCAGAAATGTAATGCATCTATAAACTTTATAAAAAAGATGTTCCTTCAGAATTTAAATAATGTTACAAAAGCAGACAGCATCATTGTCTTGGCTATTTAACCCAAGTAAAGAGTCTATTAAAATGTGAAGGAAAATGCACTTCAGTTACACTTTCTAAAAATAACTATTTCAATAAAAGAAGAAAGAGAGAGAGAGAAAGAGAGAGAGAGAAAGAGAGAGAGAGAGGGAGAGAAGTATAAAATTTAAATGCCATGAAATTAGAATTCTTGCATCATCCAACTCATGGTACAGATAGGTGGCATAGTAGATACAGGGACAGGTCCAGAGTCAGAAAAACTTGACTTCAAACCCTGTCTCAGACACTTATACCTGTGTGAACCTAAGTAAGTAATCTGAACCTAGATAATAACAGTACTTATGCTGATCAAAATAGTTTTATGACAATACTATTTTTAGTTGCTTGGTGGCAATAAAGAATGTATACTGTTATGCATATATTTGTCTTAAAGATACCATGAACAAGAAAAAAATTGTCAAGTCACAATATCCAATACGTTATTTTAAAATTCTATTTATTTTTAGTTTATGAAATAAAATAAGCATTTAGTAGAAAAAAGTAACATAGTAGACTAAAAAATGATTATACATAAAACTGTTTAACCCTTTAAATTATACAATAAAGTTATCATGCAAATCTCTTTTTTCCTTTTTTCTTCCCCTACCCACTTCCCTAGAGATGGCTACTATTAGACACAAATATGTATATGTGTATACACATACACACACACACACACACACACACGCAGAGATACAAAAATCATTCTTTATATACTTTTATTTATGAGTTTTCTCTGGATGCAAATAGCGTTTTCTTTCATAGGTCCTTTGGAATTAATTGGATATTTATAGTAGTCAAAAAGACCAATTGCTCAAAGCTATTCTTAAAACACTACTGTTATTACTGTAGACAATGATTTCTTGATTCTGTTCATATTAATCTACCAATACATTATGTTTTAACTTTGATGCTACAAGTCAAGCAAACTTTATTTTCTAGGGGTTTGTAGTTAAACTCCTTGAAGAGGCCATCCATCTGCAATAGACCATCCATCTTTCCTCTCACTCTCTCCATAATCCCCTACAAACTGGCTTCTGACTTTATTATTCCACTGCTCTCTCCAAAGTTAACCATGATCACTTGGATGTCAAATCCAAAGGTCTTTTCTCAATCTTCAGCAATTTTTACCATGTGTTAGAGGTAGGATTTAAAACCAGGTCTTCCTGTTTCCAACTTGGGACTACCCCTGATCCATTATGCCACATTGTCTCTCAATGAAACATTTGTAAAGCGTAAATGTACGGATCAATTTATTAGACAGTTTTGTGTATAATGGGATTATATATATATATATAAAATAAGGTGCTTTGAAAAATTAAAAGCAATAGCTGTGTAAATGAATTAGGTATTAGAGACTGGTTATATTCATAATAATAATGGAGTAGGAAAATTAAGGGCACATATCCTATGTTGTAAACTTTTACATATTACACTATATATTAACTATTATTACTTATCATTATTAAGACTTCAGAATAATTTAAGCAGGTAACTTTAAACAGTTTTTAAACAAAGAACATAGAGATATTTTGGGTTTTTGGGTCTGAAAAATTTTATATAGAATAATTCTCATAATGCTCCATAAGGATACCAAATAAATAATTTAGCTTCTAGAAAAAGTTCTCTGTTCTTTGCTTCAGCCATTGTTGGATGCTCCATCTATAAACAGAAGTTTTTAACAGTTGACAGAGCAAATATTTAATATACATTGACTTTCCTGCAGTAGGTTTTAGTTGCAGAATACTTTGATAATGAGTAGCAATAAAAAACAAAATGTACGTTATTATAGTACTTACTGATTGCTAACTTGGAATCAATTAGTAAACACTTATTAAACTCCTACTGTGTGCCATATACTGTGTTACATACTGAGGATACACAAATAAAAGGCAGTCCTTGCCCTCAAGAAGCTCACAATCTGATGTGAGAGACAGCATGCAAATAAATTCATACAGACAAGGTATATACAGGATAAACTTGTTGTTGGTCAGTTCTTCAGTTGTTTCTGTCTGACTGTGATCCCTTCAACCACAGCACACCAGGCCTTCTGCCTTCTACTATCTAAGTCCATGTTTGTTGTTTCTAAGGCATTATTTATTCATCTAAATCCTCTGATGTCCCCTTTTTCTTTTGTTTTCAATCTTTCCCATCAGTCTTTTCTAAAGAGTCCTATCTTCCCATTTTATGGTCAAAGTATTTAAACTCCAGCTTCAGTATTTAACCTTCCAGTGAATAGCCTGAATTAATTTCTTTTAAGTGTTGACTGAGTTGATCTCTTTGCTGACTATGGGACTCTCAAAAGTCTTCTCAATCACCATTGTTCTGTGATGCTCAGCTTTCCTTATAAACCAACTCCCACAGCCATTCATTGCTACTGGAAAAACTATAGCTTTGACTATACGGACTTTTGTTGGCAAGGTGATGTCTCTGCTTTTACGTTTGTTGTCTGTATTTCCCATAACTTAGATGTTGGCTTGAAAGAGCCATGGTCTCACATTGCATCCTGGGCCATCTCCAGCCATCCTGATGAATATCATGCCACTGGACCCAGATGGCTCCAGAGGAGAAGTGAGGCTGGTGACCTTGCATGGTCCTCCCTCACTGAAATCAAAGTCAACTGCAAGTCATGTCATCATCTTGACGTCGAGAACGAAGGACAAACATAAGCACAACAAATGTGCAAAGCATTGTACAATATAGAAATATTATGACAATATAGTATATAATATAATCATTATAATTGTAAATAAAGTATTATACATATTTTAAAATTATATTATAAAAATAACAGAAAAGTAGAGAAAACCTGTTCTCAAGGAGTTTATACCCTTAATGGGGGAAAACATACATACAGGAGCTACAAGTCACGTTGAAAGGTGCCAAGGTCTTTTAGGGTGCAGCAATAAAGCAGTGATACAATCACATTTTTATTTTTTTTTTTTTGATAACTGAACCATTTGACAGGGTCAAGGACTTCAACAATGAGAACTTTTTTTTCCTGAGTCTTCAACAGCTGTGACTGCTATTCAAAGAGGCAGCTGTAGATTGTACCTTAGCAAACACTGCTTTTTTGTGGCTAATAAAGAAATAGTACCGCTCATCATCAGGATACTGCTCCTGGGCTATCTCCATTAGGATCCTCAGACCTGTCCTTAGACAGTGATTGAGGTGGTAGCAATGGCCTGACTCTCCTGATGTACAGTCTCCTTTCTCTCCCTCAGGATGCCCTGCTGCTTCAGTTAGGCTGATGTTCTGGAGTGGCCTGACTCTAGCCAGGCCCCTGGAAATTTAGGGGTGATACTGGAATAAAACAAAGACACTTTTATGTCATTCAACAGTTAACAAAAGGAGATTTACTTGCTCATATTATGAGGAAATTCAACCAAGATAGACAATGAGAATACCTAAAGTTGATTAAGCTGAGCAAAGTTCTCTTGTATTATATTCCTCCAGCCAGGTGCCCTGGAGCTCCTAGCACCTGCTTTATATTCAAGCAATAAAAAGTATATCAATAATCTATTTTAAGTACCTTGATCCAACCAAGTCTGGAGGAATACCTCAATACCTTTTATGGAAAAACTAGTGTGAAAGACTAGTGCAAATGTAATTTGCATGGGGGAAGTTAGGCTATTGCTCCTACTATAACTGACGTATGTGCCCCTAAACAGAAGTTCGCTGGCAACTGGTAGAGATGGCTGGTCCCTTTTCCACAAGAATTGCTGCTCTCAATGATGGCTGCGATGACTAAGACCAGTGGTTTCAGAGAAGGGAAGAAGAAGAGCGATCCTGTTATTCCCAGGGCTTATGAGTTTACTAGTGGGTTAGTGGTTAATGCTGGTGGGGGGGGGAATGGGTTTGAGTACAGCGGGAATGTTCTCCACAGGAGTGGCTTCCCTCAACAATGGCTCGCAGGGACAATGGTCTGAGAAACACTTTTAGACTTGGAGGTTTGGGCATGTGGTCTGACTAAAAGCAAATACAGTAGCACCATTTCCCTCTCTCCTCATTTATATCATGCTACTCAAAGCAACCTAAAAGCACATCAGCTCTTCTGGCTGCATTTTACAACATTCATTCAATGTTGATCTCGCTGCCAACTAAAGCTCAGCTGTGACTCCCCAGACCACCTCCTTGCGAGACAGGCTTTTACCTAGCCAAGCCCCCCAGTACTGCGCCTACAGCTGATTTTGGAAACCCTAATTGTAAGACTTTAATCCAAATTGTTACCTAGATGGATCAGTGACACTGATACGACTGCCCCATCTAACGACAGAAGTCAGCGCTCATCCACGTCACCTCACCCTGCGAAACCTTCCTGCTCATTCCCCTATAAATCGGTCTACCTTACAAATGCTAAGGGAGGTTCCCTTGATCCTTGACGATGCTGTGAATACCAGTGGAACACAAAGCCTACCCAAAGCTTATTCCTTGCTTTCTTCAGTGAGCTTTTGGACTTCCTTTTCCATTTGGCCAATTCTGTTTTTAAGGCATTTTCCTCCTCACTGGCTTTTTGAATCTCTTCTGCCATTTGGGTTAGTCTCTTTTTCAAGGTGTTATTTTCAGTATTTTTTAGGTTTCCTTTAACAAGTTCTTGACTCAGTTTTCATGATTTTCTTGCATCACTCTGATTTCTCTAACCAATTTTTCTTCTACTTCTTTGACTTGATTTTCACAATCTTTTTTGAGCTCTTTCACATCCTGTGACCAATTCCTATTTTTCTTGGAGGTATTTGATGTAGGAGTTTTGACTATGTTGTCTTCTTCTGATTTTTTTCACCAAAGCAAGATTCTTTAGTCTGAGTTCTTTTCCACTGTTCGTTCATTTTCCCAGCCAAGTACTTGATTTTCTAACTCTTTGTCAACGTAGGACTCTGCTTCCAGTGTAAAGGGTGTCCTGTTCCAAACTTCAGGAATTTTGTACAACTGTTTTCAGAGATACTTCTAGGGGCCTGTAAATCTTCTGTTCTTCCAAGGTATGATCAAAGGAGAGGTGCCCACTCCTTTTCTGGCCTGTGCTCTGGTCTGTGAGTGACCACAAAAGCACTCTTTTCTGCTTTAGAACTGTGAGGAGGATTCCTTCTGTACTGCAGTAACTAACCTGACTGAATAACAGCTGCATAGCTACAAAACGTCAACATTTTTTCCTATTGCCTTTCTACTTAAATTTAGTTCAGGGGGAAATTTAGGTGATGTAAAAAGATAGAAATAAAAGTCCATTTAAAAACAAAAATCAAAATAGTTGATATTGAAAATGGGCTGCAAAAAGACATGGATTAATATACTGTGATCACTGTGAAGTGATCCAACTTTTATGAAAATGAACATGAAATTATGTTATAAACAAAAAACTGATGACCAAAAGATGCTGTTGCTAGGAACATATTCTGGTAAGGAATGTAAAGAAAAAAAAGAAAAAAAGGGTTGAACTATCAGAAAATACTCATAGCAGCACTTGTTGTGGTAGCAAACAACCAGAATTAAATAGCTGCTCCTTGACTAGGGAATACCTAAATGAAGTATAGTACATGGTATATGTAACAGAATACGGTGAGTGTTAAGAGTTAAGAGAAGTATAGCAATACTTTATGAAATGATGCCGAGCACAGAAAAGAACCAGGAAAAGAAGATAGACAATAACAAGGTACGTAGAAATAAGAATGATAGCAGCGACAGTAAAAATGGTCACAAACCTCGACATTTAAATAGCTAAACAATTAAAATAACGCTAGGGGAAAAGCACCTCCCACCTCTCTGTGCAGGGGGTGGTAGAGGGAGTGGGATATGGATATGAAATAATGCACACGCCATTAGACACCACTGTGCTCAAGTGCTCCAATCCGGCCCCCCTGTTCCTTTTTTAAATCTTTGCCACAAGGAATGGCTCATTCCATATGGAAGAAAAGATGGGCATTTGGGGAAATGAATATGATGAAAAAACAAGAGGTATCAATAAAAATAAGATTTAAGAATCATCTGGGACTTAAACTAGTATTTAATAAACTTAGAAACAAAAATTACTGAAAGAAGGAATGGATAAGAACTTTTAGGAAAACTAGAATTTAGCAGAAAGCATTTATAGAAATGTCTTATGCTATACATTACATAGTATCTAAACATTACATAGTATCTAAATAGATACACAACCTAAATATAAAAGAGCGTAACACACACAAAAGAAACATCAAGAGCATACCTGTTTTCACTATGACTAGACAGAGAATTACTAACCAAAGGTCAGAGGAGATCATAAAAGACAAAATAATTATGATTATTATATATGTCAAAGCTTTGAAATTAACAAAATTAACAAAAAGTAGTATAGTAGTTAGAAGAAGCAAAGCTGTAGAGTGGGAGAAAAATCTTTGCATAAAACATAAGACCATACAAACTTGGATAAAGATCTGCAAGTGACCTCAGAAGCCACCTAGACTAATCTCTTCATTTTACTTGAGGAGATTGTGGCCTGTAGGGGTGGGGATAGTAGGGGGTAAGGGAAGGGTATCAAGTGACTTGTCCAAGTCTGAAGAGCTCAGGAGGAAACCTTCACAGCACTGACTCTCATTAGCTAATTTGTCCCAGAACAGGAACAAGTAGATAAAACAGGATTCAGCAGAACACAAATCTAATAAATTAACTGTCAAGTCGAGGTCAGAGCAACAGTATGGATGAAAACCTTCACAAGTATCTCTGAAGTGGATAAGTCTGCCTCCATCATGAGCATACTCTCCATCTTCTTGCCTTTTCCCTAATGTGAAATTCCTTCTAACCCTCTCACTAGCATGCTGAGGTCATCCATAGCTTTCCTTCTTCCTTCCTACCAAAATACCTTCTCTGGAAAGGCTCTGAAACTAGTTCAAACCAAGGTGTAAATCATTAAGGTTTAACAGTATAAAGTGTTCTCCTCTCCCCAAGGTTATTCACATTTAAACAGGAATCAAAGTTTTTAGATGAAACAGCCAACAAATAAGAGATAGTTTCTGAGGGGGTGAAAGTAAAACGTCAGTCCTCTCCTCACATGTACAAATATACATACACTGCTTACTACTTGTGTAAATTTGGATATGTCTCTTATCTTCAGCTTCATTTTCTTCCGCTATGAAAATCAGGTATAGCACTAGATGGCCTCTAAGGTTTCCCTTCCAGCTCTACTTCTACGAAACTATGGTCTTCTATATGGGGAATTAACAGATGAAGAGCTAATCCCCATAGATAAATGGCCAAAAACAGAAAGACAAATCACAAAGGAAGAAATTCAAACCATTGATAACCACAAGGAAAAGTGCTCCTAAACAACTAATAAGGGAAATGGAAAAGTGAACTACTCTTAGGTTTACCTCATACCCATCAAACTGGCAATGCAAAAAGATGGGAAATATTCAATGCTGAAGGGTCTTTGGGAAGTCAGTCACACTTTACAGGGAGCTCAGAAATGACGCAGTGATTCCTGTAAACAACATTACTACTAAGCACGTATGGCAAGGAAATGAAGGACAAAGACAATGGGCCCACAAATATTTGCGTGTTCGTTCGTCCTTCACCGCCAAAGAAGACCATGCCATCAGAGAGATGAGGACATGACTTGCACTTGCCTCTGTTTTAAGTAAATGAGGGCTGCACAGGTCACCAGCCTCACTTCTCCTCCAGTCATCTGAATCCAGTGACCAGATATTCATCAGGATGATTGGAAGACACAGGATGAGGCATTGTGCCTAAGGTCACACAGCTAGTGAGTGTCAAATGTCTGAGGTGATATTTGAACTCAGGTCCTCCTCACTCCTGCCCTGGTGCTCTATCCACTGCACCACCTAGCTGCCCGCACAGATATTTACAACACTTTCCAAAGCAGACAAAACAAAACGACAGAAAAAAGTGTAGGGGAAAAAAATTAGGGAATGGCTGAACAAACTGTAATGTCTAAATGTCATAGGACATCATTTATACTGTACAATTCTGTAATAAATGGGAAATGTAAGGAAATATAAGAAGCATGAGAAGATTTTAAAGAACTGATGTAGTAACACTTAACCCAACATATAAAATAACAAGGGTGTAAGTAAATATAACAGCAGATATTGTAGGTGCTGAATTAGTTTTTGCTTAATTATTTTCCATGGCTACAAGGAAGTGTTCTAGGCATGTGTATTATGGAAGGCAGGTGGTGTACAGTGAAAATATAATGATATTAAAAAATCATAAAGGGAGCCAAGACAGTGTAGCTGAAAGACACATACCCTAGTTCCGAACCCACAGTCTATAAAATACCTGCAAAGAATTCCCAGCAAATTCTGGAGCAGCGGAAGCCACAGAACAACGGAGTGGAGGAGATTTCTGTTTCAGAGAGACCAAAAAAACCAACACCAAAGGGGTGTCACGCAACGGACCCGGAGCACAGCGCAGCCCTGCTTTGGCCACACGGCCCAAGAGAAATGGTTCCTAGCAGGCTTCAGGGACGGAATCTCCAGCAGCCGCGCAGTCCAATATACCCACAGGTGAAAAGGTCAGTGAGAGAGCCTGTTTGGCAGGCCGAGAGAGGAGCAGGGTGTCTCCATAACTCAGGCCCCTCGGGAGGCAGCAGCAGAGGCAGCAGCAGAAGCAGCAGCTGACAGGAGCTCCCAAAACAGACAGCAGCTCGGATCCATTGTTGAAGGTCTCCACGTAAACCCCCTGAGGGAACTGAGCCCTGTGTGGTGGCCCTGCCCCGACCTCAGCAGCTGAACTTAATCTCACACTGAACAGCAGGCCTGCCCCCACCTAAGCACCTGAATTTAATCTTACATTGAATAGCAGCCCTGCCCCCCGCTGAAAGTCCTGAGGCTGTGAAGCAGCATTTGAATCTCAAACCCCAAGCATTAGCTGGGCAGATCTGGAGGTGAGGTGGGTGTGGAAATGAATCTCAGACTGGGAAAATACCCAGAAAAGGGGAAAAAAATAAGACCATAGAAGGTTACTTTCTTGGTGAATAGATATTTCCTCCCTTCCTTTCTGATGAGGAAGAACAATGCTTACCATCAGGGAAAGACGTGGAGGGCGGGGCCTCTGTATCCCAGACATCCCAGGTGGATGTTCGGTGGGCTCAGGTCATGGAAGAGCTCAAAAAGGATTTTGAAAATCAAGTTAAACAGGTGGAGGAAAAACTGGGAAGACAAATGAGAGAGATGCAAGAAAAGTATGAAAAGCAGGTCAACACCTTGCTAAAGGAGACCCAAAAAAATGCTGAAGAAAATAACACCTTGAAAAACAGGCTAACTCAATTGGCAAAAGAAGTTCAAAAAGCCAATGAGGAGAAGAATGCTTTCAAAAGCAGAATTAGCCAAATGGAAAAAGAGGTGCAAAAGCTCACTGAAGAAAATAGTTCTCTCGAAATTAGAATGGAACAGATGGAGGCTAATGACTTTCTGAGAAACCAAGAAATCACAAAACAAAACCAAAAGAATGAAAAAATGGAAGACAATGTGAAACATCTCATTGGAAAAATAACTGACCTGGAAAATAGATCCAGGAGAGACAATGTAAAAATTATGGGACTACCTGAAAGTCATGATCAAAAAAAGAGCCTAGATACCATCTTTCATGAAATTATCAAGGAAAACTGCCCTGAGATTCTACAACCAGAGGGCAAAATAAGTATTGAAGGAATCCATCGATCATCGCCTGAAAGAGATCCAAAAAGAGAAACTCCTAGGAATATTGTGGCCAAATTCCAGAGTTCCAAGATCAAGGAGAAAATATTGCAAGCAGCTAGAAAGAAACAATTCCAGTATTGTGGAAATACAATCAGGATAACACAAGATCTAGAAGCTTCTACATTAAGGGATCGAAGGGCGTGGAATAGGATATTCCAGAAGTCAAAGGAACTAGGACTCAAACCAAGAATCACCTACCCAGCAAAATTGAGTATAATACTTCAGGGGAAAATATGGTCTTTCAATGAAATAGAGGACTTTCAAGCATTCTTGATGAAAAGACCAGAGCTGAAAAGAAAATCTGACTTTCAAACACAAGAATGAGAAGAAGCATGAAAAAGTAAACAGTAAGGAGAAGTCATAAGGGACTTACTAAAGGTGAACTGTTTACATTCCTACATGGAAAGACAATTTTGTACCTCTTGAAACTTTTCAGTATCTGGGTAGTTGGTGGGATTACACACACACACACACACACACACACACACACACACACACACACACACACATATGCACGCACACACAGAGACAGAGAGCACAGAGTCAACTGAATAGGATGGGATCATATCTTAAAAAAGGGAAGGTAAACGGTGAGAGAGAAATGTATTGGGAGGAGAGAGGGAGAAATGTAATGGGGCAAATTATCTCTCAGATGAGGCAGGCAGGAGACATTTTAGTAGAGGGAAAAAGAGGGGAGCTGAGAGAAAAACATGAAGTTTACTCTCATCACATTTGACTAAAGGAAGGAATAAAATGCACACTCATTTTGGTATGAAAACCTATCTTATAATACAGGAAAGTAGGGGAGAAGGGGATAAGCAAGGTCGGGGGGATGATGGAAGGGAGTGCAATGGGAGGAGGGAGCAATTTGAAGTCAACACTCTTGGGGAGGGACAGGATCAAAAGACAGAATAGAAACAATGGGGGGCAGGATAGGATGGAGGGAAATACAGTTAGTCTTACACAACACAACTGTTATCGAAGTCATTTGCAAAACTACACATATATGGCCTATATTGAATTGCTTGCCTTCCCAAAGGGAATAGGTGGGGAGGGAGGGTTGGGGAGAAGTTGGAACTCAAAGCTTTAGGAACAACTGTTGAGTATTGTTCTTGCTACTAGGAAATAAGAAATGCAGGTAATGGGGAATAGAAAGTTATCTGGCCCTACAGGACAAAAGAGAAGATGGGGACAAGGGAAGGGAGGGATGATAGAAGAGAGGGCTCATTGGTGACAGGGGAAATGAGAATGCTCCGTGCATTGGGGTAGGGGGAGAGGACAAATGGGGAGAAAATCTGGAACCCAAAATTTTGTGAAAATGAATGTAAAAAGTTAAATAAATAAATTTATTTAAAAAATCATAAGGATATTAATAAAAGTATCTTAAACAAGACAGACTTTCAACAGAGGGAAGTATGAGTATGCCATTCGAGTGGCAAACATACCACATAGAAAGGAAACACAAGATGGGTAAATAAATACATTTCCCAGAAAATACAATGTAATTAAAAAATTATCTCAAGCTTCAAGGGAGGCAGCATGATGTGGTAGGAAGAACATTTAATTTAGAGTCAGAGCATCTGTGTTTAAATTTAAGCCCTGTTGTTGCTACTACCTGTGTGACCAAGAGCAAGCTGCTAATCTCTCCCAGCCTCTGTGCTAAGAACATCTTACACTAAGATGTTACACTAAGCTTTTTCAGCATAATTCAAATTTTCTTTACAAAATGGTTTGGCCAATTCTAGCATACCTCTCTAAAGATCTTCAAACATTAAAGGTCACACAGGTTACTTCATTCCTAAAAGGCAAAGAAACCATCCTCAAGCCTTAAGTGGCCCAAGAGATTATGGCTCAAACAACTGATACAACTTCTTGGTTACCATGAGCATTCCACAATCTTAGCAAATGGGAAGGCAAGGGAAGCTGGCCCAAAGTGAATGAAACTATAGCACCAACAAATAGTCTTTCACTGCTATTTTGAAATACCCCTCCTTTTGGTAAATGTTACATGGTCTAAGAGTATGTCATTTTGTTCTAATTACAAACATGAACCACCAGAATAGCCTGAATAAAGTCTAACCCAGAGCACCTGGTTCTACTTAATTTGCTATGTATCAATTCATCCAAGGCTTTCCAGATTTCTTTGAAGTATTTTCCTCTTAAGGTAGGGTAATATTCCACAGTATTTATGTACCACAATTCATTTAGCTATTCCTAAATTCATGTGCATCTACCTGCTTTGTTTGCAGTTCTTTACTACTGCAGAAAGTTTTGCTATAAATGTTTCAGGTACATGGAATCTTTTCTGTCTTTGAAATCCTTGGGGTGCATGCTTAGGTGTAGTCTCTACATCAAAGGATATGGCCATGTTAGGAGCTTTTTCAGCATAATTCAAATGTTCTTTACAAAATAGTTTGGCCAATTCTAGCATACCTCTCTAAAGATCTTCAAACATTAACCATCCCTATCTTTTGTCATCTTTGCCAAGTGATGGGTGTGAAGTAAAAACCTCAGCGTCAAGCTATTTGCATTTGTATTATATTAATGATTTGGAACAATTTTTCATGTGTAATCTGAATCCCAAAGCCCATTGGTATGAGACTGCCCTCACTGATAGAGATTAATGCTCTCTATACCTGTGTGAAGGGCAGGGCAGAGGTGACAAGAGTGGAAGACAGGAGAGCTTCAGTTTCTTCACTGGTGGCTGTCTTTTTAGGGCTTTTGGGGTACTTTAGGCACTTCTGGTTTCTAACTTCAAAAGAAGACTGAAAATGCCATGCCCACTTCAGGTTGCTAAAGAGAAAAGTCTCTGGGAAGAAGACCACCTGATAGAGGAGATGGCAGTATTCACTATTAGACAGATATAACTTTAGCCTTGTACTCCCTCTCTCTGAGGAGAGTGATCAGGCTCTGGTCTCAATTTGCAGCTTCCCTTCCTGGCAGGAAAGGTTCTCTTGAAAAAGTGGGGAGGAGAGGGAGGGAAGAGGCTAGAGATGTCTATTGTTCCTCTCCTCAAGTCACACAATGACACTTTCATACTACATATGAGGGACAGACTTTCTTGTGAGCACGCAATTCCTCTTTTTATTCATATTCTTTGCCCATTTATTTATTACAGTGTGGACGAAGAAAGGGGACTCCACATAGAAACTCCATTTCACTAAAACGGAAACCTTGCTGTTTTCCTCTGACAGGTGTATTTCATAAGATCATCTGCAAGAATCATAAGCCAGGGAGGTGGAGTCAAGATGGTGGAGCAGAAGGATGGACCTGCTGTAGCTCTCCCCACAAAGCCCATAAAATACTTGTAAAAAATGACTGAACGAATTCTAGAGCAGAAGAAGCCTGACAGCATGGAAGAAATGTCTAACCCAAGAAAGGGCTGGAAGGATAACAGGAAGGGTCTATCGCACCAGGCTCATGGCTGAACACAGTGCAACCTGGGACACACAGCAGGGACAGGACCAGATCAGGCTTTAGGTGCAGAATCACAGGTAGCAGCTGTGGTTCCCAGAGTTCTCAACCCACAAACACCAAAGACAGCTTCAAAGGTCACTGGGAAAGCTCTTTCACCTGGGTGAGAAAGGAAGAGGGTCCAGCCCTAGCCCTGGCCCCAAGGCAGCAGAAGTCATGGCACCAGTGTCCCCTTTTGGAGGCCTTGATCTAAAGGTCCTGGGAGAATCAAGTGGCTGATATGGGCCTCAGCCCTCAGTGGCAGTCCTGGGGTAAGGAAGAGCTCTGGTGTAGTGACGCTTGAGGTGTTTGTGGAAAGGGAACCCAACTTGCAGATGTTGGGCAGAAGAGCTTGTAGTTGCTCCCAGAGCAAAGCAAAGACCAAGAGAACAGTAAATTCCTCTCCCTTGACTGTGCCACCTTGCAGGAACTGAAAACTTACATGTCCCTAGAATATACCCTCCACTTGACAAAGGACTAAAAAGTCAAGTAACAAGCTGAGGAAATGCCCCCCAAAAAGAAAAAAATAACACTATAGAAGGCTACTTTCTTGGTGAACAGGTATTTTCCTCCATCCTTTCAGATGAGGAAGAACAAAGCATAACATCAGAGGAAGACATAAAAGTCAAGGCTTCTATATCCAAAACCTCCAAAAAAAAAAATATGCAATGGTCTCATGTCATGGAAGAGCTCAAAAAAGATTTTGGAAAACAAGTAAGAGAGGTGGAGGAAAAAATGGGAAAATAAATGAGAGAGATGCAAGAAAATTATGAAAAGCAAATCAACAGCTTGCTAAAGAAGACCCAAAAAAAAATTCTGAAGAAAATAACACTTTTAAAAATAGACTAACCCAAATGGCAAAAGAGGTCCAAAAAGTCAATGAGGAGAAGAATGCTTTAAAAAGCAGAAGTGGCCAAATGGAAAAGGAGGTTCAAAAGCTCACTGAAGAAAATAGCTCTTTAAAAATTAGAATGGAGCAGATGGAAGCTAATGACTTTATGAGAAACCAAGAAAATATGAGGAATTTCAGATATTCCTGATAAAAACCCCAGAGGCAAACCAAAAATTTAACTTTCAAATATGACCCAAGAGAAGCATAAAAAGATAAATAAACCAGGAAAGAGAAAACATAAGGGATTTAAATTGTTTACATTCCTCTAAGAAAAAAATGATATTTGTAACTCTTAAGAATTTTATCACTGTTAGGGCAGTTGGAAGGAGTGTACAAAGATTAACTAAAGGGTGAAATGCACAAAACCAAAAGAATGAAAAAATAGAATACAACATGAAAAATCTCAATGGAAGAACAATTGACTTGGAAAATAGATCCAGGAGAGATAATTTAAAAATTATGGAGGTACCCGAAAGTCATGATGAAAAAAAGGGCCTAGACATCATCTTTCATGAAACTTTCAAGGAAAACTGCCCTGATATTCTAGAACAAGAGGGTAAAATAAATATTGAAAGAATCCACTGATCACCTCCTGAAAGAGATTCAAAAAGAAAAACTCCTAGGAATATTGTAGCCAAATTCCAGAGTGCCCAGGTCAAGGAGAAAATACTGCAAGCATCCAGAAAGAAACAATTTGAGTATTGTGGAAATACAATCAGAATAACACAGGATCTAGCAGCTTCTACATTAAGGGACCAAAGGGCTTGGAATATACTATTCCAGAAGACAAAGGAGCTAGGATGAAAACCAAGAATCACCTACCCAGCAAAACTAAGTATAATATTTCAGGGGAAAAATGGTCATTCAATGAAATAGAGGACTTTCAAGCATTCTTGATGAAAAGACCAGAGTGGAATAGAAAATCTGACTTTCAAACATAAGAATCAAGAGAAGCATGAAAAGGTAAACAGGAAAGAGTAATCATAAGAGACTTATTAAAGTTGAACTGCTTACATTCCTACATGGAAAGATAATAACTGTAACTCTTTAGACTTTTCTCAGTATTTGGATGGCTGGAGGAATATATACATATAGAGAGAGGGCACAGGGTAAGTTGAATAGGAAGAGATGATATCAAATAAATAAAATTAAGGGGTAAGAGGAATATCTTAGGAGGAAAAAGGGAGAAATGGAATGGGGTAAATTATCTCTCATAAAAGAGGCAAGAAAAAGCTTTTTCAATAGAGGGGAAAAGGGGGGAAGTGAGAGGGAAAAAGTGAACCTTACTCTCATCACATCTGACTTAAAAAGGGAGTAACAAGCACATTCAATTTGGTATGACTATCTTACACCACAAGAAAGTAGAGGAGAAGGGGATAAGTGGGGTGTGTGGAGGGATGATAGAAGGGAGGATAAATGGGAGGAAGGAGTGACTAGTAAAACGGGAGGAAGGAGTAATCAGAAGTAAATACTTTTGGGGAGGGACAAGGTCAAAAGAGAGAACAGAATAAATGGGAGGCAGGATAAGATGGAGGGTAATATATAGTTAGTCTTTCACAACATGACCATTATGGAAATCTATATAGCCTACATTGAATTGCTTACCTTCTCAATGGGGATGCGTGGGGAGGGAGGAAGGGCGAGAAGTTGAAACTCAGTTTTAGGAACAAATGTTGAGAATTGTTTTTGCATGTAACTGGGAAATAAGAAATACAGGTAGTAATGGGGTACAGAAATCTATCTTGCCCTAGAAGAAAAGGGAGAAGATGGGGATAAGGGAAGGGAGGGATATAATAGAAGGGAGGAAAGATGGGGGAAAGAGATCATCAGAATGCATGATGTCTTGGGGTGGGAGGAAGGGAGAGATGAGGAGAAAATTTGGAACTCAAAATCTTGTGGAAATGAATGTTGAAAACTAAAAATTAATTAAAAAAAAAAAAAACACAAGCCAGAAAACTAATAGCCCAGTAGAGAACACAGACTACTGAACCTCCCATTAAAAAATCAAGTCCAGTAATCAGCTTTCCTTTTATGACAAAACAAATACCCACCTGATTCAGGTAAATGCCACAGAAAGAGGCTTATTTGCTTAGTAACTAAACGCTGTCTTGCCTACAGCCACATAACCAAGTGTCATTTCTTGTAGAGGCTGGAGTTGCTACTGGAGATCAGTCTCATGTAATGAGCTAAGTCAATCTCTTCCTTTTAGTTCAGCTATTCACTCTATTTGAGCTTCATTCTTGCACACTCACAGCTGAGTAAAATATTTACCACAAGAACACCAACTGCCTGCTAGTAGAGCGATCCAACAGGGAGTGGCTTTGACTCTCTCATGTTTGATCCCTCGCATTACTCTTGGATTTGTTCTCGTAATTGCTATTGTTCTTCAGTCATGTTCAGCTCTTTGTGATCCCATGGAAGAAGCACACCAGGCATTTCTATCTTCCACTTATCTCAAAGTCTGTCCAAGTTTATGTTCGTTGTTTCCATGACACTATCTATCCATCTCATTCCCTGCTGTCCCCTTTTCTTTCCCAACATCAGTCTTTTCCAGTGAGTCCTGTGAGAAGTGAGAAATGGTTATGTTTCCATATTAGGAAACTGGGTGACAAAGAGGAAGTATCTTAGGGGAGGGAAAAGAGTTCTAAGAACCAGGGGGGGATTTCCAAAGACTAAAAGTAGTATAAAGATCAAAGATAAATTCTACCAGGCATGCTTAATAAGGCTAATGCATAGTAACTTTCAAACCCCAGAGGAGGAGTTAAGCACCATTTTTGAACATGTGACACATAGAGCAAGTAGGGGTACATATCAAAGCATTCCAGGAAATCTGAACCAATGAGTCAGCTAATAGGGACTTGTGTCTGGAAATAGGGACACAGAGCTTGCTCTCACTTCTGTAGTGGGGGAAGGGGGGCATTGCATCCTCATCCTACACCCACTTCCTGCAGGAAGGTAGTAAAATTTTAACTGCTTCACTCATCCTGAGTCTGATTTATTGCCTTTATTCGGGCACGAGGGGTAATTTCTAACAATCCTATGTTCTCATTATGTGGTCAAAGTATTAAAACTTTAGCTTCAACATTTGACCTTCCAGTGAATAGGCTGAATTAATTTCTTTTAAGTATTGACCAATTTGGTCTTACTGCTATCCAAAAGACCCTCAAAAATCTTCTCTAGCACCACAATTTGAAAGTATCAATTGTATGGTGCTCAGCTTTCCTTAACAGTCCAATTCTCATGGCTATACATTGCTACTGGAAAAAATCATAGCTTTCACTACATGGGCTTTTGTCAGCAAGGTGAGGTCTCGCTTTTTCAACATGCTGTCCAGATTTGCCATAGCTTTTCTTCTAAGTAGCAAGTGTCTTAATTTCATGGCTGCAGTCAACCATCTGTAGAAATCTTTTGAGCTCAATATAAAATCTGACACTGTCTTCATTAGTTTTCTTCGACATAAATATTTTCCCAAAAGGACATTTTCCTTATCTTAAATGTGCTGATAGGTAAGCTTTGCAAGTTCATGTAACTGAAATGTTCTCTTTTATCTTTTTATGATTGCATCGATTCTTCACTTGGTTAAGAGTTCTCCCCTTAATCAAGGAAATAATAATGTTGGCACTGCAAAAGAAAGTTGTCATATGTAGAAACTCAGGAATGACTAAATAAAATTTAGTCCATAAATGTTATATGCTAAAAAGAAAAAAAGGAATGAATGTGAAAGAAAAGCATGGGAAAATTTATATGAACTAATGCAAACCAGAAAAGGGAAAACAATTACATGCTGACTAAAACAATCTAAAATGAAAAAATCACCCAAAAAACAAAATACCAAACACCTGAATGCTATGAAATAAACAATGTTGGGGGCGGAGTCAAGATGGTGGAGTAGAAAGACGCACGTATGCAAGCTCTGAATCCACAGCCCATATATTTAATGTAAGAAGAGTTCCCCAGAAGTTCTGGATCACTGGAGGGGATGCAGAAACATAGTGGAAGAGATTTCTGTTCCAGAAAGCCCTGGAGAGCGGTCCCCAGGGTCCGTTGCGCCCCGGAAAGCGGACCCCACCCCAGCGCTGCCCTGGCCGCGGCCCCAGAGAAGCTGATCCGAGCAGGCTTCCGGTGGCCTGGAAGGTCCCTCTGCCCACAGACTCTACAGGTCAGTGAGAGACACGCCTGGGCTCACCAAGAGGGGGGTGGGGTGTCTCCGTGGCTCGGGCACCCTAGGGAGGAAGCGGTGGAGGCGGGGCAGGAAGCGGCGGAGGCAGAGGCAGGGGGTGGTGGCAGAGGCAGCAGCGGCGCGGCCGCAGCGGCCCAGGACTCCCCCAGCAGCAGGCAGGATCTTCATTACTGAAAGTCTCTGCATAAACCACCTGAAGGAGCTGAGCCTGAGAGACAGCCCTGCCCCACCTGCTCCATTTCTGAAGGTCTCTGCATAAAGCTGCTGAGGGAACTGAGCCTGGGAGGCGGCCCTGCCCCCACCCCAGCACCAGAACTAAAGCTCCCATTGAATAGCAGCTGCTTGCCCCGGAAAGACCATTTGAATCTCAGACCCCAAGCACTAGCTGGGCGGATCTAGCCCAGCGGTGGATAGGAATCGCAGAAGTCACATAACTGGCTGGGAAAATGCCTAGAAAAAGGGAAGAAAAATAAGACTATAGAGAGTTTTTTTGAACAGATGCAAATGATCCGGACTTTCGGATCTGACGACGAGGACATAGTCTTGCCATCAAGGGAAAGACGTGGAAGGCAGGGCCTCAGTACCCCAGACATCCCAGGGGGATCTCAGGTGGGCTCAGGCCTTGGAAGAGCTCAAAAAGGATTTTGAAAAGCAAGTTAGACAGGTGGAGGAAAAACTGGGAAGAGAAATGACAGAGATGCAAGAAAAGTATGAAAAATGGGTCAATACCTTGGTAAAGGAGACCCAAAAAATTGCTGAAGAAAATAACATCTTGAAGAACAGGCTCACTCAATTGGCAAAAGAGGTTCAAAAAGCCAATGAGGAGAAGAATGCTTTCAAAAGCAGAATTAGCCAAATGGAAAAAGAGGTGCAAAAGCTCACTGAATTTAATAGTTCTCTCAAAATTAGAATGGAACAGATGGAGTCTAATGACTTTACAAGAAACCAAGAAATCACCAAACAAAACCAAAAGAATGAAAAAATGGAAGAGAATGTGAAATATCTCATGGGAAAAACAACTGACCTGGAAAATAGATCCAGGAGAGACAATTTAAAAATTATGGGACTACCTGAAACTCATGATCAAAAAAAGAGCTTAGACATCATCTTCCATGAAATTATCAAGGAAAACTGCACTGACATTCTAGAACCAGAGGGCAAAATAAGTATTGAAAGAATCCATCGATCACCGCCTGAAAGAGATCCAAAAAGAGAAACTCCTAGGAACATTGTGGCCAAATTCCAGAACTCCCAGCTCAAGGAGAAAATCTTGCAAGCAGCTAGAAAGAAACAATTCCAGTACTGTGGAAATACAATCAGGATAACTCAAGATCTAGCAGCTTCTACATTAAGGGATCGAAGGGCATGGAATAGGATATTCCAGAAGTCAAAGGAACTAGGACTCAAACCAAGAATCACCTACCCAGCAAAACTGAGTATAATACTTCAGGGGAAAATATGGTCTTTCAATGAAACAGAGGACTTTCAATCATTCTTGATGAAAAGACCAGAGCTGAAAAGAAAATTTGACTTCTAAACACAAGAATGAGAAGAAGCATGAAAAAGTAAACAGCAAACAGAAGTCTTAAGGGACTTACCAGAAGTGAACTGTTTACATTCCTACATGGAAAGACAATATTTGTAACTCTTAAAACTTTTCAGTATCTGGGTAGTTGGTGGGACCACACACACACATGTACATGCATGCACGCACACACACATACACACATGCACACACACAGAGACAGAGAGCACAGAGTGAATTGAATAGGATGGGACCATAGCTGAAAAGAAATGAAGGTAAATGGTGAGAGAGAATTGTAGTGGGAGGAAAGAGGGTGAAATGGAATGGGGTAATTATATGTCATTTAAGAGGCAAGTAGGAGACTTTTTAGTGGAGGGAAAAAGAGGAGAGCTGAGGAAAAAAAAAAATTAGTTTACCCTCATCACATTTGACTAAAGGATAGAATAAAATGCACACTCATTTTGGTATGAAAACCTATCTTAGAGTATAGGAAAGTGGGGGAGAAGGAGATAAGCAAGGGGGGGGGATGATGGAAGGGAGGGCAAAGGGAGGAGGGAGCAATTTGAAGTCAACACTTGGAGAGGGAGAGGATCAAAAGACAGACGAGAAACAATGAGGGGCAGGGTAGGATGGAGGGTAATTCAGTTAGTCTTATACAACATGACTATCAGGGAAGTCATTTGCAAAATTACACAGATATGGCCTATATTGAATTGCCTGCCTTCCCAAAGGGAATGTGTGGGGAGGGAGGGATGGGGTGAATTTGGAACTTAAAGTTTTAGGAACAACTGTTTAGTATTGCTGTTGCTACTAGGAAGGAAGACATACAGTTAATGAGGAATAGAAAGTCATCTGGCCCTACAGGAGAAAAGAGAAGATGGAGACAAGAGAAGGGAGGGAGGACAGAAGAGAGGGCAGATTGGAGATAGGGAAAATTAGATGCTTGGTGTATTGGGGTGGGGGGAGGGGATAAAAGGGGAGAAAATTTGGAACCCAAAATTTTGTGAAAATGATTGTAAAAAGTTAAATAAATAAATAAATAAATAAATGAAAAAGTTGCCATTTTTGAGGTAGACAAAAAAGATCAGTAGAGAATTTTTACTTAGAACTTATACTAGTCTACCTTCTGTCTCACAATTTATACTGGTCTATTGTTTGTATCCCAATAGACTTCAAAATAATATTTAAAAAATTTAAATTTAAAAAACTTTTAAATTTTTAAAAAAGAATAAAAAGCAATCATTTTGAATTTAAAAAAAAACACACAAAAAAAACCAGAAAATCATGCACCAACACTCCCTCCACTTTGGTCTTGGCTTGTAGCCTTTTCAAATTGAAGAACTTATCATCAATACGGTAGTTGACCTTGATGCCACGTTCATCCTCATTGAAAGCATTTGATATCACGGCTGGAAACATCATGCTAAAAGGTATGGGAGTAAGCACACAGCCCTATTTCACTCCATTGGTGACTGGGAAGGCACGAGAGCATTGTCCACTATCCAAAACTCAGGCAAACATGCCATCATGAAACTGACATACAATACTGATGAACTTCTCTGGACAACCAAATTTTGACATAATTTTCCATAAGGCCTCAAGACTAACAGTGTCAAAGGCCTTGGTCGCATCTACAAACACTGTGTACAGACCTCTGTTCTGCTCCTGGTATTTCTCCTGGAGTTGTTGGGCAGCAAACATTATATTGACTGTTCCTCAACCCGTTCTGAAGCCACACTGGCTCTCAGGTATATGACCATCTTCCACGTGAAGAAGCCTATTAAGGAGACCTCTAGCAAGAATTTTGCCAGCAATGACTAAGAGAGAGACCACCCTGTGACTGTCATGGGACAATGTATTCCCTTTACCTTTATAGAGATGGACAATGAAGGCATCCTTGAACTACTGGGGGATAATCTCCTCTTGCTATAATCTGGAAAATTTCAGTCAACTTCTGTATGAGTAACGGTCCCCCTACCTTGTAAATCTCAGCTAGAATACAATCAGCACCATGTGCTTTGCCACATGAAACAGCCTAATGGCCCTCAAAACCTCTTCTTCAGTTGCAAGTTCAGCTAAAGAGAGATTGACTTTAACCTGAAGTAAACGGTCAATGACCTCAGCCTTGATTGATGATGGTCTGTTGAAAAGTACTATGGAAGTATTCAGTCTATCTCTCTAGGATCATGTTCTTATCACTAACCAATGTGGCTCCATCAGCACTGAGTAGCTGTGATGCTCTATAGGTTTTTGGTCCATACATAGCTTTCAGGGAATCATAAATGCGCTTTGGATTGTTACTATCAGCATAAAACTGAATTTCATCTTTCATCTGCCTTCTTACTGAGCCAGGAATCCTGCATCTCTCTAAGCTTTGCTTGTACTTTTCTTTTGATGAAATTAAATGCTGCCTTCTTAGAGGTGGATGAACGATCCTACTGGTATATCCTGTGGAGTTCTCGTTTTTTGTTCAGCAACTTCTGAATTGCCCATCATTTTCATCAAACCAGTCTTGGTGTTTGTGAGTTTTCTGACTCAGATGAGCAAATGCAGTGCTATATACCAAATCTCTGAAAGCTGCCCACTCCTTTTCTGCTCTACTGTTGCCAACTGTGCATTGGTTCAAATTTCCTTCCAAGTTAACAACAAACTGTTGTTAAGTTTGAGATCCATGACCAAAGGAAGTGAATCATAATAAATCTTGACATTGGCAGTATAAAAGAAATCAGAAGACAAAAGATGTGTTCCATTTATATATGGAACAATGGCTTACAGGTTTTCTTTAGAGTAAGGCTCCCTCTGTAAAAATATAATCTCTATATAGCGTAAGCTTCTCAATGATGGCAGTTGGACTGGAAAAGATTTTTTCTTGTCCCAACCCAAAAGAGAGGAGGTCAATGCCGAGGAATGTTCAAAATGAGTTCACTGAACACACAAACAAGGCTCTAATATGCTACAAGTGAGACTTCAGCAATATGTGGCCTGAGAATTACCAGAAGAGCATACTGGTTTTCAAAGAGACCAAATTGCCAACACTGGTTGGATTACGGAGAAAGCAAGGGAGTTCCAGAACACCTACTTCTGTTTCAACGACTACATTAAAGTCTTTGACTATGTGGATCACAACACAATGTGCTAAGTCCTCAGAGAGATGGGAGTACTATATCATCTTATTTTTCCCCTAAAGAATCTATATGCAGTCCTACAAGGAACATTTAAGCCAAACATGGCACAAGTGACTGGTTCAGAACTGGAAAAGGAGCATGACAAAACTATACATTGTCACCTTATTTATCTAACTTACATACAGAGTACATCATAAAAAATGCCAGGCTGGAAGAATAAAAAGCCAGAATTAAGGTTGCTGGCAGAAATATCAACAATCTCAGATAGGCAGATGATACCATTCTTATGGCAGAAAATGAAGAGGAATTAAGAAGTTTCTTAATGAGAGTGAAAGAGGAGAATTTAAAAAGCTGGACTGAAACTTATTTAAAAAAAAACAAAACAAAAAAACAAACTACTATCTCGGCAACAGATCCCATCACTTTCTGGCAAAGAGAAAGAAAAGAAATTGAAGCAGTGTCAGATTTCATAATCGTGGTTCAAAAGATCCCTGCAAATGGCTAATGCAGACAGGAAATTAAATGACACTTGCTCCTTGGAAAGAAAGTTATGGCAAATCTGGACAGCATACTAAAAAAGAGAGGTATCACCTTGCTGACAAAAGTCCATACAGTCAAAATTACAGTTTTTCAGTTTTTCCAGGATGGTTTTTCCAGAATATTTAATTCCATCAAAACCAAAGTACAAACAAAGCTTAGAGAGATGCAGGATTCTTGGCTCAGTAAGAAGGCAGATGAAATTCAGTTTTATTCTGATGGTTACCATCCAAAGCGCTTTTATGATTCCCTGAAAGCAATTTATGGACCAAAACCAATGTATGGCTATGACAGTTGGACTATAAGGAAAGCTGAGCATCACACAACAGACACTTTCAAACTGTGGTGCTAGAGAAGACTTCTGAGGATCTTTTGGACAGCAAAGAGATCAAATTGGTCAATACTGAAAGAAATTAATTCAGTCTATTCACTAGAAGGTCAAATACTGAAGTTAAAATTTAAATACTTTGGCCACATGATAGAAGATGGGACTCACTGGAAAAGACCCTGGTGTTGAAAAAGATTGAAGGTAAAAGGAAAAAGGGACAGCAGAGGATGACATGGATAGACAGCTGTCATGGAAATAATGAACATGAACTTGGACAAACTTTGAGAGATAGTGGAGAACAGAAGTGCAGGTTCAGATGACTGAGCAACAAAAGTTCTGTGCTGTCAGTGTTGGTTTTATTTTGTATCCTGAGGAAGCAAAAAAAAAAATCATTTCAAAGAACATTTTCATCATTTCATATTGCACAGATCTCACCATCATTGGTCAAAAGACAAATGTGAGATTATTTCTGGATATACTGACCTATACATTCACTTTGAAATAACCACCAATTAGCAAGTGGGTTGTGAGACTAGAGTGCAAAAGAGAGGTATGGATTAATTAATATATGGATCTCTGAGTCACCAGCAGAGAAATTGTAACTGAACCAATGAGAACTCATGAGGTCACCATAAGAGCATATAGAGAGACAAGAGGGTGCCAGGACATTCTTAGGGAACACTCACAGTTAAGACGTGTGAAATAGATGATGATCAAACAAAGAAAAATAAGGAGAGGTTAGATAGGTAGAAGAAAAATGAGAGAACATTGTCACAAAAATCTAGAAAGAGAGTAACCAGGAAGAAAGGGTCAACAACAGTGAAAATCACAGAAGATTGGCTGAAGAGAATGAACTGAGAAAACATCACATTTGATCACTGATAACGTAGGAGAGAAGAGTTTCAATTGAGTAAGAAGGTTGGAAGCCAGATTGTAAAGGGTTCAGAAGTGACAAGAGAGGAAATAGAAGCAAAAGAAGTCATGAAAAAGATGGAAGACATAAAGGATAATAAGCTAAGGAGATGACAGAGATAATGAAAAGGCTTTTGTGGGGTATTTTTAAAAGTTGGGAGCCTTGGACATGTTCGAAGGCAACAGGAAAAACAAATATGTGGAGGCAAGGGGAAAGGAGGTGTAAGAAGACAAAGTGAGTGGAGCTGAAAACCACTACAGAGGATACAAAGGAAGAGGATCAAGAGTGCATAGAGTGGCAAGTCTCAGTAAGGAGAAGATCCATCTTTAGAGACCAGGAGAAAGGAACACAGAGTGGGGAATACCATCAAGATGTTATGAAATGAAACAAATAACCTACTATGTGATGAGATTTGCAGTTTTATACATAATTTTTGTTATTTATATATACAAATGTTCATATTCAATGGTGTTTGTCAAGTTCAGAATATCAAATCTTTTAAATGTTACTGTCTCGTAAGAAATAATGGGCATAAACAATTCTGAGAAATCTTATATAAAGTGATAGAGTTAAATATGAAGAAATAGGAATACCACGCATAAAAACTAATGTCAATAGAATAATAAGACCAAATTGAACATTGTATAATTGTAATGACTCAGCTTGGTCCTCATTGTCCATTCACGGCAAAGACAGAGGACTTTGGTGTGGTATATACAGCATATGTAAATAACTGGAGAAACCCCACAATTCTTACACACATAGTATCAGATATAGTCAATCTGTTGACTGGTTTTAACCATTTTTTTTATAATTTTAAAAAAATTTGGTCTAAAAGGAAGTTTTCTACAGAGAAGAAAATATATGGGATACATTCAGAAGTTAATGTAAGGTAAAAACAACAGGAAACAAATTTAATCTAAAAATGCATGCTGATGTGTTTCTTGGTTATAAAGTACTACTTAAGTAGGAAGTCATTTTTAGCTATACTATTCAGTTATCAAGCAATAAATAAATATTTACTGTACAAGAATACAAGTCATCCCCCAATCAATAAATGATCAAAGAATATGAACAGGCAGTTTTCAAAGGAAGAAATTAAAGCTATCTAGTCATATGAAAAAATGCTCTAAATCACTATTGATTAGAGAGATGCAAATCAAAACAACTCTGAGGTACCACATCACACCTATCAGATTGGCTAACATGACAAAACAGGAAGATGACAAATGTTGGAGAAGATGTGGGAAAGTTGGAACACTAATTCATTTTTGGTAGAGCTGTGAGCTGATCCAACCATTTTGGTGAGCAATCTGGAACTATGTCCAAAGGGCTACAAAAATGTGCATACCCTTTGACGTAGCAGTATCACTTCTAGGACTGTATCCCAAAGAGATCACAAAAATGGGAAAGGGCCCCACATGTATAAAAATATTTATAGCAGCTCTCTTTGTAGTAGTAAAGCACTAGAAATCAAGGGGATGCCCATCAATTGGGGAATGGTTGAACAAGTTGTAGTATATGAATGCAATAGAATATTATTGTGGTATAAGAAATGATGAACAGGAAGACTTCAGAGAGGCTTAGAACAATGTATATGAACTGATGCTAAGTGAAAGGAGCAGAACCAGGAGAACTTTGTACACAGCAACAACCACAGTGTATGAGGTATTTTTCTGGTAGATTAAGCTTTTCACAGTAATTGCGGGGACCTGAAAAATTCCCAATGGATTTTTGAGGCAAAATGTCTTCTACATCCAGAGAAAGAACTAAGGAACTGGATCACAGAATGGAGCAGACCATTTTCTCTTGTTTTTCCCATTCATTTTAATTCTTCTACGCAATATGACTAAGGTGAAAATGTATTTAATAAGAATATATGTGCAGAACCTATATAAGACTGCATGCAGTCTTGGGGAGGGGTGGAGGAGGGAGGGGGGAAAAATTCCAGATATATGGAAGTCATTGGAGAAAACTGAAAACTAATTAATTGCTAAAAAAAACATTTACTATGCACTCACTATGTGCCAAGCACTAGGAATACAAAAAAAGGCAAAACATAGTCCCTCCCCTCAAAGAATCTAAAGAGAAAAAGGACATGCAAATGATTATATACAAAGCAAGCTATAACACAGGATAAAAATGAATAATTCATAAAGGGAAAGCACTGGAATTAGGAGGGGTTAGGGAAGGCTTCCTATAGAAGGTGGAATTTTAAGAAGGTGGAAAGTGGGATTTAAAGGAAGCCACAGAGTTCAGTAGTCAGATTGGAGGAGGCAGTGTTCCAGGAATGGGGGAGAGCCAGAGAAAATGCCTAGAATCAAGAGATGGAGTATCTTGATCATAGAACAGCCAGGAGACCAGTGTCACTGTATCAAAGAGTACACGTTGAGAACTAAGGTAGGAGGGGGGCCAGGTTATGAAGGGCTTTGAATGCTAAAGAAGATTTTATATTTATCCTGGAGGCAATTTATCGTCACTTTCTTTATCATCACCATTAATCAATTTAATTACTATCTCTTATGAACAGAAGAAGGGAAGAATATGACCTGAAAGTAGTTTGAGAATGGAGAGTCAGTGTGCAACTGGCCATTTTTATTTGGTATTTATAATACAGGAAACCTTTATATTCGAATGGGCCTCCAACAGCAAATTTATATTGTAGGTACAAAAATCTACTTTTAACATATGGCATAATAGTTTAAAGATTACAGAACTATTAACAACAGAATCAGTAAATAATTTTAAGGTAGCTATTTGAAAGGATCTTTCTGCATAGTAAGTTACAAATTGGAATAATCTTTGGACTAAAATGGAAGGGACTGAGAAATGATGCCATCTTTCCCTGGAGACTGTTAATTTTTCCAGCATTGAAGACATATTTAAATTGGCGAAGGATAAAGTATCAGTCAATGTCACCTCTAACTTATGCATAACTTTATAGAATCAAAATGGAGTTTACTTTTAATAAATTACAAAGGATTCATTAAAAAACAAACTATTAAAAAGGTTTGTACATGGAGCAAGCAGCCCAAGTTGTCAACTCTTGATTACCAATTACATAAAACCTAAGTTTTATATCCTGCAAGTTCTAACACTTCAAATTCCCAGTTAAATATCTCATTTCCCTCAACCTGATCAGGTTGTATTGAACTCTCCTTAACCATAATGTCCAGAATTTAAGAAGGGACATCACATATCTGAGTTCTTTTTAAGTCTACAATTATATCACCTCCTCATATCTGTTTTCTCCTCACCTTCATCCACAAGTAGTATTACTTAAAAGGGGAAAGAAAAGACATCTATAGACCTCATTTTCTTCCTATTCAGTTATACTGGATGCATTAACAAATATTCAGAAAGCTCTTATAAACGTAACAGAACTGTCTTTCAAACATTAATTCCTAAAAAAATTTCAACAAGAATAGCTTTCTTCTTTTTCTCTACACCTCTCTCCCTGTTTCCTAAGCCCCAGATGAAGATACTAGTTGGCAAATGGATATTGGAGATGGAATAAAGTGAGACATCAAATAACTTACTTGAAATCCATCTCTTACCTTCTGTACTTAGCCCTGGACTTGATGTGAACTTGGCTACATCAACAATTTTTACTGCGAATTGTTGCCCAGTTTCTCTGTTGATACATCGCCGCACAACGCTGAAGGGGCCCCTATAGAAAGAAAGAGAGAAATCACATTTTCATGTACTGAATTTCCTAAAATCATGCACACCCTTAAGTATCCTACTACATTTTTATGTTTATTTTTATGTTCTAACCTGAGAACAGCTAAGTCACTCAAAGTTGTCCACCATACAGATGTTGCAGTTAATGTTTACAATTGTTTTCCTACTTAGGCTCACTTCACTTTACATCAGTTCATGATGGTTTTTCTGAATGCATCCTACTCATTTCCAAAAGCATAGTAGTATTCCATCACAATCATATTCCACAACTTGCTCATTCATTCTCCAGTTGATGGGCATTCTTTCCATTTCCAGTTCTTTGCCTTCACATAAACTTCTTCTATAAATATTTTTGTATATGTAAGTCCTTTTCCTTTTTCTTTTATCTCTTTGAGATACAGTCCTAATAGTGGTATTGCCAAGTCAAAGGGTGTATTCACAGTTTGATAGTCCTTTAGGCATAGTTTCATAGTTCTTTCCAGAATGGTTGGATCAGTTCACAACTCCACCAACAGTGCTTTAGTGTCCCAATTTCCCCACATTCCCTCCAACATTTGTAATTTTCCTTTTCTGTCATATTAGCCAATCTGCTAGGCGTAAAGTAGTACCCCAGAGTTGTTTTAGTTTGCATTTCTCTAATCAATGGATTTAAAGCATTTTTTCATATAACTATAATTAGCTTTGATAACTTGGAAAACTGCCTATTCACATGCTTTGACCATTTTCAGTTGGGGAATGACTTCAGTTCTTATACATTTGACTTAGTTATCTATATATTTGAGAAATTAGACCTTCACTTGCTGTAAATTTTCTTTCAGTTATGATTATTATTTACCTCCATTCCGTTTTTCCCTGTTTGTTCTGCTCTTTTTCCTTTCCTGTCCATTCTCAAAGCTGTTTTGCTTCTGACCACTGCTTCCCCCAATCTGCCTTCCCTTCTCTCAGTACCCTCCTTCTGTTATCCCCTTCTCCATCTTCTTCCTTGTGGCATAAGATACATGTATGAATGTATATGTTATTCCTTCTTTGAGCTATTTCTGATGAGAGTAAGATTCCAACATTGCCTGCCACCCCACCCTCCTTTTACCAGGTCACTCTATAAGCTCTTTTCCACCTCCTTCCTTTTCCCCTTCTCCCAGTGCATTTGCTTTCTTATCCTTTTATTTTTCTAGGTATCATCCCATGGTAGTCCTTGGGCTGCAAAATTATTTCACCCTGTCCTTTTGTTGGGTCTGCCACTCTGGAATTTGTTTTGAGGTGTTATTTTAAAGCTGTTTAGAGGGAAATTTGGGAGAGCTCAGGCAAATCTCTGCCTCTACTCCACCATCTTTAGGAAGGAATACTTTCAAAATAATCACTGAGTTTTAGCCCATTAAGCTGTGTAGAAAATTATGGGTTTTACTTCTTTCTTTCTGAGAAAATATTTACATTTTATGTAGTGTGTGTACAGTGGTATCAAGATTGTTTTTGCAAAGTTATTTAGGATTTAGAAGAATTGTTTTTGATGCAAATTTAGTTGTTTGTATTCTGAATTTATGGATTAATATATTTAGTGTGTGAAGTATTTAAAGCACAGGAGGTGCAAGATTGCTTTCAAAATAGCTCTTTGGGTTTTATTATGAAAATACTTACATTTGAGGCTTCCCAAAGAACCCCTGAAATAACATTACTTTAGCTATAAATACAAAAATATTTATAGAAGAAGTTTATGTGAAGGCAAAGAACCGGAAATGGAAAGAATGCCCATCAACTGGAGAATGAATGAGCAAGTTGTGGAATATGATTGTGATGGAATACTACTATGCTTTTGGAAATGAGTAGGATGCATTCAGAAAAACCATCATGAACTGATGTAAAGTGAAGTGAGCCTAAGTAGGAAAACAATTGTAAACATTAACTGCAACATCTGTATGGTGGACAACTTTGAGTGACTTAGCTATTCTCAGTAACACAGTGATCCAAGATAATTCCAAAAGACTTATGGTGAAAAATGCTACCGGAGGAAGAAATGGGAGTCTAAATGAATATTTTTTTACTTTCATTTTCTTTATTCCCCCTGAGGGAGGAGGGTGTTTGTGTTTTCTTTAACAACATGACTAATATGGAGATACGTTTTGAATGACTGTTATATTAAGTGCTTTGCCTTCTCAATGAGTGGGGAGTGGGAGGGACATAATTTGGAACTCAAATTTTAAAAAAATAAATGTTAAAAAATTATTTTTACATTTAATTGGGAAATAAAATATTTAAGAGAAAAAAAGGTATTCCTTCCTGGACAGTTTCAAGAAAGCATAACCAATTTATAAACCAGAAATGAAATGGTTAAGTATCTTGAAAAAAAATACACACACACTTATACATATATATACACGTGTGTGTGTGTGTGTGTGTGTGTGTGTGTGTGTGTGTGTATAGTAAAACCTAGAAGCTACGTGGAGAAATACCAGTCTAAAATGATGATTTGTGCAGAACGGTTGAGAAACTTAAACTCTCTGTAATAAGGCAATTACATAAGTGTAATAATGAACTTCAGTAGGGGATTTTTGACAGTTCAGGAGATCAGATTCTACAAGACTGAAAGTGACTTAGAAGGGTTAAATTGGAGGGGGGGGTTAAGGAGAGGAAGGAGATAGATAAAATCAAAAAGGTGCCAGATTAGAGTTATAAAACTTTACACTGCACTTTATGGCCTCTATCAGGAATTCAATTTGTGGGAATAAATTCTAGAATCTACTAAAAAGGGAAAGAAGGACAGAAGGGTGTGAAATACAAACAATTCTTCTAGGAAAGGAGCATTGCAAATTAATGTTACTGAACAGAAAAATAGATAACAGAGCCGATTAGTAGGAAAAGGAAAGGACTGCTGGAAATGTACTACTCTAATTTAATTTGGATAAAAAGAGAGGACAAAAATAAAAATAAACTCAAGGAATTTGGTCAGGGGCTGGAGACAGAGTGTGTGAAGACTAAGTTCAAGTTACTATAGCCAAAATAAATCACAGAATATGTGCTAAATTAGGATGAAATACATACAAGCTACCCGAAAAGTCTTAGTGAAGTTATGTTAAGACTGTATTAAGACTTTTAGGGTCATATAAATAAATAAATATATATACACACACACACATATATATATATATATATATATATATATATATATATATATATATATATATATATACACACACACACACACAGATTACATATGTAAATGAATATTAAAAAATCACTAATAATTATAACCCAAAAAATAAATGGAATAAATGACTCAATTAAAAAGGGCAAATGAAGAAATTTCTACATTAGGCTTTAGGTCTTTCTAAAAATGAGAGCAACAATGTATTCAAAATAAACCTAAAAATAATCAGACTCTAAATTCTACACATGTGACATACTTAAATACGCTTGTTCAAATAATGCACAATCATTTTGAAGGCAACAAATATGTATTAGGAAAATAGGAAGTTCTTTACTTAATCAAGAAGAGATTATTTCCTCAACTTTAAAATGAAAATAGAGATTTTCATGAATCTCCCAATCTATGGTTCATTCAGTATAAAAAGGAAATCAATTCTTGTCACTAAAATTATGTCTAATATAGACTTTGCCTGATAACATTCATGTTCATCTTTCTGGGGTGACTCTTTGATCCTAACAATTAATTTGGCAAGGATAGTAACTGGGAAACTTTTCTTTTAGTTTGTTTGGAAGAACAGATTTTGCAGAATTAATGAGCAGCATACTGACAGAACCTGAGTATCAAATACCTCTTCTACATAATGTGAAAATAAATAATCAACAAATGACAAAAGCAACTCATCTTCCTTATGAACAGTAGGAGACAGCACAGGTTCATACCCATTTTCGTTTTTTTTCTTTTAAACCTAAGTGACTTTCTTTAACAAAGGATCAGAATACTTACTTATCTTGAGAAAAGAAAGCAATGCTGCTAATTCAGTAACTTAATTGTTTGTGTCCACATAAAGACTTATGGAATTCTCAAATACAATCAAATGTCCTTAATTTTCCACAGGCTCTCCCCTCATGCCTAGAATGCGCTACATCCTTCCCTTACATCTCTTATGGAATGCCAAACTTCCTTTGTAGAGTTCACTTCAATTGTCATCCCTACAGAAGGCCTTTCCTAGATCTGTTTCCAAGTAACTTGTGCCCTCTCCTTACTCTCTAGAACCTAAATTATTTTTTGTTTCCTTTGTATAAATCAGGTTGGAGAGTACAGGCAGAGATGACATGAAAGCCTAAATTCATATCCATATTCCTTACCTCAGTAAAATATTTACAACATGAGGGTTGCAACTTTTATTTTTATCATTATATACCAAATGCCTAGCACCATGACTGGCTCACGAGTAAGCACTTGATGCTCACTTAGAGAATGAAAAGTAGAAGGGAGGGAAGATTGGGGGAAGGGGTAATCAGAATGCATGGTGTCTTGAAATGGGGGGAGGGGAAAGATGGGGAGAAAATTTGGAACTCAAAATCTTGTGGAAATGAATGCTAAAAACTAAAAATAAATAAATTGGAAAAAAAAGAACTAGTCATATGACTATGAACCTTAGTCACTTAAACTCTGAGCCTCAGTTTCCTCCAGTCTAAAAAATAAGAATACTATATGCCCTTCTTACCTCAACAAGTTATTGAGCCCCAACGAATAAATGTACGTGACAGTCATATAGTCAACACTAAATCTTATGTCATTTTCAACTACTTTTTTTGAGCAAAGTTGGAAAATGAAAAAACCCAGCTTCCATTACTTTAGTTAATCAAAGGGTAAATTTCTGGTCACCCCAGCAGGAAACTCTTTTAAGAGAGTCAAGAAGATGAAAAAAATAACATTCTGGATAAAAAATAACCATTCTTACTATTTAATCAGTTTCTTACTAAGCTTCAAATTCTGTATTGGAATTCAAATTTATAATCAGAAGCACATGAAATAATGGAAATCTCAGTAATATTCAAATTACTTGCAGTGACTCAGATGAAATAAAAATTTCTACATGCTTGGAAAATGAAAATATTCTACAATTAAAATAGAATTCTTACTGGACAAATAAAGTGAGTTCTTTGTTTCTACTTGACTTTGAATCTACTGCCCCAAAAACAACCTGTGGAGGTTACCAAATAACTTTAAGCAAATTTGATATACTTCCAGAGGTGCTCAAAATATATATTTATACCTATTTATGTTTTTATATATTTATATATATAATTTATATATAGCTATGGTATATAGAAATACACCTTAATTTTTTTAAAGCACTGTCATGTTTTAAATATTTAGTAAAAATCAATTGGTTAACTAAAAATTATTGTATCCATGGTTTTCAATTCTTGCTAATCCATACCACAGAAGAAAAAATTAAAAAAACTATTGAAAACCTAAATCATCTCTTCCAGACTTTCCTTTATTTTATTTATCCCAGATACTAGCAAACCTACCATGATAATGTGAGTTGGATGCATACAGCATGAGTCAAACTGTGGATTACTGACTTCTTTTAAGTCTCTAGCTTCCTTTAAGTATCAGCTAAAATTCCACCTTCTAAAGGAAGCCTTCTCTAGCTCCTTTAATTCCAGTGCCTTTCCTCTGTTAATTATATCCTATTTATCCTATATATAGTTTACTTTGAATATATATTTGTTTGCATGTTGTCTCCTCCTCTACTAGATTTTAAGCTCCTTGACTGTCTTTTGCCTCTTTTTGTATCCCTAGCTTAGCAGAATTCCAGGCTTAGTAAAAGCTTAATAAATTTTTACTAACTGATTCATTGACTGGATAAAGATACACAGGGAGCATGTGAATAACAATGCATCAATGAATTTGTGAACTCAGTGACAGGGAGGAGTAATCCCTCAACTGGTACAGATTACAACCCATCTACATTTTCAGAAGCATGGCTCTAGTTCATATTTCTCCATAGATCATAATGAAAGTCAACGTTCTAGAATTTGACTTTTTCAAACAAAATTTCATATTACTAGAAATCATATAGTAGGCAAAAGAAGAGATCTTACAAAGAGAGAAGAAGGAAGGGAATGGGAAAAAAGTCAAAGGAAAATAGATGGCAATGAAAAAAGAATTTTTTTTACTTCATGCCTCAGCCTCTGTAATTTTTTTCCTCATATGGGGAAGAGAAGGAAAGGTAAATGAGATAGTATTTTAAAGGTTAATATACAACTTTTCTAAGTCAAGTCAATAAGTATTTATTAAGCATTAGCATTTACTATATGCCAGGCATGATCAATGAAAGCATATTAAGGAATTTATAATGCTACTTAATTGGCAATATTCATTTAACAGCCATTTATTAAATATTAATAATTTACAAAGCACTGCACTAGGTGCTGTGGGAGGTAAAGATATAGAGGAATGCACTGAAAGTAGAATAACAAAAGATAGAACATAGGTGTGTCATAAAGAAAATCTTTACTATAAATTAATTTAATCATATTTAAATGTCAATAAATTGCTAAATAAACAACTGATTCGAATTATTTAATAATTTAACAGTAATTCACACTAACCGTGCTCTACCGTATTATTTAAGTAATAAAATAATAAATAATAAATAAATAAGTCAGACCAGACTCTCTCTTGCTCCTGTTGTAAGTGGAGGAGAGGGGCTCCTCCACTGAAAAGTACAGTGCACACCTATCCTCCAAAGAATACTGCAGGAAGCCCCAGGAGGCGAAGAGCCTCCTACGCCCCTTATTGTTATATTGTTATTGTTATATTGTTATATTGTTGTGCTTAGCTGAAGGCACATTTAATGTAAAAGGGGCTCTCCAGTCTGTCTGTGTTTAGTGAAAGAGTAAAACATGCTTCACTCATCTCAGAAGCCTCACAGAGCTTCTTTGTGTTGCCCTACCACCGTAACGAAAATCTATCATTATAGCAAGTCTGGCAAAGAAACGACTGCAGCCCAAAGGTGGCAGCTGGTGGTGCAGTGGATAGAGGGCACCCTCTAGAGTCAAGAAGATTCAAACTCTGACTCAGACTCGATAGCTGGGTGACCCTGGGCAGGTAGATTATCTGGTCAGCCACAGCCTCCCAGCGTTGTGGGGGTAAAATGAGAAAACATTTGTAAAGTTATCTGCAAATGTTGAAGGAAATAGAGATAGCAATCATACATATGTGTACATTATGTGTGCATACACACACACACACACCAAGCAATACAATAAGCTAAGCTGAAACTGTGGTGTCGTATAAAGAAGACAAATCTAGCGTTCACTTAAGAAACCTCTAAGTACTAGTTCCGCCATGAATTAGCCATGTGATCCAGACAGCAAGGTATTTCACCTTTCCTAGGCTTAATTTTTTTCAACTGTTAAGTGAAGAACTAGAATTAGAAATCTCTTCCAGATCTCATTTCTACAATTTGATACAATGCAGTATAGAATTACACAATTTATAACTGATTGAATGCTTATCTATCATCAGAATTTTTATTAAAAAGTTTTTAAAGTTGACCATGAATCACCCAAGATGGCTGCCCCAACTGAGATACACAATCAGGTTTCCCACACTTATTCAAGCAAAAATAATCTAAAAAAAATTTTTTTTGCACTAGGTTGCATAATGATAAATCCAATGATAAATTCTACTATGCAAAAACAAAACAAAACAAAAATGCCCAGAACTACACACAAAAGATGGTCATACCCACAGTGCTGCTAATGAACCCAAGGCCAGCACAGGCATGCATAGGTCAACAGCTTTCCAGTACAATCAGTGCCACATCAGGGACACGGAGTCTGAAGGGGCCAGAAGGCCCCAGGGCTGCTGGAAAGCCAAAGATGGGAACCTGGAGACTACCAGGAGCCGCAAAGACCAAGGCAGGTATGGCAGCATTCGGATTCAGACATCTCAGGCTCCTGGTGCCTAACCCAAGGAGGAGAAGGTCATGCACAGCAAGCAAGACCTTAGAACAAAACCAAACAAGACTGAGTACACCATCCAACGGGTAGACCTGGCCCTAGCACAAAGTTCTCATTTAGGTAGTAAAGCTGGAGAGATGAACGGACCAAAGAAAAATCCAACCACTAAAAACTGTTATAGATCCAGAGATGCCCCAATATGCAACCTGACTGAAAGTAACACCATAACAAATGCAAGCAGAGGCCTGGAAGAAAACAATAACGTATCTTATATAAGAATTACATGAATGCCTTGAAGAAATGAAGCAAGAAAAATAAAAGTGGTAGAAGACTGTGATGAAGAGTGATCGACATTACCCAAGTTACAGGCTTCCTGAAAAGCAGAACAGATCAAACTTAAGTCACTGACTCTATGAGGCAGCAAAACAGGATATAATGCAAAGTAAATGACATCTAAAACAACCAACCTAGATATCAGGTCAAGGAGGAAGAATTTAAGAATCACTGGACTCTCAGGAAAAAAAAAGTGATTTTTTAAATATGGACACCATATTTCAAGAAATCATAAATAAAAACTGCCCACATCTACTGCACCAAATGGCAGAGTAAAAATAGAAAGAATGGGCCAGTCACTTCCTGAAACAACGAAAGTTCTAGAAATGTCAGACAAAATTCAGAGCTTTCACATCAAAGAAAAAACGCTGCAAACACGCAGAAGGAAGCTACTTCGAGAAGCTTGAGGAAAAACAGTCAAAATCACACAAGTCCCCCTGACACCTTCTACTGTAAATGAGAGAGCAGCTGAGGACACAGCATTCCAAAAAGCAAAATATATAGATTTACAACCTGAAATAACTTAACCCAGCAGGTGAGCAGAATTCTACAGTGGGGGGAAAATGACTTTTAATATTAGAGGGAACTTTAAAACATTTCCAGTGAAAGTATCAGAGCCAAATAAAAACTCTGAGCAGTAAACACAAAAAAAGTCAAGGGACACATAAAAAATTTAAAGCACTGGGAAGGGGTTTGAGGATGGAGAATACGGCGTGCTAAGAAGTGTCTCTTCAGAATTTAAATATCTTCAAGGTACATTAAGAAATGAGAAAACTGGAGAACCTGGAGGACAGGCTGGTTCTGATCTGAAGGTGAAAGAGAAGGGAGAGTAAACAGAATACAATAATGTGGAAGAGGAAAGAAGAGGGTGTAAATTATAATGTCTTATAACTGGAGAATGTGAGAAGACCTGTATATAAACATGGAAGAAGGAATGAGGAGAAAGGGCATGAGATGAACTTCATTCTTACCTGAATTACACAAAGAAAGGCTGAACACACACGCACACACAGTAACACACACACACACACACACTCACACTCTAGTATGTTGAACTCAACAAGAAAATAAGTGAGGACAGAAAGAAGGCAGCTAGAGGTGAAGCGGGGAATGGTAACATATTGAGAACAAACATTACTGGGAAGGGAAAGAATCCTAAGCAAAACAGATTTCCTGATCTTGAAGGTGAGATGAAGGGAGGAAAAAAAACTGGAATCTAAGGCAATGTCCGTCAAATGGGGAATGGCTGAACAAATTTTGGTATATGAATGTAACAATATTATTGCACCATAAGAAAAGATGAAAGTGATAATTACAGAAAATCCTATGAAGCAGGAACTGATAGAAAATGAAGTGAGTAAAACCAGCATACAAATTGAATGACAACTTGTAAAGAAAAACAATTCTGAAATAATTAAGAACTCTGATCAAAGAAATAGCTAACCATGTTTTCAGAAGCCCTAGGAGGAAGCATATTACCACATCTTACAACATAAAGTGATAAACTAAAGGTGCAGAAAGAGATATACAATGTTTGTAAAAGCACAAAAACGTTTGTCAGTCTTATTTATTACAGAAGGGTTTTTTGCCCCATTTTTAACTGGAATTATAATAATAGCTACCATTTGTACAGCACTTTTAAGTTTGCAAAGTGCTTTGCAAGTATTATTTCCTTTAATCCTCACAATACAATCAGAAATCATTATTATTCCCATTTGGAGGAAGAAGAGATGAGAAAAATTGAAAAGAAAAGGAAAAATATTGGAACGATTATGGGAAAACAGCCACATCAATCCACTGTTGATGAACACGTGAACTGGTATAGACACTCTGAAAAACAATCTAGAACTGTGTCCCAAAAGTTACCAAACTGTGCATACTCTGACTCTGAGATGCTACTAAGACAGTGTAAAAGAAGAAAAAGTCTTACACGTATAACAATATTTATGGTGGTAAAGAACTGGAAGCCAACAGGGCACCCATCAACTAAGGAAACAATCAATTATATTATATGGATTAATTGAACAACATAAATATAATATACTGTTATGCTACCAAAAAAAAAGACAAAGGGAAACATTTCATAAAAACCTGGGAAGACTTGTATAAACTGATGCAGAGTAAATTTAGTCAAATCAGGAGAATTATTTATCCTATACTTAGATTATATTTATAACAACTTAACTACAACAGACTTAAAAACTCAGATCAAAGAAATGGATCAATAATGACTTCAGAGGATTAATGATGAAGATCTCTATACCTCTTAACTGAGGTAGTACTATATTTAGATGGACTCTGGACATGGCCAATAAGGCAACTGGTTTTGCTTGGCTATGCATATATCACAAGGATTTTGCTTTTATTTGGTTTTTTTCTTCATGCCAATGAGGAATAGAAGTAGCAGAGAGAGAAAATAAATGATAATTAAAATTAATTTAAAAAGAAAAAATATTTTATAAAATTTGTTATATACTTTTGTTTTTTAAAAAAGCAAATGGCATGAAATGGATACTCAGTTTCATATGCAGTCCTCTATTTTATGCTTTGTTGTGTATCTGTAAATGCTCTTTTTTAACATTTAGAATTTTTAAAAATCATTTTTAAATGTGAACAATACCCTGACATTAAAAAACATTGCTTCCATAGGAAAATGAGTTCAAAATCACACCCTTTTTACTAAATAGCACTGTTTCCAAGTTCAAAGATTACCTCTCCTCAAAAATGCAAACCAATTTCATGTAACTTTTCAGAAATACAGCTGTTGCATAAATCAAATCACATTACAGGTATTTTAGAAAAAAATGATGACTGGATCAAGATTTCTATTAAAGTTTGTCACAACTGCATTTGGCAAAAATACTGTCATTTCAGAGTTAACAATGCATAGAATAAGACATAAGATGTGAGTCTCATTCACCTCCTCATTTATAGATAAGAAAATTGATTTTAAATGGTTTGCTAAAGTCATGCTGCAATAGTTGGTACTAGAAATGAAAGAACTAAAACTCAGATTTCCTGACTTCTAATTGAGACTTCCCCAACAGTAAATCTTATTTGAATATATAAGGCTTCCCTTTTATAATATGTATAAAACAAATGCAGCATAAAACACAAGGAGCAAAAAAAAAAAAAAAAACAACCTAAGGAATTTTAGATTATATTAGTTATTTGCAAAGCAGATCCCCACTTCTGAGTGAGAGAGGGAAAAAAGTAGATGGATGTTTAAACAGCTGGCTGAATGCTACATAGCATTCATGAGAATTTCTTTCTTTTAAGCAGCTGTGGTCTATGCTGCCCAAAATCAGGATCCGATTTCTCCTCAAAGATCTATAAATGAAGACAAATGCAAATGTCAGTTTTTAAAGAGAAAAAAGTCCTGTCATGATGGATATGCAGTGGATATGCTCCTTTCTTACAATTTTTATGGACTTTTCCTGCTCTAACTATAGTTCTAGGTGAAAGGCTGAAAATGGTACAAATTTACAGTTTTGCAGATAAGTATATTTTCCCCCAAATATCAAACTGCCCTTTTATTGTTTCTGAATTAATTAGGTTCCCTCAACCCAACTTAGAGTGAACGCACGCTTCTTTAAACATTAAACAGTTACTCAAAGGTACCAGTCACTGCATCAGTAAACCAAAAACAGATACCACGCTAAGTGCTGGGGACACAGCAGGGGATGTCACTAAGTCAATGCACAAGCGCCAGGCGCCACGCTAAGTGATGATACAAAGAAAGAAGGAAGGCTGGACTGGAGCGGTTATGAAGTCCTCTGAATAGCAGAGAAAATGTTTATTTTTGATTCTAGAAGTGACAAGGATACAATACACAATGGAGTTCTACGAAGCAGAGGACGATATGGCCTGGAAGACTACTTCGATGGCTGAGTGGAAGATGGAGTGCAGTGAGAAAAACTTGTGGCAAAAAGACAAACTAACAGGCTAGGGCAATTTTCCAGAAGTAAGGTGACACGCAGCTATATCAAGGTGTTGGCAATGTCAGAGAAGAAAGAGAAGGGAAAGTATGATAAATGTGTGAGGGTACAATCAACAAAATGTGGCAAGAGACTGGATATGGGAGATGAGAAAGAGTGAGGAGTGGAGAGTGACTGGGTATCCTCAGCAGTAAAAGCGATATTTAGAAGAGGGAACAGTTTAGAAGAAGAGATAATAAGTTCAGTTTTAGACATGTTGAGCTTAAGATGTCAACAGGAAGCTTGCAGGTCACATGAAGAACAAGATGGCAAAGACATTTTCTGAAAACCCCACGATGTCTCAAACCTCTCCAAAACAGAAACTTAGCACCAAATAAAGCAGCTTGAGCTGTTTCCACGGTCTAGAACATACAGAATCCAAAATAAGGGTTTTTTTTTTTAAACTCAACCCAAAACCCAAGAAACAATGTTCACTGACCTCGAGTTCATTCAACACTCCTACCCCACCTTCCATGCTACCAACGATGAGGTTGTTCTAACAGACCCAAGGAAATAACACAGGTTTACATCAAAGCCTACCCCCTATACTGAGTCCCAGTACTGACCCTGACAAGTTTGCTCAAGCTTCAACAGACAGCTTGGCCACATCCTTTGAGGAACAAAAGCCTTCAGGAAAACAGGTTCTGAAACTATTGGCAACTAAGAAACAGAGGGAATGGGAAAGGTCACCAGAGTAGGACACTATCAATACGGAGGGCGTTTATACTACTCCACCAAGCCTGAGGGAAAGAATACAGCATCTAGCTGGTGACAGTTATTTTTCCCCCCTCAATTTTTTTTTAACATTTTTATTTAAAATTTTGAGTTCCAAATTCTATTCTTCCTTCCCCTCCCTACTCCTTGAGATAGTAAGCAGTCAGATATAAGTTAAACATGTGTAATATGTAAAACATTTCCATATTAGTCATTTTGTATAAGACTACTCAAATAAAAGAAAAACGTAAGAAAGTGAAAAACAGTATGAATTGAGTCTGTATTCAATAGGCATCAGTTCTTTCTCTGGAGGTGGATAGTATACTTCATCATTAGTCCTTTGGGATTGTCTTAGATCACTGTGTTGCTCAGAATAACTGAGGCATTCGCAGCTTTTCATCAAGCAATATAGCAGCTGTTACTGTGTACAACTTTCTCCTGGTTCTGTTCACTTCACTTTGCATCAGTTTATGTCTTTCCAGTTTTGGGAAAATCATTCTGCTGTCATTTCTTACAGCGCAATAATATGCCATTACAATCATACACCACAGCTTGTTTAATCATTCCCCGATTGATGGACATCCCCTCAACTTCCAATTCTTTGCCACTACAAAAAGAGCTGCTATAAATATTTTTATTAACATAGGTGTTTTTCCCTTTTTTTGGATGTCTTCTGGACATAGACCAAGCAGTAGTATTGCTGGGTCAAAGGGTATACAGAGTTTTATAGTCCTTTGGGAATAGTTCCAAATTGTTCTCCAAAATAACTGGATCAGTTCACAATTCCACCAACAGTTCATTGGTGTCCCAGTTTTCCCACATCCGTGTCAAGATCCAAAATTTTCTGGTTTTGTCATATTAGCCACTCTGATATGTGTGAGGTAGTACCTCAGAGTTGTTTTCATTTGCATTTCTCTGATTGACAGTTATTTATAGCATTTTTTACATGACTGTAGATAGCTCCAATTTCTTTTCTGAAAACTACTTGTTCATATCCTTTGACCATTTATCAATTGGGGAGTGGCCTATATTTTTAAAATTTTGACTCTATACATTTTAGAAATGACACCTTTATCAGAGATACTTGCTGCAAAATTTTCCCCCAGTTTCCCACTTTCCTTATAATTCTGGTTGCATTGGTTTTGTTTGTGCAAAATCTTTGTAATTTTATATAATCAAAATTCTCTATTTCATACTTTTTAATGCTCTTTATATCTTCTTTGGTCCTGCTGGTGACAGTTCTGACCACCAAAAAGTGACCTGGGGCAAAGACACTCAAAAAGTCAGTTGGGACAGTTGGTTCACTTAGGTGAACTATGATTTGCCCAGTTTGGGAAGAGGCTGAGACACTTTGGGATCCACATCCTAACAGAATCACAGAGAGAAGAGTCAGGAAACAAGTGACTGGGAAAAACAAAATGACTGCAAGGAGCAAAATCTCAAAAGACCTAGAATACAAACACATGAATCAACAGGAAAAACAACAACAGCAGGAAATACGGCCTCCAGATCTGGCCAGCTAGTCCTGCATCACTAATGTACTGCAAAATAAAGGAAAATGATCCAGCACTCGATGAGACAGAGAACCCTGAATCTGAGGAGAACATGAAACAATACACTGTTCCTGAGTAGTTTAAAAGAGAAATGACAATTATGAGACCAATTCATATCCTGTAGAGCAAAACTAAGAATAAAAATAAAAGAATAAAAAATAAAACTGAAAGTGCAAAGGCAAACCTCACCAAACAAAAGAGAGAATGATAGACTGGGAATGCAAATACATAGAAGTGAAGAGCAATCTGGAAGAAGAGTAACAAAAAAAGATGCTCATATTAAAAGAAACGATGCTCACTACGTAAGCAAAGCATACAGATCTCAAAGACAAGATGCACAGACATAACCTAAGGACTATACGTCTTTGAGAAGAACATAATACCACCAAAATCCTTAACACCATAATAGTGTTATAATAATAATAGTAATAACAGAAGAAAACTGCCCAGAACTTCTGAACGCAGAAAACAACATACCAATTAAAAGAATTCACATATCTTTTCCAAAAACAAAACAAAAACAGCCTCCAAAACTGCAAAAATCTCAGACATGTGGCTAAATTTCAATTCAGAAACAAGTTCTCTGAGCGATCAAGAGGAAAAACCTTCAAACACAAAGGAAAGGACATTAAAATAATTCACGGTTTTTTCCACATCCACTAGAAAAAGGAGGAGAGAATGAAATCATGTGTTCCAAAAAGCACCAGACCTCTAGATGCAGCCCAGCCTAAGCATAGGGGGGAAAGCAGATGGACATTCAATAATGAAGAGTTTGAAACATTTTTAGAAAGAAAATCAGAAAATGAAAGATTATTTCCTTTGAACTAACACTCCAAATAAAAAGAAATACAGGAGTGAATAAATACAACAGGAAAGGACAGCAACAAAAACAGAGTGACAACGAAGAGACCAGTAAGAGATTTCTTTGTAAATGTACATAAGGGGTGAAGGCAGAAATCTGGTAGAGCTACTAGTGAAGAAGCAGGCATGGGCAGTATAGATAGAACCTAGCAACACCCTGCATACAGATGCAGGCTTCTTATGTGGAACTACCACAAAGAGGGACTGGGAGGATAGAGAGGAGTGAGTAGTGTGCTGGAGTTAAATCAAGAGCTAGCAATGAGGGGATGGTAACACGGTCTCAGAAACAGAAGCACCTGCAGGAGAGTGGGTAAGGAGGAGGAAGGGAAACTGAAATTGTACAGAAAATAGTTTGTAATGATAATCTTGACAAATATATCCATTTTGGGTCAGTTATTCAAAAGGACCTGAATAGATGAAAGGAGAACAGAGCAGAGTAACATCTATACAAGAGGTTTCAAGCATCTTATTTCAGTTTTAAGCTAATTTAAAAGAGTAAAAACACAGGAATAAGAAAAGGAAGCCCAGTGGAGGGCTCAATCAGGATAAAAATTAATACAAGCAGAAAAAGAAATGATAGTATTAATAGACTCCAAAACTGAGACAGAAAGAGAAAATAGCAATGGGCACTAGGTGGTGTCAATGATAAAGTGCAGGGCGTAGAGCGTAAAGATCTAAGTTCAAATGCTACCTTACTAGCTGTTACCTTGGCCAAGTCACTTAACTGTGTTGCTCTCAAGTTTCCTTACCTATAAAATGAACTGCAGATGGAGGCAGCAAACCACTCCAGTGTGTTTGCCAAGAAAATCCCAAGAACAATCACGAAGAATCAAGGAATGTGTGTGGGGGGGAGGGGGAGCGGAGACTGAACAACAAAACAGTTTAGAAATGGATACAATAGAGTAGTGAGTGGAGACTTTCATTGATGGAAACATCTGGCTGAAGCTCTCTGTACCAAAGTCAAAATAGCAAATCATTTCTTCACTCGAATGTGTAATTCCAACTTCTAAAACACAGACTACTCAGGAGAAGTGCTGAATGCGGTGAGACGCTAGGAACCACAGAGGCAAGTCACTACCCATTTCAGAATGGGTGACAGAGAACCAAAGCTGAGAATACCCTAAGGCTTGGGGAGAACAGACTTCTCTCATGACTCCAATCTACTCTATTCACGAATGATGAAGTAATTTTCCTTAAATGAAGGTTTGAATACGTAATTCCCTGCTCAGCCAATTCCAGTGGCTTCCTATTGCCACTACAATAAAATAAAAACTCTGTTTAGCCTTTAAAGGTATACAATCTGGCCACAAAGAAAACGCACAGAGCCACTCAGACTTCAGACACATACAGAATATAGCAGCAACATCAGATAATGAAGCAAGTGACACAAAAACATGGCATGGTCCCGTAAGACTAGGGTCAGGAGGGCTAACACTGAGATGGCTAGGTAACCCAGTGGAGACGGAAATGCGTCTGGAGTGAAGAGTTACTAAGTTCCAATCATCAGACACTTAGTAGTTGTGTGACCTTGGGCAAGTCACTTGACTTTTGTTTGCTATGTTTCTTCAACTGTAAAATGGAGGTGACAGCACCTACCACCAGGGTTGTAAAGATCAAACAGTATTTGGAAAGTGAGGCTTGGCACAGAGTAGATGTTTAACAAATGCTTGTTTCCTCCCTTCCTTCCTCTACTCAGAATGAGCAGAAAGGCTTTAAAAAGTTTTTTGATTTTTCTGGATTGGGGAATTGAGGCCAAAGACCAAGACAGGGCTACTGCTTAGAGTGCACATATGAAAATATAGAGCTGTTCATCTCTTATTCTGCCTTTGTTATCTCCTATTAAGAATGATCTCTTAAAAAGGACAAAACAAAATAAAAAATACAGTTGAAATCTAGGACTAATAGGGAGGTAATAAGGGATCATCTAGCTTCCCTTGATGAATTTAAATCATGAAGTCCCAACAAATTTCATTCCATAGTACTGAAAGAAATGTTGAATATAATGACATTTTTATTACCCCAAAATTTTTTATAAACGACAACCAGAAAAGGAAGTAGACACATCACATATAGATATATATCACATATAGATAGAAAGAGAAAATCAATTTATATAATCTTTATGCTCCAAAGTACCCACATAATCATATGAGATCTTGGGCAAGGACTTCATTCTTGAGACCATCTCTTAACCAAGCCATTTTTATAGATCTTTGGAAAAAAAAAAACATGGAAGATGGGAAAGGTAGCATATAAGACTAGAAATGTGCAAATATTATGCTCATCTTCAAAAATGGGTGGGAAATGGAATCTGCAAACTGTAAAGCAATGGATCTGACATATTCTAAAATGGATGTAAAGGAATGGGTAATAAATATCTAGAAAAAGAAAGTAATAATAACCAAGAGCTAGAAAAATTTCATCAAAATTGAGTCATGACAGACAAACCATATTTCCTCTTCATGAGTTATCTACGGTGGGAGACCAAGAAAATGATGCAGTTAGAGTTAATTTAAATTTTAGCAAAGCATGTGCCAGTTGCTCATGCTATTCTTACAGAAAAGAAATGAGAAATATAGGCTAGTCAGTCACAGTTAGGCTTCAAAATACTTGTTTTTTCAAGAAATTGTGATAGCAAAAGATAAGGAAGTATGAACAAAAAGACTAAAGTAAACTACTTTCAAGTAAGGTTACAAAGAAACCACTGGAGTCCAAAAGGAAATTATTAGATACCTAAACTTGGAATGATGCCTGTTTAACCAAAGATTCCACTTTTCTTCAAAACCCAAATACTATATTTATAAGTTCCAGGAACTGTAGTTCTAAATGTAACTCATAAGCAGAGCTGTCAGCATTTAATTAAAATAATTGGGAGACACTTTATATACATAGATGTTAAATGAAACAACCAAGTTCCTGTAGCCTGAAGGTCAGAACTCTGCTTTCAAATAAGAGAGATCAAGTAGGAATAGAACAAAACGAAGAACCAATAAAGTGAATAACAAGTGAAAATTTAACCCTTTCCATACAAGCAACTTTTTACAGATTACACACACACTATATATATCTGAGCTACCGGTGATTAATTTTAGTCCATAAATGTGGGTTTAAAAACAATCTAAAAGTATAACTTTCATGTTACTGCAAAATAAATCTCAAAAGTATTTTTTAAAGTCATGAGGTATAATTTTTTCCAAAGAGATGAGATGATCATAAAATGAAAATTAGTAAAGTAGAAAGAAGTTTAACTTCTTACAGTTAAAGCTCAATTTTACACACTATGTTCAATATATAAAGGCAAGAGAACAAAGGAAAATTTCACTAAGCAATGGAAAACTTCTCTAACAAATCAAGCAAAAGTAAGATGGTCTTCATATAACTCATATCATCAATGAATTTCAGGAACTCAGAATTCATCTTAAAGGAGGAGAAAGTCAGGAGAGGCTTTTAAAAGTTACGTAGTATATATGTAAAAGTTGAATGGCTTGTCCACCACCATAAATCTAGTCACTAGAAAAGTCAGAATTTTAATTCAGGTCTCTCAAATCCTTTTATCTATACCACATGGCTATTTAAGAAAGTAAAAATGAGGAAAGAAAGTACAAATTAATGTGATAATGTAGTTTTATAGAGAGATGTCTACAGAAATAGCCTACAGAAATAAAATACCCCTGTTACTGTAGAGATTACTCTCTATCACTTCAGTTTCTGTCTTTTATGTCCCTTACCCCCAATATGCAACTAGGTGACACAGTGGAGAGAACACTGCTTTTGAAAGTAAAGAAGACTTGAGTCTGTATCCTGCCTAAGGCACTTAATAGCTGTGCTATCCAGAGCAAATCACTTAACTTTTCAGTTTCTTCATCTATGAAATGGGGATAACAATTGATCCTCCTTCACAAGGTTGTGAGGGCAAAATGAGAAAATATCTATAAAGCACTCTGTAAAGCTTAAAGCTCTATACACGTTAGCTGTTACCATTGTTATTATCCAATCACTTGCCAAGTCTTATCAATAACTACATTTGTCTCCTCCACTCACAGAGCTTCCCTCAGGATGGAATATTATAATAGGCCTCTAAATTATTTCCCTGCTTCCAGAGTTTTCATCTCTAAGAATGTTGTCCGTAACCTTGTACCCAATAAATACCATAGCTCCCAATTGCCTCCAAGGTCAAAAAGTCTTTTTTCATAACCTGGCCCCTTCCTAGAGTTTACTTTCCTGCAAACAGCTTGGCCCACATGCTGCTCTTTAGATTCCCTGACTTCCTTCGAGGCTCAGCCCAAGGCTCATCTACAGACTTTTCCCCATGTTTTCCCACTGCTGCCCCTCTGCTAGTGCCTTCCCTCTATGATTAACTTATACACACACACACACACACACACACACACACACACACACACACACACACTCTACACATATCTTGTATGCACTCAGTCATTTCAAAAAGCAATGTATAGACCAGTTTTCCATCTAGGATGGGGAGCCAATTATCTTTGCCTTTGCTTTTTTATTTTGCTTGTGGATTGATGATGACCATTTGAACACCAAAGACAATTTTGAACTGGGGACAAGAATTATGTTCAAAATGCATCCTTGCATAGTTGTCAGGAACAGCAAATTTCATTTCCCACTGCCCCCCACCCCCCAAATGGGGCTTGTGCAGATCACCCAAGTTGGATGTAACCATGTGAGAATCATCATAAACTTGCTTCTGGGAGAAGATATTCTGTGCTGGTCTGAAACACAAGCCTGAATTCACTAGGTGCAGGGACACCAAGGAATAAGTTGCATGGGAAAAGGCTCCCTTCCCCTTAGGCCATGAGAGTCCAAGAAATGGGCTTGGAATTTTGATTTCGCTTCATTTGTCCTTTTCATTTCTAAATGCAGAGCGGATTCCCTGGGGACCTAGGGAACTTGAGCCAGAGGGACTCTGGAGGCCAGGAGTCCAGGCTAACCAGTTAGCCCAGCAAGGAAGCCTTGAGAAACCAGGGTCCTAGAAGGCAAGGCTGGGGGATTAAGAGTGAAACTTAGATTAACTGTAAACTGGGGGTGACAGCACCTACTTCCCAAGGCTTTTATGAGAATCAAATGAGATATCTGTAAAGTTTTTAGTGCAAAGAAACGAAGAAAATAACACCTTTAAAAATAGACTAACCCAGATGGCAAAAGAGGTCCAAAAAGCCAATGAGGAGAAGAATGCTTTAAAAAGCAGAACTGGCCAAATGAAAAAGGAGGTTCAAAAGCTCACTGAAGAAAATAGTTCTTTAAAAATCAGAATGGAACAGGTGGAAGGTAATTATTTTATGAGAAACCAAGAAATTATAAAACAAAATCAAAAGAATGAAAAAATAGAATGCAATATGAAATATCTCACTGGAAAAACAACTGACCTAGAAAATAGATCCAGGAGAGATAATTTTAAAATTATGGGGCTACCTGAAAACCATGATCAAAAAAAGAGTCTAGACATCATTTTTCAAGAAATTATCCAGAAAAACTGCCCTGATATTCTAGAACAAGAGGGCAAAATAGAAATGGAAAGAATTCAATCATCTCCTGAACAAGATCCCAAAAGGAAAACTCCTAGGAATAGTGTAACCAAATTCCAGAGTTCCCAGGTCAAGGAGAAAATATTACAAGCAACCAGAAAGAAAGAATTCAAGTATTGTGGAAATACAATCAAGATAATGCAGGATTTAGCAGCTTCTACACTAACAGATTGAAGGGCTTGGAATGATATTCCAGAAGTCAAAGGAGACAGAATTAAAACCAAGAATCATCTACCTAGCAAAACTGAGTATAATACTTTAGGGGAAAAAATGGAATTTCAATGAAATTGAGGACTTCCAAGCATCCTTGTTGAAAAGACTATAGCTGAATAGAAAATCTGATTTTCAAATACGAGAATCAAGAGAAACAGGAAAGAGAAGCCTTAAGGAACTCATTAAAGTTGAACTGCTTACATTCCTTAAAAAAAGCTAAAAACAAAGCATAGAATTTGGCACATTATAGTTGCTTAATAAATGTTTGCTGACTGACTGAAAACCAATCCTCAATACTGCTGCTGTCAGGATCTCCCATGCCAAAAGCCCTTTTATTCCTCTTTTTACTATTAGGAGACACCCTGTTTTCCAGAAGTAAGGCTTAGAAAAAAAGCTGTGCCCTGAGCTTGACATAATAATTCTTTGTCTTCACCTTCTGGATGAACTCTGCTGCAGGAAAATCATAGAACTGCTTCACACCAGCCCCACGTGGTCCCTGAGCTCAGACAAGGACCTGCAGGAACCACATTCTGGTCATAAGGACCTGTTAAACTTACCTCATGGTTGCTGTAACACCTCACTGCCATGTATTGGAGGAGGGATAACACAAGGGAGCTCCTAGCAGGTTCGCTCTTGATCCAGGCACACAGGAAGACAGCATATTAGCAGAAAATAATAAGGGGCTGATGAAACTTACTTTATTCTTCTCAATGGGGATGATGATAATGGGAGCATAACTCCTCCAGCATCCTCTAATTATTCTTTTCCCAAAGGCAAGAGAGAATGGGAATTGCAACTCCTATAGGATCCCCTAAGTCTCAATGGGGGTTGATCAAGACATGCACAGCATTCCAGCTTGTGTATTCCTCCCTTAAGCTGTGATGGGCGCTGGTCAAGACACGCACACATACACATTCCCCTCATCTACTCCTATTCCCCACTTACTGACCAATGCCCCCTTGATTTATAGAGTAACAGACAAGAAGGCAATTTGTCAGCAATAGCCTCACAAGTTTACATTAACATTAGTGACATCCTAGTGGCTTAGCCATGGCACATGCACACTGGGCTGTTTACAACTTAACTCAAATGTTTATATTATTTATCCTTATATCTCACTGTGCAAGCATGGTGAAGATGTCTACAAGCCATCAGCCAGGGTACTAGTGGATTATTATGGCCATGGGTCATAGGAACTAGATCCATGATCCTGGGAACTATTATCTAAAAAGAATAACAAATCTACCTTACACATGGCTACGACTCACCGCCTGTGTTTTTTTGTTTTTTGTTTTTGTTTTTGTCTAATCTCTACCATATGAACCCTTAGCTTCACTGCTTTGGGTCTCCTCCTAGAGGAGAATCTGGCATCATGTCTGTTTCCCTCCTCCAACAGAATAAAAAGAGCTTTTTGCTATAAACTCTGCGGCTCTTTAGTCAGAGCTGGCAGTTGGTGTAAAAAACTCTGTGGCTCTGGCTTACTTTTATTTTTCAGAACTAACAGTTGTGTGCATAATCTCTGTGAGCTCTTTGGCGTTTTCAGAGTTAACGGTTGCTGTCTAACCTCTGTGGATCTCTGGTCATTTGTTTTCAGGGTTTCACACTGCCAGATTCATTTTCATAAAGTCCTGGTCCGATGACGTCACTCCTCTCCTCAAAAACCTACCACAGCTCCCAAGTGATTCTAAAACAAAATTCAAATTCCTCTGAAACTTGATGCTTAAAATCCTCTACTATCCAGCTCCAATGTACCATTTCATTTTATTTCATACTATGCTCCTGAAAGCACTCAAGTTACAGTCAAACTAGCCATGCCTCCAACCACATGTTCTGACACTCAATCTCCTACTTCTGAGTATTTTGGGCAAAAGTAATCTCCAAAGCCAAGAATACAGCCCTACTTATCTGATGCCTCTCATCCTCTTCTTCCTTTCCACTGTCAACTTAAGGGTGACTTCTTCCAGGAAGTTTTATCTGACATACCCAGTAATAAACGCTCTCCGTCTCTCCCTCGAGGCCCCTCAGGGACAGCTTCCTTTATATCTTAGTATTCTTCTAGACTAGGATAGTATCTTACATAATGTAAGTGTTTCAACAAAATATTTGGGAAAGAATTTCCATCAAAAGTAAGAGGGAAAGAGCCTAGGAAAAGCCTTCTCCAGGAGGAGGAGGGATTTGAATCTTCTTTAAAGAAGTAAGAGGTGAGGGAATAGATCACTCTAGGAACTAAGGATGTCCGATGCAAATGCAGTTGCAAGCAGCCAACATATATGGATTATTGCAAATTCATGCGAAAGGAATAGAAAGAGTAAACGAAGACTGGAAAGATAGGAGTCAGGTCAAAGGAAAAACTATTTGATCCTGGAAGTAACAGGGAGCTGCTGAAGTGTGCGTCAGGGGGAAGGGTGGGAGGTGACATCATCACACCTGCAATCTAGAAAAATAAGTTTGGCAGCTAAATAGAGAATGGTTCATATCTTGATCAAGTCATTCTCCTTTCCTGGGTCTGTTTCCTCATATGTAAAAATGAATGGAAGGACTAGATCTGTTTATATTTAGATCACACTAAGGCTTTAAGAAATTTCATGGCAATGTGAAAAGAATACATTATAATTATTTTTGTATCTTCCAAAGAACATGGGACTAGGGGTCAGATCCAGAGGCAAATCTCAAATCATATGAAATTCAAAAAAATCACAATGTATTACCCTCAAATTCTGTACCTACAAAGTAGACTTCTGGACTTATCTTTCTCAGGGCAGTACTGAAGAAATGCTCTATAAACTATAAATTATTATGATGATGGTGGCGATCTATTTACTAAATTTTTCCTACCGCATAGACACCCTTTGTACTCTTAGGTATCTAGATCACTGATGATGAGCAGGAGAGAATAAACCACAACAAAGTAAATTTTTTAAATAACTTTTCCAGCTAGGGTAAAATATTAAAAACTACCTACAGTCTACAGAGATACATATAATATATGGAAATATTACACAATCTATTTAAATATTATTTTGCTCCCTTATTTCACAGGGATAATCTTAGTAAACCACTTACAAACTCTTAATATCAATTCTATCCTACTTCAAAGAATTTGGTTTTTATATTTGTTTTGAGGACTTTTAATTTATGTTCAACCACCCTAGTTTTCCAAATTAAGTTGCCTTGGTAACTGTGACTAAAGCAAAGAGTAAATGTTTGTTTACTCAGGCACAGCCAATAAAACAAAGATGAATTCAATAATTAAAATAAATCTTTTAAGAGTTATTGCCTAGATGTTTACAATTACACACCTGACAAATGAACGAGGTGTGATACTATTATTATTGTTCAGAAGTTTCCAGGGTAATGTAACGGAGAGGCTTTTTTGGAAATTTTTTTCAACTGATCTCTAAAAACTAATGGAACATCGGTCCCAAATAAATGTCAGGACCTGTGATTTCTTCATCTAAGGAACTTCCCATGAGGTAATCTCATCTACCAATACAGATCCACAGCAGCTGTAAAACTTAAGAGTTAGTTTCAGAAAATTATCTGGGTGACTGGAAGGTTGGGTGACTTCTCTAAGGTCACCAAGTCAGTAGGTATCAGAAGTGGCATATGAACCTGGTCTGACATCTGACTCTAAGGTGGTTCCTTTTCCATTCAATCCTATCTCTTCATAACTTGCAGTTCAGTCTTTATCATTTGATGTAACAAATTAGCACCTTTTCAAATTCCTATGGCATACAAGAATGGAGACACACTAGCAAGAGACTTTCTTAAGACTTTATCATCAGATGTCGGTGCTGAAGCCACAAATGACACATGCATCTTTTTTTTTTTTATAGTCTCCCACAGGTCACACAAAGTCTCTGCTACTACAATACTGTGTGTGTATTCATGTTAGAGAAAGTGAGTATAAATTAAAGTTGAAAGGATATAAGGGGAATATTCATTCCCTCTAATGTGATATGCTCAATAAAAAAATAAATTTTATGATGGAGAGTATTGCAATAAAAACAGGAATTCTCACAAATACATACTGATAGTCTTTAAAAAATATTTTAAAATTAAACATTTACAATACTCTTCCCATTCTTCATCATATTCATTGGTCCAAATTTAGGAGGTCAAATACATAATGGGAAGGCAGAAAGTATGTTTACAGCATTAAAGGCCCCTAAGGGAATACTTAAGAGGTCTAGGACTGAAAAATCCCACATACAGACTAAAATGGCAAAAGAATAGAGAGGGGAAGAACAAGGAAGCATTTAAAGCTCAAGTTGTTACACACTTCTGTTCTCTTCCATTCTGAATGGTGACATATATCTTAGGATGTAGAATGGGAATTTTTTTATTTTTTGTTTCCTTTTATTTCTCCTAAAACTTTTGATTAATTGAAACTGTCTTCTGTTAATATTAACTTCACCTGACCAAAACCTGTCCCATAGGAAAGGAAAATTTACTTAAAGCTTTAAACATTCCTTCTATAAGAAGTCAGAGGAAAAATCTTAATTGTTCCAAGTTTTTCCCAGACATGTGAATCTTCAAAACAGTCTATTTGTACATCTTCTAAATGTAATTTAATTTCTAACCTGACTTAGTTTATCTATATATAAACTTTGTTTGATGAAGTTTGTTTCCTTAGCAGTTGTATGACATTATGACTCTGTTTAACTAAATTTGTTCAACTTTTATGATGTTGAAAAAACCTATGGGATTATGGATCTTTCTTCTCTTTAACTTCTATGTTAATTTTAACTTTTAACTTTACAAAACTACAATATGCAAAAGAATTATTGTGCTGTCACTGATGTATTTTGTCTACAAGAGGGCTTGTAAATATCTTAACAGAGGTTCAGTTTATCTCTGAGGACTGAACCTATGCTTGATCAGTAATACTAAAACCTAGTAGTTTTTACCTCTAGAATTTCTGCACTGTGGTAAATACTTTTGGTCTACCACATGAACTCAAAGAAGAGGTATTTCTACTATAACAAGTGGAAAATAACAACATTATTGAGTGACAGAGAGAGTAAAAAGATTCCCAGGAACACTTTCTGGAGCTAATTCAATTCTTATTCTAAAAAACACTGTTTTTTCTTCTTCATTTCAAAAGCTAACTTAAGAAATATATAATTTTTATATTGAAATAAATACACTTTCTTCCTTGTTGACAGAATTAACAAAATGTTCATTTTTTTCTTCAAAAACCTTATTCCTGTTCATTCTATTACTGTAATGTCATGATTCCTTATTATATATAAATATTTCTATAACATGAAAACTGAAACTAGCAATTATATAATTCTGATAGTGTAAAATTACAATGAAAATTGTGTTCTAAAAGAATGTCACATTAATATTTTTCCAATGTAGACTGATTTGGAACTTTGACAACTATTATACTGACTCCACATACCTATGTATACATCTTAGATATTTATGAGAACTGGTGCCCTGGGGAACAACCCTATAGCACCAGTGCTGTAAAGTTAAGAAGTTCTGGTGCCCAGTCAAAGAACTAGGAAATAGATGAAACAGGACAGGACACCAGGACAAAATACTGTATGTGTTCAAGAGCTGTGCAGCACTCCAAGACTGAGAGAATAAGCACAGCAGGCAGCTGGGGCAGAGACACAAACTGATGGACTATAAATTGTTCCATTTGAATGGAGGCAAGAAGCATCTTGGAGAACTGTCTCCACAAGAAAGCCACAATCAGAACAGGAGTCATTTACTGAGAACTAGGGAAAATAAGGGAGGAAAATGAAATTATCCAAAATTTTAGGAAGAAAACTCAAATACCTTGGACACAAAAGTGAAATCAACAGGAAAAACAGTAACAATCAAAGGAAATAAGGAATCCACATCTAGTAAATGAGTTCACACATCCAGGAAGAAATAATGGAAAACAAAGGAATTTTCACTGATCCAATACTTGATAAGACAGAGAACTCAGTGGAATCTGAGGAGAATCTACAAAGGCAAGTCTCACCAAGGAAACAAAAGACAACTCAAGAAAGAAAAGAGAGTTTGGGAATGCAAATATAAAGAAGTAAAAGAGAATCTAGAAGAGAAGCCAAAAGCCGTAACAGTAAAAGAAAATATGCTCACCATGCAAGTAAAATATACTAATCTCAAAGACAGTATACATAGAGAAAAATCTAAGCATCATAGCTCTCCTGGAAGAACATAACAGGCCAAAAAACTTTTATTCAATTACTGAGCAGTTGTACTGACTTTTTTCCCCCTCTCTAAGAAAATACTATTTGTCATATGGGGATGGTTGTCTGGAAGGATCAAGGGGAAAGATTCTTCAGATAACTATGGGAATGTAAGAAACAGAAAACATCAGTAAAAATATTTTTTAGTTTAAAACAGGAAACCTGTGGTAGTTTATTTAGTAGAAAATATAAAAGATTTAATGATGCAATGTAAATATATTTTCATTACTATCCCAAAAGTAATTTCCTTTTTCTAACTTTTTATAACTGTTACTATAAGCAGATTCTACAGATACTGATTCAACTTCTGGCCTAACTTCCTTCAAAACTCAATTCAAGAACCATCTTATAAATAAAGACTTCCTTGGATCATCAAATCCTAGTGTCACCCCTCCATAATAGCAAAAGGAAACAGTTCTTGCTCTCAAGAAGTTTACTCATTTTGTATTTATCCTATACACACACAGATACACAGACACACACACAGACACACACACACACATATAACGTCCTCTCAATAAACTGTAATCTCCTTCAGAATAAGGATTATTTCTTTGTTGCCTTTGAATTTCTAGCACAGTACAATATGCCTAATATAAACTTGATGCTTCATAAATGCATGAATAAAACAAGAATGCAAAAGTTTTTTATTATGTGCAATATCTGCTAAATGGTGGGGTTAGAAACAAAAGATTACTAGGTGTTTAGAAAGCTAGTCTCTGCCCTCAAGGACCTTACATTTGAATAGGAGAAAAGAGAGACTAAGGGGGAGGAGACTTTGTTCAAGAAGTCACATGGATGATGAGTGAAATTATCAGGAAACATTAATAAATGTTTGTTAATTAAGAAAGCATAAAAAATAAGTTCTATTTTCTTATCAAAAGATGAAAAAGCTAATAAAAGGAGTAAGAAGTTGTGGTATACGATTGTAATGGAATATAACTGTGCTATAAGAAATGAAAATACAGAAGTGGCAGGACAGAGTCAAGATGGCTGGTAATGGCTCAGGCTGTAGTGGATGACCTTGGTGTCTTCGTTGTCTAACAAAGCTTGAAGCGCTCCACATTGCCTGCTTCATCTGCCTTCATGGCTGTTGGAACAAATTGTTCTCATCCGACCATTCCACCAGATGAAATCTTCACATACTTGGGGTAGACACCCCCCTAACTCATCAATGCATTTGAGAAACCCTTGGTTACCCTCAACCTGGTTTGATCCATCTGCTGAAATGATTTATCAGTGCATGCTGCAGCTTCTTGGAACCACAGGTGACAGGTGGAAGAGGTGGACACCAAAGGTGGAAAGAATCCCACAAAGGGCTCGTCAGCCATCACACCAAAGGTACTAGTCCTCCCTGAACACATTCTATAGCCTACATCAAAGAACAATCAATACGGTGTTTGCTGCCCAACAACTCCAGGAGAAATGCCAGGAGCAGAACAGAGGTCTGTACACAACATTTGTAGATCGAACCAAGGCCTTTGACACTGTTAGTCCTGAGGGATTATGGAAAATTATGTCAAAATTGGGTTGCCCGGAGAAGTTCATCAACATTGTATGTCAATTTCATGAGGGCATGTTTGCCCAGGTTCTGGATAATAGACAAAGTTCTTGTGCCTTCCCAGTCAACAATGGAGTGAAAAATGGCTTTGTGCTTGCTCCTATGCTTTTTAGCATGATGTTTTCAGCCATGCTCACAAATACTTTCAATAAGGATGAACATGGCATCAAGGCCAACTATCATACTGATGGTAAGTTCTTCAATTTGAAAAGACTATAAGCCAAGACCAAAGTGGAGGGAGTGTTGGTGCATGATTTTCTGTTTGCAGATGGTTGTGCACTCAATGCAGCCTCTGAAGCTGTGATGCAACCAAGTATGGATCAATTCTCTGCTGCCTGTGCCAATTTTGGCCTAATAATTAACACCAAGAAAACACAGGTGCTCCATCAGCCACCACCTCACCATCCATACATGGAACCATTGGTTACCACAAAATGGAGAAGTTTTGAATGCTGTACACTACACCTTGGTAGTGTACTTTCCAGGCACGTACACATTGACAATGAGGTTGACGCACGCATTGTCAGAGCTAACTCAGTGTTTGGGAGGATCCAAAGAAAAATTTGGGAGAGAAGAGGTGTTAGATTGACAACCAAACTGAAGGTCTACAGAGCTGTTGCGTTCACCTCATTGTTATATGCTTGTGAAACATGGACAGTCTACCAGCACCATGCCAGGAAACTGAATCACTTCCATTTGAACTGTCTTAGGAAGATTCTAAGGATCACCTGGCAGGATAAAGGTACCAGACACTGAAGTCCATGCTTGAGCTAAACTGCCAAGTATTAGAACTATGCTTTAAAGGGTGCAACTCCAATGGGCTGGCCATGTTGTTCAAATGCAAAATGTACACTTGGCAAAAAGACTATTTTATGGAGAACTTGCATGGGGCAGGCGATCACATGGTGGCTAGAAGAAACGATACAAGGACACTCTCAAGGTCTCTCTCAAGAATTTTGGGTTTGACTATGCAACACAGGAGACACTGACACAGGACCACTTAGCATGGAATGCCCACATCAGAAAAGGTGCTGTGCTCTTTGAGCAAAGCAGAACTGAGACAGCACAAAGTAAATGCAGGATGCACAAATTTGGGATATCCACCCCAAATATTTACATGAACTATCCATGCTCAACCTGTGGTAGAGCATTCTGAGCTCATATTGGTCTGATCAGTCACAGTCGGACACACTGAAATTTCACTTTATCAAGGTGATGTCATTTTGATCTTCTTCGAAGACAAAGGACAATAACCAAGAAATGAAAAGCAGGACAATTTCAGGTAACCAAATGTTAAAAGTTGTTTTTATATATACTTAGGGAAAAAATAAAATTTTTTTTTGAAGTAAGAGAAAAAGAAATGGGGTTAATAATGTCAAGTCACATAGCACCTTCTCTCTTCTAACAGTACAACTCAGGTCTTAATTTGATCTTAAATGATATCCTTCAACTCCAAATTGAGTCTTAAAATATACATTAGTAGGGGATTATAGCATTTTAGGACACAAAGCAGTCTACTACAAACAACACAGTAAAGCTCTAAAAATGCACTAGATAAAAAAACAAAGAAAATTTCACATATGAGGTGAAGAGTATATGAAAATATGGAAGGAAGGGTTGTGAGAATGAGTATCGCACAAATTGCACTTTCATCTGACCAAGACAAACACACTCCTATGTTTGGTGCAGAAATGCACACACAAAGAGTTTGATGCAGAAATACATTAAACTCAATTGAAAAATAGAGGGGACAGAGAGAGGAAAAGGTGTTTTAAGAGAAAGGGCATAAGGTAAAGGAGTATTCGAGCCTAAATGAAAAAAAAAAACTCAAAATGTCTGATGGGGGATTGTCAAAGTGGGATGAAGTGTAAAGGAAAAAAGTAAAATCCTGTGGTGGAGCAAAGGAAGAGAACAGCAGCAAGAAGTGTTAAGCAAACTCCTCTCTTACCACTTTCTCTTTCTATGTAAAGAGGAGTGCTGGGGTGAAGAAAGGAAAAAATATAAAAAGAAAAAATGGAGGGAAATAGACAATTATAATGATCATATAAAAATGGAGGGAAATAGACAATTATAATGATCATATAATCATGAACATAAATGGAATGAATTCATTAACAAAACAGAAAAGGATAAAGGAATGGATTAGAAAGAAAAATCAAACCATATGCTGTTTCTAAGAAAATTACCTGAAGCATAACGATCCACAGAGTTGAAAGGAGGGATCTGTAATGGTAATTTAAATGGGAAAATCTTTCCCATTCATTGATAGATCCATGTGACCTGCTTAAATCACATGGAAGCCTAAGTCACCTGTGATAGGAGGAGTTTGCTGAAGGGGTATAACAGGAAGGGTGAAACAGAGCTAGGAGGAAGTTGGTCAGGCTAGTCAGAGCAGGGAAGGACACAAGCAGGCAGGCACAGCTAGGCTAGTGAGTGTTTACTTGTGGGAAAAGGAGGGAGGCTTGGGAATGGCTTTGCCCACTGAGGTAATAATGTGTATTGACTTCTTGGTTACTATCACAGATTTAGCTTTCTGGTTCTGGGACTTGGCTTTCTGATGTATGAATAAATGTTTTTCTTCTGCCTACTATGTGGAGAGTCTGTTATACTTTGCAATTTAGAACTATGCCAGCATATTCATAATCACCACTAGTGCTGTGACTATTGCCTTGGTGATACAGGATTGGAAAAGAATTTATTATACTTCAAGTGAACTCACAAAAGCAGAGATGGAATGCTTAATTTCAAGTAAGACTACAGTAAAAATAGATGCAATAAAGAGATGAGCAGGAAAATACATTTATGCTTAAAGGCACTATAAATAACAAATCAATATCAATACTTAATAAAATGCACAGAACACAACAGCTTCTAAGTGATAAAAATAAAAATTAATTTTATGGTAGAAAGAAATAGGGAAAAATCAATGTACTCCTTTTCAGCCTTGGACATATTTGATGAAAAAAATAAACAAGAAATTAAGGATCAGAATAGAATTTTTGAAAACTTAGAGATGATATAAATCCGGCAGCTACTAAGTGGAAAAACAAAGGAATTCACATATTTCTCAGCTGTACATAGCACCTTTACAAAAAAAGTCATGTACTGTGACATAAATTCCTCACAAATAAATACAGAGAAGCAGAAAAACTAGACAGAACCTTTACTGACCTCAGCAAAAACACATTCTGCCACCTAGATCAGTTCATGGCTACTGAAAGTACCCCTTAGTATGACAGCTCTAAAATTCTAGGGCAGTAGTTAGTAAAACTCATCCTCAACACATATTTTTCCTGTTTTCTCCATTGAGAGGGATAAGCAGGCTAAGGAGTGTGTCACAGATCATATCACATTACCTCTATCCTCAACTCATCTCATTAATGCACTTTCCTATTTTCATGTTGGGGGTCTAGGGGGCAACTTACAGGGATCCTTCAGGTGTTTCGATCTCTAATCCTCTTCCTTATCCTTCATTCTACTACAACCATTATCTTCAATGTTATAAATAATATTTGTAAAAAAAAAAAAATTATCTCTTTTGTTTTTTTATCACCTATACTTCCCACCACTATTCTCTCACCCACTCCCCAAGGGTAATCCCTTTTACTAAAAAAATAAAAATAAAATAATAAAAAAGTTTAAAAGTAGAACAAAGTTCAGCTAACACTAACCAACATAACCAAAAAAGTCTGATGTTTTATGCATTATGCTATGCCGAGAGATCCATACTTCTGCAAAGAAATGGAAAAAAGCATCTTCTCAAATCTCATCTTTGGTAGCAACTCCAGTCATTATAATTTCACAGTACTCTATTCCAATTTTGTTGATGCTCTTTCCATTTACATTGTTATAGTCATTGTGTGTATTATTTGCTATTTCGGTTTAGTATATACATTTTCCAGTAGAAAAACCTTCTCTATGTGCCTGGTTTCTGAAGGCACAATAATATTTCATTAATATTTATGTATCACAATTGGTTTAGTTATTCCCCCAATCCATATGACCACTGATCTCTTAACAGTCAAATTTAATGGCCTTTTCTCAGTATTATCCTTCTTGACCACAATACAGTATTTGATACCTAGAGTGATCCTACTTTAAAAAAACCCAGAAAACTCTGACATGCTACAGGTTACTAGGGAAATAATGTCAAATTGGTTTTCAGCTCAGTAAGAAAACACAAGAAATGAAATAGAAATAAAAATTAGCACTTCAAAATTCCATTACGTATCTGAAAGACTATCAGACTATCAGATAGATTTGAAATCTATAACCCTGAAGATAACAAGTATTTATTTGAAATAATTTTTTGTCATGTTTCAGTTTTCCTGGAAGCAAAAATAGGTCAGGTAATACCAGTTACCTGACATTAACATTACCTGGTATTATACCATAGTTATAAATCTACTGAGGTATTATACTGGCATGTTATCCCAAAAACTCTTTTGTCAAGTGGAGGTATGTATACTCTAGGGATCTGTAAGTTCTCAGTTCCTCCAAGGTGGCACAATCAAGGGAAAGAAGTTTGCTCTTCTCCTCGCCTGTGGTCTGGTCTGGAAGCAACCACAAACTTTTCTGCCCAGGATCTGCAAGTAGAATTACCTCTCCAGAGCCTCCACCAGCTCCACCACATCAGCGCTCTTCCTCACCCTAGGGCCGCCACTCAGGACTGAGATCCAGATTTGCTGCTCAATTCCCCCAGGGTATTTAGGTCAAGGGCTCCAAAAAGTGGCTGCCGCTGCACTGGGACCAGGGCTGAGGTTGGACCTTGCTCTCTTCTCACCAGGTGAAAGAGTTTTCTCACTGACTGTTGAAGTCTTTGCCGTTTGTGGGTTGAGAAATCTGGGAACTGCAGCTGCTACCTGTGATTCCACACCGTGAAGCCTGCACCAGTCCTGTCCCTGCTGCAATGCGTGGCCAAGGCTGGGCTGCACTCCACTCCAAGTCCAGTGTGATAGATCTTTCCTGTCAGTCTTCCAGACTAGACTGCTTTGGGCTGGAAATCTCTTTCACTCTGTCGTTCTGTGGCTTCTGCTGCTCTATAATTTGTTTAGAGTCATTTTTTACAGGTATTTTATGGGTTATGGGAGTAGAGCTACAACAGGTCTGTCCTTCTACTCTGCCATCTTGGCTCCAACCCCAAAAAACTTCTTTAGAGACCAGAAAATTAACTGTTGAGCTCTATTAAACATTTAATGATTAAACGCATGCTCATGAAACTATCATTTCAAAAGTAATATAGCAGGGTTGGAGCCAAGATGGTAGAGAAGAAGCAGCTGAGTTCTCCCAATATTCCCCTCTAAACAACTTTAAAACAGCAGCTCAAATTGAATTCTGGAGCAGCTGAGCCAACAAAAGATTGGGATGAGATAATTTTCCATCTCAAGAAAACTCAGGAGGTCAGAAAGAGAGGTCTGTGACAAGTGGCTGGCCCATGTGATAGGAATACCAGTCAAGAACACTGGAGAGACAGCAACAGCAGCGTCAGGAGCTCTCAAGTCAGAGATGGTAGAAGGTTCTGGTAAGTGATGAGAAAGAGAATATAGGGTACTCCTATGTTAGCAGTGGGCATAGGACAAGGCGCTATTTGGCAAATCCATTGCCTGTACCCACTTCTGAGTCACTGTTCCTGGGTGGAGAGGAGCATTTACAGACACAAAGAAGCAGGCACTCTGAGTATCATTATCATGTTCAGTCTCAAATGAGTCCTGAAGAGCAATATCACTTTCAGTCCCAAAAGAGCAAGGGCCCTGACCATCAGTATTGCTTGTGACTGCAAGGGATCAGGGGCATATCAGGAGCTCATACCAAGACAGAGCAGTGATCACCTCTCTACCTAGATCATACCACCTTGAAAGCACTCAAGAACTAGTTCTGAAAATAGCAGTGTGGGAAAAGCCTGAAGACTGGGTCTTTGCTCCCCCAAAACAGAACTCAACTTTAACATAAAGTTCAAAGTCAAGAAATAGGCTAGGGAAATGAGTAAACAACAAAAAAAGAACCTAACCACCAAAAGCTACTTGTGATATTAATGAGAGTTAAAGATCATCCTCATCCATTAATGAGCCTGTCCATTAAGGGAAGCTTGTTTTGTAGGTAGGTACACATTTTTTGTTAATTTCTAATGAGGTACTGGTTCTCAAGGGTCATGATGCCTACTGGCTCTAACAAGTGTATATATACCGTGAGGTAAGGTTTTATTTTAGGGCTTACTCTTTGGAAGTGTTTGTTTAGCCAGATGAGACTCTGGGTAGCCACTAAGGAACACCCCTGGCTTTGAAAACTCAGGTGCTGGTGCTTTTCTCTCTGGTAATTATGTATATATGATCAGACTGCTGGATCTGTCTGTTGATCTGTGATGCATGTATTGCTTATGGTCAGACAGTTGGAAGACCTGTCTGTTGGTCTTTATTTCTCTGTATTTTTTCTGAAGTTCAGGGTGCCGACTTTTTTCCCCCTGAACTAAATGAATATGTACTGAATTAAAGCTATTGTTGATCCCTCAAAGGTTGCTCTCCTTTTAGAAAAGCAGATCTAAAAACCTGTTCAGCAAGTCTTCCTGTGTATGCCAGAATCCTTGCTATTACCCCTCAAAACAGAGCTCAACTTTAACATAAAGTTCAAACTCAAGAAAGAGACTGGAGAAAACAAAAATTGAACCTAACCATAAAAAGCTACTATGACAGGGAAGATCAAGATATAAGCTCAGAAGAAGACAAAGATGTCAAAACAACTACAAGCAAAGCACCAACAAGAATTCTTGGAAGAGCTAAAAACATTAATTTTCTAAATCCAATAAGAGTGACAGAGGAGAAATTTTGTGGGGAGGAATGAGAACAATGTAAGAAAATTATGAAAAAAACAATTAGCAGTTTGGTTATTAAAAAAGGCATTAAAACACTGAAGAAAATAACACCTTAAAAAAACAGAATTGGGCTACCAGTAAAAGAGGCACAAAACTTCACTGAAGAAAAGAACTCCTTAAAATTTTAAGCAGAACTGGCTAAATGAAAAAATGTACAAAAGCTTACTGAAGAAAATAATTCCTTAAAAATTAGAATTGGGCAAGTAGAAGTTAATGACTCCATAAGACAATAAGAAATAATAAAAAAAAGTCAAAAGGATGAAAAAATGGAAAACATGAAATAACTCATCAGAAAAACAACTGACCTGGAAATCAGAATGTGGAAAGACTGATTAACATAAAATAAAAAAGTTTTTGCATGAATAAAACTAATGCAGCCAAAATTCGAAGGAAAGCAGGAAACTGGGGGTGGGGAGAAATACAACAAGTTTCTCTGATAAAGGTCTCATTTTTCAAACATATAGGGAACTGAGCCAAATCTATAAAAATAAGAGATATTTTCCACTTGATAAATGGCCAAAGACATTTCTTCAGAAGAAGAAATCTATTCTCAAAATCATGGAATAAGCTCTATTTCTTCTTTCCTAACATTAGCCTTTCACTCACTGAGTTTCATGATTTACCATGTGTAAACCAGATTTATATTTTTCCATGGTGTAATCCTTTGAAGAAATTCAGAAATTATACACATTCATGAATAAGAACTTCTTTAAATGATAGTTTATTACAGACCGCTGAAAATTATCAGAAAAGTATGCCATTGAAAATATTCCTAAACATCAGCTGACATTACTGGCAAGGAAACAAAAGTCTAGCCACTGATTTTATAATTGAATTAGCTTAGCATAAATGTGGTGTTGCTAAAGTTTCCTATAAGCACTTGCTCAAAAAAGAAATCTGCATAGTTTAGGATGTCACAGAAACACCAGAAAACAAATAGAAGATATGAAATGGTGTTATATGTTAGAATTTTGAGAATGAAGTATTTCTGGATATATCCAGGGAGTTTCTCTTTAACAGAAAATTGTCAAAATCATGAAATTATACGGCTAAGTATCTACCACACACTTGTATTAACACAGACCTCCACACACTCATTCCTTATTCTTTGTTTCAAAAATTTTTTAATACCTGCAAATGACAAAGAAATGCTATTAAGTGATCATCAAAGGAAGAAGTGATTATTCTGAGATCCAGTGACTCTGACCTCTTTGCTATTCCTCAAATAAAACACTTCATCTACATCTTCTAATCTTCCAGCTATATATTTTCAGACCCATGCCTGGAGCTCTTTACTCTTTACATATTCTGGCTTCCTTCAAGTCCAACCACAAGCAACCTTCTACAAAAAAACTTTTCCTGATCCCCTGTTAACAGTAGTTTGTTCCCTATGCTTGTTACCTTCAAACTTATCCTGTATCTAGCTTGTTTCTAAATAACTGTTCTGCCCGTTTTCTCCCCAATTAGACTATGAGCTCCTTGGGTATGAGGGCTGCGTTAGTGTTTGGCATGGTGCTTGACACATGGTAAGCACTTAAAAAACGTTTGTTGGTTTGATTTTGTAGCATCATAATTTGATTCTCAAAAACATTCCTTCTTCACAGGCTGACTTCCTCTACAGAATTTTATGCCACCTAGCCTTTCTGTGAACGCTTTAAAATGTGCTATATATTTATTAGCATGGTCTACCTTGTAATTTATTTTGTATCTTACCTCTACTATCAAATAAGTTCTGGTTCTCACCTAGGACAGTTTTTTACACATAATGAACTTTAAAATACTTAATAAAGTGTACTCTTAAAAGGGGGTGAGAAAGTACATAATGTTCAAAAATGTAAAATGCTACTCTACTACTTGTAAAATTACTACTGAAATATTAAACCCCATTGTTGAAAGCACCTAATTAGAAATTACATAATTTAGTAACCAAGACTTAAAAAGTATAATTAAAGTAGTTAGAATTTTTGTTTCTTTGGTTCCACCCAAAAATGACTTTAATTGAAATGAATTAATTCTACAAGTGTACCTGTTATCCAAATTCAGCAAAAATAAATTTCCAGGGCATATCACAAAACCAGGAAACAACTCAACCAAACTATTGTGATAATTTATGGTATTAAACGAGAACTGAGTCTCAATCATGCCTCTGAAGTACTACAACAGTCTCAATCAAGAAAGATTCAAATATGTTCTATACACAAGTCTGGCAGGCACACTGACTTCTTAATATTCTTAATACCATATACTGCTGTAACAGTAAGTACCCTGGCATACACAGGAGGGCCTGGGGCACAGATTCTTAGATCTGCTTTTCTAAAAGAAAAACAATTTTTGAGGGGTCAACAATCACTTTAATCAAACACGTATACCAACAGAGAAAATACAAGCAGAATCAACTGCCTCGTTAGCAATCAACAAAAGGTATAGGCCTTCATACAAAACAAGCCTCCCATAATCAAGAACCCCTTAACAGCACCATCTGAAGTCTATTAAGGATCAACAGGCAGGCGGGGAAGATTTTTAATTCCCATTAAAACCACCCAACAGATTTTGAGATCCAGTGATATTTTTAAAAAAGTTTTTCAACAGTTTAAACAAAAATGATTTTCTGATTATTTTTCATTTTGCTCACATTAGAAGTGCAGTGGATAGACTGTTGGATCTGTGGTGAGACAATTCTGGGTTTAAATTTGGTTTCAGACTCTTATTAGCCATGGGACCCCAGGCAAGTCACTTAGTCATCATCTGCTTCAGTTTTCTCACCTATAAAAAGGGATAACACTACTTGTTTCCCAGGGTTGGAATAAGAACCAAATGGGAAAACACTGATAAAAGCATTTACCATGCCTGGCACAGAGGAGGTGCCACATAAAGGTCTGTTCCCCTCCCCCAATCCCTACCCTGAGTTTATAAGAGTATAATCAATTAACATGCACATTTAAGGGAAGGTACCACAAATCAATTAGAAAGTATTTACTGTTTTATAGTCACAGTTACTATATTGAGATTGTAGATGATAAACCAAGTCATTATATTAATTTATGTGAGTAATAGTATAGAATCAGAATTTAATCAAGGAAAGAAAGAAAATACACAATTCCAGAAAAGAGACACAGCAATTTAACAATTTATTGTTTAAATCATAACAGTAAATAACACTACTTTTTATTTTCTGACTGAGACTCCCCAAAAAGTTACGGCAGGTTACTTAAAATGCTATTTAAATTTAAAGACACATAGATTAATATCTATATGTACACATATGTAGTACATATACATGGAGGATAAGTTGGAAGAAAAACAGTGTGTTCTAATTTTTTCTTTATTAATAAAACAACTAAATATTGAAAATTCACACTGAATTATAAATTAGTACGTCAAGAATGCAGGAAGTGAGTGTGTGTATGTGTGTGTATGAAAATGCTATTCCCTAGTACCCAGAAATCAAGATAAATGAACAAGATAAATAAAATGCGGGTATGCACATACCTACATGTATAAATGTGTTTACATAAATGTGTCCATATACACAGATGTATGGGTATAGATATATACATGTACATATCATTCTTTTCAGCCCTGATTTTATCTTTTTAAATAGCACTTCATGATGAGAAGTGAGCTTTGCTAACTTTTAACACTGATCAAACCTAAAGGACAGTGAAGAAAGCAGAGAGGAACTAGAGGCAGACAATCAGAATGGTAAAGGGCCTTGAGATCAGGATACATACTATGGACTAGCTGGAGGAACTGGGAACGTTAGGGCCAGAGAAGGAAAGGCATGGAGCGCACAAGATAACTGTTTTTAAGTGTTTCAAGAGTTATAATGTGAAAGGTACTAAGCTGGACCCAGAGGGCAGAACTAGTCATTGGTGGGAATTACAAATAAGTAGATTTGAGACTGATAGAAGAAAAACTTCCTGGGAATTACAGTTATCCAAAAGTGGAACCATGAGTTTGCAATTGCTCCCTCACTGGATACTCCCTTCAGCTGGATACTCCTTGTCAGGTACATTACACAGCAGATTACTGTTTAGATGTGGGCTGGATTGGATGGCCTCTGGAGTCATTTTTCCACTATGATATTCTGTGAAAGGAGTTTTTCCCTTCTTCAGTTATCTGTATATTCACATGCCAATGCAAGAAATGCTGAAAAGCATTTTTAAGCAAGCATGTAAAGGTATGTAAGGAAAAAAAATTAAATTTTAGAAAAGAAAAAAAATTTCTTTTTCTTTCTCTCAATACCAGGAGAAAGAATTAAACAATAATTCTTTAGGGTATAATGTCTGTATGATGGACAAGTGAAGATAACAAAGTACAGATCGAAAATTCTATTGAAATAACTGAGGCAAAGAATGACATTACAAGAAAACACATCTTTGTTTTATAGCACAGTACTATTCCAGCCTAAGCAGAGCTAAAACCTTTTGCGAGGAGAGGAGAGGAAGAGAGACTGGATCTCCTCATCTCACTCAGGCTTGAAGCACAATGGCCACTTAAAGGTCTAATTCCACTACTGGTCAGCAAAGAAGTCTGACCCATTCTATTTCTGAGCAGGTCTAGTTTGCCACTCCTTAGGATGTATTTCCTAGAACTCACCATAATTGGTGCCAGACAGTGCAGACAACCTACTACAGCTCAAAATTTCCAAGCTAAAGTAACCTACCAGCCTAAAGTCTCCCTATAACATAGATTAGAGGCATACACCACCTGAACTAGCTGAATAGTTATTAAAAATTAAGACCTTCAAAGACCCTCCCATTTTAAAAATCAAGTAATAAGCCATGATCAGCTTACGTTGCCCACAATAAGCCCCTTTCTATAAAGAAGGGGTTTTTAAACTGGGACCCAAAAAGTCATTTAAAAAATTTATATTCAATATAATTTAGCTTGCTTTGTAATCCTATGTATTTAATTTTATGCTTTTAAAAATGTTATTCTGAAAAGTGATTCAACACTGCCAAAGAGTTCCATAACACAAAAATGTGAAGACAGTCAGCCTCAATATAACACTACATCAAAAGGAATTACTTAGCTATTTTTAAACTTGGTTGATTTACCTCCAATATTCTAGTTGGAAAAGTGGTTTTTTAGAAACACTGTGTAGCAGTTCAGAAAAATTAGGTTCAGATCGACATACATCAGACCTGCCTAACTTGTAAACTTCTTCAGGCCTCAGCTAGGTTAGACGAGACATACTGGTCAACCTGACCAACGGGGATCAGGTGCCACAATGGCAACTCTACATTTTTGCAGGCTGGCCAAAATCCTTTCACAGGTCACAAGTGGCCCACTAGCCATATGTTGTGCAGACCTATATCATATCATATCATACAAATGGATACATTACTCAATATAAATGGCTACGTTAACCGATTAGAGGAGGAAGAAATTACTTTTAAGATACACAAACAACAGTTCATGACTATACCTACTGAGAGAATGACACAAGATAAAGTTAACAATTTCAATAATATAAAATTTTTAAATTTCTTACAAATAAATCTAATAGTCAAAGTTAGAAGAGAAATGGATAACTAGGGGGCAAAATCTTCACAAGTTTCTCTGATAAAATTTTAGCTAGGATCCAAATTTGTAAGGATAAGAAGTGTTCCCTTATAGATGGATGGTCAGGGTTTGAACAGGAAGTTTTCAAAGGAAAAACTTCAAACTATATTGTGAATATGAAAAAAATGCTCTAGATAATTAATAATTACTAAATGCAAATTAAAATAAATTCAGAATATTACAACTATCAGACTGCAAAAGACGACAAAAAAGAAAATAATAATGTTGGAGGGACTGAGTAAAAACAGGTTCACTAGTAAACTTAGTGGAGCTAAGAACTGGTTCAGTTATTCTGGAAAATAACCTAAAAATATGGACAAAAATCTATTAGAATGTGCATAACACTTGGCCTATATTGCAAAGAAAGAGAAGAAGAAAAGGATCTATATGTACAAAAATAGTTATAATGGCTTTTATTCACTGTAGGCAAAAATTAGAAATGAAGAGGGTACTCTCCAACTGGGGAATGGCTATAAAAATTATAATACATAAATGCAATGGAATATCATTGCACCATTAAGAAATGATGAAACCTACTTCAGAGAGCACTAAGAAGAGCTCTATAAACTGATACAAAGCAAAGTCAGCAGAATTAGAATAATTTTTTTCAGGATTTTTTTTTTAACTGCTGCAGAGAGAGGCTAGATAAACTGAAAAACAAATCCAAAATGTCTATTTATGCTAAAACACACCACATTTCAAAAAAAAAGAAAAACAAAAACTGTAAAGTAATCCCTTCCTTCCTGTTTAGCCCCATTTTATATGTTCTTTCCTCCATCAGAATGGAAGCTTCTTGAGGGTAGGAACCGGACTTCTCTTTGCTTCTATTTGTATCCTCAGTGTTTATTAGCACAGTACTTGGTAAACAGAAGACACTTAATAAATGCTGCCTTGACTGGAATATCTAAAAATATAACTCACAGCAGCTTTCAAATATACACTGTAGGTTTTACATATAGCTATGTGCATACAGTTGTAAACAATAACAATATATAAGTTCTAATAGCATACAGTCAAGCCTTTTTAACCCACTATTTCACATTCACGAACTTGTCACTCTGAAAAACAGGAAAATGTTTCATTTCATTGGAACTGTTACACTACTTTTTTTACTTTTTTAAACAAGGAAAATACCTCCATCTGGTGAATTTTTAGCATATTGCTCCTAAAGGCAATTAGTATAGGATTAAATTTTGTAACAAAAGGATGCTTTCTGTTTTAAAAATGTGTTTAGTTCTTTTCTGAGGTTCTACTTCCTTGTTCAAAGTTTCCTTATGAAGTATAAACCATAAGATTGGCCACTAGAGGATCTTTGATTATCAAAATCATATGCCATTAATCAAGCATTTTAAGTAAACAGAAGTTGAGCAAATGCAACAATTAAAAAAGAAAAACATTTTTAATCCAACGTTCATAAAATTAAATTAAATGCAGAAAAAACTCAAAATGAAAATGTCAAAAATTTATGTTTGAAAATCAACATAAGGACAAACGGTGCTATGAAAGAAAGACTAATAGCATGCTAGACATGAGCCTCAATGCTCCTTAGATCGATCACAGCATCACAAAATAGAAGTAAATGGAAAATGCAATATTTATCTTCTCCACAAGACATTTGTTGAATAGATATGCAAATTAACTCTCAATTAGTAACTGGAAAGAAAAGTCTCACAGTTCCCTATTAAAGCTAAACTGAAATTTGATTCAATTTTGAACAAAAGTCAAGACCAGTAGCCTGAAAAAGAATTAGACTAAAGAATTATAAATGGTTTAGTAATGAATATTTATCAGTTCATAAAGAAGCTCGTGCTGAAAAGCAATCGCTACCTCCTTTTCCTATATCTAAATCTTTCACGTTAGACAGAAAAAGATGAAGTTGCTCAGAAAATTTTTCTCATCTTGAAAGGCTGTAACTATGGGAACTTAAAGGAAGAGAGAGTAAATGGTATGAGGTCATAAAACTATACAGATTACTTAATTACAAACACTAAAAAAGCTTTAATTTTCAAGAAGTTTTATTTAGTGGCTTAAAAAAAGGATGTTAATGATAGTGAATGCTGGTATTTATAACTTGTGTGCAATGTTACAAGATCACATACTAAAATACAGCAATAAGATTTGCTATAGATCTGGCAAATAAAACAGTTGGTGAGAAAAGGTCCATCTTGATCACTAACAGTAAAAACAGTATGGTTTTATTATAATCATAAATCGTCATTTTCTTTTTAAAAGTATCTGGGACCCAAGAAGTCACCTTCCTTCAGAGGTGGAAAATTACAGGCATGGAACACTGAAAAGAATTTTTTTCAAAATACCAGTAGTTTTGCCAAGCTGTTTGGCCATCTTTGTTAGTCTTCTTTAAAAAAGACCTTAAGTCAGTTAGCACCATAAATAGAAATGTCAAAAGCCAGCACAAGTTCTAATAAATGGTCCCCTGAAGAAAGATCCATACCCTGGCCTTGACCTATCAGAACAGGAGGAGGAAAACAGAAAAAATTATCCCGTTAAGTGACTGTGCAGTGAGACAAAGACTGGCTGTGAAGTCCCTAAAGCCACAGAAAGAGACGTAAAGCCAATTCTACCTACATATTAGTAGCTAATGGTTTATGAAGGAGACCTGAGGCCATTATCATTTACCACATCCCCTTGATATCTATCAGAACCACAGCAGGAGATGAAATCAATTTCTGACTGAGGATAATGCTAGGACATGAAGACCCAAATCAGGTCAAAAACCTCAGTGGATCAGGATTGACAGCCACAGCCAGACCACAAAGGGAACAAGAAGAAAAATGACCTAACCAAACCATGCAAAAATTCCAGAGGAGACTGAACTAATAAACACAAAATTCCAAATTAAGACAAGGGTAATAACGAGTAAACCGAAAATAACATCAAACACAATGAAAAAGTAGGAGAGGCTGATAAAGTCCAGAAGAGAAAAGAAACCCCACAGCAATTATGAGACATCTCAAGAACTAAAAGGATGCGGCCCCAAGGACTACAAGAGCGGCTGGAAAAAGTGACATATGAAATAAGCAAAATCATCAATGAAATAGAAATAGTTCATTGGACTCTGAAAATAATGACCAAACAACTATATTTCCATAACTCATGAAAGGAATCTAAAAACTTCAGAAAGCAAAATGAAAAAAATCACTTTCTAAATAAACAGAAAACAATCAATAAAAACCACCCAAGGAAGTCATAACCAAAAACCTGAGCTTTCAGCACAAAGGAAAAATAGCATAAGCGGCTGGAAAGGAAGAGACAGAACATCAAGGGAAGAGTCTGGTCAGAATCACACAAGTCTAGAAGGAAAAAAGTCTTGGGAATGCCATACTCCAAAACGGCCAAAGATGAGGGCTCGCAACAAACAAACAAAGAAAATAGCTTAACCCTAAAGAATCAGTGTGTCAAAGTCAAGGTGGCAGAGTAGCAGGAGGAAGGAACTGAACCAGCCGAGTTTCCTAGATGATTGAGAGTAGCTGAGTTAAAGAGTACTGCGCAGGCTCAGATCACAGGGGAAGAAATCAACACTCTCCATCATATCACTTTGGGAACAATTAAGAAGCTGCAGAACCCCACCCTATTTCAGAGATCCTGGGATAATGTAACACTCACTACTACAACAATGTAGCACTAGGACTTGTGGGAAACTTCCCTCCAGAAGTGCCCAAAACCTAGCCCTCCCATGAAAGCCTAGAGTCAGAACGCAGCTAGAAGAACCAGCAACCAAAACAAACCAAAAAGTATCCCGCAACGAAAAACTGTTACCGCGACAAAGACGCTCAAGACACAAAGCAAAAAGAGAAGTACTTGAAAATATATACAAATGAAACTTCAAAAATAGAAATAGCTTGAGCACAAATTCAACAAGAATATCTGGAAGAAATAAGGCGAGAGATTTTTTTAAGAGTTAAAAATGGTTTTTTGTCAATGAAATAAGAGTGCTAAAGTTAAAAATTGAAAAAGAAATGAGAGTTATGGAGGAAAGAATTTCAAAGGAAATTAAATAGCTTTGAACAGAGGTACAAAAACTTAAGTAATAAATTCTCTGAAAATTATATAGAACTAAACAGAAGCCAATGACTTTTTGAGGCAAGAAATATTAACAGGAATTGAAAGGCTGAAAAAAAAAAGAGATTTAAGGCTATTCATAGCAAAAAGCAACTGACCTGGGGGGATGGAACCAAGATGGCAGGGTAGAAGCAGGGACATGTTAGAGCTCTTAATGATTCAAATTCTAGAAAAACAGAAGCCACAAAAGAACAGACTGAAGCAAATTTCCAGTCCAAGACAATCTGGAAGATGGAAAGGAAGGTTCTATCGCACAAGGCTGGCAGTTGAGCACAGTTCAGCATGGGCCATGCCAGGCACAAACAGAGCTGGAGTAAGCCTTAGGGGACTGAATCTCTGGCTTCTCAACCCACAAATGTCAAAGTCAGTTTTGAAGGTCAGTGAGAAGAGTCTCTCACCTAGCTGAGAGGGGAGCTTGATCTGGCCCCAGGCCCAGGTGGCAGCAGCCACTGCTGAAGCAAAGGCTTTTTCTGTTTCTAGAGCCTTCCACTTAATAAAGAGCTCAAAAGTCAAGTAACTGGCTGGGGAAATTACCAAAAGGGGGAAAGGGAAACAGATTATAGATTCTTTCTTTCTCAGAGAAGAGGTATTTTCTTACATCATTGGTGATGAAGATCCAAACATACATCCAGCAGAAGACAACAAAGCCAAAAGCTCCAGCATGCAAAGCCTCCAAAAAAATCATAAACTGCTCTAAGGCCATGGAAGAGCTCAAAAAGAATCTTAGAAATCAAGTAGAGGAAGTAAAGGGAAAAATCAGGAAGAGAAATGAGTGTGAAGCAAGAAAATCATGAAAAATGAGTCAACAGCTTGCTAAAGGAAACCCAAAAAAACCCACCTTTAACATTAGACTAACCCAAATGACAAAAGAGGTCCAAAAAATCAATGAGGAGAAGAATGCCTTAAAAAGCAGAATGAGCCAAATGGAAAAGGAGGCCCAAAAGCTCACATAAGAAAATAATTCCTTAAAAATTAGAATGAAACAAATAGAAACCAATGACTTTATGAGAAATCAAGAAATTATAAAATAAAACCAAAAAAATAAAAAAAATAGAAGACAATGTGAAGTACCTCACTGGAAAAATCACTGACCTGAAAAATGGATACAGGAGAGTTAATTTCAAAATTACTGGTCTACCTAAAAGTCATGATCAAGAAAAGAGCCTAGACCTAACTTTCAAGAAATTATCAAGGACAACTGCCCTGATATTCTAGAACCAAAGGGTAAAATAGAAATTGAAAGAATCTACTGATCACCTGAAAGAGATCCCAAAAGGAAAATTCCTAGTAATACTGTAGCCAAATTCCAAGTTCCCAAGTCGAGGAGAAAATATTACAAACAGTCAGAAAGAAACAATTCAAGTATTATGGAAACACAATCAGGATAACACAAGATTTAGCAACTTCTACACTAAGGCATCAGAGGGCTTGGAATATGATATTCCAAAGGTCAAAGGAGACAGGATTAAAACCAAGAATCACCTACCCAGCAAAACTGAATCTCATACTTCGAGGGAAAAAATGGAACTTCAATGATATAGAGGACTTCCAAGCATTCTTGATAAAAAGACCAGAGCTGTACAGAAAATTTGATTTGCAAATACAAGAATCAAGAGAGGCATGAAACAGTTAAACAGGAAAGAGAAACCATAAGGGACTTATTAAAGTTGAACTGTCTACATTCCTACATTGAAAGATGATATTTGTAACTCATGAGACCTTTCTCAGTATTAGGATAGCTGGAAGGAATATAGGTATGTGAAGATATATGTGTGTATGTGTGTATATATGTATGTATATGTGTGTATGAATATGTATGAAGAAACAAAGAGAGAAACAGAGAGCACAGGGTGAACTGAATATGAAGTGATGATTTCGTTAAAAGGAAATTAAGTGTTGAGAGGAATATACTAGGAGAAAGAGAAAGGGAGAGGTAGAATGCAATATATCATCTCACATAAAAGAGGCAAGAAAGAGCTTTTACAATGGATGGGAAGATAAGGGGGAATAAGTAAGCCTTCCTTTCATTGAATTAGGCTTCAGGAGGAAATAAGACTCAGTTGGGTATGGAAGGTTATCTTACTCTACAGGAAAGCAGGGTGGAAGGGAATAAGAGAAGGGGGACAATAGAAGGAAAGACAGATTGGGGGAAGCGGTAATAGTAAGCAAACACTTTGGCAGAGAGACAAGTCAGAGGAGAATAGAATAAACAGAAGGTGGGATAGGATAAAAGGAAATATAGTTAGTCTTTCACAACTTAACTGTCAAGGAAATGTTTTGCATGACTACACATGTATAATCTATATTGAATTGTTTGCCTTCTCAATGAGGGTGGATGGGAAGGGGGAAGGGAGAGAATGTGGAACTCAGCTTTAAAAATGAATGCTAAAAATTATTTTTACATGCAACTAGGAAATAATATATATAGGCAATGGAATATAGAAATCTATTTTGCCCTACAGGAAAATAGAGGGGAAGGGGATAAGAGGTTGGGGTGGGGTGATAGAAGGGAGGGCAGATTGGAGGAAAAGGTAATCAGAATACATGATGCCCTGCAGTGGGAGGAAGGGGGAGACAAGGAGAAAATTTGACATTCTAAGTTTTGTGGAAGTGAAGGTTAAAAACTGAAAATTTTTTTTTTAAAGCAACTGACCTGGGAAAGAAACCAAGGAGATGAAAAATTTAAGTATCATCAGATTTGCTGCAAGCCATGGAAACCAATCATCTCTACAAAGAAATCCCAAAATGACAACTCCCAGCAACATCACAGTTAAAATCCAGAGCTTTCAGTTAAAAAAAAAAAAGCCAGAAAGAAAATTCATGTACTGAGGAGCCAATCAGAATCACCCACAATTCAGAGGTCAATACTAAAGAAGTAGAAAGCTTAGAATAACATATTCCAGAAGACAAAAGATATGCCTACAGCCAAGAAATACTTACTAAGCAAAACAATATAATACTACACAAGGAAAAAATGAATCTTTAATAAAATAGAGTACTTCCAAGCATTTGGGATGAAAAGACCAGAATTGCATAGAAACTTTTAAACCAAGTATCAGAATGAATTCAGCTTAGAGCCAGACCTTAGAATAGATAAATCACAAAGAATTAAATCAATATTTTAATAATGCAGCATATACTTTACTCTTGCTAAAAAAAATTACATATACATGTATGCATATTATAGTGTTAACAGTACCTAGTTGGAATAAAAAGAGTTTTGTATCATTAATAAAATATTTTTAAATGAGCACTAAAGGAAAGAATGAGAAAGGAAAGGAGGAGTCATGGAAGAAAGACATGAAAAGCAAATTAACAGCTTGGGAGTCATTTCATCAAGGATAAAAATCAGACAACATTTCAAAAATTTGAGGATACAACCAAAATAATCCTTGGGGGAAAATTATGTCTCAAAACACTTTCATGGACAAAAAGAGAAAGACTAGATCACTGAATGTGGGCATGCAACTGAGGCAATAAACACCAACACTAGGAAACTCAACAATTAAACACCAAAATAAAAATCTTGAAAATAAAAAGAAATGAACAGCAAGAAGATCCACCAGATCAGCAGGTAAAACTTGGAGCTGTTCTTAAAAAATGAACAAGTAGCTAACTTGATTTAAAAAGCATTAAAAGCAAAGTTATATTACCAGCATCAAAAATGCAAATGGAAAATTCACAAGAGAAGGATAAAGGAAATTACTATAAACAATCTGTTCAAATTATAAGCCAATAAAGCCAACAACTTAAATGAAATGGACAAAGTTATAAAAATATGAAATACTCAGATTAAGAAATGGAAAATTTAAACAAAGTCTTGGAAAACTAAATGGAGCAAGTCTTAAGTCAATTCACAGAGAGAGAGAAAATATCCTGGAATCAGATCAATTTACAAGTGAATTCCATCAACCATTTAAAAAGAAGTAATTACAGTAATATTTACAAAATATTTACAAAAATATCAAAAGAAGGTGTCCTACCAAATTCTTTCTATGATATAAATATGGTCTGGTTACATAAACCAAAAAGAATAAAAATCAAGAAAGACCAAAATCCCTACCTAATGAATATAATGCAAAATTTTTCATTGTTAGCAAAAAGCATATAACACATAAAATCATACATATGATCAAGTATATATAATCATAAAGATTATGTATGATCACAATGGATATATATATTAGGAATGAAGTTAACTTAATGTTAGGAAAACTATAGATATAAATGACCATATTGGTAACATAAACAACTAAAATCACGTTTATATCAATACTCAGAAAGTTTTTGACAAAATACCTAATTCCATTTTTTAAACACTAAAACCCAAAAGAACAAATGGGCCTTTCCTTAACAAAGTAAATCCTATATATCTAAAACCAAGAGCTAACATTACGTGTAAAACATTATATGTCCTTTTTCAACAAAATCAGGGACAAAGCATACAAAAATGTCCATTGTCATCACTATTTCACAGACTACTAGCAGTGCTAGGTATAGAAATGTGACAAGAAAGAAAAATGGAGAAAATAAGCAAAAATGAAACAAAATTATAAACTTTCGGAAATGGATCACAGTATACTCTGAGAACCCCGGAGAGTCAACTAAAAAAATTAACTAAAAGATTTAACAACTTCAGAAAAATTTCAGGATACAAAAAAACATAGCATTTCTATATACTATCAATACAATCTACGCAAAAAGAGAAAGAAAATGAAATTCCACTTATAATAACTATAAAGTATATAAAATACTTGGGAATCTACCTACCAGATAAGATATATATTGGAACTATATGAATAAAATTACAAAACACTAGTTGCTGAAATAAAGACAGATCCAAATAACTGAAAAGAATTGCTCATGAGTAGGCTAAATCCATATAATGAAAATGGGAATAGTACCTAAATTAATTTACTTATTCAGTGCCATACCAAATTACCAAAGGTTTATTTTATATTAGACAATTAGAATAATAAAGTTATCTGTAGAACAAAAGGTTAAGAATTTCAGGAGAAATGATAGTGGGGAAAAAAGCAATAATCATCTAACTGAATTAAAATAATAGAGAAGTCAATAAATGGAACATATGAGTGTAGAAAATGTAATTGGGGATGTTGCCACAGCATTTAAGAGCAGAAGTGCCCTTCTTTGTTCTCTGAGTAAATCCAGAGACTGTCTCTTCCTGTGTCAACAACTCCATTAAGGATGAGGCACTTTTCCCAAGATACTATCTTGAATAATGAGAATCTTCTTTTCTATGTTAGGTTATGTTAATGGTAAAGGAAACATAGATAACCCTGGTTGTATTTTCAATTGACACTTTGTCAACTCTCTTCTCAATTGAGAAAATTCCTTTCTCATGCTATGGTTAAACACACATGAAGATCATAAATCTGAGTGATGCAGACATCCTGACTTGCGAATGTTCTAAAAAGTATGTAGGGCTTGTCATTCTTTGACCAAATAAAGCATAAAGAAAATAAGGATGAGGGGGCGCTGAAATGTGGGGAATAGAAAATGTAAAAAGGGGCAGAGACTAACATGGCACAGAGGGGCTGCAGATACTACGGTACTTAACCAATGGGGAACCAGGGGAAGGATTTGCCTTCAGGACAGGAAAATAAAAGATTGTGTTTTTGCACTGCAAGGGTGTGCCTACTTTTTGGAGATTCATACTGGCAACATCCTAAATAAAGTACTTTCCTGACTTCACAAGAGAGTTTGCAGAGTTCTTAAGACACATTTATTTCTTACATTACAAAGCAAACAAACCTAGTGGCCTAGTGTTCAACAAAACCAGACTCACCATTTAGTACCGGGGAAAGGGCTCACTATGCTTGTGAAAGACAGCAAAAGTTAAGTTTCCACATTAAGTTACTGTTAAGTGATGAAGTCATTGAGAATAAGTTAGATAATAAGAAGGCCAGCAGACTGCAGGTAGACTCAACCAATCCAAAGACAGACAGTGGCCTTCAAAAAGTACAAAGTTTTTGATAAAGGAACCAAATCTACAGCTAGCTGGAATGAGCCAAGAAAAATAACCTGAAGTTACCTGGAGAAGACTTTTCTTCACTGCGCTTGCTTAATGAACTTCATGCAAAAAAGCAGACACATCCCACATAAAATTATCCCTCCATTTTCTGAACATGGGTCCCATGTTAGAGCATATTTCAGAGGGGGATTACGTAATGGGCATGTAGAGAAACTAGTGACCTAAAGAAAGATGGACCAATCCATCTCCTGGTGGGAAGCTCTCTCTTGAACTAACAATATACAGCTCATTTCCCTCCTCCTGAAAAGAGGGCAGGGGCTGCTGTGGATAAAGTGATCAATTCCTCTGATCTCTACCGCAATAAATTTTCCTTGATATCTTATTAGTGTCAAGAGTGTCTCTAACAACCCCACAAAAATTTCTGGGGAAACTGTACAGCAGTCTGGTAGAAACAAGGTTTAGATCAACCCCTCATGCCTTATAACAAGATACACTCCAAATGGATACATGATTGAGATATTAAAAAAGTATCTTTCAAATCTGTGGGTACAGGGTAGGAGTGAGGGAATTCGTGGTCAAGTAATCAAAGGATCAGAAGATAAAACTGACAAGTTTCCATAATATTCAAAAGTTGTTGAACAAACAAAACCAATGTGTATAAGATTAGAAAGGAAACAGTTAACTGGGAAAATAAATCTTTGCATGTTTTCTTGAAAAATGTCTCATTTCCATATTTGTAACTAATTTACTATGGTATAAAATGAATAACTTAGAGACACTTGAGGACTCCGACGATACACCTCCTGACAAACAGGTGATGGATTAATAATATGCAGAATGAGACGCATGTTTTCGGACTTCAACAATACGGGAATGTGTCTCTCTCGACTATGCACATTTGTTACAAATGTTTTCGTTTTTTTCCTTCCTCATTCCCCTCAGCTAAGGGTGGACTGAAAGGTAAGAAGAAAAAAAAAAAATTCCTGACATTTTGAAAAAATAAAATTTAATTTCAATAAATAAATAACAAAGGGTCTGTGACATCAACAATCACTTTCTTTTACAATAAAATACAAATTTCATCTTTGCTATTTATTGAGAAAACTTTAGTGACTGTAGCGAGAAATAATATTCAAATGATTGTCTCAGGCAAAATACAATCTCTGTGAATGCTCCTAATGGTAGCAAAAGGGAAATCCTTCAGAATAAAGCCAACTGTAATTTAAGTGTTTTGAAAATAAAATGCTAAATAGCATATGTCAGAAACAGAAAGAACTTCACTAGGTCCTCTATCCCACATGATAATATTCACTTCATTCATTAGGCAATTCCATTTCATTAATAATTCTAAAGTTAAATGTGGTAAAGCCTATAAAAGTTATCAAAAGGTAATCCTCACTGATAAATTATACCAATTAAAGTGTTTACTTTTTATAATACTGCTTCATAATGTTAAAATGTAATACTTTGCATATACATCTGTACCCATATACATATATATCATGGCTTAACTCAATAAACATTTATGTTTGATGTTTTGAACTTAAGATGTTTAATGCTGGTTCACTCCTATTACAAATGACCACTTTTGCTCCAACATACATCAGAAAGGATGAAAAAGAAAAAATGTACCCCGCATATTCATGCTATTCACTGTGGCTTGCATATAGACCATTTACTCTGCTACTGAACCTGGTTAGGATACAGAACCTCCAGCAATCCTCCTCTAGGGGACTTTTACCTTACACTACTGTGGTTCTTATACTAGTGTAACATGGTCCCACTACACTGAGCTCCTGTCCCATTCTGCCACCCCCATCATCATTCAGCTTCTGGCTTCCCCTACACCTCCCATCTCTAGAAACAAGGAAAGAGCCAGTCAATCAACTCTGCAATAGTTCCATTCATCATCCCAGTACCAAACAAAATCACTCTCCAAGACTGTCTCTCCCTATTAGCAAGTAAATTCCTTGAGGGCAGGAACAAGCTCACCTGTGCATTTATATCCCCAGCACTCAGCATAAAGCTTGGCACAAACCAAGTACCTACTTAAATGTTCTTTCATGTAGCCATTCTATGAGAATCTAGACAAAATTCTCTTCAACAACAGCACCAAAAAAAACAACAACAGTAAACTTGATTCTTTATCTCCAAGATAAATATTTGGGAAAGTGCCAAAAATTTTGAAAATGTGGTTTCAGATTAAGAGATGGAAGAATCTGAACACACAAATTATTCAGATCTCAAGGGAGGGGCAGAAAGCTCTGGATATGATGAGCACCGAAAAATATCACTATAATGATTCCTATCTTAACAAGGAGAGAACACTGGTTGGTTACAGACATTGGATTCATTTCAGAATCTGCTGAATGCAGATTCATATAACTGGCATGGTTAGGTCAAAGGTTAGAATTAACATCAAATTAGGATAATGGTAAGATGATATTGCAGACAATTACAAAAGCTCTCTGACCTATTTATACAACTTGTAGACTGAAAAAAATGAGACCAATGAAAGCAATAACACTAACTGATCAGCACTATTTCTTAGAAATATTTAATAAATATAAACATCCATTAAAACAAGAAAGGTCATTAATAGCACAGAAACCATCTCAGTCAGCAATACTTCATCTCTGCCAAGTAGACAAACACAGAAGGGAAATGCCAGTTTAGAGCACAAGTTTCTTTACAAAACATCATAAAGAAAGATAATTAATGAGCAATAATGGTGTCTCACAAAATGACAAAGAGCAGTAGAAGCAAAAACAAATCAGAAAAGCTGGCCTTAGAATCAGCTAAGTCATATAACCCTAAAAGAACTCACAAACTAAATTAGAAGCTGACAACAAAAATATGAAAGGGAAAATTATTAGCCAGTATGTGCAGCATCTACACTAATTTATTTTTATCATTAATGACAGTAAATTTTAATACCTTAGAGGCTACCACGGGAATTCTAATACATATGGTACCAGTTACACTACAATAAGTAAACAGAGATGGCAGCTGTTACAAAGAATGACCGCCGACTCAATTCCAGAGGTGTCTCAAAGCTTCTTTGTTAGAAAGATTGAAGCGCATTCTTCTCAATTCCCCAGAAGTAAACATACCCCAGGTAGTAAACCGAGAGTGTCAATACAAAAGCAAGAAGCAGCTTTATAGGGTTAACAATCCGAACTCCTCCCTTCTGGATCAGGATTGGTCCTAATCCTTCCGATTTACAATCTTCCTCATATATCCCTTCCATGTTTCCCATTCACATGTATTCCTTCCTTTGTCATGTGTTGCATGATGCTCTAATGAGGCTCTAATTCTATGCAGGGAGTGTCCTGTCACATGCATGGCTTAATGAAGCATGTGGTGTAGTAAGAGAACAGCTGACCTTTCATGACCCCAGAGTGGCTGGCTCTGATTTGCCCAGGGCCCCCAACTTTATGGCTTCTGAGCCTCCTTGGTTTACTGCTGATTGGCTGATAACTTCTATCTTATCTAAACAAATTCTGTTTCCCTCAAAACTGGTGATTTTAGCTGTGTGGAAATTTAATTATTTCCCATCTCTCATAACAACCAAAGAAAGAAAAAGATGTGCAGGCAAATTAGACCAAATTTTTTTTCAACTAGACTTCTGATTGCATGTATATAGTAAACTCTCAGGGAGGAAATCAACCAATACAAATTAGCATCTTCTCTGCAACTCACAGTCTTCATTGTCCAGAGGTGACTGACAAGGTAACATGGATTGTATCAGTTAACTAGTCATTAAACATTTACTGAGTATTTACTATGTGCCAGGCACTGTGCTAAGAGTTAAGAATACAAAGAGAGGTTAAAAAAAGTTTCTGTTCTCATAGAGTTCCAACTCTAACAAGTAAGTAACTGTACAAACAAAATATATACAGGGTAAGGGGGTAGACTAGAGAGGAAGACATTAGAAGTAAGGGGGAAAAAGAAGCCAGGAGGCAGAGATGAGTAGAGAGAAAATTCCAGGCATGGGGGACAGTCGGTGAAAATACCAGAATCAGGAGATAAAGTGTGAGCAGTACATGGAGGCCAGTAAAGTACAAGAATACTGGAAAGGTTCTATTTGTGAGTGTGTATGCATATGTGCACGTGAGGGCATGTACATATGTGTGTGTGGCAGCATGTGCACATATGATGAGGGGTGGAAGGTTAGGAACAACTTTGTATGCCAAACTGAAGATTTTATATTTTATCCTGGAGGTGACAGAGAACCACTCAAGTTTATTTAGTGACACGACCCACCAGATGGTAGATTAGACATTTCCCTGATCCCCATGAACTCTCAAACCTCTTGGTAAAAACAGAAAGTATGCATCAAAAATGGCCAACAAACAGCAAGGATGCATTAGCTGGTCCAAGGAATGACACCTGAGTTTGTAAAACAAAACAAAACAAAACAACACAACAACTCAATCCCACACCTCACTGGCCCCTTCCTCTTTTTGGTGCCCCATGCAGATCTGGCTCTAGGCTATAGAAATTTGCTGCAGTACCACTACAAGCTTACTGGGGCCTGGGACAGCCAATAAGAAATTTATTGGGGTTCCAAAAAGATAGCCAGCACAGAAGGTCAGAAGGAGAGAAGAGACAGACATCACTCCCAGGAAATAAGCCTGCCAGGACCACAGCAGACTAGTGCCCAAGTAGACAAGTGTCTGAAATACAAAAAGATCTCTGTAAGAAGACATTCTAACTGTTTGAAATAAGAGCTCAACACCACAGAACACCCGTTTCATCTCCTCCCACAGCCTCTGAAACTCATACTACAGAAATCAATGCTCTGAAGTGAAAATGATGGGCCAGAGAACTGAGGAAGAGAAGTGGGAAAGGAAACTGGGCCAGGTCACCTTGTATGGGGAGGAGCAGTGCAGCATTCCACAAAGACCGAAGGAAAGCACCTAGCATTCAGCCAAAGCCAGTTCTGACCACCCAAAAGTTACTTGGGGCAAAGATGGATACTGTGAATTACCCAGAGTGAGAGGAGGCTAAAAGGATTTAAAATCCAGCCTCTAATAAAAACTACCATCAGAGGACAGGGAGTCAGAAACTGAGTAAAAGGGGAAAATAATGAGGGAAAAATGACTGAAAATACCAAACACCTCAGGAAGAAGGAAATCCAAAGACCTGAAACATAAGCAGATAAATCAGAAGGGAAAACGTTAACAACAAAAGAAAATATACCCTCCAGATCTATTAAGCAAGTTTAGTTACCTCCTATTAAAAAAAAAAGAATCAATTTGATGACACAGAAAACCCTGAGAAATGTGAGAATATAGAACCAAAACACAATGTTCCTGAGAACTTCAAAAAGGAAATCACAACACTGAGAACAGAATTTGTGATCTGCACAACAAAAATCACAGGCAGAAGAGAAAAACTAGGATCGGTGATAAGTCTCACCAAAGAAACAAAAAAGAGAACAACAGACTGGGGAATGAAAATACAGAGACAAGAAAGACAATCTAAAAGAAGGACAAAAAAAAGTAACACTAAAAGAGAATATGCTCACTATCCATGCAAAACAAATTGATCCAGAAGACAAGATGCACAAGAAAATCTAAAGAATACAGGTCTCTGAGGGGGGAGGAGCCAAGATGGCGGAGTAGAAAAACTCACATATGCTAGCTCCGAAACCATAGCCCATAAATTTTCTGTAAAAAGAACTCTCCACAAATTCTAGAGCAGTGCAAGCTGCGCAGCAACGCAGTGGAGGAGATTTCTGTTCCAAAGAGCCCTGAAAAACTGACCGCAAAGGTCCATCGCACACCAGACAGTGGAGGCCAGCCCTAGCCACGCAGCCCCAAGAGGAGCAGATCCGAGCAGGTTTCAGGGACGGAACCTCCTGTGGCCGCGAAGGTCCCTCCACCCATAGGCACTACAGGTCAGTAAGAGAGACTTCTGGGCTGGTCAAGAGGGGAGCAGGGTGTCTCCATAACTCAGGCCCCCTCGGGAGGCAGCAGCGGAGACAGTGACAGCAGCAGACCCGGGCTCCCCAAGCAGGCAGGAGCTCACTCCATTACTGAAGGTCTCCGCATAAACCCCCTGAGGGAACTGAGCCTGGGAGGCGGCCCTGCCCCCACCCCAGCACCAGAACTTAAGCTCACATTGAATAGCAGCCACGCCCACTGCTGAAAGCCCTGAGGCTGGGGAACAGCATTTGAATCTCAGACCCCAAGCACTAGATGGGCAGATCTAGGCAGGGGTGGAGAGGAATCTCAGAAGTCAAGTAACTGGCTGTGAAAATGCCCAGAAAAGGGAAGAAAGATAAGATCATAGAAAGCTACTTTCTTGGGGAACAGATATTCCCACCTTTCATTTCTGATGAGGAAGAACAATGCTTACCATCAGGGAAAGACATAGAAGTCAAGGCCTCTGTATCCCAAACATCCAAAATAGATATTCAATGGGCTCAGGTCATGGAAAAGCTCAGAAAGGATTTTGTAAATCAAGTTAGACAGGTGGAGGAAAAACTGAGAAGAGAAATGAGAGAGATGCAAGAAAAGCATGAAAAACGGGTCAATATCGTGCTAAAGGAGACCCAAAAATAATGCTGAAGAAAATAACACCTTAAAAAATAGGCTCACTCAATTGGCAAAAGAGGTTCAAAAAGCCAATGAGGAGAAGAATGCTTTCAAAAGCAGAATTAGCCAAATGGAAAAAGAGGTTCAAAAGCTCACTGAAGAAAATCGTTCTCTCAAGATTAGAATGGAACAGATGGAGGCTAATGACTTTCTGAGAAACCAAGAAATCATAAAACAAAACCAAAAGAATGAAAAAATGGAAGAGAATGTAAAATAGCTCATTGGAAAAAGAACTGACCTGGAAAATAGATCCAGGAGAGACAATTTAAAAATTATGGGACTACCTGAACGCCATGATCCAAAAAAGAGCCTAGACATCATCTTTCATGAAATTATCAAGGAAAACTGCCTTGAGATTCTACAACCAGAGGACAAAATAAGTATTCAAGGAATCCATCGATCACCGCCTGAAAGAGATCCAAAAAGAGAAACTCCTAGGAACATTGTGGCCAAAGTCCAGAGTTCCCAGGTCAAGGAGAAAATCTTGCAAGCAGCTAGAAAGAAACAATTCCAGTATTGTGGAAATACAATCAGGATAACACAAGATCAAGCAGCTTCTACATTAAGGGATAGAAGGGTGTGGAATAGGATATTCCAGAAGTCAAAGGAACTAGGACTCAAACCAAGAATCACCTACCCAGCAAAACTGAGTATAATACTTCAGGGAAAAATATGGTCTTTCAATGAAACAGAGGACTTTCAAGCATTCTTCATGAAAAGACCAGAGCTGAAAAGAAAATCTGACTTTCAAACACAAGAATGAGAAGAAGCATGAAAAAGTAAACAGCAAAGAGAAGTCAGAAGGGACTTACCAAAGGTGAACTGTTTACATTCCTACATGGAAAGACAATATTTGTAACTCTTGAAACTTTTCAGTATCTGGGTAGTTGGTGGGACTACACACACACACACACACACATACACACAGGCATGCACATACAGAGACAGAGAGCACAGAGTGAATTGAATAGGATGGAATCATATCTCAAAAGAAATTAAGGTCAACGGTGAGAGAGAAATGTAGTGGGAGGAGAGGATGAAATGGAATGGGGTAAAATCTCTCATTCAAGAGGCAAGCAGGAGACTTTTTAGTGGAGGGAAAAAGAGGAGAGCTGAGAAAAAATCATGAAGTTTACTCTCATCACATTCGACTAAAGGAAGGAATAAAATGTACACTCATTTTGGTATGAAAACCTATCTTACAATACAGGAAAGTGGGGGAGAAGGAGATAAGCAGGGTGGGGGGAAGATGGAAGGGAGGGCAATGGGAGGAGGGAGCAATTTGAAGTCAACACTCAGGGAGGGACAGGATCAACAGACAGAATAGAAACAATGGGGGGCAGGACAGGATGGAGGGAAATACAGTTAGTCTTACACAACACGACTGTTATCGAAGTCATTTGCAAAACTACACAGATATGGCCTATACTGAACTGCCTGCTTTCCCAAAGGGAACGGGTGGGGAGGGAGGGATGGGGAGAATTTGGAACTCAAAGTTTTAGGAACAACTGTTGAGTATTGTTCTTGCTACTAGGATATAAGAAATACAGTTAATGGGGAATAGAAAGTCATCTGGCCCTACAGGACAAAAGAGAAGATGGGGACAAGAGAAGGGAGGGAGGATAGAAGAGAGGGCAGATTGGTGATAGGGAAAATTAGAATGCTCTGTGTACTGGGGTGGGGGGAGAGGAGAAAAGGGGAGAAAATTTGGAACCCAAAATTTTGTGAAAATGAATGTAATAAGTTAAATAAATAAATTTATATTAAAAAAAAAATAATGCAGGTCTCCCAAAAGAATATGACAGGACAAAAGAAACTTTGACATCACAAGAAAATTGTCTGACCACAGAAAATGAAATACCAATCGAAAGAATTCATTAAGTTGTATCCAGAAAAAAACCCAAGCTTTCAAACTCCAAGACATATAGTGGTTAAATTTAACAAATCAATTCAGAAACAGGTTCTAGAAACAATCAGAAAAACTTTCAAATATAAAGGAAAGGAAATTCAACTAACGGAAGACAATTCTGCACCCACCAAAAAATGCAGGAGAAAATGGAATAGTGTATTCCAAAGAGAAATGGATTTCAGAATGCATTTCAGGGTAACCTAATCTGCAAATCTGAACTCAACCATACATGAAAAAAGAGGGATATTCAATAATAAAGAGAAATATTTAACGTTCTTTGAAAGAAAATCAGAACAGACAAAATTGTCTGCTTCTCCAACACCCAGGCAAAACAAATGCAGGAAGAGTAAGCAAACGCAGCAGCCAAGGACAACAAAAGGAACAGAATGACTGCAGAGAGACCAGTAAAAGTGTTCTTTCTAAATGTACACAAGGAGACAAGAATACAGGAAGAAATACAGTGGAGGTAACACTGAGAAGGCAGGCGTGGGGTGTGTAGGCTGAATTTGGTTACCCTCTGCCTACAAATCTATCAATTTTTTTGTAGGATGCTACAGTACAAACTGAGAAGGCACATGGAAGGGGCAAGAGGGGAAGAGTAGATAGAGTGGAATGTGTGATGTGTCTGGGACACATTCGGGGCTAGCAATGAGGGGAAGGTGGCCCCTGTGGTCTCAGAAGAGAGGAGCCTGGCTGCAGGGGGGAGAGGGTGAGGGTGAAAAGACTAAAACGGAGATGAGAAGGAAGAAGGGCTTGCTTTGGTGGTGGGAAGCAGTTCCAATGACAAAAGATCCCACAGGTAAAGAGAGCGTTCTGTGAAGGGAGACAGAGATCTTACATTGGGGAGGCAGGTATGTTCTGGGGGATTTGGCGCTTGAAAAGGCCACTTGTCCTATTGAAGGACAAGGAGGATATGGAACTTTTGGAGGCATATGGCAGCTGGGAGAGTAGGAGGGCAAGGACGTAGACATCGGATCTGGAAGGAAATGTGAGGGGGGGAGTGGAGGAATGGTAAACAGAGGTGGGAATAGATCAGTGACAGGCTGCATAATAAGGGATGGGGGGAAATCATGGGGCAATGTTCTTTCTGACATCTGCAAAAAATTGGTGCTGTTTTGGGAATGAGGTACAATGGAGAAGAATCATCAGGGCAAGTTTTATAGGACAGAGAAAGAAACTACCTAGAGAGGGGAGCCCAGAAAAGAAACCCAGTTTCGACTGCATGAAGAATGCAAAGAATATAGAGACCAGATAATTACAGGGATCATGAACAAGAGAATGAGGATCTAGAGTCATCAGAAAGACAGGCTGGATAATGAAGAGGAGAAATTCTTTTTGGAAAGGAGCACAAAAATCAAAATTTAAAATACTAATGAACAGGGCTAGCTGAACAAGAGGAGGGAGAATATATCTGATTGACAGGGGAGAGAAGAGCAATTACGTAACCAAATAAAAGCAATAAAGATAAAGGAATAAGCAAAACCCAAAGGAAAGGAGTAACAAATGGGGGAGGGGAGAAGAAAGCCATTTGAAATAGAGCTACCTTTAAAAAACTGAGCTAAAGTACTGGAGAAATATAGCGCCATTTATAACAAAAGAGGGAAAATAAATAATCTGAGGAAAAATAATATCACAGACAAATGGTGGGAAATATAAATCTAACTCATAACAACTTTAAATGTGAATGAATTAAATAATCCAATAAAATGAAAAAGTGACCAAAAAAACCTACAAAACCCCATAATCTGTTGCTTATAAGAAACACATTTAAAGAGGGGCAGGGCCAAGATGAAAGAGTAAAAGCAGAGACTTCCCTGAGCTCTCCCCCAAAGCCTTCCAAATACTTGCAAAAAATGATTCTAAACAAATCCTAAAGCTGTAGAACCCACAAAATGACAGAGTGAAACAAATCCCCAGCCCAAGACAACCTGGAAAGTCGACAGCAAGGGTCTTTCCCACCGGGCAGGGAGAGGAGCGCAGTCCCAGCATGGGCCCCACCAGCACAGATGAGACAAAGCAGACCTCAGGGGACTGAATCATTAGCAGCTGTGGCAATTTTTAGACTTCTCAACTCACAAACACCAAAAAGGTCCATGGGAAAACGCGATGGGACCTGGGTGAAAGAAGAATGCGGTCTGGTCAGTCTGGTCTCAGTCCCAGGGGAGTGGGGTAGGGGTGGCAGTGGTGGCAGCAGTAGCAGCAACAGCAGAGGCAGAGGCAGAGGCAGAGGCTGCTTCTGGAGCTCTGGGCCCACATACCATGGAGGATAAAGGCGCTGATACAAAATCCCTGAAGCCTGGGAGAGTACACCCACACCCACCCCCACCCTCAATGGAAGCAGAGTTCTACCTTGACAAAGAGTTAGAAAGTCAAGCCTTTGGCTGGGGAGAAGAGTAAACATCATTAAAGAACTCAGACTATAGAACCTTACTTTGGTGACAAGGAAGATCAGGGCATACAACCAGAGGAGAGCAGAGTCAAAGCTCCTACATCAAAAGCCTCCAAAAGGAATATGAATTGATGGCAGGCCGCGGAAGAGTTCAAAATGGATTTTGAAAATCAAATAAGAAAAGTAGAGGAAAAATTGGGAAGACAAATGAGAGTGATGCAAGAAAATCAAGTCAATAGATTGCTAAAGACAAAAAAAAAAAAACTGGAAAAAAAAACCCTTAAAAAATAGACTAACCCAAATGGCAAAAGAAGTCCAAAAAGCCAATAAGGAGAGGAATGCCTTAAAAAGCAGAATTGGTCAAATGGAAACACATTTAAAAAACAAACAACATACACAAAATAAAATTAAGGGGATTGAAAAAAATCATTATGCATCAAGTAAATCAAAAAAAGCAGGAACTGCAATCATGCTTTCCAATAAAGCAAAAAACAAACATTCAAAAAATAAAAGAGATAAATAAGAAAACTACACTGTGTTGAAAGGAACCATAAAGGACCAGTATCAGCAATAAAATCAGTAATAAAATTTTATATTCCAATGCACAGATAAAGTGTCTGTTGTGAGAAGAGACATCAATATCCTTCTATCACTTTTGGGTAAGTCTAACAGATAAACAAAATGAAGTCTGAGTGAGTAAGGAGGGATTAGATGGTCAGATCTGAATTTTAGGAAGATCATTGATGGCTGGAGGATAAACTGGAGTAGGGAAGGGACTTCTTGCAGGCAGATCAAATAGAAAACTTTTTAAATCATCCAGATGTACTGTCAGTGTCAGAGGATAGAGGGCAAATGATAAAGTTGTTATGAAAGCAAAATCTACAGCCTTGGCAGAATCAATATGGGAAGTAAGAGATAGTGAGGAGTCAAAGACGACATACATTCTGCAACCTGGAGGACTGGGTTTCAGGTCAGCAGGACAGTGGTTTATTAGACACTAGTAAGAAAGTCTGAAAGAGGGAAGAGTTTGGGAGGAAGAAGATAAATTCAGTTCTGGACATTGTGAGTTTAAATTTCTACAGGACGTATGCTTTAAGTCCAAGAGTAACATGGGCACGTAAGACTGGTAGTCAGCAGGCATATTAAGGATACATATGTGAACTTAAGAATCATTAGCATAGAGACGACCACTGAATTCAGAGGAGCTGATGACATCACCAAGTAAAGCGGTATAAGAAGAGGACCCATGACAGAGTCCTGTGGCACACTCAAGGCATTAGGAAGCATGAACTAGAATGGCCAGACAGAAAAGAGAAAAAATAAGGGAGAGGAATGGCAAGAAAACCTAGACAGAAGAGAGTTATCAAGGAAAAGAGAGTGACTGACATCATTAAAGGCTGCAAAAAGGTGGTAAGGTTGGTAAGGTTAGCAATGAAGAGACCATTAGGAACTTTAGGGGAAGCAGTTTCAATTGAATTATGAGGTCAAAAGCTAGACTGTAAAGGGTTAAGACATGAGTGAGAGTATGTATCAGAAGGGAAACTTGAACCAAAATCTTCCTGACTGTGAGCCCAGCTCCATGTCCACTGGGCCCAAACTGCTTCTCAGGGTTTGATTTTCATCTGTTTTCAAGGTATCTCAAAGTGGAAAATTCCAAAAGAATGCACAAGATCAAATCTAACTAACCACAAAAAACAGTTAACTACTAACTCCTGTACTTAGTTCCTCATCTCTCCAAAAACCTTACGAGAAATATCCATAAATGCTTTGAATCTTCAATGAAAACTTGAGTTAAGGAACAAGCCTGTTGTGCAGGACCCTCTATCTCTCCCTGTCCCTCTAGCAGACATTCTTTAAGGACGTGATCTCACTAGCTTTTCCAGTTGAAAGTACAAAGTACAAAGGCTATTCAGAAGCCTGATTCAAACAGCTTTGACCTGTTCCCTTTCCAACAGCGGCCCTCTTCCTCACTTGTATCCCTAGAGCTCACCATACTGGTGCTGAACACTCCAATGGCATAACCCACTAAAGCTCAGAACTCCCAAACTCAAGAGATCCAACAACTTCAGACTCCCCAGTAGCCAGGATTACAGGTGACAGAGCTGTAGATCACTCTCTAAGGTAGACCACATCTTCAGTTACATAAGAGAATATAAAAGCTCACTATTTTCATTGTCTTTTAATTAGAACAAGCATTATGTCAGAGAAAAATACACCGTTATGCGCTTACCTCCAATAAGCTATAGCCTATGAAAACATTAGGATAATTCAGATTATATCAAGATAATTTCATTCAATAATTGTGGGCATCAATATTAAGCAAGACATAAAACAGTGGTGGGAACGAGCCTAAAGCCCTGTCACAGGCAGAGACTGAAGAACTGGATTGGAGTGAGTAGCTTCTCTGGTGGCTTTTTGTTACAAGTCAGAGCAGAAGGAATCACCTGGCTCCTTCCTCTCAGACTTCTGAGTTGGGATTCTAAAGGTAATAAAAAGGCAATGAAGCGATGACCAACTGAACCAACGCTGCATCTTCGCTTAATATCTTTTCCATGCTTTGGCCATGTAAACTTAATTTTGTTAACTCTCAGATGTCTTCAGACAGTTTCATTTCATTTCAATCTCAAATCGGAGCTACCAAACTGGCCTAAGAGTTGGCCTATTACATTGATGCTATACCTTTCATATTAACCTCACAAAATCTCCGTAAGGTAGGTGCTATTATTATCTGCATTTTACAGATGAAAAACTGAAGCTCAGAGACTAAATGACTAAATGATGGTGACATAGCTAATAAGGATCTACAGAACTTGACTCAAGTCTTCTTGATTTCTAAGTCCAGCTTGGTAAAGATAAAATTTTTAAAAGTTCTGTCTTCCTTTAAGCCATATGCTTTGTTCTAGTGAATAAAGCCCTAACTAGAGGTAAAGTTGTGAAGACTTGGCATCAGATCCCATGCTTGATACTAGCTGTGACATCAAGTGAAAATCATTTACCTTTCTGAATCTCAATTTTACCATTTTCCTCATCTATAAAATTTGGGTAACAGTATCTGTATTATGCATCTAATAAGGTTATTAGATTATTATTATTATTAAGGTTATTATCATCTTGAGGTGATCAAGATGATCACTGTAAAAAACTAAAACTTTAAAGACATACATAAATATTAGTCATTATTATCTCATGTTTTTAAGAATAAGTTGTTTCTCTGGCTGTCTTGACTATATCTATTTTTACTTTTGCAGTATCCAAAACCATGTCTGAATCTCCTTTTTTAATCACTGAAGCAAAATACTTTTTGCTCAAGTTTTTCCTTTTAATCCTTTTTGAGGTTTTCTTTCTACTTCTTGGATGTGACCAATTGTTAAGTTCCTTTCTAATTCTTTCTACAACTCTTCAATTTTATGCCATCTGCATTTATAATTTATATTCCTTCTTATAACTAAATCTGTTTCCTTCCGATTATTTTGCATATACCAATCTGAGCCTTCTTCCACAAATGAATGCCACTTCCCATAACCAACCACACACACACCTCATCTCTAGTACAATGTAGAATTTTCACAATCAATTTCCTGGTTATTTTCTACTTCCCTCCCCTAGGAGATGTATGGTTCCCAAACAACTCTGCCATGATCCCATCTTTTAGTGGTATTCTTACTCCTCCCAAATTGACTCCTTCCCTAATCACTCCTCTTTATAAGCAATGATCTAACTCTCTCTGAGCTAACTCCTCCTGGTAGTATTTTCATGTTCTGCCTTGTGTCAGTTAACTATAGAAATGGTTTCTTTTCGTGTATTAATTCATAAGCTCCTTGAAGGCAAAGGTAGAGTCTTTATTTGGTCTTTGGACTCCTTAAGTATTCAATGTAAAAAATAATTTAAAGGAAGAGATGACATATCCAAGACAGATATATCTGGATTCCCTCTAAAAAGCAAGGCCAGGTACACCTCACCCAACCTGCCCCCATCAGCTTGAGTTCCTAGGAGTACCTCTGAGGGTGGTAAAACAGAGCTCCCTAAATAGAAGCATTATAGGTAACTTAAATTCCATACTTTTGCTAGATCTTTCAGCATTTACATTTCAGGTCCTTTCTCCTACACATATATACATACAAACATACAAACAGAGGCATTACTTTCTTTAATCCCTTTCCCCAATCTATTCTAACACATACCTAGATTCCTTAGGAATAGATTTCTCCCTTATTTCAATTCTTGGGAAGAAAAGGGAAAAAAAAAGACTAAATAGAGCTGATAAACACTAACCATACTAGTAATAAACCTGTCTCAAGAAAAAAGAAAATCCTTAAGTTTTTGAAAACAAAATCATATAGTAATCAGGGTAATAAATCTCAAATCACTTTAAAATACACAAAAGTCCTTTTCAAAATCTCTACAATCTCCATCTGGGGCAGCTAGGCAGTGGATAGAGCACCAGTGCAGGAGTCAGGAGGACCTGAGTTCAAATCTCACTTCAGACACTTTATACTCACTAGCTATGTGACCTTGGGCAAGTCACTTAACCCCAATTGCCTCATCCTGGGTCATCTCCAGTCATCCTGATTCAGATGGCTCTAGAGAAGTGAATCTGGTGACCTGCACAGCCCTCCCTCACTCAAAACAAAGTCAAGTGCAAGTCATGTCATCATTTCTCTGATAGCATGGTCTTCTTCAGAAAGGAAGGACAAACACATACAATCTCCATCTGCCTCTTCTTCCTCCTCTTGTGGTGCCCACTTCTCCTCAAGCAGCAGCATTTAAGATAAAAGCTGGCATTTAATTTTGTCTTTCTGTTTTAATTACGTATCTTCTTATCAATAATTGTTCCTACTATTTTTGACTGCAAATGTGTAGTATTTCATTCACTCAGCAAGAATCTATTTGGTGCTTAATGTGCAAGGCATCAGAGACCTCTGAGTATCTCTGTATGCAAGAATTAACAATTTCTGCACAACCAGATAAAGAAAATACTCACCATCAAAATTAATTCATCTTTCTTTCTTTTTTGGAGGCAGAGATTACTTCTAAAAACCTTTTTTTTTTTTTTTTTACTGCTTTGAAGCATAAAAAAATACTAAATGAAAACCTCTTTTTTTGTCTATAAAGGTATTAAGTAAACAGGAGTATGGTATGAGGGGGAAAAAACTAGAGTCCCCTTTGACTCTATCAGTAAACTTCCTAGTAACAAGTTAAATTTCCTAACGTAGCTATTATCTTTCCTTAGCATCTCTCATCAGTTTAATGAGTTTCAAATGAAGACATGTATGTACCTACGTACATATATATTCATGCGAATATATATGCAAAAACATTTTTAAATTTAAAAAGTAGTATCTAACATTTTTCATATTATAATCAACTCCAGACAAACCCTCCAATATACATATGTATGTATATGTATGTATATACATATGTGCATGTATTCTAGTTTCAGCTGTCATTAGTTGTATGACTTTCATTCTCAAGTTTTCTTTCAGCATTCTGTCTGATCTCCATTATACTGTATATATTTGCATACATTATGCTCCATTACTCAACCATAAGCTGCCAATTTGCATCTTTGTATCTCAGCACTGAGCAGAGCACCTTGAGTATATATACGTTGTTCAGACATTTCAGTTGTGTCCAACTCTTTTGCTGAATCCATCTGAGACTTTCTTGACAAAAGTACTGGAGTGGTTTGCCATTTGCCATTGAGGACATATGCTAGAAACTTCATGCCTGTTAAATTAAATTACTGAATTATGAACAGGTAATCATCACCTGTTTCTCACAATATCACCAGTAAATTGAAAAGAATACCTTACACTACCATACTGCTGTGGAAATAAATATATGTGAAAGCATGCTGAAAAGTTCCTATAATTTTTTTTTTTATTCAGCTCAGCAAGGTAGAGTTAAGAGCCTGCTACATACTACATATAAGAGGGGGAAAGGCTTCTGAACAGTTAAAAAAAAAAATAGCTGTCACAAAGCCTATGTACTTTGTTAAGGAATAAATGAATGAAAAACACTAAGTTCCTATTATTTGCCAGAAACTTGTCTAAGAACTAGGGATACAAATATCCCCATTTAAACAGCCTTCCTTTCAAGGGGCTGAATAGGGAAAGATAATAAATATAAGAAAGCGGTGACCCTGGAACAGAGTTTCAGTTTGTGGAGTCACAGGAGTTTGGGGTAGAGCCACAGGGTCAGTCACTCAGTACAAATTCATTAAGTACCTAATATGAGTTAAAACACAGGGTTAAGTGCTGGGGATATAAAAAAAGGGCAAAGCACAGGCCCTCCTCTCAAGGGCCTCATAATGGAATGGGGGAAGCAAACAAATATGTACTGTTAATTAATATAAGGAAAGCATAAGAATTAATAGAAGGTGAGCAAGGCTTCTTGTAGAAGGTGGTATTTTAGTTGGGACTTAAAAGAAATCAGGGAATCAAGAAATGAGAAAGGAGAGTCTTCACCTATGGAGGACAGGTAAAGAAACACCTGCAGCCTTTCAAGTAAGAATGCTAATACTGAGAGAGGGAATTAGAGGGAGAAGAGTCACAGTATGCTGAGGGCAAAGCAGATGTCAAGAGACCTGGTTTCCTGTGAATGTTTGGAAGGGATGCAAAGTATGGTTTGGGGGCAGTTAGATGTCGATAGATGAGTTTGCATTCACCAATAACGACTAATCTAATAAAGACAATCTAATAAATTAGATCACAGAGTAGAATTCTAAGGCTTAATGGAACATTTGGGGGGGGGGATGAGAATGGTCTGCTCTATGTGGGGAGAAGAGATGAAAATGAAGAATAAATTGGTACAGCTAACCTCCAACCAGAAATCTTAACAACACAGTAATTCAACACTTTAAGCACTATGTATTGATGTTTGTGTAAAAATTAAGCTTGTAAAATCAATGACCAAGTAGTTTAAAAGTAGTAAATGAATAGTGAAAAAAAAATCTAAAATCATATACCTAACAGCAGCAAAAACTGAGAACTGATAATACAGAAGAAACCAACTAGAAAAGCTCAGAGCTAGAATTTAGTCTTGAGGCAAATGTTATCAATGTGCTTTGAGGATGTCACTTGTAATTGTTCAAAATGATGACTCTAAGTCCTCAAAGGAGGTGGATTATGTTCAGCATAGAGAGAGGTAGTCAAAAGAGCACTTGATCTGGTATCAGAACTCCCTTATGTGAATTCTGTCTCTCCTACTTACTTCCAGTGTGACTATGGGCAAGACATTGAACCTTTCTAGACTTTCTGGGAGATTTAGCTAAATAATCTCTTAAGGTTTTTTCTAGCTCTAAATCCTATAATCCTTTGTACCTCATGAGAATCTGGATCTACCTCTCCAAAAGACAATGGAATCTGAAAGAATATCTCTTACCTGGTAAATATGAACCACCAGGTAAGAAGAACAAGTCATGACTCTGGAAGCACGTAAATTTAATGCACTTTAGAGTTATTTTTTAAAACTTAAATTGAACAAATTTCAAGGCTCAAAGAAGAATGGATTTTATTTGCCTGGAGAAGTTACTCATCCTCAATAAATCCCTCCTCTATGATGAAGGGAGAGTTGTCATTATATATTTCTTGAAGTTGATATTAAGAGTTTTTCTAAACTTATTTTAAACTTTAAATTGTCTAAACACAAATTATGCTTAATTTATGCATATAGATAATACACAGACAATGATGACAAATCATATTCATGACATAAAGCAACACTCTCTAGCTAGAAGAAATTGAAACATAGTATCTGCACATGATGGTCAATCTGAAGTGATACCAGTAAAGACATCTCTAACTAGCACATGATAAGCATTTAATGTTTGTTGATTACATGACTCTGAGCAAGTTACTAACCCTCTCTGTGTCTGTGGTGAGGATCAAATAAGAAAATCCACATAATGTACTCTGCAAATCTTAAAGCGCTATACAAGTACTAGCTCTCCTACTATTATGTTATTATTGTTAAAATTTTTTTGCTTTTTCTTTGCATGCCTAGAGCTTAGCATAGCACCTGGCACAAAGTATAAATGGGCATCTTCAGGTTAACCAAATGTTGAAATGCAAGGAATGAAGAGCAAAGGGTGTAAGAATATAGTCTACATCAGTTACAAAACAGCAAGGTCTATGAATTTATAGGCTTTTTTACTGCTTTATGATCAGATAGAAAAGGTAATCAAAATGCGAAAAATAGCTAAGTCTGAGCATTATGCATATTCAGGACAATACCAAATAATAATGGTTTTAGTATATAAATTATCACTACAGAATTTTTAGTAAACAGAAAATTTCTAGACTAATAATTTCTTTTTTCATGTATGCATGTGAAATTATTTTTCCCTTTCTTTAAATTTTATTTTTCCCCAATTACACATAAACAAATTTTAACATTCATTTTTTTAAATTTTGAATTCAAATTCTCTCCCTTTTTCTTTCTACCTCCCCCACCCAAACATCAAGCAATTTTATATATATATTTATATTCAGTCAAGCAAAACATGTTTCCATGTGATAAAAGAAAACACATGCATGTGAAATTATACTATCAAGTGTTCAACACTTCACAGGGAATTTAAAATAACCTAAAGAGGCAAACTGGGTGTTATTTCTTGAGCAGGCTCTATTAGAAGCATCTTGGACACATAGTGAAGAGAGAGGAGTTGAACCAAAATAAGGGACTGCCTATATTTGGAGTTTAAGAATACACACACTTGAGCATATACCAAAAGAGGTTATGATTTAAAAAAAAAAAAAAAAAAAAAAAAAAAAAAAAAGGTCCCCTAGGTCCAGGGGCAGAGCCAAGACGGCAGTGTAGAAGTAGGGACCGGCTAAAGCTCTCCTCCCAAACCCCTCAAAAAAGCTACAAAAAATGATTCTAAACAAATACTAGAGCAACAGAAGCCATAAAAGGTCAGACTGAAGCAAATTTCCAGCCCAAGACAATCTAGAAGATGTACAGGAAGGGTCTATTGCAACGAGCTGGGAGCAGAGCACAGCTGGTATAGTCCTGCATATGCATATTGCTCCAACCTAGCTATTTTTTGCATTTTGATTACCATTTCTATCTGATCATAAAGCAATAAAAAACCCAATAAATTCATTGACCTTGCTGTTTTGTAAATTATGAAGTAAAGACTGCTTCTGGAGCCCTACAAAGAGCTCAAAAGTCAAGTTAATTGGCTGAGAAAATGAGCAAACGGAAAAAGAAAGACGACAGATTCTTACTTCTCAGTGAGGAGGTATTTTCATACATCATTGGTGATGAGGAAGATCAAAACATACAATGAGAAGAAGACAACGAAGCCAAAGCTCCTCCATCCAAAGCCTCCAAGAGAAACATGAATTGGTCTCAGGCCATGGAAGAGCTCAAAAAGGATTCTGAAAATCAAGGATGAGAAGTAGAGGAAAAATTGGAAAGAGAAATAAGAGTGAAGCAAGAAAATCATGAAAAATGAGTCAACAGCTTGCTAAAAGAGACCCAAAAAAATGCTGAGGAAAATAACACCTTTAACATTAGACTAACCCAAATGGCAAAAGAAGTCCAAAAAGCCAATGAGGAGAAGAATGCCTTAAAAAGCAAAATAGGTCAATTGGAAAAAGAAGTCCAAAAGCTCACTGAAGAAAATAATTCCTTAAAAATTAGAATGGAGCAAATAGAAGCTAACGACTTTGTGAGAAATCAAGAAATTATAAAATAAAACCAAAAGAATGAAAAAAATAGAGAAGACAATGTGAAATATGTCACTGGAAAAACCACTGACCTGGAAAATGGATCCAAGAGAGAGAATTTAAAAGTTAGTGGACTACCTGAAAGCCATGATCAAAAAAAGAGCTGAGCTATCATCTTTCAAGAAATTATCAAGGAAAACCGCCCAGATATTCTAGACACAAAGGGTAAAATATAAAATGAAAGACTCACTAACACCTCCTGAAAGAGATCTCACAAAGAAAACCCCTAGAAATATTGTAGCCAAATTCCAGACTTCCCAGGTCAAGAAGAAAATATTACAAGGAGCCAGAAAGAAATAATTCAAGTATTGTGGAAATACAATCAGGATAACACAGGATTTAGCAGCTTCTACATTAAGGGATCGAAGGGCCTAGTTTGGTCCCAGAAAGTGAAACTTCTTTCCTCTCCCTTCTTTGCAAAGGTAGGGGCCTTTACATGTGGAATACTGCATATGTCAGACTTTTTCAATTTGTTGGTTTATTTTTCTGACTTTCAATTCTTTGTGGAAAAAAAGAATAGTTCTCTGGGAGAAAGAAAAGGGAAGACTATATTAGGAAATGATAGAAAAATAAAACCTATCAAATAAAAATTTAAATAAAGAATGTGAATATAGAACAATACTATGTATAATATGAAAAGATTTCTATATTTAAGAGTTCAAAAATATGTACACTAACCACAAGTATATATAAAAATATTTCTATTTTTTACTCTTTTGCCAAAGGTGTAAGGGCTGTGGGTAAACTGGTAGGGATCAGTCTAGCTACTTGATGATTACTCTTCTCTTGAATGCATTTTGTAAAGTACTCAGCAGTCTGAGTCTAAATAAACTGACTAATGAGCTGAATAGTTCCATTTCTTTTTGATAGTTACATAAAGTACTACTCTTAGTTCCTCAAGAAGCACTGAAAAAAAAACCATTTCTATTAAAACTGCATCACTGGAAAATACCAGTCTAGTTCTATTTGAAGAAATACAAAGGAGTGAAAACAGTGATTTTTGGTCAAATTTCTCTACCTAGAAAAATATTAATACTTCTTAAATTCAAATAAAATCTTTCACCACCTAGAGAGATTTCTCTCTGTGCTTCCTTTTCTCTTTTTTCATGTTATCTTTAATGAATAAATGTAGCCCTGACACCAAATATACCAATTTAGCCATCTGCCAGTAAGAGAATATAAAGCTCTCTGAAATCCTGAAACTATGACAGAAGCCATAGGGTAACTAGAGTTCAGCAGATAGAGAGCTGAAACTTAGACATTCAGATTGGTCAAAGATGTTTTCTTCCTTTCTAGACTCCCTACTTTTCTTACCTAAAAAATGAGAGGAATAGACTAGATCCATGGTATCCAAAACTGAAAGAGAAGCAAGGGTCTGCACAAAAGGACCCTGTTACCACATATTGGCTTCACTGACTTCAAACCACGTACTAACATTATTTATGTTCAATGATGCTTTTATTTTTGTTGGGGGTTTCCAAAGTACTCCCTAAACTGGTGCAAAATGGACTCAAAGTATCTAACACCTCTGGATTAGGAGACCTCAAAGATTCCTTCCAGTTATAGATCTACTATCTAACGGCACGTACACATGCAATTAAACCCTAAAAAAAAAAAACTGGGGGAAAAAAGCTTTAAATTGTCGAAAGTACAGATTTGAAAAAGTGCTGTAAGGGAAACCAAGGTCTGGGTTTAATGGCCTTCCTCAAGACAGCTTTTGCAAAAGGTAGCCCAAGGTTTGAAACTGAATGCTGAGAAACGAATTTAAAAGAGCCTTTGGTAGCTCCACCAGCAGTTTTAAATTCTGCAAGCACAATCAGACAGGAGTAGCAACATGAGTATGTGGACAAAAGTTGTCACAGTAAAATTTGTATACAATTCTTTAAAGACCAAATTCAAAACACCTGACATCAGAAAACATCTACTGTGTACAGTTTGCTTCTGGATACATTTCTTTCCAGTTTCTTAAGATCCTCAGTATTTTTAACCACCGTTTCATAACATTAAAGCATTGCTAAATACAGGATATTAACAATATTTCCAAAACTACAATAATAAAGAAATAGGGTTGAGAAGCCAATTCAAAGTAGTGCCAGTTTTACAGGAAAGGTCAAAGTTGCTTATTGCTTTCAGTTACCATTACAAAGCATTTCACAAAACATGAATGCACAATATACGTGGAGATAACTCTTACTTTCAATTCTGAAATCAAATTTCATTTTTCTGCTCAGTTTTCTAATCTACCAAGTTCTTTTTTGGATGTTGACTCTGAGAAGCTTTCCTTACCATTCATGCGTTAAACAATAAATATGTAATCTTCCCCCAAATTCCCAAATGTTCCCCCAAATAATCAATAAAACTGTTGAAATGCACAGGGCCTAGGAGAGACCTCTGGAGCAATACAAAAGAAACCTCCTTCTAGGTATTACTGATCTATTAATGACTACTCTTTGGATCTAGTCTTTCAGCTTGTATCAATTCACCCTGTATAAGTCAAATTCACCTACATGTACTATCATTCAACCTATGTATTTCTTCATGCTGTCCACAAAGATTAATCTGGCAAGACTTGTTCTTCATGAAGCAACATTGGCTCTTCTGAATGAATCACTGCTTCCCTTCCTAAATACTTGCAAAATCATCCTTTTAAAAAACTTTTCAAAAATTTTTGCTAGACTCAAAGTCAAGCTCGCTCATTTGAAACAACCACTTAAATCCTATGTAAGTAGTTTGTTTGAAACATCCACTTCAATCTACACAAGTAGATTCTATCTTGACCATTCAAATCATAATTGTGGCAGGCCTTGAGCAGATATTAGAAGCCAGGATTCCTTCACCTTATCCCTTCTGAGTTACCTTTCTTCAAATAAGCACTGAGATCTTCCACACACACCTCAACCGTGTTTCCATTCCACCTCCAAAAAGAATCTAATTCCAATCAGCCTTTATTGACTCTGCCTTTCTAATATTTGTGAATACTCCATGAATCACATTTTGTTCGGATTTCGAAATATTCAAGATGATTAAGGATTTAGTCCTTCTACAAACAAGTTATAAACTCTATCCCCAATAAGTAGCCCAGGGTAGAATAGGGACAAGTAGAATGAACGCAATTTTATGTTTTCTTTAAAAGGCAGTTTGAGACAACAAAAAAAAATTCAGAAAAGAGAGTGCATCTTTCTTCCAAAGAGCAGAACAAGCGAGCTTATGACATTAAGAGCCACTTGAGGGCACTCAGCGCTCAAAGGAGAAGAGTATTGATAAAATAATCCATACCTGTAGTATTTTCAATACCTGGGGAAAGGAGATGTCTAGGAATACCTGTAAGTTTAGATTAGTGGAGTTTATAATAATTTAAAGCTGGTCATATTTTTCCCACTCCTTAACAGCTTTTAAACAGTAAAATGTATTCTACATTTTAGAACTATATAAGTAGCCCATTCTTCCATAAGTCCCTGTTTCTGTTGTTCATGTATAAAGTAAACCTAAATGCTACATCTTCATTACCCTAATAACAGGTACAACTTTTCTTTTGGTGGCAGCTACCACATATACAAAATCATAATGACTGGGAAGAATTAAAAGCTTCTCAAGGATACCCTGCAACCTCAAATAACTTACTCTTGAATCCTGTCTCAAGTCGATCTTGAAAACCCAATACTTTTACCAGTTCCTAATCCAGGGACATGCTCTCCTTATATTCCAATAATAAAGCCCGTTTAGGGTTGAGAGCTGGGGGGAGGATGTAGCCTCATCCAACTACGAAGCTAGCTGTGGATAAAGCAGCAGTAGGTAATGCAGTAGGATAGAGTGCTGGCGCTGGAGTCAAGAACTGATTTCAAATCTGGCCTTGGACAATGAATAGTTATGAAACCTTGCACCATCAATGGTGGTGTACCTGAGTTTCCTCATCTATAAAATGGAGATGATAATAATAACACCTAGGCCCCCAGGATTGCTCAGAGTAGCAAATGAGATAATCTTTTTACAGTGTTTTGCAAACCAAAAAAAGGATCAAATATAAAATTCTTTACTTGGAATTCAAAACCCTTCATCATAATGTGACATCCCACCTCTACCAACTCCCACTACCACCTTTATGATCTTCTTACATGTTACTCTTCCACCAGTCCTCTGTAATCCAGTATCAGTCACCCTTACTGCTCCTTTAACAATGCACTCCATCTCCACACTTGGCATTTTCACTGGCTGTCCCCAATGCATATGTGTAATGCTCTCCTACTTGATCGCCAGCTTCCAGTTTCTCTGGCTTCCTTCAAGGCCCAGCTAAAATCCCACCTTCTTTTGGAAGCCTTTCCTGATCCTTCATAATTCGAGAATCTTTCTCCACTATTTCCTCTTGATTCTACATATACATATTTGAGGGGCCATCTCCAGTCTTGCTTTGGACTCTGATGACTTTGGAGGAAAGAGTGAAACATATGACTTTGCACAGCCCTGTCTCACTTAAATCCAATTCACTTGCAAGTCAAGACATCAACCTCCCAATGTCATTGGTTCTCTTTGAGAATGAGGATGAACAACAAAACTTGTTTGAACATAGTTATTTGCATGATGTCTCCTCAATTTTAAAAAGAAATATATGGACACTATTTGAATTCTTTTTATCACTTTTCTTCCCCAAAATGACTATTTTCTTATAACTGAGTACTGCACAGTGGATCCAAATGACCCCATAAAGGTCTCCAACCTGCTTACTCTAGAAAGAACTGTCTCTTCTTTCAACCCATTGAAACTTCTTTTCATTACCAAATCCAAGATGCAATGGTCTTATAGCAAGAGAACTAGACTGATAATAGGCTATATAAATATTTTTCTAGACTTGAATACCATATTTAAGTGTAACATTTTACAAGTCACTTAAAATAGTCCCATATTACAAAAACAGGGATAATCACTCATGTATATGCCCTCCCTTTTTAAAGTCAGCTTGGTTTAGGAGGGGAAAATATCAGATTTGGGAATTAGAAGAATCAATGAACAAGTGAAGCATTTATCAAGTGCTAACTATATAAAAAGCACTGTTGTTAAATACTGGGGACACAAATAGATAAAAGTAAGACCACTGGCTTTCAATTCCAACTCCACTTGTCTTTAAGCAAGTCACTTAACTTAAGTTTCCTCAACTGTAAAATGAGGGAGTAGACTAGATGATCTCAAGAGCCCCTTCTACCTCTAAATTCTGAGACTACAGGACTGGCACCATCAAATACAATCACTTATGTCACACTGTATCCAAGCTAGGATTTGACTCCAAGCCTTCTGATTCCAAAGTCAATCTTTTTTCCACCATTCTACACATTTTTCCAACCTGTAAATACCATCTATCTAATTCAAAAAACAGTTGTAAGGATTAGATTTTTAAAGTTAGCCCCCCACATTTTTATTTTTACTTTCAAAGTTCTTCAGGCTACTACTGCTGATTAGCACTAAATGAAACAATTACTGGTTGTGTCACAAACAACCTTGAATGGCAAGTATCCTGTGCTAGGTCATTTTCCATTCCTCTAAAAGAATGACATATATATATATACATACATACATACATACATACATACACACACACACACACTCAAATTCTAAAACTATATAGAAGATATATTCTAACTAAAACACTACATCAAATTGGATCCTTGTTTTAGGTGTTTACTCTATGCTGAATAATAATCTTATAGCATAAGTACTTTTGAATGGTACTCTTTGTCTATTGAGAAGTGACCCCATCTTATTAAAGCCTTGAAAATGAACTGACACCCACACATCTGGGAAGGTTAATCATATACAAGTAGTTGCTTCTTTGTGAGAGGCATCCAGCAACCAATCTTGCTGGCCTCCAAGGGAAAAGAGGAACTGCCAAAGTATCTGTTTTAGCTCCACATAGTACCCCAGACTTAAGCTAGCCAGAAAGATAAGGAGAGCAGGGCAGTAGAGGCAAAGAGATATTTACTGTTCCCTGGAGCGCTGCTAGCTGCCATCACCTTCTAGATACCATCTGCCTTGCTCTCTTCCCTATTTCAAGGGTAACAAAATCAAAGAAACTGAGTGGGTGATGATAACGAGGACAACAAGCCTACACAATAATGCACTACTTTAAATAAAAAGTTCAAATAGAATTATAAGACTTTAGAGCTGGAAAGAACCTCAGACACTAGTACAATCATTTTACAAATAAGGAAAATGAGGTTCAGAAAAATGACGGGCCCAGGGTCACCAAATAATTGCTACAGCAAACAAATCCTCCATCATTCAAATAAACTCTTCCACAGTGGATACCACTACTGCTTCCCATTTACAAGAAAATGGTGCACATTTTTACACTATACTGCCTTCTCAACCAAGCTCAACTCTGCCTGTAAAGCACCATGTGATAGTGGAGTTTAGAAATCAGTTAGGATAGATTTTCTCTACTTCTCACTTCCACAAAGATTATTTCTGGACATAGTGTGAGAAAGTAATATATAATCAGATTAGACTATAGCTCAAATGCTCCTCAAGTTGATTCACCATTCCCTCTTTAAAAAAAAAAACCATATATATATGTACCTGTGATTTCATTGGTATAGGGCAGCAATTCTCAAAGTTATGATCCTGGGAGTAACAAGACTCTTTCAGGAGGTCTACCAGGTCAAAACTATTTTCATAATAATGCTAAGAGATGTTTTACTTACAGTATCACTAGATATATCCAAAGTAAAAGCTTTGGGGGGGGGAGAGTGCCCCACAATAATTTTAAAGAGTGTAATGAGGTTATGACATCAAAAAGTTTGAGAGCCATTGTTATAGGGAACTCCCAGCAAAAAACCCTGTTATTTGAAGCACTGCAACTTAGTCTTTCAAAATTAATTGGGGCACTGAAAGATTAAATGATTCATCCCAGCTGACATAATGTATTAGGGATAGGTCATAACCCAGGTATTCCAAAGTCATCTCTATAACCACTAAATCCTAACTTTTTTTGTCATAGACACCTTTGGCAGTCTGGTGAGACCTAGAGAATCCTTCTCAAAATGATGTTTTTGAGATGCATAAAATAAAATATACAGGATTGCAAAGAAAAATAAATATACTGAAATAAAATTCTCAAAATATTTTTAAGACAACTTCATAAATTCCAGGTTATCCCATAGCTCCCAACAGTACACCATGCTGCCTCTCTCATCCTCTACTATAAACCACTTCAACTAAGTTTGCTGTCATAATGAAATCAAGTGCAACTTATCTCAATTCACCATATTCCAAACCTTCACTTCTCATGACCCCATTCTCTTTCCCTTCTCACACTCAGCACTACCTGTTTACCCCACACACTTACTCATTTCCCAATTTTATATTTCTGTTCATGGCTCAATCACTTTCACAATTCCCTAGGCTGATAACTTGAGTCTTCTGATTTGTCCTATGTCTCCCTCCACAAATTCAGTGAGCTCCTAAGTCCTGTTAGAACCTTTACACTGGATGCCTCTACTACAACACAATGTGCATAGGAACAAAATCATCTATAAAAGCATGTTTTAAAATGCTTTATTGCTTTAAAAAAAACATTGCTGTCACTTGCCAATGACTTCTCCCTTCTTCCCATTCCCTCCCAACAGAACTCATTCCCATCAAAAAGTATATCTAAGCAAAACAAAACACCACATTGACCACGGCTGCCTTCTTTCTGGATTGTAACACTCCACTTCTTTCCCCAAACCTTTCCAAATCTACCTTCCATTCCCTACCATTCTACTGATAAAGTACTTTTTTAAAGGTCAACAATGACCTAATAATCTCCAAACCCAATAACCTATTTTCAGTCTTCTGCACCATTTCACACTATGGACTTCAATTTCTCCATACGTAAAAAAAAAAAAGATTGAGACTAGCTGGCCTGAGGTGCTCTTCAACTCTAGATCTATTTTTCTTTCTTCTCTTGGCTTCAGAGACCAGACCCTTCAGGTTCTTTTTTTAAGTAACTACTGTTATTTATTTTTTGTCTCCTTCACTGGGCCCTTCCTTTCTAAGCCCTTAAACAGTAGGGTATGTTGTATCATCAACCATTTTGGCAGCCTAGTGAAAGATACGGACCCCTTCTAAGAATGCTTTCAAATGCACAAAATGAAATATACAGGATTACAAAGGAAACCAATTATCTTGAAGTAGTTATTAAAATGTTTCCAACCTGTATGACCTTGGCAAGTCACTTAAGCTCCTTGGGCTTCTCATGGATGAAGTAAGGATAACTGAGCTAGACATCCTTCAAGGTCCCTTCCAGCTCTAGGTCTGGGATCCAAACAGAACTGTGCAATTGCATCGGCTGCCACACCAGAGTTACCTGTGTGACTGTCGGCTTGTCTACTGGAGCTAATGGAAATGCCAAGAAAGCCTTGTTTACTAATGTTTCCATATTGTGGGTAGAATGAAATAACCATAAAACTAAGTACATATATATTACAAAAGACTCATCATCCAACAGCAAATACTAAGGAAATTCAATAGTACGTCAAGACATTGCAACAAAAATATGCATCGAGGACAGCAGGCTCTGGTGAACAGTAGCCAGTCATCCCTACCACTACCATCAAATGCCAACCAACTAGCACCAATGGAGTAGGCAAATCAGCCTAGCTCAAAAAGCAAGACACCCAGATAGAAAGGCAAGAGGCTTCGTGCCTGGCAGGTCAAACCACTGCCACTGCCTCAAACAACACCTTCTTTCAGACCCTAAGAGAGAAGGCATAATGCCAGGGGCCCAAGAGCACCCCTCTAGGCCAGACTGGCTTCTAGCCAGGTCCCCATTGCCATAACTGAGGGGAACAACCCTTCTGGAGAAGGAACCTGCCATCTCTGCCACCACTAACATCACTGACACCAATGAAGAGCTAAGCCCAAGAATCCCAAGAGGATCAGCACTTCCAGACTAATCAGCCTGCTTCGAACCTGCCCTTGGAAGCCATCATCCAGGAGAGCAACTTTAGTGAAGATACAACCTGGTGACTGACCCTGAAGGAACTCCAACCCCAGCTATGGAACACCAGGAAAAGAGAGCTTTTGCCACCAAATAAGCTGTTACTGTCAAATGCTCCAACATCAGAGGCAGATAGGGTTTTACTAATGGAAATGACATTAAAGGTCCCCAAGCAGGGCCATTTTATTCTAGCTTCCTCTTCATGGTCCTTCCACCAGAAACTACCCTACCCCCAAGCCTGAGCTGACTGATGCGCTTTCACTTTATCTGATTACCCACCTAACATGACGTTTCCCAAGGGATGAAGCCCAGAAATCTAGGACCTTCTATAAGAGTTAGAACTCCTCCCCTTCTAAGGGCTGTATTCCCCATTTTAAAAATAAGCTCTCTAAAGAGAATTATTTAACTTGCTTACATTTCAGCCCCCAAATGTTTAGCATGTTATAAATGTTTATAGGCTCTTTCATTTCATTAAAGATAAATCATTATCTACTTTGTTAACTTACTGCACAATAAGGACCAAGAGGCTTCTTTATCTGACTTGCATCAGAAACCAACTTCTATGTATATTGTTTACTTTTACTAGAAAGAGTTTCTCCCATGAGAAGTAAGGAAGTTCTGTTGTCCACATTCCTAGGTGGTAAGGGTTGTGACCTAGCATGGACAGGTTAGAGGTCAGAAACTAATGCGCAGGCCCAGGGAGCTGTGTGAGGAAGGGCCTATCGGAGAGGAGAGAATATGGAGCCACATGACCGGAGATGGTGTCACAGGAGATCCAAAGTTCAGAAAACAGTATAAGATGCCCCATCTTCCTGCACGTGTTGTAGTCTTCTCGTAACCTTACTGGGGAGGCTACCTGTCCATTTGCAGGGAATGGACATAAAGATTAACAAAGGCTTTCCTGATTTCACATGAGGTATTGTTCTTTATTTAAGGTGAGCATGTTTCTCACTGTTGGGGCCTTGTTAAATGGGCTCACTTCTCACACTTCTAATACTTGGGCACTTCAATTCAGATGCTGATGTCCCCTCAAATGCATTTGCTTCCCACTTCCCTGACCTATCTCAATATTTTGAAGGCATACCTTCCTGCACTCCATTCTAGCCATACACAGAGATTGTATATGCTCAATCTTGTGAACATCACCCCAGTTTCACCTCTACACCTGTAACTCTGACACTTCTCTGATCACTGCCTCTTATCCTTCCAGCTCTCCCCAGGCCTCTGTTCTCCTAAACCTGACTTACTAGCATTCTACTTTCTATGTTTCCCCAGCACATTAGTCCTGCTCTGGCTTCACTTTTCTTCCTTCAAAATTACTTCAACTTCACACAAACTAAGGTGCCATTAGCCTAGCAAGCTCACCCCTCTCCCAACTCCAAGCTGAACTTACTCCCACCATCACCTTTCTCCATACTCTGCAGCTGAATATAGCTAGAGTATGTCACACCATTGTCCCATCTGGGACCACTAAAAATGTATATTATCCAGTATCACCCGGGAGCCCTCACTGCTGTATGTAGTTATTCTTTCACAATCTGCTCTTTATCACTGGCCCCACTATTCTAACCTTGTTGCCTCAAACTACCCCTATACCAACACTTCCCCCTCCCTCTCAGCAGGACTTTACTGCATACTTAATTGAAAAAAAAAATTGAAGACATCTATCAAAAGCTCCCTCTCTTTCTCAATTCCCCATTTCACATACCCTCAAGATATTATCCCTTACCCTCACTTCCTTTGCTAATCTCTGAATTGGCCCTTTCTCCTTACCATTATCAGATCCCTCACTCCAAACAAAGTCAAGTGTAAGTCATGTCATTATTTCTCTGATGGCATGGTCTTCTTCGGCAAGGAAGGACGAACACACCCCAGATCCCCACCCTCTCACAGCTCCACCTAGAGTTTACCTCTTCAATCACCTCTCCTCTCTCCCTAATTTTCAACTTCTCCTGATCCACAAATTCCTTGAAATATGTTAGATTTTCCATAAAAAAAAACCCCACAACTTCCTTAAGACTATCATCTGACTTTTCTATTCCCTTTCATAGCCAAAGTCCTAGAATAGCTTTATGAATCTATACTCATTGGTTCTACTTTCTCAATATCCACTCAATTCCCAATTTACTACAATTTTGCTTCCAGTGTACCCTCAACTGAAACTTCTCTGTCCAATAATCTCCTTACTTTCAAATGTGATGACTTTTTTTAAGGTCTTATCCTTTTTAAGTTCTCTGCAGCACTTGATCAAAACTAGAGTAATGGTCTCATAATTGCTCTCCCTACATCCTGTCTCTCTTCTCTCCAATACATAGTCCAAAAAGTTGCCAAAATGATATTCTTAAAGCACAAGTCTGATCATGTCACTACAAGAAACTCCATTAACTCTCTCACTGCCTGTAGGTTAAAACAGAAACTCCCCTGTTTGACATTTAAAGTCTCTCAAAATCTGACTCCAACCTAACTTTCAAGAATATGCATGACACTCCCTCACACAGATGGGGCTCCAGTCTAGCTGACCTCCTTGCTGTTTCCTGACACAACATGCAATGTCCTGCTTTGGGGCTTTTGAGTAACAGAAGTAACTGGTGGGTCAGTGGTTAGAGTGCTGAGCCTAAAGTCAGGAAGACTTGCCGTCACATCCAGCCCCTGACAGTAACCGTGGGACCCTGGGCAAGTCACTTAACCTTTGTCTCAGTGTTCTCCACTGTAAAGTAGGAATAACAACAGCACCCACCTCCCAGGACTGTTGTGAGGATCAAATGAGATCATATTTGTAAAACAGCACAGTCCCCAACACACAGTCCACACGACATAAACGCTCATTCCCCTCCCTCTTCTCTGCCTTGGGAGGGACAGCTCCATTCAATATGGCGCCCTCCCCTGCTAGCACTCTGAGGTATGCTGTGCATCCAACACACATTGCTCCATCCCATGGCAGTTCACTTCCCTTGCCTGTCCAGACTTCCTATGCTGTAGTGAGGATGATGTGTCACCAAGGTCTGCATCAGCCAGTAGAGATCATTTGTTGCAATGGTAATTGATTGGTCCTCAAGGGCCCTCAATCATAACTCACAAGCCCTTTTGTTAACTCTACATTAAGTCTATTTCATGACATTCGCAGGAATCCCTAGACCAATAGAGGCGTGGCTGTCTTATCCAAAAGGGATATGAAGAAGGAAGAGGGAAGAGACATACATAAACCATTGGGTTGTCCAAAAGTAACAGAATGTGAATAAAGACACAAGGTAGTACTAACGGCACATGTACATAAAATATTTATACAGATATAGATAAAATAGAGTATAGAAGCTGACTGCAGAACAGACCACACTTATACACATGAGGATATCAAATCTGCTATTATATTAAGACAGGCCCCAGAAGAAAGACTCAATATGCCACAGGTCATGCTAAACAAAAACTCACTTAATGCTTCTTGATCACACGCAGGTGCCAAGGGTTCTACGCATGGACTAATGAACTAGACAAATCTTAATTCTCCTGAGACAGTTTCAAACAAACCAAGATTTCTCCCTGGTAATCCTTCATTTATGTGGAACCAGCATGAGACAAAAAGTGATGGGAAGGAGAAATGGAAGAGAGATTACTCAGAGCCATCACAGCACATTTCTAGTAACATGTACCTCCCTCATTATCAGGTTTTATATGCCTCACTTCAAAAAATCAAACTGAAAATATTAGCTTACTATTTACTTGTACAACACTGCATGTACTTTTTAAAGCATTCTCAGAGACATGATCTCATTTTAGTTTTCTAAGTACCCTGTGTGAGGTAAGGCAAAAATTATCACCATTTTATGGAGGATGAAATTAAAAAGATAACTGGCAATAATTAGTAATATTGCAAAGAGATTAACACCCTAAGAGTTCTTTCAATATCAAGTTTTCCTAATAAATCAATCTATTTACCAAAATTCAAGTCCTGCAAATCTTTTCAGGAATACATGAATATATTAAGAAAATATCATGCTAACAACTTCTACCTCAAGCCTACATCTGCTACAACTGCTACATTTAACTTCTGATGCCAGGCAGGTAAAGTAGATTAGGAAAAAACAGGCAGAGATAACCAACAAAGTGAAGGGTTAAACATTTTGTCCCCACTAACTCTTAAAAAGGAAAAAAAAGAGGAGGAATTCTAGAGCAGAGTTGGAACAATTAATGAATGTTTCCATGGGGCAAGCAAGCAGTATGCCTAAAAAGGAATAGCCTTCTCAATTAACAGTAAAGAATGCTAATCCACAGCACCTCACTCAATTTCCAGGTCCAATTAGGCTTCCAGGCAGCTTTGACAGGGCACACAAATCAACCCATGTGCTTTTGAGACCTACTCATGCATTTCGCTCTGATACAGTCTCTGCCCACAAAGCCCTTGCCCTTCTTCTAGCATCCTGTTGCAACAAACAGTGGACACCAACTCTCCCAAGGTATATAAAGTAGACCATGAAAAGTGGCAAATGCTGATTCAGCTCAGAAAACTAAAGATAATAGGGAAATGAGGCAAAGCACTAGCATGCAAGGTTGCATATAACCTGTAGAAAAGGTAACCAGAATACTGCTGGGATCAGTCTTGTTTCCTTCTCCTCCCCCAGCACCCAAGTTATTTGGAGTCAGACAATGAAAAATAAATTCAGCAAATTGGAAAGAGGCTTTGAGATCAAGTACCAAGTGTAAACTTATCAAAGGGAAAGAATAAGAAAGCTACCAATAGGGGAATATATGGAGAAAAAAAGCTAAAACCACCAAAGATGTCAAGAGTGATAAAATCTAAAAAGAGGTTTTCCCAACCTCTCTTAATTGCATTTAGAGTTCTACTTAAGAACGCTATTCTATGTAAATTCTATTTAACTCTAGTGCCTTCCCTCCGTTAATTATTTCCAATTCATCCTGTATATAAACTTGCTCATATGTATGTTTGTTATTTTCCCTTTCAGATTTTGAGCTAGAGCATAAACAGATAAATCAACAAAGAAGATGCTAAAAGTAAAGGAAGAAAACATTCAAGGGATTACAGACCTCTCTAAATACTGAGGGAGGAAGGAAACTAAACTAATACTTGGGGGGGAAAAAGGCCCCACGGATTCCCTTCCCACCAGAGTACAGAACTCCAGCAGGATGTTACAGAATGTTTGAAGTGAGAAATAAGAATCATGAGAGAAGTTAGAATGGAACAAATGGCAGAGTTTATTACTTTATAATAACTATGTTACAGAAGAAATAATTACAGAATAGAAAAACTTGAATCCAGCAACAAGCCTCTCCAAGTAAGTTAAGAGAGAACAACAGTTTGGGAACACAAATGTATAAAAGTGAAGGACACGCTAGAAGATGCAAAAAGCACTAACATTTAAAGAAGAGATGATCTCTTCGCAAGCAAAACACATTGGTTTCAAAGACAAGATCTGTATACAGAGAAAATTTTAAGGATCATAAGCCTCCTAAATGAATATAAATGGTCAAAAGAAACCCAGCACCATAATGTAAGAAATAATACAAGAAAAGTTCTCCAAGCTTCTGAATATAGAAAATAAATAAAGCACCAGGCAAAAGAATCCACACACTACCTCCAGTTTTTTGAAATCTAGACAGATTTGACATTAGCCTCTAATTCTATATCTCTATTTTTAATCCCAGGAGTGGAAAAAAGAACTTAAAAATACAATATTCTTAATATTTCACAAGTTCAATATATTTTAAAAAATGGAAATAATAGTATGGCCATTGTAAACACTAAAAGTAATGTTTTAGGACATTCTTCCATGATTCTTAGTTCAAAAAATTTATATTACTTATGCACTATGTATATGAGTTCTCAATCACTGATTAATCTTTTCAAGTAACAATATATGCAGGGCATGTAATATAAGAAAATTACATCTTCACTATCAGACTGGCAATTTGAATGCTTCTGTAACAATTTAATATATATATAAAATAATAATTATTGAAAATCTTCAGTGAAAATACTTCCTCATGAATGTCAAAAGATAAAAGGAGTTAATTCAAGGAACCAGAGACTGATTTGAAGAAATACTACCACCATATTCTGAACAAATATCTTGGTAATACTCAGAAAGGAAATTAAACCTAAAAACAGTATAGACAGTTACTCTCTGGTATTAATTAAAAGCAAAAAATATTTGCTTGGAAACACACAGCTTAGTACTAGTTTGGCAGAACTTTGTAGGCATTCTGGCATAAATAAATTGTACTATTATCTGGGATCATCATGAAAAGAGATGCAATATAATGGGAAATCATCTTTGGCAGCCACTTTACAATTCAATATGGTCATTAACACATTCAACCAAATCAATTAATCCAGGGCACCATAGCATCTACCAACTTCATTACAGGTATTTTACCTCAAAAAATGGAACTGCACTTCACTCTTACTAATGATACACACAGCTAGTGAAAACTTACCAGAAAGACCCCCTAAGCACTAGTCAATTCTGCTGTAAGGCTTGTTTTGAAAACATGAATTTGTCCCAATACCATAGCTATATTAGGGAATAATTGGAGCACAAGGTAAGTCTTCCACTGTCACTTACCTGACTGCACATTTGTACTTAAATGTCACACATTCCTGAATTCAATGATAACCAAAGCAACCACAAATTATTTTAAATAACAAAATCAGAAATGTAGCTACACTTATTGTAAGTTTGTCTTTATGGCTATAAAACTCACCCTCTCCTTAACCAGTTTCTTCCTGTAGAGAACATCACCAACCCCCTCATCCCTCAGATTTCCAACCTAGGTGTCGTCCTCAACTCTTCCTAGCTCTCATGTCCCATGTCTAATCTGTTGCTAAGGCCTACTGACTTCCCCTCTGCAATATCTCAGATAAGCTTCCTTCTCTCCTCTAACACTGTCACCACTCCAGGGCAGGCTTTCATCACATCAAGACTATTAAACAGCCTGTTGATGGGTCTGCTGGCCCCAAGTCTCTCCCCACTCTAGTCCATCTTCCAGTAAGTCACTAAAGCAACTGTACTAAAAGCACAGGTACAACCATGTCATTCCCCTACTCCAGTGGCTCCCCATCACCTCCAGAATCAAATACAAAAATCCTCTGCTTAATGTTCAAAGCCCTTTATAACCTTTCTCTATATACAAATCTTATCTTTGAAAAATCTTTCCAATCTTCTTACATCTTACTCCCCCACCCCACCCCCCACATACTTCTTGATCCATGACACTGGCCTCTTTGCTATTCCAAGAACAAAACACTCTATCTCTCAGCTCTGGGCATTTTCTCAAATGTCCCCCATATCTGGAATGCTCTCCCTCTTAATCTTTGCCTACTGTCTTCCTTTCAGTCCCAACTAAAATCTTATCTTCTACAGGAAGTTTTTCCCAACTCCTCTTTATTCTAGAGCCTTCCCTCGGTTAATTACGTCCTATTTATCCTGTATATAGCTTGTTTACATATACTTACATTTGTTTGCTGTCTCCCCTATTAGATCGTGAGTTTTTTGAGGGCAAGGACTGTCTTTTGCCTCTTTGAATCCCTCGCCTTTAACATCTTGCATGCCTGGCACATAGCTAAGTGCTAAATAAATGTTTATTTCTTGATTCATTACCTACTGCTCTCAAATTCTTGCTCCCTAGTCCTATCACCTGTAGCACTTAGGGTAATAGATAAGTGAGCTATAATCCTTGAAACTGTGTACTGGTTCGTGGTAAATTTGTTATCTAATCACAAACAGGCCCACATGGAAACAAAGAAGCCCTTTTAATCCTCCCTAACAGGTCCTTTATATCATTCACCAAAGGCTATTCCAAAGCTCTTCTCTCTTTAGAACACCCAAAGCACTTTTTACTCTTACTTCCTCAGAGGAGGACCTCAACTAATATATTACAGAGAAAAACAAGATCATTTGCCGTAAGATCTGCCCTCACTGAGTAAATCCTATACATCACTACAACTATCAACTCCTCTACTCTCTTATGAAGATGTAGATGACGTTTCTGCCAAAAACCAACCCCTTTGTGTCCTTCATCCCATCCCTAACTTCTCCAAAAGACTCTTCCTACTGTCATCTCCTCTTTCTCTAATCTTCAATCTCTCCCTATCCATTGCTATCTCCAAGCATGACCAATTCTCCGTTCCTTAAAAAAAACCTCCCTAGACGCAAAGACCACTGTTAACTAGTCTCAAACATCCCTTCCCTTTCTCAACCAAAGATCTTGAAAAAGAAGTTGTCAGAACCAAGATGGTGAAGTGGAAAGAACCACTTCAGGTGAGCTCCTATTCACAACTCCTTCAAACAAATCTATAAAATGCACCAGACCAAATTCTGATGGAAAAATCCAGAAAACGTCAGTGAGCCCACTGTCCAGCCTAGGTCAGCATAGGAAAATGGACAGGGTCAGGGCAAGAGGACATGGCTCACAAGTAGCATCCCAAGAGAGGTGGTGTACTAGCACAAAAGATCCCAGACCCATACTGGGGAAAATGGGTACAAGTGCCAAACAGTTGCTTTGTCACTCATTACCAAATCCTGGATCACAGATCCAGGGCAACAACCAGACTGCCTTGAACAGACCACTTTGGGCAAAATGAAAGTTTGTAAGGCCCTAGCATGTTGCTGAGATCCTAGAATAACACAACACTCAATACCCCAAGAAAGCAGCAAGAGGACCAGTGTAGCCTTTCCCTCTAGAAGTTTGGTAGAACCTAGACAAAATATCAAGTCCTAAGTTGGGAAGTAAGAAGGAAAAAAAGGACAAACAGAAAAAATCATACCATAACAAGTTATTATGGCGTTACAGGTGTTCAAGACATAAATGCAAAAGAGAATTGACTCCAAAACACTTACAAGCAGAGCCCTGGGAGAAGAACACAGCTTCAGTGCAAACTCTACTATAATTCCTAGAAGAGACGAAGCAAGAGTGTTAAAAAAAAAAAAAGCTAAAAATATTTTTCATAAATGAAATAAGGGCACTTAAGGAAAAAATGGAAAAGAAATGAAAGTTGTGGACAAAAGCACTGGAAAGGGAAAAATGGCACAGGAGGCATAAAACTTTGGCCAACAAAGTTCCTGAAAATCAGAATGGTCCAAACAGAAGCCAATGACTTCATGAGGCAATAAGAAATATTAAAGTCAAAAGGCTGAAAAAAATGAAGATTCTCATATCAAAAACTGACTTCAAAAACAGATCCAGGAGAAAAAAAATTTAAGAACCATTTGATTAGCTGAATGCCATGTCCAAAAAGAAAGAGCCAAGACATGTTTTTTTCTTCAACAAATCTTAAAAGAAAACTGCCTAGAACTCTTAGAACCAGAAGGCAAAGTGGAAATAGAAAGAATCTACTGGTCAACTCCTAAAAGAAACCCCAAAATGGAAAATCCTGAGATTCTAGGTCAAAGAAAAAATATTACAAGCAGCCAGAAAGCAAGAATTCAAATATCAAGGAGCCATAGTCAGGATCAGATATGACTTAGCAACCACCACTATAAAGCAGCAGAAAACTTGGAATATAATAATACAGAAGACAAAAGATAAGAACTTACAGCCAAAAAATAAGTTACCCAGCAAAACTGAGCATAATATTACAGAGAGAAAAAAAAGAACCTTTAATGAAACAGAAGGCTTCTAAACACTCCTGAGGAAAAGATCATAGCCACAAACAAATTTTGAAGTTCAAGCACGAGAGAACTATAAAAATGTAAAAATGAAGGAACAAGGAAAAAGGACTAAACTAAATTGCTTCCATTCGAATATGGGGAGATGATACAACCCACTCCTCTGAACCACATCATCAGAGTACACAGAAGAAATCCAGTTGGGCAAGGTCTCAGAGAGGTTCTCTTGTCTTGATAATCTTAAGAAAAGAATGGAAAGAAAGAGGAAGATTAACATTATAGAGGCTAAGGGAAAGGAAGGTTACCTGAAAATCATCTCACATAATCAGGGTGCCCAAGTGGCTATCTAAACAAACCAGGAAGAGGGGGCAGGGAAGCAGGTGACACTTGAACTTCATTCTTATTGGAACTGGTCAAAAGAAGGAAGAGAAACAAGCACGTATAGTTGGGCTCAGAAATATATTTCACTCAACAGGAAAATGGGATGGAAATGAGAGAATGGCAGAGGGGGAATTAAAGGAATGGCAGATTAAGGGAGGGATTAGTCCTAAGCAAAATAAACTATAAAAATATTTACAGTCCTTTTTGAGATGACAAAGAATGAGGATCAGAGGGAATACCCATAAACTGAGAATGGCTGAACAGGATTTTATGATGTTACTTCTAGAGCTGTATCCCAAATAAATCATACAAACAGAAAAAGGCCATACATATACAAAAATATTGAGAGCAGCTCTTTTTGTGGTGACCAAGAACTAGAAACTGAGGGCATGCCCATCAATTGGGGAATGGCTGAACAAATATATGAATGTAAGAAATGATGAGCAGACTTCACAAAAACCTGAAAGACTTCTATGAACTGATGCTGAGTGAGGGGAGCAGAACCAGAAGAACGTTGTGCATGGTTACAGCCACACTGTACAAGGAGAGACTCTGATAGACTTGGCTCTTCTCAGCAATGCAACGTTCTAGGACAAGTACAAAAAGCTCGTGGTGGAAAATGCTATCCACATCCAGAGAAAAATATTAAGGAGTTTGAATGTAGATCAAAACATACTGTTTGCTCTCTCATTTTTGCTTTGTTCCACCTTTCTTGTGATTCATTTAACTGGTTATAATTCTTTATGTGACTAACATGATAATATGTTTAATACAAATATATCTGTAGTGTCTAAATCAGATTGTACACCATCTTGGGGAGGGGAGGAAGGGCATAAATTTCAACACTCAAGAGGTTGTGGAACTGAACGTTGTAAACTAAAAATAAATAATTTTTTTTAAAAAAAAGACTTTGTGGTATATAAATGTGACAGAATACTATGGAGGTGAGGCAAATTTTTTTGGACATGGCCAAAGTGGTCATTCATTCTGATCATTCTGATGTTTGTAATGAGTTTTATTTTTCTCATGTTTTCAACGGAAGGGGAGAGAGTGGAAGAAGAAGGCAGATCTTGGCAGTTTAAACAAATTTTTTTTAAAAAAAACATGTCTACATTCATTGCCTCCACTTTCCATTCCTCTCATTCTTATCTAAACTTTCCACAATCTAAAATTCCAACCTCTCGATGATCCTCTCTGCCCTACTCTCTAATTTTCAGTGTATCTCAGTTTTCTATCCTGGACCCTCTAATTTTTCCCTCTCTACTAGGTGGCACAATGAATAGAGTCCAAAAGACAACTCCAGAAATGGAGTCAAATCCAGTGTCAGACACTTAATATAATCCTCTGATCTCACAACACACTCCACCTCCTGCTTCCCTGCCTTGACACTGCCCTTCTCTCCCCTCCTCTGTCTTTTGCAATCCCTGGTATGCTTCAAGATTCAGCCCCACTGCCACCTTTTACATACCTTTTCCCCAGATATGAGTGCCTTCCTTCCCTTCTCCCTATCCAATATTACTTAACATCTTTTTTGCATACAATCACATATATATTTGTATGTTGTCTCCTCTATTAGAACATAAGCTTCTTATGGGACAGAATTTCCCTACTGGCCAAGAATTTCCAGCACCTAGCACAATGTCTGACATATAGTAGACACATAGTAAGTGCTTGATAAACGATGTTTGATGAAGTCTCTTCTCCATTTCACCATTTCAGTAACTAAAACTTCTCTTGGGTGAAATACAAAAGAGGAATTTGAGGCTGGAGAGATTGCTTAGGTTATGTACAAATAAGATCCCCTCTCCTAATTGATAAATGGTCAACAGATATAAAAACCCAATAGCCATTTTTTAAAATGCTCCAAGTCACTAATAATTAGAGAATTTAAAATAAAGCAACTCTGAGGTTCCATCTTGCCCTCATTAGATTGGCAAAATGGACAAAAAAGGAAAATGGCAAATGCTGTAAGATCTGTGGGAATACAGGCACATTTATGCTGTTGGTTGAGTTATGAACTGGTCCAGTTTTTCTGAAAAGCAAATTGAAACTATGTCCCAAAAGTTATGAAAATGTGCTTACCATGAAACCTAGTGACACCACTATTAGACTTAACCATCAAATAGATGAAAGAGAAAAAAATGTACAAAAATATTTAGAGAGGTTCTTTCTGTGGCAGCAAAGGCTGACTCCAACAATTAGGAAACTACTAAAATTATGGGCAGCTAGATGGTACAATGGATAAAGTACTGGACCTGAAGTCAGGAAGACCCATATTCCTGAGTTCAAATCTGACCTGAGACACTTACTAGCTATGTGACCCTGTTTGCCTCAGTTTCTTCCTCTATAAAATGAGAAACCAAAGGCAAACCACTAAGTATCTTTGTCAAGAAAACCCCAGATGAGATCACAAAAGTTGGAGAAGACTGAAAAATGACTGAACAACAAAATTATGGCGTTATGAACGAGATGGAATATTACTGCGCCATGATAAATGAGGAAGAAGCTTTCAAAGAAACCTGGGACAACAAAGGCTGAAGTAAGCAATACCAAGAAAACAATATAATAACATCACTGAAAAGACATGATTTCGAAATATTTAAAAATTCTGATTAATTCAATGACCACTTCAGAGGACTAATGAAGAATATCACCTAAATGCTGACAGAAAAGCAACAGATTCAAGATGCAAAAGAAGATATGCATTTCTGGACATAGCCAATGTGGGAAATTGCTTTGCTTGATTATGTATATTGTTACAAGGGCTAGGTTTTTATTTTCCATTTTTTTAATGCGGGAAGAAAAGACTGGGGGAAAATAAATGCTTATTAATTGAAAAAAAGTAGTCTTTTTTTTTAAATTTAAGAAATAGTATAAATCCAGGGGTACTCAAGAGACAAAACCAGAAGAAAAAAACAACAAAGCGTAACATCCTAAAAAGAGAGCTTGGCCATAGGAATAATATGAGTACCTAGAAAAGAAGAAGAGACTTTTTAAAATAAAAAAAGGAAATTGTAAGTAAAATAAAATCTCTGAAGAAAAGAACTAGAAGAAAGATTAATAGCTCAAAGGAAAAGAGTGCTAAGTGATAGACCTCATGAATTTAGAATAGACAAAAAGAAAATCAATACCATAAGGCAAAAAATTAAAAAAAGCAAAATTAAAGGATTGAAAAAATGTAAAATATCTCCTATCAAAAACAAATGAACTGGATAAGAGGTTAAAGAGAGATAACTTAAGAAGCATCTAACACCCTAAGAAGCAGAACAACAAAAAACCATGAATACTATATTTCAAAAAGCCATGAATTTTTTGTTCAAATTAAATTGCTCATAGGGCAAATTAAAAATAAGTAATTAAAAAAATAACAATTACTCAAGGCTGAACCAGGCTAACATAATTAAAATAACCAAAACCGAATTTACTTATTCTTTTCCATACCAATCATACTATCAAGAGTTTTTTTAATAAGTCTAATAAAAAATAACAAAATCAACCTAAGGGAATAAAAGGTCACAAATAACCCAACAGGTAAAACGATGTGAAAGATAAGAAAATGGAGGGGGAAGAGAGCTACTAAGGAGTTTACGGAATGGAAACTTGTGAATTAACAATAGTTAAAGGTCACAATTATTGGAATCTAAGCATGCCAGAGACAGAGACAAGGCAAGCCAACATATGCAGCTCAGGGGAATCAAAGGCTTATAGCACATTTGAAAAAGAAAAATGGGAAAAAGATTCCCAAAGGTCATTTATATGCAGAAATCAACTTCAGGTATTCCCTACAGTTACCCAACTTAGGCCCCAGCATCTGTCTATCCACACGCACACACGTGCGCGCACACACACACACACAACTCACATGTGTGCATGGTACATTAAATGACTCTTTACCACCACACAACTTTTCTCTATGGAGAGTTGTTTGACCTCCACAGAACATTTCATCTTTAGACTTATTCTGTACCTATGAGCAAGTTTCACTAAGGCCAGTGGGATTTTTACTTTGCTAACATAACTCTGTTACTATAAAATGGACTGGGATCAAAAGTTTCCCATGAAAAACCTCAATTAATTTCTAAAAATTTTCATTTATTACCACCATACATACAATTCACTTGGCAAAGTCCACTTTCCTAATATAAAAAAACTAATAACACATCTTGGAAAGATGTCAAAATAACCAAAAATTCCCAGTAGGGTGCTATTAGAAACTCATTTTTTTTTTTCAGGCAATATGAGAAATCTAAATTATTTAAGACAAATTATTAGAGTTGGATTTTTTCTCAGCATGAATAACATAATACAGCAATTCACAAAGTCAAGGGAACCCCCCCATTTCAAGAGGTTCACAAAGTCAAAACTATTTTCATAACAATACTATTAACATTTTAATTTTAATACGCTAAATATTTATAGATATTACCTACCTATATAAATATAGCTACAACCACAGAGGTGTCCTCAAAATTTTTAAGAGTGTACAGTGTTCCTAAGACAAAAAAAGTTTGAGAATCACTGAACTAGCAAATGTATTTAATATGTATATAAATAGTAATTTTATATAAACCCTCTGCTACAATATATTATTAAAAACAACTTAACCCTACCCCTCTAACATACTGCATTGCAAACAATGTACATTAAAATAATGAAACAGTTCATATTAAATTAAGTTGTGTCAACATACAACCATCATCATTAGCAAATGTTAAGGAAGCAATTCCTGGTCTATGCCGTTAAGAACATTAGTTTCCATATTAGTATCAGATGAAATGAATCAATGTGAATATTAAAGGTATAGAAAGGCCAGCCAGAACCTGAAATAATTATAATACTAATAATGACTTCTAATAATATATTGCCTTTTAGTTAAGGTTTACAAAGTGCTTTTACCTGTCATCTCTTTTGATCCTCATAACCACCTTATCAGGCAGGTGCTATCACTATTTCCAGTTTATATAAGAAGAAACTAGACTTACACAGGTAAAGTGACTTGCCCACAGTCATAAAGCTAGTTTCTGAAGCAGAACTCCAACTCAGGTCTTCCTTAGTCCAAGTCCAGTGTTCTATCCATTGAGCTGTCTCTTTCCTGACCTCCAGGCTCATATCTCCAACTACCTACTGGAGTCCAATTGGATGTCCTACAAATATCTTATACTCATTATATCTAGAACAATTTATTTCTTTTCCCCCAATGCTTTCCTTGACTCTTAAATGTCCTCAAGCTACTGAGGGCATTTTTGTCTTCCCAATCATCCCAGCTGGCAACTCATCTTTGATTCTTCATTCTCAATTACCCCAAAAAATCTACTGCCAAGTCCTTTCATTTCCATCTCAAATATTTCCCCTTCTCTCCTCTGATACACTGCCCTCATCACCTCATACTTGGACTATACCGTAAGAGACAGCTAGTTGTCTCTTCCCACTCCAGTTCATCCTCCATTCATCAGCTGAAGTGATCTTAAAGCACACATCTGAACATGTCATTTCCAGCGGTTCCCTATTACCTCCAAGATCAAATAGAAAATTCTGTTTGGCGTTTAAAACCCTTCTCAGCTTAGACCCTTTTTACACTTTATTACAGTGCCCTGTATTCTACAATCTGGAACACTGGCCTAATTGCAGTTCCTGGAACATGACACTCCACCTTCCGCACTCTGCACTTTGTAACTGGCTACTCTACCCTATGGCTGAAACACTCTCCCCTTTCTCATCTCTGCCTCCTGGCTCCCTTCAAGACTCTTCTCAAATGGCACCTTGCGTAAGAAGCCTTCTTCTTGTTCTCTCTCCAACCCACAGCCCCAGTGCTTTCCCTGTGGGGTGAAGTTACCTCCAATTTATGCCAAAAATACCTCTTAAGTGTGAGGTGGTTTTACCTGGTCTTCCCTCATTACAACATGAGCTCCCTGAGGGCAGAACTCTTTTTGCCTTTTTTTGGAACCCTAGAACTTAGCAGAGTGCCTATCACTATCCAGGAAAGACTGGACACTATGTAGAAGGTAAATCCATGTCTTGGTTTTTACAATTCAGCACTTACAACCAAAAAACATTTTCTGTTTTCAGAAAGTAACTCCCCCAAAAATGAAGCATTACACAATCATATTAAGCTTTTTAAAATATTATCATCTACCTGAACAATATTATTTTTGTTATAACTTTATTGTTAACTTTGCTCTTGTTCTGCAATGTTGTCATTTCTGGGGGGCTGATGAGGGATGAAACAAGACTTTATATTTAATAATTTGTTATTTTCACAAAATGCAATAGTAGATACACCATCAATAAGGGTGAAAATTATGTGTATTTTGTTGTTCCCCTTTCTTTAAAACAACTATAAACAAGGGAGTTTATATCTTCATTCCAACAATTACTTCAAATTTTCTTATGATATATGATAATATCCACTGATTATTTTATATCAACTTTGCATAAACTACAATAAAATAATGTAAAAAATTTCCAATATCTTCAATTTAATTCCTTACCTTACCAGAAACAACTATATTTTCTTAACCAGTAAATCTGCAAATGATAAAGACCCACCATTATAATTTAATTCTTGTCCCTTCAAAGGTATTAACCAACAAAACCTAATATTGGACTCTTAAAATTTAGAGAAATGTTTCAAATGTAAGTAATCTATAGAAAAACAGAGGCATTTTCAAAATGTCCTGATGTAAGGATGTATTTCCCTCACAGATTAATTACTCAAAATAACTATAAAGGCCAACATAAATTTGTCCTAGGAAACGTTTTCCAGTCTATCCCCATTCAAAAGTTACTGAAAAAGAACTTGCAAGCTAACATTTTTAGAAATTTTTTAGAAATTTTAAGAGGATAATCTCAACAGGAAACTCTCAAACCCTCCTAAAACAAGCTCAAAGTGTATCAAAATATGTAACTTTCTTACTGCACCTAACAGTGTGGTCTTGCACAAAATAAGATTAACAAATATTTGTTAAACAACTGAATAAATATAAAATTGTTTCCTTGTTGACTAGGCAAAGAGACTATTTACTTCAAAGTATTTTCAGCAGTAACTTAAAGCCAGTTATGTCATAACTCAAAACATCTTATAAGACTAGTCTGAGAGAAACAAAAGCTACAGACTATCATAGTAGCTAGATAACAATATTGATGCACTTTCAAGCCACTTCTCTGTGAATTTCTTCAAGGTTTTTTAATCCATAGTTCAACATATCCCAGGAAAAAAAAAAATTACGTGCTTGCCAAGTGTCTACAGAAGGCAGTCCCTAAGCCAGTTTCAATAGATGCTGCAAGGGTTTACTTATAACCCTCTCAAACTTTCCAAAGGTCAAGAATTTTACATTCTTTTCTCATAATGCTGTCTTCAAAACACAGGAGAATTCACTAAAGGAATCAAAGAAAATAAATGGCACTCTTCCAATACAAAGCCCAGATGAGATTTTTGTCCTCTATGGACTTCAATGAGATTTGACTCTTCACAGGAATTAAGATAGATTCAAAATGTACCAGTTCAAAACTAGCTTTTCCTCTCAAGCAACTCTAAAATTAACTGACTAGTCTGTTAAACTGTTCTGAAGCTTTCTTTGAGCTTGAAGGGAGGAGGAGGAAAAGCAGAAATAATCTCAAGTAATCAAAATACTGACTGCCAAAAATGACTCCATCTATTTTAAATAGACTCTAATTTAACGTGTATCATCAGTGATCACAGACTGTCAGAGCTGAAAAAGACCTTCTAGTTCAATTCTCATCCAAGAGATAAGGAAACTGAGGCTCAGAGTGGGAAGTGATTTGTCTACGGTCACACCTGTAGCAAGCAAAGCCAGAATTTGAAGCCAGATTTAGCCTTTTTTCCATTTCAACACAATCTAACTAAAAGAAGAAAAAAAATTAAGTTAGCAAAACTGGTTTGTGATAACTCTTTCCAATGGTAACACTATTATTTTATATTTTTTAACTTCTTGAATTTTCTATATATACCTAAAATACTTTCATTCTGTTTTTAGTAAGATATTCTATTTTCTGAAATTGCTAACGCTTCAAATAATTACAGCACCACAGCGGTAGGAGAATATTAGGATATTTGGTTGGTCAAACAAGAACACGTAGGCATAGTAATCAAAGAGTGAAATATATAAGGTGTACTCACAATTTCATCATGTGGGACTACAGTTTAACACAATATCTGAACTTCCCTTCTAAACCTGTGCTTAACATTATCAGCGTATCCACTTTCCATACTCAGGAATTAGTGAAACATAAAATACACATCTGCAAATCTACAACTTCAAGTACTTAACTTGGTAACAGACACTGGGAACTGCAGGGGCAGAGTTAACAGGTAAGTGCCACAAGTATCTGCTAGGGTTAAGAAACGGAGAGATTAGGAAAAAGCCATTTTTTTCTCCAATATTCTTCTTGATACTCTTAAGAGTTAGCATCATTGGATCATAGATCTAGAGCTGTCCATCTGAGAGTCCAGTCCTCTCATTTTACAGGTGAAGAAACTGAGGCTCACAAAGTTTAAGTGACTTGTCCAAGATCACACAGATAGTCAAGTTTCACGGGCAGGATTTCAAGTCAGCTCTAAGGAAGTTAGACTCAGTTCTTTCCCTGCAAAATGCCTTCGAGTTCAAAGTAGTTTATCTAACAACGGATCTCAGACTTCATTCCCAGTTCTAGATCTTAGAAGACAATAAAGCATTCTCCCCCAAAAGCAACGAGCTAATAATGACCCTTGTCAAACTCATCTGAGAGAGACCAGTTTCACATGCTGCCATTCAAACTTCTAAATGTGCAAATTATCTGCAAAACTAAAATAAAGCCAACCTCAAATCAATAGCATTTCATTCACAAATTCATTAACAGAATTGTGCATTTCAACTAGTCTATAAGGGAAACTATTAAAAAACGAATTTAAAAGATGAAAAAAAAAAAAACCCCAAGGAGTGACTGCAGATTTCACACTCCATCAGCACTGCTATTCATTGGATTCCCTGGCTTTTTCCTAGTGTCATTCCTCAACCAAGATAAAAAGGATGAGAACTTTGGCTGTCACTGTCATATACTATACCAAACCAGTGACTCAAAGCATACATCTATCTTTCCCACGCCAAAACAACTATCCAAACTCCAGTCTGACATAAGTAATGAGAACATTTGTTTGAATAATTGTTGCATAACGAGCCATTAAAAACCCGAATTCGGTCTCCTCTGAACCTTAACCTAGGCAGATTAAGCGGCCACTTCCAATAAGGTCCTGGGGTTGGACACAAAGGCGTATATCAAGTTCGGTGGATACACGCCCCATAAACCGAGCAACAGTCAAGTTCGGCCCCCCAGCCCCAGCTCGCCTCCGACCCACTCAACCCAACCAACAAAGATGCCAGCCTCTCCTCGTGGCCTGTGTAGGTAAGGTGGTACCGATAACCCAAAGTGCTCCCGGAGAGCGACTACCAAGTCAGCTCTGCCAAGGCCATGTGCGGCAGCCGTCAGATACAATGTAAACAGCCCGAAATCACGCAGGGGTGGGGGAGAAGAAACGATCGGATCACTCCGGGGAGGGAGGTGGCAGGGGGCCGCTCGGGCTCCGGGGCTCAGGTACAGGGCTATAAATACTCCGCACCGGGATGACCCAGGGAGGCGGCGGGCGGGGCGGGCCCGCAAACGCATTTCTTCCCGGGCACGCTCCCCTCCCCCCAGGTAGGGGAGGACTTACTTGCCGATCACCTCGCACAGCTCATACACATCCTCAAACAGCACGTCGTCGTCGGCCATGGTCCAGGGAGGGGATCAAACGGAGAGGGTGCCCAGGAAACAGTCACGCCGCCCACAGCAGTGTTCCTTCGCTTTTCCGCGGGTGCTTTTGGTTTCTCACACCCCCTCCGCGGGGCTCCCTTCCTCGCCCTCTCAGCCGGGAACGCTCGGTCCGGCACGACCTGCGGCGACGACGGCCCAGGAGGACTCTCGGGGGGATTGCAGCCAGCCGCCTAGTCCTCGTCCTCGTCCCTCCTCGCCTCCCGGCCCGGGGATGGCCGGCGAGGATCCTCCGGCGGCGCGAGCGGCGGCGGCACAGTCCGGGCCGCGGGGCCGCCGCCTCCTTCCGGTCTCCCGGACCGACCGCCGCGGCAGCCCCTCCGCTCGTCCGCCTCTGCCCGGCCGCACCTTCCCCTGCGGCGTCCGCGGGCGGCGGCGCCTCCCAGCCCGCCCGCCCGCCCCGCTCTCTCCACCGCCCGGCGGCGGCGGCGGCTCCTCGGGCTAGCGGGGGGGCCGGGGAAGGACCATGAAGGACTCCGGCGGCGGGCGGGGGGGGGGGCGGCGGTCACGGTTGGAGGCGGGGGCAAAGACGCCGCTCCCCCCCCCTCGTTCTCCTCCTCCTCGCGCCGCCGCGCCCGGGCTGGGAGAGCGAGCGAGCGCGCGCTGTGGGCGAGGGAGGGGGCCGAGCCGGGGCGGGGTGCGATGGGGGAGGCGGCGGCCGCCGAGGCGCTCTCCCTGCTTCAGTCCCCGAGCCCGGCGAGCAGCCGCCGCCGCACGTCCCCTCCTGCGAGCTCCTCCGCGGCTCCTGGCGGATGACTCCCCCGCATACACACACGCACGTACATACACACACGCCTCTCCTTCCCCCACCCCCAGCCTCCTCTCTCCTCTCTCTCCTCTCCCGTCTCTCCCGGGCCGCTGCAGCGGCTACAGCGGCCGCGGCTTCCAGAACCCCAGGCCCCGCCCCCTTTTTTCCTCCCTCACCGCCCCCCCTCCAGGAGGCGGTGGTGGCGGGAGAGTAAAGGGGAGTAGGATGAGAGCGCACGGCGCATGCGCGCGCCGGTGAAACGTCACGGCGAACGGGAACGAGGGAGAATGAGGCGGAGAAGGGATGGAAAGGGATGGGGAGAAAGGCGGGGCGCGGTGGAGAAGGGGGAAGGGTGCAGTTGCCTGGGGGGGCGCTCCTGCAACGACGGCGGGTGGGGAGTGGGGGGAGAGGGAGGAGGATCTGGAGGTGCGTGTGCAGGTTGGGAGGCAGGAAGGCTTCCCTGCGTGGCCCGCGAGAGGTGGCCCGGCGTGCAGCCGCCCGCGTGAAGGTGGCAGCGCCGTGGGCTGCGAAGCTCCGTGCCCCCCTTTCCTGCTCCCGCTTCGTCCTTAGTGAATGGGAAAGGAAGGCTCCTCCGTGACGGTGGCAGCCCCATCCCGTCATTCTTTAGTGAAGTGAGGGGGGTGGGGAAGGCGGAATCGTGTCCAGCCATATGGAGGAGGACGCTAGAAGGCTAGCGGGTAGCTGTAGACAAAGGTGTGCCACAGAGATGGTGTTCTCACCCGTGCTCCTGCTTTCAGCCGAAAAATTGTGTTAGCCATTTCAAGGGGGAAACCACTTAGGTTTGGGGTGTTCGTCTTAGCGCAGTTTTGAGCTTTGATAGCTTTGGCAACACGCTATATTTTCCCCCATGATCCTGGGTGTGCTGACAAAAACTGGCCATGCTCTGCTTTGCCCTCGGATCAAAGCAGGGAAGTGTGGGAATTTTTTTTTTTTTTACTTTCCCATTTTCTTGTCCTTCTAACCCTAACAAGCTAACTCAACACGGCCACCAGGAACCAGGAAGAAAATGCAGCCTAAGGAATTGCAGACAAGGTGCAGCGAGTATCCTGAGCTCTTAGTGTGAGGCAGCCTGGAAATTCTGCTTCCCTGAACACGTGCAGAATGTGCAAAACATCCTTCAAACAGACCTCCCCTCCCCCCTCCATTCAGCCTTCAAAGAAAAAGTGCCCAAGCAGTTCTTAAGTCACAAGCGCTACAAAGTATCTAGTAAAAATTTCTACTGTAATAAACAGCTACAGTATTCGCTAAAGAGATACATACTAGTTTCTTTCCAAATGTTGCTTGTGCGTGTGTTTGAACCCTCTCTCAAGAAGCAGAGCTCTCCCTCCTTTCTTCCCAAAACCTGCTCCATTAAGAATCCTGGCCTTAAGCGTTCATCTTACGCATCTCAGAAGAGTCCAATAATATAAAAAAGTGCAACTTTTTCCTAAAAGAGCAATAGTTTTGCTTCAATTCAGAGTCCAGTAGTCCCTGGAAAGCAACCAAAAGTTGCATAGATGAGATCTATTGCTGTGCTATTGCTGAGATCTCCAAAGTGGAGGGATGTAGAACGATTCCAAGGATGCCCCCATTGCCAACTAATGACTTTTCTCCACAATTGGTCTACCGCTTTCAATATTTCTCTACCCCTTCCCCCATCCTAACTCCCACCTTTGGTGTCCAGCTTTTCTACCTCAAACTTGGGCTCTTCAGAAAGGTTATTATTACCTGAGCTGACCAAGGCACCATATACTGCTTGCAAGCAAAACTCCTACGCCCTGTCCCAATCCCATCGTTGCAGGGGTTGAACCTGCGCTCTATGATGAGTAAGACACTCCGCTTTTCATTTTTCAGTAAACAAGAAGGAGTAGCTCAGAAGAATCATGGGTAGGTTGTGTTTATATTACCTTTGCCCAAAAATTCACCCGTCTTCCAAACACCTGTTTTTGTGAATGGCAGCACTATCATTTCAGTCTCCCAGGGTTTCAGCTACTCATTATCCCTTCCTACTCATAACTAAAACCGTTCTTTTCTAAGTTATCTACAATCTCTTCTAACAAACAAACAAACAAAAAAACCCTCATGACCATCTTTATGCAAATACATCTCAGAGTCTCTCTTCCAGGTAGAGTTAGAAGAAATGTAGTGTTGAGCAGTTACACAGGATAAAGTAAAATACTAAACTAATTGACAAAAATAAGCCTTACAACTTTTTACATCTTAAAATTTTTTATTATGCAATGTGTCCTTTTGTCGCACTTCACATGATTTGGCATTGAGTTCACAGGATTTTGACAAGTAAAATGTAATTCTTGATCAAGAACCCACCCTTATAAAATTGAAATTTAAGTGTACCATTGACAAATATTTGACTTTTTTCAAGTCTAGTCTTTTATTATAGCCCATAAATTTCCAGTGGAAGGTAAATCAGATGAGTTTTCAGGTCACTGAAGGATGATTGTCTCCAATTCTTGGATAAATTTCTTAATTTTTTGTGATGGGTGACTTGATGAAAGATCATATTGTAAGATTCCATTTCCATTTGAGAATTTCTGTAATTCTGGAACAATTCTACTTCTCAATAAATACACATATATGTGTATGTGTGTATATATACATATGTGTATGTATATATACATACACCTAGATAGATAGAGTCTGTGTGTGTGCATGTGTGTATACAAGAATTCATCATTCCTTCAGTGGAGATAAGACTTCCAGTCCCTTTGGAATTAAAAAGTACTCAAACATTTATAAGCTTACTCAGACTTCTGATAAGTTTTGATAAAGCCTTGAATGAAAAATGAAGTTCATCAGTAAAAATCACCTTTTCTCAATCTTTCGCCCAATACCAATGTTGTCTTGCCCATGACAAAAAGTTTTTTCAGTGATTTTCTTTATTTTATCTGAACTTCCTCCTGTTCTTTCAGCTGTAATAAGCCTAGGGACAGTAGAGGAATCAATAAGCAATCCCTCCATCTGCAAGTTTCCTCCAAAGCTCTTGTTCTTCTGAGAATTAGGCTGTTCCAAACCAATATTTTGTCCAGTATTGGCCTTGTTTTTCATTTTCACCTGTACTCACCTCTGCGTTTCAGCAAGATTGACCCTGTTTCATTGAGGGTTTGAATGGTCTGCCAGTAGATGCCCTCTATTTCTCACTTTTTCTGAAACTCAGCTATTGCCATTGCCAAGTGGAGGATATTCAGGACTGATAATAGAGCACAATGACTGTAACATGGGATATGTTCATGGATATGTGTATGTTCCAGAGGTAGTTCGGTAAATGGGGTAAGGGTGCTGGATTAATTTGCAGGCTGTCCAGAAGATTCAGAAAAGGTGGGTTTGGGGTTTCATAGTTGCAGGCTGAGCACCAAGCATAGACTAGGTTGAGGCTGCCATAGACACTAAAGGAATGGGACAGGAATTATAGAATTGCTCTGTCTTCTGCTGCTGACTGATTCAAAGAGACCAGGGTAATTTCATCTCAGGCCCCTGGAACTATCTTTCAGAACTATCTGTTGTTGAAGCCCCATGTCACTGGAAAGGGTCAATGCTTAAAAATAACTGGGGAGCAAAACTACCCAGAGCCCAATGGCCAGGGGAACAAACGGGTGGACTATCAGCCTAGCCTGAATTTTCTGCCTGTCTCTTTTATCTTCGCCTTCAGAATTCCACAGCTACCCTGTGCTTCCACTTGTACAAATCAACCAATAAGAGCAAAGTCAGCGTGGGTCCAATTGAAAATTTCAGGCTCAAGATTGAACTCAAGTCTTCTCCACTCCAAGATACGGTGAATAGAGCACTAGACTTCTAGTTTGATCTGAGTTCAGATCCCACTTCGGTTACTTACTAAGCTGTGTGTCCTATGGTAAATCATTTAACCTCTCTCAACCTGTTTCCTCATATCCAAAAAAGACATTTTTCTTATTATACTTTCTACTGAAATGTCTTTTAAAAAGCAATATGTTCCTGAATTAGATTCAACAGATATTTATTAGGAATCCAGTAAGTACAGGGAAGATTTCTACAAAGTACTATAATCAGATAAAAAAATCAATAACTTGTGGTCAGAATAATTTTTAATTCTTCGACCTCTGTCATATCGCCTCTCCCTTCCAAACTGCCATTATGTTGTCTCACCTACTCTGTATATAACTTGTATCTACGTATTTATATGTTGACCCCTTTACCATTAGCACATGAGATTCTTTTGGACAGGGACGGTATTTTTGCCATTCTTTGCATAAGGGGTGTGGTGCTCATGGGTATGATATAATGTATAATCTATATCATAGATTATCTAAATGAAATGCATAGAGGCATGAATAGATATCTCTGGAATCACCCACCCATCTCAAAGAAAAACTGCAATTTCTACCTTGAAGGACCAAAAGATGGGTCATTTCTGAGAGGAGTACTGGTCTAGAATTAAATCTCTCTTCCCCAGAATACTGCTGATCCAGGGACATGATTTTTATGTGCAGAACAACCACGACAAAAAGCTTGGGTTTTTTGGATCATTTCATAGTGTGTTTGTTTTCTATTTCTATTACTAATCTTCCCCTATTTTTTCAAGATTTCTTTTTTTGTGCTTGTTTGGAATTTGCTAATTTTTCAATTTTCAATTTTATTTAATTACCTGCTCAGTTCATTAATTCTTTTTTGCCTTTTTAAAATGTTTTTGGAGATATAATTTTTCCTCAGAAGACTGATTTAACTACATCTCAAAAACTATAATTTTCTCTTATCACTATCATTCCCTTTTATATGGTTACTGTTTCTATGATTTCTCTCCCCCTCCCTTGGCCTACTCTTTACTCAGGTTTTGTTACTTAGTTTCCATTCATGTTGTAACTTTTGATTGTGTTACATGTATTTGTTGATATCTTATTGTCTTATAGATGTGTGTAATAATTTTGCCCTTTTTTTTGAGGCTAAGGAGAAATGTGATTTTTATTTTATTATTTTTCTTCTTTTTTTCTTTCTTTCTTTTTATTTTTTTGGTGTTCTACAATCACTTCCTTAAAATTAAGATTTTATCCCCCCCATCCCCCACCTTTTCCCCACTACCCCCCCTCCCTCCCCGTAACAGCATACAATTCTGTATAGGTTCTAAATAATTTTGCCTTTTAACATTTATGATTTTAAAAATTTTTTAAACAATTTTGTTTAAAGTTTTGAGTTCCAAAATCTGTCATTCCTTTCCTCCCTCTTTTCTTCCCTTCCCAATTCTCTGAGATGGTAAACAATCAGATCTAGGTTATACCTATGCAGTTACATAAAATATTTCCATATTAATCATTTTATACAAGAATTCAAAGAAAAAGTGAAAGTGAAAAATAGCATGCTTCAATATGTATTTAATCGATATCATTTCTTTCTCTGGAGGCAGATAGTGTATTTCATCATTAGTCCTTTGGAATTGTCTTGGATCATTGTATTGGTGAGAATAGCTATTATTCATAGTTCTTCATAGAACAATATTGCTGTTACTGTGTACAATTTTCTCCTGATTCTGTTCAATTCACTTTGCACCAGTTTATGTAAGTCTTTTCAGTTTTTTCTGAAATCATCCTGCTTGTCATTTCTTATAGCACAATAATATTCCATTACAATCATATACCACAGTTTATTTAGTCATTTCCCAATTAATGGGCATTCCTTTGATTTACAATTCTTAGTCATCACAAAAAAAAGAGCTGCTATAGATATTTTTGCACAAATAGGTCCTTTTCCCTTTTTTGGATGTCTTTTGGGAAATAGACCTACCAGTGGTATTGCTGGATCAAAGGGTACGCACAGCTTGGTTGCCCTTTGAGCATAGTTCCAAATTACTCTCTAAAATTGTCAGTTAAATTCACAACAACATCAACAATGCATTAGTGTTCCAGTTTTCCCACATCCCCTCCAACATTCAACATTTTCTTTTTTTTGTCATATTAGCCACTCCGATAGGTGTGAAGTGGTATCTCAGAATTGTTTTCATTTGCATTTCTCTGATCAACAGTGAATTGAAGCATTGTTTCATATGACTATAGATGGCTTTGAATTCTTTGTCTGAAAACAGCCTGTTCATATCCTTTGACCATTTATCAACTGAGGAATGGCTTATATTCTTATAAATTTGACTCATTCTATTTGAGAAATGAAGCCTTTATCAGAAATATTTGTTACAGAAAATTTTTTCCCAGTTTTCTGCTTTCCTTACAATTTTGGTTGTATTGGTTTTGTTTGTACAAAATTTTGAAAATTAAGGATTGTCAGAATTATCTATTCTACATTTTGTAATACTCTCCACATTGTCATTGGTCCAGAATTCCTCCCTTATCCATAAATTGGACAGAGAAATTATTTCATGTTCTCTTAATTTGCTTATGATATCATCCTTTCTGTCTAAATCATGTACCTATCCATTTTGACCTTATCTTGGTATAGTGTGAAATGTTGGTCTATACCTAATTTCTGCTATACAATTTTATAATTTTCCCAGTAGTTTTGTCAAGTAATAAGTTTTTGTTCCAAAACCTTGGTCGTTTGCTATAATGTAATTTGTGCCTAATCTGTTTCACTGATCTACCACTCTATTCCTCAAACAAGAGCATATTGTTTTGACAATTAATGCTTTATAATGCAGTTTGAAATCTGGTATGGCTGGACCACCTTCCTTTGAATTTTTTTTAATGACTCCCTTGATATCCTTGAGTTTTTGTTGTTCCGGATGAATTTTGTTATTTTTTCTAGATATATAAAACAATTTTTGATAGTTTTATTTTCATGGCACTGAATAAATCAATTAATTAAGGTAGAATTCTTATTTTTATTATGTTGGCTGTCCATGAGCAATTAATATTTTTCCATTTGTTTAGAGCTGACTTCATTTGTGTGAAAAGTGTTTTATAGTTGTGTTCATATTGTTCCTGGGTTTGTCTTGGCAGGTAAACTCCCAAGTATTTTATATTGTCCACAGTTATTTTAAATGGAATTTCCCTTTCAATTTCTTGCTGCTGGATTTTGTTGGTAATATATAGAAATGTTGATAATTTGGGGGGATTTGCTTTGCTAAAGTTGTTATTAATTTTAAGTAGTTTTTTTAGCTGATTCTCTAGGATTTCCTAAGTATATTGTATCATCTGCAAAGAGTCATAGTTTTGTTTCTTCATTGCCTATTATAATTTTTAAATTTCTTTTTCTTCTCTTATTTCTATGGCTAACATTTCTAGTACAATATTAAATCATAGAGGTGATCATGGATGTTCTTGTTTTACCTCTGATTATACTGGGAAAGCTTCTAACTTATGCCCATTACAAATATTGCTTACTGATGGTTTTAGATAAATATTACTTATTATTTTATGGTAAACTCCATTTACTCCCATGCTTTCTAATGTTCTTAAAAACAATGGGTACTATATTTTATCAATGGCTTTTTCTGTGTCTATTGAGATAATTATATAATTTCTGTTGGTTTTGTTATTGATGTAGTCAATTATGTTGATAATTTTCCTAATATTGAACCAACCTTGCATTCCTGGTATAAATTCTGCCTGGTCATAGTGTATAATCCTTGTCATATATTGTTGCAATTCCCTTGTTAGTATTTTGTTCAAAAGTTTTGTATCTATATTCACTAGAAAAATTGTTCTTTTTTTTTCTTGGTTTTAACTCTTCCTAGTTCAGGTGACAGCACCATATTTGTGTCATAAAAGGAGTTTGGTAGGACTCCTTTCTCTATTTTTCCAAATAGTTTATGTACTATTGGAATTAATCTTTGAATGTTTGGTAGCATTCACTTGTGCACCCCTCTGGCCCTGGTGATATTTTCTTATGGAGTTCATTAGTAGCTTGTTCAATTTCTTTTTCTAGGATGGAGTCACTTAGGCGTTCCATTTCTTGATCTGTTAATCTAGATAATTTATATTTTGGTAAATATTCATCAGATTCTCTCAGATTTTCAGATGTATTGGCATATAATTAGGCAAAATATATTCTAATGATTTCTTTTATGTCTATTTCATTGGTGGTGATTTCGACCTTTTCATTTTTGATACTGGATATTTGCCTTTCTTTTTTCCATTTTAAAATGAAATTAACCCATTGCTTGTCTATTTTTACTCCTCCCAGTCATAAAACCAGCTTCTAGTTTTATTTATTAGTTCAATGGTTTCCTTACTTTCATTTTATTAATCTCTTCGTTTATAAGAATTTACAATTTGGTGTTTAATTGGAGATTTTTAATTTGATCGTTTTCTTGGATTTTTTAGTTGCATGCCCAATTCATTAATCTTTTTTATTTTATTGATATAAACAATTAGAGATGTAAATTTTTCCCGAAGTACTTCTTTACTGTATCCCATAAATTTTGGTATCCTTTCTCATTGTTGTCATTTTCTTTAATGAAATTATCTATTGTTTCTATGATTTTTTTCTTTGATCCACTTGGTTTGGTTTTTTTTTAGGCTTAGATTATTTAAATTTCAACTGATTTTAATCTCTCTTTCCATTGTCCATAACTGAATGTAATTTTTGCTACATTCTGATCTGAGAAGAAGGTATTCCCTATTTCCATTTTTCTGTTTTTGGCTGAGGTCCTAAAATGTTCTAAAATATGGTCAGTTTTTGTATAGGTACCATGTACTGCTAAGAAAAAGGTATATTCCTTTCTATTCCTATTCAGTTTTCTCCAGAGATCTATCATATCTAAGTTTTCCAGAATTTTATCTCCTTATTTTTTTTTTGTTTATTTTTTGCATAGATTTATCTCATTCTGAGAGGGGAAAGTTGAGGTCTCTCTCTAGTATAATTTTAACTGTTTTCTCCTATAACTCATTCAACTTCTCCTTCAAAAATTAGGATACTATACCATTTGGTACATATATATGTAGTAGTGGTATAATTTCATTGTCGATGGTACCTTATTCATGATTTTTCAATGCACTATAATATAGTTTACTTTTATGTAGACACTACTGATACTGAGAAATATGTATTTTCTTTCAAGTTCTGAATAGGAAGATGCCATAAAAGTCATCTTTCCAGACATCCATTCAATTATATGGTTTCCTTTTTAAAAATATTTCTGTTAGGGGAGCACATGCAGTGCATCCCAGGAAGCATGGAGCACAACCCAATGTGGCAGGGACAGGATTCTGAACAGACTTCAGAGAGCCACCAGCAGCAGCAATTCCCAGATTGCTCAACCCACAAATGCCACAGACAGCTTCAAAGGTCCAGTGGGAGGGCTCAGTCACCCAGGAGAGGGGAATGCATTATGAACCCTGGCAGCAGCCACTGCAGCTGCAGCTTCCATTTTTGGAGCCCTCAGCCTAGAGCCTCAGGGGAAATGGAGCAGTGATCTTAATCTCAGCCCTGACAAAGAACTCAAAAGTCAAAGAACTGGTTGAGAAAATACTCAGAAAAGGGAAAAAGAATAAGAGAATAGAAGGTTACTTTCTTGGTGAGCAGTTATTCTCTTCTATCCTTTCAGATGAGGAGGAACAATTTAGGTCTCAGAAAAAGACCTAAAAGTCAAGGCTTCTGCTTGCAAAACTTTCAAAATAAATATTCAGTGGTCTTAAGCCATGGAAGAACTCAAAAAGGACTTTGAAAATCAAGTAAGAGAGGTGGAGGAAAATTGGAAAGAGAAATGAGAGTGATGCAAGAAAACCATGAAAAGCAAGTCAACAAGTTGCTAAAGGATATCCAAAAAAATGCTGAAGAAATTAACACCTTAAAAAATAAACTCAAATGGCAAAAGAGGTCCAAAAAGCCAACGATGAAAAGAATGCTTTAAAGAGCAGAATTAGCCAAATGGAAAAGGAGGTTCAAAAGCTCACTGAAGAAAATAGTTCTTTAAAAATTAGAACAGAGAAGATGGAAGCTAATGAATTTATGAGAAACCAAGAAATTACAAAACAAAACCAAAAGAAGGAAAAATAGAAGATATTGTGAAATACCTCATTAGAAAAACAACTGACCTGGAAAATAGATCCAGGAGAGACAATTTAAAAATTATGGGATTACCTGGAAGCCATGATCAAAAAAGGGCCTAGACATCATCTTTCATGAAATTACCAAGGAAAACTGCCCTAATATTCTAGAACCAGAGGGTAAAATAAATATTAAAAGAATTGACTGATCACTTCCCGAAAGAGATCCCCAAAGAAAACTGGGAATATTATAGCCAAATTCCAGAGTTCCCAGGTCAAGGAGAAAATATTGCAAGCAGATGGAAAGAAATAATTTGAGTATTGTGGAAATACAATGAGGATAACACAGGATCTGACAGCTTCTATATTAAGGGATCAAAAGGCTTGGAATATGATATTCTAGAAGTCAAAAGAAAGAGGATTAAAACCAAGAATCACCTACCTAGCAAAACTGAGTATAATACTTCAGAGGGGAAAAATGGTCATTCAATGATGTAGAGGACTTTCAAACATTCTTGATGAAAAGACCAGACCTGAAAATAAAATTTGACTTTCAAACATAAGAATCAAGAGAAGCATGAATAGGTAAACAGGAAAGAGAAATCATAAAGGACTTTCTAAAGTTGAACTGTTTACATTCCTACATAGAAAGATAATATTTGTAACTCTTGAGACTTTTTTCAGTATTGAGGTAGTTGGAGGGATTATACACACATACACAAATACACACGTGTGTATATATTTATATATGTATATATACAGAGAGCACAGGGTGAGTTGAATAAGAAGGGATGATATCTAAAAAAATAAAATTAAGGGTGAGAGAGGAATATATTGGTAGGAGAAAGGGAGAAATAGAATGGGGCAAATTATCTCACATAAATGAGGCAAGAGAAAGCTTTTTCAATGGAGGAGAAAAAAGAAGAGGTGAGAGCGAAAAAGTGAAGCCTAATCTCTTCACATTTGGCTAAAGCAGGGAATAACATGCTCACTGAATTTGGTATGAAAATCTATATTACAGGAAAGTAAGGGAGAACGGGACAAGTAGGGTGAGGGGGATGATAGAAGGGAGGGTAAATGGGAGAAGGGAGTAACTAAAAGTAAACACTTCTGGAGAGGGACAAGGTCAAAAGAGAGAATAGAATAAATGGGGGGGGACAGGATAGGATGAAAGGAAATATAGGTAGACTTTCATAACATGACTATTATGGAAGTCTTTTGCAAAACTACACAACCTATATTGAATTTCTTGCCTTCTCAGTGGGGATGAGTGGGGAGGGAGAAAGGGAGAGAAGTTGGAATTCGAAGTATTAGGAACCAATGTTGAGAAATGTTTTTGCATACAACTGGGAAATAAGAAATACAGGTAATAGAAATCTATCTTACCCTACAAGAAAAGAGAGAAGATGGGGAAAAGAGAAGGGAGGGGTGTGATAGAAGGGAGGGCATATTGAGGGAAGAGGTAATCAGAATGCAAGGCATTATGGGGTGGGGGAGGGGAGAGATGAGGAGGAAATTTGGAACTTAAAATTTTTGTGGAAGTGAATGTTGAAAACTAAAAATAAACGTGTTTTAAAAATCTGTTAGATGTTTCTAGCTCTGAGAGAGGAAGATTGTAGTTTTCTTTAATTATTATTTTATTATAACTTTTTGGCTAGTATTTTCTTTATGAATTTGGATACTATGTCATTTGGTGGATATATTGTTTAAATAATATCACTGAATAATTATATTGTTTCATCATCTACACCCCTCTACAGATCTTTCCCGATCCCTCCAACTGCTAATATTCTCCCTCTCCAACTACCTTGTATTTATTTTTATTTATTATGTTTATATTTGTTTTATGTGTGCAAACATAGGAATTTATCTCCCCCATTAGGAGGCAAACTCCTTCAGAAAAGGGATTTTCTCATTCTTTATTTACATCCCCATCATCTAACATGATGCCAAGCACATAGTAGGAACTTCATATATATTTTTCAATTAGTTGATGTCATTTCCCTGTTTATCTTTCTTGACAGTGGGATTATTTTTGTTTCCCTTTTCATGATAACATTATGGCTTTTGGGGGATTGACTGATGCACAGGAAGAGTAAAGATATAGAAAAGAGTCATATTGCTAAAAAAAAAAGTTGAAAAATATTAACTTTGAAGGATGACTGAAGAAGCTAGTATTATTTCATTTTGTAAAGAGAAGGCTAAAGACCTCATTCTTTCATTTATTTCACCAACATGTTTATGAAGCCACTTTTCTGAGCAATTCAATTCAATAAATGGTCATTAAACATCTGTTTTATACAAGGTTATAAATGTTGTTGTTATTGTGTTGAGCACTAGATATAAAAAAAAAAAACAGTTCCCACCTTTAAGGCTGACTTTCTACTGGGGTAGAAAAATAAGGGGAAGATACAACAGCTACACAAATAAATATACAGGCTTACCTTGTCTTTTTGTACTTTATTGCACTTTGCAGATATTGTGGGGATTTTTTTGGGTTTTTTTGTTTTTTTTACAAATTGAAGGTTTGTGGCAACTCTGCATCAAGCAAGTCTATTGGCACCATTTTTCCATGTAGTGAATGACCCTGGTGTCTTTGAGTCTAATAACCAACCTCTAAGTACTGCATATCCCCTGTTTCATCCATATTCAAGACTGTTAGAACAAATTGTTTTCTTCTGCCCATTCTTCTAGGGAAAGTTTTCACATGCTTGTGGTGGACACCCCGCCTAACTCACCCAGGGGTTTGAAGCTCGTCAGTAATCCTCAACCTTGTTTAACCCTGGAACAGTTTACCAGGGTGTGGTTACTGTTCTTGCTACAGCTTCTCGAAGCCATAGATGAGAGCTAAGTGGCAGGTGTATACCAGAGGTGGATGAGCAGCCCTGTAAAGGACTCAGCAAGCCCTCACACCAAAGATGCTAGAGTTCCTTGAATACCCATTACCCAGGGACAACTAGATAGAGTGCTGGACCTGAAATCATGAAGACTCATCTCCCTGAGTTCAAATATGGCCATGAATACTTACTACTTGTATGACGCTGGGCAAGGCTTACAACTGTACAACATCACAAAAAGATTACTCGTATCGAAAAAAAGATATGCAATTGCTTTTGGAGAAAGGCTGAGTCATTTGAAGAACTTTGCAATTTTCCAGAGGCAATCTGGCTGACTCTCTCCTTTTGAATTTTGGGCCCACCTCATCATCTCTATAAAATATATACAACAGTGAATGAGCTCTGTAGTTTGTCTGTCCATCAGTGTGTCACTGTGTGGACAATAGACGTTTTAATCTATTTGCTTTTTCTTGTGCTGATAAGCCAAACTCTTTAACTGTCTCAAGAACCATGGCTCTTATTAGGGCCTCAGCAGTGTTCCAAGGTTTGACACAATCAGCATAATCTTAACTACAAACAGAAAGCTCTAAAGGACTTCACTATGTACAGGGAATCCAAATTCATCTTCCACTTTGGATTCTTCACTGGATCTCTGTGACAATGGCAAACACCTTTCACTTAACTGTGTGATGATAAAGTTGTGGTCCAGTAGAGAATATTGCTTCTGAAATCCTGCCTCATCAAGGATGGCCTCAGTGTGTATGTACATTATTCTTATAGTATGTTTGTGTGTTCATTCTTCATTGCTGAAGAACATGCCATCAGAGAAACAATGACATGACTTACATTTGACTCTTTTTTTGAGTGAGGGAGGGCTGTGCAGATCACCAGCCTCATTTCTCCTCCAGAGCCATCAGAATCCAGTGACCAGATATTCATCAAGATGACTGGAGATGACCCAGGATGAGGCAATTGAGGTTAAGTAACTTGCCCAAGGTCACATAGCTAGTGAGTGTTAAGTGTCTGAGGTGAGATCTGAACTCAGGTCCTCCTGACTCCTGCAACTGGTGCTCTATCCACTGCACCATCTAGCTGCCCCTTATTCTTATAGCAGTATTATAAAGAAGGCAAAGTAAACATATGGGTCAAGAGTTATTGATGTTCTTTTGGTTGCCTCTTTTGTAAATAGTTTAAGATTTTTTTCCCACATCTTTGGTATTTTCTACACCTTTAGTTTCATTGGGAATATATTCCCCCATGTCATTTAAACCATTTCACCTTCAACATAGATTTTTCCCTGTGTGTACATGATTTAGTCCATATTTTTAAACCATCTTGGTTTTCTTCAGTATTATTTCTACACCCTCTAGAAGCACAATTGGCACTTTATGGGTAAAGTCCAAATGTGGTTGTTCCATTGTTCTTGATGGTGGTAAGAACTTGATACAAAATTTTGTAGATCTTTTCCTTTTTGCTTTTCTGTCTTTAGTTTCATTCTTAAATATATTGGGGATAATTTTGTTGAATTAGTCCTTTTGTCAAGCTTTCTTTAATCCTGGTTTTTCTGTCATTTATTATTATTTCATGCGGCAATATTGCTCATAATTTTCTGCCATCCTTTTCCATAAGATATTACAAAAAATTTATAATATAAAGAGTGTTGCCTTTGATAGCTATATTTTTCCCTCCTGGCAAGCTAGTCATGTATTTCCTGACTAAGGTGGCTTTTAGGTTGTTTTTGTTTCCTTGTTAGCGATATTAACTTATATTAGTTTAATTTTTATTCAAAATTATTATAATCTGTCTTTATGTCCTTTCCTTCATTCATTTCCTGTTATTGGCAGGAATTAAAGTTATAAATCACCTAGAGGGCAATGAAAGACTTGTGGCGCATATAAATAGACAAAAACATACTACCAAAAATTTTCATGGGATAAGAAATGTAAAGGATATCAGTAGAGAATCACGACTGGAAAACAAGTTAGGTCTGTTAGCAACGTCAAGAGATAACCCGTCCATAGCTGTTGGTGTCCATGTAAGATCAAGAGATCTAGAAGAAGGCTCCTCCCCAATACACCGTTGAGTGAACACCTTGTGGATATTCTCTAAGACGAGGATAAGAGATGCACAAGATGAAAAGGCATGGGTGTATTATCTTTAGGTTGGATGCAATATCCAACTGATGAGATTATCCATCCATCAAAGTATTAAAGAAGTATTTCCTCTTATTAAAAGCAGCATCATTATCCAAATGAAAATAAATTTATTTAATGAACTTTACTAGTCCTGCCATTTTCATTGTCAAAGAATTTTTCAAGAATTAAGCTCTTGTGGAATGAAGATTATCATAGGAATGCTCTTGGCAAGAGTGATTCTATCTTGAATTTGCAATAAGTATGCATACTCCAAACACGTGTGTAAGTGCCTGGGTCTGATAAGCAGACAATTGGGATGTGTATGTTTAGTTATCTTCACTAAATGAGGACTGCTCAAGATGCTCAAATAGGCTTATCATATATCACGCTATAGCGTCACATCAGTATATTTGTATATTGACAAAATTTTGGCCACTAATCACATTTTTTAAAAAATGGTCAAATTCCTCTTAAAAGTTTGCCATATGACTTAAGTTGTGGCCTTCAAATGAGACAAAATCTCTCAGTGCTTGTGTAGAGATTAAGTCTTAACCAAAGCACCAGGAAAGTCCACACTGATAATGATGAACTGATGCACAAAATCATACTGTGAGCCTCCTGTTTCCTGGAGCCAAGGCATAACTGACAGAAGCTTCAGTTAGAACAGTTAGGGTCCAGTCACCAGTTCTGTCTGAATGGATCCCACTTCCTTCAAAATTCACCTTTATGCCTCTAATGCACCATCATCTTTTGACCTTGGCAATGTTTACGGTAGTTTGAAGTTGGGCTTGGTGTTTCCTATTGTACATCACAGGGAACATAGAAATTTCTACTGTGTAATGTATGAATTAGTGTAGGAGCTTTTCTCCTTTCTATTAAGTGGGTGATAAAATAAACTGAGTGAAGTGACTATGTTGACTGACATAAGTAAGAGCAAATTAATTAACCCAATTCATTGAGTTTGTTGTCTTTAGAGAATATGTTCTTAGCTTTAGCTCACCTTTTTTAATATTATAAAACTTATGTACCTGTACTCACGAAGTTAACAAAATAACCCTAGCTAATCTCAATATAACTTGATTGTGCAAATCGTTGTCGTAGCTACGTCTCTTGAACCTGCAGCAGGGCAGAACTCCTCCATTACTCCAGCCTAATCTCTCAGTTACTACTTAACACTATCCCACCAGTACGGCTTGAACTTCTAGGAAATTTAGCCTGTGATAAATTTCATAGTTTTCACACCATCTGTGCATCTCTTGTATAATTGTAGGACACCATCCCCTTTCTTCTTTGTCCATCCAAAGAAGAAGAAAGTGAAATTGACCTAACTTCTTAGAAGTGATGAACAAGCTTTCTTTCCCCCAGACCCTCCATATGTCCTAAATTCTTGGTGTTTTGGATCTCTCAAATTGACCCACAGTAGCCTCTGCTCTTGAGAAGAAAATCAAAGAAATTAAGAGTTAACATTTCTTGTTTCATATCTTACCTGAGTCTATAGTATGAATGCCATTATTGTAGCTTTAAGAGCCAGATACAGCACATGGAAATGTTCTTTAACAAGTACCTACAGTGAACTGAATGGTGTAAGGCTGAGTTTCCAGGCAAATGAAGTGTAATCACTTACTGCTTCACTAAGGGTTTGAAGTGATATTATTCATAATTAAATATTTCAAATGACTATATATATATCTTTATGTTTAGAAATACTTTCATTCTTTAATAAATTTTACATTGTAATTTTAAATATATGTTTAAATACAGAAAAATAAGAATAATTGCTGCTGGGAAAAGAGATTTCTTTAATTCTCTAATAAAATGGAATAGAGGTTTGAGTATTGTACTTATGCACTAGTATACAGGAAGCTAATAAAAGAACCCTAGTTAATCTCAGTGGAGATAGAGGTATAACGTGGTTGTCCAATACAGTATCATAAGTAGATGTTCTTAAACCTGCAACAGGGTAGAATTCCTGTATTACTCAAGCCTAATCTCTCAGTCTTTGCTTAACAATATTACCTAATGAGAGACTGCAAATTTATTCATTAAAAACAAATTATAACAACATACTCCCTTATCCTTTGGAAAGATCAAATTAAATATGTCTGCATGTAGGTACATGTATGTATGCATATGCATATGGTGAGCATGTGTGTATGTGGCAGTTAGTCAAGTGACTGAGGTGACCTTTAAGTAAGTCAAGGGGTCGGATTCCAGACCCTATACAACCTTGCTGTACATGAGAACTAGAGGCATTCAACCAGGCACATCTCTATTTCTTCATACTCTGCTACATTACTTTCTATATTATTCCTCCTACTTTTGTAATGTAGCTGTCTTTCTCTATCTTAGAAATTGTTTCCATTTTAGAAAATATTAAGATAGATAACAGACAAATAATTATTAATGGACATATCTTTGATTGATATGGTTAAGTCATAATATACTTTAAAAATTGCCTTTTGGACTTACATGAACTGATGCTAAGTGAAGTAAGCAGAACCAGAACATTGTACATAGTAACAGCAACGTTGCGCAGTAACCAACTTTGATAGATAACTCTTCTCAGCAGTACAAGGACAATTCCAAAAGACTCATAATGGAAAATGTTATCTTCATCCAGAGAAAGAATTATGGCGTCTAAATGCCGATCAAAGCATATTATTTTTCTCTTTTTTTATTTCTTCTTTTTTTGTGGTTTTTCCCTTTGGTTCTAATTTTTCTTTACAACATGACTAATATGAAAATACGTTTAGTAAGATTGTACATATATAGCTTATATCACATTGCACACTGTCTTGGGGAGGGGGGAGCAAAGGGAAGAAGAGAAAATGAAGAACTCAAAATCTTATAGAAGTGAATGTTGAAAATGAAAAATAAATAAATGCAATTATTTTTTAAAAAGGAAAATTGCCTTCTAGAAACACATAATAATGATTATAATTATAACTAACATTTATCTAGCACTATATTATGTTCCAGATACTGTGCTAATCACTTTACAATTATTATCTCATTTAATCCTAACAAAAACTCTGGAAGATAGGTGCTATTATCATCCTCACTTTACAGATGATCACAGATAACAGAGGTTAGGTGACTTGTTCAGAATCATACATATAGTAAGCATCTGAGGCTGTATTTAAACTCAGGCATTCCTGATTCCAGTCCTAGCACTCTATCTATTGGGTTACCTAGATGTTTCATTTACAAAAATTTAGGAAATTTTGTTTAGGAAAAATCATTGTAGCAAATTTCTATGAAAAAGATCTAATATGCAAAATATGTAGGGAATTGATATATAACAAGATCCATTCTCCAATAGAAAAGTCATCAAAATATGTAAGTAGGCAGTTCTCAAATGAAGAAACACAAGTTAACAACCATATGAAAAAAAAATACTCTTGAGTTGCTTTTAAAAAAAACACCAAGGAAAATTCTGGATCATGTTCACTTCGCTCCCTTCTATGTCACCCAACTCCAGTCAACCACTTGACTTATTGCTTTTGTATTTAATTTTATCTTCCTGAGCTCTATAGGAAGCTAGGAATATGTTATGATGGGTTATTTCTCATTAGTAAATTTGTAATCTCCCAATACACAAAGGTGTTCACTATGATGTCATCATTTGAACAATAGTAGTAAAACATAGAACCAAAGGGAATCCTTCCATAAAGTGGGCATGCACATACATAGCAGACTAGTAGAGAGACACATACATAGGGAACACCTGTGGCCCAGGCAACCCAGACCTAGAGCACTGCAGGTTCCTAAAGATTCTTTTCCTGCCTGAGGTGGACTCATGCTGTTCACCCAGAGCTGGTTTTTCTCTGCTTGTCACTCACAGAACTCACACTGTTCAGAGCTATCTCCTGCTTCCACCACGCCCTGGAAAGTGTGTTTTGCTTTTGAATGGCTACCAGGAACATGTCTCATCCTTGACTACCTGCCCTTTTATTGCATCAAGCTTGACTTAAGAACTTATTCATTCTTTGTAAGGTATAAATATATAGTCACTTCTTACCTCTTCATGTCTGTTACCAGACAGGGCTGGAAGAAGACAATTGATCAAGGGTCTACTGGTGAAATTATCCCCCCAATCTAGTCTCGAATTTGGCAGTAACTACCTACCTTTGCTACTTATTCATTTTATTTCTACTCTCTATGGCCAGATGACTTTGGTGATGAACTCAGTTAGGCTGTCTAGTGAAAAGTAAAAAAATCTCATTTAATTATCTGAATCTTTCCAAATATTCCATATGTTTGGTTTTGTTTACTAAATGCTAACCTCACAAACTTTCATTTGAATATGTAGAGACACAAATCTAATTTGCTATGAGTGTGTACCAAGCTCCAAACCCAACTAAGCCTTTTGATTTAAATGAAAAACAAATTTAAGTCTGGGGGTATGTTTTAGAGGTTGGTATCTTGCTCCCAGGACTATTATAGTTTCTTCTTGGCCTTAAATATAATGCTTCCCCCCATACAAGAAAGATAATTGAAATTTTATGATTCTCAAAGCAAAAAAGTATTAAGAGAACTTAATTAATACTTTGAGATCCTTAGGGGAAAAACAACTTCAAAAAGGAAAATCATAGTTTTTTAAAACATTCACTATGTTAAGCTTCTCCTCCACCATTCCTTTTTCAGAAAAAAAAATTCAGTAAAATTCATTGTGAGGTTGCTTTTTTTGAAACATTGTTAAACATATACTCAAAACAGAAAAAAATGTAATAAAATGGTACTGAAATATCTTTAAAACAAATTATTCACCTCATATAGTTTCTAAATTTTATCTCTATCATTTTTAACATTTTAAATTTTAATCATTTAATGTGAGAGTTTAATGTAGTAATAGATTTGGCAAGTACTTTTACAGATTGTGAGAATAGTGATATTATTTAAACCCAGAGAAATTGCTTATTTATTGGCAGAACTGAAGGTGGTCCCCAAAGTAATGTTTATTCTGAAGTGGAAACTTTGGAAGGAATTCTTTTAAAATCACTTTGTTTCTTCTTTTGTTTAAAATGTCTCTTCAGATGAGAAATCAAATTAGGGAAAGTACTGAAGAATCACAGAATCATTCAGTTAGAAAGGACCTCAGAGGACTACTTATTTATTTCACGTCATTTTGTATCTACTTTTGACATTTAATATACGATATGTCTTTCTCCAATTTATACTCTCCCATAAATTTAATAGATGCACTATGTTTTCAGTTATATGTTTCAGTCATGTCTGACTTTTCATGACCCCACTTGGGGTTTTCTTGACAAAGACACTGGAGTGATTTGCCACTTCCTTCTCCAGTTCATTTTACAGATGAGGTAACTAAGGCAAGTTGAGGTTAAGTGACTTTCCTTGGTCCCAGGGTCCTAGCTAGCAAGTGTTTGAGTCTGGGTTTAAACTCAGGTTTTCTTGACTCCCAGCCCTGTGATTTGTCACTGTACCACCTACCTGCCCTTGGAGATACACAATACTGTCATTTAAGTCAATGATAAAAATGTTGAAGAGAAAAGGTCTGAGGGTAGAACACTTCATGATTTCACTAACTCTTTCTAAGTTGACATTGATCCATTAGTCAATGACAGATCTGGTCAATCAGTTTTGAACTTACCAACCATATTATTTTATTCTGTGTTGTTCATAAGATATCATGAGAGAACTTGTCAAATCCCTTGTTCAAATTTAAATATACTGTATTCATGTCCTTTCCCTTGTCTGATCACCTGATAATTTGGTCAAAAATGGAAATCTTCAGTCTCAATTTATTCTTAATAAGCCCATTCTAGTTAGAAATGATCACCTTTCCCCCTTCCTAAGTGCTCACAAGTCAGTCCTTTAATAATCCCTTCTAGAGTGCTGCAAGTAATCAATATTAAGTTCATTGTGATAAAGTAGCCATCTTTGTCACCATTTAAAAAATTGGGATAATGTTAAAGAAAAATTTTTCTTTTTTTGTGTCACTTAATATCACCAGATCAGAACAATAAAGCAAAGTTCAATTTATCTGGTTCTTGTAAACTAAAAGTAGCAACATTTGCTATTTAAGGAGATTTCTTACATCTCACAATTCTAATCAGTTTTATTCTTTGATAATTATTGAACCTTATTTTTTGGATCTTACGTAGTACTTTACTTTTCAACATTCTAATACACATAGGAGGTAATGTTGCATTTTACAGTCATCTGTGTTTGTATTTTATTCTCAGTTTTTTCTTAGCTCCATGAAGGCAAAAACTATGTCCCATCTAAACACTATATGTCTTCCAGTGCCTCCCATGGTGTTCTGCACCATAGAATTGTAAGATTTGTAACTGGAAGGAATTTTATAGTTTAATCTCCTTGTTTTATAGGTAAAGAAACTGAGTTACTGTGAGGTTATGTGAATTGCTCAAGTATAGAGTTAGGGGTGGACCCAGACTTCCAAAACAGATATTCTGACTCCAAATTCAGTGCTCTTTCTACTATGTTACTTTTCCTCAGTAGACAAGAAATGTAGATGAATGAATGAGGGAATGTCTACCTGGCAAGTCCTATAACCCATATTTTACAAAAGTGGTTTCTATTTATTTAGATTTTTATTTCTACTTAGGTGGGGAAGTGGATAGAATGCTGGGCTTGAAGTCAGGAAGAGTTGAGTTCAAATTTGACTTTAGACACTTACTAACTGAACCTGAGCAAGTCATTTAACCACTGTCTGCCTCAGTTTCCTCACTTGTATAATGGGGATAATATATACATATGCAATTCATATACATATGAATTAAATGACAGGTTGCATGCCCTAGGAACAAATTTCCCTGTAGTAGAGAAGATAAATGTTGCTAGGAGAATGAAATGAGATAGTAATTATAAAACTCTTAGCACAGCGTCTAGTTAGCACATAGTAAGCACTATATAAATGTTAGCTGTTATTATTATCATTTGCCTTTTTTGACTTAATATGTCACTTAAATTCCAGAAATGACTCTATCTCAACTTAAATAAATAGTAAATAAATCTCCACTTAGAAAAATTTCCTTGGCCATTTTTACCTTCTCCCTTCCTTCCCCTCCCGTTCCCCAAAACCTAAAAGATATGCAACTAGATAATGGCCCCAGCAGATAAGATTGACTTCATAAGATGAAAGATTGTTCCCTTTGGGTGGTCCTACTCTTAAAACATGAGCATGACTGCTCTTTCCCAGCTCCTTGTTTCAGCAGACCTTCCTTTACTTCTTAACTATGCTACTCCGAAGTCACATTGGGTAGGGCCACTTGATTCTAAGAAAAGTGTCTGCCAGCTTGCCACCGCTCCTTCCATTACTTAAACCTATGTAGTCCTCTCTAAAGACCAGAGTTAATGATTCATCATAAGTCACGTGGTTTTAGTTTGCTTTGCTAGTGAAGAGCTTATAAGAAACTGAATAAATCAAAGCTACAAGATTCTTTCTCATCCAGATCAAGCCCCTAACCAGGAGAAGGTCTGGTCCTTTTTTGTCCCCCTTTTTTTGGAAAGGAGTGGAGGAATCAGGATTTGGACTTTGGTATATTAAATATTGTTCTGCCTTGCTGCATCCCCTGTTTTCAAATAAGGAAATACACAACCCCAGAGCAATTCAGATAATCTCCCTATATCAAATGGGTGGACTTTTATACAAATTAAAAAAGCAAATAAATAACTTTTGAGAACAGAAAGTTTTAGATTTAAATACCTTTTGAAAGGAAAGAAAGAGGGGGAAGGAGGGGAATCATTTTATTGACTCCATGAAACTTCTTTCAAGGGGAAGAGGTCAATCCTGATCATATACGTCTCTTGGTCTGAGAGCCTTCTAGGCAAAGATAGTACAGCAGTGGTGGAGTCTGGGCACTCAGCACCAACCACACCAGCTGCTTTCTGTCTCTCTAGCCTCTGTCCCTCATCACTCTTGACCATAATTCCATTCAACTCTGAGCTTAGAACTCTCCCCCTGAGTAGCAAAAACTCTGCAAAACCCTTTCTCTCTAGAATTCTGTCTTCCAGAAATTCACATAGCTAGGAATTGATGGCAAAGCCTACTATAAATGCAAACCCTACTTGGGCATTATTTACTTCCGAGACCAGTTTGAGTACCTAAATAGTAGTTTAATTTATCAATTCTCCCTTTAAGTACTCGTTGGTGGGAAGGCTAGCTACAAGTTCTCCTCAAGGTTCTAGGGTCAATGGAGTGATTTTCTCTATTGTCCTTATCTTACATCCTCCCTGATGAAGTAGTCACCTGCTTCCTCCCCTCCCCCACCAAGATTTTCAGTTGAGAATCATTTCATCAGTCAGGCTTCAGAAGCTTTAGAAAGGGGCATTTACTAAGGTAGACCAATAAAAATGGTTTGTACGAAACATCTTCCCCCACCCCAAGTCAGTGGCATGGTCTTCCACAAGTACATACAGAGACCAAGAGAAAGTGAGATCAAACTTGGGAAGCACATGTGGGAAAATGGTAGCTACACAGCTCCTGGGTCCTGGGAGATGCTCAAGAAATTTCTCCTTGGGCACAGTGTTCTTTCTTTGCTGGGCTTCTTGTAGGGCATCGAGTCCAGTCTGTTACTTCTTCACTGACAATGTAGATGTTGCCACCAGTTGTCCTGAGGACACTGCTGGTACACCTGTGGGAAAGACAGGAAGTCAAACATTTTGAGCTTCTAAGCTCATCCTTCAGTTAAAGTGTGCGCGCGTGCTTGAGTACACACATGTGAAACCAAGCCAAGGCCTCTCTTTTTTCCCAGGTCATTTGCTTCCAGGGAAGCTCAGATAAAACTCCCCTTTCCTTCAATTTCTGGAATTCAACCCCTTTCTAACTGGTTGATAATTTTTAGATGACCTCTGAAGTGTGGCCAAGTTTTCCCCTGGCTTCTCTGAACAAGGCTCTTGTGCAAGGCCATTCCAGTTTAAAGGGTTCTTTTTACTTGTTAATCCAAGACCTCGATTGTTAACCTTATTTCCAACAGGTCTCCTCTCTCCACAGCAGGTCAGTGAAGAGATTTCAGAGGATCCATGGATTTGTTTTTATAAAACATACTTTGATAACTATATTTCATATATTTGATAACTATTATATGTAGTTATATATTTATAACTATAAAATTGATTCCCTTTGTAATTTTATATATTTCATTTTATGCATTTAAAAACACTGTTCTGAGAAAGGATCCCTAGGTTTCACAAAATGGCCAAAAAAGCTCCATGACACACACAAAATTTTAAGCATCCTTTGTCTAAGGCTGATGAATGATTGATTAATTGAGATGTGTTGTCTCAGTTGAGGCTGAAATGGAATGATCCCACTGTTATTCAGGTGAAATACACAATTTGCTATCTTTGAACATAATTGTTTTTGTATTTTTCCATTTTTGTTATGTTCAGTCTAATAATATATACCTTCTTCTTGGTGCTTAAATCTGCTGTGGAGAAAGGCAATAATAATATCCAATACATATAAAGTACTTTTAGGTTTACTAAGCATTTTGCATATGTTATCTCACTGAATCTTCACAATAATTTTGTGCTGTCAGTTCTATTATTTTTATCACCGTCATTTTATAGGTAAGGTAAATTAGTCTGGTTAAGTAACTTGCCGAAGGTCACACAGCCAGTATATATCTGAGGCAGGTTTTAAATTCATAGCTTCCTAAATTCAGGTCTAGAACACTATCCATTACCAGCAGTTCTCAAAATGTTCTCCCAGGACCCATAGGGGCCACTAAGTCTCTTTCAGGGAAACTATCTTCACAATTATAGTAAGATGTTTTAATTTCTAATATGGTAAAGAAATAAATATAGCCCACAGAAACAAGAGCTCTTGGAGTGTTCCTCAGTAATCTATAAGTATGTATAGTTGTCCAGAGACCAAAAAGTTTGGGAACCATTGCCCTACACAGCTACATGCTTTAATCACACCACCACCTCGATTCTTTTGTGTCTACCATTTACAACTTGGTGCCCATTGTTCTAAAAAAAAGTAATTTTTCTTATTCTTAAGCCAGCTTGATCCATTTATGATTAAATTAACTGCATTATTTCTTTTATGGCAAATTATAAGTTAAAATGGAACTAACTTCATTTCATTAAGTTTCATTCTATTACTGAGAAATAATAGAATTTCTCCTCAGCTAAGGATTAGACTCTGCCCATATTCTTATTTGGTTATCTTGTTTTATTATCCTTCCACTTTGCATGTCTTTAGTTCATTTTCAGTCTCTGGTGATGATATTTATCCATTCTGAGATGAGCAGCCATAGATTTTTCTAAAGAGACAGACTTTAGGTTTCTTCTAACATCAGGATTGTCCACAAGCCCAACATTATGAATCAGAAGAGCATGTAGGAGCTTAATTTGAAAGTTTATGAGGGATAGAAGACAAGCTATTGCATAGTAACAATTATCTGAGAGATAAAACTGATGGCTCTTATAAATGATGACAGTGATACATTTTAAGTATACTTCTAGGATTAAAAATACATTCAGGGATTTTCTTTTTGTTTATTAATCCTTGAAATTCTTATGCTATCCTAGAAAAATAAATATTGATAATCAAAGAAAATGATCATTCTTTTAATAGCTATGTTAATAGCTATTTTAAAACTGACTTTTCACAATTTTCACTAAGATTCCATGCTTAAGAAAAAATTGTGCAGATAAAAATTCACAGTATAAGCTAAGGGCTTGCTTGCATGATAAAGAAGGGTTTGATATGCTTATGTCAATAACTTAAGTCCATCAATTTTCAAATGCACATAAAAAATGAACAAACATAGATTATGCTGACACTTTCTGGCATTAAGGATTTAACTGAAGGGTGCTGATTATTTAGTACAGTATCAAATCTGGTCAAATATTATATTGCTGAGGTTTATTTTTAATTTCTTAAGGATGGTTTTGTTTCATTTTAGACAACCTTGTGATGTGCTAAGTACTCTTAAACAGGTCTTTGAAGAAATCCATCAGGTTGACAACATACATTAAGTGTCAACACAGGTACAATTTATTAACTGATTTTTTTTACTGTAATTGATTGATATTAGCTGAAGCATATAATGTTTTTCCATTTTAGGAGTGCAAATTAGGAGACAGCTATTGACCAGTTACTTTTCCTAGCAATCCTAGCTACAAGGAGGTTAATGGTTTCCCCAATCTGGAAGGAAAAGATAGGAATAAAACTGGAAAAAAAGCTCACATTGTGAACTCTGAGATGAATACTTTCTTCTCTAGACTGTGATCCTTTTGTCCTTACCCTCCTTCCCTTAGTTTAATGGTTTATGATTATAATCTGTATGTTTACTTGCAGCAAAGTAGACAAAGTAAGGTCTTCATTTTACAATGATTCAAATTGTCACAATTAACTTTGTAGTTTGAGAACCATGTTTCTGTACAGAGCTTTTGTTTCCCCTTCATTCCTTCATCTGTATGATGTCAGTCTTCATAATTTTTCTTTTCTCTTTGTCAATATACTTGGCATTTCTTTATAATAGTACAAAATTTTAGGATAAAGGGCTCACATGGGATTTTCCTTTTAACATCATGAATACATCTGAAATGAAAGTAGCTCCTTAACTGTTAGCATTTCAGGAAAATAGGTTTAGTTTGGTTATGATATCAATTTAGTATAAACCAAGTTTTTTTTAATATAAATTTATTTATTTAACTTTTTACATTCATTTTCACAAAATTTTGGGTTCCAAATTTTCTCCCCATTTGTCCCCTCCCCCCACCCCAATACACCGAGCATTCTAATTTTCCCTATCACCAATCTGCCCTCTCTTCTATCATCCCTCCCTTCTCTTGTCCCCATCTTCTCTTTTGTCCTGTAGGGCCAGATGACTTTCTATTCCCCCTTAACTGTATTCCTTATTTCCTAGTAGCAAGAACAATACTCAACAGTTGTTCCTAAAACTTTGAGTTCCAAATTCTCCCCATCCCTCCCTCCCCACCCATTCCCTTTGGGAAGGTAGGCAGTTCAATATAGGCCATATCTGTGTAGTTTTGCAAATGACTCCCATAATAGTCGTGTTGTGTAAGACTAACTATATTTCCCTCCATCCTATCCTGCCCCCCATTGCTTCTATTCTCTCTTTTGATCCTGTCCCTCCCCAAGAGTGTCGGTTTCAAATTGCTCCCTCCTCCCATTGCCCTCCCTTCCATCATCTCCCCCACCCTGCTTATCTCCTTCTCCCCCACTTTCCTGCATTGTAAGATAGGATAAACCAAGTTTTTTAAAAAATATAAATTTGATCATTAAAGCAGTCTCAGATTTTTAGAAACAAAAGCCATGTGAGTACATTCTATAAATGCAGCAGCCCCACTAAGTTATCAAATTTGATATTCATAGAAGTAATTACATTCTACACTTTGAGTGTCTTAAATAGGAGAGTTTCACTTTGGCTTCCTCAACTTTTTCCCTCTGTTAATTATCTTCTAATTACCCTATTTATAGTCTGTTTTATATATATTTATTTTCTTGTTGTCTCCTCCATTTTGAGTTCCTTGAGGGAAGGGACTGTCTTTTGCCTTTTACATAGTAGGCACTTAATAAATCTTTATTGATTAAATCATTAAAAAGTACAGTTCAGTTTGAAGGAGGACAAGTTAACCTCAATGGGAAAACTAACTAGATTATTCAGTGGCAGAAATTTTCTAGTGTCTAGCATGTTCTGGAAGATTTATTTGTATGCACTAGCATAATTTACATTCCAAATTAATTGAAAAATCCCTTATATATCCTAAATGTATATTCTTTTTCAAAGAATTAAAATGCCCTAAGATGCATATTATTATATTCAAGTTGTACTGAACATAATCATTTGTTTGAAGGAAGATAACGAACATTTATTATGTGTCTACTATGTTCCAGGCACTGGGCTGAGTACTTTATAAATATCTCATCTGATCCTCACTACAGCCTTGCAAAGTAGGTGGTGTTATTATCCCCATTTTACAGATGAGGAAAGTGAGACTGGTGTTGGTTTAGTGACTTGCCCCAGATCACTCAGCTGAGGCTAGATTTCAACTCAATTCTTTCTGACTCCAGGCCCACAGTTCAATTCACTGTAGCACCCAGCTACACTTCAGGATCTTATTTCAGTGTAGTGTAATCATTATAAATATCAATCTATCTTTGTGCTCCAGAAGTGGGAAAATGCTGATTTCCAATTTACAGAGTGCTGGCAACAATGAAACTCTAATACTCAAAGCAAACAACAGATGTTTATTGAGCATTTGTTTTGCTAATTCATAAATCTTAAAGTACAATATAAATATGAGTTATGTTAGTGTTCTTATCTTTTGGATGAGTTTCAGATAGAAAGGGTGCTAAGACAAGTTGCTATCTTATTATTGTTTTATATTTCATTTTCTATAGACTGTTGCACAGTTAGGTAAAATTACTGCTTTCTATAGCTGAATAAAACTACAAGAATATAAACTCTGCAGGTTCATTAAAAGCATCCTTGGTAGCATAAGGGACCACACGGATGATATAGAGCTCATTATGTTCCCATATGATTTTGATTTCCTCTGCTAGGTCTCTGTAATTTAAAAGCATTTTATTACATGTAGCTTGGATATTATTCATATTTCTAATTACAATATCCGTTAAAAAATATTGTTCTTAGGTTTTATGGATTTATGTGAAGTTCAGGTAATTGCGGGCAATAGTTAAATCTGTGATAATTGTCTCATTCCAGTATGGTTAATTAGATGAATTGTTCATGATATTTTGAAATCTGTATTGGTAGTGTAGTGATTTCATTTTTGTCATTCCATGGAAGCTTCTCATGTATAATTCTAACCATCACATCGTGTCCTATCAGGTACTTGATAAGTCCTGTTTTTTTTACACTGTGCCGTGATGTGTTGCATACTTTCTATGATTCTTTTGCATAAACTACATTGATCACTAAATTCTTAGAGATAACTATTCTGTAATTTCTGATGATAAAATACCTGACCTGAAATTGCCATTAAAAAACCCTCTATTTCTACAAACCTGTATCCCTCAGAAATTTGTTCACTGATTCTTTGTTGGTTGATATTATGAAAATGTTCCATGTGGAGGGATTTTTGATTCTTTTTTTAGATGCTCCATCCAGATATAAGCCACTTATACAGTTGCATTTGATAAATCTAGTGACATGTACCTGTTATCAGAATTTATTATTGCTTGGTGAAATTATGTCTGCTTGTTTAAAGGTATTTCCTTGGGTTTTGACTGGTTTATCATGTGCTCTAAGAATGTCTATCAATGCTCTCCCTCTTTTTTTGGTGAGGATGCTTGAATCTTTATCTGCCTTAAGATGATAGACCATCTTTTTCATTAATATTGTATATATTTTTGTGAGGATGTTTTCAAAGTCTGCTATAGTCTACTTTACAGTAGATCAAGCCTGGAAGAACCTAGTGGTTAATTTCTTTAAATATGTTTTTCCCATCCTGCTTTGATTTCAGAATGTCAGTAAATCTCTTAATATCTTTGGAGACAATCTTCCCTTTGATCCTTTTGGTCAATATTGCTTGGAGAAAACCAAGATATGTAACTATTGCCTTTATCCACAGGCTCAGTGTAACCTTTGGATTTAGCTTGAAGTCTTTCAATCTCTATCTTTTCTTAGACTTTGTTAAAAATGTTATGCTCTTTGGAACTATTATTTTTATCAGCTTGCAATAATTTTATCTTTGTAATAACAGGTGACATTATTGTTATTTCCATTTTACAGATCAGGAATCTGAGGCAGATAGAAGTTGAATGATTTGCTATAATCATACAATTAGGAAGCATCTGCAGTCAGCTTTTAATTCAGACTTCCTGACTTCAGGCATAACCCTCAATAGACTGTGCCCCCTAGCTACTTAGTAATAAAAATTATTACTGTCATCATCGTTATTACCACCACCATCATCATAATCATTTGCAAGAAAGTCTGCTTGATGCTGGGTCAGATAAGTAAAATTATACGATACAGTCCCTGATCTCAAGGTCCTGGCATCCCTGAATTGTAAATGCTTATCTTTGTAACTATGGCCTGGGCAGAAAGCCTTTTCCCTCACATCTTTCCCAATACTCTCATCCTTGTACTGTACAAGTCAAGGTCTTATTGTTCTTCTCCCATCCCTTGAAATGCTCAGTCTTTTTAAATAAACTTTTCTTCCCCTTATTCCTATGTGTGCCTTCTACTTCTTTGCCTTTACTAAAATTTCAGCTTTCCACTGAGGATATTGCATCCTGCATCACTCTCTTAAATGAAATAATATAATATAAATAAAATAGTGTTTTATAATATATATTTTATAGTATGTATAATTAATATTATATAATAAAATAATATAAAACAGCACAGTGCTTAGCACAGAGTTGGCACTTAATAAATGTTTATTCTCTGTATTCATTGCTGAGTATTTTTATCCTATCCCCAAATCACACAACCAAGAAGTGATACTGGGATTTTTCTTCATGCCCATTGTTAACTCATTCTCTTTCCCTGAATATTATGAGCTCTTTTGACACTCTTCTAGTTTTCTTTCTGATTGTTATTTCTCAGCATCATTAGACAGCTCATTATTCACCCCCTGATCCTTTACCATGGCTGTTCCCCAGGGTCCTGTTCTTGTCCCTTTTATCTTTTCCATCTCATTCTTTCTCTTAGTGATATTATCTGCTTCAGTGGGCTCATGGTTCAATTCTATAGAAATCTATATATTCAAGCCTAACTTCTCTGCTTAACTCCAGGCCTGAATCATTGACTCCTGGATGCTTCATAGACATCTCAGACCTAACATATACAACATATCATTATCTTTTCTTCTAAAGATGCACCTCCTTAAAACTTGTTTATTTCTGTTAAGGGCACCACCTTCCTCCTAGTGATCTAGTTTTGTAACGTTAGAGTCTGTCATTTTTTTATCCTTCCATTTCCTTTACTGTTAACAATCTGATGATGCCAAGTATGGTTATTTTTCCCTTGATCATATTTCTTCCATTGCTCTTTGTGCACTCACTAAGATGCCATCCTAATGGAACCACTTATCACTTCTCCTATTCATATTTGTCTAATTGATCTATCTATTTCTAGCCATTTTCCTCTCTAATTCTTTCTTCACAAAATTTCTGAAAGAATTTTCATAAGACACATGCCTAAACCATATCACTCTCTTACTCAAATATCTTCAGTGGCTCCCCTTTACCTGTAGAATAAATATGAATTAACCTGGAAAAAAGACAATCTGACACTTACTTACCTTTATAGGCTTAATTTATATTACTCTCCTTCACGAACTGTATTTTGCAGCCAAACTGACCCATTAGCTGTCTCTCTAATTGAACAACACTTCATCACCTGTCTCCCTGTCTTTTGCAAAGGTCATATTCCCCATGCCTCTCACCCCATTCCTAGAATGCATTTCCTCCTCACCTCTGCTTTCTAGAATTCTTAGCTTTCTTCATGGCTCAGTGCTACCTTTCACTCTCAAAGCAAATGGTTATTACTGTTTTATTCCTCATCAAATTATCTTCGATAATAACCTACCTGTATCCATATTTTATCCCCAGTGTTATACAAGGTCCTCGAGGATAGAAACTAGCTTTTGTTTGGCCTTTGTATCCCCAGTGCTTAGCACAGTGCCTTTAACATGGAAGATGCATCATAAATGTCTGTGGAAATGAATTCAGAGCCTTCCTGTGTTATCACTGTGATTCAACAACCCTTCTTCCTTTGAATGTGATGTCATCTGATTCTATTATCCATCACTGTAATATACTTGCCATTAGGATGGAGGGAAGCATACCTGGCATGCAGGGGATACTCAGTGGAATTCATACATGCTATGATAAGTAGCGCATACTAATGAACAGAGATCTACTTTTGTAACCCACAGCTCTAGAAACTAGAGACTGTTGTCACTACACATTTATGTTACATGATTTTAATCGAGCCTTCACTAATGAAAGGCAATCCATTTATACCCACCTCCTCCAAATAATCACTCTCATGGCTTTCCCTCACCCAGCTCTTTCAGCTGAGGACCTTGTCTCAAACTTGTCTCAAAATCAAGGCATTTGCTGAGAGCTCTCTATTCTGCTCTTAAATCACTTAGAAGTCTTCCCCTGCCATCTTTTTCACTGCATTACACATGAAGTGTTTGCCTTTCTTCTTGCCTACGGCTCACCACTTTGCTAATGTCTGGATCCTACTCCATCTGGTATTCTCCAGAAGATTGTCCCCTCTACAGTCCCTACTTTCCTAGTAATCCTCAGTCTTTCCCAGTCTACTGGCTGCTTCCCTACTGCCTACAGACATGCCCATGTCTTCCTCATCCTTAATTTTTTTTTACTTAATCCTTTTATAATCACAAGCTATCATTATATTTTTCACCTTTTCATGACTTAATTTTTTTGCCTATATTTCCTCCCCTTTAACTTCCTTTAAAACTTTATGCATTCTGGCTTCTCATTTTTTAAACTGAACGCTCTCTCCAAAGTCACTGATGGTTGTGGTCACCAAATCCTTATCCTTCTTGATCTCTGCAGACTGTCAATCATCCATTTCTCCTTGATACTCTCTTTTCTCTAGGTTTTCATATACTGTTCTCTCCTGGTTTTCTTCTATTTTTATCTGAAGCAATCCTCAGCCTCTTTTGCAAGATCTACATCCAGCTTATGTTCACTAACCATGGATGTCCTCAAGGCTCTGTCCTGAGCCTACTTCTCTTTTCCCTCTCCTACTATCCTATTCCTAACTTCCTTATTACTATCAAGGGCATCATCCTCCTTCCAGTCACTCAGATTCACAATCTAGTTGGTATCCTGGACTCCTTTCTCTCTTCTATTTCCCCATATCCAGTCTGTTGCCAAGTCCTGTTGAATCTACCTTTGTTACATCTCTTGTATATATGCCCCCTTTTCTCTTCTGATTGTGCCACCATCCTGGTGAGGTCTCTCATCACCTGATCCCTGGACTTTTGAAATGGCTTTCTGGTTGCTTTCCCTAGTTTATCTCTTCCCTATCCACTTCATCCTCCATTCAGCTGTCAAAGTGATCTTAAAGCACAGGTTTTACCATACTGCCTCTTTACTCAATAAACAATAGTGGCTTCCTATTATTTCCAGGCCACCCTGACTTTTAAAACCCATTACAGCCTGATCCCTTAGGTGTCTTCTTACACTTTATTGTCCGGAACATAATCAAAGATGCAGTGATCCTGCTGTCTCACACGTGACACTTTCTTCTCAAGATTCTATGATTTTTTTACTGTCTATCTCTCATGTTTGAAATGTTTTCCCTCCTCATTTTACTTTCTTGCTTCTCTGGATACACTCAGGTCTCAGTTCAAATCCCACCTTCTGAAAAAAGCCTTTCCCAGTGCCCCTCAATGTGAGTGCCTTTTCTCCATGATTACCTCAGTTTATCTTATAGACTCTGTTATACATAAAAGACTATAATTGCCTTTGAGGGCAGGAATTTTCTTTTCTTTCCTTTTTGTATCCCTAGTATTTAGCATAATGTCTGACACGCACTAAAAACTTAATAAGTATTTGTTGAGCTTCTTTCTGATATTGACACCATTATCTTCCTAGTGACTTGGACTTTTAAACCTTGGGAACATCTCTGACTCTTTTTTCTCTCCTTTACTTTCAGGGGTGTGCTGAATTCAGAGAGAATGATTGTTAGATTTTCAGCGTGAGCATTTACACCTCAGAAATTAGCAACTTATTGCTGCACTTAAGAAAGTGATAGAGTAAATAACTGCAGATTAAATTTAAAAGTGTTTCCTTTTTTTTTTTTTTTGAGGAGAGAACCATTTGTAAAAGACTTAACAATGCAGTCATACTTACATCCAATTAACTGTGAAGCCTTTAGATTCTATCTCTGTGATTACATCTGTGATTACTTCTTGCATCTATTCTCCCTTTTCCTCTCAGTCCCTCATCTCTCACCTGGACTTCGTTAACTTTATAACTGGTTTTCTAGTTTTCATTCTCTTTTCATTTTAATATATCCTTCACATTTCATCCAGTCAATGGATTCTTCTCAAAGCACAAGTCTAAACATATCACTCTGAGGTTCAAAACCTTTAGTGGCTCCTTATAGTTTACCAAATAAAATATGGCCATCCCACCCTGGTATTGTAAGCCCTCCACAATTCAGCTCTAACTTACCTTTCCAGGCTTATTAATATACTAATCCTCTTCATTCACTCTGTATTCCAGCTAAATCTCATCATTTCTTGATCTTAGCCAAGGCTTTTCACTGTTCTGGGCTAGGCTTAGTTAAGGCAAATCCAATAATTCAGACTCAGGAGTGGAATTCAGCAAAACTCTCATGTTCTCCTCTGCCTCTCAAAAAAAAAAATTCAGTTGAAATAAATTTGCTTGCAAAAATATTAAAATGACAAAATTCATCAAAGATATATATGGCTCCTTTCTCTTTCTACATTTTTCAGGACAGTAATGCTGGGTTAGAAAAATATTAGGCCAATGAGACCTGACACTCAAGGATAGGCCTTTGACATCCTTTGCATCGTGTGATGTACATATATCATGAGTGGGCATCTCATTGTGGGAATTCTCTTCTCTAATGTACATTGCAATGCGGATGTAATTCATAGCCTTCGAGAGAAGCCCAAAGTTCAGGTAGGTTATAACATGCACATCATCATATAGTTATCAATCAATTAATTCATAAACATTTTATTATGTATATATGCCAGGCATTATACTAATCGATAGGGATTCAACTATAAAAATGAGATAGGTCTTGCCCTTAGGTAGCTTATATTTTTAATACTCACTTCAACCAATCTAGGTCACCTGTATCATGTGTCGCATATGTAGAGGAAATGTGACTCGTGCTTATCTAAAGGAATCCTGAAGTAATGGGCTTATTTCACTTGTTTGCAGAAACATACTCTGAGAAGAACTTAAAGGACCTAATTGAGAAAGAGACTTCAAAAAAATCAATTAAGTAATTTTAAAAATTCAATTTTATTTCATATTCAATTTTGAATTTTCTTTCTCCCCCTCCCTTTCCATTTTCCACCTATTGAGAGGGAAAGAAACCCATTACAAATATGTTATCAAGTAAGACAAATTCCTGCATTATCCATATCAAAGAAAGGAAAAGAAAGAAGAAAAGAAAACAAAAGAAGGGTAAAGAACTGTTTTGATTTGCTCTCTTGACTGTGTCAGCTCTCTGTCTGGAGGTGGATAGCATGTTTCTTCATGAATCTTTGAAATTATGGTAGGACATTGTGTTGACCAGAGTTCATAAGTCTTTCAAAGTTGTTTATCTTTACTATTGTTATTATTGCAGAAATTTATTGATTGAGGAATGGTTCTCATTCTAATACATTTGACTCAGTTTTAAATATGTGTGTGTGTTCATCCTTCATTGCCGAAGAAGACCGTGCCATCAGAGAAATGATGACATGACTTACGCTTGACTTTGTTTTGAGTGAGGAAGGGCTGTGCAGGTCACCAGCCTCACTTCTCCTCCAGAGCCATCTGAATCCAGGGACCAGATATTCATCAGGATGACTGGAGATGACCCAGGATGAGGCAGTTGGGGTTAGGTGACTTGCTCAAGGTCACACAGGTAGTGAGTGTCATGTGTCTGAGGTGAGATAAGAACTCAAGTCCTCTTGACTCCTGCAGTGATGCTCTAGCTACTGCAACACCTAGCTGCCCCATTTCAAATATATATTAGAAATGAAACCTTTACTAGATAAAACTTTTTGCAAAGATTTCTACCTTCCCCCCCCCAATTTCCTGTTTCTCTTCTAGTTTCATTACATAGTTACATTTGTGCAAAACTTTTAAAATGTTGTATTAGTTTTTATTACACAGTAGAATTTTATATATTTAGAATTGTCTATTTTACTTCTTATGAACCTCTCTCTTATTTGGTCACAAACTTTTCCTCCAGCCATAGATCTTATGGGTAATTTCTTCCATGCTCCACTAATTTGCTGATGATATCACCCTTTATGTCTGAATCATGCACCCATTTTCAGCTTATCTTGTTATATGGTGTGAAATGTTCTATGCCTAGTTCCACCAGAAAACTTTTCAGTTTTCTTAACAATTTTCATTGACTAGTAAGTTCTTGCCCCAGTAGTTATGATCTTTGGGTTTATCAAACTCAAAAGTTATTGTACTCATTTGCTTCTGAGTATTTTATAACTACTTTTTCCCCTGTTGATTGACCTCTCTATTTTTTATGGGTACCAAATTATGTTTCGTTGATTATGGTTTTGTAATATAATTTGAGATCTGACACATAAAGGTCCTTTTCCTTTCCACTTTTAAAAAGTTATCAATTCTTTTTATATTCCTGGCTTATTGTTTATACAGATGATTTTTATTGCTTTTTTTTCTAGTTGTCTAAAATAATCCTTTGGTATTTGATTGGTATGGCCCTTATGAAGTAAATTAACTTAGTATTGCCATTTTTAGTATTAATTAGTATTGCCTACCCATGAGCAATTCATATTTCTCCAGTTATTTAGATCTATTTTTATTTGTATGAAGAGGAGGGAGGAGCCAAGATGGCAGAGTAGAAAGATTCACATATGCTAGCTCCAAATCCACAGCCCATAAATTTCCTGTAAAAAGAACTCCCCACAAATTCTGGAGCAGTGGAAGCCATGCAGCAACACAGTGGAGGAGATTTCCATTCCAGAGAGCCCTGAAAAACCAACCCCAAAGGTCCATCGCTCACTGGACAGCGGAGCCCAGCCCTGCCCTGGCCGTGGTCCCAGAGGAGCAGATCTGAGCAGGCTTCAGGGACAGAACCTCCAGCGGCTGGGAAGGTCCCTCCACCCACAGGCGCTACTGGTCAGTGAGAGAGACTTCTGGGCTGGCTGAGAGAGGAGCAGAGTGTCTCCATAACTCAGGCCCCCTTGGGAGGAAGCGGCAGGGGAAGCAGTGGCCAGGCGCTCCCAAAGCAGGCAGGACCTTGGGTCCATTGTGGAAGGTCTCTGCATAAACCCCCTGAGGGAACTGAGCCTGGGAGGTGGCCCTGCCCCCACCTGAGCACCAGAACTTAAGCTCACATTGAATAGCAGCCACTCCTGCCACTGAAAGCCCTGAGCAGCATTTGACTTTCAGACCCCAAGCACTAGCTGGGCGGATCTAGGCAGGGGTGCAGAGGAATCTCAGAAGTCAAGTAACTGGCTGGGAAAATGCCCAGAAAAGGGAAAAAAAAAATAAGACCATAGAAGGTTACTTTCTTGGTGAACAGATGTTTCCACCTTTCCTTTCTGATGAGGAAGTACAATGCTTACCATCAGGGAAAGACATAGAAGCGAAGGCCTCTGAATCCCAAATATCCAAAATAGATATCCAATGGGCTCAGGCCATGGAAGAGCTCAAAAAGGATTTTGAAAATCAAGTTAGACAGGTGGAGGAAAAACTGGGAAGAGAAATGAGAAAGATGCAAGAAAAGCATGAAAAACGGGTCAATACCTTGCTAAAGGAGACTCAAAAAAATGCTGAAGAAAATAACACCTTGAAAAATAGGCTCACTCAATTGGCAAAAGAGTTTCAAAAAGCCAATGAGGAGAAGAATGCTTTCAAAAGCAGAATTAGCCAAATGGAAAAAGAGGTTCAAAAGCTCACTGAAGAAAATAGTTCTCTCAAAATTAGAATGGAACAGATGGAGGTGAATGACTTTCTGAGAAACCAAGAAATCACCAAACAAAGCCAAAAGAATGAAAAAATGGAAGAGAATGTGAAATATCTCGTGGGAAAAACAACTGACCTGGAAAATAGATCCAGAAGAGACAATTTAAAAATTATGGGACTACCTGAAAGCCATGATCAAATAAAGAGCCTAGACATCATCTTTCATGAAATTATCAAGGAAAACTGCCCTGATATTCTAGAACCAGAGGACAAAATAAGTATTATTTGTATGAAGAGTGTTTCGTAATTGTATTGTAATTGTATTCTTGTGGGTGTGTCTTTGCAGATAAACTCTTTTGTACTGTCTGTAGTTGATTCAAATGGAATTTCTCCATCTCTTCCTGCTGGATATTCTTGGTCATATACAAAAATGCTAACAATTTGTGTGGGTTTATTTCATATCTTGAGACTTCACTGAAGTTGTTCATTGTTTCAACTAGTTTTTTAGTTTATTCTTTAGGGTTCTCTAAGTAATCCATCATAATCCTCTACAAAAATTGATAGTTTAGCATCCTCTTTGCCTATGCTTATTTCTTCAATTTATTTCTCTTGTCTTTTTAATATAATTAGTATTTCTGGTACAATATTGAAAAGTAATGGTGATAATGGGCATTCTTGTTTTACCTCAGATGTTATTGGAAAGTCTTCTAACTTATGTCCATTACAGACAATGCCAGGTATTGGCATTAAATAGATATTATTTTAAAGAAAGTTTCATCTATTCCTATGCTCTCTAGTTTTTTTTTTTTTTAAAAGAACAGGAATGTTTTTTAAACATAGAACAGGGTGTTCTATCTTATCAAAAGCTTTTTCTGCATCTACTGAAATAATCACATGATTTTTGTTGCTTTCTTATTATTATGGTGAGTTATAGTTATAGTTTTCCTAATACTGAATCAGCCCTGTATTACTGCTAATATTTTATTTAAAATGTTTGCTTCAATATTCATTAGGGATAATGGTCTATGGTTTTCTTTCTTTGTTTTGATTATCCCTGGTTTAGGTATTAAGATCATATTTGTGTCATAGAAGGAATTTGTTAGGACCTCTTTCTCCTTTTTTTTTTTAACAGTTTACTTTGTATTGGAATTAATTTTTTAAAATATTTAGTAGAATTCATTTGTATAGAGAAAAACTTCCAAATGGCATGACATTTTGAATGGCAGACTGGAGCCCCAGGAGCTTCAGACTTGAGCCCCAGGAGCTTCAGACTTGAATGAGAAGCCAGCCCCATTATGGTCCTTGACCTCCAGGGTTTGCGACTCTAGATACTACTCTGAATCTTCTCTAAGGCTATACATCTATGCACGTAACATATCTGAACTCATTCATAAATGATTAATGCACTTTCACTTTGTCAGACTCTCCCATCCCAGTGATTCTGAACTTCTGGTTGGCACTGTTCAACTCTTCCCTAGTCATCCTCCTCCTCAGTCCAACTCTTCTGATATCAAACTCCAAAGCCACTATGTTCTCTGGAATGTCTGCTCTATAGGCAATAAACTAGATTTCATCTTAAACCCTTTTCTTTTGCATTTCTTCCATTTTTTGGCTCTCACTAAGCTCCTTCTTGATGACATAGCTTCCCTGATGGCCCTTTTCAACACTGGTCATGCCTTTACTCATACCTCACCCCGCTCACAGTCTGTGATAAGGGAGTTGGAATACCCTTTGCTCCCTATTGCTGTTTCTAGGTTTTACCTCTGCTACTGCTATTCAGTAATCACCCTTCATCTGAGGTTTATAAAATCTGTATTTATCACTCAGTCTAGATTCTGGTGGTCATTGTCAACTTACCTCCAGGGCATTCTTCTTCTTCTTCAATTAGTATCTGGCTCAGAGACTTCCTCTCATACCCTACTCTGGCATGAATCTTAGGGGACTTAGATATACCTATCAATATTTCTTCAAACGTCCTAATCTATCACTTCTTTTAACTTACTCATTTCCTATTACCTTACTCTTCTACCTTACCTCCGCTACACACAGAGTTGTTCATATCCTTGATCTTGCCACCTACAGATGCACTACTTCCGTGTTCATCAACTCTAAAATTCCTGTATCTGATCACAGTGTTATCATCCTGCTTTTTCTTCTGCCGTGCAACTCCAGAACCTTCCTCATTCTCACTGCTCACTTGACCTCCAGTCCTTCCACACCTTATTTCCTTTCTGGACCATTACTCCTTCACTGTCTACATTCTCATCCCATGATAACAAATGATGTCATATGATTCGTCCCATTGCCAACCTGAAAAAAGTAGGTTGTTTATTGACTGGCTATGGTCGCTAAAGATAATCTCTACTAATGTTAAAACTGAGACAACTAACGGAAACACCAACAAAAAGGAGGAAAAGATACAAAGAAGAAGGAAAATAAGAAACAGGCAGAAGGAACAGTGAACAGCAGAAGGAGCCATTGAGATTAGAAGCTATGATAAAGACAGCAAGAGGCTGTGGTGAAAAATGAGAATGGAGAAGATTTGAAGGCTATGAATAACCGCATTCAGTGAGATAACAATCTAAGTCATCGAACATGTCTTTGGCATCTACTGTGTCCAATCCACTGTCCTGGTGCTGGGGATAAAAAGACGGAAAAAAAAGGAATTCTTGCTCTCAAGACATTTACATTCCATATTCACATTCTAATTATTCCTGATGGCCTCTGTGCTACACTATATGGTCTCTAAGGTCCCCTTACAACTCTAACAGACTATGAATTTATGAGTTGTATTCATTCACTAATCCTTAAACACCTATTATGTGTAGACATTCACTCTGCCGTACACTAGGGATACAAAGATACAGAATGAGTGCCTCCCCTCAAGTAGTTTATATTCTGTTCATGGGGAAATAATATGTACATAGAAAATTAAATAAAAGTATACACACACACACACACACACACACACATATATATATATATATACATACATATACATTTCTATTCTGAAAGGAGGACACTAGCAACTGGGGCATAAGGATTGCCTTCTTATAGCTTATTTAACAGCATGCCAACAGTAGTTTTGGGTATTAACTAAAGGGACAAGCAACCTGACATATCTTAATAGCTCCCTATTGTTCATAATGATGAACAATTAGGAAATTGTTCTGTACTATTGAGAAATATGAAATCATGCTCAACTTTTGCTACTTATTAACACATGGAAATGTATAACAATTTAATTCAAATGGTTAAAATGTTTCAAATCTAAATTTTCAGTTACTTGGAAAATGAACTCATCACTCACAACTTATTAACTCATTCATGATGAACTGAACTTTTACTGTATCAAAAACTAAAATAAATGGGGTGTGAGGCTGTGGAACCAAGAGTAAAGTCAGGGGCTCACCTGAGTTCTACCAAGTTTCCTTACAATGTTAAAATAGAACCTCAAAATGAAAGTGGCAGAAAGATAACAAAAGGATCGGGTGGAACAATTTTCCAGTCCAAGATAACTTAGAAGATTATTAGGAAAGGTCTGTCTTGGGGTGAGAGTGGAGCTCAATCCAGTGCAGGCCATGCCCAGTAAGCCAGTAGCAGGTCTTGGGTGCTATTGAATTGGTAGTAGCTTCTAGAGCTTTCAGTCCACAGATGTGAAGGAGGTCAGGTCAGATCAGGATCAGAAGGAAATCGCAGGGCACCTTTTGCTGACACTGGGAACAGGACTCTGTTGCATTGCTCATATGCAGTTCCTGGTCACAATTCCAGGGCAAGGGGAAACAGTAGCAGGAGTAAGGGATCCTGGGCATAGTTTCAGGGCAGAAAACAATACTTTTGGTCACTCACAGATCAGGGCACAGGTTAAGAAAGCAGTGACCACACCTCTCTTTAGATAATACCACTTTGGAAGAACCAAAAACTTAGATATCTCCAGATCTATCTCTGAAAATAGCAGCATGAAAAACCTGAAGCTGGAGATAGTGCCCTCTCCACTCCAGAAGCAGAGCACAATTTTAACATAAAGTTAAAAGTCAAGAAATAGGCTAGGAAAAAATGAGCAAACAACAACCACAAAAAATCCGACCAAAGAAAGTTACTATGGTGACAGGAAAGGTAAAAACACAAACTCAGAAGAAGATAAAATGAATGCTAAAAGCAAAGCCTCAAAGAATTTGGTGGTATCATGGAAACAGAGAAATTACAGGGAAGACTAAATGAGAAAGAATCAAGGTAGAAGGAGGGAAGGGTAGTAGTAATGTAGAATGTGTAAAGAAGAAGTGATTTGTGTGTCTCATTGTCTCTTTCTATTAAAAATCAACTTTTTTTTTTTACCATTAAACTAGTCTAAACCTTTGTCATAATTACAGATAAATGCTACTGGCTTGGAGGCAATATTCTGTTATATGAATTTTTAAAAATTCACCTACATTTTGTCGTTGTGGAGTTCTTTGTGGTTTCATGTTTATTTTTCCGAATTCTTGAGGAGAAAGGAAAGGGATGTCAGTATCTTGTGTCCCTGTGGGTAATAAGGAAAAGGAATAAATGTGTGTATAAATATTTAGAGTAGTTTTGTTATCATAATGGCACACGTCCTAGACAATGGACTGTGGTTGGATTGAGGAGTTTTTTTTTCTCTCTTTGAAAGCAGACAGGAAGTTTATTCATGTTTTATGGTTCAAATAATGTTTGTACAACCATAACCACTATTTGTGTTCTCTTGTTGGCACTACTTGGTTTCAAGTAGATGATTGCTATAAATGTGGGTAGCATGAAAAGTTCAGTGGAAGTATTGTATTTGAAAAATGGAGGAATCTCTCCCTTCATTATAATGCATATTTATCTTGTACAACTGAAGCAGGTTCATAAAACAGGCAAATTACTAGAACAGTGTTTCCGTTTATTTTCAAAATACTCATCTCTTCTTTTTACTTATTTTCTCTCCTTATACATTCTCTAAGGCATACATGTTTACCTAGATTAACCTAGTAATCGTGTGTCTATAACCACCATTTCAAATGCCTTTCTCACAGAGACTAAAATACTGTTACTCTATCTTTAAAGGCCAAATGGAATGTCCTGGAAAGGATAGTTTGTGTTGGCAGTTTCGAGGTGATAGCTGATAAAATGTCTTACTATGAGATACTTTTCCATATGGAGTCAGGAAGGGATTATGGAGTTTTGGCTTTTGATCTATAAGGATCTATGAGATAAACTGTAGAGAGAGACTATCATAAATGATAGTTTGAGAGAAATGAAGAGATTGTTTCCTGTTGTGATTGAGGAAAAGCTGGAGAAGATGAAGAGAAAGGAGATCGAGCAATATTCTTTTCTGATGAAGCTATTTTCACTTTAATCTTTAAGAAGATTTTTGAGAAGAGATTATACTTTGTATTTTGAAAGAAACTGCGTACAACTGAGTTTTCGTAAATAAAAAGAAGTCATTGGGTGTCAATTTGAAGGGTTGAATGGGATTTGGCTGTGTTCTTTTGTACCTCAAAATATTGTAAATAATTAATAAATGTTACATGCATTGATTTTAATACCATGTGATAAAGATAGTTTCATATTTAGTAAAGAGTAAACTATTGGGAAAGGAAAGTTCTCCAGTTTACTAGCTAGTATATTTAATGAACTGAAATGAGGGCTTGAGCTAATTCACTAGTGGAAAAGAATTAGCAACTTTATTAATGAGAAAGAAAATATCCAAGAACACTCTTTGATCCCTCTAAAGTTTGAGATGATAAATGTTTTGAAAAGAGTAAGAATGAAGGGTAAACTACAAGTGAGTGTGGCAGACCCAATTTAAACTGGCAACATCTCATCATGGAATGCAGTTGGCTCTGGGTTCTCAAAGTTTATAGCAGTAGGAAAAAAGCTATGACTGGTCCTGCCAAGTTAGAAAGCTTTATTTCAGAAATCAACTATACCTTTTTTCTACCAATGACCAGATCAGAAAGACAGATCACTAATCTGTGTATAGGGTGATGAATATTTTTCAGTCACAATAATGCTCAATTGTTATCTTTAAAGTTCTGGATACATTGTAATATGACAGATATGTTATGAACTCTATCAGTGGAAAGAGTAAGTACACTTGATGCAATCGCTGACTTTTAAAGTCCTCATCTTCTATTGCCTTTTACCACTTTTTCCTCCATCACACTTATCTCACATGATGAGTTAGCCTTACCACCCCTCTGCTTGTTCAAGAGATCCTATTCTATCCTATGTCCTCCAACAGATTGCCCCTTTGTCGTCCCTACTCATTCACTTATTTTCAATCTCATTCTGTCTATTGTTTCATTTCCTACTGCCTACAAACATGCCCTTGTCTCCCTCTATCCTGAAAAAATCCTCACTTGATCTTATTATACCCTCTAACTATCTATATCTGTATCATATCTATACCATCTAACTATCATCTCTTCTGCCCTTAGTAACTAAACTCCTAGAAAAATGCCGCCTACAATATAGGTGTCTCCACTTTCTTTCCTCTCATTCACTTTCTTGCTCCTTACAATCAGGCTTCCAACCTTATTCCACCAAAATTGCTTTTTCCAAAGTTACTACTGATCTTAGTTGCCAAATCCAGTGACCTTTCCTCAATCCTCATTCTCCTTGACCACTATGAGGCTTTTGACACCATTGATCACTGTCTCCAATTTGATATTCCCTTCTTTCTAGGTTTCCAGGACATCATTCTCTCCTGGTTTTCATTTGACCTATTTGACAACTCCTTCTTTGCCTCCTTTACTGCATCTTCCTCCAGATCATGCCCTTTAACTGTAGGGGTGCCTCAGAGTTCTTTTCTCGACCCTCTTCTCTTCTCCCTCTATAGTGCTTTGTTTGATGGTCTCATCAGTTCTCACAGATTTAATTACCACCCCTATGCTTAGATCTCAAATCTATCTATACCTCCTCAAACTCTGCCTTTCAGGTATCTCAATCTGTATGCTCAGTAGACATCTTAAACTCAATATGTCCAAAACAGAGTTCATTTTCTTTCCTCCTAAGCTCTCCCTTATTCCTACCTTCCCTATTACAGTAGAGGACAACATGGTTCTCCCAGTCCCTCAGGCTCACAACCTAAGGGTCATCCTGGATTCCTCATTATTCCTTCCCATGCCAAGGCTTGTCAATTTCACTTCTGCAACATCTCTTGAATATGCTCCCTTTTCTTGTCTGGCATTGCCCCCACTCTGTTATGGGCCCCTACTAGGACCGGATTATTATAATAGTCTGCAGGTAGATCTGCTGATCCTTCAGTCTATTCAAGTGATTTTCTTGAAGTTCAGGTTCAATAATGTTACCTCCCAACTCAAAAAATTCCAGTTACTTATTGTCTTCAGGAGCAAATGCAAAATGCTCTGGCCTTCAAAGCCCTTTATAGCCTAGTGCCCTCCTATTTTTCTGGTGTCCTTATATTTACTCCCCAATACAAACTCTTCAGTTCAGTGACACTGGCTTCTTGGGTGTTCCATGAACAAGACACTTATCTCTTGGCTTCAGGCATTTTCTCTGGCTGTCTTCCTGGCCTGGAATGCTCTCTCTCCTCTGCTTCAACTATTGAGCTCCCTGGTTTCCTTTAAATCTCAATCAGAACCCTACTTTCTATAGGGAGCCTTCCCCAGTACCTCTTTATTTCACTGCCTTGCCTCTGTTAATTACTTCTTATTTATCATATATATATATATATATATATATATATATGTATATACCCTGCCTCGTATATATTCATTTGCCACCCATGCCCCCTTAGATTGTAAAGACAGGAGGAGAGGAACTGGTTTTTCTTTGCATCTCTTTTTGTATCCCCAGCACTGAGTACACATTGTTTCTGGCACATAGTAGGCTCTTAATAAATGTTTTTTGAGTTGATCACTTAATAATACTCTTGCCGACCTGGTTCTACACTGTTCCCTCATCTTTCATTTTGCTTCCAGGATTGTCTGACTTTATTATTTGTAGAATAAATAAAGACCATGGGTTTCAAGTGGTTACGGCTGAACCCAGCAGAAAAGTCTTCTTCAATAACTTATGTGAGAGTAACTGGGAAAATATGGTAAAATTTTGATTTAGACACTGTTGTTAAAACTGTAGAGCAAAGCACGAGATCATGTTATTTTGGTTTTTCAGTCTGATTAATCCAAGTTTGAGCTTCTGTTTCTATTACAATCTGGCTTGTTTTAGGAAGGGAAAAGTCCAGTTGCATATTAAGGTGTTCCTTGAATATTTTGCCCATTCATCTAAAGTATGTGGGGCAAGTTTGGACCTGTTTCCTGAAAAATTAAATTACATTCCCATTTGTTTTAGTGAAGACCTATATCTGTTGCTATTAGTTTGGAAGGGTTGATGAAGACTTTCAATATTATATATGTATTATAAAATTCTATAAAATGCATTTACTCACTGGACTAATGTAGTATATATAATATATATTATAATATATTATATATAATGTAGTATATATATGTCAGACTAATGTAGTATAATATATATATATGTCAGTTGAGATCTCTCATATTGAGTACATATATTTTGCATTATATATTTTGCATAGGATACAAAGAAGCATAAGCCCCAGTCCCATCAATGAGCTCTTTGTTCAATGAGCAGAGAGAAAAGCTTATACATGATAAGTAACTTTATATAGCTTAAAAAAACACAAAAACAAAGCCTCCCTCACAAATCTGTCACTCAATGACCAAAATTTCATTTTAAGGTAGTTAAACTGGTTTGTGTATCCATCTCCAGTTTCAGCGGCCATACATCTGGGAGGAATAACCTATTATATCTTTTCAGGCATTTATTCCTTCCCATGAATTGTTTGATCACATCCCTTTCAATTTGACAATTGGCTAAGAGCAATGTTTTATAGAATGAGAAATTAAGTAAGTTTTGGTAAGTGGGAGGGGCTCTAAAGGGAATGGGGCTTTCCGAATGATGAGGGGGCAGCTTTGGAGCCATGGAAATGGGAGAATAAGTGAAAGGGAGTGTCTGGGGCAGTGGGAGAGTGGAAAGTGAATGAAGAGCACTAAAACAGAGAGTTTCACAGCACTGAAATTCTTTTTGCTGACTTCATAATTTTGCTTAGGTTTTGTTCTGACTGCAGTATTGTCCTTTGACTGTCATTTGTTTAAGGGCTTTGGAGAACAAAAAAAAAAGCTGAAGGCCTCATTCTGTAAATATATGTTAATGAATGAATGAATTTACACTTCTGATTACCAAAGAGGACAATTATCTTGAGCTAGACATCTAGGTGGGGCAATGACTTCATCTGAGGATGAAAGTGTTGTCAGACTTTTCCATTCAGACAATAGCAAGCAGGGGCAAATTGATACATGCCATTGGTTACGACATGGCACCAATGCAATCACTGCCATTGTTCTAGGTATCTAGTACAGGATCTAAGCTGAAAAAAATATTTTAATGTATCAAGTGTTCCCATAAAGAATCAAATAAAGGGAGTATCTAGCAGTTCGTTATTTGTACTACAATTAAAAAATATACCTCTCCACCCTCAAAATTCTCTCATTACTTTAACCTTTTATTAAAGAATAAATTAAATTGGATTGTGAGTCCACACAAAACAAAATCTTAAAATTATTGTTAATAGAATGAAAGCAAGCAACATGCTAAAATATATATGATGGAATATTCATTGGCTGTGCTGAGGCTTCATTTTCTCAACATTATGGAACTCCACCAGCTGCCTCTTATATGATAGCCTACATGATGTAAGAAAGACATAAGAAATCATTTGCTAAACACTTTTCTAAGCTATTTATTAAGCAAGTTAATCTAATAGTCACTGATTCCTAGAAATTGCATGCTAAACTGGAAAGATCAGGCATAAATATGTTGTAAGAATTGAGAGAGAAGATGCAGATGGTATGGTGGCTAGGTCTAGCTTTGGAATCAGAAAGACCTGACTGAAATATATTAGCTATGTTACCATGAGTAAATTACTTAAGCTCTCAGGAATTCATGCCTCTGAGATTAAAGATAAAAACTCTCTAAGATTATAAATTCCACTATGCCCAAAATGCAATCAAACTATGCATATCTTTTGATCCAGCAATATCACTACTAGGCCTATATCCAACCCCAAAAAGGGGGAAAGACTTAGTGTACAAAAATATTTATGGCAGCTCTCTTTGTGGAGGCAAAGAATTGGAAATTGAAGGAATGCCCATTAATTGGGGAATGGCTAAACAAGTTGTGATATTTGAATGTAATGGAATACTATTATACTATAAGGAATTATGATTTTAGATTTTAGAAAAAAGTGAAAAGACTTGTATGAATTGATGCAAAGTGAAGTAAACAGAAACAGGAGAACATTGTACCGAGGAACAGCAGCATTTTATGAGGATCAGCTGTGAATGACTTAGCTCTTCTCAGCAATGCCATGATCCAAGATAGTTCCAAAGGATTCATGATGGAAAATGATATCCACATCCAGAGAAAGAACCAATCATATCTGAATGCAGAATAAAGTATACTATTTTTCACTTCATTTTTTTAAATGTTTTTCTTCCCTTTTGGTCTATTTCTTTCACAACATGACTAATTATGGAAATGTGTTTTATATGATTATACATTATTGCCTTTTTAGGGAGGCGAGCAGAGAGAGGAAGGGAGAAAATCTGGAAATCAAAATTAAAAAAAAATGAATGTCAAAAAATTGTCTTTACATGTAATTGGAAAAAAAAGCTATTAAAAAAAAAGATTATATGTTCCAGGCAAGTTACTGATCTGTAGTAGAGGAGGAAGACTATAGTGCATGTAGAGAGAGAGGGTTACTCTGCATCATCACCTGCTGAGGATAAAATGTAATGAAATTAGCTTAGCAAAATCTTGATTAATTAAATTCAAATTGCCAGACTCTTCAAATAATGAGAACTTGCAGGGGCTTTCAGAAGAAACAGCAAAATGAAGATAAAAAATAAAAGCTGATATCAGGGATTTGGTCCAACAATGTCCCCAAATTTCCATACTATATCCTTGGTTCAGTACAAATTCACTTCAGTCTCATAAACTTTTAACATCTGTATTACTGTAAATAAAGTTCTGAAATATGATCTTGGGAAATTGTGAGACACTGAATTATTAAAGGTGGTGTTTGCTATACTGTACTTAGTAAGGAAAACAGCAATATATTTTGGGAAGGTTTTCAACAAGTAGCTAAAAATTTTCAGCTAAGTTAAAGGGAAAATCAAATTTATGAAAACATTCCATTCTAAAAAACTTTCCAGTTAATCATAATTTCCTATAATATCTCAAGTTTGGGTGTTTTAGGATTTCTGTGATATAAAATATAAAAATTGTTCACTAGAATGAAATGAAGGGATTATTGCTTTCCTATCTACTTAATGTGTTGCTGCTGAAGTGATAGAAGGGCAATTTATAGACTGGAAGATAGAAGAGATTTAAGGGAGAAGAAGGCATTGTATGTGTAGGGAGGAGAAGATGAGATAGTCTGGAGAAAAAAATTGAAAAAGGGATGTATAAAGAGGTTTATATTGAAGGAAAATAGGGAGGAGAAAGATTGGCAAGACTGTTCAGGTATCCTGAAAGACCTTGCAGCTGAAGCAAGTGACTTGAGTCTTAAAAGAGAGGAACAGTGGTAATTTGATGACAGGAGTTAACATAGTCAATAAAATGAGAGAAAGTAGGATTTAAGCAGTAGTAAGTAGGAATTGATGTCTTGTAATAACATGAGAATTATTTGTCTTGCTAACAATATGATAGAAAGTTACAGGGCTCCTTCACTAAGAGATCTATGATGACGAGTACTAGGCAGCTTTTGCCATAGGCAGACCACATCTCAGGTATTGTATTTAGTTCTGAGCATTACTGTTCATTTGACAAATTAATGAATCTAGTTCTCTAGTGAAGATTGTGATTACTTAGTGTGTTTTTGCTGAATTTTTCCTTCTCTTTTTTTATATTCTTTTTTATAAGGAATTTGTTATACTGAGTGGGGTGGGTACAGGATGTATTCGATAATAAAAGAGATATAAAAACAAAAGACATAATTAAAATAAAATTTTTAAAGAAAGGAGCAGATAGAAGGAATCAACATTGTAAAGGTAGCAGCAGCTAAAATTGATATCCTGTGCAACTGCTTTCTATGTCTTTTGGTTAAAAAAATTCTCTACAGAGGATCTGTCCAACATGGTGAGAAGCTTCCTCCAGATCTCTTAACACTGCATATATACCAGTGGAGTAGATGAGTTGTCCATTGGGAGAGAATTTGTTAGATAGCAAGAGGGACACCTGCTTTTGTAGCCATATAATCTTTTACACTTATTCAGCTAAAAATTCTTTGTTGGCAATTCACTAAAACCTATTTTTGCCAACTAAGTAGAGAACTGTCCTCCAGTCTCTGAAGGGCTTTTACAAGGAAGAGAGATTAAATTTGTTCTGTTTGTCCCCAGAGTGCCAAGAGCAATGGGTGGAAATTGCAAAGAGTTCAATTTGGATTTGATATAAGAAAGAACTTCCTAATAATTAGAGCAATATAAAAGGGGAACAGGTTACCCTCAGTGGTAGTAGGTTTCCCCTCATTGGAAGTGTTCAAGAAAAGGCTGCATGACAACTCATCATATATTTTTTGAAGAGATTCTTTTTCAGGTTATGGGTTGCACAAAATGGCCACTGAGGTTGCTTCCAATTCTGAGATTTAGAGATTCTGGTACTTATAATTCAAGAGAACTCTGGTTTCTGTCACAAACTGTGTGACCGTAGGTAAGCTATTTAACCTTTTTTAGCCTGAGTTTCTTCATCTATAAAGTAGAAATTATAATACTTCCACTACGTTTCTAAATGGAATTTTTCTTGTGTGGGGATACTACATTGTACATATTAAAGCAGTACCTAAATGTGTTCTCTCTCTCTCCTGTCTTATCTATCTTACATCTATTATTTGTCTATTTGTCTATCTGCCTTCTAAAAATTGTGCTGGAAGTAAGGAATTATATGGAGAAGGTGATTATTGCAATCTTGACAGGAAGTGACCAGATCTTGTGTAAATGCTGAATTTGTCCATTTAGAAATAAATGTACATATCCCTGAAGAAGACTGGAGAAAATACACCTCTCTTTGTTCTTTGTAGAGGTAGGGGATTATGGGTGTGAAGGATTGCCTATGTTATCAGATTTGGTTATGTGATGGTTAGTTTTGTGGAACATTTTTTCCCCTCTCTTTTTATATATTCTTTGTTTTTTTTGTTTTAGTCAATAAATTTAATATTAATATATTATATTCAATAATAAAGGTGATATAAAAACAAAATATCCAATCAAATAAAAATTTTAAAGAAAGGAGCAGATAGAAACAACTGACATTATGGAGGAAGCAGCAGCTAAAATTGATATTTCTATGGACAGGGATGGGAGTGTGGGTGTTTGAATCCCACTTAATGGGGAGAGCAAGAAAGCGATTGGAAGTCTGTAGAAATGGCTATAATTGGAACTTTTACAGAGTATAATAAGAAGCAGCAATGCATAGCAGGCCAAAATGGTCAACATGGATAAAGGGCCAACCTTAGAATCAGATACATCTAGATTCACATCCTGCCTTTGACTCATACTAGCTATAGTTGCTATAACCAAATCATGTAACGTATTAGTAAACTAGGACATTGTTTAATACAATAACTTTCAGAAGAACTTCTGTTCTGTATTGGAAGAGGTAAAATCATAGGCCTAGACAAAAAATATAAAGGAGGCCAATGGGAAGTTTGTGTAACTTGAAGAGAATACTTCATTTGTGTTTTTTGCTAGTTCCAAGTAATGGCTTTATTTTGATACTTTGGTAGAATTGTGATTTTATTGAGGTAGTTCCTCCTTCTATGATAGGTATGATGAATATTAAGGTCCTTGACATGTAGGCTAGTGTACTTTTTCCCTTCAAAGGTAGTAAAACTGCCCCTGAGGATTAATTGACAGTACTAAGGTCGACACAGCTATCTGGTAGTCCAAGTACAAAAGTCAGTGCTTACGGAAGTGGCACCTCCTCCCTCCAGCTTGTCTCACGTGCTTCTGACCAGGGTTATGCCAGGATGGCCAGCACAGAAGCAGGAAAGATGAATCTAACTGAATCAATGCTATATTCTTGCTGAGTACAACTTCTCCATGCTATGGCCAGGTAAATTTCCTTTTGTTAGCTGTCAAATGGATTACCCAGTATTATGTTTTATCCCAATCTTGAACCCAAACCATTACATTGGCCTCAATCAAGTGCTGGCCTATGACACTCCAAAAGCAGAGATTACTCCATGTACTTGGTGTGTATTGTGGTGTATTCGTGTTCTGAGCAGCTGTTGTCCATGTCATTTTGTCTAAAAAAAAAAATCCTCTACAGAGGATCTGTCCAAAATGGTGGGAGCTTTCCTCAGGGTTTCTTAAATTTTTTCCACTCACAACTCCTTCATTATTTCTTAACTGTGGGTGATATGGGGTTAAGAACCACAATTTAAGAAGCACTTCAAGATCCCTTGACATTGCATGTAGGTTGTGTTTGTCCTTTGTTCTTGAAGAAGACCATGACATCAAGATGATGACATGATTTGCAGTTGACTTTGAATGAGAGAGGGCTGTGAAGGGTCACCAACCTCACTTTCTTCTCCTGAGCCATTTGGGTCCAGTGGTTATCAGTGTAGTATATAAGCTGTCCACTGGTCATTATACAACCAGTCCATTTGCTTTTGTATCAATTTTCTTGATAATATTTTACACTTATTCTATAAAATTTTCATTGGCAATTTTCTTCAGCCTACTCATACTTACACAGCACCATTTCTTCCTATGGGGAAAAAAAGGTCTTTTAACAGAATTGATGCCTTCTAAGCATTCTTGTTTTAAAAAATCATGATGTGCAAGGTCATTGAAGTGCAAAATAATTAACAAAATAAATAAGAGTAAATCAATATGAACAGTTGGAGAAGGCTGATTGATGATACAATACTTAAAAGAGAGAGAAAAGTCTACAATTCTTTTAGAATCCCATACTGTCTAAAGGTCAGTGAAGGAACAAAGAGAGAGAAGCACAAGGCTTGTAGGTTCAAAAAACAAGGAAAAATAGCTTGAGGCATTACAGTAGATGGAGAACTGGAGTTGGAGTCAGGAAGACCTGAGTTGAAATCCAGCCTCAGACACTTACTATCTGTGTGACCCTGGACAAGACACTTACCCTCTGCCCCTCTTAGTTTCCTGCAAAATTGGTATGCCAATAACATCCCTACTTTCTAGGGTTTTTGCTGCTGCTTCTACCATTGCTGCTACTACCACCATCACTACCACCACTACTACTGCTACTAGTACTGCTACTACCACTACTATTACTACTACCATCACCATCACACCTAAAGAATAAGAGGGAGGAACTTACTATTTCAGATGAAGATCATTAAAATATAGAGGTGGTGATGGATGGTTTGAGCAAGGCAAGATAGATAAGGATTCATTAAATGCTTACTATGTGCCAGATAATATTTTGTTGCATTCATTACATTCATATTCCACGACTTGTCCAGCCATTACCCAATTGATGAGCGCTAGTTTCTAGTTCTTTGCTACCGTACACGAAAAAGCTGATTATTCACATTCTTGTGTTGTCCTGATTGAAATCTGCAAATAAAAACTACAAATATTTTATTAGCAAACTGAATATTTGCCAGCAAGTGAAGTTTAAGACTCCCCAGTAATGAAGGACCAATTCCCCCTAACCCCCTCCCTATCCCCTCCCAGGCAAGGCGGTTCTTTTGTAGCTATAAAAAAGGAACCTGGAAAAGGCAAATAAAGGGACACAACCTATAGCAATGTAGGCATTATCGAGTTATAATTGGTTTGAATCAGAAAATGGGAATTTTGCCCAGTCCCAGGCCACAGCAGCAACTTCCTGGAATGTCTGTCATGTGTTTCATAGAATACATTTGACCTTTTAAGTGTGTGTTCATCCTTCATTGCTGAAGAAGGCCATGCCATCAGAGAAATGATGACATGACTTGCACTTGACTTTGTTTTTGAATGAGGGAGGGCTGTGCAGATCTCCAGCCTCACTTCTCCTCCAGAGCCATCTGAATCCAGTGACCAGATGTTCATCAGGATGACTGGAGATGACCCAGGATGAGGCAATTGGGGTTAAGTGACTTGCCCAAGGTCACACAGCTAGTGAGTGTCAAGTGTCTGAGGTGAAATTTGAACTCAGGTCCTCCTGACTCCTACACTGACCTTTTAAGTAAGTGCCTCTCCAAAGGAAGGCAAATTTGATTGGCCAAAAGATGCTCAGTTGACTTGGGTTTTACTGGTTAGTTTCCTTTCCTTTCCTTTCCTTTCCTTTCCTTTCCTTTCCTGCCCTGCCCTGCCCTGCCCTGCCCTTCCTTTCCCTGTCTTGTCCTGTCTGTCCTGTCCTGTCTTTTCTTTTCCCAAAACCTTGGGAACTCTGAAGCTGGGATGCCAATGGACCCCTGCCTAAGGGCTCCTCTGGACCCTCCTGGCTTTAGAGTGATTATCAATAGTAACTGTTGCTGTTTCCCTCCCATCTTGATGTCTTTCTTTTTCATGGCCTCATTAAGGGACCTTGCCCTGGCTACTTCTTAAACAGTCCTGTTCAATGAATGGGTGTTGCTTCACCCTAAGTGAGTACCTGCCCTAAAGGGTCCATGGTCTCCCAGTGCATCCTTGGTCATCTCCAGTCATCCTGAGGAATATCTGATTCCTGGATTCAGATGACTCTGGAGGAGAAGTGAGGCTGGTAACCTTGCACAGTCCTCCTTCACTCAAAACAAAGTCAAGTGCAAGTCATGTCATCATTTCTCTGATGGCATAGTCTTCTTCAGCAACGAAGGATGAACACAAAAAACAAACTATGTGCCAGGCACTATTAAATATTATGGATATAAATACAGACAAAAATAAAGACAGTTCTTGCCCTCAAAGAACTTACATTCTAATGGTAAAAGAAAACAAACAAAAAGATACTGAAAAATGGAGGCAGGAGGGAAAAAGATGTTGAACCAGTTCAGAGCAAGGAAGGTTGGCTGACTTGAGGTTCCCCCACTTCAAAAAAAAAATAGAGGCCCCAGGAGGAACTCATCAATAGGAGAAAAGAGCCAGTATGGCAGAGGGATATTCCACGGTGAGAAGGTTCCAAGTGTTGGGGGAACATCTAGGATGATAAGGTACCTGAAGTATGGGAGGTAAAATCTGAAAAGTCCAAAATAAAGCCAGAAGGAGAAACTCACAAAACTCATTCTCATCTAGGCTGTTCTCATGATTATTTCTACGATCTGTTCTTTAATTCCATTCTTTAGGATAACTTTCTCCACTCTCCATTATTAATTTTTAGTCTAGATCCTTTATTTCATTAGGAGCAACATGGCTTAGTGGATAGAGAACTGGTCTCAGAGAGCTAGGAAAACTTGAGTTCAAGCCCTGCCTCTGGACACATCTGGCTGTGTGACTGGCCAAATTACAGCCCTTCAGTAATTTAGGCAACTCTGAATAGAATAATGTTTCATCGGTTGTTTTTGGAGAGGTAAATAAATAAATTGGTACACTTTGTTTTATTGTGTGCTCAAAGGTAACAGGACACATTTCATGGTCTACTTGGTCATTTTGTATTGTAATTTTCATGATGAGCATTTATAAAAAGGAATACCATAAAGATAATTGCAACATATGCACCAACATCTGTTGGAAAGGATGAGGATATTAGGATAACTCTCTGAAGAACTAAATAAAACTCCCTACATTAAATCAACATTTATTTAAAACTTGATGACTTTAATTCAAGGCTGAGTATTAGGGAGGATGGCAAAAAAACAAAAAGGAAAAATATGGCTTAGGAGTAAGTAATAGCTGCATATGCACAGAATGTAAATTGCTATCCCTTTGAGAGACGAAGGTAAAAAGTCTGGAGGAATGCTTTCTTACTCTCCAGATTTTCATGGAAAATGAAGTATTCCTTGAAAAAGTGGAAATGTTTCACAGCAAAAACAAAGAAGAGGAAAAAATGAAGAGACAAAGAACAATCTTAATGTGACGTAGAGAAGGGAGGGAAAAGGAAGGACAATTGAACACTTATGTTTTATATATGTGTGATATATATGCTATGTTTTACATATATACATATGTACATATACATATATGTTATATATATATATTACTATATATATGTATATGTAATCCTAGAAGGGAAGACTCGAACTCACTAAGAAAGAGTCTGCTGGTGCCACAAGGAGAGTGATCATTCAGCTCTACGGTAGAATAGGTAAATAGTAGTGTTTAAAGGTTTCTTGCTGAGGGATCCCAAGTCAACCATGTATTAAACTGACGTGTTGTCTTCTTAGGGGTACGGATAAAGGGAGCTCTATTTAGGATGTGATGGATAATTTTCTGAGACCTGTGAAATCTGATGACATCCACTCACATGGGGATAAGTGATTGTGTCAGAAGAAGCTAGAAGACATTATTTGGGATTATGATACTAGATTTAAAAAAAAACCCTGAAGACTTTAGGGACATAGATAATATTTTAAAAATCACTCTTGCTGATTAAAGATTAAAGAAATAGCTTCTTTCTAATGGGTAATAATAACAATAATGATAATGGCTGATATTAATATGGTGTTTATTTCATGCCAGACACTGTGCTAAGTGTTCTTCAATGATTATGTCATTGGATCCTCACAACCACTCCAGGAGGTAGGTGCTATTATTGCCCCCATTTTACCGATGAAGAAACTGGCAAACAGAGGGTAAAAGATTTGCCTGGGTCATATAACCAACAAGTGTTTGAGGTCAAGTCTTCCCGACTTCAGGAGCAATGCCCTATCTACTGCACCATCTAGTTGTCCCTGGGTGGTGGATACTCATCCTAAAATGGAGTTTGATACAATATCTACTCTCTAACTAAAATTCATGAAGAGTACAGGACACTGACACAGCCGTACCACAAGCCCGAATAAATATTATGTACCCCAAATGATGTTAAAGAGAAAAAAAACAAAAAGCTTGATGCTTTCATTTAGTGTTTTTACCAAAGTCAAAAACATACCTGAACCTTGGGAGTTTTCATATCTATTCAGTACAAGATGACTTCAATTTTTTGTGTGTCTCTTCATTAGCAAGCAAGAAGAGAAAAATCTAACCAGATTATTTTCATGCTTTTACATAATGGTTCATTTCTTTTACTTTGAGCTTGGTAGCAAGGCTATGTAGAGAAGTCAGTCGGTAAATAAGCATTTACTAAGCACTTACTATGTGCCAAGCACTATGGTAAGTGCTAGGGATACAAAAAAACGTCAGAAGACAGGCCCTGCCCTCAAGGGACTCGTAATCTAATGGAAGAGACAACAGCCAAAAATATGTGTACAAACAAACTATGCCTGGGACAAATAAAAATTAACAGAGTATAGGAATTTAGAGGGGTTGGGAAGGGCTTCCGGTACAAGGTGGGATTTTAGTTGGGACTTGAAGGAAGTCAGGGAAGCCAGGAGGGAGAAATGAGGAAGGAGAGCATTCTAGGAATGGGGGACCACTAGAGAAAATGCCAGGGGCCAAGAGTTCTCCTTCATGGAACAGCAAGGAAGCCCGTGTCACTAGATCAAAGGGTACTTTGGGACATATAAGGTATAAGAAGACTGGAAAGATTGGGGGAAGTTATGAAGCTTTGAACACCAATTCTAGGAGTTTGCATTTGACCTTGAAGGTGATAGGGAGCCACTGTAGTTTAGTGAGTAGAAGGGTGACATGACTGGACCTGTGTTTCAGGAAAATCACTTTAGCAGCTGAATGGAGGGTGGCCCAGAGTAAGGAGAGACATGGCAGATTCACTAGCAGGCTGTTGCGATAGTCCAAGTGTGTGGTGATAAGAGCCTGCACCAAGATGGTGGCAGTATTGGAAGAGAGAAGGGGGCATATTTGAAAGATGTGGCAAAGGCAAAAGAGACAGGACTTGGCAACAAATTGGGTAGAGGAGCAGTGAGAGATGATAAGGATGACACTTTAGTTGCAGCTTGAGAGAGGGTGGGTATACTTGAGGCCACCATATCCTGGTGATTCTTCCACTTGAGCTCCTCTGGGTTTAGTTTTGCCTGTCAGCATCTGCATCTCTCAGTACTTTGGGTCAACAGACAGAGCTCACTGTCCATCATGCTAAACCTTCTTCTGGGATTCTCAATCACATTTTGCCAGCAGCATCGTATATTAGGAGGACATATTCATGGGAAGAAATACAGGAACCAGATGGAGGAAGCATATTAGAAAACATTTAGGTGAAGGTCAATGGCATAATACTGTGCTGGGAAATTTTTTATGATAGGAGAATACTACAGACCATCCAGCCAGAAGAAGGAAACTGGCAAAGAGGGAAGATATGTGAAAGTCGAGTATCTGATACATGCTCACCTTGTTTTAATGATAATTTAACTCTTTAAAACATAGGGTAAGTGACTTTGGAAGGAAGTGACCTCTCCATCTTTGTGACAGAGGAGATAAAAATGGAGACATAATCTGATATGCACTCTAGATTTGGTGATAGCAGGACTGGATGAGGATTCAGAAAGACCCAAGTTCAAATCTGGCCTTAGATATATACTGGTTCTTTGGTCCTGGGAAAAGCACATGACCTCTTGCTACCCCAGTTTTCTCATCTATAAAATAGGGATAATAGGAACTACTTCCCAGGGTTGTGTGGATAAAATGAAATAATATTTGTAAAGTGTTTTGTAAATTAAAGTACTACATTAAAACCATCAGCATCATCATTAATGGTAGGAGTAGTAATGTTGGTGGTATAAAGTGAGATTCCATGGTCTAAATGTCTATTGAGGAAAATAACTCAAGAAGAATTGGAATCTGTCAGGAATGAAACTGAGAACACATACAAACAATTCCAAAGAGAAAGTAAAGGGACAACTGCATATAGAGATGGATGTGCTTTTAAAAGGGCCAGGCAGAGAAACCTGAAGATTATGTGAAGATTACATGAAAGTGATGAATGAGAGAAAGTGGCACGGACTTTCAGGAAGTGTGTCAGGCATGCTAAAGCTCCACATAATCTGAAGTGGGTGATGAGTATTAAGGCCAAACACCAAGGCTTTTTTTTTCAATTTTATTGATGTGGAGGTCAAGAAGAAGGCTGCTCATGAATCATAGAGCAATGGAACGATTCAGCTTTTATTTTGTTTGTTTTCTTTTCCAAAAAAAAGATGGAGGACATGAATTTGAAACTGATGATAAGTAGGAATATGATAAAAAGCTAAGCTGCTCTTGGTTCATTCTCATCACTGCCCAGAGGAACTGAAGCCAGGGGATTGAAAGAATCAATGGATATGATTACTGAGAGACTGTCAGTGATGCCTAAAAAATTGTGCCTGCTGTCTAAGGACTGGAGTAGGTAAGGAAGAGGAGAGGCACCATAGGATGGGAGACTGGGCAAGAGGGGTGATTTTTTCTGAAAAGGGAAGAATTAGAGTCTTCACATTATGCACTAGTGCGATGGACTGTGGTTCTAAGTTTGCTCCCTTGATTGTCCCCACCTCTTCCTGCTCTTTACACGTCCATATCTGACTCATCTTTAAAAAATCGTTCACTAGATCATTCCATCCTTTTGTAATGGGGGAAGGAGCTGGTGAGTAGGAATCAACGTGCTGGGCTGATGCAATCCCATGAATCACATGGAAGACCTTAGGAAGCCTGCTTCTAGAAATGCATGATGACATGTACTAAATGTATCTTGAAGAGATTTGGAGCACGTGCAGACATTTTGCAGCTGGTTCTAGTCTGCTAACCATATGGAAATGCCTCTTTGATTTTGCATCTGGAACTGAGCTACATTCAAGGGGCCACCATAGCCAGATCACATAGTCTGTTTGACTGCATTCCAATGAGAGAAGACAATATTCAAGGGGAGAGACTGTTCCCATCAGAGACTGATTTGATACATGAATATCAGACTTGGTTCTTCGTCTTACTGTTTTGTTTTTCATTTCAGGTAAAGGAGATTTGAGATGATTGTGACCTTATGAGTTTCAAAAGGTCAGGAGAACAAACGAGTTTAGGTCTGAGATGGAGCACATGACAGGCTTTGCAACCAACCAGGTTAGCATCAGGTACCTTCCTGTTCCCCCTTTTCCCTCCCCAAGAAACAACCAAGGAAACACCTTTGGGACCTAGCCCGTAAAGCTGAGAGAAGTACAGTACACACCTATCAGTGATTCCATAACTGGACATGGGGCAGCTAGGTAGTTCAGAGGATAGAGCACCAGTGCAGGAGTCAGGAGGACCTGAGTTCATATCTTTCCTCAGACACTTGACACTCACTAGCTGTGTGACCTTGGGCAAGTCTCTTAACCCCAATTGCCTCATCCTGGGTTATCTCCAGTCATCCTGGTGAATATCTGGTCACTGGATTCAGATGGCTCTGGAGGAGAAGTGAGACTGGTGATCTGCACAACCGTCCCTCACTCAAAAAAAGAGTCAAGAGCAAGTCATATCATTATTTCTCTAATGGCATGGTCTTCTTCAGCAACAAAGGACGAACACACACACGATTGGACATGAACTTGGTGGGATTAATTCTATGCAGAAATTGCATAAAATCTATACCCATTCTCCCTGAGAGTGGTTTGGGTAAGAGTGTATTTTATTAGTTGTTGTGAGGAAATGTTTGAATTACATATTTGCTATATCTTTGAAATAAATATTTCTTTGTAAAAACTAACTGATGTCAATTGGTTAAATGGAACTGGAACATTAATAACTGTTAGCTGGTAGTGGGGTGAATACTCTAGAATGGGGTTTTGAACTGATAGAAAATCAGATAAAGACATTCAGTTCCTCAGGAGTTAACCGAGAATACTGAAGTGGAGGTGCAGAAAGTCTCTCTGGGACAAGTAAGGTCAGTCAGTTGTTATTCAAACAATTGGCCCATATTTCTTTCCCTTTGTCAAACCACAAGGCAAATGTTTTTTGCCTTTCTTACCTTCACTGCCTCTCCTTCATTCATTTCTCAAACCAATAACTTAAGTGCCAAATCTAATAGGCTTTTCTTGATCCTATGTAGCCTTTCACACTCAATCACCTTTCCCCAGATACTCTCCTCTGTTTTGTGTTCTCTTGGTTTTCCATCTCATCCATCTCATTACTCCTCAGTTTCCTTTGTTTGAGTTTCATCTATCTGTAGATCCAAGGTTCTGTCCTTGGCCCTCTTCCCATCTTTTTCATCCTGTCTTTCTTCGTGATTCCATCAGCTCCCATGGATTCAGCACAGTCTATGCAGAGGATTCTCAGAGCTATTTACCTAGCCTTAACCTCTCTAATGGTGTACAGTCTTGTATCACCAACAGCTTGCTGAATATCTCAAAATGGATGTCCCATAGACATCTGAAGTTCAACATATAGAAAACGGAACTCTTTATCTTTCCCCCAAAACCCTTCCCTCTTTCTAACATCTCTGTTGCTGTCAAGGGCACTACCATCCTTCCAGTCACTCAGGCTCACTTCTTAGGTATCATCCTTGACTGCTTGCTTATTCTTACTCCCCATTTCTAATCTTTTGCCAAACCCTGTTGCCAAGTTCTTCCTTGGCAACATTTCTCCTATTTACCCCCTTCCTTCCTCTGACACTATTGCCACCCTGGCATAGGCCCTAGTACAAGCTACCATCACCTCATGCCTGGACTAGGACAGTAGTCTTGTGGTTGTTCTCTCCGTCTTGTCTTTTCCCCACTCCACTCCATCCTCCACTCAGCTGTCAAAGTGATCTTGTTAATGTTTAGGTGTGAAGTCACCCCCTCACCCCCATTCAATAAATGACAGTGGTTCGCTCTTACTAACAAAATAAAATATAAAATCTCCTGACTTCTCCTTCTGACCTCTTTAATCTTCTTATACTTTATTACCCTTCACACTCCTACAATCTAGTGATAGTGGTTTCCTTCTCCAAGCTTTTTGCCTTTTCACTGGCTGTCCCCTATGCCTACTGTGTTTCCACTTCCTCATCTCTACCCCCTGGCTTCCCTGACTTCCTTCTAAACTCATTTCAAATTCTAGTTTTTGTAATGGGTTTTTTCATTTCCCCTCCTACTAGTGCCTTTCCTCTGATATTACCACTAATTTAGCCTTATATAACTTACATGTAAATTGTTTGCTAGTTATATTCACCACTACAACGTGAGCTCCTTGAGGGCAGGAGCGGCTTTTTCCCAGTGCCTCACACATAGTTAGTGCTTAACAAAAGCTTCTTGATTGACTCACTGACCATTGTGTTCTTGCTTGCAACCTCGTCACTAAACTGGAACCGCTCTCTCCAAAGTTATCAGTGATCTCTTATTTGTCAAATCTGATGACCATTTCTCAGTCCTCATTATTTTTGCCTGTCTGTAGCATTTAACATTACTGATCACTTTCACTTCTAAGATATTCTCTCTTTGCTAGGTTTTCATGACTTTACTCCTTGTTGGTTTTTCTCCTGCCTGTCTGAGCACACCTCAGTCTTCCTTGCCAGATCACCATCAGTATTATACTCCCTAACTTTGCCACTGTGCCTCAGCTGTCTTCTTACCCTGGAAACTTCCCTCAGTGCTTAGAGCTTTATAACCCTGGAACAAACCTCTGCCAAGCCATCCCTTTTCCCATCCATCTGTGATTTCCTTCTAGGGTTTTCATTTGGGGGATGGTCCCAGAGCAGCCAGTCTTCATTCTCCTCCTGGCTGTAATTTTTGTTCTCGGGATTTTGATGTCATGCCTTCAACCCTCCTTTCCCACCCCTCTCCCTTTTTAGTTCCTTTTTGTACATTATCTTCCCTTATTAGAATGCAAGATCTTTGAGAACAGGGAATATCTTTCTTTTTGCTTGTATTTGTATCCTTAGTTCTTTGCAGAGGACCTGGCGCACAGTCAGTCCTTAGTAAATGCTTCTTGATTTGCCCTATCTCTGGGGATATCTTAAGGCTCTGTTTTGGGGTCCCTTCTCTCTTAGTGACCTCATCACTATGGTGGGTTCAAGGGCTGCTTCTATGCAAATAATACCTAGATCAATTTATCAAGCCCCAAGCTCTCACTTTACTTCTAGTACTAGATTGCCAACTGTCTACTAGATATTGCAAACTGGATGTCCCATAGACATATAAAACTCAACATGTTCAAAATAGAACTATCTTTCTTTTAAAACCAATCCCTCTTCTGAACTTTATTATTTCTGTCATGGAACAGCATCCTCAGTCAATTAGCTTCACAACCTTAGCATTATTCCTGACCTTTCCCTCTCCCCTCATATCTAATCACCTGACAAATCTCATCCATGACATCTCTCACAGTTATATCCTTTTCACTACTCATACAGCTACTAATTTAGTTCAGGTCTTTGTTACATCTCTCGGACTATTGCAGCAGCCTCCTAATTGTTTGTCTTTACTACAGTCTCAAGTCAACAAATTGTCAGGACTCTAAGGAATATCAGGCTGCTCTCATCAATGTCTTGTTAGACAAGATAAATGCAAGGGAGTATACATATGTCTAAGTCTAGGATACATATGTCTAAGTCTAGGATACATATGATTGGTCAGTCAGGAGTAAATGTTGTTATGATCCGGTACACAGCTTGTTCAGCCAGCACAGCTGGTTCAGACTAATAAGTTCTATAGGTGCACCTGGCTGCTGTGTCAGGAAGGGAGATAACAGTTGTTGCTGGGGCAGGCTGTGTCCTTGGGCTGGGGAGAAACTCCCTGGGATAGTGTTTTGAGGCTAAGGAGAAATGTGATTTTTAAAGAGAAATGTGATAGAATCTGGGGTCCAAGTGCATGCAATCAAATACCCCATCACTGTCACAGTTATTTAGCTAAAGGGCAGATTTGACCCTGCCACTACCCATGCCCCTCCTTTTACTCAAAAAACTCCTATTTCCTCTGGGATAAAATATATGCTCCTCTTTTTGGCTTTTACTTGGCTTTGACCTACCTTATCATTCTGATTATACATTGCTTTCCTTTCCACATCCTAGGATGCAGAGAAATTGGCTTTTTTGGGCTCTTCCATGAATGTGCCATTCCATCTCCTGTCTCTATGCTTTTGTATTGGCCATCACTCCTGCTTGGAATGAACTACCTTAATTCATTCAAAACTCAGATCAAGGGCAATCTTCTATCTGAGGCATTACCAGACCCTCTCAATTGCTAATGTCCTTCGTCCTTTGTATTTTATATACCTCTATATTATATTTATATATACTTATATATGTACATGTTTTCTCCTCAGACTGTAAGCCATTTAAGAGCAAGGATCATGTCATCTTTGTTGTTGTATGCCAGCACCTCACATAGTACTTTGTCATATAGTAGACACTTAATAGGTAATTGGACAGCCAGGTCTGAAGTCAGGGAGACCCACCTTCCTGAGTTCGAATCTTGCCTCAAACAATTACTAACTGTGTGACCCTGGGGAAGTCACTTAACCCTGTTTGCGTTAGTTCTTTATCTATAAAATGAGCTGGGGAAGAAAATGGCAAACCATTCCATTATTTCTGCCTAGACAACTCCATGTGGGGTCATGAAGTGTTGGACACAACTGAAAGAACTGAAAAACAGTAATAGAATTAAATGAGCTAATAGCAAGCACAAGGAAGATTTGAAACTCTCTTCTCTTGGCATCTTTCTTGATTCTCCAGACTTTACCTTCACCTCTAGCAGCCTTTTCACCCTGGTAGATGCCTCTGCCCTTCCGTATTCCACGGAACCACCTGGAATCTCCATTTGAAAAAGTATCTACAATAGCCAGGCTTGTTCTACCTATCTTACTTCTTCACCCTGCAAACTAATTTTACCTCTTCATCTTTCATCCCCTGATTTTTAGCTCTATTTTGTGTATTATGTTACTCTGTTAGAATGTAAGGTCCCTGAGGGCAAGGACTATCTTTTTGCTTGTATTTATATGCCCAGTCTTTAACACAGTTCCTTAGAAAAAAGTAAGTATTTAATAAATGATCTATCCAGCTAGCTATCTGATTATTGATCCTCCTCCTCCATCATCATCATCATCTTCTTCTTCATCATCAATCTATCTGAGTTACTGGTCCATATAGTAGTGATTTATGTTAACTCACAAGGTCTCTAGTGAAGTACATCAGAATCTCTCCTTAGTACTGCATTGCTTGATATTTTAGGAATGATTTGAACGATGGCATGTTTATCACATTTGCAAATAACACAAAGTTAGAGGAGTTATTGGGCATATTAGAAGACAGGTTCAAAATCTAAAAATACTTTCACAGGCTACCATGGTGGCCAAATTTTATAACATAATATTTAATTAAAAGAAATGTAAATGTGAAATATCATATTTGGGTTAAAAAGCTTGACTGGCAAATTGAAGCTCAAGAAATTGTGCTTATGCAATATGAAAATGATGCAAACCATACGTGAGCAGCCTTTCCCAGTCCCCCTTAATGCCAATGTATCCCTCTGTGATTATCTCCTATTTACCCTGTTTGTACCTAAGGTACACCTGTTTGAATGCTGTGAACTTCTTGAGGGTGAGGACAATTTTTTTGCCTTTTTTTTGTATCCTTGGTACTTAGCAGAGTACCTGGAACATAGGGACTTAATAAATGCTTATTAAATTGATTTAACCAATATGCTTTTAAGTTTCATTAATAGCAGAAGGTAATGCTGTAATTTTGATGTACTCTGCCTTGAACACATCATACATGTAATATTTAGGAACAATACTGATGAACTAAGGCAGCTCCAGACAAAGGTGACCAGTGTAATGAAGGGACTGGAATACACACTGTATGAGGACTGACTGAGGCAGCTCAGGATGTTTCTGTATTCTTTTAGTATCTCCACTCTCTGAGGCAAGTTGATAATAGATATCTTAGTGGATTCTAGATATCCTCACTTTTTATCGCAATTTCTTTTGTATACATTTAGGGCCAACTGCTCTTTCTGCTTTCCCCTTAAGTGCTATTTCTACTTCCTCATGTAGTATTTCAGGTATGCATGTATTGGAATACAAATGTAGGGATTTCATTTTCAACGATGAAAATAGATCAGTAGGGAAATGTTGCCAAAAAAGTTCCATTTTACCTTTGTTCATTTTCCTCTATTCCATTTTGTAACCAATGTTCTTAGAATGATTGTTCACAGTCCCATATATACATGATGGGAATCTTCACTCATTTTATTATGATGTTATGGTATTTTATTATGTTTCCTCTGGCTGGTTGGTGGTGGCTTATGAATAATTGTCTGAGTGAATGCTGACTTATCTTGGACCAGGGCTGGTTTTTCTGGGTGCCCATATGTGAGAGAGAGAGAGTACTTCAAGTGCCATATATAGGATATTTACACATCACAAGTGAAAGAGAGCAGCAAGATTTAGTGCAAGGCCTCTTCTCCTTTCTCGCATTCTCAACCCCTTTGGCAGTCTGGTGAAGCCTAGGGACCCCTTCTCATACCAAGGTTTTTAAAAGCACAAAAAACCACAGCATTACAAAGGGAACCAATTATATTGAAATGCAATTCTCAAAATATATTTTTAAAAGTTCATAGACCCCAGGTTAAGAACCTCTGATCCAGTGGAAAGAGGACTTGATGTGATGTCAAAAAACCTGGGATCAAAACTCAGCTCTTCTTAAAACAAGCAAAACAAAACGCAAGCACATGTTAAGGGCCTACTATGTGCGAAGCCCTGTGCTAAGCAATTAAGAAATATTTCCTCACTTTATCCTTACAACAACTCTTAAGTCAAGATTCAGTCAAAAGTACTACTATTTCTGGATATTTCTGGATGGGAGCCTGGGTCAGTTTTGAGGAATGGTGTGTCAGGCCAGACTTCTGAGAGATCCTTTTGAGTAACTCTTTTGATAAGATTTCAGAATTGTTGCCATCAATGGAGATGCCTGGCCTGGGGAGTTCTTGCTCCATGTCTCACTTTCCTTCTCAGCATGGTGGGAAGCTTTATTTTACTGCAGAGAAGAAAAAATTTATTTTCCTTTTACTTTATTTTTCAAATACATACATTCCATAGTTGAATATCTTTAAATAGTAAAAATTGTATCATTGCTACAAAATACACTCATATAATTTAATAATTACTTAGATTGTCTTAAAAAAAGAGAAAGAGCACTACTATAGAAATCTGTACAGACAGGGAACCACGGCAGCTTCCCTCACCCCTTCTGTATCATTTGAGCTTGAAAGCTAACTACTACCTAACCCCAGGGTAGACAAACACTCTGCAGGATCCATATCTCTTGATATTGATCCCTGTGCCACATCTCTTCTGTACATGGTCTTTGGTGTAGAGTCCTTGTTTACCCACAGCTCCTCACTACCTCCTCTCCTCTCTCCTCCTCTCTGTACCCCCAAGAAAAAGATGAATTACTTAGTTCTAACTATAGGTGAAACCTGTGTGAAACAAACTCTTGATATGGCCATCATATGCCAAGGAAAGTCCTGGGGCTGCGGGGAACCCAGTAGAGTAGCTACGATTGCTTAGGGACTTTTTTTTTTACTTTGGAGATTGAATCTCCCTATCTTGCCCATCATTGGCCACTGATGACTGTATCATAACAGTTAAGAAATTCTAACCTACTCCATTTTACCAGCCTGGGCCAGTTTGCCCTTCCTTTGGCAGCCTGATAGCGCTCTGCTTTTGGGGGTTCATTATGTTCGTCCCAGTCTTAATGCAGATACTTATTCAGCTTTTATTGAAGTTCAGAACCCTGAACTTAAGTGACCTATCGACTTCAGCCTCACCTAATGGGGAATTTTCCCCTGCCCCTCAAAAGATCTATGGGCAACTAGGGGTGCAGTGGATAGAGTACTGAGTTTGGAAAAAGGAAAACTTGCCTTCACGAATTCAAATCCATCCTCAGACACTTACTAACCGTGTTACCTTGGGCAAGTCATTTAACCTTCTTTGCATGAGTTCCTCATTTGTAAAATGAGAAGGCAATGGTAAATCGCTCTAGTATCTTTGCCAAGAAAACCTCAAATGGGGTCATGAAGAGTTGGGCACAACTGAAAAATGACAACGACAGCAATGGAATCATATTGGTATAGATAATTTTTATTTCTTTGGTATTCTTAAGTAAAGCCTCTACGAGCAAACAAATCATGCATAGGCTCCATTAGAATCCTGTGAACCCAAAAGCTGATATTAAGACAAGGCAACTGCAGTTTTCCAGAGCTCTCATTCAAAACACAGAATTGCCAGGATCCATAGCCAAAAATACTCTTGAACTGCATGAAATTAAGAATTTCATGTAAGATAGATAGCACAGCTTACAGACAGTTGTCTTTGTACTGAAGAGAAGTACTAGTCATTGCATAATTCTGGAGCAGGCATGGCAAATCAGTCTTTCAAGCTGATAGAACAGAGCTGGCATACAGAAAGAACACATGAAATGAGTGGATTTAGGTGTGCCTATGCTTCATTGTAAGTGAGAATATGGAAAAGGAGAGTAGGAATTAGTACAGAATGAGGATAACTTTGACTGTATATCCTTAAAGTTACTTTCATCTCTTTTCATGTGAACTCCTGAAGAGTTTTGGAATTCAGAGAGAGAGAGAGAGAGAGAGAGAGAGAGAGAGAGAGAGAGAGAGAGAGAGAGAGAGAGAGAGAGAGAGAGAGAGAGTGGATGTTGACTGGTGGTCAGATTACTTTGCCGAGACTTCAAGTTTGGAGAGCATTTGTGTGCTCAGTCCCATTGCCAATTCCCATGGAATGATTTCAGACTTTTCATGGACATAAAATGGCATGACCAGATTATATATCTAAGACAGCAAATTCTGAGCACTCTGGTCTTCCAAGGGAATTGGAAAAACAAAACACAAAGCCATTCAGGGAGGAGCCAAAGACAGAACATTGGAAAGTATTTGTGGTCTGAATGCAGAGCATCTGGGTTCCTTACAGTTTTTTGGAAACCACATCCAAAGTACACATTCATTTGCAATACACAACATTTTTTTCTCATTCTCTGATGCTACATCAACTTTCTCAAATCATGACACTAACTCTCCATCTGTGCCCCATTCTTTATAAGTATGGTACTCCAAAGTTAGGGGCCAGTGTCCTAACCATGACTACTTCATCTACCAAGAGTCAGAAGACCATCCTGACCTCTCTTTCATTACCCCAGGAATATTAACTACTCCTGGGAGCTGGGAGACATCTGCAATTCAGTTTGCCAGGTCAATGAAAAAAAAAAACCTAAAAGAAACAAAAACAAAAACAACAAACCTCAACACATATAATATGTCATCATTTCAAATGATCTTACCTACAAAGGAATCCTATAATCTTTCACAAGAAACAAATTTGGATGTGGAAGAGTAGCAGTCAACATTATCCTCAGTATCCTTCCTTTGGGAAGGGAAGGAAGTCTAACAAGTGACAGTTTCAAATGCCTAACACAAGCCAATCTCATGGCTACTGGTCTAAAGAACAGTTTATAATGAAATATTCAGTGTATATCAAGGTTTTGTCCATTCCTTGGAGGAGATATTTAAATTGAAAGAGCAGAGAATGAGTACTGTGAGTTTAAATCTTGAACTCCAAAGCAAAATTTTCAAATAGATTCCTTTAACTTTATTAATCACTAAATAAGAAGAGTGCTATTAAAGTAACCCCTCCTTCCATTAACACTCCTATAATGAGCTGGTTGTTTGGGTAATATTTATATCCTAGGAATTGTGGGTGGGTAAGAAAAAATATTATTCTTTTATAAAAATTCATTGGCTAACACTTTTTGCCAGTGAGGATGCATTAGAGTTAGAGAATAATTGTTTTTCAAAAATACATTCATTTGTCTATTTATTTATGGATTTACAATCTATTCCTCTTACTACTCTTCCATCATTGAAACAAACAAAAAAACCCCAAACCCCAAATCCTTATAATAAGCAATTCATTAAAACAAACTCACATTGACCATGCTTAAAAGTGTATGTGTCTTTCTGAATTTTGCATTCACTTCTCTGGCCAGGGATGAATGGTAGGGCTTATCTTCAGCTGTCTGAGTCTGTGATTTTTTTTTTTTTATTGCATGGATCAGAATTCAAAAGCCTTTCAAAGTTGTTTTTCTCTTCCCTGTTGTCATTGTATAAACTTTTCTTCTAGATCTTATCACTTGGCTCTGCATCAATTCGTAGAGGTCTTCTAAGTTTCCTCTGAAGTGGTTCATTTAATAATTTCTTATGGCACAATAATATTCTATTATTTTCATTTTCATTTACTATAGTTTGTTTAGCCGTTCCCTAATAGGAAAACAGCTCTCTAATTTTTAATGTACCTATGTCTATATATCCTTTTCCTCCTTATTTGATCTCTTTGTTGTATAGGTCTAGCTGGGCCAAAGAATATGCACAGTTTAATAACTCTTTGCTAGTTCCAAATTGCTCTCTAGGGTGACGACCAATTTACAGCCCCACTAATACTGCATTAGTGTGCCTATTTCCAGAAGTTTCACCAGAATTTGTCATTTTCCTCTTGTCATCTTTGCTATTCTGTTGCATATGTGATGAAATTCAAAGTTGCTTTAACTTGCATTTCTTTAATTATTAGTGATTTAGAATATTTTTATATGGTTGTTGACATTTGGAATTAATTCTTTTAAAACTGCCTGTTCGTAGCTTTTGATCATTTATTTATCAAAGAAAAGGATAACTTTTTACACTTGACTTTATTTTATATTCTGAGCTTAGACTCAAGAAAAAAGAATTTCCATACATACAGTAGAATATAAAAGAGGATTGTGTATGAAATTGTGAATCCTCATTTCATACGGCTTGCTTTTTTTTAAAGAGGTATATACATTCCTTGTGTTACTTTCCAAACTATCCTGCCTTTCTGTTTCCTTTTGAACTTCCTTGTATTCTCTTCTGGATATGAAAAAACCTCACACTTTTCAATGACACTCTTTTTATGTATCATTATTGATGATTCCCAACGTTCTCCTCCAGTTAAAAAAGAAAAGAAAGAAAAGAAACCCTTATAACAAATAAACACAGTCAAAAAAAATGTATCAACATATTAACCATGTCCAAAATGTTTCTTTCGGCAACTAGATTTCAACATGTCTCTGTCAGGAAACAGGCAACATGTTTCATTATAGGTCAGTATAGGGAAAAGTCTGGACATTTGTACAATGTACAATACTTGTGGACCTCCCACCTCTGCAAAAGGATAAGGTGGTGTGTCTTCTCATATTGATAAGGACCAGTTTTAATAATACAACGTGTTCAGAAACTACATTAATAGAAGTAAACACACACACACACATATTTGTCATAGATACACATTGTAGGATGTAGGCTACCTTCCAAATGTACCTTAGGTGACTACTTTTGATCCAACTAAGGTGGACTTTTGAAATCTCTTGACCAGAGTAAGGGCCACTGCCGTGCCTTCCAGGACAAATAGGATTCAATAGAAACCAATATAGGTAAAAACATAGATCAAACATTATTTTCTAAAACAGTAAAGGTTAATCACATGCAGCAGCTATAAAAATTGTATAACCTTTTGCAACGTCATTAGAGGCATCAGCTAGAGGTAGCTAGGTGACATGATAGAAAAAGTGCTGGGTCTGTAGTCAGTAAGAGATGAGTTCAAATTTGGCCTTAGACATATAGTAGCTCTGTGATCTGGGCAAGTCACTTGTTCTCTGTCTCAGTTTCCTCAGCTGAAAAATGGGGATAATAATACCACCGACCCTCCTTGAGTTGTTGTGAGGATGAAATTGGATAATATTTATAAAGTACTCTGTCTAGTGCCTGATTGTGTTGAATGTAAGCTCTGGAAGAGATTTTTTCATATTAAAAGCTTGTGAATTGACCTACATCCAGTAGAAGATATAAATTATTCAGATGAAAAAGACCTATAACAAGGATAAACCCTAATAAAAGCTTGGTACATAAGAATATCCTCCCTAAACTTAATCTTTAAGGAATAAGACTATTCTCATCACAACTTGTGACAGTGTGTTAAATAAACATCAACTATATAAGTCCTCAATATTTGATGTCTACCTCTTCAAAGTACTAAAGCCATATCTGTGGTGAGCACATTTAGTCCCTGACATTGCTTATTTATCCCTTTGTCAGTCTAGTCACAGGAAGTTATTCATTGCTTTCCCTTTGTGAAAGAGGGCTATTTCATTCTAAGCATTTAATAAGAACATAAACAAATTATCACCTTCCAGTTATTTCAGTCCCAAGATAAAGCCTGGCAGGCTTTTAGTTTTCACTTTCTCTCCCATCTTTTACCTTCCCAATCTCCTATACCCCTGTCTCTCTTTTAGGCTACCTTCTCCTCATTTATCCTTTGTCTGATGTTTTCTATGTATCCTATTTAGCTTCCTGATCCTCAGCCTTTCTTCTATTTACCCGAGTCACTACAACAAGGAGAAATTACTGAATGTTTACTTCGCATATATGTTGATTTTATTGATCTGTGTATATGTACACCCTATGTATATCCTCCCAGTAGAATGTAAGCTGTTTGAGCGTAGGTACATTTGTTTTGCTTGGCATACTGTAGGTGTTTAATAACTACTCAAGAAATAGAACAAATTTGATAGAGGAAAAATATTTTCTCTGCAAGCGGAAGGAAAAAAAATCCCGTAACTTAGTGCAATGCCCAGCTTCTTCCTCTCATCACAGTATTCAATCAAGCTGTGACCTAGGCTGGCTTAATGGAGGTTCAGAAAGCTTTTAGCCATTGGTAGAGAAAGAAAGAGTCTGTCCTCATAGTAAAATTAATTGGGTGTTGCATCTGTACCCCACAACCACAGGATAAATGGAAAATGAGAGCTTATTCAGAATAACTAAAATGAACATGTGCAAAGAATTTCAGGTGTTGTGTAGGTGGAAGATGAAAGGTGTTGCCGTCAAAGGAGGACCTAACAGATCTAAGAAAAACAAGTTCAGGTTAATGTATCAAGTAGGTGATTCACTGTGTAAGAGAAAAACCTGTTTTACAGCTTCTGTGGGAGGTGGTCAGTGAAGGGGTTGTTATTCCTGACAAAGAGAAGAACAACAAATGGATAGGTTAAGTCACCTGGAATATAATGGTACATGATGTAATGTGAAGAAGCAAATCTGAGGAAACAGTTTCATTAGTTTATGCCAAGAAGAGCTCTGAATAAGTTTACAGAGTGGAGAACACAGGGCACATTGTGTCACAACAACCTCTCCATTCTAGTTCCTTGGCAAAACTTGGAATAATTTATTCCATCCTGAGTGAGAGCTCTGTCTTATAAAATCATCAGATTAAGAGCTAGAAGAGCTCTTAGAGATAACTGATCCTACCTCATTTTTATAGGAGAGGAAATAAAGGTCCAGGAAGCTGAAATGACCTTTCTTGAGGTCACACAGGTAGTTAAAAATGCTCTGCTTCCACAATTACTGCCCACACAAACTCCAAGAATCACTAAACAGATCCACTGTAAGGGAATAAGTGGTAGAGGAACCATTACTGCAAATAAAACTTATTCACGAAGAATCATTAAGGTTAGTTACTATGTCACTAGCACCTTCACTGGAATTGTCCTAATGAAAGGCTCTTGACTTTGGGATTACACACTCTTCCACTGGTGACTGTGATATATGCATTACCTTTCTACCTCTTAAATGTAAACATTCCCAAGAATATGTATGTATGTATGTATATATATATATATATATATATATATATATATATATATATATATATATATACTTAGCAACTTTATCTTCTTTTGATAAACTCCCTTCTTTGCTAATCTCATCCATTCAACAGCTTCAACTAACATCTCAGTCATATGACTCTCTAATCTATATAGCATTAGCTTTCCAACTGATTTTGGTATACTTCCTCTTGGATATTGTTAGTATTCCAAACTAAAAATATGCAGAACCAAACTGTGCATTTTTCTTGACAAATCACCTCATTCTCCTAACTTCTCTATTTTAACAAATGGCCTCATCATAGCTAGTCCCCTGTATGTGAAATGTCAGTCACGATTGCACTTCCAATTGAATGGTCTGTTATCACCTAAAATTCACCATGTTTGTGATTATATTTATTATTCTTCCTCTTGAATTCCCTGAAACTTTCATATTTCTTTTGATAGCACCACTATATTCTGCTGATGGCACCACTAATTGAGATTTATAACCTGACATATCTTTGGTTTTTTACCTCTTCCTTATAGTCCATATCTGATAAATTGCCAATTTTCCCCCAACTCCAGCTCTACAATTGAGTCTTAAAACCAATTCACCCTCTCCTCTCACATATACTGCCACCATCCTCATTTAGGTCAGGCTTCTACTTGACTTAACTATTTTAATGGCTTTTTAATTTGCCTCCCTCTGCATATAATCTGTCCCCCTCTCCAATCCATCTCTTACACAAGAGAAAACCAGCATCATCTTTCTGAGGTATAGGCTTGAGCACATCATTATCATCAAAAACCTTCAGGGGGTCTCTAATTTCTCTTCGATAAAATGCAAATTCCTTAGCCTGTAGTCTGGGGGGACCCTTCACAATCTGGTTCCAATGTGTGGAAGGGGGTGGGTGATCAGGAGATAACTTGATTAATTTCATAAATATCTTCAATCAATTCACTGAGATTACAAGGGACAGACCTTTGTTGGAAGGGCACCTTACCTAGTATTAGATGGATTAGATTCCCTATCACTTTGTTGAGAAAATATGGGAAAATCTTCTGATTATCCACTAGTAATTGTGGATATGACTGTGGATTAGATACTAGATACCTAAGAGTTGGAAGGGGGAAGGATGAACTCCTCTTGGAGAAATCACTTTTCCTGTGATCTTTCAGGCCACTTTATGAAATAATTTCTTTTCTCATGTTTCCTTTTTCTTGGATATCTATAGCATAATGCCAGAAGAAGAACCTCCCTCACTTTTCAGTATTGGAAACTTGTGACTGGAAGGAGGAGCACAAGGCAAATCTGTCTATTCTCACCCTAGTGGTTTAAGAAGGGAGTTCATGACTGTGCCCCCAAAACTATTAAAATATGCATGATTTAGTCCAGTGATACCGCATTAGGTATGCCCTGAGGCCATCAAAGAAAGAGGAAAAGGACTCAAATATTTATAGAAGCTATTTTTGTGGTAGCAAAGAATTGTAAACTTAGGGGATACCTTTTAATTGGGGAATGGCTGAACAAATTATGGCATATGAATGTGAACTGATACAGAGTAAAGTGGGCAGAACCAGAACAATTTCTACGACAATAATTTTGAAAAGACAGACAACTTTGAAAGACTTGGAAACTATGACTCACACAATGACCAGCCATAATTCCATGATGAAGCATGCTACCTACCTACAGATAGAGAAATGATTCACTCAGTTTGCTGATTGAAGTACTGTCTCATTCCCTTCCCTTACTTTTTCTCTTCCTTTCTGAGAAGGCTAAATGAAGACTTTTTTTCGTATTATTCTATGTTTGTTAGGCTTTGATTTTTTTTGCCTTCTCAACGGCTAAGGGAGGGGAAAGAGAGGGAGAGAGAATCTTGAACTATGAATAAAATTGAATTTAAAAATTTAGCATGAGAAAAAGAGGGAGAAAGAATGAGAAAAAATGAGAGAGAGAATGAGAGAGAGACTGAGACAGAGAGACGGGAGTTCATGGACTGAGGTGTTTTAATTGCCTTCAGCTCTGGGTTGTTTTTGTTTTGTTTTAACACAAATTTGAGAGTTTCCAAAAGATTATAAATTCCTGTTTGTTTGGGTACTAGTCCTCCAGAGGAAGATTTCTTTAACAGTAATCAAATCAGAGGAAAAGAGAACTAACCTGAAACCGTAGCATTGAAGCTACATCCTGGGGTTGCCATTCTTCTGATATCACTATGAGTTGCTTGGCCAGTGTAGGTGGAAAATGAATGGGGAATTAGAAAACCCCAAGATGTCTGTGTTGTTTATGTATGTATGTTTATGTGTTGTAGAGGTCTAAGGAGTCCAATGAGGAGATTATCCGAGTACTTTATGTTTTCTTTCTCTTTCTTTCTTTCTTTCTTTCTTTCTTTCTTTCTTTCTTTCTTTCTTTCTTTCTTTCTTTCTTTCTTTCTTTCTTTCTTTCTTTCTTTCTTTCTTCCTTCCTTCCTTCCTTCCTTCCTTCCTTCTTTCTTTCTTTCTTCCAAAAGGAAGCCTACAGTTCTGCCACTTTGAACAAACAGATTCTAACTGTTTGTTAGAGGCAGAATCCAGCAGCAGCATACCTTTGCACAGACCCAAATCTACCTTAGAAACTTGTAGAATTCAAACCAGAGGTTGTGGAGAATGGAAAGAAATCAGTCTTTGTCCTAGATCAGATCACTTCAGGGATGCAAAAAGCTTGAAGATCTTCTCAGATCCTGATAGCACAACATTCAATACTCCAAGAAAGAAACAACAGGACCATCCCTCTAGAAATGTGGAAGAACTCAGATCTATCAAGTCTGAAGTCAGAAAATAGGCTGGAAGAATGAACAAATAAAACAAAAAAGATCCACACCATAATGAGCTATTATATTAGCAGGGATGCTGAAGACAAATGTAGAAGAGAATTATTCTTAAACATCCACAAGCAAAGCCTTAGAGAAAAATACAACTTGGGTGAAAACTCAACTAGAATTCCTGGAAGAAAGGCAATTAGGGTTAAGTGCATTGCCTAGAGTCACACAGCTAGTGTCAAGTTTGTGGTCTTAAGTCAGAAAAGTCCTCCTGACTCCAGGGCTGGTTCTCTATCCACTGCACCACCCAGCTGTCCCTAAATGGCATTTTAAAAGAGCACTTGAGGGAAACATTGAAAAAGAAATGAGAGCCGTAGGAAAAAAAACTAGAAAGAGAATTTACCAACTTGGTACAAGAGTTACAAAACTTTGCCCAAACAACAAACTCTCTGAAAATTAGAATGGACCAGATAGAAGTCAATGATTTCATGAGACAATAAGAAATATTAAAACTAAGTCAAAAGGCTAAAAAAAATAAAAGAAAGTGAAAGCGCTTAGAAAGGTATATGACAGCAAAAAACAAATGATCCAGAAAATAGACTGAGCAGAAAAACAAGTTAAGAATCACTGAACTATCTGAATGCCATAGCCAAAAATAGTGCAGATATCGTATTTCAAGAAATCTCCAAAGAAAAATGCCCAGATCTCTTAGAACCAGAGGGCAAAGTAGAAATAGAAAGAATCTACCAGGCATCTCCTAAAAGAAACCAAAATGAAAACTCCCAGTAACATCATAACCAAAAAGTCAAAGGAAAAATACTTTCAACTACCAGAAAGAAAGAATTCAAGTACTGAGAAGTGACAGTATTACATGCAATTTAGCAGCCACCACTATAAAGCAATGAAGAATGTGGAATATGATATTCCAGAAGACAAAGAACATGGACTTACAGTTAAGAACTACTTACTCAGAAAAAACTGAGTATAATCTCACAGGGGAAAAATTATTCTTTAAGGAAATAAAGGACTGCCAAGCATTCCTGATGAAGAGACAAGAGCTACATAGTAGCTTATAGGTTCAAACAAAGGACTATAGAGAAACATTAAAAGGTAAGCAGGTAAGTCTTTCCATGGTTTTATAAGATTATTGAGCTCATTATTTCTTACAGCACAGTAGTGTTCCATCACAATCATACACCACAACTTGTTCAGTCATACTCCAATTGATGGGCATCTCTGCAATTTCCAGTTCTTTGTCACCACAAAGAGAACCACTATAAACATTTCAGAACATATAAGTTCTTTTCCTTTTTCCCCTAATCATCTCTGAAAATAGACTAAATAATGGTATTGCTGGGTCAAAGGGTATAGGCAGTAAAATGACTCTTTGGACTTAATTCCAGATTGCTATCCAAAATGGTTGGATCAGTTCACAATTCTACCCACAATGAATCAGTCCCAATTTTTCAACATCCTTTCCAACATTTGTCACTTTCCCCTTCAATCATTTTAGCCAATCTTGTAGGTGTAAAATGACATCTCAAGTTTGTTTTAATTTGAATTTCTCTAATCAATAATGATACAGAGAATTTTTATATGCCTATAAATTGTTTTGATCTCTTCATTGAATTACAGAGGACCAAGGATGAAACATATTATCCTACTCCTGGTGAAGAAGTGAAGGACTCAGAATGTAGATTTTTTTTTTTTTTACAGAGTCAGTGTGGAAGTTTGTTTTGATTGACTAAACATGACTGGAATGGACTTTGATTTTTCTTATATTCTAATTTTGGGGTGGGAGTGGGGTTAGGGTATGGGAATGAGAAGGTGAATCTTTGCTGATTTCAACAAATAAAAACACTCTTTTTTTAGAAAACCAAGAGACTTCTGTGTATTTATCCAATAGTATGTTATCTTCCTAAAATCAGACAGTATTTTTAAATTTGTCTTTAAATGTGACTTTGTCTATGAGAGTATGAGAGAGAGAGAGAGAGAGAGAGAGAGAGAGATAGAGAGATAGTTTAATCTTTTAACCACGTTCTCTGTATCTTTATCACATTTACATAACTGGACACTTCATTTGCTTTCTTGTGTTGAGCTTTGTTCTACATATCTTTCATGCTGGTGACGCAAACAGATACGCTTTCCTATGTCACCATTTATTGAAATTTTATCCATCCTTCAAGGTTCACCTTAGATGCCAACTCTTGGATGCAGACCTCTCTAATACCACCAAATGGAAGTGATTTCTTTTTTTCCTGTGAAACTCCCATAGTTTCTTTGTATCTCTGTTCTAATAACTAAAACATACTAGCTTAAATTGTAATAACATATTTCAATTTTATCTCCTCTGTTAAATATTATCCTACTTGAAGGGGGGAAGGGACTAGATTTTATTCATCAGTATTTCTTTTACACAATAAATACCTTGATCATAATAAGTAAGTGTTCATTCCATATATGTTGAATGAATGACACGAATGTGATTGAATTCTGTATCCTCTTGTTAAACTTTTGATCAGGCAGGATTTTGTTCTCACCACTGTATGAGAGAAACATCAACTTGTGCTGTTTGATTTTATGATGGTCATTCTTACTCGCTGGAGCAGATTCCAGGGGTGGGGAACCTGTGTCCTTGAGGCTACATGTGGTCCTTTAGGTCCTCAAGTGCAGTCCTTTAATTAATCCAGACTTCATAGAACAAATTCCCTTACTAGGGGCAGTCATATGATTAAGTAAATACTTGGAGAGGCCTAATAGCTTCATCATTCCATCTGGTCTGTAAGCAGCCTGCATGGGTGTGTCTATTAAGACATGCTTAGAAGTAGTTAGATGTGTTTTCTAGAACTTGGAATTCCAAACTTTTCCCAGACAGATGTTTTCTGTAACTAGGCCTTTGTTTAGATTTTTTTCCATTTTCGTAATGCTTGCTCCTTAGACTATGTATCTTCAGAATTTACTGTGATTTTATAGTTATATTTAAATATTAAAATGCTATTAATCAAGAGAGATAATCTGATTTGATCTATTGGCCTAAATAAATGGTGAAAAACTGGGGGAAAATGATGACTTATTTTACCCAATTTTTATATTGTCATATTTAAATTTTGTTAGAAAATGAACAGAAATCTCTGTTAAAAGAATTTATATATTTTCAGACTCATTAATTAATAGTGAAATAAACATCATCACATGCGAAATACTTTGAGAAAGTGCAACAAATCTGTCATATGCTGTGGTGTATAAATTCTTAGAGACTGCTACTTTGTAAATCATTCTTCTCACATGGAAATATAGTTTTTCATGGATGAGCAGGCAAATAGAGGAAAAGAGTTGATATATTTGTACTGTAATTCCTGGTTAGAAGAGACAATTTTATATGACTCACTTCTCATTGGTAGACATCAATGACCCTTTGAGCAAAAGGGTTATAATAAGAATATTTACCAGAAAACAGATTCATATTTCCCAGGAATAACTCTTGAAAACTTAAAGTTTTCCGGGTTTTATGGTTCAATATAAACGGCAACTAAAAGAAAAATTAATGAAGCCATGGGAAAGAAGAGGAATTGGGATGAACTCTTCTTCAATATACTCCATTTCAATGCTTCTAATTCCAGAAGAAGGAAGTAAAAATCATGCCATCTGCCCATGTAACCAATGAGAAAAGATTTTTCTGGTGAAGAAGGAGAAACAATCAGATTTGGGCAGTTTAAATTCTAAAACTCCAAGAAGCCAACATTAGGAAAGTTCTTGCCCTGACTTAAGGACAAAAACGATTCTTGGCTAAGGAAGGCAAGAAACCATGCTTATGGGTTTAGGTAATATTAGGTAGCACAGTGGATAGAGCACTGGACTTGGCATCGGCATGATCCAAGTTCATGAATTCAAATCTGTTCCCAGATACTTACTGGCTGTGTGACCCTGGGCAAGTCACTTAACCCTTTTTGCTTCAGTTTATTCATCTATAAAATAAGCTGAAGAAGGAAAGGGCACTTTGGTATCTTTTCCAAGAAAACCCCAAATGGGGTTACAAGGAATTGGACATGCCTGAACTATAACAAAAAAGTAAACTTTAGTTCTATCCTATACTCTCGTACCTTCCTTTGATAATATATGATATGTGGAAAGAACTATTTTCATCAATAATATCACCTTGGAAGGCAAGGGATGAAAATAAATTATGTATAATCAAAAATTAGCAATTAGAATTGGTCGTTTTCATCTGAGCAAGACTATCCAAAGGGAGAACTAGATCAACCTAGATGTGATGTGAAGCTTTCTACAGCAAGACTTCAACAATGGGAATCTTCAATAGGAGGTTAGATTGTACTCTCTGGGAAGAAAGACTGTACAATTAGCCTGTAGATGAACTAAGGGTAGATGATCCTTGAGGGCCCTTCTGTTGATCACTTTTTTAAAAAAAATTTATTTCACTGGTTATTTGAAACGTGGATTTGAAAAATGGTTTATTAGTATTTAAAAGATCCCATACCTTAGCTTGCAATGTTTTCTTCTTAAAGGGCTCTATTATCTTTAGTACAGGCACACGATTTTTAAGTCAGCAAAAATAATTTCTGCGAGCATTTTAAAGGAAGATAGAGAAGACAAGCAGAGATAATTTAGTGGAACCACTGAAATACAATGAATGAAGAAGTATTGTTTTTGGAAGACCAGACTAGGAAATGGCTAGTCGATATGCATAATTCACATTTACATAGCATTTTAAGGTTTGGAAAGCACCTACCTCATAACAATCTTCTAAGGTAGATAACATAAGTATTATGGTCCCAATTTTATAGGGATAGGGAGACAGAGGCTTTTCATTGACCAGAATGCTACGCAAAAGTCAGGGTTATTTTATTTTGCTTTCCCTTTGATGATAGAAATATCTAATAAAAACAGGAATGTGGAACAGAAATGTGAAGATCAATGACCTTGCTCTTCTAGCTTAGTTTTGTGTTTACTCAAATTTATTTGTGTAACCTTTATAAACTCGGAGAATCCTTATCATCTCACTGATGAATTGAGTCCCCCAGAGCAAGGTTACACCACCTCTTCAGGGTTCTAGGACTACCCTAGAGGGATTAGAGATGTCATTCTCTAATGGTATCAGTGAAAGTTCTCATTTCATTGTTCTCCCTCAATATCAATAGCCATTTCAGGGAGGGCTAGTACCTTTGGTGTGAGGGCTGCTGAGTCCTTTACAGGGCTGCTCATCCCCTTCAGTGTCCACCTTCACCCAGCTCTCTCCTGTGAGCCAAGAAGTTGTAACATGCACAGTGGCCACACCTCAGTAAAACTGATTTGTCAGGTGGGTTAAACCAGGTTTATGATAATTGACAGGTTTCAAACCTGTTGCTAAGTTAGCTAGCGAGATGTCAAATCCCAAGCATGTGAAGAATTCCCCTGATTGGATGGGCAGTTGAGAACAATTTGTTCCAATAGCCATGACGGAGGCTGAAGAAGGGGCTGTGGGGCACTTAAAATTTCTTCTGATGCCTGACTTTTGTCTTGTCATTCGACTTTGCTGACTGGAAGAAAGTGAGGCTGAAGAACTTGCACAACTCTGCCTCACTTAAGTCCAATTCACATGAAAGTCAAGACATCACCCATCACATTGTGATTTTGTTGATCCTCTTTGAAAATGACGAATGAACCAGAGCAGGAGCAGTGGTAATAGTAGAGGTAGATAGTAGTAGATTTACAAAATGCTTTAAGGTTTGTAGAGTGCTTCCTAAATATTATATAATTTGATCTAGACAACAACCCTGGAAGGTAGGTATTGTTATCATTGTCTCCATTTTACAGATGAGGGGATTCAGGTGGAGAAGTTAAGTGAGTTGGTGAGAGTCACAAATAAGCATCTGAGGCCAGATTTGAATCTCTGGATTTCAAGGACAGTTCCTTATCCGCTGTGCTACCTTCCAATGACTAGCACTTGATATCATTTAACCAATGAACACCAATTAATTTTTAACAAAAGGGGTCTTAACTGAGAAGATACAATAAGAACAGGAGTATAAAAAATATCCCTTGCCTCAGCTCCTGGAAACACACATTTCCTAATACCTTTTCGAAGCTCCCGAAGTCCAGCCTATCCTGTTCCACTTTCAGCACTCCTTAATCTAAGGCAGGAAAGATTAGAACACAACAAAGACAAACAATAGCAGGACCATATGCTTGAGGTTTCCTGCCAATTCTGGGTAAGAGAGGGCCCAAGGCCCCTTCCCCACCTGGGAAATGACAGCAGATCCTCTGAATTACCCCCAAGAAATTTTTTGGAGGCACTCCCAGTTCTAGTTCAGTAGTGAATAAAAAACTAATTTCTTCACTGCCCATTTAGTGGACTGGAAACAGTCATCTCTGTGCAGGTTCTTAAGTAGAGAACCCAGCACTATCATTCTGCTTCATTCAACATTTCTAGAAGTAGATCCTCCCCACATGGTTTGGCAGCAGGAAGGGCATACTGCACATGGTCCCATTGGCCAATGTGCCAATTTTGAGAGAATCTTGGAAGTGAAATGGATTTCATAATTTTAGTTCCCTGTATTTCTCTGACAGAGAAATGGGACTTGGGAATGGGAATCCCCATAAGGGGTTAAATGGGAGTTACAAGGAATTTCCAACACTGTCTGGGAATGTGGATTTTGATTTAGTTAATAGATACAGAAAATCCAAAGCCAATACTTAACGTTAGCCTTAGGATACTCTGCCTAGCTTTTGTTTGGTTACATTTAACGGACTGTGGTGGTTTAAAAGCTTGTTTGTGACTAAAGAATTGTCAGGCTGCTATTATCAGGGAAAGACTTTCCAGATACTGCCAACAACTAGGAACCAAGATAGCCAGCGGGTGGTCTTGAGGAGACAAGCCTAGGAGTAGAGAGTTTAGTAACATGACCACATGACCAGCAAAGATAATAGGGACAACATAACACTGCTGTTCCCACACCATCTTTATGCCATACTTGTATATTCTATCTTCTACTTCCGATCTGGCAGCAAGTCAGCTCCCATCCTGGGACCTTGGGCTTCTGATTGATGAGCCTGATATTTTCTAGCCTAACTCAGACCCCTGTGCTGTTGTTCCCTGCTCATCTTCATGCAATGGTGTCCCCGGAGGACATTGATAGGGTTTCAGCTTTACCTAGCCACACATGTGCTTTAGATGTGACCTCTTTGTTGATGCCCTCCATCTGTCTCTTTATTGTCTATGCTTTGTGACTCAATGTCTTTTACTTCAACAAATATATCCTATGACTGTCTGGTAAAAATAAACATCCTCAGTGGGGGCTCTCTGTTGGTGAACTCATTTGTTCCCATAGGTTTAATTATCTTCTCTCTACAGATGACTCCCAGATCTATACATACATACAGGCATAATCTCACACAGGAGCTTCAGCACCATATCATTAACTTCTAATTAGATATTTCAAATTGAATGTCCTGGAGAATTCTGAAACCCAACATCACTAAAACAACTCATTTCAATGCCCTTCTTCCAAACCTTCCTTTTTTTTTGTTCAGGAAATCACCACTTTTTGAAGCTCCTGTGTTCATAACCTCAGCTTATCCTTGACTATTTCCTTACCTCGTATGTCCAATCAATTGTCAAATCTTCCTTTCTCTACTTCCACAATACCTCTTGCCTCCAGCTCCTCTCTAATCGCACAGTCAGAACCTTACCTCAAACTCATCACTTCTTATCTAGACTATTGCAAGAACTCCTTAATTGTTCTCCCAGCTTCAAGTATCTCCCTCCTCCAATCCAGTTGACAGTGGTCAACTCTACAGATTTCCTTGAAAGATTTGGCCATGCCATTACGGTACTTAATAAACTCCAGTGATTATTGTTACTAGGATCAAATATAAATTCCTTTGTTAGGCTTTTAAAGCTCACCACAGTCTGGCCCCAACATACCTTTGCAGCCTCATTGCACATGGTGGTGGAATTGGAATACATTCTTTACTTGCCATTACTATTTACATATTCTCCCTCTGTCACCAAATTTCTTTGAGGTTTATACTATTCAGACTTATCACCCCATTCGGGTCCTATCATCTATTTATGGTCCTAACGACATTTTCCTTTCTTCCTAAATGAGTTCAGGGCCTGATTCACAGTGTCTCCATTCCACTTCCTGCTAGGGAATTTCAACAGAGATATTGATGTTCCTTCAAATACCTTAACTTCCCAGGGCCTCAGTCTACTTAGTTCCTGTGACCTATCTTCCACTTTTCCTCAGTTTCATACAGGGATGAGAATGAATGAATAAAGCATTTATTAAATGCTGACTGTGTGATAAACACTGTGCTAAGTGCTGGGGTAGATGTAGAGAAGTAAGATAGTCCCTGTTCTCAAGGAGTTCATATTCTAATTGTGGAGATAACCAATGGAAACTTTCAACTATATGTCATATGGAAAGGTTCCTTGGTTCTTAGGGTTTAGTAGCAAAATAAATGGTAATGACCATTCTTTAATGCCATTTCCACTGATAAAAGCATATTAATTTTGGATGTTCAACCATTCAATAGTGCCAAGGACTTTGGTGGCAAGAACTTTTCTTTCTGGGTCATAGAAGCTGTGGCAGTGGCACCTACCAGAACAGTTCCCAGGCTGCATCTCCACAAGGGTTGATTCCCAGGATGATGACTACAGGTGCTGGGTAAGGAGCGCTACATAATTATGTTACGCAGTCTCAAATGGATCCTCGCTGCAGCAAAGTAATACGTTTTTATCTCCCTGATCGATTTACTGCTTTTACAACAATAGGTATTCCAAATCTCTTTTTGAGCGGGAAAATTTTTTAAAAATTAAATTGTATTTAAAAATGGAGAGCTTCCTCCCACCTCCCTTCTTCCTTAATTGATTGTAATAAAAATGTATAGCCAAGAAAAACAAAGTCCTACATTGGCCAAATCTAAAAAGAAAAAAAAAAGAAAATCTCTCAATTTGCACTGAGTCCCTCACTTCTGTATCAGCAGCTGGACAGCAAGTTTCAGCATGAGTCATCTGGAATTGGACTTGGTCAATGTGTTATTCAGTTACTAAGTCTTTCAAAGTTGTCTTTGCAACATTGTCATTGGATGGATCATTCTACTGGTTCTGCTTACTTCACTTGGCATTAGTTTATGCAAATATTGTCAGGGTTCTCTAAAATTATCTCCATCATTTCTTACAGCACAACAATATTTCATCACATTCATATATATATATATATAATTTATTCAGTCATATTCTAATTGATGGGCACTCCCTCAGTTTCCAACTCTTTGCCCTCCTTCCATACACACATATAAGAGCTACTATAAGTATTTTTGTACATGTAGGTCCTCTTTATCTTTCTTTGATTTCTTTGGGATATAGACCTAGTAGTTATTGTAAAACTTTTCTTCTCTCCTCAAGCTTCTCATGGCACCCCTCCCCCACCTCTCAGCTTTCCTACTATACCAAAAAATTGACATTTGCCAAGAGCCTCCTCTTCTCCCTTCCTATCACATCTCTCAGATATCTTCTCCCATTATCTCTTTCACATAGGTTTATTATTTTTATTTGCTTAAGATGAGCTATAGCTCAGGTGTTCATGGTTAAGCTGAGAATTTAAGTTATATCCCTAGTGTTTACTGAGCACTTCATAATTTTACCTGATGAAGATGTTTTCCATCTGAGGTCTAGTCTTGTATGTGTAATTCTTTTCCTGTCCCATATGCCCTCTATAAAATTCCACTGGATCTATTTTGCCTTGTAACTAAGCCTATATAAGATTGCTGGAAAGGCTGCTTAGGGCCTGCTTTTTTTTTCTATGAATCTGTGGTTCAAGAATATAATAAATTGGTTATTAAAATGTTGCTGTGGGTTGATAAGTATGATTGGAAGTCGTACCTATCAATGAAGCCCAGAAAAATTTTCCTATCAGCTGCTTGACAGCAGGGCCTTTTTTTTCTTTGTATCTATAGCATTTAAGACAGTGCCTGGAACTTCATAAGTGACTTAATGCATGTTTTTATTTCATAACTGACAGATATTATTCCTTTCCTACACTTTATATTCAAGACAAATGGGCCTTCTCCCTGTTCCTTACACATAACACTCCATTTCCCTTCTCTGGTCCTTGCATGGTCTGTTCCCTAGACCAGGAAAGCAATCCCTCCTTGTCTATACGTTCAAGATGAAGATCAAGCATTGTCATCTTTGTGATGTCTTTTCTGCTGTTCCTCAACTGTTAGTGCCCTATCTTATATTTATGTTTTGTATATTTATTGTTTATATATTTATATAGGTATTTTCTCACCCCTAAAAGAATGTGAGCTACTTCAGGGTAAGGATTCTTTTTTGGTTTGGTTTTGTATCCCTGGCACTCAGCACAGTGATTGGCACATTGTAGAGGCTTTGTAAATACTTAATGATTGACTTTGAACTGATTTATAGAGTGCCTCAATCCTAGAGACACCCATAAATGATAAAGATTAATTACCCTTGGACTGTACAGATGGAGAAATAGACTTCACAGTTAAGGGATTGGCATATTGACTTACGAGTTAAGGTGGCAAAACTGGAACTCAAACTCAGATCTCCTGTGTGACATTGCAGCTCTCTTTCCAGCCTTAAGATGCCTTCATAGGTTCCATGTTTTCCCCTTTCTCTCATGGGATTCAGCCTTTGCTGGCCTCATTCCCCAAGTCTGGCATGTTCTTTACTTTTTCACCTATTGAAATGATAATTATTCTTTAAAGTCTCCTTCAAAAGTCTTCTCCCTGAGGAACTTTCTCTGATTTTTCATTCTCTAATGACCTTGCCACCCTCAGGCCTCACTTCGTCCTTGGCTTACAACTCTCTTTGGCAGCTCTCTTATTTTATATACTGTGTGCATAAATTAGTTCAACTCTCTTAAAGCTCAATTTCCTCTTTTGTAAAATGGATTGCTTGCAGTACCTAGCTCACAAAGTTGTTCTGAAGAAGTGCTTTATAATCTTAAAAATGCAAAATAAATGATAAATAAATATGAAGACATATTTAAATATTAATAATTTGATAATTTATTAAATAACCCAACTTATTCTATTATATTTATTAAATTCAAATCAATTAATTATTTAAATAACATTGAATTTATATTTACATGCAAATATATGATATAATCTATGTAAATAAAAATTAATTAATATGTGAAAACATTAAATTTTTAGTTAAATTAATATTTGAAAATATTAAACTTATTGACTAAATGAATATTTGAAAAGATTAAAATTTTAAAATAAATTAATATTGAAGATATTATACTTATTAAACAAATGAATTAGTTAACAATAAAATAAATATTAAAAATTAAAATAAAAAAATAAAATTTTAGTTTCGTGTGTTGCTCTACCCTTCTACTAAGTTCCATGGGGTTTGGATCTTAGCCGCTTAGAAATTCCTATAGTGTCTAACTTACTGTTTTGAACTAGATTGAATTATTGACTTATTCACAGTGTGGGGTGAGTTTTATCAAGTCTGTCTAAAGGGGGTAGTTAGCTCAGAGGAGGTCTGATAAGAATGATGAGATGAAGAGAAAGGTTTATACCAGAGGTAAGGACTAAATGACAGTGTTGATGGAGTTTCTGGGCATCCAGTGATTTGGCACCATGGAAAGGGAGAAAGTGAATGAAAGGGGAACTGAGAGGTCTCAGATATAAATTTCATCTAATTTATAATTTGACTGAATACTAGCTCTTTCCTAAATAGAGATAGTCTCAATCTATACCATTCCTTTGCTCCCTTGATGGTAGCAAGCAAATAACTAAGATGGAGCAAGTATCTAAACAACTCTCGTCTTTCTGATTCAGTCTTTCCCTGAAATTCCATTCTTGGGGTTATTTCTTTTTTTTTTTTTTTATTTTTTATTTTTTTTAAATTTATTTATTTATTTAGCTTTTTACATTCATTTTCACAAATTTTTGGGTTCCAAATTTTCTCCCCTTTTCTTCCCTCCCCCTACCCCAATACCCCAAGCAATCTAATTTTCCCTATCTCCAATCTGTCCTCTCTTCTGTCATCCCTCCCTTCCCTTGTCTCTATCTTCTCTTTTCTCCTGTAGGGCCAGATGACTTTCTATTCCTCATTAACTGTATGTCTTCTTTCCTAGTTGCAACAACAATACTAAACGATTGTTCCTAAAACTTTGAGTTCCAAATTCTCCCCATCCCTCCCTCCCCACCTATTTCCTTTGGTACGGCAGGCAATTCATTATAGGCCATATCTGTGTAGCTTTGCAAATGATCTTCCTGATAGTCGTGTTGTGTAAGACTAACTGAATTGCCATTCCTCCTAACCTGCCCCTCATTGTTTCTCTTCTGTCCTTTAATCCTGTCCCTCCCCAAGTATTGACTTTCAATTACTCCCTCCTCCCTTTGCCCTCCCTTCCATCATCCCCCCCCAATATCTCCTTCTCCCCCGCTTTCTTATACTGTAAAGTAGGTTTTCATACCAAAATGAGTGTACATTTCACTCCTTCGTTTAGTCAAATGTGATGAGGGTAAACTTTTGTTTATTTGTTGGTTTTTTTTTTTTTCCCTCAGCTCTCCTCTTTTTCCCTCCACTAAAAAACATCTCCTACTTGCCTCTTAAATGACATATAGTTACCCCCTTCCATTTCCCCCTCTTTCCTCTCACTACATTTCTCTCTCACCAATTACCTTAATTTCTTTTAAGGTATGGTCCCATCCTATTCAGTTCAATCTGTGCTCTCTGTCTCTGCATGTGAATGCATGTGTGTATGTGTGTGCATGCGTGTACATGTGTATGTGTGGTCCCACCAACCACCCAGATACTGAAAAGTTTTAAGAGTTAGAAATATTGTCCTTCCCTGTATGAATGCAAACAGTTCATTTCTGGTAAGTCCCTTAATACTTCTCCTTGCTGTTTACTTTTGCATGCTTCCTCTCATTCTTGTGTTTGAAAGTCAAATTTTCTTTTCAGCTCTGGTTTTTTCATTAAGAATGATTGAAAGTCCTCTGTTTCATTGAAAGACCATATTTTCCCTTGAAATATTATACTCAGTTTAGCTGGGTAGGTGATTCTTGGTTTGAGTCCTAGTTCCTTTGCCTTCTGGAATATCCTATTCCACGCCCTTCGATCCCTTAATGTAGAAGCTGCTAGATCTTGGGTTATCCTGATTGTATTTCCACAGTACTGAAATTGTTTCTTTCTAGCTGCTTGCAAGATTTTTTCCTTGAGCTGGGAGTTCTGGAATTTGGCCACAATGTTCCTAGGAGTTTCTCTTTTTGGATCTCTTTCAGGTGGTGATCGATGGATTCTTTCAATACTTATTTTGCCCTCTGGTCCTAGAATGTCAGGGCAGTTTTCCTTGATAATTTCATGCAAGATGATGTCTAGGCTCTTTTTTTGATCATGGCTTTCAGGTAGTCCCATAATTTTTAAGTTGTCTCTCCTTGATCTATTTTCCAGGTCAGTTGTTTTTCCCATGAGATATTTCACATTCTCTTCCATTTTATCGTTCTTTTGGCTTTGTTTGGTGATTTCTTGGTTTCTCATAAAGTCATTAGACTCCATCTGTTCCATTCTAATTTTGAGAGAACTATTAAATTCAGTGAGCTTTTGAGCCTCTTTTTCCATTTGGCTCATTCTGCTTTTGAATGCATTCTTCTCCTCATTGGCTTTTTGAACCTCTTTTGCCACTTGAGTGAGCCTATTTTTCAAGGTGTTAATTTCCTCAGCATTTTTTTGGGTCTCCTTTACCAAGATATTGACCTTTTTTTCATACTCTTCTTGCATCTTTGTCATTTCTCTTCCCAGTCTTTCCTCCACCTGTCTAACTTGCTTTTCAAAATCCTTTTTAAGCTCTTCCAAGGCCTGAGCCCACCCAACACCCCCCTGAGGTGTCTGGGGTGCTGAGGCCCCGCCCTCCACATCTTTCCCTGATGGGAAAAATACGTTCTCGTCCTCCCCATCAGATCCGAAGGTCGGGATCATTTGCATTTGTTGGAAAAAACTCTCCAAAGTCTTATTTTTCTTCCCCTTTCTAGGCATTTTCCCAGCCAGTTACTTGATTTCTGAGATTCCTTTCCACCCCCGCCTGGATCCGCCCAGCAAGTGCTTGGCCTCTGAGATTCAAATGCGCTTTCCCGCGGCAAGCTTTAGTTCTGGCGCAGGGGTGGGGGCAGGGCCGCCTCCTGCTTGGGCCCTCAGGGGCTTTCTGCAGAGACTTTCAGGAACGGAGCGGGTGGGGGTGGGGAGCCCCGCCTGCTGTGTTCAGTTCCCTTGGGGGTTTTATTCAGAGGCGTTCAGTAGTAGAGCAGGGTGGGGGCAGGGCCGTCTCCCCTGCTCGGCTCCCTCAGGTTGGAAAGACCTTCAGTATTGAAGATCCTACCTGCTGCTGGGGGATTCCTGAGTCCCGGGCCGTTGCCGCCTCAGCCGCCCGCCCACGCCTCTGCCTCCGCCGCTTCCTGCCCCCGTCTCAGCCGCAGCCGCTTCCTCCCGAGGGGGCCCAAGTCACGGAGACGCTCCGCTCCCCTCCCCTATCGCAGCTTTCTTTCTTACTGACCTGTGGCTTCTGTGGGCGGAGGGACTTTCCCGGCTGCCGGAGCTTCCCCCGGAGCTTTCCTCTCTGAAGTCTGCTCGGGTCAGCTTCTCTGGGTCGCGGCCAGGGGTGGGGGTGGGGTCCGCTTTCCGAGGCGCGATGGACCCCGGGGACGGCTCTCCAGGGTTCAGTGGAACGGAAATCTCTTCCCCTATGTTTATGCACCCCCTGCAGAGATTCAGAATTTATGGGGATCTCCTTTTACCTCAATCCCATGGGTTGTGGGCTCGGAGCTCGTAAATGTGCGTCCTTCTACTCCGCCATCTTGGCTCCGCCCCCGCTTGGGGTTATTTCTATGCCATCTCCAACACGGATGGAGATCAACTGCCAAACTATTAAAAAGGGTGATTTTTTTGATAAGGCACGAAAACAGCATTTTTGATGCTCCTCATGTCAGAAACAGAGTTCATGGAGCAGGGTTAATTGGAATTCCCATTATATAATCAGTGGTCAAGAACACATCAAAAAAACCAAGAATCAAGGTCAGGATAGAAACCTTGATTCATAAGTAGAGAGGCAAAGATCTAGGGTTTCGTAGTAAGTAGGAACTAATGTCCAAAATATGAGAGAGCTTGGTCAGGCTGGCACAGTCAAGAGCAGGAGCACTGTCTAGAGTTTTATTCAGTCTGGGGATGTTTGCAAAAGGATTTTAGCTGCGTGCCTGAGGTTAAAGTGACACATAGCTGCTTGAAATAGCTTCTTTCACTAAGAAGGTGTTAAGAAGACCCTGATTTTTCCCCCTGTGCTCCCTAGTGGAAACTAGCCCCAGGATATGGGGAGGGGAGCTGAAAGTTCAATGGCAAGAAAAGCAATTGTAGGTGAAGTGGGTCTGTAGCAATGCAGAAGGATTGTTTGTAAAGGAGAAGAGTAAGGGAATGCCTAGGAACTGGGAAAAAGGAAATGAAGAATGAAGCCCCAGAAGTTGGTTGGAACAGTCAGAATATGGTTAGAAGCAGAGTGAGTTGTCGAAAGGGCTTGAGAGAATTGTGTACGTAGAGGCTGACAGATTCAACATAAGTAAGCGTTGGGGTTGGTAAGTCTACTGGGTCTATGGAAATTTAGTATAGCAAAGATTATGTACAATAGGGAACTAGGCTTTGGTCTGGTTCCTGATGTCTCTCTGATATAGCTGTAACAATATGAGGAGCTCCCATGAATGATCATTGTCTTGTGCCACTTATCAAAATAGGCAAGTTTCTGAAGTGCTGGTAGCCTATTATCAGTAGTATCCAAAGTGGACACCCGTTCTGACCCTAGAGTAGGTTATGACCTGATCCCTAAAAGACTGTGGTCTGGATCCCAGAAATGTGTGATTAGCAAGTGGGAGGGTGGGAAGATAGATGCTGTTCCACCCTTTCTGAGACAGCCAATCATGGTATCTGTTTCCAACAAAACCACACAACAACATTATAGCACACCATTCCCCCAATCTAGTCTTTTTCTTTGTTGTGTAACTTCTCTCATTTCCTCCTTCTGAATTGGGATCACTAACCTGTCACTCACAGCAGCAACTACAAAGGTGTCACTAGGAAAATTTTCACCTCCTGTTCCTGATCACTGGATGGCCAAATCAGGCACCCTTAGAGAGCAAACTCTATGCTCTAGTGAATTTGAAAATGGTGAAATAGAGCTCCACCCTCTTTTTGTTTTGGCTGAAATTGAGTGAGTCTCATGGAATGAACAGAAATAGACGAGTTGTAATCTTCATTACATTTTCTCCTTGATGAGGCTAAGATACTACCCAATGATTTCTTCATAACAACTAGATCCCAGTTCCAATGCCACTGGATCGAAGGCACACTTACAGAGGTCACCACCATCTTTTCCCACTTGATTAAAAGTATGAGAAAGAGTCTTCTGTGATAGAGACTAAAACAAACAAAATTTGAGAGACTGAATTTGAGGATGGGGTCTTAGGAACTGTCCTTGGTAGAACATATGTGGAAGAAAAAGAAGAATCAGAAATGAGTAAGGGTAACGATGGTGGAAAAAAAATTTGGAAGGATGTTGAAAATACAAGTTAGGAATGAAAACAAACAGCAGAGGTAAAGGAAACAGGAAAAGAAACTAAGAAGAAGATAGAACAGAAGAAACAAAAACAACAGAAATGGAACACATTAAGGTGAAAGAGACTAAGACTGAATTATCTTGAAGAGTGGCTGAACAAACTGTCAGCTAACTCTTTATATATAACTCTCCAGCCTAAACAATGATTCGCAAACGGTCCCAGACCATAATTCACCCACCACCCAGATATCCAGCCAGGATACCAGGAGTTCAGTTCCACTACCTTACCACCTGCCCTGCCCCTGAGCAGATACTGCTTCCCTCTATCTCATTCTGTCTCTTACTTGCTCTGGGGACCATACTCAAATCAATACCACTATTCCTCCTAGAAAGATTATGTGACTCTGTTGTTACATGAAGCAGTAGATAGAGTTCTGGAGTCAGGGAGGCCTGAGTTCAAATCCATCCTTAACACTTCCCACCTATATGACTGGGGGCAAGTCGTGTAATCTCAGTTTCTTCAACTGGAAAATGGGGACAGTAACAGCACCGATGTCACAGGGTTGTTGTGAGGAACAAATGAGGTAATATTTATAACGTGTTTAGCACAAATCGGTAGGTTCTTGATACTTATTCTCTCCCATTCCCCAAGTCCTCAATATGAGTGTATTTGCTTGTTTATAAATTATATACATATACTACTAAACTAATAATTATAGACATTTGTTGTTGTTTGGCCATTTCATTTGTGTCTGACTCTGTGTGACCCCATTTAGGGTTTTCTTGGCAAAGATGCTGGAGAGTGGTGTGTCGTTTCCTTCTCTAGCTCATTTTGCAGATGAGGAAACTGAGGCAAAAAGGGCTAAGTGACTGACTCAGGGTCATGCTGGTATCTGAGACCAGATTTGAACTCAACAAGTTGAGTCTTCCTGATTCTAAGCCCAGCAATCTATCATATACTTACCCCAATTATAGATTTTGCTATAAAACTTATACAAAAAAAAACAAGTGAGATGGAGACACAATGTTATTTAATCCTAGAATTATTAGGAAACAAATGTAGCTTATTGAGCAGAAGAGTGATAAGGTCAAATTGTACTTTAAGAAAATTACTTAGGTATATATATATATATATATATATATATATATATATATATAAAATGTGTATATATATATATATATATATATATATATATATATATGAGAGGGAGAGGGAGAGGGAGGGAGAGGGAGAGAGAGAGGGAGAGGGAGAGAGGGAGAGGGAGAGGGAGAGGAGAGAGAGGGAGAGGAGAGAGAGAGAGAGAGAGAGAGAGAGAGAGAGAGAGAGAGAGAGAGAGAGAGAGAGAGAGAGAGGGAGAGGGAGAGGGAGAGGGAGAGGGAAAGAGGGAGAGGGAGAGGGAGAGGGAGAGGGAGAGGGAGAGAAAGAAAGAGAGAGAGATATCACAGTGGGTAGACTGAAAAGGGAAGAGCATTGAAGCCACTAAACTAATTTGAATGCTTTTCTAATAGCCCAGGGCCAGTACTAGGGAGGTCCTATATGAGTGCAGAGAAGGGGACAAATAGGAGGGATGATGTCATGGAGACAGAAAGGATAAGATTTGACAACTGACAAAATATATGGATGCGGTAAAGAAGGGTGGAAAGTTGAAGCAATCACCTGAGTTTATGAACCTAGGTGACTCAAAGGATAGTGGTGCCCTCAAGAAAAATAGGAAACTTTGGAAAGATTGTGGATTTGTGAGGAAAGATAAAGTAATGAAATCTGAGATGCAAATTGCAACCCCAAATAAAAAAAGGAGTGGGATTCTTATTTACCATTCACTGCCCCAGCACATAGAAACTAGCCTTTGAGGAATATTTATTTCTATTTTTACTTATTTTTTTATTCTCTCCCCCACTCAATAGTATTTTATTTTTTTTGTAATTACATGTAAAGATAGTTTTTAACATTCACTTTTATAAGATTTTGAGTTCCAAATTTTTTCTTGCTCCTTCCATCTCTCCCTCCCTCCTCCCCTCTCCCTTCCTCAAGATAGCAAACCATCTGATATAGGCTATACATGTGCAAACATATTAAACATATTGAAGAGTATTTACTTTAGGTATTGATTAATCTGGGGAACAGAAGGGAAGAAGGGTTTTTCCCCCCAAGTTGTATGCACACAGCTGCTATTGTGTATTGGGCTCAGCTCAGAATCAGGGAGGTTGGGAGGTTGCCCAGTGGAGGGAGTGGAATGAGGAGAGGGTGTTGGAGTATGAAGTTCGGTGTGGTTCTGTTGGAGACAAATCCTGTGAATGGCTATTTCTGGTAGAGTGGGTTGGACCACAACCCTTTGGGGTTACTCCATGGTCAGTCAGGGAGCCCTGGTTAGTCCTTTAGAGGCCACTGGCCTAGACTGTAGCTTCCTTCTCTGACCACCACCTCTCTATATGGGGTGTGGATCCTGCTGTTGGATGGTCAGTCAGGGAGCCCTGGTTAGTCCTTTAGAGGCCACTGGCCTAGACTGTAGCTTCCTTCTCTGACCACCACCTCTCTATATGGGGTGTGTATCCTGCTGTTGGATGGTCAGTCAGGGAGCCCTGGTTAGTCCTTTAGAGGCCACTGGCCTAGACCATAGCTTCCTTCTCTGACCACCACTCCTCTATATGGGGTGTGTAGCCTGCTGTTGGATGGTCAGTCAGGGAGCCCTAGTTAATCCTTTAGAGGCCGCTGGCCTAAACCGTAACCTCCTTCCCTGACCACCACCTTTCTATATGGGGTGTGTATCCTGCTGTTGGATGGTAGGTCAGGGAGCCCTGGTTAGTCCTTTAGAGGCAACTGGCCTAGACCGTGACTTCCTTCCCTGACCACCACCTCTCTATATGGGGTGTGTATCCTGCTGTTGGAATGCAGGTCTTCTGAGGGCAGAACGTACCTATATGGGAGGTATTTACTGACTGATTGTTGATCTACTGAAGAAAACTAAATATTAAATGTAAAGACGGGTAAGAGATCAAAGGTGTCACCCCAAGGATGTGCTGAATATTAGCAAACTTTCACTCAGACTGAAATGTTTGAACATTTAAAAATATACTGTGGAAGCATGGAAGGTGCTGATAATCCCCATTTTGTGGCCCCCATTTTTTCATGTACCTATGTAGTTCCTTGAAGAAAAATGGAAGATGAGGAGAAAGAAAGGGGATATTGCCAGAAACTGGGGTTCCTACAAGGAGATGCCATCCATGAGATGGTGACTATGAAGGCATACAACTGCCCACAACTTCTGATCACGCATGAACTTATTTAGAATGAATTATTTACGAGGCCCTTGAAGTATTCTAGGGTATGGTGAAGTACATGAACCGAAAAATGGTGTTGTTGACTGAGATGGTGATGATGAATCTGTATGAAAGAAACACACAGAGATAGATGGAGACAAAGAGAGACAGAGGAGAGAAAGAGACAGAGAAAGAGTAAGGGAATGCCCAGGATTTTACAATCCTGGTGGATGAGTGGGAGGGTGACAGTGGGATTAGTAACAGAATGGGTTTTGGAAATCTTATGTGTTCTGAGGCTGAGAAAATGGCTGGTTTTGAAAGCCAAGAGATTCGGTGTGTGAAGTCTGAGCTTGGCAGCTTTGGCATTGCATGGAATTCAATGTGAAGGAAAATATGTTCAGCAGTTGGGTTGCACTGCCTTCTGGGTCCTAGTGTCCTGACAGACTGATCCTTGTATTAAAGACCAATTAGGAGTGTTCATTGATTAGATTTGTCTCTAATTGACTAGACTAGTGAGTTATTGAGTTCCATGAAGTTTTTTGAAAAGGGATAGAGTGTCCAGGGGTTAGAAAAATCCTATGTTGGCTTGTTATGAGAGGACTCTAATGCTACATGAAGTTGTCTGTTCCTAGGAAGAACAATGAGGGCGGCAGGAGGAATTCTTCAGCCGCAGGGATTTGAGAAGAAAGTAGAGAGTGGTTTTATAATAACCAAAAGCTTTAAAGAAAATATGTGCTCAACAACTGGGGAATGACTGAGCAAACAACTGGATATGAATGTAATGGAATATTCCCATGCTGTAAGGAATGATGAATTTGAAGATACAGAGAAACATGTGATTTGAGTGACATGATACAGTCAGCCAAAACAATAAACATAATATCTAAAACAGTTTAAATAAAATAATCGCTAAGAAGTTAAAGAATTTGGGTCAAACACAAAAATGTTCTTACATACGAAAAGTTAAAACACACTTGTCTTCTTCTGTTTAACAATTGTTAAGCTATAAAAGATGGAAAGCCTGTAAGTCAATAAATGTTTAAGTGCCTACTATGTGCTAGATACTCTGTAAAGCACTGGAAATAAAAGAAAAAGCAAAAAGCCATCCCTGTCACCATCATGGGGAAGATAGTGTGCAAATAACTGCATACAAACAGACACCATGCAGGATAAATATCCTATGATGTCAGTGGTAATCATGATATTATGAGGTTTGATTTGAGTCTTTTGGAAGAATGTACTTTGCAGAGGAGAAATTTTTAAAATGTTCATTGGGATGTGTTGGTTGTGTTAAAATAGAATGAGAATTATTTTCTTTTAATGAGAAAGTAAAAGACAAGGTTGGTTGCATATGGCTGAGATTAAAACTACCTGTACATACGTCCACTGTGTACGGAGACTGAGTGGGTCACATTAAGATAAATTTGAATAGCTTAACGCTTTGTTCCTTCCTTGATCCTAAACTATTGAAGCCTGTGTAGTGTGTGTGTGGACTGCCTCTACCCTCTTGCCACGCTGTCTTGCTCATCCAAACATATTGCCAGGTCAGGGGGTTACTGGAGAAGGTGGCTGCTGCTATAGTTAATTCTTTTGGTGTTTTCAGTAAATAAACATTTGTTAAGTGCCTACTGTATATCAGGCACTATACCAGGTGTTTTAGGGGTAAACTTGGAGGTGGGAGGGTTATGCTCTTAGTATGAACACTTTAGCTTGTGAGTTCTCACCATTGTGTTTTCCTGTTAGGATGCCATTAACTCTTAATCGAAACATTTACTAAACAGAGGGCAAAGAAAGACTAATTATACTGGCATTTTACCAGTAAAGCTGGGGCATATACTCTTCCATCAATTCAAAAATGTGTATGGGGAAGACCAGGCATACTTTTGAAGTAGGACGTAGTGAGGAAACCTATGTGCCTAGGGCACATTGGAATTTTGGGCTTTTTCATCAGGAACAGTCTGTACCAAAAGTTCATTGATGGGTATGGTGGTGTCAGTGGTGGATGAGGGGCTCCTCGGCTATGCTGGGGTGTTTTTTGGATGGATTGTGCCAATTCTAAGCAAGACTACTTTCCCTTTGGGTCACTCTGCTCCTCTGGGGGGTTGCTCTTCCTTGTCAAGGGCTCTCTTCATCCTGTTATTGCTTGCAACAAAGAATAAAAAAGAAAGAAAAAAAGTCAATTCATCAAAAGCATACAACACATCAACAGAATGTGATTCTATGGTCCTCTAACCCTGAAAAGAAAGGAAGAGAGGTATCTTTTCTCAACTCTTTTTTTTAGAATTAGGGTCTATTTTTTTTCTATCTCTATGTCTACATCTACAGTACTATGTATGTATGTAATATGCATTATATCTATCTATATATCTCATTACACATATGTATGTATATCAGTAGAATTACAATTACACCAGCTAGATCTCTATAGGAACTTGACATTTCTTCCCATCTCTGGTCCTTCCAAGCTCCATGATTCATCTGCACAGATCTGAATGTTGGTTTCTTGGCACTTTAATTCTGACTCCTGCCCCCCCAGAAGATTTTGGACTGCAACATTTTTTCCACCTTTCTTCCCCAATCATCCCTAATGATCCCTGGCTTTCCAGATTCGGGAGGGTTTAATCAATATAAGGGACTGTTTAACGAAGCCTTCACAGACCCTAATCTTAGTTTTGCCTAGGATCTAGAGAAAAATGTAATCAACAGAGGTCAGGGTTATGAGGATTAAGGAAAATGACACAAAAAGAAATCCAGTTCAATTCAGTTTAATTCAAATACTTTTAAAGCATAGCAAGTACTTATTAATCACCTATTATGTGAATGGTACTGTTCTAGACATTGAAAGTAGACAAAAGCGAACATAATCCCTACCATCAAGTATTGGAAGACAGGGACAGAGTGGACAGTACTTCATTCAAATCAGGAAGGCCTGGGTTCACATCCTTCCTTACATACTTACTAGTTGAGCAACCTTGGGCAAGTCACTTACCTTGCTTAGCATCAATCTTCTCATGGCAAAATGAAGACATTTACCTACTTCATAGAGTTGTTATGAGGATAAAATAACATATAAAACACTTTGAAAACCTTAAAGTCCTATATTATTAAGCCAAATGACCAATGGAAAGGTGAGTGCTTGGCAGCCTTGTATACGTGGTTGCCTGACCTGGTATTGTCCAGCTATCCCTGGCTTGCACATCAGTCCCAGATTTCACAGAGCATCCGCACCATGGAAGGAACTTTGAAATATCATGATCTTGACATTCCTTCAGAGGAGGCTTTTGTTTTAATATCAGACTTTCTCATGAGAAGCTTTTTTTACATGAAAAATACCTCAATTTAAAGGTTTTTTTCACCACAAAAGACAAACCAATTTTCTAGTAATATTCATCTTTAAAATCACATTATTCTATAGAGAAGCCTAATTACTTAATTCATAAAAATGAGATTTCTGAATAATATCTTTGGCACCTTATGCTGTATGGCATTTTAACTAAGTTCCAGAAAAAATTGTACTACCCTTACACAGTTTTCCATAGCTCATATTTTACAAATGTAATGAATAATTTTAGGGGGAAGAGGAAAGCGTAAGGGGGAAGTTCTTGCACATAAGGTTACATGTTCTTGATTTCTTCCCTTCACCAGTCTCATTTTTATTCCTGTTAAACTCATATTAATATAGATTAGAACATCTGCTTGATTCATTTATTGAACACATGCTTAGTGAAAACTTCAAGAAGGCCAAGACCAAACCATCTCAAGTTGTTGACACAAACCTTCCTTTCTGAGGAACCAATCAAACTGTCTCAGCAACAGTGAGAACCGTTACTCCCGTATCTTGTTAATTGCTAATGTATGTCCTTACCCTATCCCCCTCCACAGTGTACTTACTACATCAGTGTCTACTGATACAGTGAGAAGAAGGCTGGATTTAGTCAGAGGACCTAGATTCGGTTCTGAGCCTTCAGACATGCTGACTGTCTGACCTCTTTGGGCCCAGTTACCAAAATAAGGTTGATCCAGATGGCCTCTAGGGATCTCTTCGGGTCCTGTATGCTGTGATCCATTCTCTGGTCTGGGACCAGAGCTTTCCACCTAAATAATGATGTGGTTGGTATTGCTCAGTAGTTTCAGTATTGTCCAACTTTCTGTGACCCCATTTGGGGTTTTCTTGGCAAAGGTACTGGAGTGGTTTGTCGTTTCCTTCTGCAGCTCATTATATAGATATGGAAACTGAGGGAAACAGGGAGGGTTAAGTGACTTTCCCAGGGCCAAAAAGCTAGTAAGTGTTTAAGGGTGGATTTGGACTTATGAAGACGAGTCCTCCTGACTTTAGGTCCAGCACTCTGTGCACCATGGTGCCACCCAGCCTTCCCACATACTACCTCAAAGACTCTGGCCTTTCAGCTCAACTCTCCAACACCTCTGACTTATCTTCACTCCAACCTATCACACAGTGACAGTAAATGAAAAACAACCCTTATCCAGGAGCTGCACCTGTATGGGAAGCCAAAATCTGATCTCATCATAATCCACTTATGCCTGTACAGAACTTGAATTTTATCTGGTCATAACCTCCTATGCTTCTACCTCTTCCTATGTTCATTCTTTCTAAAGTCTCCAGTCACTCTTACCCTTCCTGTTTTCTCTGCTCCAACTTCACTTTTCTCTCTTTGCAGTCTTGACACTTTAGTTAATGGGTTCAATTACTGTCCTTTGTTTCAGGACCCATTTCTGCTTATTCCTTTTCATATTAAAACCCCAAAATACAAGTTGATCATTATACCTCCCCTGCCCTTGCCAAACCATCATCCTCCACCTTCTATGATCCTACTTGAATGCTACTGAGTTCCATTATGAATTTATGTTATCCAAGCTCAACTGGACTTTCACCACTGTATGGCAACCCTTCTGCTCCCTGATTGACTCTATCATACTTCAGCATATGTTCCAAACTTCCTCTTCTTTCCTTGAAGAACCTGTACCGCATCTCCCTACCTCTGTACCATCAAAGACCTTGCCTTATACTGTACTGAGAAAATCCAGGCTATCTGTCATGAGCTCCTTCTTTTCCCCAATTTTATACTTTATATGCCTTCATAATTATCATTCATCCTATCTCCTGTACTTCAGATTCTGAGATTGATGTAGCTCTTGTCCTTACCAAGGCCGACCCCTCTGCCTGTGCCCTCAGCGTATTCCCTTCTATTTTCTCTGGGAATGTGTCCTTTTTGTCATTTCCTTTTTTTTTATCTCTAATCTTCTATTTTTTCCCCCACTGGCTCTTACCCTGTTGAATGTAAACGTGTCCAAATGTGCACTATTCTTTAAAAAAAAACCTTTATCTTACTTTGCTGTTACCTCAAGGTATCGTCTTATAATTTTGTCTTCTTTTCACAGATAAATTCCTAGAAAGTCATATACTTATGTATCTTCACTTTTTCTCTTCCTACTTCTTAACCCCTTGGAATCTGGCTACTAATTCCACCATTCAAATGAGATTTTTCTCTCCAAGGTTGTTAGCGATCTCATAATTGCTGAGTCCAATGGTCTTTTCTCGGTTCTCATCTTTTTTAATCTTTCTACAGCATTTGACACTGTTGATCTCTCCTGTAAACTCTCTTCTCCTTGGGTTTTCTTGTCACTGCTCTGTACAGTGTCTCCTCTTACCTGTTTAACCAATGATTCCCAATTGCCTTTGACACTTTTTTTCATTTATGACCTGTCTGCCATGGATGAATATAATTTAGTGATCTGTCCTGTACCTTCTTCTATCCTCTTTACATACTCTGTTTTGGCTATCTCATCAGTTTCCATAGCTTCAATATAGTCTATGAAGATCATTTTTGTAGATGATGTCTTTTTAGAAAGGTGCTAGACTTTAGGGATAGAAGGAGGCATATGTTGTCAGATATGGCAAATGTGCTAATTTTTTTTTCTTACCTGTACTTTTGTTAAAAGATAGGATTGACTGAGGGTATATTGTGCAGAAATCATTAGGGAGTAAGAGCAATGTTAAAAAAAGGAGCAATAGAATATAACTTTTTTTTGAAGAAAGAATATGTTAGAAATGTTGATTAGATCTCTTGTAAATACTACCATCATTCAGGCAAATTTTGGTTTAAAGAAGATTTTGTGGGCCAATCTGATAATCTAAATGATTGCTAACAAAGTTTCTATGGGAACATATATTTCAAGTTCTAATTGACTTTCAAATGAACTCCTATAAACAACCAGTTTGTAATTTGGGGACTACATAGACAGACAACTATAAATATTTTTTAAAAGAACTTTTATTCAAGCCCTGTTCTATTTTTTCAGCTTTATGTTTGTGTAATTCAAATGATTCTAAAGAGAATAAAAAATAATGATCTAAGATATCTCATTCAATAAACATTTATTAAATGGTTACTCTATTGGCTGAGTAGTACAATTAAGGATCATACAAAGATACTTGAGGCACAATCTTTGCCCTCAAGAAGTTTATAGTCTAAAAGGATAGATAACATACGTACTTACTTAACAATCTACCCTACACTGAATACCTGTCTACCTGGGACAATGTCTTCCTCAGGCCAAGAATAAATGAATTCTAGAAGAACTGTAATAAATCTTTTTGTATTTATAGTGTCTTTTTTCTGCAAAGAGATTTAAAAAAGGGGGGAGGACCTATGTATACAAAAATACATATGACAGCTCTTTTTGGGGTGGCAAAGAATTGACAACTGAGGGGATGCCCTTCAGTTGAGGAATGGCTGAGCAGTTGTGGCATGTGATTGTAATGGAATACTATTGTGCTACAAGAAATGATAAGCGGGATGATTTCATGAAAATCTGGAGAGACTTACAAGAACTGATGCAAAGTGAAGTGAGCAGAACCAGGAGAACATTTATACAGTAATAGATATAGGCCTAGAGGCGGTATAGCTGTGTTAAAGGGCATGCACCATGTAATGACTTTTTTGTGTACAATTCCAAATTGCTTTCCAAAATGGTAGTGCCTATTCACAGTTACACCAAAAGTGCCTCAGTTTGCTTATTTTCTCACGGACCTTCTAATATCTATCATTCTCCTTTTCTGCTAATCTGATCTTTGCTAATCTGATAAGTATGAGTCTGAATATCAAAATTGTTCTAATTTTACTTCTCCAATTAGTAGTGATTTAGAGCATTTTTTTCATATAGCTATAGTTTGGATCTCTTCCCTTGAGAACTGCCTCTTTATATCTTTATACTACTTGTGTTTGCTCATTTTTGTGTCTGTGGCCTCAAGTGTTGAGACTTAGGCCTTTCCTAAGGGATTAGATTGAGTTGAATTGTGTTAATATGGGGGAAGGGATGATAATTTTTGATTTAGGGAATAAGTGATAAGGGATAATGGAAGTCATGGTATTTAAGTCAGGGGAAATATAGATGAGATTACAACATCTGGAAAGGACCAGAATGGGAAGAAATAGTCACTCCATGTTTAGGGACACTACAGGATGTCACCTCATTAGAGATTCAGTGTTCAAGGTCTTTGAAGACCTTGTCTATATTTTCATTTTTGGTAAGTTCTTGAAGAATTTTTTGAAAGACTTTTTCACTCAGTATTAAGAGGAGGTGGAGGGCAGAATTTTCCCACTCCTACTTTGTAAACAACTTTGGTTTACTTTGTTTATTAGACTAGAAAAGCTAACTGAAAAATTGCAACTCTGGTATTTTGAACTGAGATAAGATTGTCACTGATTGATAAAATGGATTTTTGTAATTGTTCCCTTGTGTCTGACTCTTTATGATCCCATTTGGGATTTTCTTGGCAAAGATACTGGAATGGTTTGCCGTTTCCTTCTCCAACTCATTTTATAGGTAAGGAAACTAAACAGAGTTAAGTGACTTGTGCAGGATCACACAACTAGTAAGTGACTGAGGCTAGCTTAGAACTCAGATCTTCCTGACTCCAGGTCTGGCACTCTATCCATTGTGCTGTCTACATACCCTTAAAAATAAAATAGATCGCTTCATTAAAAATGCATTTAAAGAGTTTTAAAACCTTGATTATATCATTTAATATTTTCAAAATGCCAAAGACACTTTGCTATTCTCCATAATACACTTAGAAACTATGTTTAATTTTGTGTATGGAGATGACACCAATGTAGACACAGAGTTAGAAGTAGAGAATGTTTGTCTTTAGTCTTTGGTAGCTTGAAATCACAGTATCTTACCACCATTTTTATTTCTTTCCTCTCACCTCCCCTCTCCCACTTTCATTGAAACTTTCTTAGTAAATTCATTGCCCCAGACTATAGAGAACACCGTGGAGCTCTTGGGAATACAGGTTTCCTGTTAGGAACCAGAAGGATTAGTCATCTTTCATAATATAATTCTCCATTGACACTGATTTACCTTCTAATTTTTTTTTGGAATTAGGGGAGAGGGCATAATAACTCACCCTTCCCCAACTTGGATCTAGACAGAACAAAAGTTTTCAGGAGAATGGCATCCAATGATTAGAAGGCAGAATTCTCTAGTTTGGAGTTAGAGGACCTGGATTTAACTCAGTTCTGTCTTTTACTAGCTGTGTAACCTTGGGTTAGTTTCTTGACCTCCATGAGTCTGTTTCCTCATCTTGATTTCCTTATACTGATGAATGGATCAAAGAGGCAGTTTTATGTGGTTAACAAGCCTAGCCCTTCTTGATTCAAAGCTGACTTGTGCCTTGAAAGAGAACATTTCCACAGACCTTCAGATCTAGAATAGACTTTGGAAGGTCCTCAAGGAAGCTGAGTGTCATACCAGGAGACCCTAGTATATGACCTCATTAGATCAGAAATAGGGGAAAGAATTTAAAAGAGAAGAGATTTTTTTAATGAGTTTTCCCTCTTCTTGGGCCCATTCTGATAAATAGAGTAGTTGCAGATGTCAGCAGTGCTCCTCCGGTAGATAAATAAGAATCCAGAGCAGCTTCTATTATTTTTTTTCCTCAATCCTCCTTTCCGATTGGTTTGGAGATAGAAAGCCTACATGGCCTAGGGCCAACCAAGGTAGGCCCAACTAGATCGTAAAGAGGGAATCTAATTCTACCCTATTTCTAACAAAACATTGAACGTTTTGTACCTTTAGGGTTACTTTTAAAGATTATATTCTTATTCACTTAAAGGACTTTTTGATAGATTTGTGTGTTTGTTATTAAGTAGGATATTTTCCCTAATCCCATGTCTTTCCTAGTACTTGTTAAATATCTCCCTCCTTTACTCTTGAATAAAACCCTCTATTAAATGGAGTTCAGTCCTCCCAGTGTCCTCCCAGTCAGTGCCTTTAATGCACAATGCCACCTCTGAGATATTCCTCTAACCTAGTGTAGCTTAGTTCATTTTCAGGGAATAGCCGGCCATTAGGCACAATTAATTTTTGACAAAGGCATTTACTAATAGGCATATTAAAAATGACAGTTAAGAAGCATTCTTCTGATAATCCTTGGTACACTTTCCCACAAACACAGACACTGTTCTATGAGAAGGGTGAACACAGACTTAGACTTCAAGGGTAGTGAGGCACAGGCATAGAGAACATACATAGCCAAGGCTATTCACGAATCTTGCAATGCAGTACCCAGATGCCCTCTTGCAGCTTCACCCTTGGGAACAGGGGTCTCTGTTGAGTGAATTGCTCATCAGGATCCCAGAATTTCCTTTTTTTTTTTTTTGCAGAACTACTCATTGCTAGGAGTAGTTCTCTCTTGAATTCTCAGTGGACTACTTTTTTTCCCTCCCTACCAAACCAATGAGTTTTCTCTTGGAAGCTGCTTCCTCCCTTTTCTGACTGCCTCTTGGTATCTGTAACTATGTGAAATGTACATCTTTGCCCATACCCTGATGGATGCAGTGTGTTCTATTACTCCAGTAACTCCGCTTCAGAGTTACATGGACATTATGGGATGGGAGGAGAGGAGAATGAAATTCCTTCCTTCTTCTCTCCCCCAGGCAGCTCCTGAGAGGCACTACTCCCTAATTGCTGAATTCATCTAGTACTTAGTAATTTAAAGCTTTCCAAAGGCATGCCCAGTATTTGCTTGTTCCTTAAATTCCATCAGAGAAAAGTCTGGCATACCCTAAGACTACTCTGATTTGGGGGCAATTAAATCTGTCTTCTGAAGTGTCAGGCTTTCTTGATATACAGCTATGCAAGTGTTGGCCAACCAACATGTCAAATTTTAGTGAGTAATAGTCAGTACCTATAGGCATCCTGAGAATGGTGGGAGGAGGCACAATGTTTACCAACCTTTGAGGTGGGCAGAAAGAGATAATGTCTTTTCCCAGATGCAGCTTTGGGTGTGAGTAGGTCTTAAAATATGAAGTTGATAAGGAAGTATGCAATCGCTATCTTAGGGTGGTAGTGCTAGCAAAAACTGTACTGTGACATGTAGCCTGTTAGCTCTACCCAAGAGTAATGTAGACACTTCCCCATTTGACTATTGCTAGATACTGGTAGCCAAGTTACTATGATACAAGGGTATGCCCAGTTGGCTTACCGGGGCATCCCAGTCTCCATAGCAGGGAATTTAGAAGGGAGGCCTCTGAGAAAAGGAACATCCTGAGCTCTTGGGAATCGGGAACTTTTTAGTTCTATGGTCAGTTTCTACATGAGTTATTTTGGGAGTTATTTCCAAATGGAAACCCTTGGAATTGCCATTATCTCATTAATTAATAATATCAAATGGCTTTGTTAATACCAAACAATACTGGATGTCTAGTGGGGTTAGAGATATTTCCTCTCTAGTGATAGAGTTGAAGGAGGCTAGAGTACTTTGTTGAGTCAACTCCCCTACACTAGGTAGCCCACAAGGAAGGTTGATAGTTCCTAGTGCCAAGTTGTCACATCCATTTCTCTCCATTCCTGACTTCATCCATTTAGTGGATCAAGTAGACCAGACCTAGAGTGAGTGGTATGGGGTCATGCCCCTTACCAATGCCTCTGCTCCCTCCTCAACCTCCCCAACCTGCCCCTTTTTTTTCAGTGAGGAAGGAGTCCAATATGCCTTCCCCATCCTTTCCCATGGTTATCTCAACTCTTCTTTGTATTGCTGCAATCTGGTGGACAGACTAAAGAGCACTGAAGGACTGGGAAGACAAGATTTTTATTTATACTGATTCCTGGACAGCAGCTATGGATTTGATACAGTAGTCTAGGGAGACTGCAATTGGACCATTAAAAACTTTATACTTTGGAGTGAGGAGTGGAAGAATTTTGGATTATTTCATACATTCTCAAAATATCAAAGTCATAATATCTTGCATCACTTTCCCTTATAGTGATAAAAAAAAATACAGACAACAACAAAAACCCATTTGACGTTGGGTTACTATCTATTCCTGTTCCTTCTATAACGTGCATTTTAAGGGAATATGAACGTTCTTACTTTAAGAAATAAAATTAATAAAAATGTATAGAATTAAAAATAGTAGAGACATTTTCATTAAAAATAAAATATTAAAGGTTATTAAGATTTAAGGACAAACTATCATCTTTGCACTTCTAAATTTTTTTGATGATTGTTCTTAGTAAAATGAAAGTACTTTTTATTTTGTTTAAGGCCCTCATAATTTAACCACTGGTATATAAAAAAGAGTTATTGCGTACCCTTATATATGATGATGACAATTATGAACATGATAATGATGATGATGATGGTGTTGATGATGACTGATAAGAAGACAGATGCCTGAGCTCAATGGGCTCACCTCTGAACTTTCTGGATTTTCTCCACCATGCTGCTGGGCAGGTATCTTCTTCCTTTGCCTTCCATCTGTTTTCAGCTTTCTTTTATTTGTTGTTTTCACCATTAGAATAAGTTTCTTGAGAGCAGGGACGACGTTTTTCTTGTATTTGTATCCCTTGCACTTAGAATATTACCTGACACTAATAAATACTTGGTGACTTGACTTGGTGGGAGCTTATAAATTCTAGTGGTAAGAATGTGAATCCACAGATTATCCTTGAACCTGATGTTGCAGCCTCCTTCTGAGGACATAACTGTAAATTCAAAATTAAGTTGGGGGAGCAACAGGGATGCTGCACAAATAGCATCAAATGATGGTTAGCCATCAAATAGATTTTTTGAAGAACTTTCACTTCACCCTGGAATCTTCTTGCTCCAAAGTTCTATCTATTTCTAGTGGAAGCAGATTAGCTGATATTTACCACAAAAAGGAAATTCAGACCCTAGATGTTCAAGATCATTTTACAATTTCAGATAAGATAGTAATATTTCCCTTTTCCCTTGGGTCTACTTTCTGAAGGCAATGTGCAATTTTGTCGTCCAGAAGAATTCGGAAAACAAAGTAAGGGCTTTTCATTGTTCCAGTTTGATCTGAGTTCTGAGGAAAGGGCTGAATTGCCCTTGTAGAGTTTTCCATTTTGAAAATTATATATATGTGGGGCCAAGAAGGCTTGCAGTTAATGTCACCAAATCAGTGTCAGGAGTTTCTTATCATTCACATCCTGAGTATTCACTTCATTTTATTTTGTTTTTTTTTTAAAAAAGAAAAAGCCAGTTTGTTTTATATTTCAGTTGGCTTCTCTGCCTCTTGAAGTAGGCTTGATGAGAACACAACAATGTTTGACTTTCTGAGATGGTTTGCCTAAATTTGCATATTTAATTCTGCATTACCATAGGGGATTGCATTTAGGATAATGATATTTCAAAAGCTAGTGATAAAGATTGTAAGAACAGGGTGTTAAGAGGTTGAATTAAAAGCTGGCCACTGCAGGGCCTTCATACTAGTTCATTTTTATTCCTGCCTTGAAAACAGATTAGCATCACCAGGAGAGTGCTAATCAGCTATGTTTCCCATTGATCTGAATGACTTACTGCAGATGTGTTTGGAAGTGAGACATGTGGGAGTGGAATTTCATCATATGGAAATATCTAGGAAGCTTGCAAAAAAGTCACATAGAAAGAATATCACCACTACTTTCTTATAATATAGTGTCCCCAAAATCCTGAACCAGTTTTAAGCAATTAAAGATCTTAAAACTACACTAAGACATTTGGAATATTCTGTGTATTGTTACTTTAGATTTTTTTTCCTATAGTAATACATGTCCTAATAAAGTACACTTATTGTTTAGAATATGTTGTGTGGGTGGAGAGATAACTTATAGATTTGGTCCTTACATCCATCTTGGGTGGACATTGCAAATAGACAATCGGAATCAAACAGAAGGAAAAAAATCAGTTGAATTATTTTGGTAATTATGAAGTTCTCTCAATGGCTTCCCAACTCCCTTGAATAGTCTTCAGGTGATGCCTTCATTGTAAATCATCATGCACCTCAGCCTCCTAAGAACTGAAGTTCATTGACTCAAAGGGCAATGGAGAGGCCCATGTTGCATGTGAGTGAACTATAATTCATTACAAATGAGGAATTATGCAGGACGAGCATAAAGACTGTGATCAGAAAAATGTGTGACTGAAAAAAGAAAGATTGGCCAGGGAAATGGAGATGAGAACACAATATAACCAATGGGCAGACCATGTGCTCCACTATCATCTATCAGAGTCAAGAGAGCTAAAGCAAAGTCCTCCATATATTGGGTAGACTTGCTGTGGAAAAATTTTAGAGGATATTGGCAAGAATTACACTGAATGGTCAGGCAGAGATACATTGAGATCTGCATCAGCAGAGGGAGAAAGGACATTAAGGCTGCAGATCCGCTGGAATATAAAAGAACCAATACCTTTTCTTTTCAGAGTTGAACTATTAGGCTATGAACCCTTTGAGATTTATGTATTTATTTTTTGCTTTTCTTTGTGTCTCTAGTGCTTTGCACAGTACCTGGCACAAAATAAGCATTTAATAAATGCAAATCAATTTGACTTGGGCAGTTTTACCTATCCAGAACATATCTGAGAGCCAGAATATTACAAAAAAGGTCTTTTATTAGTCAAAATAGACAGGCTGTATTAATTGATGGCATGGTTATCACTTAGGTATTTCCTCTAAGAGAAAAGAAAAGTGAATTTTTCGACAGTCATAGAAAAAGAGCTAGAAGGAATGTTAGAGATCTAATTCCCTTGCCTTACAAATAAGACAGCTGAAGCTCACACTAATGAAACTTTTTGTCAAAGGGTAAATAATTATTTAAGGTCCCCACTGTGGAAGACTTAAAAGAACACCAAATCTCCCCTCCAAGAAATAGTTACATTTTCCATTCTTCTAAATAGCAGGGGCTCTTTGATTCCTTTACAGGTGTTCTTTCCTCCCTCTACCTCCCACTTTCCAAGCAGAAAGTTTTCCCTGTGAGATGGTGATCTGCAGGTAGAACCCATCACAGAAAAACATGTATGTCAAGACACTCAAACCAAGTTTCCTAAGCTGCTGTGTTGTCATTAAATATAGTAGATGTACTCAGAAATACTCCCCACTTGTACTAATCATGGAACAAAACTTAATTTTGTTTTCCAAGGAAAGCAATAAGCAGCCTGCATAATTAGAAACTAACTGAATTATGCAAAAAGCTCTTCAGTAAGAAATAAAAGGTAAGCTGGGGATGGGGAGAACCACTTGTAAGCATCATTTTTACTTAAAGCAAATTTATATCATTGCATTTCCCACAATAAATGTAATATAAAAATTAGGAGGATTTTTAATTAGATAGCTATCATAATTTGGAGAGGAAGAAAATTATCTTATCAATTCAATAAACAGAAGAAAGTATAGGAGACAAAATTGATGTATTAGATTATTTAAAAGTAAAGAAAAGTGCATCCAGAATAAAAAGGAGAGCTAATTAGAAAACATATATTTCTGATAAAAACCTGACATGTAAAGTCTGTAAGAGATTGTACGTCTGTAAGACTGTAAGAGTCACAGATTTTTAAGCGGAAAACTGATTTCCTACTTGATAACTGGTCAACAATATCAATGAACAGTTCTCAAAAGAAGTGCAAACGATCACTATCTCAAAAAAGTGTTCAAGCTTTCTAATAATTAGAGAAGCACAAATCAAAGCCACCTTACATCCATGACATTGACAGAGATGTTCAAAAACAACCAAAGCCAGAGCTAGTGTCAGGGAGAAAAGGCACACTATTACAATGCTGATGAATTGACACAATCTTTAGGGAAACCAATACGGAATCATGCAATATGTATTACGAAGCTGTACTCTTTGTTTCAGTGACTCAGCTACTATGACTGTCACCCTAAGTATGTGACCAATAGGAAAGAAAGACTTATTAGTATAAATACCTTCCTTATCTGGGAAAAATGGGGAGAATAGTGTTGTGTAGCATTGGGACACACCGTTTCATATGTAGGGCCCTCAGAATAGCTGCCCCAGGTTCAAAGTACTCAGTAGGTCCACATCCTATAGCGTACAGTGTGGGAGATTATATCATACAGTAGAATATCAGGTTTGCTGACAGAGGACCTGAGTTGGAATCCCAGACTTATGATTAACTACTTTGGTGAACTTTTCAGACCTCAGTTTCCTCATCTTAAATTATAAGTTTGGACTAAATGACTTTCCACCTCTAATCTATATTCCTCTGACCTACTTAAAATCATAGCTAAAGGACTTAAGGTGTTTACTTTCCCCTCATAGTTAACAAGGGTACACAATTACTTCAAAGTAAAAAATATTTAATAAAATGATAAAAGTTACAATTGAATATTGTCCCTCTAAATCTTGGGTACATTTCCCTAGAAACGTGGACATCAGTTGGTGGGAAGACTGGATGCATATAAGGGTATGAGAAGTGCACATATAGAGATCTCATATGGTCAGGGTACACACATGAAGAAGGGTGCTATCCCTCTGTTGATGATGTCTGGTCATAAGTTCTTCCCTTATCCATAGATCTGACAGATACATTTTTCCATGCTCCCTTAATTTATTTCATCCTTTATATCTAAATCATGTAACCCATTTTGACTTGATTTTGGTATATGGTGTGAGATGTTGGTGTATGCCTAGTTTCTACCAAACTGTTTTCTAGTTTTCATAGCAATTTTTATCAGATAGTGAGTCCTTACCCCCAAAGCTTAGATCTTTGGGTTTATTAAAGACTAAATTAATATATTTATGACTGTATTGTACCTGATCTACTCCTCTGATCCGTTCTTCTATTTCTTAGCCAGCACCTGATTGTTTTCGATGGTTACTGCTGTATAATGCAGTTGGAAATCTGGTACAGCTAAGCTACCATTATTCACATTTTTTTTCCATTGATGCCTTTGATATTTTTAAGAGCACACATGTGGCCTTGAGGCTTCAGGTTCTCTACCCCTGTTTCTTGACCTTTTGTTCTTCCAGATGAATTTTATTTCTACATATTTTTTTCTAACTCTATAAAAGAATTCTTTGGTAGTTTGATTGGTATGGCACTGAATAAGTACATGAACTTAGAATTGTTATTTTTATTATATTGATTTGGCCTACCCATGAGTAATTAGTATTTCTCCAATTGTTTAGCTCTGTCTTTATTAGTGTGGGAAGTGTTTCACAATTGAGGTCATATTATTCCCTGATTTGTCTTGGCAGGTAGACTTCTAAGTATTTTATTCTGTCTGTAGTTATTTTAAATGGAATTTCTCTTTTTATCTCTTGCTGCAGGGTTTTGTTGGTAGCGTATAGAAATACTGATGATTTATGTGGGTCTATTTTATGTCCTACAACTTTGCTAAAGTTGTTCATTGTTTCAACTAGTCTTTTAGTTGATTCTGGGCAGTTTTCTAAGCGTATCAACATACCCTCTGAAAAGAGCAACAGTTTTGTTTCTTTGTTGCCTATTTTTATTCCTTCAATTTCTTCTTTTTGTCTAAATGTTATAGCTGGTAATTCGAGTACAATATTGAATATTGTATCCTTGTTTCACTCCTGATCTTCTCTGTATTGGGGATACATTCCAAACTTTAAAATATTATGTAAATGGGAGTTGCTATTACGCCAAATGGGCTGAGGCTAGTGCTAAGGATGAAATATTTTTGGGGGACAGGATAAGAATGAGGAAAAGATAGACACATGTAGGATAGATTGTATATCGTTAACCATAACGTTGGCGGCAAAGTAAGACAGATAAAGAGATAGCAAAAGAGCAGGTAGGTGTTACAAATTAGTTTAAGTTAATTATACCCTAGGGTACTGAAGAAAACTTCAGAGGTGGTCATGGAACTGTTATTTGAAGAATGACAACTGTAATAGCTGACAAATGGAGAAACCTTGAAAGATGACAAACACTTTCACTTATGCTGTCTCTCATTCAGACTCCCAACAACCCTGGAAGGGAGGTTCGATAGGTGTTATCTTCATTTTACAGTTGAAGGAACTGAGGCTTAATTTGGTGAACTGGTCATAGCCATACAAGCTACTACATTATGGAGGTAGGATTTGAATCCAGGTTTTCTGGTGTTCACTTCTTAAAGTGCTCCATAGATGTGAAGAATGACTATTATCATTGCTGTTGCAAAGAAATTTGTCTTAGTAGAAGACAGAGGCAACAATCAGGTGAAACTCCTTTGTGGTACAAGAATGTGGCTTTAGGGATCTGTTGTTCCCATGTGGCTTTACTAAGGGACTTTATGTTTTCCTGGGTTGTTTGTCCTTAAGGAAAACTTGTATTCTGAGCCATACCATGAGCTACCCAAGGACCTCAGCATGGAAAACACAAAAAGATTTGGTAGTAACAAATCTATCAGTTGCCTTCTTGACATCTTCTGAACCCGAAAGGTTGTAGGATCCTTTCACGTTGGAAATTTCTTGAGAGGCTGTATGATTTCACAATTAATACATTGGGTGAGTAGTTGGATTAGGTGGTCAATCAAGTCCATTTCATCTATTGGATGCAATGTTTCAAGAGCTGGATCATTAATTTCATTAACTTGTGGTTAGTTAATAGCTCTGGAATTGATCAATAACATCTCTTGACAAGTAGATCTTGAAGAGCCATCTTGGTTGATTGTCATCCTTCATTTTCAAAGAGGACCGAAATGACATCGCCATGATAAAGTAAAGTTTCAGTGTGTCCAACTGTGGCTGATCAGACCAATAGAGCTCGGAATGCTCTCCCACAGATTGGGCACAGATAATCTGTATGAATTTTTGAGGTTGATACTCCAGATTTGATCATCCTATGTTTACTTTGTGCTGCCTCAATTCTGCTTTGCTCATAGAGCACAGCACCCTTTCTGATGTGGGCTCACCATTCATTCATTGATTCATCTAGAGTTGTTATCACTTGATATAACAGGAGTGTAGATCCATTAAATGTTAGACTTGACCAGCTTCTTTCTTTTCTGTCTGTTTCAAATGGATTGTGTAGACCGTTAGGTCAGCCTACCAAAGTTTTGGCCTCCCTATCAGTTGGTAATGGCCCTATAGGATCCAATCTGTAACAATTCAGCTTCAGGCTTTATTGTAAATCAGACTTTAGTGCAGTTCAATAGTTATTACAGGATTTTTAATTGATTGGTTGATTCATCTGTAGATGGACAAGCTTAATTTAGGTAACTCTTAATTTAGGTAAGCTCATATCTGAAACTAGAACAAAATGGGACACTCACAGACCATCTACCAGTTTGTTAAAGGAATTTTATTTAGCTATAGCAAAGGAAAGATTTTCAGGTCAGGGAAAGAATATTTAGTAATTTCTTTTGATTTTTTGTCTGAAAACCATCTATTCATATCCTTCGACTATTTATCAATTGAGAAATGATTTATATGCTCATAAATTTGACTCAGTTCTTTATATATTTAAAAAAGGAGGCCTTTATCAGAGTTAGTTGGTATAAATCCCCCCTCAACTTTTTGCTTTTTTTCTGATCTTGATTGCATTGGTTTTGTTTGTACAAAACCTTTTAAATTTAATATAATCAAGATCATCCATTTAGCATCTCATAATGCTCTCTATCTCTTGTTTGTACCTAAATTTTTTTCTTATCCATAGATACGACAGGTAAACTATTAGAGTAGGGAAGGAATCTTCAAGAAGGAACTGATTCAGTTGGTTGTATTTCCCTTACTTCTCTGTTGTGCTGGATGGCATATATATCAGGAACCTGGGGAAAGAACCAGGCATTCCTTGAGTCCAGGCTGTTTTCTACCTCTCAGGAATCTGAGTCAATTAAATCTCAAAGGTAGTTTCAATTCCTTTCAAGAAAAAAACCTCTTCTATCTGGGAGAGCCTTTGAGAAGATTGTTTCTACTACATTCTACTCTTTGTAGTAAGATTTTCAAAGTTTTCTAGAGTAATTTCCATAACTAAGAATGTTATGGGACAACATGAACTCTGGGGAATGTAGTCTAGTACTACTATCTCATCAGTGTTCCCTGACCCACAAGCTAGGGTCATCCCTTCCTGGAATCGTCCTATTGGAGGAGGAGATATCTTTTTTCTCCCATTTAGAAACTTCTGCTGAAGGACTTCCCCTCCTTAATCTACAGGGACTTCGTAGTTTCACCTCTCCCCATCACCAGAATGGGACTTCTTGGTCCTCAAAGCCCTTCTTGTAAAGCAGATGTCCAACGATCCCTGGGCAGAGATCATGCTGGCAGCAATGCTGAAGGTGTCCTCATTTGTAATCAGTTCCAGATTATGGTAAGCCAAAGACTGCATGGGACTTGCCTTTGCCACCGTCTGTGCCGGAGTCCACTCCACTGGGGTCCACATTTTCTAAGTACTCTGTGGCAGCGGGAATCTTTAATGCTGCTTGTTGCTGATGAGTCTGCAGAGGATTCAGCAAGAAACTTCCTACTCAATGGGGACAAAGCACTGACTCTCTGTGTGAGAGCTCCTCAAGGGACTGCCACTTCATGTTTTGTGTTGCCATCCCAGGGGCCTGAACTCTTCTCTCTTATGCTTGGACCTTATATGATGGTACTTATATGATGGCTACTGTTGTGACCTGAGCATTGTCCCCATGCTTGGGCTCAGTAATGCCCCTTTTGCCTGGGTTGAATGCTGCCACTGCTCTCTAGTGCCAGTCCTGCAGCTCTGGTGCTGCTTGGGCCTGACTCTGCTCCGCTCCATGTACTATTTTAGTGAAGCTCTGCCCCCAAAACCAGATAAGGCATTGTAGCCAAATACAAGGGTGGTCCTATCAACTGCTGATGCTTTGGGCCAGACCATTTCAGCTCCTTTATGGTCTGCCATATTAACAAGGCCAGGCAAATGCTGGAAAGGAGTGAAAAAACTGGATGGTGGAATTTAAAACCACACATACTCTGTGACCCAAGAATGCCACTTCTAGGTCTGTGTCCCAAAGAGATCAAAGAAAAAGGAAAAGTACCTATATGTTCAAAAATATTTATGGCAGCTTTTTTTTTTTAAGTGTCAAAGAGTTAGAAATAGAAGAGATGCCTATCGACCAGGGAATGCTGAACAAATTGTGGTACGTGATTGTGGAGGGAATACTATTGTTCTAAAAGAAATGATGAGGGGAATGGTTTCAGAAAAAGAAGACTTCCATGCCTAGTGAAGTAAGCAGAACCAGGTAAACTTTACACCGATTAATGGCAATATTATGAATGTTGACCAGCAATGAAAGATTTAGCTACTCTAAGCAATACAGTGATCCAAGATAATTCTGAAGAATTTATGATGAAAAATGCTATCCACTTGTAGAGAGAAAACTGGTAAAACTTTGAGCACAGATTGAAGTATAATATTTTTACTTTCTTTTTCTGCAACATACCTAATCTGGACATATGTTTTTATATGATTTCAAATGTACAGTTGATATATTGCTTGCCTTTTTAATGGATGAGGGATGAACTGAAGGGAGAGAGAATTCAAAACTCAAAATTTTTAAAAATGTTAAAAACTATTTTATGAAAGAAAAGAAACAACAGGGTCAGGAATGGTCATGCAGGATGGCTCAGACAAAGTCAAGAATGTAGCTAAGAGAGAGTTTAAGTCTTCTTCCTGTCAGTCATCCTCTCTGATGCAGGAAATTCTTTCTGCTTCCAGTTAGCATTAATTGAGGGACCTAGGAACTCTTGTTGTCTTGAACTCAAGACTGTCACCAAGGCTGGCAATGTTCACCTTATGATCACTCCTCTAAGCTTAGGAAAGAAGACACAAAGCAAAAGAGATGACAAGAGCCTCATTACTCTTTCCTATAGATCAGCATTCTGTGCTGTATAGATCATCCAGTTCGTTGAGATATAATGCTTTCTAGTAATTTTCTTTACTTTCTCTTGGTTATAAATCTCCTTTTTCATTTTTTCTTGATAATGTTTTTCCTCTTTATTATTCTTAACAGTTTTTTTTCTTTATCATCTCAACAACCTTTTTGTATATATTTCCTTTGATTTACAAAATTTCTACTTTTGTGCTAATTTGTTACTTTTGTAGTTGCTTCAGCTGAATGCTTATTCATTAGTCTTCTCTTTTTCTCATCCATTAGTTTAAGTGTTGAGAAATACATTTTCCTCCAAAAGTTGCTTTAGCAGTTTCCTCTCAGATTTTGGCATGTTGTCTCATTTTTATTTTCTTCCATATAATTATCGAAGCAGCTAGTTGGCATGGGGGATAGAGTGTTGGACCTGGAGTTAGGAAGACTTGAGTTTAAATCAGGCCTCAAGCACTCATTGCTGTGTGATGCTGGGTGAGTCACTTGACCACTTTCTGCCTCTGGATCCTCATCTGTAGGATCAGGATAATGATAGCACTTACTTCCCAGGGCTGTTGTGAGGATAACATTTGTAAACTGCTTTGCAAACATTAAAAGTGCTATATAAATACCAGCTATTATTATTTGTTGATCCCATGATTAATATTCTTTGATTAATTATTTAGGATAATATTAATATATCCAAGAGATCTGTTTCTGTTGATCACATTTCCCTTACTAGTTACAATTTTTATTGCATATAATGTGGTTTGGGAGAAAACTTTTGTAGGCAATTCTAAAGCCAGTTCAAGGTTTAAAAATGCAATAAATACTTGTGAACCATAAAATTCAATTTAAAAACAACTTTACTTCTTAGAAATTAAAAGAACCTAGTTAAAAGGATACGGAGAATACTATAATGCTACTCGCCTCAGAAGTGACCAATTAAAGAGTTTAGGAAGGCAGCTGGAGTGCTTGAATAGTCTCAGTCTCCCCACCCCATCTCCAGGGTAAGCCATTTATACTTAAGCAAAGAGAGGAAAAGAGGAGGAAAGAACTCCCAGTGCCTACACTGCAATAGTGGTGGGAGGGTGAGTACACACTTCTGCTCTCAATAGGGGTATGCACATATTTCTTGCACTTTAGTTCTTGTAGTTCAGACACTTCCAACTCTTCATGACCGTCATGTTCATGAGGTTTTCTTGGCAAAGATACCAGAGTTTTTCCTGTGGATTAAGGTAAATAGAAGTTAAGTGACTTGTCCAGGGTCACACAGCTAGTAAGTGTCTGAGGCTGGATTTGAACTCAGATCTTTTTGACTGCAGTCCTAGTGCTCTATCTATTGAACCACCTAACTGCCTCCTAGGCAAACAGAGGTTAAATGACTTGCCCAAGGTCACACAACAAATGTCTGAGGTCTGATTTGGACCCAGATCTCCTTGACCCAACACTATTTACTGAGCCATATAGCTGTCCATTTCTTGCACAGACACTCAAAAGATAATAATCAGAATTGAGAAGGATGAAGAGAACAGGCAGTATTACCTTGTGGAATTTGCATAGTTCTTTTTAATAACCCTAAACTTCTCTCTGGAACAAGACTATTATTACATTTCTGGCAAGACCAGACCCAAACAGAAAGGTATGGAGAATGCTAAGTTAATTGAGCCTGGCAAGGCATTCCTACAAAAAGCACCCTAAGAAGATTCTATTTTTCCTATTAATCTGTTCAGTCTCATCGAGAGAAAGTTGAAATCAATCCTTTCCTCCTAGGCATGTCTTTCCTTTGACACAGTGTAAGTCACTTTCCTTCTTGCCCCAAGTCCCTCTCTAGGACTCGGAATGGATATCAGTAGGGGAGGTTTCTACACTGGGATCTTTTTTTCACTGACAGAATGACAGATCTTTCTGTGTTAAGCTAGTGAATAAAAAAACTAGATTTGAGAAGAACAAAGACATTAAAAAGAAGAGAAAAGACTTGGAAAGTGAAGTTTCCTGCAGATTCCTGGTTCTTCTTTGTTTTAGTTATGGTACTGAGAGGACTACTCCATTACTGCTCTTACCGCTCAGAGTGGGAAAGTCTGTCAAAAATGATTGACCTTTCTCTTACGATTGAGTCTGGCATTCCATTCAATAACATTTATTAAGTCTGTATTATGTAAAAACATTCAACTAGGCATGGGGCACATAAAGATGAAAAATGACCCAATCCCTGCCTTTGAGGAATTTATAATCTAATAGGGGAATGTTTTACACATACAAATTAGTATGATGCAAGATGGAATGTGATAGGAGAGAAGAAGTCCTAAGGGCTCTAGAAAATTTGAGGTGGAAGACACTATTTTTAATCAGGGATTGGGTGATCAGAGAAGTCTTTTTGGAGGTGCTACTGGAGCTGACCTTTGAAAAAAGAGAAGGGCTTCTCTGTACACAGAGGAGAGAAGAGAGTGTACTCCAGGCATATGAAATAGAGATAAGATTAGGGAACAAGGGAAATATTGTGAAATAAGACTTGAAAGGTAAGTTGGAACCTCATCTTGGGCAAGTCACAAACTTGTCTAGGCCTTGGTTTCTTCAACTGTAAAATGAAGTCATCAGATTAGAAGAACTTTGAGCTCTAAATCTCATAATCCTAAGGATTACCCTTTATTCCATATGCATGTCAGGAGACAAAAATTACCAATGTAGGCAGGGGTGTATTGGAGTCATTTGATCTGGCTCTAGAAAGCTTATTACTTAATTTTCATTGTGGACATTTACACTTTGGAAATTGGAAAATGCTATATATCAGGGTTTGACTTGGTTGATTTTTTTTCTTTTGTGTAGTCTTAAGAAAATGATGGGGCAAATGTTAATAATGCAGATTCAGCTTAAGAATGTGTTGTGTATACAGTCTATTCTCCATCCCTGAAAGCTTATTGTTAAACATTGACCACAACACCTCTGCATGTATAAGTGCATTTTAATTCTTTTTCTTCAATGTTCTTTTAGCTTGATTACCAGGACAAAAACCATTTGGAAACCAAAGATTACATCATTTGCCTCTATATTCAAGATTACGACTGACATATTGAATCCAGAGTTGGAAGGGACTTCAGAGGTCACCCAACACAAAGTCCACCTCTATAGCATCCCTGACAAGATGCCGGTCACCTTCCTCCTGAACACCTATGAGGTCTCTTGGGTAACTCATTGTATTGATAATGCATTTTTGTTTATTGTTAATGTAATTGTGCTTCTTCATGAGAAAATCTTTTCCATCCATTAATAGGCCCATGTGATTTTCTTAAGTCACATGGAAGCCTGAGTCACAAGAGTCTAAGTCACATGGAACAGGAAGAGGCAGAGCTAGAACAGAGCTGAGAAGAACTTAGAGAGCAGTCAGAGCTGGGAAGGACATAGGCAAGTAGGCACAGCTAGGCTCCTGAGGGTTCATTTGCTTGTGAGATGTCCCCAGCAGGGTGGGGAGGGGGCAAGGTTTGGGAATGGCTTTGTCCTCTGCAGTGTTAATGTGTACTGGCTTCTTGATTACTATGATGGATTTGGCTTTCTAGTGTTGGCATTTGACTTTCTGGTGTCTGAATTAATGTTTTTCTTTTGCCTTCTCTGGGGAGAGTCTTATACTTCGTGATTCAGAACTACATGGCATATTCATAGTTGCTTTTGGTACTATGAATATTGCCTGGGTGATACACTCATTCTATTTTTTGATAGTTTGAAATGTTTGGGAGCATATTTTTATATTAAGTTAAATGTGTCTCTGTCACTTCTGCTCACTGTCCTGGTTTGTAAGAACTAGGAAATTCTAGGACCAATTAAAAAGAAAACCAAATAACAAAACAAAAAGCCCCCAACAAAATGCAATTTGTTTGTTAAATGACAACTCTTCAAATACTTGAAGACAGATATCTTATTCTTTCTCTCTTTCCCCCTGCCCCTTTATTTAATCCTTTTTCTTCATGGTAAACTATTCCCAGTTCCTTTAAATGATCCTCATCTAGGGCATGGTTTTAAGTCCCTCATCTTTGGTCATTCTCCTCCGAATGTATTACTGTTTGTCAAAGTTTCTTCTAAAATGGGACATCCTGGAAAATACTCCAGAGTATTTTTGCAGAGTATAACAGAACTATTAACTCTGTCATTCTGGACAACATAACTTTTTTATTAATGCAATCCAAGTTTCAATAGATTTTTTGACTACTATATCACACTCTTGAGATTCAATTCATTTCAATTCCAGTTCAACTGAAGTTACATTTGATAGGTATTTACTATGTGTAAGACATAATTCCCTGCTCCCATATCCCATCATGCTATTTAGGCTTCTTTGGGTTCTTGAAAGCCAAGTCAAAAGACATCAAGCACTGAAATGTCCTAGCAACCTAGGAATGTTTTAGTTCTGCACCCAATGAGGGATCATATACCTGTTTTATTGTCTGGGAGACAATCTAGACAAGTTTAGAGAGACACATCCCCAAGCCTGTTGCAAGAAAATGAATTTTTTGCAATAATAATTCTCAATAAATATCTAGTACATCATAGAGAAGATGGAATTACATATCCTTGTCATTGCAAACTACTATGCTGGATAATAGAAATAGAAAGAGAAAAATGAAAGAAAAAATTTTGCTGCCAAGGAGATCACCTTCTTTCTATTGGGGAAAAAGCCACATAATTAGATGCCAGTAATTAGAAGCCAGTAATTAGATGCCAGTAATTAGAAGCCAGTAATTACATGAAGATTTGAGGAGGGAGAGCATATTGACCACAGGGGGAAATCAGGAAAGGCTTCATGAAGGAAGGAACCTGATGCTTTTTACTTTGAAGAAGTTAAGGATTCCAAGAGACAAAAAAAAAATAGGGAATGCATTCCAGGCACTGGCAGGAGATGCCCTGTACAATTACACAGAAGAAATGTAGTACTGAGTGTAAGGAGCAGGAAGGCCATATTGGTTAGAATGTAGCCTGCCTGAAGGGGAATATTGAACTATCTAAAGAGGTAAGTTGAAGCTTGATTGCAAAGGGCTTAAAGTGGCAAACGGAGGAATTTTTATTTTGTGCTAGAAGTTATTGAAGAAGGAGTTATTGAAGATTTTTGAGTGGGGACATGATACCGTCACTTTTGACTCTTGGGAATGTGAATTTGGTAGATATGTGGGATGGGTGGGAGAAGGGAGGGAAAATTGCCTCCCTTATCCCATCCATTAGAAGAAAGAAAACCAATTAGGACAGTACTTCAATAGTCCAGGAAAGAGGTGATGAGAGTCTGGACTGGGGCAGAGACTGGGTGGATAGAGAAGAAGGTGTACTTATGATAGATAATGTAAGGGTTGGATGAAAAAAGACTCATTGATTTTATATGAGGGAGAGGGAAGAGTTGAGGATCATTATGAGGTTATGAACCTGGGGCCACTGAAAGAATAATGATACCCTCAGCAAAAATAAGAAGTTTAGAGGAATATTGGGTTGAGAAGGGAAAATAGTTTTGTTTTGGATATATTGAGTTTGAGATTCCAATGGGACTTCCATGTGGAGATATACAACAGGCAGGTGATGATGCAGGACTGGATTTCTGAAAAGAGAGTAGGGCTAGACATATTTGGGAATCAATTGTATAAAGATGATAATTGAATTCATGTAACCTGACATGATTACCCAGAGATACTGTTGAGAGAAGAGAGATGGGGGCCTTAGGCAGAGATCTAGGGGATATTCGTTGTTAGGTGATGGGATATGGGTGATTGTTAAAAATCAGTGTTTTCCTGCCCTCTGATATAGCTTCCTGACCTAGTGGCATAAAAGGTCCCAGCCACATATGGTCAGGGTTTCTTTAACTTGGTGAGTGCCTGAAATCATTTGAATAGCCATATCCTAATGACATACTGAAGGCAGCTTGGTGGCACAGTGGAGAGCGTGCTGGGTCTAGAGTCAAGAAGACTCATCTTCCTGAGTTCAAATCTGGCCTCAGATCCTTACTAACCATGTGACCTTGAGCAAGTCACTAACCCTGTTTGCCTCAGTTTCCTTATCTATAAAATGAGCTGGAAAAGGAAATAGCAAACCCTTCTAGTATCTTTGCAAAGAAAACTCCAAGTGGGATCATGACAAGTTTGAAAGGACCGAATGACAATGATACACTGATCAGACATGTTTCCAGGTGGACGTAAGTGAGGTTAAGTGCCTCTGTATTCTTGCTGCGCAGTCATGCCATGTAAGGTCAAAGCAGCTTCCTCTTTTTAAAAAATATTTAGTGACGTGCTGTGCCTTATTATATCCCAGCACTGAATCGGAACTAAGACAGTGCTGGGATTAGTGGAGAGACTACAACAACGATGATGATGATGGTGATCCATCAAAAGAGATTATGAATAATTGATAAAAAACTGAAGGAAGAAAACCAGAGAAGGGGAGTCACAGAAACCAAAAGGAAAGAGAACGTCAAGGGAGAACCACTCAGCTCTGTCAAAAACTGCATGGAGGTTAAGAAGGATAGGGCAAAAGCCATTGTATTTAGTAGTGAAGAGATCAACGGTCATATCACAGAGGGCAATTTCAGCCAAGTGTTGAGGGCAGAAGTCAGATTTGCAAAGGATTGGGAAGTGAAGGAAAATGGGATAATGATTGTAGATTTTTTTAAAAAAGAGTTTGGTCATGAAGGGAAGAGAAATATTGGATGGTAGATGGGGTGATGGTAAGTCAAATGACATCTTTTTTAGGATGGAGTTTTTTTTAAGAATGAGCATGTTGTGAACGAAAGTAGAAAAGAAGATAAAGATATTTGTGATAGAGAGGGTATAATTTTCAGAGGCAAGTTTTCATGGGGTGAAATGTATTAGAGTGTATTAGAGAAGAGTAAGGTGTATGATGGCACAAGTAAGCAGGTTGACCTCAGCAGGAACGATTCCCTTTTTGTTATACTGGAGCAAAGGAGGAGAAGATAGGGGATGATGAAGGTGCTCATGATGCCTTTGACTTCCTTGGTAAAATATAAGTCAAGGTCCTTTGGTGAGAGAGAGAAGAGGAGCTAATGTAAGGAGAAAAAAGAAGGTTTGGAATTGTTAGTTTGGGTACTGAGTCAATCAGGGAAGAATAAATTGTATGCAACAAGGGGATTTTTGAAATAAGATGGTACCATTTGACAAGTTGTGAACGTCTTTGGGGTCAGAAGTGAGGAATCAAAGATTGAGAGCAGTGTTTAACTACAGAGTCAAGAGAGAACAATGAAACTAGAATGAAGGGGCTGTTGGTCTTCTAAAGGACTCAGAATAGATTTAGGGGAAGTAAAGTAGAGGGAGAGTTGAGAGGATAGGCATTTATGATCAAAAGAGGAAGGGTTCTGCATTGTGGAGGTAGAATAATTGTGAGCCAGAGTAGGATGAAGGCTATGACCTTCCTTGTGAGAAATGAAGGTGTAGGTGATACAAGTTGAAGAAGTTGAAGTCCTGCGAGGTCAGAGCATTTGAAGGCATAACAATATGTATTTTGAAATCCCTAAGTAAAGATGATGAGTTGGAAAACAAAACTGTACCACTGGAGTTGATCATCACTGGCAAAGGAGAAATAATCACTTGAAAATAAGAATAACTGAAATACAGGTTTGGAGGGGGTGAAAAAGATGAATGGAAAGAACTCAAAGGAAAGGATTTTGCTGATCAGTAGTAGCTGAGGGAGGGTCTCTGTGAGTGGTGAACAAGTAGTATATTTGCTTTCTTTCATGGCCCACTGCAATGGGAGCATGAGAGAAGTACACTGGAGACCATGACTAGGGATGTAATCTCTTTGGAGAGAAGCAATATATGAAGATGGAAAGAGTATTGAGAGGAAGATATCTAAGATGAAGGGAAGTTTGTTTATAATAGAAAGAAGGTTCTGGAGGATACAGTGGAAGGTGAGGGTAGAGCATGGTAGACCTGGTTAAAGCGGTAGAATTGGTTTGTTCTAGATAGTATGGGAAAACACTTGATTCCTCGTCTGCCCTAGTGTTTGAGGCTCTACTCTTGGTTAAGATCCCAGGGAGGCTTTGTGTCTGGCTTCCTGATGGTTATGAAGGGCAGGGGGGTTTTATTATTATTTTTAGATGGTTTGGTGAGGCAGGAAGGAATAGATAATATGTCAGAGACAGTTAACTCTTCCATATCACAGAGGTTAAGGGTTCAGTGCCCCGGCAATCTGGAAAATCTAAGTAAAATGTTTGGCTTTCCCTTTGTACCAGAAGAAGTCTGAATTGTTATGATATTAAAAGATAAAATATGTTGATATTATACAATACTGTATATATATATATATATACACACACACATCTAGAGAGAGAGAGACACACACACACACACACATACATTTCTGAGTTTTTGTCCTTTGCTGCCCATTGTATATCATCTGCAGATTCTACAAAACTCCCCCAAAGTCATATTTAATTTCTTATGCCATCCTGTGATGTATCAAAACTGTGATGGAGAAAGTTGCAATGTGGAAAGGATAACTGTACTTTGATAATTTCTAGGGCAAAGAGGTTTTTTTTGTTTAGGCCACTAAATCCTCTAGTAGTTTTTGTTCCATATGAACTACTTTTAAATCCCATCTTTTCCACTTTGTAGTTATAGAATTTATTTTTTGTTCCTAAGTGTAGGACTTTATATTTATCCCTACTCAAATTCACATCATTAGGATTGGTCCATCATTCCAGCTGGTCAAAATATTTTCAGATTTTTGACTAAGTATTCCATCTGTGTCTTTATCTGTATTATTGACAAAAATGATTAAGTAAGTATAGAGTCCTGTGGCATTGTAGCAGAGATAATGCTCTTTTGGGTAAGTCATTTAGAGATAGAAGAATTCATGCATTCTAGAATAGAGCTGAAAGAATACAATGCTAAATCATGGAGTATGTTTGGAAGTAGGCAGATACATTTTTTCCATTTTCATTCTTTTCCATCACTTCTCAGAAAGTGTAAGCCACTCCTTTCAGAGTGTCTCTTATGAGGGTTATGGTGACATGTTCAAATATGCTTCAGAATGTAGGGCCTTGGGAAAAACACTTCATTTTCTATGTTCCTCTGCCTTAAGCCTTGAACCAGATTCTTCTGCATCAGGCTATGGAAGGCTTTCATTTCTTTTCTATGATGTCTTGGGATTCCTTTTATATCTGTGAATTTAAGTCATTTGGCTTAAGGATAGTAGGACCACTTCTGGGGTTCAATATGTTGTGTTATGTATGTCAAAATGTCTAAGGCAAGCTTGCGGTGGGGGGAACCCCAACAACCCTATTGACAATTGCTGATGTTTATATGGTGCTTCAAGGTTTATAAAGCACCTTATGGCATTTTCTAATTGGTTTTCCTAACAAACAACCCTGTAAGATAGGTACAATTATTATCCACAGTCTACCGATAATGTAATTGTGATTTAGAGAAGTTTGGTGATTTCCCCATCATCATGCAATGTCAGAAGGAAGATCTGAACCTAGATCTCCCTAAGGCAAAGTCCAGTACTCAATCCATTTAGTTATGAGGGATGTGATGCTAGTATTTCATACTATATCTTGCCATCTGGATTTAATCATGTTAGTTTCAAATCTACACTCTCTAGGCAGGAGGTGACATTTTTATGTGAGGATGTAATGAAATACTGAGATCATTGCTCCAGTTGTACCTATTTTTACTCTAGCATTGTTTTACGAGGTTGAAAAATTAGATGTCAACCACCAAACCCTTATTAAGCACTTCTTAGGTTCCAAGCACCATTCTAAGAACTGGGGATGCAAAGAAAGGCAAAAAGTTTAAATTCAAATGGTGGAGGGAACATGTATTTAATTAGATATAACCAAAATATATATAATCATCCCACTTGACAAATGGTGATTTTTTTTTTTTTTGCCTCTTGCCTCTTCCCTTCCTAGTGGTGTTCTAAATAACTCATCTTTTTATATTAAATTTCCTGCTAGTTAATCATGTGAAAGTTACAGGTACTATCAGGATAACTACAGCAATGACATTGGCTTAATTCAATTCAACAAACATTTATTAAATATTTACTATGTACAATGTATTTTGGTTAGGCAGCTAGAAATACAGGAGTCTTTGAAGATGGCTACACTGGAAGCTTCCATTTTCTGATTATTCATTGGGATTTTCAAGTCATTGACCTACAGCTCACAATTCTATTTGAAAATTCTTTTTAAAAAAATTTGTATTTTTCCATTTACTCCCCAAAGAACTTATACACCCTGTTATGATTGGTTTGCAAGGATAAAGCTTTTCTATGTCATTTAGCTTGAAAAGTTGTTGTTTGAGGCTGTATTAAAGGTATTGTTCCCTTTCAGTGCAAATAAATTTTGTTTATTTTGAGGGAACTACTTCTGAGAAAATGATTCCCAATAGGCTTGTGATATACATCTATAAACAATGCCATTTTCCCAGAAATGCTGTTAAGGGATTCTTTTATTTTTTAGTCAGTATTCAAATTTGTTCAAAAAGAATTGATTTCGGTTTTACCTGTACATATTAAACTGCATTCAATCTTTTTCTCTGCCTCCCTCCTTCCCTTCTTCCTTCTCTCCCATCCCTCTCTCCCTTGTTTATCTTTCTTTCCTCTCTTGATCTGAACCTGGGACTACATAGAATTGGACACTCTCAGTGAAAAAACACCAGCTACCTCCACTAAACTGTATGGGGGCACTGAGTCCTTGAGTCAAACAGCTAGTACGTATCAGAAGTGGACATGAGCTCAGGTCTTCCTCACTTTGATGTTTATCTATTCACTACCTTTGCTGCCTCTTTTTAAATGGAAACCACCATAATGGCCATCTTCAGACATACAGGTTTATGTCTAGCTGCCTAACAAAATGCTTTGCACATAGTAGACGCTTAATAAATGTTTGTCAAATTGAATTAAACCAGTGTCCCTGCTGTAGCTATGCTGACTTCACATGTAATGTTCATATGATTAGCAGGAAATTGTATATAAAAACTGAGTTATTTAGAACATCACTAAGAAAGAGACAAAAGACAAAAATCACCATTTGTCAAGTGGGATGATTGTATATACCTTGATTGTATCTAGTAATATACATGTTACCTCTCCCATTTGAATTTAAATGAGAGAGGGAGCTGGAATGCAAGTCAGGACCCCTGGATTCTAATCTTACTACATTTGCTACTAATTAGTGATGGGACCTTGATCAAATCACTTTACTGTTCTAGACCTCAGTTCTTTGTGTGTTTGTCCTTCATTGCCAAAGAAGACCATGCCATCAGAGAAGTGATGACATGACTTGTACTTGACTTTGTTTTGAGGGAGGGAGGGCTGTGCAGGTCACCAGCCTCACTTCTCCTCCTGAGCCATCTGAATCCAGTGACCAGATATTCATCAGGATGACAGGAGATGACCCAAGATGAGGCAATTGAAGTTAAGTGACTTGACCAATTGAAGTTAAGTGACACTCACACAGCTAGTGAGTGTCAAGTGTCTGAGGTGAGATTTGAAACTCAAGTCCTCCTATCTCCTGCACTGGTGCTCTATCCACTGCACCACCTTTTTTACCTGCACAAGGAAGGCATTAAGTTGGATCATAGAATTTGGAGTTGGAAGGAACCTTAGGGTCATCTCCTTCAAGATTTTTATTTTGTAGATAAAGAAACTGAGACCAGGAGAAATTTGTTCAGGGTCGCACAAGTGATAATCAACAGAGCCAGGGTTTGGGCAAGGGTCCTATGCCTCTAGTGCTCTTCCTATCATACTACGCTGAATGATTTCCAACATCATTCCCAGTTCTTTTATTTTATGAAACTATGTCCCAAGTAGTATCAGAATCCTTGTTCTGGAGTTTATTTCAGTTTTGCATTTCTCTTTTTCCTCAGAAATGGGATGGATTTTGAAGATGAAGAAACTGAGGTACAGAGAGGTTCAGTTACTAACCTGGAGTCACACAGAGATTATTATTAAAGAAAAGATTTGAATGCAAATTCTTTGACCCTCAATTCAGTTTTGATACCCCGCGATCATTATCATTGCTTGATCTTAAGTGAGAGAAGGAAAAAAAAACATGATTTCTCTGTTTGAGTGCTAAGAACTGCCTAGTCATGAGCATTTCCTTCTCACTAAGGCTTTGTGTGGATCTTTCCAAGACAAAGGTATCTTCAGAGAGATTTAGTGCCTGCAGTGTTTTCAATGCTTTTCTGGTCAGATGTGTCCTGGGGCAAAATGGAGCTTTCTGAGCTCTGCGATGGATCAGTGATGCAGAGTAACTCAAGCATGGGCTGAAAAGGCTGCTGTCCACATCCCCTACTATCATTTACTATAAATTCTTGTGTCAATGACTAGAGTCATTCAATCCACTTCAGATTCTTTTTCAAGAATATATTCCCAAGGCATACGTTCGACTAAAACAATATTTGCATAAAATTCAAGTTGCTAGCAAATTATATTTGAATGTTTACAAATGCATGATTTCCTCCAACCTGACATTTTCCCTCCCCTTATTCCCCACCCCTCCTCCGTTCCCCTTCCTCACATTACAGATTAGCACTTCTGGACCTGGACACTGTCCAGGAAAGCAGAAGGATTTTTCCTGCTGTTCTGGAGTTTGAGTTCATTTTGTTTGATCGACTTATCATCAACTCCTTACTGTGCATATTTATTAGTCACTCTGTCAACACTTCCCATAGTCAGGACTGTGAGGATTGTGCATCAGAGAGCTGTATATGTATATATATATGTGTGTATATATATATATACACACACACACACAGCTATCTTTCCTTCCTTCCTTTCTTCCTTTCTTTCTTTCTTCCTTCCTTCCTTCCTTCCTTCCTTCCTTCCTTCCTTCCTTCCTTCCTTCCTTCCTTCCTTCCTTCCTTCCTTCCTTTCTTCCTTTCTTCCTTCCTTCTTTTCTTCCTTTCTTTCCAGTGTGCTTTTCACTCTACTACACTACCTCCTGAAAGGAAGGACAGTGAGCAATGTTGAATGCTGTGAGAATTGGAGCAATGCTTTCCAGTAGAATAAATTCCTCGGAGTGCTAGATGTTTACTGTTACAGTAAATACTAAATGGTAGCAAATGTTGGCTTGTGTTGGGTGCGAGATTAATGAACTATTGTCGACTCCACAGTACTTAGGAACAGTCTTGTCCAGGATAGCAAGACACTTCAATCAGTCAATCAATAGGTACTTATTATTACAAAATATGTACAACAATGAATACACTGTAACTTTTTTGAGGTATGAGATGAATGATGGTGACTACAGGTATTGGGTTAGAGATTAGGGAAGGCTTCATATAGAAAATGTCATGGTTCCCAGAACTTTCTTCTCCCCATAACTTTTCTGTATTAATTCTGAGGAAGCCTAGCTATTCCCACAGACTGACGTTTACTCTTGTTTAGGTGGAGCCCTTCTTTCCCGACATCTCCCTTCCTGTGTGACTCTTTTTCTCTCACAGACTCTTGTCTGAGTCTGTTTTGGGTATTAGAAAAGTAGGAAGAAAAAGTTGTCCAAGACCACTACCTTAGAGGTGCTATGGGAGAAAGTTTCCCTTACCAAGCCTCCTTCCTCCTAAAATGTTTGATTCATTAGTGCTCAGGGGAATCCATGATGGCCAGTATTCACATGACTTAAACTTTTCCTTGCTTTGGGGGAGTTATAACAATATTTATAGTATTATTCTAATACATAATATTTAAAAGATCCCTCTGGTTTGTTCTGAGCACCCAGATAAGGACTGTCCAGTAAATTAGAAAGAGAATGTCTTTGTTTCCATTTCCCTCTTAACTCTTCTTGAGCAAATGAAATACATCAAAGAAATAATGCAATGGGTTAACCACAGTTTATTAAGATCTTAATATTTCTTTTAGAGACTAGGTTGACAGCTTGTAAAATATTAGCTCTAAAGAAACAGAAAAAAGTTTTAAAAGGCAGATATGAGCATGTAGAGATATTTACTTTCTTGGGATGGAAAGGAAAGAGGGAGTTTCATTATTTATAGTCACTGGCCAATAAGGACCTCTTTTCCAATCAACCCGTAGTTAAAGCCAAAGCAAGTGAAAGTGGTAGCAGGGGAAATGGCGGTAGTTTGCTTCTTGCTACATATCAATGAGTTTGTTACCTCTTTTCACTGATATGGGGGTAGGGTGTTCTTGAATGCCTTCCTTCCCCTGAGATTTTGGTTTCTCCAACATCCCTTTAAGGATAGAGGGAGGAAGAGATTATCTTAAGTAAAGTCACACTGTCACAGCTTCAAGGGACTTCAGTAGTAAGGTATTGGGGATTTTATAGTTTTGAGCAGACACTGATCTCCAATGCTTGCTACACAGATATGGAGCTCAAAATGAATAGAAATAGTCCTATAAAGAGTAGTCAAGTCTATAGGTTAATTCTCCCAAACAATTTTAACCATAATGTCGCTTGACCGTGTTAATACCAGCTTTGCTTTGAGGACAAACAGTCCTTGCCTCTTCACCTGAATGCAGCCAGGCAGCAGAAAGGAAGAGACTTGTTTGCTTCTGGTTACTGTTTTCAACAGTCAATCACATGGTTAGCAGCCTAGAACCATTTATAGAATGTCTGTGCATACTCCATGTTAGGGAACGTGACCCTTCCATTATATATCATCAGGACTTTCTAGATGCAGACTCCCCAGTCTCTTCCACATGGGTTGGAAGTAGGCAGGACATAACAGTGCTCTCTCTGAGATGGTGCTCCATTGGCCAAGCCACCATGGGGAGAGGAGTGTTATGAACTTTCTTGCTCCATTCATGTTCTCTTGTCTCCTTGTGACAAACGTATATATTTGCAAGAAGGGTAATTAGACAGTCTTTCATCTGTGGCCAAGAGAGTGCAGAGATCCTGGGAAGAGTGATGAATGGAATGGCCAAGTTAAGCTGCGAAACTATAACTAGGAAGTAGAGAATATGAAATTTACCTTTCTCTTGATTAAGTATTTTATTTTATTTGCATTATACATGTAATGACATTATGCTGGTGTGCTAATTCTGAATCCGTATTTTCCTTCTGTGAGTGTAAAAACCCCCTACATAACAGAAAAAAAGAAGGGTAATTGGGAGTAAGGAATACAATCTATAGTAACGGAGAAGAACACAAATTGCTTGCCTTATGGAGTTCAGAGCCACAACTATCCCTATCAGTTCAGAATGCTAACTGTATGAGTTAACCAGCCACAGATTATAAAAGTTTCATGTTACTTGGAAGGTTAGATTCCTAAATTATAATACAATTTTTGAATTCATTGGTGGGGCAGAACTTGTTCCAAAATTCTTAGGCAGCAATGTAAAAAACAGGTCAAAGTTGTGACCCCCCCCCAATCCACCATAGGATTAAATATCTTGATGTTTTAAGACAAAATAATATAACTGGTGGTTAGAGTTTATGTAAATTTAAGGTGATATCTAACTTCTTACTATCATACCAGTCCAAATTATACCTTTTATTAAGGTATTTTATTAAGGTAAGATTTTATTAAGTGGGAAAGTCAATTATGTTTGTCTCGATTAATTAATAATAAATTAATATCTATTAAGTGCCTACTGTGTACAAAGCATTGGACTAGATACTGGTAGTGGGGCATGGGTGAATGAAATATGGGTAACTATGGTATGGTTTGAGCAATCAAGGAATTCACAATATAGTAAATTAAATAACTTGGAGATGCAGTCTATCTTCCTCTGTGCTTAATTTAAGACTATTGTTTAGTTCAATCACTGGAATTTGGGACCCCTGTAGAGTAAATTAAATGAATAATCACTTGCTCTAGTCCCCTAAACAGATGGAAAGTGTTTAAAAATAGCATATTTCTTTCATGGAGACCTCTAAGTCAAATTCTTGCTATAATTATTTAAATATTGTGGCTCAGTGTCTTCTATTAGATCCTGGTTTTTTTTAGAAGTCCAGATGTTGAATTTACCCCCTTTGTATCTTCAACAAAGCTGCATCTTTGGCTGCCAAAAATGTTTGGAAAACTATGTACTTCAATCATTTTTTTTATATCATTTTGAGTCTTTAAGAATTTTTGAATATACTTGCCTTTCAGCTGAAAAAATAAATTGAATCCTTGTTAAATGTTCTGAATGTAGTAAATATACTATAGGATATAGTAAACTCATTTAATGCAATAATGGAAAATAGTCGCCTAGGGACTCATTTGAAGACTGTACTCTATCATAAAGGAGGGAAATTTGGTTCCTTCTCTTTTTCCCTCCCCCTCACCAGGTGATGTAGTCATAGGATGACAAGGTTTTAATCAATGTGGTTCCTTTACAAAGTATGATAACCTTTCTCTCATGAAACTAAGTGGAGCCTGTCTATTGGACAAACAAACAAAAAATTGTCCATGCGCCTGGGGGCATTAAATAGATAAGCCCTGGAGACAGTACTTATAGAGTTATAGAGTTGACGATAGTTAAAGCAGAGGCCTTCAGTTGAGGAAGAAGGACACTGAGAAGGAATCACGTTGAGCATAGATGATTTTTTTCCTTCTCTTCCTCCATTTTTGGCCTTGGGTCTAGCAGTGGATCTCCTTGTCCAAAAGGAAATACCCCATCCAACAACCGGAAGGTGAATCAAAACAATCTGAGACAGGGTTGAGGGAGCAGAAACACACACTCTAGATAAACTGACACAGATGCAAAGAGATAGTCACTTGAGGCTAGTATCAACTGAAAGGAGTGGGATTCTTGGCAGCATAAAAGAGAGATGACTATAGACTATAGACTCAAGACAAAGCTATTCCTGTCAAGCTATCCCTTGGAGAGGAGCAGACCCTGGGAACACAGCTGAGCATGCTATGCAACAGATACGGTACACCCAGGAAGGAGCTCTGTGCAGATTCCACAAGAGAGAAAGAACAGAAAGGCCATGAAGCATGGGAGTCACGAGCTCTTTTGGCCACATGTGTTCCCTATGTATGTTCCTCACTAATAGGATACATACTCTAATTTTGTTCCTACTCTTTTCATGGATCCTCTGTATTTGTGGAGAAGTGTGTCCAAATTTTACTGAAGGGAAATGTTGTAGCTTCTATCTTTACTATGTCATCTTAGTAAATGCCTTTTTTATTAGTAGATTGTATCTATTAATGGAAAATATGCTGATAGGGGCTTTGGAATTATAGTATTAGGAATGAGTGAGTACCTTCAGGACACCCACTGAATTCTAAGATTGTATCCTTAATCACTTCTTTTTAATATACTAGCTTTGGGAACAAAGGACAACAGTCACCGTATAGCATATTAATAGTAACTATTAAAATGGGAGATTATTAAATACATTTTTATAAGATTGACAGTTTCCCAGACAGAAAAGTAACTAGATACATTTTAGACCTTCAGACCTTCATGGTTAGTTGCCATTTAGTATGACCATCTCGAAAATCTTGTCATTCTTACTTCCTTTTGTGCTTGTTATAGAATTTCCTACTCGTGATCCCATGTCAATTAGTAAACCTAATTTGTGCCTTGTTTTTCATATTGAGCTCTAGAGGCTGATAATATTGTAACAATAAGATATCTGAAAGAACAGAGGAATACCAAACACTTGACTAATTATTCACATAGGAAAAATCAATTGGATGAAGAATGCTTGTCATCTAGGAAGCTATATCATATGGGTGGATAGACAATCCTTAGAATCAGACCATTAAGATGTAGACTTAGATCTTTGGATATAAAGTGAGTTGGGCTCAGAATTGAACACAAGGCTATATGACCTTAGATAATTCTCTTTACTTCTCTGGTCATTAGTTTCCTTTTCTATACAATGAGGGGATTGGAACTAGATGACTTTTGAACCTTGGGGAATATCCCCTCTTTTATAGCTTTCTTGGATGCAAATAGAGATATAAATACATGTCAGTATTACTAATAGAATATGAGAAGAGCCAGATCTTGGAACCAAAGAACCTGGATTTAAGTCCCAGTTCTCTCTGTTATTGGTTGTGTGGCATTGAGTAAAATCTGAGCCTGTTTCTTCATCTGTAAATTAAGGATAAAAATATACTACCTAATTCACAGGGTTCATGTGAGGAAGGCACTTTGTGAACCACAAATGTGAACTTTTATTAGTAACATGATTGAGGGAGCCAAGTGCTAAATTCTTTGTACATAAAAAGGGCACAAAAGTAGTATATTGAGAGTCTGACCCATTCTCAGAGTCCACTAACTTGCCTGACTGATTCAATTTCTTAGTGCGGAGCATGCTGGGACAATGGTTTCTGGGGGGACCGTGATAACACGTCAGGTAAGTTCCTTCCAGAGAATATGGAACATAGGTAGATATTCTGCAACTGGTTCCAGTCAGCTAACCATTTGTTGAAGAAGAAATTTTTTTGACTGACTTCAGAGATGTTCAGAAAAAGCCTATCTATATTAGTCACATACTCTTGGCTCATTTTCTTTTGGCTTCATTTGGTGACTTAGCTCACAACTTCTGGTGAGAGACCATGCTGACCTTGAGAATTTTCAAAGGTCAGGAGAATGAGCCACAGGAATCTGGGAGTGAGAGTCCAGGCCAAGTTTCACAACCAGGGCAGTCTCCAAACAGTAAGGAATTTTGGGAGTGACCTTTGGAATCCCAGACCCTGAGATGAGAACTCATCCTGCATCCATATCATGTTTGAACATAAACTTGGCAAGATCAGTGCTATGTAGGTACTAAGTTAAGTTCAGTGTCCGCTTTCCCTGAGACCAAGGTGGGATGGGGTAAAGCATGTACTCCAAGGTACTGGCAATGTGGGGAGGATGTTTGTACATTTTTTTCTTGCTATGTATTTGAAGCAAAGATTCCTTTGCCTCATTACTGGCCTCTAATAATGGAGGGAACACAGCCGGTGGGAGCTCAATCCAAGGGTAGTAAACTTAGTCACTGAACTTTTCCAGACATGAATGAAGCAGAGGAAATAGCTGAAGCAAATAGAACAGACCTTTTGGAAGCTGTTCTGAAATCAGTCATTGAGACTTTATTTCTCCATGTGGTTAGCTGACCAGAACCAGTTATGGAATGTCTGTATATGCTTCAAGGTTATTCCCTTATATCTCTTTAATTCTCCTGGGAGCCATCTCTCTGGCATTTTCCACATAGAAGGGTTGCATCAAGTATCATAAATCTAATGTAATTTATTATTTTATTTAGTTATATTTAAAAAAATGGATATTTGTATTGGTATTGACCCAAATCTGTAAATTAATTTTAAGGATATTGTCATCTTTATTATATTGGTCCAAACCATTGGAGGACATTGACTTTTCCCCTAATCATTTAGATCCTCTTTGTATTTCTGTCAAATCAGTATTATAGCTCCCTTTATATGGAGTGTCCCAAAAGTCTTAGTGTAATTTTAGTCTGTATTGTAATGTGCAATACATTTCTCAGGTTTGTTAATGCCATCTTCATCCATCAACCATTAAAGCAAAAGAAAAAAACCCACCTCAGTGCCATAGAATTATTTAATCTTAGAGTTGAAAGGCACGTTAGAGGTCACCTAGTCCAATCATCTATCCCTACCTTTCCCTGTAAAGCAGGACTTTCCTTCCTAACAGCCATGACAGGTAGTCATTGAACATCTGCTTGAACATTTCAAGGGATTGAGGTTTCTAGAAAATGGCAGTCTGCTTCATGTTTGGACAACAATAGTTAGGAAAAATGTCATCCTGATATTGATCCAAAAAATTGATCCTAATTCTGATTGGGGGAAATAAAAAATGTACAGCTGATTATTCCTCTTGCTACAAAAGAAATTTGCCAATATTTAAAGGTGGCTATAGCATGAATCCTTTCTTTTTTTAGACTAGATATCTCCTGTTTCTTTGAGCTTTCCTTATGTGGCATGTTTTTCAGAACTTTCAGAGTCCTATTTACTTTCTCCTCCATACGTTCTTGTATCCGTGTTCTGTCCTGAACCAAACGTAATCCTTGTGCTTGAGCCTGTTCATGCTGGCTTGGGCTGATCTTTAAATTTTCAGTCTGAGAATTTATTTATGCCACATAAATCACCAAATGCTACACATCAGTGCTCGATTTATGGCTTTGTTTAGTGTCTAACAGGGAAAATGTTAATCATGCAGATTCAATTTAAAGTGTGTCCTAAATTTTCAGAGAGCCATTGTACCCCTGTCCAGATACAGTCTGACCAGTTGAGGGCATAGAGGAATTATTACCTCCTTTAATGTGTATCCATATATTTATTCATTCAGATTCAGACTGCACTAGCTTTTGTTTTTTTGGCAACTTCATGACATTGTAGGCTCAACACAATTTACACACACACACACACACACACACACACACACACACTTGCCACCAAGTCTTTTTCTCAGGAATTGCTGTTTCTTTTCTTAATATGAGTAGTTTGATTTTTTTTTTTTGAGTTCTGGGGATCCTCATCCCCACTCCCATTCATGCGGACAAATTGGCTTCCCAGAAGAGGCTGGCTGGATTTCCCTCTCTAAGAGTACTCCTGAAGGACTGTGGAGTTTTCCATAATAAAATTTGCTTAAAAACCTATTTAAACATTGTAGTCAGTATCTTCCATTATCAACTGACCCAAGGATCAGTGTGCTTCTATCAATTTAACCAGTTAACATCAATAAGCTTTTCCCAAGAGATATTTATGAAGAACATATGGTAAAAATGGAAGTTACAAAACATTTCTTTTAACAAAGGGCAAGCTCTCTAATCTACCATCTTGGTCTCTGGAGAGACTGAGCTGAGGCTTAAAGTGGGGGCTACACAGCAGTAGCCTCAAGGTCACTTCATGCAGGACACTGGCATTTTGGCCACTTTTGGTCTGACTCTTGAAGTTTGTTTTGGACTTGTTCTGGCGTCTCACCCAGTTTGATTACTGTCAAATCCTGGTATAGACTTCAGACCTTTGGAGATCTTATGAGGCCCTGTACTAAAGGGAAGAAAAGACAGTCAGGTGACCCATCCAAGACATAGGCTTGCCTAGGAGGCCATGCTTTCAGTGGGTCTGATTAAGAGAGGACCTGAGGTCCCTCCTCCACCTAGATCCTATAGTAGTTTATTCTACCCATTTAATGTAGCCAGAGGGGAAAGAGAAAAATTGGGATTTATGGATGCATAACCAATTCTAGCTCAACAGCCAATCAAAAGGCCATATTTTGTCACATAGTAAGCAGATAGGAAACATCCAGCTGTACAGTACTTTCTCCAAAGCGAAGAATGGGGCTTTCTATTATACATATCTAGAAACAGGCTCACCAAACATCCACGTGGCAGATCGTATCAGACACAGCATGCTATGCTTATTCCTGAGGACTAGACTTTTATTGACCAGTACACTACAAAGAAGAAGCAAAAATGCTTTTGCACTCTAATGGGAGAGGTAACACACCTGAATGTATATATACAATACTTATATGAACATATATGTATATATACACATGTGCACACATCCATACACACAAAATAGCTAAAAGATAACTTTAGAGGGGAAGGAATTAATAGGATCTAATATTTATCTCTGATAAATTACTATGAATTTGGTTCATTGTCGGGTGTGTGTGTGTGTGTGTGTGTGTGTGTGTGTGTGTGTGTGTGCAAAGTGTTTTACAAATATTTCACTTAATCCTCACAACAAGCCTGGGAGGCAGGTGTTATCATTGCTATTTTAAAGGTGAGGTAATTGAGGCAGACAGAGGTTAAGTGACTTGTCCAGGGGTCACATAACTAGTAAGTCTGGGGTCTGATTTGAATTCAAATTTTCTTGACTCGTGGTTTAGTGCTCTGCCCATTAAATTCTTTTTGAATCTTTCTTTTTCAATCTAGTATATTAGGATCCTTCTCAGATTTTTGTCAGCTACAAATCTGGTTAACATTTGTCATCCCAGATATTGATAAAGATGAACAGCACAGAGGTAAATGTAGAATGTCACTACATACCTTTATGGAGCAAGAAATATTAGTAGGTTGTCCTGACTCATTCTTAATATCCCATGTTGACTCTTCTGAAACCATGTGCTCAAAAGTCTGTTCTAGAACCTTATCAAAAATCAATGGCAAGCCCATTAACCTGGGTTTTCTGGAATCTACCCTTCTTTCTTGAAATGTGTTTGTCCTTAGTTATGTGTTTCTGCTTGTATCTTTTATGCATATTCTTTTAAAATCTGAGCAACCTGTAAAGCCACTTCAATTTTCTTCCTATTTGTTTAGAGGAGTTAGGGTCTCATAACCACTGACTTTGAGGAGTTGGTACTCAATAGGTAGCTGTAGTAGATTTGTAGTCAACCAATAAGAAGGTAGAAAGAGAGATTGCATCCTATTCTCCTTGGGATAGCCTATCCTGGGATTTGTGTCTGATGCCACCACACCTACCTTTATTGTTGTCACCTCCTCACTCCACTTTCTACCTCCACTGGGCAAGCTACCAACCTACTTCCTACTGCCACTACCCAGCCCACTACCAAGGTACCTATTGAAACAGTAGCATGACTGCTTTCTGTTCCCCAAATCATGTGGTGATCAGAGGGCAGTTTCTATGCTATGGGCCAGTGAATAATTAGTAAGAGTTCCATTCCCCCCCACCCCTTTTTTGTTTTGAGTGACATAGAATGAGTCTCTCAAGATGCATAAGCATGAATGGATTGAGATTTGTATCTTTCTTCACAAATTTCTTCTTTTCCAAACTGTTTTTCCCAAATGGTTGCCAAAGGTAGCATCTTTCTAGTCATCCAACTTCACAATATCTTTCTGATCTCTTTGCCTCTTCACTCTCACTCATTCCATATATTCAATCAGTTGCCAAATATTGTCTTTTCTATTTCTACCATATCTTACATTTCCCTCTTCTCTCTACCACTCTAATCTAGGGTCAGGGATGAGGACCCTGTGGCTTCAAGGTCACACGTGGCCTTCTAGATCCTTGGGTGTGGTCTTTTGACTGAGTTCACCTTTTACAGAACAAGTCCTTTTATTAAGGGGATTTGTTTTGTGAAATTTGGATTTAGTCAAAGGGCCTCACTTGAGGACCTAGAGGGTCATATTTGGCTTAGAGGCCTCAGGTTCCCCACCCCTTCTAGGCTCTCTTCTCCTGTTTCAAGTTTCTTTTCTTCCTAGTTCATCCCCTACATAAGAAGTTTTCAAAGTATGGTCTGAGGTCCACCGGGGAGTCTCTGAAATCTTTCAAAAGGTTCCTGAATTCAAAACTGTTTTCATAATGATATTAAGATATTATTTGCCTCTTAAATGCTCCTCTGTTTTCCAACTATATTTGTATGACTGGATTTTCTTCATAAACTTCAATCAAAACAACATTACAATAGATTAAATGTAGAAGCAGACAGGAGAATCTAGCTGTCTTCCATTGAGTCAAGCACTAAAGATACTATTTGTTAACATGTTAGCATTATTTTTGTTGTTTTAAAATGAATAAATAAAAATATTTTAAAATTGGTCAATCAGTTTCTAATGTGGCTAACATTAATTAGGAATCCACACACAAAAAAATCTCTTTGGGATCCTCAATAAGAATGTAAAGGTGTCCTAAGACCATGAAGTTTGAGAATCTTTATTCTATACAATGTTGAAGTGGTTTTCCTAAAATGTAGGTCTGAACGTGGCACTCCCATATTCAATACACAGTAGCAGTGCCATATTGACTCTGGAATAAAATGTTATTTCATTTTTATCTTTCTCCTCCTAAAATGTCTACTTTTAATGTAAATTTTACAATACATATAATATTAGTCTAGTAGTACATATGTAACTTATAAATATGTAAACATACACATAATAAAATGTATGTTAAAAAATTAATTTTTTTTACTAGTCAAGGTGCTCTGTCAAAAAACGTTTAGAAACCCCTAGTCTCTAGAAATAATTTAGGAAAATCAGCTTAGATACCTGGGCTCCTCTTCATTTTATCTGTTGCCAACAATCAACCTCAGAATGAACAAGAGGTAGATGCCTTCATAGAGCTGTTGGCAGATGCCACCATCTAAATTTTACACCTTAATTGCTGTCCCTCCCTGATTGTAGTACCATGTGTGTGTGTGTTCGTCCTTCGTTGCCAAAGAAGACCATGCAGTCAGAGAAATGATAACATGACTTGCACTTGACTTTGCAGAATTCTTTTGAACTGCACTACTTTTTAAAGTTTCTGGAAATGGATCCCTACTGATATTTTCTCTGAAGTTTTTGAAATCATTTCCCCTAAAGCCTACGGGTACGTTTTGATCAAGTTCCCTGCCTCGGCTATTATGAGAAATCTAAAATGACATTATTGCTTTCTTCCAAGCTTCCCATTACTTCCACTTCACCAATCAGCTTGTCCTTGTTGATCATAATTAAATACAGAGTAACTGCTCAGTGGAATGCTCCAGGGCTCTTATCCTTGACTCTGTTGTGTTAAAGATTTTTTTTTAATGACATGGATGAAAGGAGACATGGCATGCCTGTCAAGATACAAGAGATCTTGACAGTCTAGAATGATGGGTTATATCCAATAGATGAAATACGATAGAAAAAAATATAAAGTATTATACTTGAGTTGAAAAAAATCAACTTTTCAAGTATAACATGAAGTCAATATGTTTAGAAAGCAGTTCATATGAAAAATATCTGGAGGTTTTGGTGTATTACAAGCACAATGTGAATCCAATCTGAGGTAATGACCAAAAGAAAAAACACAAAACAACCCAACCCAAAAAACCAAACCTGACCAATTAGTGGAATTTAAGAATGCATTAGCAGAAGAGGTATGGTTTTCAGGGAGGACTAGCACTGCTGGTGTGATGACTTGCTGAGACCTTTTCAGGGTTACTCATCTACCATTGGTGTCCACTTGTCGCCCAAGTGTCACCTCTGGCTCCAAGAAGCTGTGGCACGCCTAGTGGCCACACCCCATTAAGACCAGATCAGCAGATGAGCTAAACTAGGTTGAGGGAAACCTAATGGCCTCAAACCATCAGGGAGGTAGAGGGATGTCTACTCTAAGCATGTGAAGACTTCCCCTGGTGGAATGGGCAGATAACAATGTGTCCCAAGAGCCATGAGGATGACTGAAGCAGGTGCTGTGGAGCACTTAGAGCTTGATCAAACATGGAAGATGTCAAGGTCATCTACTGCATCCTGGGCCATTGCCAGCCATCCAGACTTCTGTCGTGCCCCTGGACTTCGATGATGCTGGAAGAGAGAGTGAGGTTGGCAACTTTGTACAACTTTACCTCACTTAAATCCAGTTCATGAGCAAGTCAAATCGCTCATGATGTCATCGGTCCTCTTCAAAAAAAATGAACAACAGTAACTACAGAAGTATAATACCCAACATGAGGGAGGTGATAGTCTTTATTAAGCTCTGCACCTGTCAGTCAGACCCTTTCTGAGATGCTGTGACCAGTTATTGGTGCCATGACTTAGATAGGATATTGATGTACTGAAACTGTCTAGAGGAGAGCACCCAGGAAGACATAAAGCCCTGCCACGTAAAATGGAAGAAATTTGAGTTTATAAAAGACTTTAGGGGAGACATAATTACTATGTGACAGCTGTTTCACACACCTTTCCTACAGAGGCTATAGAAACTGTTGGGGCAGCTAAGTGGTGCAGTGGATAGAGCACCAATGCAGGAGTCAGGAGGACCTGTGTTCAAATGTCACCTTGAACACTTGACACTCACTAGCTGTGTGGCCTTGGGCAAGTCACTTAACCCCAATTGCCTCATCCTGAGTCATCTCCAGTCATCCTGATGAATATCTATCTGGTCACTGGATTCAGATGGTTCTGGAGGAGAAGTGGGGCTGGTGACCTGCACAGCCCTCCCTCCCTCAAAACGAAGTCAAGTGCAAGTCATGTCATCATTTCTCTGATGGCATGGTCTTCTTTGGCAACGAAGGACGAACACACATACACTCACACACACACACACACACAGAAACTGTTACTGTTTCTTTAAAAATCAGGGAAGACTGAAGAATAACTATTTAACTGTCAATCTATGACAGGGATTTTTTAAATATTTGTTTGTCGTAGATGCCTTTAGCAGTTAGGTGACACCTATTCTCAAAATATTCTCACACCCTTTCTCAGAATAATTTGTTTAAAGTCATAAAATAAAACACACAGGATTACAAAGGAAATCAATGATATTGATGGAGTTATCAAAATGTTAACAAAAGCCAGCTTACAAACTGTTGGTCCTCTGAGATAGGACTTTGGAGAGAATGAGGAGAGCCAGTAGTGAAAGTCCGAATGAGGAAGAGTATGAACACTTGCTTGGAGAACTGTTCTAACTCCTTATTGGGAAGAAATATTACAGAGAAAATTCCATGAGGAGTAAGTCTAGATAGTAATTAGAATTACGGCTTGAGAGAAATTGTAGAGAAGACAAGGACAATGAGGAAAAACTTTATTCCCCCGATGGTACTGATTTAATCTTTATCTTGTGTAGAGATTGAAAGGAATTCTTGAGAAGACAATAAGTTGAAGTAAATTGAACGCTGGCAAAAGTTTGATGTGATACTTAGAAGTAACTCTGGCTAAGATCTTTCATGCAGCTAAAATGTTGCAAGTAATTTTTTATGTCTCTATGCTGTGTTGATCACATTATTAGCAAATTGCATTGCCAATAGTTTTTTAAATATTGATTTAATCCAAGAAGATGAGGGGTTTTTATACGTAGAATAATATGAGCAGCTGCTTAGGAGGAAAGAGATTTTCCTATTTTATTAAATAGTGTTAAATTATTTTTAATAATCAGGTCATAGACAAATTATTAATGTTAACATAATTATTAGCATTAATTTGTAAAACCACATTTTATGCTTTAATTATATTTAACAAACTTGCAGGGGTATGAGTTAGCTGCTTTATTAATGAGAGAAATGTGCAATTTCAAACATATCCCCAAATTACTCTGGAACTGAAGATAAGGATAGCTATAATAATGAGTAATAAGCAGGCTGAGAGGTGACCACCCTATACAGGCTACAAGTAACCCCATTAGGGGCAGCATGATGGTGCCTAGTTCACAAAGTCCTGAGCCTAGAGTCAGGGAGATCTGATTTCTAATTTGGCCCATCTTAGTGTGTTACTTAGTTACTTTGGCCCCACTTAGTAACTGTGTAACTCCAGTCAACTCACTCAACCTTTGCCTGCCTCAGTTTCCTCCAAGTGGTGAAAATAATAGTACCTACCTCCCAAGGTTGTTGTAAGAGTAAAATGAGATGATATTTTTAAAGGTCCTAACACATAGCAGGCACTTAATAAATATTCTCTTCTTTCCTTTTTTCCTCCCTTCTTCTCCTCTTTTCTTTCTTCCTTCTTTTTCTCCTTTTCTGGCTCCCCTCCCTCTCTCCTTCTATCCCCTTCCCTTTCTTCCTTCCCTTTCCTCCCTTCCTCTGTCCCATCTTTCCTTCCTTCTCCCTTCCTTCTTTATTTCCTTCCTTACATCATTCCACATGAAGACATTCTTTCAAATCTTTTACTACTATCTTCAAAATTTGAAGTTCTATAGTCTAGATGAAAGATCAAACTCATTTCTGCATAATCACAAAGGCAAAACTAGAACCAAAGAATAAAAATTATAGGGAGGTAGATTTCAGATCAATATAAGGAAAATCTTCCTAACAATTCAAGCTATTTAGAAATGGAATGGGACTGCCTTTGGAGACTGTGATTTCCCCATTATTGGAGTTCTTGTAATGGAACATTGGTATTGTTGCTACAGAAGAGATTAATGCTTCAGATATGAGTTGGAATAGAAGGCCTCTCCTTTCAATGAGTGTATTATTTTATGATTCTGCTTATTGCTTGTGAGAGAGTATAGGATCATAGATTTAGAAATGGAAGGAAACTTTGGAAGTTAAGTAGCTTGCCTAAGACTTCACAATAAATGACAGAGCCCAGATTTGAATTCATACCCTCTGATTTTAGGTCTAGGACTCCTTCCACTGTCTATTATACCTCTCAATGGTCAACAGGATAAATAAGGAATTTATCAGATGTTCTACTTTCAACTAAATCAAAACCTCCAGCAGATGTCTAGGGAGTTTGCTCTTTTCACCATCTGACCTCTGTGTCTGTTGTATAACCTGTATTAGTAAAGCATCATTTGTATCTTCTCTTTGACTAGGTGGTCTGTAGTTTGTTGTTTGCTCCTCATTTTTGAAGAAGACCAAGTTACATCACAAGTGATGTCTGGACTTGAAGGTGAATTGGATTTAAGTGAGGTAGAGTTGCACGAAGTCATCAGCCTCTCTTTCACTCATCAAAGTCCAGCGGCAGGACAAAATCAAGATGATTGGCAATGACCTAGAATGCAGTGGAAGAACTTGGCATCTTTGATGCCTAACCAAGTTCTAAGCATTGCACAGTGCCTGCTTCAGCTGTCTTCATGGACATTGGAACAAATTGTTCTCATCCAGTCTTTCCATTGAGAAAAGTCTTCATGTGCTTGGGGTAGATATCCCTTTAACTCACTAACAAGTTAAAGACCTGTTGGTTACCCTCAACTTGGTTTATCCCATATTCTGAGATGGTTTTATTGGGGCGTAACTACTTTGCATGCTACAGCTTCTTGGAGCCACAAAGGAGAGTTGGGTGAAGGTGAACCCCAATGGTGGGTGAACAGACCTGAAAAGAGCTCAGCAAACCCTTACCCAGAAGTGATAGTCCTCCATGACTCCTGCAGTATCACTTCTGTATCTCTCCCTTTTATTTTTACTCCAATACTTTTCATCATGCTTCCACTCACATTTTTCAGCAGGGATATTTCTTTCATATAGAGTCATTACCCAGTCCTTCTATTGAATCTGTTTTCTCTGAAAAATTTATATCTTTCCATTGCCAAATTCCAGCTGAATATTGTCGGTTAAGTCTCAGGAATGTCTGTGAGATTGCATTTGCTGTTCATAAATTCCTTGTGTTAAATTTCTTTGTTTACTGTGTTACTTTTTCATAATCTTTGCCTTGTTATATAGACACTTGTGGCTGTACATAATGTTATCACATCTTTTTCTTTTTTCTTGATAATTACCAGGCACTTCCTTCCTCATGAATGTAAGTGTACAGAAAGGAATTTGGCAAAACAATGCAGAAGAAAATGATAAGGATAGGAACTGGGCCTGGCCTGTAATTTAATGTTACAGAGAAATCTTGAGTGAGGAAACTCCCTGCACCAATGGAGACTGGCACTTTCTTTGCAGTTCTAAGGTCATGGTTTGAGAGAATTGTCTAGTTAAGTGATTTTCTGAGGGTTACACAGCTAGTACTCGTCAGAGGCAAGAATTTAACCCAGGCCACCCTGGCTCTAAGGTTGCTCCTCTATCCACTATGCTAAAATGCCTTTATGCAAAGTAGCATGTCTATTTTTTGGAGTTAAAGGGGAAAAAAGATCATAGATCTTTTCCATTTCCATTAGTAATGGACAAATTAGGAAGGGAGAAAGACAGAATCTTATGATTTCTTTGTGTCAAATGTGAATTGAGAGACACAGGATATTTGTAAAAAAGGTTACTTTTCTCTCACTATTTTCATTTTAAAAGACAGTTCTACCTTCTTATATTCAGTTTAGGAACTAGAGTAGATATGTTGTTGGAAGTTGGGGCTAGCCAGACTTTGGGATAAAATAGTGCAATAGTGGGTATTGGTCTATAAATCATGTGATTGATCACCATTAGAATAGTTAGCTTTTTTAATAGATATCAATTCTTTTTTTAAATGCTTTGTTTTTTCCCCTAATTACATATTAAAGTAATTTTTTAATATTTAAAAAATGAGACCTCTATTTTCTTTCCTTTCTTCCTTCTTTCCTTCCTTTTTTTTAAGTCAACACTATTTTCTTGGTGGATTTCAGGATAAGAAGTCATCTGCTTATTCTTATCCATCAAAGGACTGATAAGGTTATATGGAGTATTTCCCAGGGACCAAGGATTTCATAGTAATGGCCACCGGGCCATTCTAGAGGTCTTCCGTAGCTTCAACATTTTAGAAGAATGACATCATGGAGAGAACATCAGACTGGGAATCAGAATGACTGGATTCTAATCTTGCTTCTTCCCTATATCCAGCTGTGTAATCTTGAGAAAAGTCAGTTAACTTCTCTGGAAGTCTGGATTTCATTATCTGTAAAATGAAGACGTTGGATTATGTGGTTGATAAATTTCAGAGGCAATGCATTACAGTGGAAAGCACATGTTATTTTGAGTGGGAAGACTGAGGTTTAAGGTCAAGTTCAGCAAATTATTATCTCTTTAATCTTGAATAAATCACTACTGTTGGACTCAGTTTCCACATCTGTGAAATAGGGATGGTAGACTAGATGATCCCTTATAACTCTAAATCTACGATCCCTTCCAGTTTTAATATTCTAGGGTAACATTAAAAACAAAGAACTTCACTTGGTCAGGAGTACTTTCCATTGTTCATGGGTAGATTATCCTAAGTATACCTCATATTTAAATAGTGCTTTACACTCTTTTCCTCTCAGGAACTTTCTTATTATTTATCTCTTTTGATTTCTCAACAACCCTGTCAGTTGGTAAGATATTATGTCTATTTAACAGATGAAGAGACAGAAACTTAAGATACAGAAACTAGTATCATATAATAGCTGTAGAGTCAGGACTGGAAACTTGGGCTCCAGTCTCATTCTCACCACTATCACATTCTCTCTCCCTTTGCATGGTCTTTAAATTCCATTGCCTAGGGTAAGCTATCCTTTTATTGAGGGGATTTTGTTCTGTGAAGGTTGGATTTAGTCAAAAGGCCACACTTGAGGATCTAAAGGGCCACTTGTGGCCTTGAGGGCACAGGTTCCTCACTCCTGGTACCCCTTTCTCCCTTTTCATACTTTCACTGACATCTTAGAGTTTTTGTTTTTTTAAGAATCGTCATAGTTCAATTTTTAAAAATTTCTTTGTTTTGCACAATGCCTTACTTCCAATAGTATATGGTAGTATAAGTAGGCACTTGCTTACGCTTAGTAGGTGCTTAGTTAACATAACTTTGAACTGAATTCCTTCCATAAAGACAAAGAGGAGAGAGGTGAAATTCAAATTATGATTTGATTTTCCTATTTCTAGATCCACATTAATACTTTTGGCCAAAATGAAATTTGAGAATGCTTAAAGATTTCCATTATTAATGTCTATCCCTAACTCTGCATCATGTATAAGTAATAACTAAGCAATATCTAAGTGCTGGTGTAGGGAAAATGTAAGCAGTCATATCTGTAGTGAAGGCATTGGCCTGATTAGAAGGGTCTAACTATTTCAATGCCTTTAAATTTCCATCTCTATTATGCAGGCAGTAATTAACTTAAGAACAGTTATGTTTCCAGAATTTATTTGTAAGTAATTGTTTGGAACTCAGAATTTGTTTTCCCTTAGAGATAGTGTTATAAAAGATGATTATCTCCTAGACCAACCAACAAAAGTCCATTTTTGTGGACTTGTGATTGAATTATTCTATTCATTTATGGTCCTACCCTGAATTCTGTGTTACGGACGTAATATAGTACAGAAGAAGAATCTCTTCTGCTTTCCCTAGGCACAAAGCCAATCCTAGCCAATGTTTTGAAATAGATGAGTCTTTTGGGGAGATACCCTTCAAAATGAACTTATTGCTCTGCACGGGTAGCTGAGTTAGCAGGTTATATGGGAAAACATGTGGAACATCTGTACCAGACAGGGTGAGGCACACTAGCCTCTTGATTATTATGACCTAGTTTCCAAGAAGCAGCTTGAATTCAGACAAAACATCGACCCCATGTCACTCCCTCCCTGTATTTTGCATCTCGTATTTCTCCAGAGTCCCACACCTCTGAATGCTATGACTGGCATTGACTCACTTACTAATCTTAACCCTTGGATATCGGTGCCTCTGATATCTAGTCACTCTGGTTACAGAACTGGGTCTTTCCCTTAGCCTTGCTGAATCACTTGGGTAACCTTGGAACCATAGTGTCATTTCCTGTATATCTCTATGTCATGCTTCCTTTGTTTTAGCATTCATCTTAACTTCCCCTTGTTTAAACTTGAACTCCTGCATGTGGGATCCTGGGTTCTGGATGGCGATCTTATTTTACTTCATTCCCAGACAATTATACTACTCCCCAGCTACCTCCAAGACATGCCACTGCACATGTACCCTTTGCCACATTCCCACTTCCACTTCCAATATCCAACTTTTACTCCCCTGCATGTCTTCTTTCTTTCTCCAGAATGTAGACTTTTTGAAGGTACATAATATGTATTAATAAATGCTATTTTCCTCACTCATTTTAAACATTTCTTTTGGGACAGAAGAAATAAATAACTGTCCCATACCTAATGTACTTTGTACCTTGAGTACCTTTATACAAATGCTAATTTCTTTTGGGGGAATCCTAAGCATTAATCAGACCTAAGCTTTAAGTAATTGTCCTCCAGGTTTACTCTGTGGTGAGGATATAATGAGCCAGAGACATTTTAAATATTCTTATTTCTCTCTTTAGTATCCAGGCTCCCCTAGGACTTAACTCGAACTGTGTGATCACAGTACTGGATGTCTCTGGTAGGAGAGAGCCTCTTAACCTCTTGAGCCTGTGAGTCTATAGCTTGCATAATTGAATTGAATAACTAGAGGGTGAAGCCTGCAAAAACATGGTGAGGCCTAAGCAGGCTGACAGGCTAGGAGAACAAAGACTCAGTGAAGCCTAAGAGTCGGCTTAAGGGGAATGAAATATGGGGAGAGATGGAGGGAGAAGAAATGATCAGAGAGAGGAATCTCACCTTTCAAGATCATAGAGGTCATAGAGTTAGGAGGTCTAAGATAAGACTATTCCTACTGGTGACCGAGGTGAAGATATAGCTCATAGGAGTTGAGAAAGTTGATGAACAGGGAGAGCAGGATGTTCAAAGGGACATTAAAGCATATATATTTATATCTATCTGTCTGTCTATCTATCTATCTATCTATCTATCTATCTATCTATCTATCTATCTATCTGTCTGTCTGTCTGTCTGTCTGTCTGTCTGTCTGTCTGTCTGTCTGTCTATCTGTGCATTCATCTGTTGGTCCATCCACCTATCCATCTACCCATTCATTCATCCATCTATTCACTCATCTGTCTACTATCTCTCCATTTGTCTGTCCAACCATCCATCTGTCCATCTATCCATTCATCTGTCTGTTCATCTCTCTCTCTCTCTCTCAATGTGTTTTTGCAGTGGAAAGGAAGTCCAGCCACTGATCTCCTTGAGAGAGGCAAAACAGTGACCTGGATGTTGGGGCAAGAAAAATATGAACCAAAGGATATAGAGAGATCTCACTGAATGTATCACCCATGTTACAAGAAATACTGTGCAATAAGAAACAATGAATTTGAAGAATTTGCAGATGTAGAAGACACAACCTGATACTGAGTACAGTAAGCAGAACAAGGAATACAATGTACATAATGGCTACAATACAGCAAACATAAAGAACAACAACCAAAAAGAAACCGAACATCGCATAATGTCAATAACCAGCCTGGGCTTTGGAGAAGAGTTCAGCAGCTTGTTCATTTCAGGGATAGGCAACTACGGATATGGAGGATGTCAAATGCTGTGATGGCTGACCTATTTTTTTCTCTTTCTTTTAACATATTATTTATAAGGGGTAACTTGCTGGGGGAGGGAGGAGGCATATGCTTAGGAATGAAAATAGTATAAAAACAAAATATATCAAAAGTTAAGTAAAATTTAAAAAAATACTTTATTCTGAGGGTGAAAAATCTTGTGATAGAGATGAAAATCCTTGTGAACTGGTAAAAACTAGCTTTACTGGGAGAGCCCCAAACTGTAGGAAGCAGGTATGCCAAAGTTCAGCTGACCTGATGACTGGCTACTTGCTTGCTGCTGGCACAGTTAGATTTAGGTTTCCCAGGTCCTGGTTCCTCACTTCTTATTCCTTATTAGGCTACTCAGAAAATACCCTTATTTCAGTGATCCAGATTGTACTACTGCTTTCTCCCTTGGGTGCTAAGATAGTCTCCTATTAATGCCACATCAGATTTTCATCTAAGATCCTGTTTAGATCTAGCTCCCGAGTGGCTTGGGGCCAGGATTAGAATGTGTAGTGTGTCACATGCCTGAGTTACCAGCCTGACTGTGGAGCTGCAGACTGTGAAGGGTGGGGAGGGTACCCTGTGCTATTCCCTGTTGTCACTTACCCCTTTCCAGTGGCTTTGTCCCTTTTGGGGAATAATTTCCTCCCTTGTTGTCCTGCAGTCATGTTCTAGCCATGATTCTGAAAGGAATAGACAGGAAAATGTTTATCAGGGATGCTCTTCTCCTCCCCTAAAGTTGCTGATCGTGTTGCTGAATTGAAGGGTTGCTATATTTGTGAATTTTTGAAAGTCTTGGGGCTTTAAACTAAAAGGTCATGGTTGAGCACACTGTGTCCATGAAGATGACTCTCTAGCCAAGAGTGTCAGCTGAATCCCAAAGCAGGAAATGGAAGTTCCAGGACCGCAGGCAGAACTCTTCCTGGCAGGGGCCAGCAAAGACCACAAGGCAAGCTGAGCAGCGACCCACAGAGATTGCACACCCCGTGGAGACTACATGCCATCTAAGGTCCCTGTCAGCTCTAAATCTGTGATCCTATTATAATAAGGTTAGAAGGGCCACCAAGCCTACTTGTAGGTCACCCTTTAGCTGCCACATGATTCATTCTGATATCCAATCTCATCATCTCAAATTCTAGGGCAATCTAGGAGTCACATTAATTGATTTTCTCATTAGTAAAATTACAACCTTTCTCATTAATTAATCAGTTGTTTCAGAGTCCTCATTCCAGTTTATAAAATACTATTTAAATGAAAATATCATTTAACTATTAAGTTCAAGAAATTTCTTTCCCTGTACATTCATGTCTCTGTACATATCAAAGTAGCTAATCTTCTGGATTCACTCACTATTAAAACTATAGGCTATACAACTTACTAACGGTATAATCTGTACCAACGTGAAGACGTAACTATGATATTTCAGTTGTGGGAATGATTACAACCCAAGCCATTGCTAACTAGCATAACAACTGCAAATTTCTCTCACCTCCCTAGAAACATGTTTGCACCATTCATTTCACTAAAAATACCAAACAATTCTCAAGAATTCATTTCTTTCTCTTTATAAGAAAATAGTCTTTTTAACTTGGTCTCTTCCTACCTTTCTAGCTTTCTTACACTCTTTGTGTACTCTCTTCCTACCTTTCTAGCTTTCTTACACTCTTTGTGTACTTTGTGACCCAGATATATGGATCATCTTCAGTTTATCCTGCATATAGTTGTTTGTACAGAAGTTGTATGCAAGTTGTCTCCTCCACTGGACTGGGTTTCATGAGAATAGGGATAGATTTTTGTGCACTAAGTGCTTAGCACATATTAGATACTTAAAAAGTGCTTGTGGATATATTGAGAAGATAAGGTTAAAACAGTTGCATTAAGAAGTGAAGACTCTTCAACGCCCTTACTTTCTGTGTGATTCTCCAACTGTGACAGAAAAAGTTTCTTTATTTTCTCTCAAGTAACCACTTTTAAGAGTATCTCTAGACTCACTCTTAAAATTTTCTTTCTACTCTTTCTTCCTAAAATAACAGTTAAGACTTTTTTTTTTTTGATGCAATGGGGTCTGGCGTATTCCCAGAGTGCCTCAGATGAAGTCTCCACATGGAGAACAGCTGCTTCCAAGAGAATTGTGATGATGTGTAAGAAAAGTGCCTTGTAGAGAATCTACATGTGGATCATGTGTAGACATTCTACAGCTTGTTCTAATCAGTTAATTACATGAAGAAGACTCTTTGCTTGTTTTTAATTTTAAATTTTTTTCTGAAGTAATTGCCCAAGGTCACACAGTTAGTAAGTGTCAAGTGTTTGAGGTTGGATTTGAACTCAGATCCTCCTGAATCCAGAGTTGGTGCTCTATCCACTGCACCACCTAGCTTCCCTGAAGAAAGTTCTTTAATTGGTTATAAAGGCTTTAAAAAAGTCCAGGTGGCTTCAGTCTCTTCCACTTGGTTACAGTGACTTTGGGGAATCTCAGCAACTGGTAAAAGAAAGCATGACCACGTGAGTCCAAAGGGTTCCTTGCTTCTGGTCATTTGAGAATGCTGATTTTAGCTAATAATAGATCAACACCCAAAATTTTGAAGACAGTAGGGTTTTTCTCAGCATCCTGTGGTTCTGGAGCCTGGGTTTTGTGGTATCAATGCTCTTTGGAGCTCCAGAGCAATGATGCTGAAATGGAGGCAGTCACAGTGAATCTGGACATGAACTCAGTGGGACCAGTGCTAGGTAGGAATTGAGTTATCCTTCAGAAACTGAGGTGATATAAGGGAGAGGATGCTCAAGAAGTGTTAGCAGAATTATTGTATGTTTGTTCTGGCTAAATCTTTGAAGTCAAGATTTCTGTGAAACAGTAACTTGATGTTAAGGGGAATGGAACTTGGGAGCTAGTCATTGGAGTTTCTAAAATGCAATGGAATACAGCTGACAGAGGCTTGAACCAATGATAAGAGAAAAAAAAGAAACAGCTACAAATCTTGCTGGGTCCTTGCAAACCCTGAGGAGGTGATGGCACAGGTCTGGTTCTTGAAGAGAAGGATATAACGTATACATTACACTAACAAGAAAGACTTCTCTTCACCTTCTTTACTTATTCTTTCTTTATAAGCACTTCACAGATTCTCATAGATCAAAGTTAAATGCGCAGCTTCACCATATGGACAGCAGTTAGTTAAATAAGAATTATTGCTGTAACTTCTAACCTCTTTTGTTTTTAAAGAGGCTGTAGCCATTTCCCTACAGGAGAGGTTTTTTTTTTATTTTTTTATTTTTATTTTAATATAATATAAATTTATTTATTTAACTTCTCACATTCATTTTCACAAAATTTTGGGTTCCAAATTTTCTCCCCATTTGTCCCCTTCCCCCACCCCAATACACCGAGCATTCTGATTTCCCCTATCACCAATCTGCCCTCTCTTCTATCATCCCTCCCTTCTCTTGTCCCCATCTTCTCTTTTGTCCTGTAGGGCCAGATGACTTTCTATTCCCCCTTAACTGTATTTCTTATTTCCTAGTAGCAACAACAATACTTGACAGTTGTTCCTAAAACTTTGAGTTCCAAATTTACCCCATCCCTCCCTCCCCACCCATTTCCTTTGGGAAGGCAGGCAATTCAATATAGGCCATATCTGTATAGTTTTGCAAATGACTTCCATAATAGTCGTGTTGTGTAAGACTAACTGTATTTCCCTCCATCCTACCCTGCCCCCCATTGTTTCTATTCTGTCTTTTGATCCTGTCCCTCCCTGAGTGTTGACTTCAAATTGCTCCCCCCTCCCATTGCCCTCCCTTCCATCATCCCCCCCCACCTTTCTTGTCTCCTTCTCCCCCACTTTCCTGTATTGTAAGATTGGTTTCCATACCAAAATAAGTGTGCATTTTATTCCTTCCTTTAGTCAAATGTGATGAGAGTAAACTTCATGTTTTTCTCTCAGCTCTCCTTTTTCCCTCCACTAAAAAGTCTCCTGCTTGCCTCTTGAATGAGAGATTTTACCCCATTTTCCATTTCACTCTCTCCTCCCACTACATTTCTCTCTCACCGTTGACCTTAATTTCTTTTAAGATATGATCCCATCCTATTCAATTCACTCTGTGCTCTCTGTCTCTGTGTGTGCGTGCATGTGTGTGTGTGTGTGCTCACACATGCATGTACATGTATGTGTGTATGTATGTGTGTAGTCCCACCAACTACCCAGATACTGAAAAGTTTCAAGACTTACAAATATTGTCTTTCCATGTAGGAATGTAAACAGTTTACCTTTGGTAAGTCCCTTATGACTTCTCTTTGCTGTTTGCTTTTTCATGCTTCTTCTCATTCTTGTGTTTGAAGGTCAAATTTTCTTTTCAGCTCTGGTCTTTCATTGAAAGACCATATTTTCCCCTGAAGTATTAAACTCAATTTTTCTGGGTAGGTGATTCTTGGTTTTAGTCCTAGTTCCTTTGACTTCTGGAATATCCTATTCCACGTCCTTCAATCCCTTAATGTAGAAGCTGCTAGATCTTGAGTTATCCTGATTTTATTTCCACAATACTGGAATTGTTTCTTTCTAGCTGCTTGCAATATTTTCTCCTTGACCTGGGAACTCTGGAATTTGGCCACAATGTTCCAAGGAGTTTCTCTTTTTGGATCTCTTTCAGGCAGTGATCGATGGATTCCTTGAATAATTATTTTGCCTTCTGGTTCTAGAATCTCAGGACAGTTTTCCTTGATAATTTCATGAAAGATGATGTCTAGGCTCTTTTTTTGATCATGGCTTTCAGGTAGTCCCATAATTTTTAAATTGTCTCTCCTGGATTTATTTTCCAGGTCAGTTGTTTTTCCAATGAGATATTTCACATTCTCTTCCATTTTTTCATTCTTTTGGCTTTGTTTTGTGATTTCTTGGTTTCTCAGAAAGTCATTCACCTCCATCTGTTCCATTCTAATTTTGAGAGAACTATTATCTTCAGTGAGCTTTTGAACCTCTTTTTCCATTTGGCTAATTCTGCTTTTGAAAGCATTCTTCTCCTCATTGGCTTTTTGAGCCTCTTTTGCCAATTGAGTTAGCCTATTTTTCAAGGTGTTATTTTCTTTAGCATTTTTTTGGGTCTCCTTTAGCAACATATTGACTCGTTTTTCATGCTTTTCTTGCATCTCTCTCATTTCTCTTCCCAGTTTTTCCTCCACCTGTCTAACTTGATTTGCAAAATCCTTTTTGAGCTCTTCCATGGCCTGAGCCCATTGGATATCTATTTCAGATGTTTGGGATACAGAGGCCTTGGCTTCTATGTCTTTTCCTGATGGTAAGCATTGTACTTCCTCATCAGGAATGAAAGGAGGAAACATTGGTTCCCCAAGAATGTACCCTTCTATGGTCTTATTTTTCTTCCCTTTTCTGGGCATTTTCCCAGCCTGTTACTTGACTTCTGAGATTCCTCTCCACCTCCGCCTAGATCTGCCCAGCTAGTGCTTTGGGGTCTGAGATTCAAATGCTGCTTCCCAGCCTCAGGGCTGTCAGCAGCGGGCGTGGCTGCTATTCAATGTGAGCTTAAGTTCTGGTGCTCAGGTGGGGGCAGGGCCGCCTCCCAGGCTCAGTTTCCTCAGGGGGTTTATGGGGAGATCTTCAGTAATGGCCCTGAGCTCCTGTCTGCTCCAGGAATTCCAGGCCACCTCTGTTTCCTCTGCTGCTGCCTCTGCCACTGCCTCTCGAGGGGGCCTGAGTTATGGAGACACCCCACTCCCCTCTCGGCCATCCTAGAAGTCTCTCTCATTGACCTGTAGCGCCTGTGGGTGGAGGGACCTGTGCAGCCGCAGGAGGTTCCATCCATGAAGCCTGCTCGGATCTGCTCCTCTGGGGCCATGGCCAGAGCAGGGCAGGGCTGGGCTCCGCTGTCCGGTGTGCGAAGGACCTTTGGGGTCGGTTTTTCAGGGCTCTCTGGAACGAAAATCTTCTCCACTCCTGTTGCTGCGTGGCTTGTGGGGAGTTCCTTTTACAGGAAATTAATGGGCTGTGGATTCGGAGCCAGCATACATGAGTCTTTCTACTCCACCATCTTGGCTCCTCCCCTCAGGAGAGGTTTTTAAAGTGAATTACACTCTGATCCTATTCATTTCACTGTACATTGGGATTATGCACCTGGTGGGAATAGTAAGATAACATTAGGAATGTAACATTAGGAATATGTGTGTGACTTTGTGGGGTTTGAGGCAAGAGTTAACCTAGGTCTCCATCCTTTCCCATATGTACGCCTCTCCATTTGGGTTCACTATGAGTCCACTTTCTTCCCATAGATGGTGTCTGCTACTGATTTATTGGGAAATATTTTGCTGCTATTTTTCTTTGTATGCTATTTTACTAAATTCTTTTGCTTTGAACTAATTGTGTTATCTGGCTGACTATGAAAGGTAAGCATATCAGGGAGGGATCATGAGTTATGGTTTTGAGTGGATGTGATTTCATACAATGTTTTGAAACTAGGTTAATTCTGTCTAGGGCAGTTACAATAGCACGCTAGCGCTCCAACTAGTATCTCAGGGATCATTAGGGGACCACATGTAACTTCACCTGAAAAATAAAATAAATAAATAAATGTGTTTATGATTTCATGTATGAGTATCATTTTTCTTTGGGCATTTGAATTATTGCTTTTATGGGCATTGCTTCTAAGTTTAGAATAAAAAAAATTTAAAGATATTCAGTTATCCCTTCCACATCATGACTTTCCCCATAGCAGTTTGGATATATTGTTGGTTGGTATGAGAAATTAAATGTGAATTTTTGGGGACTTTTGTGGAAGCGCTTGATAATATGCAAAGGCCAGCAGATGATGTAGAAAAAGTTTAGAAATTCAGAAATGTATAAAATATATGCATTGTACAACATCAACATATTTTTATCTTTTAATACCATAATAATTCAAACTCATTCTCTGGTATGAAGGGTGGGCCAAAAATTGTACATGGATTTTTCTGATCCTGGGAGTGCTGTGCCCCTAACCCCCATGATGTGGAAGAGATAACTACGTTTCAATCCTTCCCTGAAAATGTAGTAAAATTGTCACTGTATTATCAAGGTAGCAGGGGATAGAAGCTAATGATGTGCCTGCAAAGACAACTGTGTATGGCATTAGAATGTTTGAGATTTCGTTGGGATTGATGTGATTAAAATAGTAGATAAAAATGATTAAATTGCTAATGGCAAGAAAGAGAGAACCTTCAGGTCACTGATTCTATTGTCTGTTCAGTAATAGTTCCAACCCTGAATTATGGTTTACAGGAAAGGAAATTAATTGCAATGATATAGTTACTTGAAATTTCACCAAATAATGGTTTGGGTTATCCTCTTGAGATAAAATTATAACACTGAGAGAATGAGTCCACTCCTGGACTCCACTCTGCTCCACTCTTGATTTCACTCAAAACTTCTGTTGTATCCTAAAAGCACATATTGATTTTTTTTGTTTTTGTTGCAGTTAGAAAGTTCACCTGTCATATTATGCTGATTTCCTGCAATGTCCTTGGTCAAAAGAAAGGTCAGAATTCTTTTATGAGAGGATATGTATTTCCATTTGTTTTATTTGCTTATTTTCTTTTTAGCTTTTTCTTCATGAAGACTATCTGCAATGGGATAGGTTTTTGAGATATTTAAAGATATTTTTGAGATATTTAAGTACTGTACCAGTACTTAGCCTTGGTACAGTGGCTTTCATCTTGAGGGACCTCTACCAATATGCAGGACATCAGAAAGCATCTTACAAAGGTAGTGAGCGATACATGGCCTTCTGATGGAAATTTTCACTTTCCAAGAGACATTTTGTAATTTCATTCTCAACCCCCCTCCAAGAGCATCAAAAGGCATTGAAATGTCATGTTGCTCATACTTCTGTACTATCCTTGGTATTTTAGGGAGTCTTCCACAGACTGTTTCATAGACAGGTTGCTATAAATTTGCATAGAACCATGCAAACAGTATGATAAAGGAAATGGAAGATTAACTTGGTAAGTGAGGGGAAATTATTTATTTAGTATCTAGTATGTGTTATATGAGGCTGCTAAGTAGCTCAGTGGATAGAGCTTCTGGCTGGTCTTCCTGCCTCAAGTCTCTCCCAACTCCAATCCATCCTCTATTCAACTGCCAAAGTGATTTTTCCAAGGCTCAGGTCTGACCCCATCACTCCACTACTTAATAAACTTCTATGGCTCCCTATTGTTATTGTTTACCCTTTGTTCTTGAAGAGGACCAATGATATCATGAGGGTGAAGTCTTGACTTGTCCATCAATTGGATTTAAGTGAGGCAGAGCTGTGCAAAGTTGTCAGCTTTACTTTCTCCTCAAGAGTCCTCAAAGTCCAGTGGCAAGGCCAAAAGCAATGGCCATGATAGAGTAAGTGACTTCCTAGATCTGCCAGTTGTCTGACTATGGCTAAGGGCTAGGTAAGAATTGGCACAAAAGATGGCCTAATTTATCATCACAAAAATATCATTCTGGGAGGGGAAGACCCTCAAAGTTTCCAGTCTTCTTATCTTTCCAGGCTTCTTATATACTACATATACTCTATCTTCCGGGGGCAGCTAGGTGGTGCAGTGGATAGAGTACCAGAGCAGGAGTCAGGAGAACCTGAGTTCAAATCTCATCTCAGACACTTGACACTCACTAGCTGTGTGACCTTGGGCAAGTCACTTAACCCCAATTGCCTCATCATCTGGTCACTGGATTCAGATGACTCTGGAGGAGAAGTGAAGCTGGTGACCTGCACAGCCTTCCCTCACTCAAAACAAAGTCAAGTGCAAGTCATGTCATCACTTCTCTGATGGCATGGTCTTCTTCGGCAACAAAGGACAAACACACTCTATCTTCCACATTGGCCACTTGTACCTTTTCACTGACTGTATTCTCTGCCTGGAAGTCTCTGTTCTCCAGGCTTCTTATTTCCTTTGACTACTTAAAGATTCAACTTGAATCCTACTTTCTACAAAAGCCCTTTTCCAGTAACTCTCAGCCCCCTTTCTGAAATTAGTTCTATTTACACTATGTCTTACATGCTCATAGTTTTGTCTCCTCCACTAGACTGTGAGCTCCCTGAGGACAGGGACTATCTTTCTGCTTTTCTTCATATCCTCAGTGCTCAGTATTATGCTTGGCACATAGTTTGTCACTTTGTTGCTGAAGAACATGCTGTTAATGCCCATTCATTGAATAGATTTGTTTAAGAAGTAACCAGGGCATGGCCCCTTTAATGAGGCCAAGAAAATGAAAGACATCAGGCTGGGAGGGAAACAGGAACAATTACTATTGATAATCACTCTGAAGCCAGGAGGGTCCAGAAGAGCCCTTAAGAGGGGGCCCATTGGCGTCCCAGCTTCAGAGGGCAGTAGGTTTAAGGTTTTGGGAAAGGAAAAGACAGAACAGGACAAGACAGGGCAGGATAAGATAAAAAGACAGGAAAGGAAGGAAAGGAAAGAAAAGGAAAGGAAAAGAAAGGAAAGGAAAGGGAAAGAAAACTAGCCAGTAAAATCCAAGTCAACTGGGCATCTTCTGGTCATCCAAATTTACCTTTCTTTGGAGAGGAGAAGGGAGGGGAGGAGAAGGCAGACAGGAGAGGAGGAGCTGAGTTACCCAGTTAGCTGGGTCCCCATTCAACCAGCTCCGTCTGCTCACAGGATTGTGTTTGGACTTCATTGCCGAAGAAGACCACGCCATCAGAGAAATGATGACATGACTTGCATGTGACTGTTTTGAGCCAGTGAGGGCTGTGCAGGTCACCAGCCTCTCTTCTCCTCCAGAAACATCTGAATCCCGCCTGAAACATAGTAGATGTTTAATAAATACTGGGTTATGGGGGGAACATAGAAATTGAAATAATGAAGGCATCCAACAACCATTAGGCATTTTTTGTTAACTTCCTTTGGAGGATGAACCCTTGATTATCTGTGTACCCAAGTAAGTATTATGTGCCACTGCTGTTTGAAGTTGCTGTTGCCATGGTAAGCAAGGTGGATAGTGGTTATGGGGGCTGTTCAACTCCTATGAATGTAAGGGAAAATGGAAGTTGGAGGCAACAGGTATCCAACTGGGCATGAAATATGGAAGAATGCAGCAAATTGAGTCAACTTTTTTTTTTCTAAAGCGCATTCTCTCGTTGGTCATCTTGGTACTGTGTCTCTCTGTAGCCTGACTCTAACTTCATCTCTTTTATTGCCTTGATCCTTGTTACTGCCTTGGACCATCACATTATGGTTCTGCTCCCCAGTTTTTATGATTTAGTTTGTATGTGTCATTTGTTGCTTCAAAGAAACACAACAGATTTTCAGTTCAGAAATCACATAAATCAGGGGGCACTTATTTGCACTATGAAAGAATCACACTTGAATATGATTATATACTTTTCAAAACGTTTTTGTGTTATCTCACTGGATTCTTGCAACAATCTATGAAGTTGGTAGAGAAGGTTTTACTGACTCTTTAAAAAAAATGGAAAATGAGACAGAAAAATTAAGTGAGTGTAGTCCCACAGGTGAGAACTGATGGAGCCAGGAATGGAAATGGCATCTGCTGACTCTCAGTTCAGTTCTCTGTGATTTATGTACCTGTAGCCAAAAGCACATCTATCACCAAAGTGAATACACCATTAGCCCCTATGCATAAGGGTACCTACTAACACTATGATATTTTGATGCTAAAGGAAATTACTTAGAGAGTATACACATTTTAAGAACACCATTATGCACTGTCATGTGTTAAAAAATTTTAAGTTTTACATCTCTGAAGACATCTTGCCTACTATGATGCTAGAGCACAGTCCTTTTGTAACAAATAATGAGATGTTCTCCACTTATAGTAAATATGTTGAGAGAGGCTCTAATGTTTTAGGTTTAGTGGGGTCACTACATGTAAATAACACAAGGGAAAGGAAGGGATTTCACCAGTTGAATAAGTGCCTTGGAGCCAAAAATGGATAGTAATTAGACAGTTGGTCCTAAGGGGAATGCACTCCTTGAGAAGGGAATAATATGAGCAAAAGCACTGACTCAGGGCAAGAAGAGTAGTTCAGTTTGGCTGAAATACAGGTCAGGAGATTGAGCACAGAGGGAGAAAAGGCTAGCTAGATAGGTTCAAGGTAAATCCCAGAGCCTCATGAATACCAGACAATGTAATCTGGACTTTAGCACACTGTGGAGGTACCACAGTAGGTTAACATAGAATCATAGATCATTATAAGAATTGTGATTTGAGAAGACTCATTTGGCTATGGGTATAGAATGGAGTGAAAAGGGAGATAAAGAGCCAAGGTGGGGGAGCTGGTTAGAGAATTTTTGTAGTCTTTGAGGTAAGAATTGATGAAGGTTTGATCTAGAGCAATAGAACTGGAATAAAGAGTATGACTAAGAGAAATTCTATAGGAGTATGTGGAACCATTTTTAGGTACTCTAAGGATTAATGTGGTATTTTGATATAATAACTATTCAGACTCATAGCCAAGAACCCACCACATTGTTAGGTATGCAAGAAATAAATTAAGTGAACAAAATCATTTAATTAAACAAGAGTCAACATTAAGTCACAAAGAACTCAATTACATAACCAACAAATGTATTAAAGCACCTATTTCAAAGAAAAAAGAAAAGGAGGCAAATATGCAAAAATATTTATAGCATCCCTTTTTCATGGTAGGCAAAATAGGAAACTAATGAAATGTCCTCTTTGGAGGAAATTGTCTTATTGAGGAAAGACTAAACAAGTTGTGGTATATGAATGCAATGGAATATTATGTCATAAAAGATGATAAATTATCTACACAATCCCTCAAATTGTCCACATCAATTTCGTGTTTTAAAATTTCACTTAAATGATAAAATTTCATTCACTGACCATCTGTGGAGAAATTAATCCTTCATAACACCAAATGGATGGTCTAATAAATCAAAACAATTAAAAATGCTTTCATCATTGTTTCTGTCCACTGAAAGACAAATTCATGTGTTGAATTACAAAATAGAAAAATAACATTCCTGGAAAAAGCACTACATTTATTACTTTTATTAAATGGAATACTTTTAAGCTTGCCTGACTTAATCAAATCTTCAACTTGAGATTCATGTTTTCTTGTACCAATTTTTAAATTTTCCAAAAGTCTTACTGCACATTTGATTAATTCTTTCATTTTCTGAATGTTAGTTGATCTTGACTGCAGTGCAATTAAAAGTAATGAAAATTCTCGAAGAATGTCAAGCATTAAAATAGTTTTCTGAAAAATTAGTGTTAGCTTATCTCTTTGCTAAACCAGAATAAGAAGAATGAGAAAAATGCACACATGATGCGGATGCCATGACGTATAGCAGCAGGTGCTCTTAAACCACATACTGACAATCTTGGTCAATTACTCAACCAATTTTAGTATGTGAATTTCAAGTTTTTCTATAACAATAGTTTCTAGCTAGATTTACTTTTTTTTAGCATGTTGGTGAAAAATAGAAGGAATTTTATCCAAATGATTATCTTGCTTTATTTCAGATATTGAATCTTCAAGAGATAATTACAGTTAGTGATTTAGACACTGCTGAATGATGGGAAAATTTCTATCAACTTTATAGCTACTCTAGACTCTTTTCCCAGCATTGTACTAGCACCAAGAGAACAAAACGCAATTAAGTTTGCTTTTGAATATTTATTATTAAAGCCACAATCACTTAAAGTAAACAACAATGTATTGAAAATTCACTGCGGTGATGACGCCAATTCTTTTAAAGCAAAAATTAGCATTACTACTACAGAAGTTGATTGAACTGTTCACTGGAGATAAATTATTAGGCTACTTCTATTCAAAATTGCAGATGCCTTGTCAATATGACACAGATTTTTGGCATCCTCTTTTATAATATTTTTTCATTATTTTCATCTTAATTTCTTTTGTAATATGTTCTGCTACTCTTATTATGACTGTATTGTGCGTGTAAACAATTGCCTGCATCTACTAAATTTTGTTCTTGTGAAACGATCACCCCCTCTTTATCAGATAAAGGTGTATTATGTTTTACTAAGCTGTAAACAGTATTGAAAACTTTTATGTTAGTATCAATAATTTTATTCTTTAACTTATGCACTTAATTGGAAATTGGTCATTAGATGACTTCTTAAAAAACAAATCTTGAATTCTAGCATGCACTTTAGAAATGTTGTGTTCCCTAATTATTTTTCTGCAATAAGGCTTGTCTAGTCATTGTATCACTGCCATTTGAGGTTATTAAATATGAGCTCTGTAGTCTCTTGGGTACATGGACATGCTTTTCTGCTACCACTTCTAAATGTTGAACTATCATTTAACGTTCTAATTTACTTTATTTTATGCAATTTGCGGTTTCCCTCATAATCCAAAAGCATAAGATCCCTTTAACGAACATCATCGTTCTTCAATGAGTGCTCACTCAGAAGATTAAAAATGAGGTTCTGTTGAAATCAATGTTCCACAATGCTTTTCAATTCTTTCATTATTTTTTTGTCTTTTCACCTTCACATTTACAAAATTTAATATCTCTCTCTGATATAAGGGTCAGAATCTCAAAAGTAATTTTGTATTATGTTAATGAAATTCACAAAAATATGATTTGTGTAAAAATTCTGTTAATGATTTCTTTATAAAATTATAGAAATAACTAATTTTAAGCTAAAAAGATTATCTTATTTTTCATTTTACACTAATAACTTCAGTGTGAGTTGCTGTTTCTGGAAAAATGCATTACAAATTTTCATAGTTCTATTACCAAAACAGTATCATGAAATCAGATTATGAAAAATGCTTTAATTACTATTGATTAAACAAAGAAGTCACTCATATCATTGATAAATAAGTATAGTTCCAGCATGTTTGGATATTTTCATTTACATTAATGAATAAGACAAAAATGAAATAGCAAATACACATGTTGTAACTTCACTTGCTCATCAAAGTTATGAGTGACTTTTTTAGTAGTTTTTGACTATGGGGAAAAAATTTTCACAGTTTTTTTTTGTGTTATTCACAATGTAGTGACTAACATCATGACACATTTTAAAGTTTCACATTTTCTCCATTACTTCCTAAGTTTAGACAATCCACAGAACGATAAATGAAATCTTGATTGGTAGCATTGGTTAATTTCTGTGGTGTAAATCCTCCCACTGTGGTCAATCTCAGGCTACCAAAGTGAAATCACTGAACACAGAGTTGGGAAAAGATAGACAGTAGCATACAATTATATAGTATTTACATCATACAGATATAATAGACATAAATAACCCTAAGAGCATAGAAAATAACAAAATTTAGCTAAATTATTAGGAAGTGATAAGTTTTGAGTATCTATTACTTTGTTTTAAATGTAATTCTATTGTAAGTTTATATGATTTAATTTCTAATAAGGCTATGTTTAATAATCATTTTGTGAAATTCTGGGACATTTTTTGATCAACTCATCACTGCCTTGATATGAGAAGCTGGGCTTATTCTAATTTCATATTTTTCACAAGTGTGTAGCTTGGCCAATTACAGGAAGTGAGTTGCCATTTTAGTTTTGATACTTTGAGAGGGAGAAAATTCTTATTGCCTGGTGCCTTTGTTTTATTGTCATAGTTTTTCCACCATTGAATTAAAGTGTCTTCTCTAATTCCATCAGTTGGTTCAATCAGGTAAATAGACTTGTCTGTGACAGTTTAAGAAGGGGAGAGCAGAGTTACGTGGAAGCAGAGGAGGTAAGTGACTCCTGCAGTTCCATTCTGGTGAAAGGATGATTCTTTTTGGTAATATGCATCAATGGATCCAACCATGAGAGACATATTCAGTGGAAAGACCAGGAAATTTGGATTCTAGTTTCAACTCTCTCACTAAATATCCGGGCCAGGCAGTCATTTAGTCAACAAACATGTATTAACACTTCTCAGGTGCCCTGCCCTGTGTTGTGCACAGAAAGACGAGCAAAAAGAAAAGGCAGTCCTTGCCCTCAAGGAGCTTACATTATTTTAAGAAAAATTTAAAATTGATTTTATCTTCAATTTATGGAATAAAACAAGCATTTCTATAACATAAAGTAACAAAAAAAGATGATTACATGTGAAACTGCAAATTTATGTATATATAACTTGCTATAAATGCTTGTCATGTAAATTTCTTTTTTCTTTTTCTTTCCTTCTCTCCTTCACACTCTAGAGAATGCTATCATTAGACACAGATATGTGTGTGCATATATATGTACATTATGTATTATATTATACTATACTATATTACATTCCACTATATTATATATTATACTATATTATATTTAGACATACACATATTATATATATATTACATATGTGTGTAATATCATTCTATAATATCAATCAATTCTTTCTCTAGATGCCAATAGCATTTTCCTTCATACATCCTTTGTGGTTAGTTTGGGTATTTAAAATAGTCAAAAAATGACTTGTTTGCTTAAAGTTGTGCTTAAATTGCTGTTACTGCATACAATGTTCTCTTGGTTCATTTTGCTTTTCATTGTCTCATGCAAATCTATCCATGTTTTCTAAGATCATCAGGCTCAGCATTTCTTGCAGCACAGCAGTATTCCATCACAATCATATAGCACAATTAATTGGGCATCCCTGCAATTTCCAGTTTTTTTGTCACTGCAAAGAGAACTGCTATAAATATTTTAAAACATAGCCTCTTTTCCTTTTTTTTCATAATCATCTTTGGAAATTGACCTAGTAGTGGTATTGCTAGGTCAAAAGGGATAGATCAGGGGTGAGGAACTTGTGGCCTTCTAGGTCCTTGGGTGCAGCCTTTTGACTGAGTCCAAGTTTTACAGAACAAATCCTTAAATTAAGGGAATTTGTTCTGTGAAGTTTGGATTCAGTGAAAAGGCCACACTTGAGGACCTAGAGGGTCACATGTGGTCTCAAGGCTGCAGGTTCTTCACCCCTGGGATAGACAGTTTAACAACTCTTTGGGTATAACTCCAGATTATTCTCCAAAATGCTTGGATCTGTTCACAATTCTACAACCATGAATTAGTGTCGCAGTCTTTCTATATCCCCTCCAACAACTGTAGCTTTCTCCTTCAATAATTTTAGCCCATCTGAGAGGTGTAAAATGGTATCTTAAGGTTGTTTTAATTTACATTTCTCTAATCAATAATGACTTAGAGCATTTTTTCATATGACTACAAACTGTTTTCCATTCTAATGGGAGAAGAAAACACTTGAAGGGAGAGCTGAGAAGCAAGGGAAGTGGGAAGAGAGAGAAGGAGGAGCCCACAGGAATGATGCCTACAGGCAGCTGAGCCATAGTGGTGTAGTGAGTGACTTTTGGGACCTCAGTGAACATATCTGTAAAATGAGGGGCTGGGCTGGATGTTCTCTAAAATTCTTCCTAACGTTAAGATTCTGCAATTCAAAGGAGCTGACTAGCTAACAGAGCTAATGTGGAAGTCAATCAAGCACTCAACAAACTTGCTCTGGGCCTCACAATTTCCCTGCCGTCTCACTATTCTGCCTGCTCTCGGGCCATCATTCTTATTTCTCTCACACAGGAACCCTGAACTCCGTCTCTGGGTCCCCTGGTTCTCATAGATTAACTATGACACCTTAGAATAAAGGTCCTTCCAGGTCAGGGACTGCCTTTTTTGCTTGTATTTGTATACCCAGCACTCAGCACTGGCAAAAATTCTCTTTCTCATTTTCTCTCTCTCTCTCTCTCTCTCTCTCTCTCTCTCTCTCTCTCTCTCTCTCTCTCTCTCTCTCTCTCTCTCTCTCTCTCCTCTCCTCTCTCCTCTCTCTCTCTTCTCTCTCTCTCTCTCTCCTCTCTCTCTCTCCTCTCTCTCTCTCTTCTCCTCTCTCTCTCTCTCTCTCCTCCCTTTCTGTCTCCCTCTGCTCCTCCTCCTTCATCACCTTCTCCTTCCTCCTCTTTCTCCTCCTTTTTTTCTCTCTCCCCTCACCTCAACACTCTAGTTCAGAAAGCCTTTGTGGTTTTTCCACCCAGTTCTTTTTTCTCCAGTGTCCTCTCTGTTCTGGACATACCACTCATTTTCTTGCCTACTATCTTACTCCTTTTTTCTCATTGATGGAATAATGACAGACCCAGGAGTCCCACCATTAAATCTGGAAGGTGTGGGGAAAGTTTGATGCAACAATGAATGTCCCAAGTGTAAGGAGTGCGCATATATGGCACAATCATTTTCTTTATCCTTTTCTCCTCTGGCTATAATGCCTGAGGTTTTGGCCAGATCCCAGTTCTCCTCCTTCCTCCCTCTACTTTGGAGCGGTCATAAGCTGCTGCTCTAGTGGAGGTAGGAATAGGTGGGTTCTGTCCTGCTGCCTTTCTTTGCTAGTGACTTTCTTTTCCACTCTAGGCTCCTAACTTGAGTGTCTCCAGTTAAGTCCCAAAGCTTTCCTGAAATATGCAAAAAAAGACCTATTACTTGTCATTGAGTGGCTGATCTAATTCCTTCGTCACCCCTGTCACTGCCTCTTCCCTTCCCCCTTAAGTCCTAGGGCAGTAAGCACTGGCATTGGACCAGAATACCAATTGAAAATGAATGAGGATAAAAATTGTTTTCACCAAGGGGCCTGGATGAGAAAAAGAAAATGGTAATCACCACAGAAAACAATGAAACAATATAGCCAATGTCCCCAATAAATTATTGAGATAATGTATATAAAGTACTTTGTAAAACTTAAAGTCCTATATAAATGTGAACAATTATGAACTGGCAATGGAATACAGAGAGAGTGGAGAATGTTTTTTCTCTGTTTGTTATGTTAACAAAGGGACATTTAATTTTTGGTGGTCCCATTGTGACCACTACAGATGTAACTATATCTTGAATTTGTATACCTCCTTTCCTCTAAAGAACTTCGTGCATTTTATGTGGATTATCCTGTTTACTGTCTAAAACATCCCAGTGGGAATATGTATTATTAACATTATGTTGGCATGGGGCTGCCTTTGTGGACATTTTCTTTCCTGGGAACAGAATAATGCTACATCATTATAAAAGTACACATTACGATAGAAGTCACCTACCTCTTGCTGCTGAACAAGTTAATCACATAAATTTGGTATTTTGACTTTGCCTTGAGAAGTTATTTTTCTCCTCTGTGCCCTGTAGAGAGTTTAGTTTAGTTTTTAAACCTGTCATTAGAATAGCCCAACAAATTTCAAAAAGATTTGAAAATATTTTGAATAAGTCAATCAGTACCTATGGAGTCTGACTGTAGATAGATAAATATTAATATTTTTCTAATTTTTTAAAAAAGACTTCACATGAAGTTTTTTGTTATCCATTTATAAGTTTGTGGAAGTTTTGATTGGACTGAAACTTTCTAGCCTTGATCCTAGATCAAAAATTTATTCCTTTTTTTCCAAGGGTAATGAAAATTGGCTCTGCCATTTTTAGTTAATGGCAACTAAACCCACAATTTGTTAACTTGAAATACTTCAAACTCTCTTCATGACTTGTTCTCCATAAAGTACCTGCCAGCTGAGCCAGTCAGGAAAAGTAATGTTGCAAGCTTCCTGAACCACCTTGGAGCATACCCAGGAGTTTCTGATAAGGTACGTGCAAAACCGTGAAAAGCCATAACCTCTATCTTAGTTGCCAGACAGCTGTGGGTAGATAGGTGGATAGGTGAAAAGAAAGTCTTACTCTTTTTATTATTTCATTGGTACCTGATGAGAATGTGTCAGGATTTGGGTTTCCTGGGTATTTGTAAATGTCTTATTGAAATATACTGAAGAACATTTTACAAAATATTTATTGAATATCTGGGTCAGGAGAACTCTTTTGTGAACACCAAAATTCATTGGAGTCTCCCATCTGAATGTCTCCCACAGTCTGAACTGGAGACTTAGATTGAGACTTGGATTGATTTTTCCCCCTTTACGGGATAACCGCATACTTCCAAAGAACTTACTAGCCTTGTTAACTCACCTTACTAGAAAAACCTGGCAAGCAAAGCAGCATTTAGATACAAGGGAAAGAACTATGGAATAGGAGGCAGGAGAACTCAGGTTGAATGTTGCCACCCTCACTTGCTGGAAGGAACAGATAAGTCAGCACTGTGACCAGAGGATCTGGATTCAAGTCTTGACTGCCTCTTTCTAACTGTTGTCTCAGGCTAGTAGTTCATCATGCTGTATCATAGTTTTCTCATCTAGAAAACAAAAGACTTGGATCAGATGTTCATTGAGATCTCTTCTAATTCTAACAATCTGTGAATTTATGAAAAAGCACATTGAAAAGAAGCATTCTCAGCATTATTTCTTGGAGTAAGCTTAAAATTGTTCTGCTACCTCTTTATATAATAACCTCTGAGCAGGTTAGAAGTAGGTAGTGGTGCAGTACCTAGAACTCCACCCTTAAAGTCAGAAGAGCTGAGTTTAAATCATGTTTATGTGTAATTTAGAAAAAAAAATTCTTAAAAAAAATAACTCCTTGAGGATTTCTTTTTGTTTTTTTAAAGTCTCCAGCATATAGCACAGTTCTTTTTTGTTGATAAGTTGCTAGATTGATTGGAATTCATAGAATATGTCCATGCTAAACATAGATAACCTAAGCTCACAACCAACACTGTTACTTTCTAACTCTTTGGAGAAAACGCTTGGCCTGGAGTCAGGAAGACTTCAGTTCAAATTCTGCTTTGGACACAACTAACTGTGTGAACCTGTACAACCACTTAACTTCTATTTCCCTCAGTTTCCTCATATGTAATATGGAAATAATAGTAGCACCTACCTCCTAGGGTTGTGAGCTTCAAATGAGGTAATAATTATAAAGCATTTATAAAATTTATATAAAGCAATTATAAAGGTAATAATTATAAAACAGTGCCTGGCACATAGTACATGCTATATAAATGTTTGCTGTTACTATTATTTCCTCATGTGTAAAGTAAAGGTGTTAGAGTTCTGTGGGTTTGGAGGTCTCCTTGAGTTCTAAATCGATGATGTTATTTAATTCCTAATTGGCCTATGTTCCAGGTTCAAGTACAAGCATATTAAAAAGCGGGTTACTCCCATCATACTTCACTGAAAAGCTTTTCTATAACTATTGCAGACCCTAGGACAATGTTTAGACAGATTGCTTTAGAGGGGCAATTGTTTCTTTTTAATAATTTTAATTTGAATTTTTAAAGTGACTAAATTCAATGTAGTCTCCCTTATTTTTTGAGGAAACAATATTGTGTCCCGTTTAGTTATCTAGCATACCAGTTGTTCTTTGTGGCATCCTGAATTTTTACCTACTGCTGAAGATAGAAATAACGACCACCTGGTTATTACTCAGACACAGTCCCTTTGTCCTGGCAGGCTGCTATGCTTTTTTTCATTGGTTAAAATTAACGTAAGTGCAACTGCCTGCTGCATAAATCCCCAGAGAACCTTGACTTGGTAGCCCTTGAGAACGTGGTGAGCCAACACAAGGACCAGAAGCCCTGGCTTCCCTTTCCCTCCTTCCCTTCTCAAGGGAAAGGAAAGGTAGTTAGGAGGGATAATTATGCTGATAGATGTAGACTCACCTTCTCATATTGTGTTTGGGCCCAGAGTCAGAAAAGGCTGAAGCGGGTCAGCTGTAAGAGCAAAGTTTGAGAAAGAAAAACTTGCGTTAAATCATGGGGCTTAGCAGTGTAATGGGACTTTGGCACACGCCACCTAAGATGGAGTGGGGACCTACTTTTGGGAGGACAGCAGGAGCCAACTGGTAAATGTTGAAGAATTAGCTCTCTGGCGGGAAAAGTGCCTATGATACACTTTCCAAGCTTAATCTGAATTATTAACATTTTCCTATCACTTTCTTAAGGCTAGGCAATCAATAAGCCAAGCGCTGATTTGAATGTTTGTCAATTTCCAAGGTGTAAAAGCTCACACTTAAAAATTTAACAATCAACTCTTGCGAGCTAGTGTGAGTCAGCTATGGCGCATTCTGACTGATTTATGTATGCTCTGCATTGACTTCCTATGTTGAGGGGTGGAGGGTGGGGTAGGGACCAGTTTCTTTCCATTGGTTGCCTGTCAGGATATGCTTGCATCTTTCAGTCGACGTGTGATCCAGTCACTCTCTCTTTCCAGTGCTGTCCAGCGTTGAAAAAGGTCTTGTTTTTATTTTTAAAATTAAATTATTTTATTTGTTTTCCGTGTTTGACAATCACTTCCATATATAAAGGTTTTGTTTATAGACAGCCGAGACACCTTTCACACTAAGTACTTTCAACTCAGGGTCCCAAGAAATGGGATTGAGGTCTCGCATTCATTTTGTTTGTCTTTTTAAATCCTAGGTTTAGGGAGTGGAGTCCTGGACCTGAGATTTTGAGCTACGAGGATTTTGAAGCCCAAGAGTCCAGGCTGGATATTGGGACCAGCCCAGCAGGGAAGCCCTGGGAAGTCAGGATGCCAGGACATAAAAGCTGGGGACCTTTGTGCTTGGGACTTGGTGGCATTGATGCTATGTAGTAACTAAGTTGAACTGTGAATCTAATGCCCTTCCCCAGAGGCTGAGGTGGTTCGAGGGAGATTATACATTCCCTAGGGTAGGAGAGAAATGTTCGTATGTTTGGTCTTGCTCCATCTTTTAAGTTAGTATTCTTCTGTAAAAGTCGATCTGACTATTAAAGGGTTAAATATAACTGGGGTGTTTGGATCCCTAAAATTCAGAGATTACAATCAATGTATATTTACTATACAAACATCAGTCAGTAGTCAACTTTTTGCTGATAAGCCTCCCTGAAATTAGCAACCTGGTTCTCAGTAAATAGTCTTTCGCTGACCCATATTTGAAGTGTCTACACCTTGGTTAAGACTTTACAGAAGTTGTGGTCCACTGGTATAATTTTCTTTTTCTATTTTTAAAAACGCCTTTTTTAAAAAATTAAATCGTTGATTTTTTACTATTCAACATTCACTTCCCTAAGATTTAGTGTTCTACATTTTCTCCCCTTTCCTCTCCTCCCCCTCTCCAATCTGATATAGATTCTACATATACATTCACATTAAACATATTTTCATATTAGTTATGTTGTAAAGAAGAACTAGAACCAGTGGGAGGAACCATGAAAAAGAAGAAACAAACGAAAAAGGGAGAGTAAATAGTCTGCTTCCATCTGCATTCAGACTCCAGAGTTCTTTCTGTGGATGTGGAGAGCATTTTTCAGCATGAGTTTTTTGGAGTTGTCTTAGATCCTTGTGTTGCTAAGAAGATATAAGTCTAGCAAAGTCATCTCACAATGCTGCTGTTACTGTACAATGTTTGCCTGCTTCTACTTACTTACTCAGTAGCAGTTTATGTAAGTCTTTCCAGGTTTTTTTCTGGTCTGCTTGCTTATCATTTCTTATGGAAGAATAGTATTCCATTACCTTCATATACTACAACTTGTTCATCCATTCCTCATTTAATGCACATCCCTCCAATTTCTAATTCTTTGTCACCACAAATATAGCGGCTATAAATATTTTTGTACATGTGGGTCCTTTTCCATTTTTATGATCTCTTTGGGATATAGACCTAGAAGTGGTATTGCTCAGTCAAAGGATATGTACAGTTTTATAGCCCTTTAGGCTATCGTTCCAGATTGCTCTCTAGAATGGTTGTATCAATTCACAATTCCACCAACAATGCACTAATGTTCCAATTTTCCCACATCTTCTCCAGCATTTATCATTTTCCTGTTTTGTCATGTTAGCCAATCTGATAGGTCTGATGTGGTCACTGGTATAATTTTCTAAAATCCAGTCACAATGAGGTGCTTAAGTGGAGGAAAAAAAGTATTCATTTAAGTGATTAATAACACAAAAGAAAATACGCAATTCTAAACAACAGAAAAGAGTGACAAGGCTGATTAAATAGCTTGAAAACATGAAGCAGGTTTAAAGGAATAAAGGGAAGGAAATGGGGAAGGAAATGAAGGAATTTTATATAGCACCCATTATATAAGTTTCTATATGTATGTGTATATATTTATATGTGTATATGAAATATATTATTTTTATATAACACATATATGTGTTATGTATGTATATATGTATGTATGTGTATAATATTTATATCACCCACAGTGACAGGCATTGGTAAATATTATCTCAGATCCTCACACAGTTCATGTAACATATATGCTCTTATTATCCTCATTTAACAGTTGAAGAAACCAAGATAAACAGAGGTTAAGTGATATGCCCGGCGTCACATAGCAAGTAAGTCTCTGAGGACAGAATGAGGATTAGTTTTTCTACAGAAGAGAAGTTTGAATGACATTTGTTGTCTATGGACTTATCTGGATATTTTTGAGGGAGGATATAAGTAAAAAAAAAGAAACAATTGGCTTGCATAAGGAAAAATGTTTCGATGATAACTCACTAAAAGGCACCTAACATTATCTCATCCTGAGAGAGCTTTAAGAATAGACAACCAGCATTTGGAATGCTCTAATTATTCTCTTGACACATAGCAGGAAGCTGAATTGGGAGGGAGGGAAGTCTTTGGGGGCTTTTTATAATTTAACACTTTATGATTTATGAAGATGAATATGGTCCGAACTTTTTAAAAAAGTATCAAGAAAGATTAAAACCTTGAAGTTAACAGAACAGGGTACAATTAACAGGGCAAGAAGTTAAATTTTTCCTATTTTATAGAGACAAGAATTGAGTCATGGGGAGATTAACTAAGACCACATAGATTGTCATTAATGGAAATGGGCCAGAAACACTCCTAATGTCAAGTCCTCTCAAGCAAAATTTTCTCAAACAGAAATTGTCTCTCAACAGAATTTTGACTTTGATTCAAACAGAATCTAGACTTAAATTTTTAGGCTCATATCTATTCTGTACTAAAATTCTACAATTTTTCCTTGACTCCCCCTAACATATTTGCATGTATCACTTATTTGGACATGATTAATTGGAATGTCTGTTGGAAGGGGTTCTTAGAAATACATTTTTTCGATCAGTGTAATTAATCAAGGTAATTGCATTATAACCAAATATCATTACTGTAAAAATCAGGCACTATAGATGCCCAAGATCTGGTCTGCTTACTAATTTTCAGTTTTGTTTATAGTCTTTTGTTTTCAATTTTATCTACTACTCCTCTGATTTCTGAGCTTTCCTCTTTCATTCTTGTTTTTGTTTTCTTCATTATATTTTATTGATTTTCCAATTTCTAAATTTTCACAATCTATTATTCTTCTCATTTTCGATTTTGCTAATGTATTCTTTCAGAGATTTTTTTCTTTGATCCTGGAAGTTTGATATGTTGTCTCATTATTATCGTTCTCTTTTATATAGTTATTATTTCTATGACTCATTCTTCAATCTGCCCATTATTCAGAATGACATTATTATCTCCTTTTATGCCAGAATCTTTTGCTTGTGTTCACTATTTTTATTGTCTTATGTTCTATGAATAATATTTAATATTTTTGCTTGTTTACATTTACCTATAATTGTGTCCTAGACTAGTTATTTTTGAAACAGTATGATTTGGTGCTGAGAAATATGTATATTCACTAATGTTCCCATTCAGAAGTATTTAAATTTCATTCAATTCATCTTTTAAGGAAAAAAACTTAAATTAATAAATTTAATTTTTCAGTCAACAGCAATCTACCTTTTCTCCCTCCAATTCCTTCCTCCTGCTATCTTCCCAACGTTAGGGAGAAAGAAAAACAAAACCTTTCTTAGAAATACGTTCTCAAATTGTCCATGTCCGCCCAAAATGTCTCAATGAACACAGCACCTCTCATTCAGGAGGAGAGTAGCAGATCCCATTTGGAATGATGGTTGTCATTGAAGTCCTTGGTCCAACATCAGAAATAGATGTTATTTTATCCAAGTAAATGACATTAAAGAAGAGTCACTATCATCTGCTCTGCTGTTTCACTTTAGAAGGGGTGGGATCTTTCCATACAACTTGCAGCTGAAATTTTCCATATGTATTATCTCTCCTATTAGAAAGCTAGTTCCTTGAGAGCAGAGACTGTATTGCTTCTGTATTTTTATTTCCAGAATTTAGCACTCTATACATAAGTGCTTAGTTAATGCATTATTCATTCACTTATTCATGTTTCTATTCCTTAAGGTCAAAGGGGAGCAATGTTTGGCAGTGAAAACCAGTAGCCTATCTACTCTTCTGTTTGTTGTCTGTAATGAGTCCTGTTCTATTCAGTTTCAATTTCAAGTAATTTCACCATTCCACTCTCAATCTTTTGAAAAGACTTCCCATCCAGTCTTCTACTTCTATGATTTTAACAGGTTCTCAGTGCTATTTGGCAATCTTGTGCTTCCACCAGTGATGGGAGTAGAGTGATAGAAAAGGGAAGAGATGGCCAGTTAGTCAAATAGAATTTATTAAGCACCTACTATGTGCCAGGCACTTTGCTAAGTACCAGGGATACCAAAAAAGCAAATGACAGTCCCTACTCTTAAGGAGCTCACAGTTGAAAGGGGAAGACAACCTGCAAATAGTTATGTACAATATGTACAGATAGGATATGAATAGGCAGGAGTGTGCTGGTAGATGTTTAGTAACCAACTTTCTGGAAAAAATAATTCGCTCATGAAGAATACACTTCTAAGCTTAATCTTCATTATTAACATTTTTCTCCATTACTTTCTTAAAGTTTAGACAAGCAACAAAACAATAAACCAAGCCTTGATTTGCACATTATGTCAATATTCACACTGAAAAACCAACAATTGACTCCAGTAAGCAAGTCTGAGCTGACCTCAGCACACTGTTGAAAACAGGGTAAATTTGAGGTAATCTCAGAATGAAAACACTAAAAAAAAGGGAGATTTGGAAAGGTTTTTTTTTTTTAAAATTAAATTATATTATTTGTTTTCAGTGTTCTACAATCACTTCCATATATCTTAGATTTTTTTTTACTTCCCTCCTCCTCCTTCCCCCCTCCCTCCCTGAGACGGCATACAATTTTATGTAGGTTCTACACATACATTCTTATTAAATGCATTTTCACTATAGTCATGTTGCACAGAAGAATTAAAATGAATGGGAGAAGTCATAAACAAAACCAAAACAAAACATAATACAAAAGAAAATGATCTGCTTCATTCTGCGATCGAGTTCCATAGTTCTTTCCCTGGATATAGAAGGCATTTTGCCTCAAGAATCCATTGGGAATTTTTTAAATATTAAGTCTACCAGAAAAATTCTTTGCACACTGTGGTTGTTACTATGCACAAAGTTCTCCTGGTTCTGCTCCCTTCACTCAGCATTAGTTCATAGAAGTCTTTCCGGGCCTCTCTGAAGTTCACCTGTTCATCATTTCTTATAGCACAATAGTATTCCATTACAATCACATACCACAATTTATTCAGCCATTTCCCCAATTGATGGGCATCCCCTTGATTTCCAGTTTTTGGCCACCACAAAGAGAGCTGCTATAAATATTTTTGTACATGTGGGACCCAGAAAAGACTTTTTTTTGGTGAAAGCTGAGACTTCCAATGAGATTTGAAGGAAGTCAGGAAAGTTAGGAGATAGAAATGAGAGGGAGAGAATTTCAGGCATAGGAGAGAGCCTGAAAATTCAAGGAACTGGGAGATATAGTGTGAGGAATAGCAAGGAGGTGTAATGGTAATTTAAATGGGTAATTCATTAATGGGCCCATGTGACCTGCCTGAGTCACACAGAGCCTGTGGTGGGAGGAACCTGTTGAAGGTGTGGACCAGGAAGAGGCAGAGCTACAGCAGAGCTGAGAGGAAATGAGCTCTTCCTCTCAGAGGAAGGATGAGGCAAGCAGGCAGCTGGCTAATGTGAGTGAAAGCTTATTTGTGATTTTCTTTAAGGAAGCCTGCTTGTGATTTGTTTAATGGAACTGGTTTGTGTGAAACCTAGCAGGGGGAAGGCTTGGGGCTGGTGTTGTTTTCTGCATTGTTAATGTATATAAATATTTGTTCCTATGATTGATTTGACTGTCTGGTGTCTGAATGAATGTTTTGGTTCTGTCTTCCATGTGGAGAGTCTGTTATATTTTTGCGATTCAAAATTGTGCTGGGATATTCATGGCTGCCATAAGCTCTATGAATATTGCATTGGCACTACAGGAGGCCAGTGTCACTGTATTGCCGAATACTTGTGGGGGGTGGGGAGATTAAGTTGTAAGAAGACTGACTAGAAAGGTAGGAGGGTCCAGATTATAGAGGGCTTTAAAAGATAAACAAAGGATTCTATATTTGATCCTGGAGTGATAGGGGGCCATTAGAGTTAACTGAATAGGAGGGGGCATGGTGACAAGATCAGATTTATACTTTAAGAAGATCAATTTGATAGTTCAGTAGAGAATGAACTAGAGTGGGGAGACAGTTGAGGCAGGGACAACAGCCAGCAAGCATTGAAATAGTCCAAGCCTAACACGATGAAGGACTACAGCAGGGTGGTAGCAATGTCAAGGGAGAAAAAGGAATCACATATGAGAGATGTTGCAAAGGTAGAAATGACAGGACTTGTCAACTGATTGGAAAGGGAAGGTAAGATTGAGGAAGTGAAGATGCTATCTCAGTTTCAGGACTCAATGACTGGGAAGACAGTGATACTCTTGACAGGGGAGTGTTTTGGAGGAAAGATCAGGAGTCAAGTTTTGGACATATTAAGCTTAAATTGTCTGGGAGACATACAGTTCAAGATGTTGGTGATGCAGAATTGCTAAGGAATTATAGTTTTAAAACTATTGACATTAACTGAATTGTTGATATGTAAGTGATAGAGAATGGAATCTGAAAGCATATGCTTTTTCCCTTGCCCTTGCCAACTCCCCTCAGGTAGACAGAATAGTCTAGTGTGTCTAGAAGCTAGCTCAGTTACCTCATAGCCACGAGAGCCATGTTTCTCTGGATAGCTTTAAAAATCTGCGTGACCTCGTGTGCCCTTGGGCAATCATCTTAACCCTCTGGATCTCATGAATGAAACAAGAGACTTGAATAGACAATATGCCAAGTCTAACAGTCTTCAACAATCTATGATACTTTTCTTGAGTTATGACCTGTTATTGAGACCTTTAAATCAAGTCAATAATTATTTATTAAATACTTACTTTGCACTAGACACTGTTAAGCACTGGAGATACAAAAAACAAGTGTCCAAAACAGTCTCTTTCTCAAGGATTTTTACAGTCTAATGGGGGAAGGACAACATGCAAATGACTAGGTACAAATGAGATATACACAGGATAAATTGGAATTATTCTTAGAAAGGAAGCACTAAAAATAGTTAGTAAGCTCTTATATAGCACTTAAAAACTTTCAAAACTTTATACATTTCACATTTTATCCTCAAAACAACCCTAGAGGTAGATGCTATCATTATCTCCATTTTATATATAGGAGAACTGAGGCAGACGGAAGTTAAGAGACTTTCCCAAAGTCATAGACCTTCTAACATCTGAAACTGGATTTTAACTCAAATCTTCCTAACTTTAGGTCCAAGAATGCACTGTGAAAATTTTCTTTTTTTAAAAAAACTTGTTTTCAGTTTTCTACAATCACTTCCATAAATCTTAGGTTTTTCTCTGTCTCCTTACTCCCCCGCCCTTCCTGAGACGTTATGCAATCTTATATGGGTTCTATAATACATTCTTATTAACCACATTTTGTGAAAAATTTCTTGTAGAAGGTGAGATGGGTTGTGAAAGATTTCTTGTAGAGAGTGGAACCTGAAGAAAGCCAGGAAATTCAGGATATGGAGATCAGGATGGAAAGCATTTCAGTCAGTAGGGACATCTAATGAAAATGCAGGACATAGGGAGATAGTTTGTCTTATTTGAGGAACAGCAAGGAGGTCAGCGTCATTGGATAGCAAAGTATAAGGAGGGGAATAAAGTATAAGAAGGCTGTAAAGGTAGGAAAGGCCCTGGTTATAAAAAAATTAAAATGCCAAACAGAATTTATATTTGACCCTGGTGACATGGAGTCACTGGAATTTATTGAACAGGAGGGTGACATGGTCAGATCAATTTAACAGGTGAATGGTGGATAGGCTTGATGGGGAGAGACTTGAGGCAGCGAGACCAATCAGAAGTCTATTGCAATAGTCCAAGTATGAGGTGATGGAGGACTGTACCAGGGTGGAGGCAGTGCCTGAAGAGAATAAAAGAAATGTCATGCAGATAGAATTGAGAGGATTTGTCAACTGTTTGGATTTGGGTGGGTTGTATTACAGAGTGAATAATTGAGGATGATAAGTAAGTTGTAAACCTCAGTCACTGGGTGGATGGTGAGACCCTCTACAGTAATAGGAAAGTTAAAAATAGGGGAGGGATTTTTTTTGGAGAAAAATAATGAACTTGGGTTTGGACATGAATACAGGATATGTATAGAACATCCAGCTTAAAATGTCCAATTGAACAAATCATTTACTTCCCTTTTCTATATTTCTATATTATACTTGACACATCTTACTTTGATATTATGATGACTTATTATGAGACTTTATTTATGATCTATAAAGCTCTTAGGGATCCTTGACTCAGAGACACTTTTTAGCTATGCAAAATGTTACTATTGGTAAAATCTTGTTCCAATAAAATTTTGGAGACTTTCTAAATTCTTTGAATGTACAGAAATTTATATTGAGCACCATTTGAAATACATGGGATGTGGCTTAGATTTTTAAAAATACACCATGTATTTAGTTGAACCTGTTTATAAGAAATTCAACAGTGCAGACTAAAAAGGGATTATATTCTTTTTGAGAAAATAGTCAAACTAAACAGGGCTACCTACTTTTATAGAAAATTAACCAAGGTCACTGCTTCTTCTTCAAAAGAACCATCCTATGACTCAAATGGAGAGCATCTGCTTTTACCCTCTGGCATAATTCTCAGCTTGAAAATGGATGATAATATCCCTCAATCTTAACCACATGTTCCTTATAAGAGGACATATGAACTTTAAGATGTCTTAAAAACTGTGAGGATGAGTTCCTGGGAAGAAGAGCCAATATGGACAAGCCTTTGTGCTTTTTGCAGGGAAGAGGACTATGAGTCTGCATCAGTAGACAGGAAGAAGTTGCAGAACTAAACAAGAATAAATTGTTCCTGAGCTGAGCAGGGAGTTTTAGAACCATGCTGAAAAATGACAATAGATAGGCAGTAGCAACTGGAGAATCTGTGAGCCAGTGCAATGGTAAAGGGAGCTGATCCTGGAGAGAAAGAAGAGGGGTCATAATACTAATCTAGTCTCCAGAAACCATAATAACAGTAAGGGACTTCATTAGCTGTCACCTGAGTTTTTTGGAGACTGAGTGACAGACTTGTGATGTGATTGACTGTAGACCAGTCTGCACAAATTACAAAACAGGGAATAAGATTTGGGAAGAAAATAGAAGTTGTAATGAGAAATCTATAGAATGTTGAGTATATAGGATTACAAGTTAAATGGGAATTAGGGAATTCTGATGGACAGTAGTCCCTGTCACAAAGGCAGCTTGAGTATAAAAGATTATTTGTTTCATGCACAGCAGAAGGTTCTGTACTGGTCTCTTGACCACTAGCATCCCAATGATCCTATAAAAAGCACCCAGTGAGGTAAATTCCCACCTTTGCAGACCTAGCAGATTCTAATTTTGTGCTGGCCACACGCTACTATATGAGCACTGCACCTATGGAGAAAAAAAGGAGAGGCCTTAGTGCTCAACTCTACTAACCTGAGCTGAACAGGAAGTATGAAAATTTAGTGTTTGACAACTGTAATTGTACAAGCCAAGTAAATTTATTCTTTTTTTAGCCCCTTTGCTTGTGTTACATCTCCCTGATTATCTCTTTTAATTGGGTCTATTTTTGTTTTGCTTTGTCTGAGATCATGATTGCTACCCTTGTCTTTTTTTAAAACTTCAGCTAAAGTATAATAGATTCTCTACTACCTCTTTATTTTTAACTCTGTGTATATCCTTCTATTTCAAGTGTATCTCTTGTGAACAACATATTGTTGGATTCAATCCATTCTGCTTTCAACTTCCATTTTGTGGGTGAATTCATCCCATTCACATTCACAGTTATGATGACTGTGTATTTTCCTCCATCTTGTTATTTTCTATTTATCCTTCTCTTTATTACTCTATCCACTCCTCAAAAGTCTGTTTTCTTTTGACTACTGCCTCCTCAGATCTACCCTCCCTCTGTTCCCCTCTTTCCTTTCTCTTAGTCCTTTCCACTCCCTGTTGGGTCAGATGAATTTCATTACCAATTTCGCTCTCTCTCTCTATCCAGTTGAGATAAAAGTGACAGTCAAGTTTTTCCCTAGATTGCATAAACTCATCTTTGTGTCTCTCTTTTCTGTGAGGTAGTTTCCATTATTCCGCTGCCTTCCCATTAATCACATGCATCTTTCTTTCTCACCCTCTCATTCTTCTTTTGAGATCATTCCAACATACTGATTTTAAACCCATGCCCTCTGTTTAAGTAGACTCCTAACTGCCCTAATGATGATAAAATTCTTATCATCTTCCCATATAGGAGTGTAAACAGTTTAACCTTGTCAAGTTCCTTATGATTTATCACTCCTGTTTGACTTGTAATGTTTCTCTTGAATCTTGGTTTGAATATCAAGTTTTCTATTCAATTTTGGTCTTCTTATCAAGAATTCTTGAACATCCTCTATTTCATCAAATGCCTATTTTTCTCCTCATCCCAAAATTGGATTATATCCAGTTTTTCTGGGGATTTTTTCTTGATTGTAATCCTAGTTCCTTTGCTTTCTAGAATAGCACATTCTAAGCCCTCCACTGCTTCCTAGTGGCAGTTGTTGAAACCTGTGTACTCCTGACTATAGCTCCATGGCATTTTAATAATTTCCATATGTTCATAATATTTTCTCCTTGACCTAGGAATTCTGGAATTTGACTACAATATTCCTGGGAGATTTCAATTTGGGATTTATTTCAGGTGATGGTTGGTGGTTCTAAGGCATTGGACAGCTTTCCTTTACAATTTTTTGACATATGATGTCAAGGCCCTTTTAAAAATTCATGACTTTTATGTAGACTAATAATTTTACAATTTGAATTGGTTCTTTCTGGCTGCTTATAATATTTTTTCCTTGACCTGGAAACTCTGGAATTTGGCTGCAATATTCCTAGGAGTTTTCCTTTTGGGATTTCTTTCAGGAGGTGATCAGTGGATTCTTTCCATTTCTATTTTACCCTCTGGTTCTAGAATATCAGGGCAGTTTTCCTTGATAATTTCTTGGAAGATGATGCCTAGGCTCTTTTTTTAATCATGGATTTCATGTAGTGCAATATTTTTAAAATTATCCCTCTTGGATCCATTTTCCAGGTCATTGGTTTTTCCAATGAGATACTTTAAACTATGTTCTATTTTTCATTCTTTTGGTTTTGTTTTATAATTTCTTGACTTTTCACAAATTCTTTAGCTTCCATTTGCTCTATTCTAATTTTTAAGGAATCATATTCTTCAGGGAACTTTTGGACCTCTTTTTACATTTGGCCCATTTTGCTTTTTAAGGCATTCTTCTCCTCATTGGCTTTTTGGACCTTTTTGCCATTTGGATTAGTCTAATTTTAAAGCTGTTATTTTCTTTTTATCTATCTATCTATCTATCTATCTATCTATCTATCTATCTATCTATCTATCTATCTATCTGTCTGTCTGTCTGTCTGTCTATCTATCTATTCTGTCTGTCTATTCTGTCTATTTTAAGTTTTCAATATTCATTTCTACACAATTTTGAGTTCCAAATTTTTCCCCATCTCTCCCCTCCCCCACCCCAAAATGCCTTGCATTCTGATTGCTACTCCCACTAATGTGCTCGCCCTACTAACACCCCTCCTTTCCCTTATCCCCATCTTCTCTCTTGTCTTATAGGGCAAGGTAAATTCCTATACACCATTACCTATATTTTTTATTTCTCAGTTGTATGCAAAAACAGTTCTCAATATTTGTACCTAAAACTTTGAGTTCCAACATCTTTTCCTTCCTCCCTCCTCACCCATCCCCACTGAGAAGGCAAGCAATTCAGTATAGGCTATATATGTGTAATTTTGCGAATGACTTCCATAATAGTCATGTTGTATAAGACTAACTCTATTTCCCTCCATCCCATCCTGCCCCCCATTTCTTTTATTCTCTCTTTTGGCCTTGTCCCTCCTCAAGAGTGTTTACTTCTAATTGCTCCCTCCTCCCATTTGCTCTTCCTTCTATCATCCCCCCACTTTGCTTATGTCCTTCTCCACTACTTTCCTGTAGTGTAAGATAGGTTTTGATACCAAATTGAGTGTGCATGTTATTCCTTCCTTGAGTCAAATGTGATGAGAGTAAGCTTCACTTTTTCCCACTCTCCTCTCCCCTTTCCCTCTCCGTTGGAAAAGCTTCTTCTTGCCTCTTCTATAAGAGATAATTTGCCCCATTCCATTTCTCCCTTTCTCCTCCCAATATATTCCTCTCTCACCCCTTAATTTTATTTTTTAGATATCACCCCTTCCTATTCAACTCTCACCCTGTACTCTCTCTCTCTCTCTCTCTATATATATATATATGTGTGTGTGTGTGTGTGTGTGTGTGTGTGTGTGTATGTGTTTGTGTGTGTACATGTGTGTAATCTCTGCAACTGCCCAGATACTGAGAAAAGTTTCAAGAGTTACAAATATTATCTTTCCATGTAGTAATGTAAACAGTTCAACTTTAGTAAGTCCCTTGTGATTCTCTTTCCTGTTTACCTTTTCATGCTTCTCTTGATTCTTGTGTTTGAAAGTCAAATTTTCTTTTCAGGTCTGGTCTTTTTATTAAGAATTCTTGAAAGTCCTCTGTTTCATTGAATGACCATTTTTTCCCCTGAAGTATTATACTCAGTTTTGCTGGGTAAGTGATTCTTGGTTTTAATCCTAGTTCCTTTGACTTCTGGAATATCATCTTCCAAATACTTCAATCCCTTAATGCAGAAGCTGCTAGATCTTGTATTATCCTGCTTGTATTTCCACAATACTTGAATTGTTTCTTTCTAGCTGCTTGCAATATTCTCTCCTTGACCGGGGAATGCTGGAATTTGGCTACAATATTCCTAGGAGTTTCTCTTTTTAGATCTCTTTCAGGAGATGATTGGTGGATTCTTTCAACATTTATTTTGCCCTCTGGTTCTAGAATATCAGGGCAATTTTTCTTGATAATTTCATGAATAATGATTTCTAGGCTTTTTTTCACACATTACTTTCAGGTAATCTCATAATTTTTAAGTTGTCTCTCCTGGATCTATTTTCCAGGTCAGTTGCTTTTTCAATGAGATATTTCACATTATCTTCCATTTTTTTGTTCTTTTGGTTTTGTTTTGTAATTTCTTGGTTTCTCATAAAGTCATGAGCCTCCATCTGTTCCATTTTAATTTTTAAAGAACTGTTTTCTTCAGTGAGTTTTTGAAACTCCTTTTCCATTTGGCTAATTTTGCTTTCTGAATCATTCTTTTCCTCATTGGTTTTTTGGACCTCTTTGGCTAATCAAATTAGCTTATTTTTAAAATGTTATTTTCTTCAGCATTTTTTTGGGTGTCCTTTAACAAGTTATTGACTAGCTTTTCATGATTTTCTTGCATTGCTTTCATTTCTCTTCCCAATTTTTTCTCCACCTCTCTTACTTGATTTTCAAAATCCTTGAGCTCTTCCTTAGCCTGAGCCCATTCCATATTCATTTTGGATGTTTGGGAAGCAAAACCCTTGACTTTTATATCTTCCCCTGACTGTAAGCATTGTCTTTCCTCATCTGAAAGGATGGAAGAGAATACCTGTTCCCCAAGAATGTAACCTTCTGTAGTCTTATTTTTCCCCCTTTTTGGGAATTTTCCCAACCAGTTACTTGACTTTTGGATCCTTTGTCAATAGTAGGATATACTCTAGGTACCTGTAAATTCTCACAATCCAAGGAAAGGCATTTACTCCCTGGCCAGGCTTGTGACTGAGGTTAAGATCATCTGCTCAATTCCCCCAAGGGCTTTAAGCTGAGCACTGCAACAATGGAACCATGAACCTCAGCTACCTGCTGCTGCCTCTGCCATCGCCTGCGGCTGAGGCTAGGGGAGGACCCTGCTTCCTTGTTATGGAAGTGAAAAATCCCTCTCAATGACCTTTGAAGCTGCCTCTGGCATTTGTGGGTTGGGGGGTTCTGGGAAACTCTGCTGCTTTTACTGGGGGGATTCTGCCCCTGAGACCTTCTCTGATCCTGCTCTTCCCAGTGTGTAGCCAAGGCTGGGTTGGGCTCTGCTCTGTGTCTGGTGCAACAGATGTTTCCTGTCAGCCTTCTCGCTCACCCTGTGCTGGAGTTAGAGTATGTGCATCTTTCTACTCTGCCATCTTGACCTAAAGCTGTTATTTTCTTCAGAATTTTTTTTGGATTTCCATTAGTAAGCTGTTAATTCATTTTTCATGATTTTCTTGCATCACTCTCATTTCTCTTCCCAATTTTTCCTTCTCTTACTTGATTTTCAAAACCATTTTTGAGCTCTTCCATGGCCTGTGACCAATTCATATTTTTCTTGGAGACTTTGGATGCAGGACCTTTGGTTTCGTTGTCTTCTTCTGGTTGTATGTTTTGATGTTCCTATCACCAATGGCATAAGAAAATACCTCTTCACTGAGAAAATAAGAACTTATAGTCTGTTTCTTTTTCCTTGTTTGTTGATTTTCCCAACCAATTACTTGACTTTTAGGCTCTTTGTTATAAGGAAGACTCCAGAAGCAGCCTCTGCTTCAGCAGGGGCTGCCACCATCATGGGGCTGGAGCCAGACCCAAGGCTGAGTCTGGGGATGCACCATGCTCTCCTCTCAGCCAGGTGAGAGACACTTCCCACTGACTTTTGAAGCTGTCTTTGGAGTTTGTGGGTTGAGAATTTGGTAAACCACAGCAGCCACCAGTGATTCAGTCCCCTAAGTCCTGCTCCAGCTCTGTCCACAGTCCATGATGAATTATGTTCTGCTCCCAGTCTAGTGCGATAGACCCTTCCAATTGATATTCCAGATTATCTTGGGTTGAAAATTTGCTTCAGTCTTTCATTTTGTGGCTTCTGCTGCTCTAGAATTTGTTTAGAGTCATTTTTTACTGTTTTTTTGAGGGGTTTGGAGGGAGAATTGGAAGAGGTCCCTGCTTCTACTCCACTATCTTGGCTTCACCCCCTTTGAGTTATTTAAAACAACAACGAACACATTATTTTGAGAAGGGGTTCATAGACTTTCCTAGACTACCAAAGAGTTCATTGACATACAAAATGTTAAAAACTAATATACAGTTTTTGTACACTTGAAATTAAGATAAGTGCCAGTAGACATAGACCACTATAAGGGTAGTGATCTATATAAGGCACATGCTGAAAGGTGAGTGGTAACTATCTCCTTCCACACCAGAAGGGATGGGGAGGGGAGCAAGCATTTATAAAGCACTTACTGTATGTTAGGCACTGTGCTAAACACTTTATGAATATTATGTCATTTGATTCAAGATCAGAAGCAAATTCCTTTTCTGTTTTTTAAAATATGCTTTAAAAATCAATTTGTATTATGTATGAATGCCTATTATTAACTTGATGTTCATGGGGGAATTAACAACCCATATTAAGGCTCTTAAAATGAGAAATTTTAATTGTTCTTAATGTGTCCTTAGTTGGGATAAAATAAATGATAGAGAACCATATACATTGTTGAATAGTATTGAGAAAATTTTCAAACTGAAATTATTCATTGTGCTGATTGATTTTAACTGTTTTCTTTGTTATAAGGAAAGATTGGGAGTCAGAAGGTATGGAAGGGTATATTGAGAAGTGATTGTGGTATAAAATACAAAAAAAGGTGTGTTCATGTGTGTGTGTTATTTGAGCCATATCTGGTATAGCATCATAGTTGAGTCCTTGGTTTACTGATGAGGAAATGGAACCCTAGATACTTTCAACAACTTGTGCAATATCACACTAAAAATAACTAGGAGATTCAGACTCCAAGTCTGGGTCTTCTAACTCTAAATCTACTTCTTTCCACTAAACTATGATAGATAACTTTCCAACATAGTGAAACTTGTGAGTTTTCAATTTTTTTTCCACATAGGTTACAGCTCTGCAATTTTCCAGTTCTTCTGCCCTGTGGCAATGGGAAGAGGACAGGAGGAAGGCAATTCATTGATTTGCTTTATGCAACAATGACCAAGTATTGTCTTCTCTTGGCTGAACATCTTTTTAGTTTAAAAAAATTGAAAAGCTGTGCTAGGTTTGTTCTACTTGCTCTGGTAACTTGGCATTCATGTTTAAATATCACACTGTGCTGAGGTTCTTTACATGTCAAAGAGATTTTTTCTTTTTATTGTAGTGCAAATGACAGGTATCTCCCTGTTGAACTCTGGACTATAAATGAGAAACTTCCCAGTCCTGTCATTTTGTGTTCTTGTCAAACTAGATGACATGATCCCATGTCTAGAGAATAGCCCATGCTGGTTTTGCCAGGTAGGGAAAACCTGCTCAGCTTCACCCCCTTTTCTTTCACCTTCTTTATAGCAGAAGACAGCATCTTTTTTCATGTATTTATTTGCCTGATTCAGACAATACATACAATGCTCCTCTCAACATTTTGTGGCTTTTCTATATATCTCTGCTCCATGTAGGTGTTGTGGAACAAAGGAAAGATCGCTGACCTGGAAGTCTGTAGACTTTGGTTCCAACACTGACTCTTCTGTCAACCAGCTATGCAAATCTGTGGACAAATGATTTGCCCTCTTTGGTACTCAGTTTCTACATCTTTAAAATAAGGGTGTTGACACAGAAGTTCTTAACCTGGTTTCTATGAATGTATATTTAAAAATATTTTGATAACTGAACTTCAATATAATTAGTTTCCTTTATAAATATGTGTGTATATGTGTATAGATATGTATCTATGTATAAATATGTGTCATATGTATCTACATACATATATATATATATATATACATATCCATTTATTTGCATTTAAAGAAATTATTCTGTGAAGGGATCCATAGACTTCACTAGATTGCCAAAGGGGTCCATGGCACAAAAGATTAGGAACCTCTTGGCTAAGTAACCTTCAATGTCCCTCCCAGCTCTAACATTAAAAAATTCAATATAAAATAACTGCTTTGTAGAGTTTGGGGTCAGGAATCATCTAAAGTCACAGTGCATTCCCCATATTTTGCTGCTTGCACTTCAGTGCCAGAGAATATCTCTGTCAAATCTACCTTTGTGAGCTACAGCCCCTTAATCTACCTCAGGAGTGCCTATACTTACTCACTGTTCCTCCCAAAATCCTTATAAAGAATTATATTGTAAATTCTACTGACTTCTTCCCAATTGCCTAGAAACACACTCAGATTACCCCAATTTTAAAAACAAAACAAAAACAATCTCTTCTCTCAAATATTTTTTCTGAACCTAGTAACTATGAAAGTTGTTGAAAAATGCATCTATGTCCAAAACCTTCACTTAACTCATGACTCATTTTTATCCTCAACCCTTTCCCTTCCTCTGGGCCAACTCCTCTATTGACACTATCCTTTCCAAGGCAGAGGTTCTTAACCTTTTTTGGTATATCATTTAGTTCTTTGGCAGTTTGGTGAAGCCTCTCTCAGAATAAAGTTTGTTGCCTACATTCATAATTGAAGGAAATACTATGTGAATGATAGGTGAAGACAAAAATATAATTTTTCTCTATCAAAGTTCATGGGCTCTCTGGGGCAAGAACTGCTCTTCTAAGATAATGAATCACCTCCTATTCGAATCTCACAGCTCTTTTAAAAGTCCCCATCTTCACTGACTTCTGGAGCTCAGGATGGAGCTGATCATTCCCTCTTATTTGAATGGTCTGTCTTCCTTTGTTTTCAGAAACTACACAGTTTTCTGGTTCTCCTTTCTCTCCGAACATCCCTTTTCCATCTCTTTTGCTGAAACTCAGCATCTTTTTGACTCTTTAATGTGTCCTCAACGATCTTTCCATAGACTTCTTTCTTTGCATCCTCCCATTTGGCAATCTCCCAATTTGACAATGCTCATAACTTCAAATACCACTGTTACATAGATGACTTCCAAATCTCCATCTTGAACTCTGACCTTTCTTCTTAGCCCCAGGCTCATATCTCCAACTGGATATCTCTACCTGGATATTCTGCTGTGAACTCCAGCTCAACTCATCCATGAATGAGTTTATTATCTTTACTTCCTAAATCTGCTTCTCTTTTTGACTCCCCAGTAGTACTATCATTTACCCTGTTTGTCCAGAATCACTACCTGAGAATTTGGACTTTCCTCACTTCTCATATCTGATGAGTTATAGAGTTGTGTGAATCCCACCCCCCACAATATCTACTTCTGTTCCCTTCTTTCTATTACCATTGCTACCACCTTCGTAAAGACTTCCCCCAATGGAGTGGGAGGATGAGAACAATTTGTTCCAGTGGCCATGAAGGTGGATGAAGCAGGTGCTGTGGAGGGCTTAGAGTTAAGACATAAAAAACACCAAGGTCATCCATTGTATCCCAAGTCATCACCAGTCATCCTTGACTTTTGTCTTGCCATTGCACTACACAGTTTCTGAAAGAGAAGGCAAGGCTGATGACTTAGTGCAACTCTGCCTCACTTAAATCCAATTCAGAAGCAAGTCAGGACATCATCCATGATGTCATTGGTTCTCTTAGAAAGCAAAGGATGAACCACAAAGGGATTTTCATCACTGCCTGCCTGGATTATTCCAATAATCTACTAATACATTTTCCTGCTTTCCTCTTCCTCCTTGAAATCTGTCTGCACTGCTGTCAGAATAATCTTTCTGATCTATAGCTCTGTCTGCTCAGACTTTTCAGTGGGTATTAAAGTTCTCATTCCTTAGCCAAATCTTCAATGTCCTTAATAATATAGTACCATCCTATCTTCTCTAGCCTTCTGTCAGGATACTTCTTTACCTCATATTGTTCTAAATACCAGCTAAACAGACAGCCTTTGCCTCTAGAAAACTTTCTGTCCCCGTTGGCTCAAGCTGTTTCTTAATGTGGTATGGAGGAAAAATTTCTGAACTTGGAGTCAGAAAATCTGGATTTGATTCTGTCTTCTAACTAGAAGTTGAACACTAATTTCTTAGGTTACTTTGGGAAAATCATTCTTGGTCTCAGCTTCCTCATATGAATTTCTCCATTAATTTTGTAGATATTGAAACAAGCAAGTGAATCTTTTAAATCTTCCAATGAGTCTTTGATATTTTTCATTTGGGTGTTCTTTATTATCAATCAGTTAATCAACAAAGATTCATTAAATGTTGACTGTGCCAGAAGGGGTCCATGTAATTTCATGAAAATGGAAATGACAGGATTTGACAATGGCTTGGCTATAAAGGATGGTGGTGTCCTAGTAGGTGTCAGAGAAATTTATAAGAGGGATGTTTGTCACTTATTCTTGATCTTTATATGTGTAACAGCCTGTTTGCCCCCATTTAGACATTTCCCTAACGTCATTTTTTACTTCTGTGTAGTTCCTTATTTACCACATCTTGCAGTCTGGCCCGCTCATACCCACCATGTACCTCTCCATTATCCTTTCAGTGATTTTCAGGTTTAGTTCTTCTGATATTGTAGCATTTTATGACTTGTAGCTACTGGAAGAATATTGTATTTTCTATATGGTGATGATAATGATGATAACTGGTGGCCTTATAGTGCTTTAAGGTTTACAGAGTGATTTATATACATTTTCCATTTTTAAAGCTGTAATATTCCAAGAATCCTTATCATATAATAATACTAGTACAATATTGGTTTTAAAAGTATGAGATTTTTCAGGGGGAAGTTTGGGGTCACTAAAAGAATTTTTAGAACTTCTCATATGTAATCCTATCCATGCTATTCCTCTTTTCAAATTTGAGTGGAATGTACTGTCCATTTGCTGGACTGTCCAATATATACATATATTGGTAGATGAACTATAACTTCACATAATTATAATAAATAGTAATAAAATTTTATGTGCCATTTACTATGTGTTAAGTACTTTATAATGATTATACATACATACATATACATATATATATACATATATATATATATATATATATATATATATATATATATATATATATATATATGGCATCTGTTTGGCTTTTCCTGTGTAGATAGCCAAAGTGTTCCAAGTGGCTATGGATTTAGTCCAAGAGTTTCTGCAGTATTCTGTGGCTTCATTTGTTTTAGCATAATGTCATTCGGAAAAAGGAATGTCTGTACGATCTCACCATCTACGAGAACTCTTCTTTGAGTATGACGTAGCGGACAATGGAAAGGTGCATTAAAAGTATGAGTATGTTATAAAACATTCCAAAGAATTGAAAAGGAATACTGGAGTAAGGGATGTCATTAAAACTGTGAGTGAAAAAAATGGGTTTATCACCAAGAACAAGGGGATAACTAGCTGATGGTTAGCCTGTGTGATTCATTGATACCAACAATATGTCATGTGAAAATATATATGAAGAAAGATGCTATCTGCATCTGGAGAAAGAGCTGATAAATAGAAGTATGTACAGAATAGTTTTACATATATATTTATATATGCATATGTATGTGTATGTGGGAGGGAAGAAAAAAATTTACATAACTATATATGTATATACATATATACAATATGAAAGGAATAGCAATAGTAGATGTGCAATTTCATGTACAATCATCCTTTTTATTATACTATACTGGTACCAAAATAATACCAGAAAGCAAAATAATATTTGTTTTATTCCATAAAATGAAACAAAAAAAGAGAAAATACAGAAGATCTCTGGCATATTGAATGGTTTCTTGGTCATGAACTTACAGTCAGACATAGACAAGAGTCACATAGACATGGATAGGCTGTGATTTTTGTCACTGAGAGAACATCCAAATCAATTAGCACTCTTTTTGGTTTCAGTTTTTTATTTTGTTTTGCTTTTTGCTAATGCTGAGAGTGCTACTTTGGATTTTTTTTTCATTTCCATATGTATCCTTTATTTTTGTCATTGACTAGCAGTGGGATCATTTGGTCAAAGGGTATGAACAATTTAGTGACTTTTCTTGAATAATTCCAAATTGATATCCAGAATAGTTAGAACAATTTATAATTCTGCTAATAATGTGTTAGTGTGCTTGTTTTCCCATATGTCCTCCAACGTTCATATTTTGCATTTTTAAAATTATTTTACCAATTTTATGGTGTGAGGTGAAACTCCAGATCTGTTTTAATTTGGATTTTTCTCATTATTAGTGACTTGGAATAGTCTTTCATTTTTTTTGTATTTGACTTTTGTGTTCACTTATTTTGATCACTTGTATGTTGAAAAATGACTCTGACTGCAACTCTTGAAGACTTGGCCAACGAATCACAGGTTGCCAGATTTATACCAAACTAAGAATTAGAGCATGGGTATGGTGACAGACTGCTAAGGATGCATTTAGCTAACCTGGAAAAGTTTATCTGAAGTTTATGTATCAGGTGATGAGTTTCCATCTCTGAGGACCCTTGAAATAGATTAACAGATAAAATGGTCTTATGGATCAGGCCGTTCCCTTTGTTGCTTCCCTCCTGAGGCAGGAAATACCAGAATTCATTACTGAGTTAATTGTGGAAGGTAGAGAAGGTAGTATTTGTGAGGAAAAAAAGACATAAACAAAAAGTCAGGCAAATCTGAAATCATGTCTGCAGAGAACCAGAATTCAAGCAACTGAAATGAAAGATAGCGTGTTATAGTGAATAGACACTGAGTGTGGAATCAAGAAGATCTAGCTTGGAATACCAGTTTCAGACACTTACTAGCTTTGTGCCAGTGAGTAAGTCACTTACCCTTTCTGGGGCTTGGTTTGGTTTTCTTATCTATAAAATGAGGCTATTGAATTCAATGGCCTTCCAGTCTTAAATCTATTATGCTATTGTCCCAAGAAATGAAGAAAATTTCAGAGTATTGACAAATTGTTTAATTCAACATGATTCCAGAAAGTTCTAGAATATTCCTCTCATGCATTGGCATGGTCATGGGAAGGTTCAGACAAACCTCCTTCTTTTCTAACTTAGTTGCCATCAAAGTGCTGTGTGCTCATCTATCTTTCTGCATCTTCTCTGAAGGGGGCAAGATGGTAGAAAAAGTTGCCAAGGAGTCTGTAAGTTTAATTTTTGTTGCTGATCTAAGAAAAGTCTTTGTGTCCAATGCAACTGTGTTTTCCTTTAAGAGAGATATTCAGGAGCCTCATGGTATGTTTAGCCTAGTGAAAATGAAGCTTAGAGGAGATGCAAGTGTTTGAAAGTCTGTCGCATGGGAGAAGAATTCTGTGTGTCTTGGTTGGCTCCAGAGAGTGGAAGTTGTAGGAAGGCAAGTTCTAAATGTCAAAGTCCTTGGCGCCACCATGGCTGCGCAGCAGAAACTGATATGATTTTATTAATAGAAATAACACTAAAGAAGATGCATTACAATTTGCTTTGCTGACATAAAAAATGGTGGCCACCAAAATCCACCCAAGTTATTGTATTTTAATTTTTGGGACATGGCTGCAGTAGGAGAAAAAAAGTGGTTTTGCTGAGAGAAAACTGAGGAGAGGAGAGGAGAGGAGAGGAGAGAGAGAGAGAGAGAGAGAGAGAGAGAGAGAGAGAGAGAGAGAGAGAGAGAGAGAGAGAGAGGTCTGGATCTTTCTAGTCATGGAAATGACTTCTCTCTAAAATTATGTGTGTATTCCATCTGCTTTGCTTAGGGAACCACAATAATTGCCTGAAGCAGGATTTGAACCTAGATTTTCCTGACTTCAGGTCTAGTACTCTAGCCATACTACTAGAGTAGTATGGCTACTTCTCTAAGAAGAAGCTGCAGGATCATTTGCTACACATACTGTAGAGGGAATTCTTATTAATTTAAAAGGAACTGCCATTTGTGATGGGACCCATGTGTGAGAATGATTTTCCTGGAAGTCATAATAATCACAAACAAATCACACATGTACATATGTTTATATGCATATATATATCTATATCTATATATCTATATATATATCCATATGTGTTTGTGTGCAGGCACACACACATCTTTAGTTTTTAGGTCTAATGGGGAACTGAGATTATGGTTAGGAATCCTCTCAGTGCCAGAGGCAAAGCTAAAAATGGCATGGCAATGCCTTAGCTTTAGCCAAGTAGCCTAGATGCTCCATCAACAGCTGCAGCCCCAGTGCCTCAAGCTAAAGCAGCAGAAAGCCCTATTGGTTTGAATTCCAAATTGCCCAGCCCCCATGTTTTTGGAGTTTTTATTTTTGTGGTTCCATTTCCTTTATAACTGTTTTTGAATGGGTCTGGGGGATGCTGATAATCTCTCTCTCTGTGTGTCTTTCTCTGCAAAACCACTTTTTCCACCTTGTAGTGCTACTGTGAACCAGAAAATAAAATACATTAGCCCAGGTCAATTTGGGTAGCCACCATGTTTTATGTAAGTTAGATGAAAAGATCTAAGAATACAAAGGGGTAACAGAGACGGAAGTGTAGATATCAGCTGCTTTTGGCTGGCAGCCCAAGTAAGACAAAGTACTTTTCTCTCTCCCTTTTCTTCTTTCCTCATTGGGCAGAAAGGAAATAGGAAGTAATCTTCCCATAGTTCATCTGGCTGTTGATAGGGGTTTTGAGCTAAGCTCCTTCGAGTGGGTAGGGTGAAAGAGCAAAGAGTTCAGCTCCCCAGCAGTTCAATCTCAATCGACCTACCCATGAGCTTCTGGCAGCCTTTATACTATCCCCTTAGCTGTCACTGTCTAACATCTATAACAGCAATCTGTAGAGCATTCTGGGGATTCAGGTGGGTTTGGGGTATAACATCTAGGAGAGCCATGTGCATCTCCCTGATTCCGTTCCATCTCCCTATTTTTGGTCAAGATGAATTCTAAGATATCCTTTATGCCAGTGTCCTCAGTGCCAAGTTCAAACATCAGAGATCCTGTGAAGTCTGCATAAAAGTCTGCTCAGTTACCATAGATACTTTGAGCTTCCAGAGTTTCCCTGGTAATGCTACCAGCTATTAACCAGGGACTACGTACATTTAGATGATCTTTTAGGTCTGTTTCAGTTTTGAGACTGTGGTTCTCTCAAGCTAAACTGGCCCCCAAAGCCGAATATGGTTGGTGTATATACTTCTTGTCTCTGTCTCCCAACTTGCGGTTTCTATCTTTCATGTCTTACAAGGAGCCCCTTCTACTTAGTTAAACATTTTGCAGAATCAGCAGAAGTTATGCGTATGAGAGAAACACAGCTGCAACCCAATCAATCACGTAGTTCTCTATTACATTTCTCCCACTTGAGAGCTGAAAGAGTTCACATTTTGCAAAGGTTTAGGCAGTTAAAAAGAGATAGGGATAAGGGAAATCCATTTATTTGGAAAATGGGCACCTCATTCCCTGATAATTACATTTGGATAAATGAGGCATTTCTATGCACTGATCTAGGTTCGTCTTTAATTGCTAAGGATAGAGCAGTTTAGGATCATTGCTTAAGCAGGCAGCATACAATGCTGAAGTGGACATAGGTAAGACTCTGGGCAGGTCTCCTCAGCTATCTGAGTCTCAATATAATTATATGTAAAATGAAAGCGATGAATTGATGACCTGTAAGGTCTCTTCTGACACTAAATCCACTGTCCTCTCACTTATCCAGGTTCCCACAAACAGTATGTGTGGTAGAGCCATGATTTGAACCCAGATTCTTTGATTCTCAAGGAGCCTTCTTTCTTTTGGACTATGCTGCTTTACTGTAGTATGGTGGAAACAGTGCTATGCCATTGATGGAGAAGCCAGTCTGTATGTGGTATAATTTAAGGGGTGCCAAAATGCCTCCCTGATTAAAAAATATCTTCAACCTGGCCTACTGTAAACTTAAAACTTCCCCAGATCATCACCATTTTCTAAAGAAATGAATTTTAATTAAAGCATAGCTCTGATCATGCTCCACAATCTTCATAGGCTCCCGTTGTTTCTTCAATCACATCTCGATTTCTTAGCCTACTTTCAAGGTCTTCCAAAATTTGACTTTTATTTTTTCAACCTCATTTTCTGCTCTCTCCATATGTCTTATACTCTAACTCAGTTGGATGACTAAATTTCAAACATATTTCTTCCTCTATGCCTTTATTTATGGTGTTCCTTCTATCAGAAATGCCCTCCCCCTTCTTCACCATCTTCACCTAAAATGTCACCTCTATCAAGTTGTTTCTCATTTCTGTTGGAATTTCTCCCTGAACTTCAACAGTAGAGGATTTGAACCTCTGTCATGCACTCCTCATATTCTGTCTTCATTTTGGTTACATGAACTGAATGCTATCCTTTTATTAACATTTCAAATCTGAATACATAATAGAAGTCTCCTCAGGTTAAATAAGTCTCAACTGTTGCTATAAAAAATTAATTGCAGAATACATATAGACTAAATCAGCAAATCAGGCACAGACTGTATCTTCTGGGGTCTCTTCAGCAGATGCTTCTACAGTCCTGCCCATTTATCTGGAGATCAGATCAATGACAACTTCAATCAGAACAATGATAATAGCTCAAATTTTATAATGTTTAAGATTCATACTTTCCCACAATAACCTTGTGAAGTAACTTGTACAAATAGTGTAACTTCTGCTCTGTAAATGAGGAAACTGAGGTTAAGAAGTGGTGACTTGGATTGCCCAGGAACACACAACTAGTAATTCTGAGCCAAGATTTGAGCCATCCTCCCCAAGTACATGTATGTTACCCAGAGGAGACCCCCAGGGGCCAGTATTTGCTATTTTATATAAAGATCTAGCCAACTTCCTTGTCTACTTTCTCAAGACATTGAACCCAAGAAGCAACAAATTAGAAGTCAACAGTAGCTGAAGAGAGGAAATTGTCATCCTTTCTTGGTGATAACAGGGTAAGTGACAGCAAAGGATGCAAAGGTAGACTTTAAAATTATACACAAAAACTAAAACTGCAAGACAATTTAGGGTGGGTACAAGCAGCCCTTTGTGCCTCAATAGACCCTCATTACATTACATCATTGTATTGCAATGGAGTATAATAACTGGTGTTTGTTTTGATGATACTTAATCATTTTAAGAAAATGTTAAATTATGTTCATTATTCTCTGTTTGGAATATGTGACCCAAGATTTCTATGAAAAATACCTCACCACAACTTTGGCACTTTAACAGATGACCCTCATTAGACTGTGCTTTCATTTACCTGATAAACATATGGGAAATGCCTTATCCCCAAGATCACATTTAGATCAATAAGGGATTTCCATACATAGATCCAAGAAAGCAAGCTTATAATGGTACTAATATCAACTAGAAACATAGAATAAATAAACTTATTGGTTTATATGTTATATATTGTTAGCTATTGTGGTTAAGTAATATAATGAATTCTTTATTAGTTTTATTTTATTTTAAAAGTTTTATTGATACCATTCTTAAACATCAATCAATCAATATTGATTAAACATCTAATATATGCTAGGCCAGTGCAAATGGAATGAAACAATCCTTACTCTCAAAGAGCTTACCTTCTAAAGGAGGAAAAAAAAAGTACGTATAAGTATATACAGAATAAATATAAAGAGAATAAGTACAAATACATACAAAGTAGTTAAATACAAAGTAGTTTGGGAAGGAGGGCATTAGCAGCCATGGGGATCAGGAAAGGCTTCATGTAAAAGACAGTGCAGAAACTGAATCATTAAACAGGGGTGGAGGTAAGAATTCCAGGCATTTGAGATGACCCATGAGAAAGGCATGGAGAAGGGAGAGGGAGTGTCACAAGAAAGGAGCAGAGCGAAAGGCAGTTTGATTGGTCACAGACTACGAGAAAGGGAGCAATATACAATAATTCTCAAAAGATAGATCGGGACTGTGATGGGAAAGGCCTTGAACCTAATGAGAGGAGTTTCTATTTTATCCTATGTGACCGTATTTCCTGCTGTCTACTCCCTTGTAACAATAAAATCAATTGTCATAGCGACAGCAATAGCATCTGATAGCATGTGCCATGGCAGATGCAATGTTCTGCAAGGTAATCACTACAGAGGAGGGAAGTGCGTTTCACCATGGTTCTCTTAGAGCAAGATAGATCATTTCAATTACTTAGAATCTGACTGTCTTTCAGTCTTCTTAATTTGTAATATTGTAATCATTATGTTAATAATTTTCCTGTTTTCATTTAATTTTTCTTGTAGAGCTCTGAATTCTCCATATTCTTTATTTTTAAAGGAACAATCATACTCCATTCTATCCATGTTCTACCATTTGTGTGACAATCTCCAAAAGATAGGCACCCAATTTTCCTAGTTTTTATTGTAGTGCTTTATTTTGCAAAGCACCTATATTGATGGCAAAATTATGTGTGGTAAGGAATGTAGAGTCCGATATGTGAGAGGTGGAGGGTACTCAATCTTGTTATAAGACTACTCTCCCTTTCCCACTGATGATTCCCCAAAACATTGTTGCTGTTGTAGTTTAGCCTTGGTTCTTGAAGAAGACCAGTGACATCACTAGACGGATGTCTTGATTTGTGCGGGAATTGGGTTTAAGTGGGGAAGAGCAAATGAAACCACTCAAGATGTTATAAATTGAATGTCTCCGTACCATCAGTTTTATTGGCTTTCTCGCAATAAATATTTACTAAGTACCTCCTATGTGGAGAGCACTGTGCTAAACATCAGGGAGATATAGATAAATAAATAAAGAGTAAATTTTTAAAAAGCATTATTTTGTTCTCATTATATGTCAAACATTATTCCAATCCCTGATACAGTTCCTTCTCAAGGAAATAACATTCTATGTTGGGGAGACTAGATAAAAGAGTTTAGTTTCAGGGTGACTAGAAAGAAGGAAAGTCCTTAGGGATTAGTGACTAGGTGGATGGCAAACCCCAGCAGACTCTATGGATGCATTAGTTGGTCAGATGAAAATACAAGGGACTGGAAAGAGCAGAAGCGGGTGGATAGTAAAGTCTGGTGATTTTCTGTCCCACTATTTTCTATACCACTAAGACGCAAAAAAGTTGGTGACTCCCATCTCATCCGAGCCAAATACACAGTCAAGCATCCTGCATGTATTTTGGGAAGACTATGAGGAGTGCAGTGTGGGGATGAGGGAAGACGCATGCCCCAGCAGAGTTAATAATGCAATATAGTACATTCATAACTAATATAGAATGATCCATGAAAAATACATAAGAAAAAATGCTATTCAAATCTCTGTGGCATCCAAGGATTGAAGGGTTATTTGATCAGGAAATAATTACTGGTAAAGAAACTGTTTATGAGGACATTTAAGCTGAGTAGGTGAGTAAGATTTCAGTAGAAAGACAGAGAAGAGAGACATATCCACAGAGAGAGAGAGAGAGAGAGAGAGAGAGAGAGAGAGAGAGAGAGACAGAGACAGAGACAGAGATACAGACAGAGAGACAGAGAGAGAGAGAGACATGGAGAGAGAGACACACACACACACAGACAGAGAGACAGAGAGATTGAGATTGGTGGAGGGTATTTTGTGATTTGACCTCTATGATTAATAGGCAGCTATGTGATATAGTGGATAGAGCACTGGGCTTAAGAGTCAGTAAAACCTGAATTCAAATCCTGTCTAACACAGTTGCCATGTAACATAGCACGGTAACACCAGTTACCAGCTGGACCATGGTCAAATTAATTTATCTGATCCTATTTCCTAATCTGTTGAAACAGAGATAATAATAGCACTTACCTCACAGGGTTATTGTGAGACTCAAAGGACATAATATATATATATAATATGCCATATAAATTCTGACTACTGTTATCCTCCTCCTCCTCCTCCTCTTCCTCCTCCTGCTACTCTTCTTTCTCCTCCATCTTCTGTGATACAAATGGAGGTCCACAAACTCCAGGCATGAGATTATGTTTAGAAATTTTATTATGGTATTAAGTAGGACTATTGGACCATCAATTTGGAACAGGAAGGATCCTGAGAAGTCACCTCATCCAATTCCCTCATTTTACACATGAAGAAGATGAAACCCCGATTGACTTGACCAGCCACACACAAATATAATCTTTGGGGAACTGTAGAAGTGTATTTTATTCTTCTTCCCTATTGTGTACATTCAAATTTTCCTGCGCTGATGACTTCAGAAGCAGTTCAAAGTGGTAGATAGTATCAGTCCCTGCTAGAAGCAGTATAAATCCCCCTTTGAGCCCCTTGGATTTCTCATCTCTTATTACACATACTCAAATTTGGGCTTGGTCTCTATTTCCTAGAAAGGCGAGGAAATAATGCGAGGAAGGAGTCATATGTTGATAAATGTTTAACAACTGGCCCTCCAAAGAATCGCACATTTTCAGTTCTACTCTGCATTATTCACATTTTTCCCATCACTTTCTAAGTCTAGTCCATCAACAAAACAATAAATCATGCCCCGATCTGCAGCGTTTGTGGATTTCCAGCAGTGTGAAGATTCTTACATTGTCAATTTTACAAACAGCTCATGTGGACCAGTCAGAACTGGCTCCTTTACACCTCTGAACTGGGAAGGGGTTATGCTGGTGGCCTTCAGGGCTTCTCTTTGGTCTGTATATAACCCAGAGAGGGCAACTAGTAGTGTAGCGGATGAAGTGCCTGGTCAGGGACTCATCTTTCTGATTTCAGATCTGGCCTCAGACACTACTAGCTGTGTGACCCTGGCTAAACCACTTAATCCTGGTTGCCTCAGTTTTCTCATCTATAAAATGCGATGGAGAAGGAAATGGAGAAACCACTCCAGTATCTCTGCCAAGAAAACCCCAGATAGGGTTATGAAAAGTCTGACATGACTAAACAATAACAATGAAAATAACCAGGGAATTATTTTAACCAAATATATTCTGTATTTCTTTAAGTGTTTCTGAAGGCTCCTTCAAGACCCTTCTGTAGACCTCTGGTGATTCTAATCTGGTTTTTGGCCTAAGATTAGGAACCAATACCTCATAGGAACAAGCTGATTTTTTTTTTCTTTTCTTGAACATTGAAAGTTTAATCTGGCTCCTAAAATTCTGGGCTGTATCCTCAATCCAAAGGAGAAACAAAGATGTTTTTAATAACCTGAAAGGTCAGTATGGTGCCTATATGTAATCTCTTATATAACCACATAGCAAATTTCATAGTGAAAGTCCATGTCAGAAAAACAGAATTGAAGCCTCAGACACCTAAAAATTATATACCAATAGAAAAGAATTTTTTAAAAAAGTCCCAGCATATTTGGCCACTAATGAAGAGAACTGTTGAATGAAAAACATATTCAGTGGAATAAAAATAATACCTTTTTTGGCTGAAGAATTCCTAAATATTTAAATCCAGGAAAAAAGTAGTTTATAGAAAGTTAATTTTCCATTCTCTTTTCACTTTCTACTTGTTTCCACACTTCATTTCATGTCCCTCCCAAACACAGAGACAACATCTTTGATGACAAACTCTGGGATATCTTAAAATAGAATGCATTTTAAAAATGTATTTTCAATAGAAAAATTAATTATTGGCTAAAAAAATGAAGCTTAAGAAAAATCTTTGAAACATTTTTTTCACTATAATGTTTTCTTTTATAATAAAGCTAAATATATCTTAGGCCTTCTAGTTTTGAAGGAAGTAGTTCTTTATAAGGTGGTTTATATATGCCAACAATAGGCTGTTCGCAAAGAAAAACAACTTTCACTTAAATTAAGCTTGGTTTTAGATTGGCAGAATTTTGAAATTTTCCAAAAACTCATAATCATCTTACTAGTGTCATTGTTGGACTGTTCTGGGGGCTGAAAAACAAATGCTTGACTCATTCAGTTCTGTGAATGTCATTGGTTAAAATGGTTTGGCATTATGTAGGGAAAATGATCTTTGAACTGACTTCATTTTTCCTTTTCTAATCAGCTGTTTTGGCCTCATGTAAACATGGTCACTGTTTCTTAGCAAATATTTATGCCTTTTAAAAAATTCCATGATCCCAAACTTCCTTAAAATTCTACTGTATTATGGGTCTATCTCCAACAGTGGAAATCAAACCACAATTTAGCAATTTCTGGATTATTCATAGTCATTTTAGCTCATAAAATGGAATGTATAGGAAATACAGTGATATCTTCGTTGGTAAATGTTGTGGGAATGAAGCTTCTTTAGATTAACCTGTAATTTCACTGGTATGGTATACAAGTGAAAAAACTCTCAACCAATTCACATTGACTTTTCTGCAACTTGAAAACTTGAAGTCTTAAAAAGTTGTCTGGGATACTAGAAAATTAAGTGACTTGCCCACTGTCACACAGTTCAGAGCTCTGTCTTTAACCTAGGTCTTCTTAATTTGAAAACCACCTCTTTATACACTAAGCTGTCACCTAAATGAAATGAGTTTTGATCAAACTTAAAACAATAAGAAGGATAGCTAAGTGGTTCAGTGGATACAGTGCCTAGCCAGGAGTCATCTTTCTGAGTTCAAATCTGATCTGAGATACTTACCAGCTGTGGGACCCTGTGCAGGTCACTTAACCCTCTTTGCCTCAGTTTCCTCATCTGTAAAATAAGCTAGAGAAGGAAATGTCAAAGCCACTCCAGTATCTGCCAAGAAAACCCCAAATGGGGTCATGAAAAGTTGGGCATGACGGAAATAGCTAAACAACACCACAATAAGAAACAGAAAATCATACAAAATAAATGTTCACTGCCTACTAGGTATAAGGTGCTGTATTAGTTGTTCCCTGAATAAGGAATATTGAGAATACAAATGTGCATTTGCAGCTGCTGGACAAAAATATCACTCTGCACAGCTTTTGTCTGTCCCTGTGCAGTCAACATTAAAAATGATGAAGTCTTCCAAGTGGATCTCCTACTTTTGCATTCTTCTCTTTCTGTACTTTTCCCCATTCCTTTCCTCCCCTTCACCCTCTTTGTACTCTCAAGTCCCATGTCAGCTAAAAAATACTCTCCTGTATGGATATTTACTTATACTTGCAGGGTCAGATAATGTAGAGTAAGAGCGTAATCCACTGTAAGGCAGGTTTTTTTTTTTATCTTTATTTTCTTAGTGCTTAGCACAACGCGTTGCAGAGAGTAGGACCTTAATAAATGTTTATTGAATTGAACTGAATTGAGTTACAATCACAAACATTCCCCTAAAAGTGTTCTCTTAATTACGCATTGAATTTTTACAGAGTCCTAGGATTTAGACTTCAGACACCATGCAGTCCATCTACCCCAGTGTTTTGCATAAAGTGGACTAAGGATCAATAAAGAGAAAGTAGTTGCTCAGGGCCCAGAGGTCTGGAGCTAGGATTCAAACATTCTACACCACATAGGTCATATGTGATGGTAAAATGCAGAAGTTCATTTTAGTTTCTCAGCTAAAACATCTTGAATATTCTTTCCATAAAATCAGGGAATGAAAAAGAAGGAATTTCAGGCTTCTGCAGGTGGGTGGAAAATTTTATGGGGAGTGAGTATAGTTGTTAAAATAAAAGTTCTCCACATGCACAAAAATATTTTTAGCAGCTGTTTTTGTGGCAAAGAATTGGAAACACGGGATACCCATCAACTGGGCAATGGCTGAAAAAGTTATTTATGGGAATGTGATGGAATAGTGGGAATTGTACTGTAAGAAATGAAGGGGATGGTTTCAGAAAAACCTGGAAAGACTTGTATGAATTGATACAAAGTAAAGTAAGCAGAACCAGGAAAATAATTTATTCAATAAGAGCAATATTGTGAAGATAATCGACTGAAAAACTTAGAAACTGTAATTAACACAATAACCGACTATAATTCCAAAGGTCTCATAATAAAACATGCTATCCTATTCCAGACAGAGATGATGGACTCAGTGTACAAATCGAAGGATAATTTTTCTCTTTCTTTTTTTTATCTTTTTTTGGGGGGGTGGTGCGATATGACTAATGTGAGAATTTGTTTCTCATGGCTATGCATATTGTTAATGGGTTTTATTTTTCTTGCTTTCACAATGGGGAGGGGAGGAGGAAAGAGGACAGAGAGAATTTAAAATTAAAACTAAAAAAAAAGTTGAAATAAAATAGAATTAAAATAATAATCCTATTTCTCTGGCTTGGAAGATATACTTAAATCCTTTTAGGATATAGTAACTTGGGGTTAGAGGGGAGGTAAGAAAGAATAGTATGTGATCTATCTTTCCTAGGCTCCCATCTATAAGAGGTCAAATCAGATGGCACCTGATAAGGATACTGGAATCCTAATGGTGTATCTTTGTATCCTAGAATTCATTCTGCTTAATTGGTCTGCTTGTGGGCTACTTCCCTCCTTAATTTCTCTCCTTAATTTCTAACCCTAGAACAGTACAAGTCATGGGTTGGGCCTTCTCTACTACCTTGTCTAACTTTTAATTCAACCATAATCCTTTGTTCCCAAATGCCTAAACTATAGAAATACTTCATATATTATGATACAGACATAATGTTTTATGGACTATTTGATGCTATTTTAATCAGTATTGAACAGTTTTTATTTGTAACTTAAACCTTTTTCATTTGATGTATAGAAACAATCACCCTCTAGTCCATTTCTCTCTCTACTCTGAAGTTCCTACATATTACTGAACTCCATATGGTATATTTTGGAATTAAAAGCATACCTCAGTTGACTTGAACCCTAGACCTATCAACCAGGCAAATTTCTAACACTTTTATTTCTATTTGGACAAAACAAGTAGACCATAACAACAGTGTACATTTAAAAACTATAAACCATGACTTAGGGCTCTTAAGCTTTGAACTCGGGCGGAATGTGTCCAGTTTGGGGTGCTACCTTTGGCTCTTGCTGCTTCCACCAAGAATTTGCTCTAGGAGATCTAAATGTACTTTATATTTACCTTTCCAAGGAAGTGGGTAACCACTTCCCAAAGTTCTCATACAAGTACTCAAGTTAGCAATGGTATCTGGTGCAGGGCAGCCTTTATTTCACTCCACAGAAAATGTAGAAAGCAAAAATGACACATGGAAACTCATAAACAAATGCAGAAAACTCATAAAGAGGCAAATAGTTCACAAACAATAAGCACAATTCTCTTTCTTCTCTGATGGGTTCCATTTTCTACAGGCTTCTACAGAATCTTCCCCCTCTTCCTTTGGTTTCAACTTCCCGCAGGAGGGAATCTCTAAACAGATTGCTAAACCTTCTTCCCATTATACCTGCACGGTGTGAATTTATTTGTTCAGTTATTTCAGACTCTTCATCACCCAGTATCTTGGCAAAGCTATTGGAGTGCTTTGGCATGTCTTTCTCCAGTTCATTTTACAGATGAGGAAACTGAGGCAAACAGGGTGAAGTGACTTGCATAGGGTCACACAGCTATTAAGTGTCTGAGGTCAGATTTTTCACTCAGGAAGATGAGTCTTCCTAACTTCCAGCACCAGTGCTCTACCCACCATACCACCTAGCTGCCCTTCTGGCATCTACTTCAGTAATCTTAGAGAGGACAGTCAAAGACAAGAGGTATGGCCTAAGTCTGGCTATTCTATGAGCAGACATGTTTCAGGAGATGTTTAGATGGTGCAATGCCAAAGTATAATGTAAAATGCCTCATCCACAATCCCTCAAACTACTGTTATTTTCTGTTGAGATTTTTAACTACCAGCCTCCCAATAGAGTGCAATAGTTATTGTGAGTTGTTACTGACTCCTATTTTAAGTTATTCTGTTAATGCATATGATGAATGTTTTATGTTTAGGATGTATGTATGTATGTGTGTGGAAATAAATTACCTGTCCTATTCCTGATTTATATTATATGTTGAGTATTTTTCTACTACCTTTATTGAGGATGTGAACAATAACCTGACACCCACAAATTTGTATCTTGGATTCCAGGAAGGGGGTTTAATAAACCAAAGAATATGAGAAAACCCTTCATATTAGAGGCAGGTTCAACAGGAATGCATCTCATTCGAATCATCCACTTGGGTAGAGGAACAGAGAGTGGGCATGGATGTAGCATCCTAATATCTTTTAGGTCTACCATTGGTTTTCTTACAATGTTATAACAATGCTTCACTTCACAAACTCAATATTTCAAGACCCTGAATCAATATCATTGTATTCCAAATTAAGCCAGTAATTTAAAATTAAGGTATCAATGAAATTATGAAATTTTCCCAAATCTGATATAATCTTACTTCTATTAATGAGAAGTAAGTTCCAAGTTCTTTATTATTGCCAGAAGTATT